>OZ025206.1:16491859-17961859 GCA_964019055.1 Anthopleura xanthogrammica
AAGTTCTCTCTCTTTCTCAATAAGTCTAAAAAGCTTAGAACAACACCTGAAAAACTGATAAAATCTCTATGCAGGTACATTCCACCCTCCCGAGTCCCCAACCATGAGCATTCCATTCCAGAATTTCCATTCTCCACTGAGATATGATGATGGTCCACTGACCAACTGTCTATCAATCCAGAGCGTTTATTTGCTCTCCATTATTCGTGAAGAGTGAAAGATACCGGATACCATGAGATCACACACAGCACTTTACTTCTTTGTTTGTGTTCTATCGGTCAGGCGTTCTTACATTTTTCTTTGTTGCTTCGTTTACTCACCATTATTGAAGTTTACAATAAAATTTAGAAGTGTACATAAAAAAAGACAAACCCGATTTGATATTAATCTGTTTACATCTTGACAACCATCTGCTCTTCATGTAATTCTTACTCGGTTGTTAGCTGGAGTTCAAAATCGTGCAAACTTACTTCAAGATGGTCATGGTTTTACAATCCTCTTTGGCTGCCGGCATTGCCTGCCCTGAAGAAATCGCTTTTTTGTGTTCACCGCTTTGTTTAAAACAAAAAAAAATGTTGCTCACTAATCGTATCAAATTTTCTCAAATAAAAACACAGGAACAATTTATTTGTCATTTGAAATTATTTTGAAACTAAAGGAATAAATTTTCGTGAAAACGTTCTCTATTCCATCGACAATCACATCTTACTGAGTAAAATTTTGATGAAAAAGTAGTGAATTGAATTGTGACAAGTTGGAAGTTGATGACGAAGATAGTCTTGTTTGTTAGGAAATGTCGGCAATTCTCTGCCTTATCGATTGAGATAATTTTTCTTATTCAATTAGCAATCGCTAGTTTTCTTCTTCAGCAATTAAGAGATTATCTTATCAAGTAGTTCTATTTCTTAAACGACTTAGTTTTTCTTACAAGTTTTCTGACAAAATGAATTTAAAAACAGTCCTCTTTAAAAATTTAACAACACAGAATTTATCCTGTGAATAATAAGCTAAGTACAGAACAAATTTGTCAGGAAAATTTCACGCAGGTTCACGCGACTTTGCCGGTCACGAAGCACGCGTAACACACGCAGTAGGAGTTCGTGCGCGCATGTAGTTTTTCTCCCCCATCTCATTATGACACACCTCGGCCCATTATGACGTAACTAGTTGTTCATTTTCCGCCCACCACTGTTCACAGCTGTCAATTCAATCCGCTTTATTTATATTGATACATTGCTTCCAATTACACAATGGATATGAAACAAAAAGTAGAAAAACCACGAAGAATACAGTTATATTCTCGTGGTGTTTGATTTCTCATCGTCTAGGTGTTTTTCAAGCCCTATTTGAATCGAGTATCTTATCAATACACCAAACCGTGTTATTGATTGATTCAATAAAGTTTTCATGATGGTCGTCTCAATTGCCTAGCGTTAATGGTCATATTATATCTACCGCCAAAAAAAGCGATACTTAGAAGAATCTGCAGCCGGTTGTAGTCTAAAAGCACAACTCTCTTTTGTGTTGAAGCTATTCAATACCATCAAACTGTCATTCCCACAAAGGAAGATTTGCTAGTTTTAACTTCTGTTCTTTTAAACGCTAAACACAAAGACTACAAATTATGGTCAGCTTTTGTGTTTTTTTGTGCCTTTTTTTCTTGGAAAACAGAGGGCGGTCGTATCATCCACGTGTCGCCTACGGGCGTACTTTTCCCGCCGAAATGGATAATCAAAAGCGCGCGAAAACAAAGCTGATTACAGGCGCGCGGTAGGAGTACCTTTCAAGGTGGAGGAGGACCCCTTCTCAATTTCCCGTTTCTTAACAGAAAACCAACAAAACCTTATTAACGGTCAATAGAGAATGGATCACAAAGAACTGCTAAACTAAGAAATACAATCTGTGTGTTCTAGCTGGAAATTACCGAGGGTTTAACGATACAACTGATATCATTCGCGCACAATTCTGTCTTGAATTGAAAACTAATCGTTTAAGAATGAAGATAAACCATTGCTCGCTGACCATTTGCATCCTAAACTCAAATTTCCTTGTTTTTGCTAAAGGCAAAAAGTCTTTGTAACATAATAGCAGTTTACATTACGTGCAATAAGACAACTTTGCCCTAATGCTTAAATAGCCGTAAAAACTGCACTTGACTCGGTTTCTTGCACTCTAGTCTCAGTAAGACATTTCTGCACGCATCTTCATCTTAAGCGGAAAAACTGAGATCGTTTATCTTAAAAAAATATTTCTGAATGCGAGTTTTTTTCCCCATGAGAGTGATTATTACGGCAGATTTTCCAGTTCTAGGTACTTTGGTTAAGTCCACTCACGTCAAGTTTTTGTTGATATTTGAAATCAAATGTACTCAAGTACGAGAAGCCGTGAATACATATCCGGTGTCTTGAGCCCAAATGAATCCGGTAGCTTTGACAATTTGAAACTGAACTGTTCACAGATCGACTGACTAACACAAAACACGTGGCTCTTAGCGAGTGAAAGCTGGTTCTGTTAGAGAAACATAGAGGTTCTTAAAAACTCCAAAAGATATCATTAGTCCAAGGCGTGAGTAATGTAAAAGGAAGTGAGAATAAATTGGGTAAAAGCATCAACCAGGGAGTACTAAATTAAAGCATGTGTTTTGAGACTTTCTACTTTTGCTTGTCACTTGACAATATTCTCACTAATAAAAGCTTACTTTGTGCTGTTTTGTTTTAGCGTCGTCTGACTTTCAATTTGTCTTGTTTGCGTGTAAAATCAGAGTTAGTGTTCGTCGTTTTCTTTTTCATTACGTGTCATTTCCTAACGTATAATCAGGAGGGACGGGATGGATTTTATTGAAGCAAAGCTGTGAGCCAACACTAATATTGGACTAATCTTTAATAACTCATTTTTCTTTGTAAAAACCACTACATTTGGCGTTAAGTGACAGAGAGAAGAGCTTTGAGGATCGATGGGATAGATTGCTATATCAAGGCCGCTTATTATGAACTATTCTTATCAGTTATATGCTGTCCTCGTCAGCCGTTATTTCAGTCACCAGCTAACATAAACTTTTCTCAACACTTCCTGAATCTTTCTTTAATAAAATAAACCACAGTATTAATTGCCAGGATTTCTCAGTAACCTCCTGTGTTTTTCCTTATTCCAAGCATGCCAGGCCTCAAATCACTTAGGATTATACTCCACTAGTTTGATTAACAGTTTCGAAACAGATTGCAATATTCAAAGTCACCCCACTGGGAAAATATTATAAAAGAGGAAGGTTGTGTCGAAGTCTTTGTTTCTTCAAAGGAAAAGATAATCGTCTAATCTTAAAACTCTAAGCTCGATTTAATCAGGAATCTGAGAGAGATAATTGAATTTTTAGATCGAAGGAGAGCTAATTTGAGAACTATCGGGCGATGTCGTAGCCATAGAAACAAAAAGCTACGATAACAACAAGGCGTTATCTTAAAATTAAAATTGCTCTATCAAATCGAAGGAGAATGAAAATAAACCTGTCAAGGGCTAGAAGAAAGATTTGAAATCTTTTTACATATAGAAAAGTTTAATTTTGTCGTCTTAGAAGATTTAGTAAAAGTCATAATAACGAATCAAAGCCTTTGCATGGGTTGAGTCGCTTAATTTTAAAGTTGCGTTGTGATTGGATGGTGACTAGGCTAAAAATTACTAACCCAAGTGATTGAATTGGTCCTATATATTTAACAGATTGGAACTTTGGAGGGGCGAAGTTTTGAAGACGAATAGGATCAGTTTATCTGATTCAATATAACAGATAACAATCTATGAAGGAAAATAGAAACAAATTAAAAAAACTTTGAATAGATAGAAAACTGAATTTCTACGAGAAAAATTCTGGAAAAGGACAAATTTGAAGTGTTAAATCTAACTAGCAAAATGTGTGAAACTTTACAATTGAGATTTTCTCGGTAATAATAAAAAAAATAATGAACATTTATCTTGATAACACGTTTTTAATTTACTCGTAAAATAAATTTGAATAAGCGATATATATATTTTCTGATTCAAGATATCCATCCATCCATCTACACGGTTTCCCTCATGGCAGTTCTTTGAAAAATGATTGTTGCAAGTAAAAATAATTTATTTCATAAAAAAAATATTTTGATAATTTTGTTTCTTTGGGATGCAACATAATTAAGGCGTGAAACTAGATGTAAATCCTATTATAAATTTTGAGTATTTACAAAGTTTGATAATAACTGGAGGGAAAGTTGGCTTAAAATAACTCACTAGTTAAAATCCCTGAAAAATCACACGTTTATTTCAAGTACATTGAAATTGAAAAATTAAAGTGAACAAGGAAAAAAATATAATTTTAAACTTTAGATAAGAATTTTTATTTCATGTTTAGTATTGGGTTAAAAATAATATCTGTGCTGTTGTAGTTTTGTTAGCTGCGAAAACTACTTTTATTTTTGCAATTTTCTTTTATCTTTAGTGATCTTGTTAGCTTGAGGCTCCCAGTGCTTTCAAATTAATCTACAAGGATATTATAAGTGACAAACTCGCCTGTGTGATGAAAAAAATTCTCAAAACTGTGTGCTTCGATGTGTGGGTCCCTAAATTTCCCCCCCTAAGCAACAATAGCATATAAAGACTCCCTGAAAAGTGGTCCATACAATTCACATTGAAAGTTAAGCACACGCACACACCAGGGATGTTTTACTGACTTTACTTCTCCATCCTTTATTTACATAATTTTTATTGATTTTGTCGCCAGTGAGTCAAGAACACATCGCAAGAAAATCATTAAAGTCAAGTTTCTATATCCAATCATCCAATATATATAAATTTCATTAGCGAGGATACGCCATTGTTAGACTTTTATTGATAAATCCTTTTCACAATGTGCCAGAGGTATCAAAGTGACAGCCAAACAAAAGATTTTTTTCGATAAATGAGGAACTTTTTTCTTTTTTTCTGATGATTCAAGCCAAGGTTCTGTCATTGTTTTTTTTTTGGATTTGTTCATCGAGGAAGAATGTTTTCCCCCCAAAAAATCAACTCTCTGTAAAAAGGGAGATATGTTCAAATATTCCCGTGAGAATGACGATATTTCTTACACGTATTGGACACGAAGTCCGGGATATCCTCTTGAATGTCAGCCAAGGTCACTGCGTCATCGCAGTCGTCATAACACGACAACGTGGTCGACTCATCAACGAATAACTGCTTTTTTCGCCAGTTTTTATTACTTTGTTGATTCATTTTGATAGTTTCTTCCTTTTCAGCTTGCTTTATTAAACTATTTGCCTTATCTCAGCCAGTATTTAAGTCCAATTTTCTATATAGTACACAGTAACTCGTTCCAAAATTGTTTCCTTTTTATTCACTTGTGTTTTTTTATTCTTGTGTTTTTTTGAAAATGATCATACAAATTGAGAGAACGGTGTAATGACATGAAATGATATCACCTAAACAGCGATAAAAACTACAGATGTCGCCCGATATCATCATCAATAGAGCTGTGTGTATGTTCGTGTGTGCGCGTGACGTACAAACCGTGTATCTGCGTGATAACACGTTCGTTCGTCCGTGAGATAAGCGTGAACATGAAGTATAGACTCAAAAACGTACTATAAGAGTTTTGAGTTAATACCGACGTGCAAAACAATTCTCACGTTCTCAAAGTAGTTGGACTTCAACTGGCATGCACCAAGACTCCCGTAACCATGGTAACGTGACGTTACCATGGAAGTGCTTGATGTACTGTGCTATTCACTAATTGCTTTGCATTATCAGATTTAGTTGAGGATTTGTTGACTTACACGAGATGAAAGTGAATACTTTGGAAGGCTCTTATTCTGGTTTGTACAAATAGAAGAGAAACTGTAATTGACAGACAGTTGTTTCTCTTGAATTTATCTGGCATTATTAAACCGTTTCTTATCAAGCCAGTTGCCCTTTTAACGATCGTCTTCCGTGGCGTTATTTTGTTTCAAAAAAAGGGCTGGCATCTCAAGTGAGTCCACGCTACTGTAGCCTTATCTATCGGGATCTTTCTCGAACTTTTATTGGGAAAGACATACGCAGCTGATATGTTCTAGCTCATGGCTAAAACGAGAACCACCCACGTGATCATGAAGAGCGTTGCCATAGAAACGACTCGTCCATACCACGTAAGTCTCATTAATCCCAATTAAGGTGACGTAATTCTTAGCCATGGTCTAATGAGTAGTCTTTCGATTGCTCTTTTTGAAAAAAGCCGTGTTCTTCACGCTGCTTGATTGAATATTCCATTCCCGTTCAACGTTGATCAATTCTTGATTCACACTGGCACCCAGGCGTCAAAAAGCCTGGACACAACCATAGCTAATATCAAAAAAACCTTCATCAAATGTGAACTCTGGCTTTCACCTACCTCGGGTTGTGATTTAATTTCCATCTTATTGATATTTAGGTTCTTTTTGAGCGCGCAGGACTAATTAAAGATTCGAAATGTTGTTTTGAGCGATGTCGGAGTTAGTACTAAAGAAGTAGATCTGCGTAACGCGTGGGACTCACTAATCAAATCATCGAATTTTTCGAGTTGTGTTACGGTATTATTACGATTCGTTTAATCTTTTAAGTGAAAGTGTTTTTCCTGTAGCTATTAGTAAAGCATCGTCTAATCATCTACGCATGGTGGAAATCGAATCATTGGCTGAATTGGCTTTTAAAAAAACAAAGTGGTGAAGACGAATGGCAATTTTACTTTGAAATGTTCATCCATGCATAACATAAAACGATTTTTTCTTTCATTCATTCATTCATTCATTCATTCATTCATTCATTCATTCATTCATTCATTCATTCATTCATTCATTCATTCATTCATTCATTCATTTATTCATTCATTCATTCATTCATTCATTCATTCATTCATTCTTTCATTCATTCATTCATTCATTCATTCTTTTCTTCCTTTTTCTTCCTTTTTTCTTTCTTTCTTTCTTTTATATATTTATTGACTTCATTTGTTTCTTGCGTTTTCTTTCTATCTTTTCTTCTTTCTTTCTTTCTTTCTTCGTTCATTTTTCTTTCTTTTCTTCTTTCTTTCTTCCTTTCTTTTTTTATTCCTTCATTATTTCTTTCTTTCTCTGTCTCTCTTTCTTTCTCTATCTTTCTTTCTTTCTTACTTTCTTTCTTTTTTACTTTCGATCTTTCTTTCTATTTTTCTAAATTTTCTTTCTTTCTTTCTTTCTTTCTTTCTTTCCTTCTTTCTTTTGTTTCTTTCTTTCTTTCTTTCTTTCTTTCTTTCTTTCTTTCTTTCTTTCTTTCTTTCTTTCTTTCTTTCTTTCTTTCTTTCTTTCTTTCTTTCTTTCTTTCTTTCTTTCTTTTTTTCTTTTCTTCTTTCTATCTATCTTTCTCTTCTCTTTTTCATTCTCTATGCCTTTCTTTCATTCAGAATAATCACGTACTCAATCCCCGAATTCGAGATGTTTCTCGGCAGACTCCAGGTCTACATTCTCCATCAATACTATTCACATGTCTGTTTCTCAAGTACTAATGAATGGCAGGTTATCCAAGGAGATAATGGCAGATCGCCTGGTGTAAAGGGCCTCAGAGATTGCTCTTAATTATATCATCTTTTGACTGATTTCATTTTCTAAGTGTCTTTGTAAGAGAAACTGACGAAAGTATAAACACTGGTCCACCATTATAGAAAAAACTAAGCTGACACTCCTACAAGTAGAATCACAGGTTACTATTCAAATTAAATCTACAGCTCTCTCAAAACTAAGTAGATATCTCCCTCAGAAACCACTAAAACTAAAACAACGATCATACTAACGCCTAAGTTAGAAACTCAAGCCCACTACAATAATACACTACCAAGATAATGTTTTTTTATTCTTCTGATATTCTAGTGTTTTATAGCCCTCTTCCTCACTCCTTTTTAGCACCCTAGGTGGATCAGAATCAAGTGTATATTATCCCTAATGTCTTAAGTGGATAACAGGACATTTTGTGGAACCCATTATCCTGTGTAATACTGTTGTCTCATTTCTAATTCAGACAAACGGAACATAAACATCACGTCTTGATTCATATTTGCTCTTTTTTATTTTCTGTTGATTTTCAATTCTGATTAATATCATTATTTTTGCTGCGCTGTTATTTTTATTAGTCTTGACATTTTACGGAGTAATTTGCAATTTCTAAATATTTACAGTTTTAAATGTTTTTGGATATTTATCGGTGATCGAAGTGCTTTCTGTTGTGGGCATTTAAACGTATAGCCACTGAGACAGGCCTGGCCTATTCGCACTCCTTGGAAAAAGACAAGGCACAAGAGTGTCAGTGTCCTATATGTAAGTACGAACAATATCTCTCTTCTTATTACATTTGACTAACATTAAGTGACGTATACAGGCAAATTGCACGGGCTTCTGGTACTGAGCCCGGTATACTCTAGGAAGCAAACCTTTCCAGCTAGTATCTCAAGAGATGAGATATTTATTCGAAGAACCATGCTAAAGGCACTTCAACTTAAAAAAAATCATCAACTCCGACTTTCCTTCCTCTGTCTGATAGAATGCTATGTGTTCCGTTAACATAATTATTTATCAAATATTTATTTATTGTTCTATCATACTCTTTTCTAGTTGTCTGTCTGTCACAAATCAGTTTTATAATATCTTATTTAAAAATCACAGTCTAGAATGTTGTGTATATAGTCTTTGTGCTGTATAACATCTGTTTCAGTGTTCTAAGCCTTTTGTCCATCTTAATAACTCTCATACAAATTCGTTGATTCATCGTTTACCACGGTTTTCTAAAGGTGCAATCATTAATCATCGTGACGAATTTTTTTTCAGTAACTCGTTATGGTTTTATTGCCCTTTGATTGATTGATTCATGTGTGAGCCATTCGATCGTCTTCCCGTTAACAGCCCACGAGATAAATGGTTAGATCATCAATTCTTCTCTATGCCAGGGTGTGTTTATTAATGGATGCACAATGAAGTCGTGAGGTCTATGCATAAGATTAGACCACCAGCAAGGTTTACTTTTGAACGATTCTTATTAGAAAAACTTCTAAAGATGAATTGAAAACAGGGCGTACGGAAATCTTATCTGTTTAGTGATCCATTGTCTGTCACTCTTCTAACCTTCCATCCATCCATTTATCCATCCATCCATTTATCCATCCATCCATCCATCCATCCATCCATCCAGCCATCCATCCATTCATTCATCCATCCATTCATTCAAGTATTAATTCCAGTGACGGAACCAGGGTAGTTCCGGGGGGGGGGGGGGGGAGCATCATGGAACCCCCTTCGTGAGATCCTGTGAAGCCAATCTAGTTCTTTATGCTCAATAAAATGAAATTGGAACCCCCTTATGAAGATGATCGTACCAGCTTTTTCTGCGTAGCGGCTATTTTGGAACCCCCCTTTTTTAAACCCTGGATCCGCCACTGCATTCATCCATCCATCCATCCACCCATCCACCCACCCATCCACCCCGCATTCAACTATTAATACATCTATTCATCCATTACCTCATTCATCCATCCACACAACTTATCCCATCAGTAAACTAGCTACACAACCACCACTAACCCCAGTGGACACTTCCTTCTTACGTCAAACTAACCAATACAACAACCTACTCAACACTCTCGCTCTTATTCAGAATTTGAATTCGTAAAAATTGTTAGGGAAATGTTACTGGGTTTTTATTGTTGTGTTGTTGTTGTTGTTATTGTTGTTGTTGTTGGTTATATTTGTTGTTCTTGTAATCAGACTTAACTGTTCATTAGACTAATATCCTAACATCACATCTTTCATCATCATTTTCACCTCTACCTTCGTTAGCCAAATTGTACTTCAAAGAAAGGCAAGGTACTTGTATCAAAGAGTAAGGCAGCTTACCGCACATCACGATCATCGGCCTCTCGAACTGATCACGTCGTTGTTTAATAGAGAGCTAAGCGCGGCTAGAAATATCAAAATAACTACCCTACACTTTATACGTACATCAAGCGCGAATATAAATCACGTTTGGGAATAAACCAGTCAAACTGACATCCTCGAGCGATTTGCAATCTTTTATCTGGAGATTATTAAACGCTTTTCAGATTTTGGGTCTCTTTTTCACCAACATTTTTGATTTCGTCTAGTGAGCCACTTCTATATCTCGTTTGCTAATCAACTAGCATTCATGTTTTGAGCGGCCTTTTAAGGAAGGATTTATAAGGGTTTTCGCTTCTTTGTATTGATATTCATAACCTAGTTTTTGAATCAGACAGGATACGAATTGACGGGTCATTCACTATGTTTCCTAGATTCGGCAAATTATGCTCTCGAATATAGTTCGGCTCCGCCACTTTTTCAAGATCCATCGTCGGTCGGCCGCGAAGTTTATATAATGTAGACTAATCGCTGAGTCTCTAAAGAAATCATAATTAAACGAGTCAAACAATGTGATGCTCTCTTTCTATCTATCTAGCTCTAACTACACTAATCTCTCATTCCAAAAAAATTATTACAAAATCAGCCGTACATAATCGAAAGGATTAGAGGTTTTTTTTTTATCTGTTTTTATTCTTATGATCTTTTGGGTGATATTTAGTTCTTAAGGAAGTTTTTTGTCTTTTTTTTTTTTTGGTTTATTTTTGTATTTTTTTAATCTAGAAGTTTTTTTTATTGTTACAGTTTTTGGTCGTCGGATTGGTATTACTTTTGAAGATGAGTGCAAATAATAGAACTAACAAAAAACCAACTCTCGTGGCAGATGTAACTGCTAGAAGTGAGTTTCTTTTCTTCTTCTGTTCAACGTATATCTCCTGCAATCTTTTCACTCTTTCATTACGACCACAAGAAAAGACCAAAGAAATGATTTCATTTGAAGAATTAGAATACCAATAATAATCTACTCAATGAACTAACAGAATTGTTCATAATAATACGTAATTAAGCCAACGTGTGAATGTTCGAATTGTTCTCTTTCAGTCATAAGAGCAAATTCAATATACAATAAATCAAATCTCGGGAATCATTAATGATCAAGGTTTTATTATTCCTTGGTGCTGTAGCTAAGTTCGACTACAAATCGCAAGTCAGAGATAATCACGATAATTATTTGACTGATCTTGTTTACTTGAAAATCATCTAATAGTGAAAGAAACTCAAATTGATTACAACTTCCCGTTTGTCCAGTTGAACTTGGATAATAACACAATAGAAATGTTCAGCACCAGATTATAGAAAAATAAAAAATAAAGGTATACTTTTGAAAGGTCTTTTTGATATTTCATCGACATTTTATATTCCAAAATGAATGCAAAATCGTTAACAGAAGTTTAATATAAATGAATTTAGACTGCTCTTTTTCTTGTTATCTATTTATTGTAAATCAAAATTCAGCGAGTTTCAGACAAAATTGCTCGTTTTGTCTTTGGTAATCTGATATATTTTTATTAGACCATTTTTGATCAATTCTTCGTCTATCACAAAGATTAATTCGACTAGTAGATAATGGCTTAAAACCGATTAAATTCTGCACATGGCTTGGCTTACAAAATGTTAATGACAGTCAAATCCTTTTTTTTGCTTTAACTCTAACGAATATATAATCCTCTCCAATCCAATAGAGCACTAAAATAACTCATAATACAACCTTTCCACTCGATTCTAATTTATTCGAGTCCTTTTCTGAATGATAGACTAGATCAAACTGCGAAGACAATTAGATCTTTTTTCGCCACTGGTTGACAATAGAAGATCCCTAGTGATATCGTTATAATGCTTTTGATATTTAATTGATGGTAGTCTTCAGCCGAATCAAAATCAAATCCAATTTTGGTCAGTAATAAATCGAGTTTGGCTACTCTTGCCTTTTGTCTGACTGCTCAGTCATACGCCTATTATGTTGTTATCTGACCATCGAGTTATTTCAATGCATGGCTTTTATTCAATGGCAGTTTAAGGCCATTCATCCCATCATTTATTTCCCTCCCTTGACCTAGAAAGGGCTTACCTAATAACCAGATGTTCCTATTTCATAATCTAGTTCTCTAGCAATTAATTTTCTAATACAATTCCCCGAGAGAACGAGTGAAATTCAAACAAATTACCCCTAATCCTGAAAATTACTAGTTTTCTAAAAAAAGACCTGGATTTTCCCCCCTTAAATTTGAACGTAAATTTCAATCGGTGCTAACAGTCTACGTAATCTAATAAGCTTTCCTAAGTTTCTATTTATCGCCGCCTTCAAGTCTCTGTGTTCTATCATCATCGTTTTTTGTTGTGATATTGTGAGTTGTGATTAGAAATTGAACTCGGTTTTTCATCAAGGCTTTCTCGGTTTCGTTTTACAGTGTTTGGTCTGCTGATGATAAGGTAAGACTAGGAATTCAAACCGTTTCCAAACACAGCCTGCGAATGAATTAAAGTTGAATGGTATATAATCTAAGGAAGTTTTCCGCTATATTTTGTAATGATTAAGCTTATTGAAGAAGGGGTGTCTTAGTCGTAATCATCCCTGTAGTTCTTGCACTTGGTTAGAGACTTTGGTGTCTTTAAGAAAACAAAGTCAGTGTAATCAAACTATACAACAAACAAAAAAGGCCGGGAGGATTGTTTGTGTTTTGTAATAACTTTACAGACCCGTGCCAACTATCATTGCAAACTTAGTCTGTAAATACCTAATTCTTTTTTCTTTATGGCTGATCAAACATCTACCCTGAGAATGCTAATTGCCCTAAAGAAAATCATCATAGGCCCAATTTGCTATTGTATTGAGATCGTTTCGTATGGCACCAAATGACTCTCTGACAATTCGTTAGATCTAAGAGGTTAGAGTTCTAGATTACTTACAGCACAAAGCGGCTCTGTCAAAATAAATTAAATAAATTAAATCTAATTTAATTAAATATTCTATGGCTCTTAATTTTGATAATATCCGAAAATAGTGCGTACTGTGAACACCCAGTGTGTCTTTTACACTTGTGAAGTGGCCGTGTGAACTATCTGACGACCGCAACTGAATTCAATACCGCCTGTATTTTTCTTTTTCTTCGGGTGCTCCTTTTTTCCGTGTTGATGGGGAAAGAACAAAGCGATCCGTGTTTTTTTGTGTTTGGCAATTCGCGCGTGGCGGGGGAGGCAGCCATATCTAAGGCCGGTGACGCATGCGCAGTGCTTTTCACAACAGGTGCATTTCACAGTGTGTCGTGTGTTTGCTCTGGTTTTAATTTGATTTTCGCAGTAGTTTTCTGTTAACTTAAAGAGAATAACGACGAAATTTAAAAGACTTCAAATTGAATGTTTTGTGAAAAAAGGGCCGGGATATTTTGTGGCTAAATATATTGTTGATGACATTCAGACACAAAGAAACTCGGGTGATAGTTGTGTCGGGCGAATGATTCACCCCTCCAATGATGTGGGATTGTTTGGAAAGTGCCAAACGTTTGACTAAAGGCAATGCCGAGCGCGTGCTGCCTTTTCTTGAGTATTGGTTCTGCTAAGTATCGTATCTTTAATTCAATTTTCACGATAAACTTCTCTCGAAAATGCCAATCACTATATCTACATTGTGAGAAGAAAGCTGCTCTTTTCTGAATGTGACAATGAACTCGAGTATCGCTTTTATGAAGGATCCTTTCTCTAGCTGCGGTTATTAAATTTTTAAGTTTGACGCATTGTCAAAAAAAAGGGATTAATATGTAGTATTGAAGTAAAGGAAAGGCAAGCGATTTTTACTTAGTTTTCCTCCAACTTATAGTTAGTTCGACGTAGAGTGTTATATTATGCAAGCCAAGCAAGCAGGGTTTTTTTTTTTCTGTAATATCGTCAACAACAATACAAAAAAGCATCGATAATAATTTTAATTTGCCCATAAGATTAAATGTTCCTCGATAAGCGCACTCAAAACGGACTCCAGGTATGGGGGGCCAATTCTTGTTGCGAATTCAAAATGTAATTATAAATATTCTTAGCGGGCACTCAGCTAACAAGCTAAAGTGAGTTTGGGAGGTAAAATCGGCATGATTCTCTTCAGGTCTGCAGTTTATTTTTGCAGGGACAATACCCTGTTCTTATTAGAGAAATAATCAACAGAAAAGAAAAGGTAAACGAGTGTTGCAGCTGCTTGTTTCCAAATTTTTCTCAACTCGTGGCGACGGAATATCTAATGCCTTGCTTCCAAAATCACCTGGTCAGTAGAAGCGCTTATTAGGACAAAGCGGACGCGTAAGCTTCAATCAAAAATAGAAAATAAATGTCTTCATTCGCTTCATCCAGGCCATCATTTTATTTCTCAAAAGAAGCACAAAAATAGGATAATTTCGGTATATTTTCTTTGAAGTCCCACACGATTTTTACCTCCCAAAACAAAACTAAGCTTAATACTAGTGGTAGCTTTGCCTTATATCTCTAGAACACCACCATTTATTAAACGTCCACCTCTTTGGGAAAAAGAGATACGACTTTTCCAGGGAATTGAAAACTGAGTAATTGTTGTATGAGAGTCATTTGAAAGTATCGGCGCGAGCTTCTAAGAGCCGTACCGCGATGGCGGGCCAAGTAAATTAACCAAAAACGAATCTGATGCTTTCGGACTTCAAAGTTTTCCTAAAACATTGTGTTAGCCAACCAAATTCGATTAAAAGCATTGTTTTGTCGAAGTCCTGACCTATTTATCTAAGCATATAGAAAAGTTTTTAAACAGCCCATCAAACCATATCCGTTTATCAGGGATCTACCTTTTTGTAAGCTAGAAAAAAACCCGAAAATTTAAAGATCGATTCTATAGCCCAAGGGTCTGAAATATAAGTTTCCTTGCGTGCGAGGCAATGGGCTGGTTTTAGTTACAAAATCTACACCTCGTAGAACTCGTAGTGAGAGGCAATCATCAAAGAGAACTTGTTTAGATATGTAGAACGTTTAAAGACTTTCTTATCCTAGGACTATTCGAGACCTGACGTAGACGATAAATAGTTGTTCATTTTGATTTTATCAATGATAAATCGAAACTCCCTCTTACAAGCAGCTGCGGACGTCATTCTACGTGACCGTTAACCAATTTTTTTTCTAAGACTCTAAGGTTGAATTTCACCAACATCTTAATCTTCAACTATCTCGTACCCAAAACAGCACTCTTAGCACTCTTTCCCATTACGATACCAAGCTTGCAGGGCTTATTTTTGAGGAGTAAACGAAGCAAAACAAAGGTAGGTGAGAAAAGGATCGCTTCAATACAGAACGTTACTAAAACACGACTACATCTACACCCAATTATTTATGAATATTTTGACGGACATTAGTCATACTTTTTAAAACGTTGAATATTTTATAGAATGCTTTTTCTCTTGGGGTTTTTTTCTGCTTCGCTGGCTGTTTAATGCAAGCGATCATTAGTCAACTTACTGTCATGAAAACACAAAACTAGAGGTCGAATTTGCGACTCAAATCAAGAGTTGACGATGGCATCTCTCGATAGTATAATCAAATAGTAAAGACGAGAAACAGTGTTCCCGGAAATGCATGTCAAAAGGACAAAAAGTGAGGCAATAAAGTATTGGACAGTTGAGCTGTTCATTTTTGCTTTGGAAATATTCAGCGTATTTCGTCAGTAAGCCGAATTAGAGTTGCACTGAAAAGCGTGGGAACTACGTCATGTTCAACAGCTCTCGACAAAAACTATAACCAGAAAAAGTGTACAGTGCTATCAAAATCCGTACTCAATTCTCCCTTTAAAAAACGATCTGTGCGAAAAAGTCTCCGTAATGTGACATTAAACACCACCATAAAGTTATCTCCTTTGGAAATAAATAAAGATTCGTATTTTTACAACTCGTAGGCACGTTAAATATTATTGCGACTTGATTGACTAACAATATCAACCAGGCTAAATTTAGTTTGAATTGTGTGATGATAATTTCGAAGAATATCAAAAAAAATTAACGAAAAGTAAAGGTTAGAAATCGTAGTTGAATGCGAGTCTTCCAGTCACCTGCGATAGACAGCACAATACAGGAGAGAACTCATTTTCTTCCAAAAACAATGCAAATTAGTCCAATAGATGGCGAGTTTCCACGGCCTTCATTGTTATCAAGCCTTGAGTCCTTTCATTATACCTACTAAATTTGGATCTATTATTGCTTTCATTCTACGCAACCAATCAGAAATTTCATCAAAACAACTCAGTTCCCCTTCCTAACGCCTAACTTTCTCAATTATTTTTCTTTTTCCATTTCTTTCCAATTCTATATTCCCTTGAAATGACGCGTGCTCTAAACAAATGCGGTCTGCCCGCGTGTTGTTCGATCTTTGTTATTAAATCGTAAATTAAATCGCACAATCCTAACATTTCAGAGTAAAGAAAGAAAAAAAAAAGAGTAAACAAAATGTTCAAATCGTGTATAGTGAGAGTATTAGTGGAGCAGGCTGAATCTAAAAAGCCTCGTGCCAGCTTATTTAAGCAAGTATATAGACGGTTCGTATTTCAATGGTGTATATATGCTGGAGAGCCTCAGGTAAAACTGAAAAATTGCTTCAATTAACTGACCGTGCCAACGCGCGCGAAACAGATCAATGGCTTCCAAACCCGTGACATCTTCACACCCGCGCCTCGCGTTGGCCTTTTCGATGCCAGAGACTAATGACGTACACCGGTCGATTTCAATTGTTTCTATTGTCTCGATTGGTCAATAGAAAGAAATTGACACTTGCTGAATTGAACCTTGCAAATGACCAATAGGCCGTCAAAAGGCGGCTTTTCAAGCGACCAATCAGACTTGATCTGGTTATAAATGAGAGAATCGATTCAAACACAAGTGAAAAACTATAGTGAAAGGAAGAAAAAAAACTCATCCATGTTCTTACTATAAGCCGGGCTCTGTGGATTCGGATTCACAGTCAAGTTTAATCAGAAGGTACAATTTAGAACAGGAAGAATAGAACTGAACCACGAGATTAATCCAAGTTTTCTTTCGACGTTTGACAAGTAGAGATCGTTTCGTTCGTTGATCATTTGACGGTGTCGTAGTAATTGTATTCAATTCCAAGTCCAAGACAAACAGCAACGGCCTTAAAGTAACGAACTCAAAGCGAGGTGTGTGACAAAGACGGGGCCGGCCACTGGAGCATGTACTATCATCGACGAGTCCACTCCGATCAAGAGGTCCCATACATGTACCCACAGGTACACCGGAGATTCCACGATAAAATCTCGCCCGAGGGGAAGTACAAATTATTGGTTCTTATTCTTATTTCTGGATTATTTTTACAGTTAGAATCACGAGCTTACCAAGTCGAGAGCAGAAAAAACGCCATTCTACAACAACGAACCAAGAACGGCGATACTTTGACAATTGATTCCCAAGGTGATTTTTAACTTTGGCCGCTTGATTAAGTTAGGCATATTTTTAAAAGATGTTTTGGTTATGTTATGTTAAAGAGATCGTTAAATTGAGGCTATAATTTTCATAAATCTGTTCATTTTAAGTGCTGATTTGATTTGAAGAGGAGTCTTGAATCTATTTCTGTTTTCGTTTTTAGAATTATTCCAAGATTTGTCCCAGATGCAGGACCAATGGCTGACCGAAGGTACATCACCGAACGAACTACAAAAATACTCACACACAACAAACAAGAAAAATACCCCTTCAATTATATATCGCGAAAATTACTCTGTGGTTTAAATAATTGATCATTCAACTCTTCATTTCAAATAGCAACTGAGCATTGTAATCGCTAGAATCACAAGAAATTCTACTCGTACTAACTAACGCTTTTCTACTGATATGATATTGCAGTTCGTTCATCATACCCAGTAGCATCTACAACAGCAGATGAACAGTACGTACCAGAAATGGAAGGCGTACGAAACACCAACAAAGAAGGTACATAAAGATCTGGAATTCCTAATCCACTCTGCTTTAAGCAGTGCAACAGGTTTTGATATCTAAAAAGGCAATAGTAACTCTTAACTTAGTCTATAGCCTGCTTTCCGGTTTGTCGTAGGTTTCACTCGATACACGCGCGGCTCAGTTGCCATTGTACCTCCCTCGTTTCCTTTTTGAGTTTAAGAAGTTGATAGAAAAAAGATAATTAAGTTGGATTCCCTTAGTAAACACGTAGTAGTAGTAGTAGTGGGATTTTCTGGGGCACTAAAATACCGCCCGCGATCGATGCTATCACACTCACTCTCCATTTCATTTTTTGGAGGAGATTTTCCCCCAGGGTACATTCGTGTAAGGGCATTAGAAAGCTAGTAATTTTGGCTGTGCATAAAATTGGAGTCGGGAAGGTTCGAGACGTACCGCTAAAGGTTAGAACAACATTAAAAGATCCGCGCTGATAACTAAGAAAAACTACCAAGAGTGAGTGGAATAGGGTTTATAATTTATGCCGGGCTTCCAAAATATTTATGAGAAGAAGAATGCCTTTCGAGCATGCTGATCGATTTGACGCGCGCTTTCTCC
The DNA here is from genome assembly GCA_964019055.1 of Anthopleura xanthogrammica. Classification (NCBI taxonomy): domain Eukaryota; kingdom Metazoa; phylum Cnidaria; class Anthozoa; order Actiniaria; family Actiniidae; genus Anthopleura; species Anthopleura xanthogrammica. Next base: position 16,510,305 of record OZ025206.1, read on the forward strand.
AGGAGAACAAAAGTCTTAAATTCTACTTGTTACTTGGGATCTGCCCCCATCCCATTTTTCAATTATGTAAATAGAGCATTCTTTTCTTGTTTTGTTTGAGCCATTGATAGACTTATTTTTGTTTAGAAAATGAATAGGCATTTAGATGAGTAAGAGTTATTTTTTGTGGTTTTGCAGCGAGTTATGTCACACACGTCAAGACCGAGCCGAGAGAGTTAGTGTGCGACCAGAGCCAGTCCACCGGCCTAACGAGCATATCTAGAGCGCATAGCAATTATAAAATGGAAAACGGTATTGAATCTAGTTCTTACATGAAGATGATGAGCGAAGTTCACGCGCCCACTAATTCCCCACTCGTCTATACGTGCGGAACACAGCCATCAAGTTTTCACTGTATGAAGGCTTATCGACAACTCTACGACGGAATGACATCTTACGAAGCACAGCCACCAGCTTATCCAAGCGTTAAGCAAGAACCCATTGACTACAGCCCGGCCTGTGACAATCCTTACGAACAAGGTATTATTTTTCTTCGTCATTAACTCTAAATATTTTGAAATTTAACTGGTTTTTAAATATTTTATGTGAATTAGGGATTTTTTCAAAGTTCCGAGGCCTGCCTTTTTTGTTGCGTTGCTAACTTCGCGATTTCTTTTTCCCGAGATCATGTTTTCGGCTCGGAGCGTTAAATTCTTGAAGCTATCTTTTGCCTCGAGTTAATTCAATTTGTTGATGGGCATTTACTTTTCATAAGTTCTCTTGTATCACATTTTTATTTGATTTCTGCTTTTCCTAGCAGGAAGGCGACAAGTGTTTGAAGACATAGAAATCTCTCTTCGAATGTTGGCCCGATTTGAAGTTGGTTTCCTCTATTTAAACGCTAAAATCCCAAAGTACCTACCAACATAAAAAGGCCTCTCATTCATTTTTCAAAGAAAGATCACTCAGTCATTTTTCACCATCAATTAACTCGATTTCCATTGCAATTTTTCATTTAGCATCAAGAAGGGTTCACTCGAATCAGCACGTGTAATTCTTAGCTGAGTACCACTACCTTCACTAGTTCATTTATCACGAATCGCCTGTCGTTGTTTTAACGTATTATCCGAGTCGTCTTAGCTCAGAGATAAAAACGTTAGCTGCTTCAAACTTTACGGTGATCTTTTGTTTTGTGGTTTGTGATTGAAGAGTGCACAGCGCATTGTTATAGTTAGATGAGGAAGGCGCCGTTTGAAATATGACGGTAAATGCAACATTTTATTCTATTCAATTATAGATCGTCTCCAAGGTCTAGCGGCCTATCATCACCAACCACACCAACAAGCTGAATGCTACGGTCTTCAACCTACTTCCACCGAAGGTAAGAATTATTTCGCTTGTTTTTTTCCCCTTCAAAAAAAAAACTGCCTGTCATCTTCAGCATTGTCTTCCATTCTAATTAGACATTTTGATAGCCTCCATGGGATGAATATTCATAAAACTTTGATTTCATGATAGAACATTTTCGAATTAATTTTAATTGTTATGGACTAGGTTGAGCACAATATCTTGAATTTCGTTTGCAGATGGTTTGTCTTGTTTTATGATTACAGCATCTTTTTAATATTTCTTTAGCAAACATACATAAATCTTGTGACAGCCTAAAGCGAGATCCCCAGATGCCTTACTACTTTTAATATAAACTTCAATTTGAGAGAGAAAAACTTATACATGTAATTTAGGCTTCGAAAAGTATTACAATCGACGCGTGCTTTTAAGATCCTATCATTTTGCATTTGTCTTATGGCGTGAACCGTAAAGTATAGCCCGAGAGTTTACAGGAAATTAGACCATAATTCACTTAGACTGAAACCCGATTATTCTTTTTCGTATTTAGCTTTCCCTTACGAGGGAACTTCTCTATTTGCATGGATATTTATATACACAAAAACTAGAAAAATCGAGCACTGAATGTATTTCAAATTCGGGGTTTTTATTTCGCGTTTTTTTCTTGGTCAACCCTCGTCAAATTGAATCACAACAATACGTAAATAAACTGCTTTTATACCTTTACAAGCAAGAGTTCCTTATTATTTACGTTTCATTTTTTTGTAATTACATTACTGGCAGAATATGTACTGTTCTGTAAACCGTCCAAGCGAAGCCCACCCGCCTGGAAATGATAGAGCTATTCTAAACTTTTTAGATTGGTTTGCATTTTGAGAACCATTTGCCTCGTATTGTCAAAAGTAATTCAATTCACATACGTAAGAACAGACACTATGAAAAAGAAAAGCAGGTGCAAAGAATTTCAATAGCTTAAATTTTTACTGATTAGCCTTTTGGAACTAGTTTCATCCAGAAATCTATTGAGCAATAGAAAAAAAAATAACCCCCACTTTGAGTTGGAAATTAAATGCAAAAGCAATCCACGGGAGAATTTAATATCCATCGTGAAAATTAACTCAATTTTCGGACTAATTTTACCGTCTCTTTGCTTTTATTTTTAATTCTTCGGGAGTTTTTGTAACATTTTTTTCTACATAATCTAATAAGCATACAAACACAATACAACTAAAATTGTCGGTCGACTCTCCACAAGAGGATATAAAAACTAGTTAGCTGAGATAATGTTTTTACTGTGTGTGTAACTTAACCTGGCTTTTGGGGAACAAATGCTGAGATTATGGTCAACGAAAAATAAATTTTTGAAGACCATTTGGTCGTTATTTCATCGAGAAGAAAGACCGCGCTGTATTTTTTGAGCGAGTTTAATTCGTCTCCCTTTCTTTCTAGATGGCTTAGTTTTTAATACCACAGCAAAAAAGAAAGTCTAAGTCGTTTTTAACGATCATTTACCGGCAAAAATGCTCTTCTTGTTCATCCCCTCTTACGCCCTAAACAGCGAGAACTTGTGTGTTTTGATCAAAGGTCCTTATTTAATTAAGAAAGGCTGTTCTATCATGTACTGTAGTTGCCATTTCTGGAAGTAAATAGTTTTTCACGCCGTGCCATAGGTTGTATTGAAAAGCTCTTTTCACCATCCTTGCGCTATTAGAAAGTAAACGACCATCATTTTGACCGAAAAAGATTTGAAATTAAGCCCGTAAATAGCGTTATTCATTAGCGCTAAGGTTTTTTGGGTTTTTTCTTTCAAATGTTAGGATAATAATGTACAGAATGGATAACATCTGTCACCCTCATACTGCACTTTTTAAACTCCTTCTAATTTCATTCAAATCCATCAATTTTCCAATTCCAAGTCATTTTTCAAAAAATGAATGATTCCGCTTAAGCTGGGGTCAGATATTCGCACAGCCGCTTTGCGTGTGATTAGATCGAAGAAAAATGGTTTGAGAGACTGTTTTGGTTTGAACGAGAATGAAAACACAGAAAAGAACAAAGTCGAGTACAAAAATAAAAAAGTAAACAAATTCAAGATGTCGAGTTTCGTTCGGCGAATTTAAAGTCTTTTTTTTTCTTATGATTTAAACTATTTGTAAATAAGATCGTGAACTTTAAGGCATAGGAACAAGATTATAGCTTTCCTGGATCAAATGTTTACTGTGTAGTTTATGGTTGCAGAAAAAGAGTGAATCATCTTGCGTGGTTCATTAAAACGATCAAACGTATAGTGTACATTATGAACGCTTGCTGCATGTTGCTTCGAACAGGAATGATGAATTCATAAACTACACGTAGAAGAGATTTGCTTTAAGATGGCCAAAGAAAAAGCCTTTAAATTACATCTGTATTCCTTCGTCTTCTTCGTCAAAGACTTCAGTCGAGGGCCTTGGTCTGAGTCATATACATAATCTTCCCAATGACATTCTATTACAAAATCTAACATTTTACACAATGTCCTTTGTCCTTTGATCATATCCCTTCAACAAATTCTCGTTTTTTTAAGACAATATTTCCATTCTTTATCGTGGTGTTTCCAATAAGAATCCGAAAATCATCGACGTCCAAGAAGCGACTCAGTCTGAAGTGACATTGAAAAAAAAAACGGTCGCTTCTCGCTGCGCTCAACGAAAATGAAAGCGAAGTTTAGACACTGGTTCATTTATACCAAAAGCCAGGATATTTACTGTGGTAAACGGGAAACGATATGTCAACATGAACAGGCGGAAACGATCATAGAGTTAAGAGACCTATACTTTAAAACACTTTGCCAACGGGAAACGGGTTAATTTTGACTCTTTCTCGACAAGAAACAATGCGATAAACTTTGAGAATTTTCTCCTTAATTTTGTCTAAGGTTATTGTGAGTTTCCATCTTGTATCACCTCTTTTTTTTTAGTTAGTTCTTCCCATGATTGAAGATGCCCTTTTATCTACCGGAGATCGAGCATTTATGAGAAAACCGTTTTCTCACGACTGAATTCACACAGCGACGGCTATTGATTATAGTGAACAATTTGAAAAAGCTACATTATACACACGAAAAAAATAACATGTTTTCTTCTCTTACTTCCTCAAACATTTAGCAATTGAGCTTGGTCAAAGGCAGACAGAAATGACTCCAGATTGTGTTCAAAGATAACTCGATATTGAACAAACTCAACATTTTGAAAACTGAGTGGTTTTTTTTCGGCCATTTTTGTTATCCTTCTCGATTTCATCTAAATCCGTCTTTATTGTTTTTAGTATTTTAGGAAATACTGTTCTTTACTGAATGCTTCATCGAGTAATAATCCCCCCAAACGCCACTAAAGTGTTGGTTCTTTCTGGGAAGTGATTCAATTTTCTGTCATATGCAACGATAAAAATGTTCAACAACACTCGGGTTTAATGACAAAAGAAATCTTCAATGTTTTTTTGTTCAAATTAATTCAATTTTTTCATTAGACAGCGAAGTGGCGCCCACTGAAATTCAAATAAAAAAGGAAAAAAATCCCTTAATTTTTTTCTCCAGAAAAGTTTTTTCCGTTTACATCTCACTGTGAAAAAATAGCGCAAAATATTTGACGTTCTTAAAACTAAAAATAAATAACATTAATCAAAAATAAGCTTGTAGTTTCTTTAAAAATAATTAAAATCAAAGCAAAGGCTCTGGAAAATAAGATTTTATTTCAAGTGGAACGATATTTGCGGTTTAGATGTTGACTTTTACTTCTATAATGAGCAAACTAGTTCTTATATCGGCTAGGATTTCAGCGACTTTCTACGGCGTAATGTTGACAGCGTTCGAGTCATTTTCTGTCTGTGTAAAATGTCACAATATTAAAAAATTACAGTTTTTTTAAAAACGCTATCAATGAACACCAGGAAACATACACTTATACAAATGCATTTGATATTTTTGGGGGTTGAATTGTAAATGCTCTTTCTTGATCTGATTAAAAATTACTTTGGCTTTAGCAGCGGGAGTCTATGGTGATCCAAACCTTCATTCATTTTACGACGAGCCACTTCCATATTCTGAACGCTACAAGGATCATTATCATAAAGAATACAAAGAATACCTCGAACAACACAAAGAAATGAAAGACTACAGAGATGGTGAGTAAAAAAAATGACTATAAGATCGATTGAAAATATAGAAAACTTCATGAAATTTTGAGTACAATCTTGTGACAAAACAGAACATTTTTGTGAAGAAAAATGCCTTTTATTTCAAGAAACCAACATTAAAAAGAAGCCGTTTGAAATCAATTTAGATTTTAAATATTCCGTTCCAAGCTATTAAACAACGCTTTGCTCTTTTAATGTTGAGAATTAATACAGAAACGCAGTAAAGTCGTGATGTTAGTAACAGCTTTGTGTTGTCTCGCAATGAGTGCCCCAGTATTTGTAGCCGTTCTGGAAGCGCGCACTCACTTGACAAGTTGGAAAGTATTTCCTGGGTTATTGGGAGTTCAAGCCGTGGTAACTACTAGATAATAACCATTCGAGGCAAAGAAATACCCCGTTAAAATACAAAACTCCTATCAAAAATATTTGTACAACTACTTGAAACGGCGGAAGGAACTAGCTGTTTCAAATTTATACATTCCATACTTGGTTTGTTCCGTGATAGTGTAGTTTAGTTCCGAAAGATATTATAGCTAAGAAAACGTCTGGGAAACTCGACGGAATAGGAAGTTCATTGTAAAATCCTACAGACAGGACAATCACTGAGGGGGTCGTTCGGTCGGTTTTCTGTGAAGCAAAGATGTTTTGTGTGTGTGTGTGAGGTGTACCAAGTTAGGCTTGCTAACATTGTTGGATCGGAGAGATTCGTTATCTGATGTCACCCCAACAGACAAGTTCATTTCCAGCTGCTTCTCTTTCACAGAAGAATAACCCCATTACAAAGTGAGCAGTCGTCAACTTGTCTTTGACTATATTCATTATCGTTCTTTTAAGTTCAAGGATACTAAGTTTAGCCTGATAAGATCCTGAAAGCTCCCCCAAACAACACGTTTTGCCCGATGACAAATCTTGATAGCCGACATAGCTAAAAGCACAAGCTATCTCAACGGACTAATTATGATTGGAAGGGTTTAAAGCCTCCAAAAAAAGGAGAAAAAAAAAACACCCTGAATTACCAGACCACAAACGCTAGGATCTTTGAAAGTAAATTCAAAGTAGCCTGATATCTATCGGTGCCTTTCACGAATATCGGCCATTACGGAGTAATTAACAAAATATCCTTCCGGATCTGAAGAAAGGTAAAAAAGACCTAATCTCTAGGCCGGTCTTGTAGCTTATTTTTACTTGACCTATTCGTTGTCTCAGAATCTCTCCAGACTAGGCTGTTACTAGTGTAGTGCTGATCTTCTTTTGCACTATTACACCCCAGCGAATTATTCACTGCAAGTTCTGTCTAACTCGCCTAGTTTTTCGATTCTTACAACTGAAAATAATCTTCTGCAAATAAGTTTGTTTTTTTACATTCTCTATGCCTGAATGTCCTCAGAAAAACGCCAACGTTGGAAATGGGAATACAGTAAGTCTATCTTTAGCTTATAAGAATTATTTTAGGAAGGAAAAAAAGGGGAAAATCTAAGACAATAAAGGGTGGAGACGACGAGGCTCGCAGGCGCACATAAAACATCGTCCGACAAGTCAAAGAGTGTTGAAGGAGATTTTGTGTCAACGATTGACAGTTTTTCTGATTATTTAAAGAATATCACTAAAGAGTATTGTGTCACAGAAAATACAAATAAGGTCATTATTCAAAAAGAAAACACTCAGAGTCTTATGAAAGAATTTACTTTGCCTAACGAAACGATGGGGCTGATATACGCCTCGCCCGCCATACAACAGACAACAATACTCCGCCACAAGTTGTGTCATGTATGTTTTTTGACGTTCATTTTCTCGAGGGGCGAAAAATAATCTAATTTCAAGTTGTTGTCGGGTTATTCGTTTCCAATTAAAAATTATTGCTTTTTACAGATAATTTAGGTCCGAAATCTCGATCACTACGGAAAAGAAAACATAATTGGTCGGTAAATTTTTCGATAAAAAACGGTTATTTAAAGGAGAGTATTGGACAGGAAAGGCTTGAGGCTGGGAAATAATTTAACGACATCGGGTCTGTGTAGAATTTCGATTTGGTGCGTTGACTATGGACATTACAACTGGGTCTGTGGGTCTCGTAGACTCTGTGGAGTTGGGATTAATCGAGTCAAAAGCGCGCGCTCCTCAATCGTCCAATTTGAAGGGCCATTTCCTGAGGTTTTGAGCGATATTTGCCTAACTTAATGGTATTTGTTTACAATTAGGGCGATCGAAACGCGGTTTTTCTTGCACGCATTTGGACTTGACAAACAACCCCCTTTAGTGCAATTGCACTCCCTAATGACTTAAGGCCTCCAGCAGCTGTAAACTGGCGCCTTTATGAAGACACTAATTGGAAAATCCTAACAGAAGCACTTAGATTGATCTAAATTGACTGCTACACGGCGTGAACACTCATTGCTGGCTGCTGTAAGACTTATTAGTGTTTTGTGTCTGTTTGATGGAAGAACGCAACATGTAAAGCTTGAGCGGTATCTTTTTTACACTAAGACAAGCAAACACGGCCGAGGGCTTGGAGTTTTGTTCCTCAAAGATAATTTAATATAGTCCAATTAGCCTGTCTTTTTTAGTTGACTTAAGCAAGGGTTTTATGAGTTGATGAAGCAATGGATCATGACACAATTTTCACAGTTGTAACATTAGTAAGCTATCGCCGTCTTAACAAGAGACCACTAAATCTACTTTCACTATCGTCATGTGTGACAATAAACTTTTTTAGAGAATGATGAAAACAAAAGAAAATTATTGAACTGCTCATTTGGACATCAAAGATCCCGCCCACAGAAACTCGTGCCTCAAAACTGTGCAGGCCGCTCATTTCCCATTTGATAGATTTTTGTGTATATATATATACATATATAGTCCTTTTTACTTTGGCCTCATTAGCTACTAATAAGCTTCGCCACAGTTCATTATAGTCCTACTTTCCCATTTATATCTATTCAAAATTGTCTAAACAAGGAAAATAAAACATAGGAAATATAGTGCCTAATGATGTTCACATTTGAATTGAAAAAAATTAATAAATTGACTGGTTTGTTGTCCTTAGGTGAACAATAATAAGAAACCGACAGAATTCTTTTTTTTAGATCAGAGAAATTACGCAAACCTGACAATTGAAAAATTTTAGAATTCATCAATCGAGGAACCATTGCTTTTGTTAAAATATATGAATTGTTCACATGGAAAATAGATTTATTGTTTATAATTTTTTCCCCAATTTTCCACCGTGGGATTTTACCCGTGTGTGTGGAAGGAAAATATTATTTTATACATGCATTTTAAGATCGTTTCTACTCGTCGCTTTGGCATAATAAACTCAATGAATTTATAGAATAGTTCGTAGCTAAAAATAAAATTTATCATTTCCGAATGGTTTTGAGTTGTAATTTATTAAGACTATAAACTGTTCATGAGATGTTTTTTCACACGCCTCTTTTTAGACCCATATGTTTAGCTTGTTCGCTTTGAAATTTTTTTCTCAAAGATATCGTTTGAAAAACACCGGTTGCAGTAAAATGTTTTTTTATGAATGGCTATATTGAGGCAAAGAAGAACGCCACTATATTCGGCTGTTCCTAAAAAAAACCTTAAAAACAGACTCAACAGAAGTTTTAATTTCGTTTACGATATACAACAAGCACGTTCTTAAAGATAAGAAATAGAGCCCTTTTCAGTAAGTTTGTATCTTAAGATTCTTTGGTGTATAATTTGAACTGTAGATATCCTGATAGCTATAACAGAGCTAGGCTGAAGAGAATTTCAAACTGCCAATACATATTCTTGTCATTTTAATAGCGGCAAGATTCAACAGTTTTCAGATTATACAAAGCTTAAACGGTAAACTGTATAAGCAGATTGTTTGTATGCGAGATTCCCCACCAAGATAAAACAACACTCTTATTTAACTATGAAACACGAAGAATGCATTGAATTATATTTTGGAGAATACAGTGAGTCCATCTAAGGGGGAAAAAGGCCTTCCTTTTTAAATATTTACAGTAAAAAATGCTTTTTAAATCTAAACATGAGTCATGTGAAAATTGTTAACATTGGAGATTTGTAATGTCATTTTCAGGCAAAGTTTGTTTAATTAAATGTTGGAGTTTTGAAGCGCGTGCTTGGATTTAATTTGAAAATGATATCAAAGTTGTGTTTTCCAACATCAACTTATGTGATTAGATTTGCGGAACGTTTCAATTTCTGGCTTTATTTGTGTATTTAGTCCATCTTAAATGAGGTTTATCATTGTGTTGATTCGTGTCATATATGATTTGATATTTACCTAAAAATATTTCATTTCGAACTGATCGAACCCAATCCAAATAAACGACAAAAACATTCATCATACGTCTGTCGTTTTCCTGGCTTTATTGTTAGCCAAGCATGGCGTACTCTTTTCTGGAAATCTTGGGTCCAAGTCAGCTAAATAATCCGTCAAATTTCAGAAAAAGGACTTGGCAATCGATCTATAGACTGTCAGAATCACAGAGCGTAAATTATATTCGGCTCCCCAATTCAATCATAATATATCACTCAACTATCCATCAACTAGGTTCGCAGATTAGTCATGCTGATTGCGAAACTCTTCTTCTAAAAAGAACCATTTTGTTTTGATTTCGGAACCTCGCTGTTTTGTTTTAATAGAAAAAAACATTTTATTTGAAAGTGTATTTTTTTTGCATATAAAATGCCAAATTTAACATGCCACACCCTTGAGAAACCGATTTGTTTATCGATCGCAAAAAGACATACAAACTTTAATTATAAATACACTGTATATTTTGTTGAATTTTTAACTTTAAACTAATTTTCTGGAAAACAGAAGCCTAATAGCGTCTAATTTCTCAATATGATGGGGAAAATCAAAGCTTATGTTATGTGAAGCTGTTTTCTGAGTGTCCTTCCAGATGGACCCAGACCGCGTCTTGTCTGCGGCAAAGCTGGAAAAAGCTGGAATAACAAATGTTGCTGAATAATACGATAGAATATTCTCGCCGTCTGGGCTGAGATGGCGTTCATAAAGAGAATTCGATACGAGAAAAACGTTTAAAATGCAAAAGAATGAAAAAAATCCGTTCATATTGATTTAATGAATAAAATCAAACTTTATATATAGGAGTTTGTGCGTCATATTTGCCAGCTTTGCCGTCACTTTGCGCGTTTAAACTCAAGCACACCGAAAAAATTTTTTTTTACATCTTTTTTAATAGAATTTTTAATGAACATTTTTTTCCTATCAATTTTCAGCGAGTCCAGAGTTCAAAGTACCTAGCGGTGTCCCTTATCCCGACAGCAGGACGTTTCAGCGCAGGGGCTCTCTACAACTATGGCAGTTTCTCGTGGCCCTATTAGACGAGCCTGAATGTTCCTCGTTCATTGCGTGGACAGGACGAGGACTCGAGTTTAAGCTTATCGACCCAGAAGAAGTAGCTCGAAGATGGGGTCTCCAGAAAAACCGGCCGGCCATGAACTATGACAAACTAAGCCGTTCTTTAAGATATTACTACGAGAAAGGAATTATGCAAAAAGTGGCTGGTGAGCGATACGTCTATAAGTTTGTCTGTAGCCCAGAAGCCTTGTTCAGTATGGCCTTCCCCGACTCCCAAAAACCGTATATCAAGCCAGAATGTCGGGAACCTAAACCAGTAACCCCTCATTCAACCCAGCAACTAGTACCGATGCCTAAAGATACATACAAGACACACTATCCACAACAACACTACGTTGCCACGTCAACAAATTGTTATCAGGCTGAGTGGGACATGGATTCTGCTTGTGTCTACTGATAATAATGCGCTACATATATTTTATATAGAGATATATTGATATATGTATATATAGATATTAATAGGTGTTTCAATGTTTGTTTCAATGATTTTTATTGTAAAGATCGATAGATTTCTCGGTATAAATGGTCCTTGGTTTTGAATTTCATGAGTCATTTCCTCCTAGATTCAGGCCTCAGAACCAGAGTTTGCCAAAAACGAATCTCAAAAAAGCTAAAATCTTGTGTACATTATGAAAGACTAAAAAATTGTTTGCAAACTCAAAGAAAATTCACAAAAATTCTTATTAAACCAGCTTTGCTTTAATCATAGTCTCGGAGGATCAAAGATGATCTCTGTCGAATAAGATGCGTTTTTACGACGAAAAACAACGCATAAAACACAACTGAAGCAGAAAGCTTTTTCATCGAGAAATTACGCAATATTCTGAATTAACGAATTGAGTTCCAGAACGTTCTAAATAGACTTAAACTTGAGAGTATTTTTGCGCATTGTCTCTACACTAGATACAATTTAGCTACTTATTGGAGCACTGAAGTGTGGCTAGTGTGGTTAAATTGAGGAGCAATTTGCAGATAATTTGAAGTCATATTTACTAAGTTGAATCTGCAAAAAGCTTAGTGAATCATTGGCAATGATCTAAGCTTGCGGGAATAAAAGTTAATTCAGATAGTTTATTGAAAATTTGAAAACAAATACTGAATACATATATATATATAAGTACGCTTGTTGGCCTAGGAGGCTGTATGTATTATAACTAAAGAGATCTATCAAATTATATGCCTGTACAATTTTAATTTATATTTAAAGATAAATAAATTATATCTTATTATTTTGAGACGAAAAAGTGAACATATTTCTGACCATTTTCATGTCAGTCTCGAACGAAAAACAATCAATAGTGTAGTTTTTTTTGCTTTGATTTGAAAAAGAGATCACAATTATGCTTTCTTTTCTTGTAGGCAGTTTCACCAGGAAAAAATAGAAATTTGAAACTTGTGTAGTCAAAATCAAGAAGGATCTAGTAACTGAAGACAAATACATTCACAACTGAAGTGATGCGAAATAAATACCGCCGAAAAAAAAAATCAAAAACGTCGCTTTTTTCCCGCCAAAACTTGGTCACGTGATTGATATCTGGCATTTATAATACAAAAATTCTTTATCATTTTTGATAACTATTATGGGCTTAATGCATGCTAAAATGTGATATTGTTAAGTTTTCCTCGATTATCAACTGATCAAATAGGTACATCATTTACTCGAATTGCTTTGCTATAGTTACACTGTCAAAAGTGATTCACCAGTTATCGATATACTGGTTCATCCGGCATTCTTCTTGATATTGACTACAGAGGTGTATGGAAAGTACGAGTGATCATTATCAACCGACTCAAAATTCTATTAGATATATGAATACAGAGTTATAATACAATACTAGTTGAACGAAATTATGACAAGAATTCAGAAGTTATCAAAGGAAAAGATGCGCTTTTTATTATTAGATAAAGATGTGATGATAGCAGCGATGACTCGAACGCCGGTAACAGGCGAGGTTAGTTTTCTTTCTCAACTCGTTCTCGTTATGCTTGTTTGATTTACAAATCAGACAGCAGCAGCATATTAAGTATGGAAGCTAGTTGAAGTACGAACTACTCGTTAAGATTCTCATTAACTCAGTACCGTCGACTGGTACTCCATTCAGTGATGTGCCAACTAGTCACGTGATCGTTTCCCGCCATAATGGACCGTTTTTATGGTCGTTTCTGACACTTGAATCCAAAACATAGACGATTTTTTTTCTCGAAACCATCCTCATTATCTGTAACGTAAGCCATCTTGACTTCTATAATCACTCTTTGGTCCTCCAATATGGCGGACAACTATCACGTGACTCGTAAGTGGACATCCCCGGTTAGTTTACAAGTATAAGACTTATTTTTCTATATGGGCCATGATGCCTCTTCATGGCCGTTGATTGCCACTATCATTGAATATATGGTACTTATTTACGTAAAAATACTATCCTAATGTATAATATAACACAACTATCTAAGTATTGGACATTATTATCATTATTGTTATTATTGATATTGGAAACAAAGCATACGTGTGTGATTGGTCATGAATAAAGTTCATCTGACTTATTTACTTTGTTGTCATGGGATACTCTTCACTATATTCCCTCTGGGACTCCATCAGGCACTCGGATTTTCTCCCGAGTTCCCTGTCGTGGTGACTCACAGCATAACTTCGTTTAATATTATTTTATCATTCTAATTATTTTTTCCGTCGTTTTGATTGGCCGAGAGAACTGCAAATAACTGCCTACAAGTAATGGTCTGCTCATGCGCATTACGGTGTAAGGCCGATTTGCTGCAAATAATGGTCTGCTCATGCGCAGTTATGTTGCATTTGTCAACATAGCTTGCTACCCTGAGCTGCCAGAAAATTACTTGGCATATTTTATAAAAAAACAAAAAACAGCCAAAACACAAAACATAATTTGAATGATAAAACAATTATGGAACTCAATTATCACAAAATATCGTGATTTGTTAGTCTCATGCAAGCAATTATTTAGCAATAACTGCCTCGTCACTAACAAATCACGATATTTTGCTCAACCTCGTCCAATAATTCAGTGCTTATTATCTAGTGCAAAATTATTCTACGCCTATCATATGAAAACTTATATTCCCCCTGTACTACATTCAACTAGTTCTACTGGTCAACCTATAAACCTGGCGAATTCACCTCACTAACCAGAGCACAGGGGTTAAAATACTTCACTTAAACTCAATGTTGACACTGATTGTATATTAGCCTTTACGTCTGATGTACAATTGGAATATATTTAATATCTGTACCTCTTGCTCTAGGCAAAAGCCTTAAGGAATTCTAAGGGAGTTATAAGTCAACAGTCGAAGTTTTTGAATGAAAATTGCGTGCTTCAAATGAGGTGAGGAATCACGTACAATTCATCTGCCATTAAAACACTTCACAATTTCAAAACTTGGTGAAAATTTGCAGTATATAATGACAGTACTCACGCAATGTGATTTGATGAAATTATATTCATTTTTCACGCCCATTTTTTTTTCTCGATTTGACAATCTGGGTCAAAGAAGGCCGTCTAGTTATCTCGAGAACGTTCGGCGCCGCCTGACCCAGGAGCGAGGCTAAAGATCATTTTTATGGATTATGAGATCCTAATTCTAGGCGCGCAAGGCACTATTGGCTAAAACCGCAATATCTCATGATTTCGGCCATTTTTACTATCTCAAACCAAAATGAAAACATTTTCCATCAATAGGGAAAATATAACGTATAAAAACTTGTTGTTCATGAAGCCGAAAAGCTGGGATTAGGGAATATTGAGCTACGACAAAACGTTGTGATTGGTGATTGTCTGGTTCCCACGTACCCAAAAAAGGAAATTATGTAGAGGTTGGTAGAACGGAGTAGCTCAGCCGGCTAAGTACTCTGATTATCGCTGTTGATATATATATATATATAGATATAAATATTAAGTTAAGAAAAACAAAGAGACTACACTTTCATCCCGACAAGCCTGTTTCGTGATTAACTCACTCCTCAGGGGATTTTAAAATTTTTAAATCCCCTGAGGAGTGAGTTAATCACGAAACAGGCTTGTCGGGATGAAAGTACAGTCTCTTTGTTTTTCTTAACTTAATATTTATATTCCGCTCTACTTTTATGTATCGAGCACTGTACTACGGAAAAATCGAAACACAGACTTCCTATATATATATATAGATAGATATGTATACATTGACTTATTTTAGAAACGAGCTAGACTAACTGCACTATCATATTCAATACAAAACCTATCAGTTAAATAAGGCAATGATATAGAGTACCATATAGATATACGCCTCTGCAGTATCCCACGCTAAATTCCAATTCGATCTATGAACTAACCGTACCCTGACTTAGATCAACCCCAGAGGTTGTTTCAGGGTTCGATCTATGAACTAACCGTGCCCTGACTTAGATCAACCCCAGAGGTTGTTTCAGGGTTCAATCTGTGAGTTAGCCGTGCCCTGACTTAGATCAACCCCAGAGGTTGTTTCAGGGTTCAATCTGTGAGTTAGCCGTGCCCTGACTTAGATCAACCCCAGAGGTTGTTTCAGGGTTCAATCTGTGAGTTAGCCGTGCCCTGACTTAGATCAACCCCAGAGGTTGTTTCAGGGTTCAATCTGTGAGTTAGCCGTGCCCTGACTTAGATCAACCCCAGAGGTTGTTTCAGGGTTCAATCTGTGAGTTAGCCGTGCCCTGACTTAGATCAACCCCAGAGGTTGTTTCAGGGTTCAATCTGTGAGTTAGCCGTGCCCTGACTTAGATCAACCCCAGAGGTTGTTTCAGGGTTCAATCTATGAACTAACCGTGCCCTGACTTAGATCAACCCCAGAGGTTGTTTCAGGGTTCAATCTGTGAGTTAGCCGTGCCCTGACTTAGATCAACCCAGAGGTTGTTTCAGGGTTCAATCTATGAACTAACCGTGCCCTGACTTAGATCAGCCCAGAGGTTGTTTCAGGGTTCAATCTATGAACTAACCGTGCCCTGACTTAGATCAGCCCAGAGGTTGTTTCAGGGTTCAATCTATGAACTAACCGTGCCCTGACTTAGATCAGCCCAGAGGTTGTTTCAGGGTTCTATCTGTGAGTTAACCGTGCCCTGACTTAGATCAACCCCAGAGGTTGTTTGGAAATAGGTCATTCTACTGAAGACGGCCGATGCGGATTATGATTGTGCTTTGATATTTTCAACAACAAAAATTATTCTTAATATTTATTAGTCGGCGATATTTACCTAATTGTTATCAATATCATAACATTATTTGGATGTTAAGTTAATATTGAAACATCCAGTGCTACTGGCAGACGAAAGAGTAATTTCCTTTCGGTTTTCAAACTACCCATCCCCTAATAGTCCATGAGCCAGAGGGAGTCCTCGGTACCATATAGAGGGAATAATTGCGAGTGGTATCAGATTAAAGGATAAATAAATAAATAAATAAATAATATTAGACATTGCAAAACGGTAGCTTTCTGGTTATTTTTTCGTTTTCATAATAGGTCTATCTTGATAACACAACCCCCTTTTTTGTTTATAATTATATACATGCTCACGTTTCCTTTCGATCTTGGAGCTACCCACCTAAGGATTTAGAAACATAAGGATTTAGAAACATTTTCATAAAAGGCCTTAAATGCAATTACTATATTGGATATTCAACTCTCTTCTAATTCGCGCTTCATTGCAAAGTATTTTGTGATTATATAAACTCGAAGCTTTAAAAGCAATAGCCGGAACTGCTAGGTATATATTTCCTGGAATACTCGGAAGCTCGTTGAAACTATTGGAAAATAATCTCGAAAATCCAAAGATAAATGATTATACGAATTCATGTGAAATACCGCTGTGCTGTGTGATTACGGGCTCATCTGTACAGACTCGCCGTCACACTAACTCGAAAACAAATCACTGCGTGAAAAACCGCAACGACAAATGCATAAAAAAGGAAGAAATAAAGGAAAAGGAAAGGGAAAATTGTAGTATGATTGGGACAAAAATCCTATATCTCTCTATCAAAATTCAGGCCCATCGCTTGGACCTCGAAAGGGGGGGGGGGGGGGGGGGTCGTTTTTCTGCCAATCTCAGGTGTTATATTATCAAGCTAGCAACCTAGCGACTGGCCTGAAATTAAAATCAAAATTCACCATCGCAAGATGTTATGAATTCCGGATGAGTACTTCATGTGTTTATGCTGAGCAATAGAATCTACACCACTACATCTAGTCCCTAGGTCTCGAGACTCGAGACTCTTATTTAAGAAGGCTCACTAGCAGGCTCCTGGTATCACGATATCGAGAAAAATGAAAACCGCTGTTCTCATTTACTACAGGCTCAACTGCTCAGAGTCAACCTTCCCTTACAAGCCCTACCTCGTGCTCACTGGAAAGGAAAGCTGTCGCATGATCAGAGCAATCAATCAATCTTTTATTTATCCATTATTTGCAATTTATACTCCTCTTAAAGTATACTTAACAATAAAAAAAAAAACAGTAAAAAACTGAAACTTTCTTATTTTGCAGTATTGGCTGAAAACAGACAGAAGTGTGTGTGTGGTTTGTGATCTGGAAACACGGAGCAAACTACACGTTTTATTGTTTTATATGCGTCCATTTAATATATTATTCATTTATCCATCCATCCATCCATCCATCCACCCACCCACCCATCCATCCATCCATCCATCCATCCATCCATCCATCCATCCATCCATCCATTCTTTCTTCATTCATTCATTCATTCATTCATTCATTCATTCATTCATTCATTCATTCATTCATTCATTCATTCATTCATTCATTCATTCATTCATTCATTCATTCATTCATTCATTCATTCATTCATTCATTCATTCATTCATTCATTCATTCATTCATTCATTCATTCATTCATTCATTCATTCATTCATTCATTCATTCATTCATTCATTCATTCATTCATTCATTCATTCATTCATTCATTCATTCATTCATTCATTCATTCATTCATTCATTCATTCATTCATTCATTCATTCATTCATTCATTCATTCATTCATTCATTCATTCATTCATTCATTCATTCATTCATTCATTCATTCATTCATTCATTCATTCATTCATTCATTCATTCATTCATTCATTCATTCATTCATTCATTCATTCATTCATTCATTCATTCATTCATTCATTCATTCATTCATTCATTCATTCATTCATTCATTCATTCATTCATTCATTCATTCATTCATTCATTCATTCATTCATTCATTCATTCATTCATTCATTCATTCATTCATTCATTCATTCATTCATTCATTCATTCATTCATTCATTCATTCATTCATTCATTTCATTCATTCATTTCATTTCATTCATTCATTCATTCATTCATCCACTGATTTCTTTCTCTATTGATCCATTTATACTTATATACTTTTATCCATTTATTTAATTTAATTGTTTAATAGTCCCCTTTTAGTTTATATTTTCTGTTGCAATTTTTATATTTTATACTACCAACACTGCTGTACTGTACCTACATTACCATGTACACCTACTTCCAAAAGCATTTTTGAGAGCCGTGAAAGCAAGACGACAAACGACGTGATTGCAATGCATTATGGATTTAAAATGACGTTGCAAAATTTCCCGGATCTTGGACTAACTATCACCTATTCAGATTTTAAAAAAACGACTATTTTGACGTACAGGTATTACAAGTCATACGAGTATCCATTCGGTGGGTTTGCGACCATTTCCCAGAGAGCCAAGAGACAAAGACAAGGCAGCCATGCTAGTACTAAAGTGGTATTAACAACAGATACTCATAAGAAATATGAGGACAGAACGTGAAAACGAAAAATTCTTAAACTTATTGGCTTTCTAAAAATCAAGTCAACCGTCTTAAAGCGTTTATATCTTAATTTCTCAAAATCATTATACGTATCTTAAATTCACACCTTAGCATATTAGAACTGATCTCCGTGGACTGACATTTGCTGTTACTGCAAAAACCTCGAAGTAAAAATCGCAACTTATTGTGTTCAATTTCTCCACTCTCTTCTACCCCTTTCTTCCGTGCAAAGCTGTTTGTTCTCCAGAGAGAGCAATATATTTCTACTTAACAACTTTTAAAGCCTTTAATAGATTATATGCCGATAATTTTATGGCAGTTTTCTAAGAATATCCGTCAAGAATTTTGAAGTTTTTGCTATGGAATTTCATCTAGAGAACAGAGTAGATAATTGCGCAAATTACACTTAAAGTTAAAATAAAGCAGTTACTGACCTTATGAACGGTTTTGATGAGTTAAGGCGTGGACCAGTGACAAAATCCAATGAGCTTGATTGTTTTCCTCCTTGAAATTCTTAATTATCCTAATTCTCCTTGATCGTCAGGTTCTGGTCACCCATGGATTCTTGTTTGCATTGAGAAGGCTGTGGAGGAATTCACTTCATTCAGCAATGAGATATAGACCCGAGTTAAGCCTGGGTCAGACGGCGTTCTAATCGTAATGTTATCGTTACGATTAAGACTACGATTACGACACCGTCTGACCCAGGCTTTAGAATTATTCTAGCACGATATAGCACAGTTACACCTGGTGTTTACCATTTACAACCCAAAAAATCCGGAAATTTCGGTTGGGATAATCTGTTTTTAATGCCTTCAAATTGGTTTTTTATTTCCTTCACTGGCCATGGTATGAAACTGCATTCACCACTTTCACATTCCCATAATACTTTGCGTTTTTATAGCAAAAATTATTTGAAAATTCAAAACTTTTCTTGCAGATGCTGAGTATGTTCGCTATAATCCTTGAAAAATCCAGTATCAGTTTAATCAGAGTTAATTCCACACTCATGGGAGAATGAAACAATGAGACAATGTATGGACTTACCAAGAAATTTTATAATTTTTACTCGTAAACCTGTTCAAATATCTTTTTTTCTGGTTTTTGTGAATTCTGATAGAATCTATCATAGATGCATAAGTGTTTTTAGATGTTTTTTCTTCAATTCTTATTAATCTTCATGGTAATATTATAGATTACTTCTCGTTTTTGCCCCCCAAAAACGCAAAGCATTATGGGAATGTGAAAGTGGTGAATGGAATGTGCAAATGGTACAAGAACCGTCTATTAGGACCGGAAAAGAGGGCTACCTTTTTCAGTCGATCCGATAATTTCAGGAATTTTCGAGTTAGTCGAGCCAAAATAGCGTTTACTTCCCAACCGAAATTTCCGGGTTTTATTTTGTAATGTAAACACCCACCCGTCACTCACTATCCTTTGGCTGCATGTTACGTCATAGCCACCATTTTTGAACAGTTGAAAATTCGTCCGGGACCGTGTATGTCCTGCCGCAGTTCGACATTTCAAATCCAAGTCAGTGTCATCTATGGCTTAGTATTAAATATGTAATTTCGACACCAATGAAGATGTAGTTGAATTTCCAGTAGTAGGCTGACTTCGTTACGAAGCTCTGATCACAATAATATATACTGCATATGATTACAGAACTCACCATTATTACATGCAGTTCAAACGTGTCGCCTTGCGGGTTTGTCATCCATACCTTCATTCCGGATGGTGCGTATTAACTTTTTCGTCATGCATTGTGGTACAATTTCCGCTAGCAGTAAAATATGTCTGACATTAGACTGAAGTTTGTGAGCACTGTAAAGTTATAAGGCTCAACATTACAGTTCAAGCTTGTAATATTCATGTCAAGTTCTTCACCCGTGTAGTCCTTGTGTCTTTCATATGGATATTCTCTCCACTTAATAGTGGAATACCACCACTCAGTGATGACTGTCTCATTGTTCAAAGTATAGGTGGTCAAATACTGGTCCAGTAAATATTAATAATCGTAGCTTTGCTTTGCTCAAACCAACGAACAGCCAAACGTTCTCTGTCATGTGATGAGCTGCACGATGGAATGATCACGATTCATACTTTGGTGTAAAATAGACAAAAGACGATGAAATAATTACTAGAGTGATTTTGCTTTGCCCGTAAAGCATTACAGTTCAAGCTTATATTTATGCCAAATGCAAGTTCTTCACCGTTGTGTCTTTCATATGGATATTCTCTATACCTAATAGTGGAATACCACCACTCGATGACTATCTCATTGAAGTAGGTGATCCCGCACTGTTGCAGTAAATACTAGTAATCCTGCGTAGCCTTGCTTTGCTCAAACCAACGAACTGCAAAAAATATTTGCTTTAATGTGATGAGTTGCATAATGGAATGATCACGATTCATACTTTGGTGTAAAATAGACAAAAGACGTTAAAATAATTACTATTCACTTGTCAGTAAGTAAGAAGGCACGGAAGAATATATCTAGCTAAACGAATAACTGACAAACTCATGGTTAGTCTAATATCAAGTGTATAATCTCACACGAAGTTCACTATACAAAGTACAAAGTACAAAGCATCCATAGACAAAGGTATATATATCCTAGTTATTTTTGTTTTACTGTGCAGGAAGTACTTCTGACCAGGAGTTAACCTATTTGACCCCTTAAATCGGAAATCTAAGGTATTATAAAGCCAGCTTTGATCTCCTGCAGTTAATGCATCAATAGTTTGCAAGCTAGGAAGTGTTGTACCCTGTACTGGCCTCGTTTAATCCCACGCTGGCACATTAACAATAAGGCGGAAATTGTTTATGAAAGGATTTCAACTGACTTGCCGTCTTGTACCCCCAGATCGATATCAGTGGAAGGGGACCCGACTTACATGAAAAGTTCGTTTTACTTCATTACTTGTTTTATTTTAACCGTGGAGAGGGAGGGACTTAGTCTCCCTTGCAGATGTTCTTTGAGGGACCCACACAAAGAACGTATGCCAATGAGGCTAGGAGGGGCTGGCAGCTTTTCACTTGAATAAGATTTTCGTTCGCACGCTCTACAATTCTATATTCATATTTAGGAAGATTACCTTATTTAGAAGTGAACGTAGATCCTTTTTGGTGATTTTTCTGCTATTTAAAGCTGTAAATTCTCGTAAATTTGAATGAAAACTTGCAAATATTGTAGCGACGAAATATTTCGAATTTTCCACCATCTTGAATTTAGCTTGGTAACCTGGCCATGATAGCTCAAAAAGTTTAAAACCACAGGGATCCCGAGCGAATTTATGGAAGGGTTGCGAATATGTCTATCTTATATATAGGTCTATAATATATATAATTTTCAAGCCTTAGCCATGTCTACTGTTTTTATCAAATATTTCAAAAGTATGGTTTAACATTACCTAACAAAATCACGATTCTCGGGTTGCATGTTACGTCATTGCCGAATGGGGGAGTTCAGCTCTGAGTTGTCAGTTAAAATTTCGCTTATTTGTCAGTTGTCAGTTAAATTTCAGGACTTTTGTCAGCTGTCAATAAACCCCATTCAGACCCTGATTTTGGCCGACGATAACAAAGCATACCTCATTTATTTTAGCTTCTTGTTTTTATATAGATTAACATAGTTGCAGGAAAACTTCAGTGCCTCGTAAAACATGTATGTAGGAACCATGAACTTTATATACAGTGCACTGTACGAACATAGCCATTTTATCGATCTCATCAAGAAAATATAACCAATAGGAATGCAGGAAATCTGTTGTTTCTTCATCTGTATATATTCCTGACTCTTCTCATCATGTGCTGAAATTTTCTAAGGCGTGGGATAAGATAAATTCCTTATTTAAAGGCGCAGAAATACGAGCAAAAAAAACAAATTTTCATTGTTGCAGAGAGTAAAAAGAGCTTCTACTTCTGCACCAAAGTCGCACAACAAAATTTTGTTGTTACACTGTGATAACTTATGATTTATATAGCGCCCTTCCTATATGGATATAATCAAAGGCCCTTTATGATCATGAGGTAGTTAGTACGAGGTGTAGTCACTGAGGGTGGTCACTGCCAATGCTTCTTTACATCCTCAGTGCTTCTTTTACGTCCCTCCGATGTTGGTTAGTGATGAAGTGCGGATAGACGGGACCCTAATTTAAAGTGGTCATCCGAACCACTTGAAAGTCTAACCGTTTGTAGATGTAATTACAAAGGCAGCACTTTCTCCTCAGTTAGTTTTAAGACCCTGAGTGTTGTCGGGCCGGGACTAGAACCCCCTGCACGAAAGTCCTGTGCTCGAAAGTCCGGTGCACGGGGTGGTAACATGAGCAACATTTACTCTGCAACTTGCAACGCAACAATGTTGCGCGGTAAGTTGCACGATTTTGTTGGTCGTATTTCCGCGACATAAGTGTCTAGTCGTTCTAAAATGTTGATTTAGTAAAGTTTTCACAAGCCAAACTTTTGCACTGATTTTAATTTATGTGATTGATTTGATTGATTCAAATCATCGTCTCAAGAAGTCGAACTGCCATAGTGTGATTAACACGGTGCATTCTGGTCTCTCCCTTGGTTCAAATATTAATATATTTTATTCGTTCGTCATGCCTCATATGGTGTTGCTTGGACAAACGCTGGACCAGAATGTTTCTTGTTTATCGTACTTAGAAAAGGCCTAAACCAACTGCATGATGGTGCATTCTAGTTTCTCCCTTAATTGGTACAAATATTTCTTATTCGTTCATCATGCCTTATATGGTGCATGTTGTTTGGACAAACGCTGGGCAGGAATACTTCGTGTTCGTCATAGGAAAGGCCTAGATGCGCAAAACCGACTACATGATGGTCTTTCAGCCATCTCAGTGGTAAAAGAGAAATAGGGAGAGAGAAAGAAATAGGATAGAATGGAAGGAAGGGACGGGAAAGGAGAGGGATACGAAAGATTGAGGGAGGGGAGGGACAGGGGAAGAGAGGGAGACACTAAAATGGACATTTCTTCAATTTTGTTTTCATCGACAAACGAAATAAAATGAACCACAAGAGAACAAAGCAAACCAAAATCATTGAACTATATAGCACATAACTAGATATGGCCTCTTTAAAGGCCGAGATCACGACCGCAAACTAAGAATGTCTACAAAGCCGGGCAATAGCAGCTAGCATGTTTATTAATGGACCTTAACTGATGCAACAAAACACTTCGTAAAATAAAGACGCACACACTTCATGGATTGCAATAGTACTGATCGGTGTGAATGGCGGGCCAAGGGTTCCGGGGGATCAGTACTCCCATATATAAGACATACGTAGCCGTACTGCTGGATAGGGTACGGTTTTTCGTGGTGTTGGTCTAAGATAGAGCATACTATTTGCATGATTGTCTTGAACAAGGTCTTTGATCTTATATAAAAGTGCACTATTGATCTAACGTTTTCGAGACTTGGGGCTATGATTTACAATGAAATGTCTTGAATAGGGTATGTAATTTCAAGCGGGTTTTCATGCCTTAGATAATTCCAGTGTCTTGGTATCTCAGGGGCACATCCCTATCAAGACCAGCCAAAGTGCTTCCCACCCCCTCTCCAAGGACCAAGAAGGTGGTTTCGAACATTGCGTGCGACAGAGTAATGAACGCAGGGGCATATATTTGATCATCTCGATTAAGAAAAGGAACTTAAGTTAATGAACCATTAGCGACATAGAAAGAACTGGTTAAAAACTGTTTGCAATATTATAGTATAGATAAAACTATTGTTAAACTATTAGTAACGTGTGTACTGAGGTCTGATATCAGTTAAAATTTGCTTTATACGATCCGGCTGTGTAGCTGGTGTATGTAGATTAGTCATTAGGCACCACATGAAAAGCCCCATTTCCTTCGGGAATTGAGACGAAAACTGTCAGATATTGACACGCAAGCTCGTTTAAACAAGACCTGTTATCTAGAACGATTTATTATATCTTAGCACAAGGTCTTGATAATGGCTTCACAGTCTGACAACGGCCAGAGATCAGGTGATCAGCTGGCTGTGTTTCAAAAAGTTCGAGTTGCGTGTCTCGGGTTGTTTCATCAACCAATATTTCTAATTCATTTGGTAATCACATAAACAGTCATAATTGTATATCAGTTAAGCCAATCTGTAGAAACACGTGACCCTCTCTTTCGAGATAAGCTCTATTTATAGATTAGATTTGGAAAGGTACTCTAACTAACGAGTACAAGAACGAATATTCGATTAAAATGAATTGAAATATAGTCAAACTTAAACGACAGCAATGGAACATTAAATAGCTAAAACAATGGATTTCCAGAACATTCCATCCATCTCAGTACCTTTGTTTGACAATATATAACCCATAGCTAGTTCAAGGGGATTTGAAAGATGCCTCCTCAGTTCAAGTTCCTGTTCCACCTTTTCCCCTGCATGAGCAGAGCTACACGTTTAAATTCACGACCAACGACCCATTCTACGGATCGTACGTAAAAGACATGATTAAGTGCATGCAGTCTTAAGCACTATGTACATGGTAATATTGTCTTTGGGTTCTATGGTTGAGTAGACGCTACAAAATGTAAAATAAAGGTCACTTGGAAGGGTCGATGGACAGACTTTCCGTCTTCCTACTTTCTTGCTTGTCGTTCAAGTGGTCGTACCAGTATGTAAACGGTTTTCGGTACAAAATATGAATTAAAAAAATTGTTATAGCATGATGTAAACTACTGCTAGAATAGTCTTTATTCAAATATCATGTCTTCATAGTTTTTTGAAGCCTGTTGAAGTAAAAAACGTTGTCTATAAAGAGGAAATGTTCTTTTGTACAAAGATAAAAAGAAAGAAAACTGGGAAAAAAGAAAAAGAATTTGGAGATGACGTGGAAACATTAAGAAAAATGAAGAAATTATAATTATTTTTTGTTGGTGCACTTTGATGGATTTGTGTAATATTTTGATAATACGTGCTTATAAGAAATACATCTATAAATATCAAGATGTGTTTGTCTGTATGGTTTGTACATGTGGGCTTTATATAGATGATATACATACATCCTTAAAAGTGGGAAGCTGTCTTGAGAAAAAAGTAAAAAAAAAAATTAATTATGCTGAACTTTTTAATAAAAATATTTAACGATTGTTAATAATCTGATGTTCGGTTATTTGAGAGTATTCTAAGATACCAGATTGTTTTCTTTTTCATTTTTCACTTTCTCAAAAAGCCGTCCAACAAAATCTAAGTTTGCAGACATTTTCGGAAAAATTTAAAATGATGATAAATGTTACTGAAATATACCAACCTGTTGTTCGTGTTTTTTTTTTATTTATTTAAGCGGTATCTAAAAAGAATACGTTTTAATAGACTGTTGTAAAATCCCACTACTTGGTGAAATCTACTAAAAATTCGAACGTGATTTTTTTTACCTCTAGTGACACTGAATTGGCTTTTTTTTAACAGTTTTGGAAGACAAGGAAGGATGTATGAGGTAAGGTTTGCGGAAAGCTTTTCCGTTCTATATTGAAGTACTTGATGAAAAAAATATTAAAGTATTTGATGGACGTTAAGTAGCTCGCTTGCCGAACATGCGGACGACTACCTTAGTTACGGTTTTGGTCTTGAAGGACCGAAACAAAAGATAGATTATCAAAAAATATCAAAGCTCGCTTCTTGCAGATCGCAGTTTATTATATTAGTCACGAATCATAATTATTCATTAACGCATGGCAAGAGGTTATTTTATTTTCAAGGCATTTTTTCTCTTTTTTTTATGACTTTCTAAATTCAATATGATGTTTCAAATGTTGAATGGATATTTCTGAAAGTCTATCGGCTGACAACGCCGTCAGAATCGAGTTACTTTGTCTATTTCACCCGGAACGATGTTTTCTCTGTGACAATTTTATTGGTTCACTGAAGGGAAACAAGATGAATCACCGACAAGATGGCTGAGTAGAAACGGTAGTAACGTACTGAATAGCTAAATAACAAATAGAAACAAATGAGATTGGATGCCATATAACAGGCAAACTGCCGCCATCAAATTGGGACTCCTGAAAGTAGGAAACATGCCAACATACATCTCTGAAATGATTATGCGCGATTTCGTATTCTAACGAATCAATATATAATTACGATTAACTAAATATCAAAGAATACACAGAACGGCAAAGACTAAACAAGAATTTGTAAACAATATTTGTGGCGTGGAGTTGATGATAAATCACAATCTAGCGGTAATAAAACTATCTAATCGGCTTGTTTTTAACACAAGCTTCAAGTTGTCTGGTTGCTAGTTGAAGCATGCTGGCCTTCGAGCAGAGTCGGTCAGTTTACTCGCTCAATTTATTAGCCTTAACTCATTCAACCAAACTAATAGCAATCAAAAAACATAGTAAGATCAATGAAGATGCCCTTTTTAATTAATCAGATACATAAAGTTCAGGTAACACACAAATTAATTGAATTTTTCTGGCTTTCGGGTGGACACTTTGAAAACTGCCAAGAGTTTGAAAACTTGTTTTCAAACACTTAATGAACTTGTAATGAAGTAACTTTTCTTGTCAAAAGTGCCTTGGTTAGGTATTCAGAATCTTTCCAAGGTCACTAAGAGGTCATTTTTTTTCTTTTCAAACTGGTTCCTAGCTTTATTTACGTCCTTTATGATTCTCATTGGTCGAGTCCCAAGCAGACTGTACGTCAATGAATTTCAATGGCATTGTTTACTTTACGTAAACTACTTCAAACCAACACAGAGGAGAATGTATTTCGTGCTCTTGAACGTGAGTTGAGGCCAAAAGCTGTAGTGTTTTATGGTGTACCGTGGTTAAGACTTGTACTTCTTGCCAATTGTCGTCTTTTTTCATGGACGCGCTCAACTCGTGGCGCTAATTACTTTCCTTGTGGTGCGTGTTGCCTAGCGAGGCTACGATTGGTCGACTTTGATTGCGAGCGCAAAGGCGCCAGAATGCTCGCCTTATTGACATTTGTAGCTCTACTCATCGACGTGTGGGGTTTTTTGAAGGAACTTTTTTGAAGAGAAGCGCTGCAAAGAAATCCCTGAGGATTGTGTTTCCCTTCGTACACAAAACATGAAACACTGGAGAAGGTGTTGGAGTTGGAAGCTTCTTCTAGGACTTGTTATTTTGGGTCTCTGTTGGGATAATGGCTTGTGTCGTAAGCGTGCAAAGCCACAGCGTTCGACTCCAACAATACCTCGTGCTTTCAACGAGACATTCAACTCAACTTCTGGCGGGAAAAACGACGTACAACAATTGTTCGCCCTGCAGCAGCCCCGCGAAGAGCCAAGTGAGTACTGAAGAAGATTTCTAACCCTTTTTGTGAGTTGTTCTGGCGAGCACATGGAGGCTTTTCAGAGGTTCGAAATTGTTTGTTGTGCGATTTGAATGGCTGACGATTGACTGTGTTCTGCTTGTAGCGTGTATGATAGATGGCGCGTGGCATGGCTAATAGATTCTTCCTTTTACTACACAACTCTTCTCACAACACTCATGATTTTTAGTGATTCCAATTAATTCTTTAATTGATGTTTTTCTAGGAATCCTGAATCTGGGTTGTTACGGGATTAAAATACGTCGCTACGTTTCTAATGGTTTTTGCACTAGTCGAAAAGCTATACGAGATACTATTTGTGAAGGAAAATGTCTACCAATGGATGAACTACCTTGGTTCCCACAGTTCAGCAAAGTATTAAGCAGAAACAAGCGGGAATGGAGATGTGTTCCCGATTACGTAAAGAGGAGAAAAGTGACTGTGTTTTGCAACGATGGTACAAAACGAAGGTACAGAATACCAGTCGTTCGAACGTGCAAGTGTAAGCGATACACGAAAAAACAAAACATGACCAATCCTCTGGGTCAGTCAAAAAAGGGCTCAAAACCACGGTGAAAGACTTGAAAGACCATTATCTATAGCTCACCACGGTGATACCGAAGCACTTCGAGAAAGTTGCGAAGTACGCTGAGACTCTGGACAAGAATATATGAACAAACCAATCGCAACTATACTCATCTGATGTACAATACGACAAAACTGTACATAAACTTAATCTAAGACGAGTCAAACTTAGAGTATAGCTAAAAGAGGCTATATAACCTGGCCATGTAAATGTGTACATTTTGCCCGTCTGCAATATTAGTTTACACGAATGATAGGTAAGCTCTTTGAGAAGGGGATGCGAAGTGTTTTTGTAAACTGTTATTGGCAGAGAAATAATAACACCTCGTGTATGTACGTGTATCTATCTATCTACGCTGCGTACGAACGAAACACGTGTGGTGCCAAACTACACATACACGAGGATACGAAATTCTCAAGATTCTAATAATATTATGACGGACTGTGTTGCCCACATTGGGTCTAATGTTTGTTGTAATCGTTCTGAATTCATTCGGAACTTATTTAAATATACATATATATATTATATATAGTTAAAAACAATATAGAACAACACAATAAACTATGTTATATGTCATTGGGCATAGCTCAATGGATGCTAATCCGAGATTTACAAAATAGGTAGTATACGCTCCGCCTTTATTGGGAGCCGTCAAGTCAAGTTGATGGCCTGTTGATTGTTAATTGGCAATGGAACCAAGGAAGTACAAGAAAATGGTCGAGACACCGTGGGACCAATGTTGTACTGTGACACAACTAAATTCTAAGTCAGTAAAGTGTAGATGTTAAGAAAGAGGTTGAATAAAGTCGATTGGAGGATAACAATGACGTCTTTGTGAAGCAGCAAAGGAGGTGGTTTTGTTCATGTAATATCAGCCCATTATGGCTCGTCCACTAGAAATCTCAAATACAAAGCTTTCACACACGAATTGTCAATAAGCTGAGCGAAAGATGCGAGTGATTGGTTACTGTCCACTGCAAACGTCATCCTTCAGCTACCACAGAAGAATATTGATGTTTCGCTTCATCGCACTTCGTGAAATATACGAATTTCATGTAAATCTTTGCCCTAAGGAATAAACTTCTGAACAGATTGATCTTGACAACTTAACAACGTTCGATCTACTAGTGTCGCTTTTCAATAGCACTTCAAAGGGCGTTTTTCTTTAAACAATTTTTTTGTCAAAGAAAGTATTATTAAGACAACTGTTTTTGAGAACAGATAAGTTTTCCGGTAACCTCAAAATTTAATAGCACATGTCGTTGACATTTCACCTCTTTTTTTAACTGACCATAGTTAATGTGAACAAGATTTGCAGCGGTTTTCGATTGTTTTTGTTGATGAGAATGGCGGGTCTCCTAGCACGTGGCGAACTACACAATCTCTTCACACCTGGTACGAAGGACTTGGCTGAAATTCAAAACTGACCGTCACTTAGACCACTTAAAACTAAGCAAACAACAAACGACAATCAAGAGGACACTTTTACAAATATTCTTACAAAGAGAACAACACTAGATCGTGATAGATCTAGCAAAATGATTGATATAATATTTGCTGTTCTGTTTACTACGAGGTAGTTCGAAACACTTAGCAAAATTTAGTCGAGCCTCAACTTTGTATTTTATTAAAATTTTAAAGTCAAACATTAATATTCCTTTTAGATAATTTTTGATAAGAATTTAAGCCAAAAGAATGGTTTGCAGAAAGGGTGGAGTCACCCTAGCTTGTTGACTTTAATAACATGAATTAAAGGTAAAACAGAGTTTACTTAAACTAAGTTTAAACTTTTTAAAGGTTTCCCGAAAAGCAAGTTTAGGAGCTAGAAACAGCCCATTCAATTTGATCGATTTATGAAAACAGTTGAATGGTTTATTAGTTGTCTAACAAAATTCACACCAAGGTGGCAAGCCATTTAAGTGTCAAGAGTGTTCAAATGTACGAAACCCTTAATTTACTTTTTAGCATCATTTTTCGTTTTGAAAAAAGGAAAAAATATTAAAAATTTAAAGCAATTTTAAATAGTAATAATAATGAATCAACAAAATCAGAAAATCATCGGGCGGAAAAATACCCATTAATAATCAGTTCCAGTCTTGTTTCAGATTTTGATTTATCCTAATTTGTTCAACTGACATTAACTAATCTTACGCAGTTTTACACAAATAAGAAAAAATCTACAAATTTTTGGTCTTAGTTCGAACTTTAAATAAACACTTTGACTCGAAACCTAAATTTTATGGTGTATTTGACAAACAAATTGTGTTCGCTAATTTTATTTTTGTAAGAAAAAAATATTTTGAAGAGCAGAAGTACCGTTATGTGTTACTAAGAGGTCAGTACAGGTGGATATAGGACAAGTTCCCAGTGAATCTTACAGTCTTACAATGAACCAGTTGTTTTATTGATATTTTCTTTAAGTATTGGTCTGTAGAAATGTTAACAACAACTTTACACATATTCTGTAGCATGGTAAAAACAATAGGCAAATATAGGAGCCAAAATCAGTGTGCAAGGCCACACTTTTAACTGAATTTTTTTTCGTGGTAAGTCTTGAAACCAAATAACCAGGTACTCCTTTTCTTCCTCTTGCATGAGTTCCACTTCTTACTGCAGTTTTGTGATCATTTGATTTTTGATTCACAGTATATTTGATCTTAAATGAAGGTTTGAACGTCAGAAGGCAAAGTCTTGAGTTTCAATACAAAAATGATTTCGTATCCTTCTTTTGCCATTTTCTCCCTATTTTTATTTATTGGTGACGTGATCGCAAGTTGATAGTACTTGGCTATCTCTCTTCAATATATATATTAATAGTCGGTGATGTTCCCTATTGGTCTGCGTGGTCTTCATTTACGCTAAGTAAGCGTACATGTCTTTCTCTCCTTCTACTCGTTCAAGGTACTCCTTTTCGATCAAGATGTCGATACATTTCTTTGAAGCAAAGGAAAGTCACTTCAGTCAACATTTCTCTACAATCCCATTTGAGTATCTAGCTAGCTCATACTATGGGAGTAAAAATATTCTTGGGACATGGAGATTTATATGATGCGGTGATACGCGACCAAAATCGTTCAACTTATTTCGCGCAACATTGTTGGATTGCAAAGATGAGTGCAATGTTGCTAGTATCATCATCGATGGGCGCGCAAGAATTTTTTTCTTAGGGATGATGAGAGCATGGCATTTACTTTGTGCCACTAAGAAAACTTCTTTCGCGCGGCATATACCTCTGAAAATCTTATTCTACAAGGCGCAAAGCAAAAATGTTGCGCGATAAGTTGCACGACTTCGTTGCCCGTATTTCTGACCCTTTAACGACAGAGAGAGTAACAAAAAAATCGGGACGGACTACCCTTCGTTTAACTTCCACAAGCAACACAACAGTACTACGAGATACCACTAGCCCTAACAAATGAATCCTTAAGGAACAAATGAACTATTACTTCTTTGTGTAAGACATGAGTACGAGAAAACACAGGGAGTAGAGAATAACACCCTCCGGTGTATGACGAACACGAGCCTTAATGGATGAACAAATAACAAGTTCTTCGTCTTTTGTGACTAGAACATCAAAGACAGTAATACAAGATAACAACGTTTCAGAATGGGCTATCCCTCATGTATCACTTCATACAGAAAACATGATAAAGGACTATCCCCTTATACATAAACACGGGGAAACAAAGAGCCGGAATCCTCTGTAAACCATATATAGCATATATGAATACTAATAGACTCACCTAGAGTAGACACTATTCCCACCCAATATTCAGCGGGTACCGGGTTCTATTTAAGCATTTTTTGAAGCATGTTTTGTCATATACAAATTAGCATACTTGTCATCTTTTTAAATATTGGACATGGTTACCTTGATGACGGGTACCCTTGGTTTAAATCGGCTGGATAGTTGCGATAAGACCTCTGCCAGCAGAGGTTGATGTCTGAGGGCTTTACGCATTTTCATGATACGCACAATGGCGGCCTGAAAAATAATTTATCAAATATGAAGCTAGCTACCATGGGGCGTAGGCTAATGCAGCTCTAAACTCCTCCCTGCCCCCCCCCCCCCAACACACACACACACTACCAACACACAGGAACACAACGAAGATCGCGTTATAAAGGTTTCAAAGGATAAAACCGAGTAAGAAAGTAGAAAGGAAGTGAACTATATTACCTGTATTAGAAGTTTCCTGTCCTCTTCGATGTACTTGTGTGTTTGTTCTTGTTCGTTCTTCTGTTCGATTTTCATCGGGACGTTGATATTAACACGAAGTTTCTTACTGCAAACACCAAAAGCATGTTCTCATGAGTGAAGAAAGTCAGACCTATCAAAATCTCGGAAGGAAGGCATTTCAGAGGTGTAACAGGGTGTGGCGAAGGAAGATCTTGTTAAAGGATTGGGGTAATAGACCTCTTGCAGCACGTTGGAATGCAGCTCAAGTTGTAGGTCAAAACAATGGGATCTAATTCTCAGGAGTTTGAAATTATTATTTTTTGCCCTCCAGATATTTTGCAAATCCATGTCCAAGTAACAATAGAACGACCATACAAGACAATACAATACATACAATTATAGAACAATACACTACACTACAATACATGTATTGTATTCCACTTGCACATGGATTTATAACCTCCAAATTGAGCTGCATTCCGACGTGCTGCAAGTGGTCTAGGATTGTTTGTTCTCCCTTGCGCTCCCATTCCTTCCTCTCCCTCTCCTCCCTAGAGGTATAACCTGACCCCCTAATGCTACTAAAGTACTCTGAGAAGCTTGCTCTAATGTTATAACACGCAGCTTTCCTATCTTCTATTCTCATTCCCTCCCTCCTAATCCTCTTCTAACTCGTTCCATTCCTTCCTCATTCAAGTTCCCCCGCATTCAGTGCCTAGATTTGTGCTTACTTCTTATAGGCGAAGAATAGCTTCAGCACGGAATCAGGTTGTAGTTCAGAGGCGTCATCAACAGTATCGCAAAGCTGTCACAAACATAAACAGTTACAATGAGTATCAAATGATCATAGATTTATCTCATTTATCGAGTCTATAAGTCTATGATCAACACAAAGCAAATTTGTGCAAAGTTCATAAATATTCATTATTTTATATTATTCTTTAATTCTATAGGTTTACAATCAGCAGATACCTAAAATATAATAAAAGACTAAAATCATATTCAAAATAAGCGTCTGCCTAGGAATGAACAAGTCTAATAAAGAAGAGAAGAGCTTTCTTACCAATAGCTTGGATTTCAGTAAGATTCCTAATATAGGCAGCAGATTCTCCTACAAAACGAACATAATATACACAATCAGTACATAATTCATTGTGAATATTGAGGAATAATAAACGGTAAAAATCTCGTTATACCAGTGGTTTGAGCACGGTACAGAAAAATCGTCAATTGGGGGGGCGGATCCAGGGGGTGTTCATTTGTGCACCAAACACTCCCCCCCCCCCCCTAAATATTATAAGTACAAATTAAATAAGTCAGATCAGGATTATTGATGATGTCACTATATCGTTACTTTTTTCCTTTTTGAGGTATTCCAGGGTTGGAACTGAAGGAGTGCACAGCCACCAGGTAATTATCTCTAACCCACCACCAATTAGTATAATTCTTTGTTAACGTTGAACATAGTTTATATTGTCTCATCTCATCTCTCATACTGCTTAGCAAAAAAAACGTAGTACATAAACGATATACAGTCGAACCTCCACTAACGGCCACCTCTACCCATCGGCCAGAACATTTTGTCCCGTTTATCAATGAGTTCATAGAAATACTGTAGCCTGTAGTACTGAAACCTCTCTACAAAGGCCACAATTGTTCCCCCAATGGCCGGAGAGTTTCGGTAGAGGCAGAGGTTAAATAGAGGCGGAGGTTCGACTGTACTAAATTACCAGAACCTTACCCTTTTGAGTTGTGTTTGTTCTTGTATCTGTTCTACCGTATAGCTATCAGCTGAGTTCATCATCAATAATACACCCATTTGATATGTAGAGGCCTAGGCAACAACACAAGATAAACACAGTTAGACAGGACCTTTTATGTTAGGGCTTTCATTTAAGGAGGCTCCCTAGAGTTTACTCTTCCTCCACCAAGAGTCACAAAAACTACTCGCATTTTGTCCAGAATTATCAATCATTTCAAACCAGTAGCAACAGAAGCAGCAGCAAATAAAGCTCCGTGAAATCTACCCTTGTGTTTAGTGATTTTTATACGACTTTGACAAACTTGCACGTTCAAAACAGTTCATTTAATATATTCAGAATGCAATGAGTATGCTTGCGCATGCGCAACTACTAAACTTGAAGAATTTTTATTTTGCGTACGTTAATTTTCAAAATGAAATTAACTCAAAAGTACATGGTGAAATGTTCCCAAACGTATACAGTTTTTTCACAATGTTATAAAAAGGCAACTGACAAAATGCTACTGAAATCCTGACATCAGATTTTTTTTAATCCAGGAAAATCGAAATTTCTCAATATCTCACGTTCTGATGTCAAGATTTTTTTAAGCCGCAGTTATATTATAAAAAACCCAACGGAGTTTTATATTATGTATTTAGAAGAATATTGACCGTGGAAAATTCGAGTTATTATTTTTTTAATGTTAAAAATAGGCCTTTTTACGACAGATGCAGCGTTGCTATGGTAACATTGTACGTGATCATTACTACCACAAACAAATCCTAAACTCATAATCTTTAATATGGTTGGTCTATCAGGCATCGATATGCAGATATGCTTTTGCTATAAAAGGATTTCTCTTATAGCTCCAAATACCTGTAAACTCTAGGGAGCCTCCTTAAAGTTATAGTTTTGTTAACATACCTGAAGAGTGTAGCGGTTTTTAAAGCAGTTGGTAACCAGTTCACCCTAAATTGTAAAACAAGTGTTGTCTTAGTACTTTTTATCAGGAATACAGAGAATACAATGTGAGAATTACTGAAAGGGTCTGTGAAACTAATTATCAGCTAGTTTACACAACTATCTATAGACCCCTGGCAGCAGGTCGGAATGCAGCTCAGTTTGGAAGACAAAACATTAGGTTTCCAATTCTCAAGAGATTGAAATTCTTTTGTTTTGTCCTCCAGATTGAGCTGCTTTGATGTCATGTGAAAGGGGTCTATTGACATATTTAGCTGTCTATTATCTATCTATCTACCTACATGAAATTATGAACATATACTAAACACTGTTAACTCAAGAAAATAGAAAATTCATTGCAAGAAACATTTCCATAGCACAGATCTCCTACTTTATTTCCCTTGATTAACATTTTTTTTCTTCATTTTTGGGGAGCACATTTCAAAGTTGGAGGGGGGGGGGGGAGAATCTTTTTTTACTAAGACAAAGTCTCTGCTAATCCTATTGAGATGAGCTTGTAGTAAGTAAAAGTAGAATATTTGATCAATGCAAATATCTTATTATTTATTCACCTTGGATTTGTGATATAACCAGTAGAGTTTACGACCACTATGTTGGCTGCTGTAGAATGTGGTAAACCGCTGGTAGCTCTTTTCCATCTACAAACCAAAACATCAAAAGAAATGTGAAAAAAGAGAGAATAATAATCAATATATGCTGATTGCATCTGTACTGATAGGATATTGTGCCAGATTTTATTTTTGATACTTTGTGAGTGGTTCATACCTCAGCGGGAAGAGAGAAAGGTGCAGATTGTTGGAATGGCCAGGATCCAGAACTGAGGACTTGAATGCTAAAATCCACTAAACAAGAACAAAAGAAATCTTATGAGACTGCCTAATTATAACACTTTACTGTAATTCTCAATATTCTGCAAACTCAGACATTCCAACAGCTTTTTGTGAAATTGCTTTTTCCTTGCCGTCAATCAAAACTAATCAGTCGGAACCTTTTATATTTTTGACTGGTGAAAGTGAAAATCCAAATTCCAATGGAAAACTCACAACTACCGAGTTTGCAAATTATTAAGAATCACAGTAAACTCCAAACATAGCAAAACAGCCTATGTTGAAGCCCATCCTTTAATTAAAAGATCACAAAGCATAGAGGAACAAAATCCAATGTTAGTACTTACAGTCTAATGGACCAGTATTAGAAAGGTGAGCCTTGAACTTATCATTAAGATCCTTGCTGACACCAATATCCTGGAACATACGCTGCAGCTTTGATGTGTACTCAAAACCACATGCTTGCTGGAAGGTGAAAAGAATAAAACAATTATAAACATATAATACGACGTTAAACTTTTATTATAAACATACTCAATCTTCACAGTGCTATGTGTGATACTGAACACTTCCACAATTTCTTGACATCTTTTCGACATTTTTAGGGACTACTTTTTATTGTGCTCTTTACTGCTAACCAATTAGGTAACAGTGCTTTACTTTGATGTTTTGATTGATGGAGTTTGTACATCGATTTAATGATGTTGTGTGAATTTAAATGTACAAACTCTACTCTTTGAAGTATTAAAGTCAAGTACTGATATCTAATTCACCCTTCTCAAAATTATCTTGGATGCGAGGCTAATATGAACAGAAAAGAAATCACACTTTTTCTTGATGGAATTTATGGCATTTCTTTTGTATTTCCATGTTAGCCTTGCATTCAAGATAATTTTGAGAAGGATCCATTGGTAGCAGTAAAGCACACAATTCAAAGTTGTCAAAAGTGTTCACGGTATGGCATGTGTAGAAATGTAATTAATTGATATATAATACGCTGATAACACACGGAAAGATTTCTTAATTTTTTTGAACCAGACTAAATTTTTTAAAGGGGCTCAAATGGGAATACCAGCAAACAAACAATACAAAATCAAACAAACAAGTACATGGCTAACATAACAAAATACCTTTAGTTTGGAGATCATGCTTGCTTCAGCATCATCTGATGCAGAGTTGTGCTGTACAAGGCGTTTAGCAAGCATATTAGCATAGAACTTCTGAAAGACATCTTTATCTTCTATGTACTTGAATACTATCATCTGTAAGGAGATAACAAAACCATGGTTATCCAAAATGTATGTTTTAAGTACAGAGTAGCTCTTGTGTGTGTGTATTGGGGGGGGGGGTGGTGGGGGGATTGTGGTACAACACTGAATGGTCATGAGTGGTGTGCAGAATAAATATCACTGCCTCCTCCATTATGGTTATGGGTTCAGGAGACTACTGTTTATGCAATGAGAAAAATGGGTACTGAACAACAGTTTATACATGCCATACAAATCATACTTTGCTCTCCCTAAGTTCTACATACCACAGAGTTAAGGATATCTTCTAATTCTGCTTCTTCTGGATTCTTGGAGCTGGAAAGACAAAAATCATTCACATAAGAAAGGACTTTTGATAAATAAGTTATTTTATTAGAAACACTCCTCCATCCCTAACACACACCCACACTCAAACACAAGTATTCTTTCCATTCCTTACTCCTAGAACCCAAACCAATCAACCACAAGTTTAAGACTGATCCTCTAAAGATCTAATACCAAACACACAAACCTTTTCTTCAAGAGAGAGTCACAGTATCTGGCCAGTAACTCTGGTGATTTAGATGAATTTTGAGCCTGTTTGGTAACAGCATTGTTGTTGATAAATTTCCCAAATGCCTGAAAAACAAATCTTCATTAGCTACAACTAGTTACAGCCACTACAAGAGTGTAAAAATGTTGAATTTGCAACCAGGATTCATAATTTTAAATCAATTAGTTGACTCTGGTTTGTTTTAAAGTATGTTTTTTCAAGACGTTTCGATCTGGACTCAGATCTTCTTCAGTTATCGTTACAAGTGAATTCGTTATAATACTATCGCGAGCAGAATTTGAAAATATTGTTTAAGCGCGCGCCATTCTAGAATTTACAATTACTACAAGAGTGTCTTCCTACCTATCTAAGCTAATAGTTAAATTGTTTTTACTAGAATACTGGTATAACTTTTACCTTGTCCAGGGCAGCAACAAATCCAGCATCATTTTTAAATGCAGTAAGCACTAATGCATTATATTTATAGTGCACTTCAAGAATCGTCTCAACATACACTTTAGGATCCTAAGACATTGAAGAAAAATAATTGGCTCTGTACACTAAAAATATACATAAACAAACTGCTTACTCAACTGTTCTTTTCATAAAAGGGCCATGAGTTTTCGTTTACTTAATCAAGACTTAGTAATTCAAATGCCTTAGTCAAAATCAAGAAACCACAATCAGAAAGCAATAGTAGAATGACTAGCATTTTTAAATAAATCGATTTTTAAAATTTTAGACATAAATTTGTTTAGCTCTGCATGATAAAGAAACTGAGGTTTGCTCCACATGCACTACCACTACATTCTAAATTTACAACATACAACACTCAACTCACATGTTGATTTTTACCAAGGGAGGGAAACCAGAGAACCCGTTGAAAAACTCTTGTGGCAAGGGAGAGAACAACACATCAAACAAACTCAACTTATATAACTTTTGATATTCCAGTAGTTTTCTAACAACTTACATTGAATGCTTGTTCACAACATTTTTCTAAGGCATTTAATCCCTGGTAACATATATGATTCTCCAGGAGATTCCTCAATTGGACAAGACCATCTGGTATTCTTGATACTAGCATGTACATGCGACCAAGATCTATGAAAAATATCAAAATCTTGTATTTGTTGACTTATAAATTTAAGAGTGGTTGTTTGTACTGTGTTAGTGAAAAGTATATTGATAATAAAGTAAAAGGAATATGCTATACGGCATCTTGACACTGAAATGGCTTCCCATTGTTTTGGATCATCCAATCGCAACATGTATGGATAATAACATAAAGGGAATATGCTATACAGCATCATGACACTGAAATGGCTTCCCATTGTTTTGGATCATCCAATCGCAACATGTATTGATAATAAAGTAAAAGGAATATGCTATACAGCATCTTGACACTGAAATGGCTTCCCATTGTTTTGGATCATCCAATCGCAACATGTATGGATAATAACATAAAGGGAATATGCTATACAGCATCATGACACTGAAATGGCTTCCCATTGTTTTGGATCATCCAATCGCAACATGTATGGATAATAACATAAAGGGAATATGCTATACAGCATCATGACACTGAAATGGCTTCCCATTGTTTTGGATCATCCAATCGCAACATGTATGGATAATAACATAAAGGGAATATGCTATACAGCATCATGACACTGAAATGGCTTCCCATTGTTTTGGATCATCCAATCACAACATGTATGGATAATAACATAAAGGGAATATGCTATACAGCATCATGACACTGAAATGGCTTCCCATTGTTTTGGATCATCCAATCACAACATGTATGGATAATAACATAAAGGGAATATGCTATACAGCATCATGACACTGAAATGGCTTCCCATTGTTTTGGATCATCCAATCACAACATGTATGGATAATAACATAAAGGGAATATGCTATACAGCATCATGACACTGAAATGGCTTCCCATTGTTTTGGATCATCCAATCGCAACATGTATTGATAATAAAGTAAAAGGAATATGCTATACAGCATCTTGACACTGAAATGGCTTCCCATTGTTTTGGATCATCCAATCGCAACATGTATGGATAATAACATAAAGGGAATATGCTATACAGCATCATGACACTGAAATGGCTTCCCATTGTTTTGGATCATCCAATCGCAACATGTATGGATAATAACATAAAGGGAATATGCTATACAGCATCATGACACTGAAATGGCTTCCCATTGTTTTGGATCATCCAATCGCAACATGTATGGATAATAACATAAAGGGAATATGCTATACAGCATCATGACACTGAAATGGCTTCCCATTGTTTTGGATCATCCAATCACAACATGTATGGATAATAACATAAAGGGAATATGCTATACAGCATCATGACACTGAAATGGCTTCCCATTGTTTTGGATCATCCAATCGCAACATGTATGGATAATAACATAAAGGGAATATGCTATACAGCATCATGACACTGAAATGGCTTCCCATTGTTTTGGATCATCCAATCACAACATGTATGGATAATAACATAAAGGGAATATGCTATACAGCATCATGACACTGAAATGGCTTCCCATTGTTTTGGATCATCCAATCACAACATGTTCATACCTTCATTCTTATCATCGTCCAACAAATTCTGAAATTCTGCATAAAAAATATCTAAGTGCTTTTCAATCAGAACTTGTTCACACTTTCTTGCAAGCTACAGAAAAGAAAAATACAAAATCAAAACAAAATTTGCATCAAAGAAGAAAAATAATATAAATAATTACTTCACAAGGGAGTAATAACAACATAAATAAAAACAGTGTACTTAAATTGTGTTGTACCCTTTAACAACCCATGCATGAATAATAGACCAATGTATTTAAAGGTGTTTTATTCAGAAATGTTTTGGTTTAGGTTGTATTACCTGTGTTTGTTATAACCACAGGGTACCCAATTCATTAAAAAGGGAAAAAGCACTTGAAGAAGTGTAAAGCGTGCAGCAATCATAAGACAAAAAGGGGTTTCTATTTGATTTACCTCGTCTTGCGTACTTTCATGAAGATAAGATTGAACTCTTCTCTGCTCTTCAAGCAGCCTGGCTTCAGCCTAAAACAACAAAATTGTAAATTTGTTAGATAAGGTTTTTTTCACTGTGTGCAAGAAAAATGTCCAAATACGAAGAATATACAGTACAGTGTGACCAAATTATAGAAGTTTTGATTGTTTCCTTTTTACAAATCATATGATACATGTATTCATTTGGTTATATTTAGGCAGTAATGACAATGAGCAACGCCCATGAATGATTGTTTACAAAACCTCTTCAAATTATTCTTGCAAAGACTTACCCTCTTCATGTACTCTGTCATAGGATTCTCACGCAAGAACTCCATACTTTCTGCAGTATAGAATCGTTCAGTGTCCTCCAAGAACACAGACTCAAATGAGCTCTTGTATACACTGAGTGTTGGTCCTTTGGTGGTACTGTCGTCTTCATTTAATCCAAGCTCAACTGTAATGAATAATTGTAATGAATATCATTTCTGTGTTTAATGATTGCATATGAGAAGACACATGAATATGGACACAACTCAAACAAAGAATCTTATTCTCAAGAGAGTGACACATAGTCTAAAATGGGAAAACATTACACCTAAGCTGAATATGTCTATTTCATGGGCTGGGAGTTTCTAGCCCCTCCTCCCCCCCCCTTAAAAAGGTTCTCTCTCATCCCTGTATTATTTCTCCTGATATAAGCATTGAAACCATTCAACTAGATAATTAACATACCATAACACTGAATAACGCCACTAACTAATCTAGTGTTGATGGTCTCTCCATTTCTTTCTCTTTCAATTAATCGCAGAACAGCATTTGTCACCTGGCGAAAAAGGTAAAAATAAGATAAGCTTAACATAGTATAGGTAGGAGTACACATTTTTCCTTAAAGCAGAAACACTATGTTCTCAATAAATTTTTAAGAAAATTGATATCCAAGTTTCTTACTTGTTTATTCAATGGTTTAAAAAGGAACTCTCTCCAAGTTACTAGGGCAAGCTGGAAGAAAACAAAATTGTAATTAAATTGAGAGCATCCAATAAACATGATATATTACATATTACATTATTAAGATATTTAACAATTAGTCCTCGAGTCCGAATGGTCTACGAGTCAATAGGCCATGAGGCCGAAGGCCGAATGGGCTATTGACTCGTAGGCCATGAGGGCGAGAGGTCTAATTGTTTTAGTAAAAACCTACTAATCGGTCCTATAAAAGGATGCAAAAAGTTTTGGATTTTGCTTTAAATATATTTTTTTTGGTTTTCAAAACCGGCGCTTTTCGCTACTAGAGGTCTATCACTAATAGACCCCTAGTAGCTCAGCCAATCACAGGGCTCGATTGGTGATAGACCATTAGTAGGTTTTTTCTAATATATATTAGAATTGATATCGGTGTGAGAAAGCTGTTTACTCAAAGACTTGCTTGTATATAATATGATATGGAAAACTCATGAATAAAAATGATATTAAGCTCTTAACATTGAACTCTTAATAATCTCTATCTAAATGAGTTTTAAAAAAAGGCCTAAAATATCATCTTATGACTATATCACACTGTATCACGATTCTCCTATAATTTGAACTGGAGAGAGCTGCCAACATAAACCCATGTTGTCAGCTCAGAATTACCACACAATAGGAAAAATCGCAACACAAAACTTATTGCCATTTTGAGCCGCCAATACAGGTTATATTGATGGCGTTGGAAGAAAATATATTCTGTATTGGCTTTTGTTGCTTCATGACTACGGCCAATATGGAACATATTTTCTCCCAACTAGCCGCCAGTATAAACCAAAATTGCAATAAGTTATAAACATCAAAAAACCTGAAACTTGTAATATATCCACCCTGAATTCTCATCATAACATTAACTTGTAAACAGCAAGTAGCCTGAAGATCTATTCCACCAAGGGAGGGGGTGATGAGGCAAAACTGTGTTCCATGTGTTAACAGTTTTATTGATATTGCTCTATGCTAATTAATCATTCAGTGAGAAAAATGAAGAGAAATTCATAGATGAACCAGACTAATTCAAGAAGAATACAATGAATAAGATCATTTTTCTATCAACCAAACTTACTGAATATATTTCAAAAATTCCTTTTTTGCCCTCATCACATTCTCTTCTAACCCAGTGCCGATTAAGATATGCACATACTCCATTAAGTACTTTGCTTGAAAATCTATAGTCTTCCCACTGACTGGAATAAAACTTTAGAACTGATTCATCCATTAATTCTGCACCATTCTGCAAGAAAACATACAATGTTTAAGATGTAATAAATCAGAAGTTTAACAGGTTTTGTTGTTTATGTATAAATGCTGGAATTCCAGTGCAGCTCAATTGGAATATATCAGACTTATTATATTGTCAGTGAGTCTCAGCAATCTTGTAATTACCTCATCATAATAATGACCTCTCTTACCTTCTGTAACTTTACTAGATATGATTTCAGAAATTCCCTCAATGTCTTGTAGAGTTCATGGCCGACAAATTGAGCACCTATGGACAAAACAATGGGGTTGAGCATGATTTGGCGACCCATTTTTGGGTCACTAAAATTCCTGGGAAACAAGTTGGAATAGTCCTTTGTCCCACACAAAGAT
Organism: Anthopleura xanthogrammica; assembly: GCA_964019055.1. Taxonomy (NCBI): domain Eukaryota; kingdom Metazoa; phylum Cnidaria; class Anthozoa; order Actiniaria; family Actiniidae; genus Anthopleura; species Anthopleura xanthogrammica. The sequence continues at coordinate 16,554,121 of OZ025206.1, forward strand.
CCAGCATGTGTGATCTTGGTAAGGCTACCTGTGCTTTATTCAGCGTGCGTGAACTAATACAGAGACGAAGGACTTTGCGAAAGCCTAATATAATATGGGTTTGCATGAGATTCCTCAAACCCCTTGAGAAGTTTTTAATGTACATGTACCAGTATGTTCAAGGGGTAAAACCACACTTTTCAATGAGTATGTTTTTTCGTAAAAACTGCTGTTTTCCTTGATTACCAACTTATTTACAAGGGTTAGCCTCATTTCAGTGTCTAATTATTCACAAATACCAACGGTAAAGTAAAGAATGCACAACTTCAACAATACAAATACACTCTGAAATTTCATGAACATTCACTGGAATACATGAATATTCTGCATAAAATCAAGGCTACCACTTTGTAAATGAATCTGTAGTCAAGGAAGACAGCGGTATTTTACGAATTTGAAAAAAGTCCATTCTTCTTGAATGGTGGTCTTTCCAATACTACCAGACACAGAGCAACTACCAATCATTGGTGCTATAAGTTTTTGTGGGCAAAACTACAAGCTGTAACTAAAAGGACTATTAATGAAAAATACCATGCATATTTGATGAAAGTATGCACTCATGGTATTAAGCCATTTTCATCAAATACAAGGGTTCAATACAAGTGGTATTTTTCATTAATTCTTCCAGAACTAAGGTGGCATTAATGCTAACAAATTGCAAGTACAAATTTGTGGATGTGTGTAGTTAACCCTGGGGAAGGGGGGGTACTTTGGGTTGCTTCATATGGGGATGCTTCGCCTGGACTCCCGACCCCTTACCCTTTTATATACCAAATTTCAGCAAAAAGGTACCACCCCTTTTATATACCATTTTGCCTGAAAAGATATCCCTTTCATATACCTTTGAAGAAAAGCTACCTTTTTATACCAAAACTCACAAATTCCCACAAGGTCTCTATCATTGCAAGGTCACTGTTCGTCTTGCTCCAATGCAAAGGCATGGCTACTTTTCAAGATGGTGCAGTGAACAGTGAAAGAGACTATTAATTGGACAGATTAAGAGAAAATTCACAGCCAATCAACCAATCATTGTATATGGAAACCAAGGGAGACTTGTTGAATCTATGAGATCTGAAGCTAAAACTACAAGTTTAAGAGATGCAATGGACCCTTCTCAAAATTATATTGAATGCGAGGCTAACATGGAAATATGAAAGAAATGCCACAAATTCCATCGAGAAAAAGTGTGATTTATTTTGTGTTTCATATTAGCCTCGCATCCAAGAAAATGTTGAGAAGGGTGAATAGGCCCCGTTTCAAATATGGGACCTATGACGTCAAAAAAGGAGTCCTAGAATGTCCTGGATGTTATGAGTGATAATGATTGTGTTTTGAAATCAAGGGCATTCTAGTTCGGATGCTGCTAGTGGAAATCATTGGGTTTCTACATCCAGGACATTCTCATTCTCCTTGTTTGACGTCATAGATGCCATATTCAAAAGGGGTCTATTATAAGTTGTGAAACTTTTAAAACTAAGTTTGTAACAGATATTTTCATAGTCAAAGCAAATCACAGTAATCAAACAAGTGCAAACTCACCTCCTTGGTTAGGAACCTTCTTGTGCTTGGACACACGGGATTGTGACTGCTGATGAACACTAGTACAATAATTATAAACATGTCTAGATGTATGTTAAGGTTTGACAACAATAATTAAAAGCAATAAAAACTAAGGCCCAGGTTACACATTGAAAAGGCCTTTTGCAACAAACAGACACGCGACAGTTGCTGGATGGCAAAAAAATTTAGACTTCCTTTATTTTAAGAACTTTTGCGGGATTACTAATGTCATATCCAAGACCTTTCCCAATTTTTTTTTCTCTTATAAGATACTTCCGATTTCAAAATACTAATCAATTTAAAGTTTGTTTGCCATCCAGCAGATTCCCCAAGGGAACTTGGGCTGAATTGATTCATTATCAAAGTGATATATCAGCAAGTGACTGTTTGTTGCAAATGGCCTATTTCACAAGTGTTGAATCTAATGCAAATGAACAAAACCTATGGTTTGAATTCATTTGCATTATATTCGGCATATGTGATATTTGATGTCTAAACTGTGCCTTGCAAACATCAACACCTAATATTTCAAATATCTCAGAGGATTAACTGAGTTGACCTTCAAAAGAAAGTCAAGGTTAATCAGTAGTGGTCAAGAATAGTCACAAGATTATTAACATCCAACACCGTCATTGAGTATATCATTGACTTTCCTTGGCTTCATATACTGACTCATCTCAAACTAGTTTACTTGCTAGATTTTTTTAGGTATTTTAGGTTCAAGAAACCTAAACTAGCTAATGTGTTTTGATAACCAACTATTTTACCCCACTCTTATGGTTAGAAATTAGTTAGAAAGAAACAGAGTTGTTGGTTAGAACTTTTCGTATTGCGGCAGTAGCTTATGACCTTTGTCAATAAAAACAACAAAAAACAACAGGAATAGAAAAAATAATTTGGCTTTTAAAAGGGGAATAAAAAATATTGTGCCAAATCAATGATGGACTAAATGCCTTTAGTATAAATACAAAGGTGATTATACAAAATCGCGCGCTCTGATTGGTTTCCTATCTCGGATTATCAGCCGATAATCACCTTTTCGGACAAAATGGCTGTCAGCGTGACCGTCGCGCTTTTAAAAAATAAAATATTTTCACTTTCAATGTTGTTTCCTTCTTTCTTTTTTGAAATAATCACCTTTTTATTTATACTAAAACAATTATTCACCTCAAGCTCAGTGGTTATCGATGAATATTTACCTCGCAGCTCGAAGACTCGCCGCTCGGTAAATATTCATCGATAATCACTTCGCCTTCGGCGAATAACTGCTAATTAATATCATAGAACCATGGTGTCTCTATGATATCAAAATGGGTTACAATACTGTTGGAAAAAAACTGTATCCTGGAAATTGGAAAAAAATATAATTCAATAAAACTAAAATAAATATAGGTATGACACAATATTCATTTATGGTAATCAAGATTTGTAGACAAGTAAGAAACTCATAAATTTGATGAATAGCTTAGAGCTAAGCAGTGTTGATAGGTCAAGAGATTCACTTAAGATATAAATTATTTGGAATATATATGTGGAGGTGGAATATGATATACCCAAGGTATAATAATGAGAGGTCCAACCACCATTTAATGTAATGAATTCTAATAATTAGCTAAAGCATAAGTATAAAAAAAGATACGTGTATAGTTCTATATATCGCGGTTTCGACATGCTTTGCTGTTCATAAACATGCTGTATGCCTTCCTTTAGATCATCCCATATCTCTTCCAAGTTTATTTGCCTCAGACTGTGAGGATTCTGTGATCTTGTAGCCATGGTGTATTGGACGTAATGAGGAAAAGTTCAATGAAATCCTCAAATCCTTTGAATGAATAGAAATTTTTATCTTGACGAGTTCACGTAAAAATCGTTTGAAATAAAGAAACCTTAGTCGTTCTCAACAACTGGACGTCTTGTAATTCAAAGCCACAAGGTTTGTTCCAACACAGAAGTCCTCAGAGTGAAGTCATAAAGGAAGGTCTCATATTCACGGAGAAGTTTGAAAAGATGCGATGTTGTTTAGGGTCAAAAATAAACTCACTAACAAAACTGCCCACCAACAACGGCTTTCTTCCACGCTTAACAGCTCCACATCAGACGCAAGTCCCTACCATTGAAAAGACCATATTTCAAGCTATCAAACGGTTCAAAGGAATAGCAAAATAACCTAAAGAAAAAGTAGAACTAGGCAATTTTCTTGAAACTTTAAGATTTCTTGTTTCGTGCCTTCATTTCCCTTGGAGAGAAATATGACGGCTCCCTGTGACGTCATGTACCCAAATGCATCATGGGTACCAGTCCCTTTCTGGCGCGCGTGAAAACACTTGAAAACCACAAAAAATCAGCAAAAATCAAAAAGGAGATAATAGTAAAATGGAGTATTAACTGATAAGATGATTAACTAACACTATTTTTTTGAAGATTACATTTATTTTTCGAAATGGGGGAGAAAATGGACGTCTGTGAGAAATAAGGCCTGGTTACTCTTTTGAAAACCACAGGAAACCCATAAGCACATGACGAGTACCATCTTCTTGGTTTATTTTTTTCCCCGAATAATACAACAAGTTGGAACACTTATTTTTCCGTTGAAATAAGAAAATATCTTGAAAAATATCACTCACCTGAAAAGGTCTATCTTGGACTTTAGGTTTCTTACATTTTCCTCATCGCGCGCAATTCGGTAGCATCTCTGCGGGGTCTCTATACCAGCGGGGTGTATCACTCCCTCCCTTCCTTCCCCCCCCCCCCCCCAAATCCACATGCATGTTAAGATGGAACTGTCAAATGGAAAGGGAGATGCAATCTAGGAGCCCCGACAATACCCTCCCGGGCCAAGACCTGAATTTTAATGAAAGAAAGAAAGAACAAAACGAAAACTAAAGACAAGCAGGACAAGCTGATATTATTGATAGTATTTTTTTCTTTTCGAACATCCCGACACTGAGCTCCCACGTACAATGTGCCTCGATCATATATAACTTAAATGTTTTTCATGTAAATATCTTATTATAAGCACTTTTACTTTATATGGTGTGATGTAGGGTAGATTAGCACCAAGAGAGTATGAAGTAACAGAGCACATCTCCCATGCATAGATCTATCCCTATGATAATTATTTGAAAATCTATTTTTAGCGGCGCGCGCAGCCTGAACTGAATCAGGAATCCCATGATATAATATTCCACGCGGAACTAAAAATATATTTTTTCAAACAAGAGAGCATAATATGCTTTGTTGTTTTCAAATAATTATCATAGGGCACGGAGATGTGCTCTTTTACTTCATACTCTCTTGTTAGCACTCATACGCTTGACTTGCTATAGTCATATGCATCTAAAATATTATGTTTCAATAATGTTTTTTTGTAAAAGTTGTATTTAGTCTATACAAGTACTGGAGGACTATCATTTCAATATTTTGCGTTAGAGGTGAACCAGCACCAAGCAATGAAATAAGTGCGCTTCGTATGGATGGGAACTGACAAGGATGAAAAGGAGGATGCAGGGTTGTAAATAGCAGGGCTCTCGGGTATTTTGGTATCAGGGTATTTTAAACCCCGGTATTCGGTATTTCCGACCAATATTTCTTTATTCCCCTTTTTTTTTTTTTTCCTTTTTTTTTGGTTGAAGGTCGAAGTCCACCTCCCAGTTACAACATCTGTATTAATGTTGCTTTAGTTCCCAGTCATACGAAGACCAATTCAAGTACTTATCCATACTACAGAACCTCTATTTAGCGACCGGTTGACAATTCCAAAGGTAGCCGCTCAATAAAGGTTAATTCGAATGTTCTTGTACATGACCTAGCCTCCTTTAATTTTACATTATATATCTCCCCATATCTACTCATATAGCCCCACGAAGCACAATAGCAACCTTTGTGCTTCTTTGTTCGTTTTTTTACCGCATTTGAGTAATACCATTCTGATTCAGACAAGATCTTCATAGACGTAATACACCAGATAACTAGACATAACGATAGCTCCAGGATCCTGGGTCGGTCTGGGGTCAGTGCCGTTGTAAAAAGCGCGATACTCAATAAAATTCGACGCTCCTCCAAACCTGACAAAACGTGTGACGTCGGCCTCCCAAGGGACGACTTCTTGCCCATCACACCACGGCTGCCTTCCACGTAGCCAGATCTTCTGGGTATTAATTTGATTTTTTGGATCTAAAAAATCACTCTCGCAGCTCGGCGATGAGCCAGTGTTTTTTAAGACTCTTGTTTTCGTGGAATTCCTGATGTTGTTGATAATAAAGCGATGGGTCGTCAGGCATGCTCTTGCACAGTTGTTGTTATCACGGCCATGACCAGTGATTGTTGCCACGAGTTTGACGCGCGCAATTTTCTTAGGAACTTTGAAGAACTTCGGCGTGTATTTCTTGTTGCAGTTCTCATCGAAAAAGCATCCAGTGAAAAGATCAACGACTTCAACGGGAACCAAGTTCTTTTCGATCTGCCGCCAGGTCGTGAAGTTCATGTTTGCTGGGGAGATATTTAAAAAGATGACTAAAGTTTAAGTCCCCATAGATTATGGTGTTAGACAAGGGATGTCGGAGCACATTTTAAAGTGGGGGGGACTAGTATGCAAATTAGAGGGCAGAAGAGCGCGCGCGGCAACACCCTTAGCTCAGCATATAATTTTTTCATCTTATTACTTTACGTTGAGACACGTATTCAAATAGGTTTAGCTTACGTTTAATCTTTTCTGACAGCCTGATGTTCACAGTTACCATCCATGGCATAACAGAAGCCTCGGTTATCATGGTGAAAGAACATTTGTTTGTTGTTGTAGAGTTGGCTTTCAGTAACGGTAACACTGCTCTGACTGGAGTTATCCACGAACTGCTGCGCCTGAAAATCATAACAAACTACGCATTGAAATCCAATTGCAAACCGGAGGGCTATTCCGGCCATCTACATACATTACATTCACTTAATTGATTTATACATTCATCTATAAACTTTAGTTTCTATTCAGAAAGAAGAGATCCAGTATTTTTATGGATGTTTTTTTGTAGGGTTTGCAGCCTTGGGAAATGCAGCACTTTTTAGCTTAATTTCGCAAGGACAGGGTGTGGTGCATGAACGGGTAGACCCTTCTTGTTCCCAGCATTCAATCTGGATGGGCGGCTGTGGCCTCCCTTTCATGAAAGAGATGTTTTCCTATAGAAAGTTCATGCTTCATGCTTCGTCATTATATTCTTATCCTCCCTTTCTTGGATCTGCCCTGTTCCATGAGCAACTTACCTCCCATAAGCCATGATCCACCTTGTTAACTCGTGCCCGGGTTTCTTATTTGGATCACAACTTACAAGCAGTTTGATCACGTGATCCCAGTGGGTGCAGGCGTCGGGTCCAGTCTTTGGACAAGTTAGTGACATGTTCACTTCTACGTTTTGGTATAACAGTAATTCTGAAGAGAGATTTGATGTAACAGTTAGGTATACGTATGCACGTAATGGAGTCCGCCCCTTGTGCAACAAACTTTCTTTGTTGCAGAGATTAAGATTAGGAAGATCTCCTACTTCATGCAACAAGGTCGCGCTTCAAAAATGTTGTTGCGCCTTTGTTGCGCCCGGGGTGATAATACGAGCAGCATGTACTCTGCAACTTGCAACGGAACAATGTTGCGTGACAAGTTGAACGATTTTGTTTCCGTGCCTTGAAACAGGACGGGGGCCAAGATGCTGCTACAAGTAATTCTTGAAATTCTCTTCCTTATTTTCTCTCCTGCATTACATTTACTTCCTTTATTGTAAATTTTCTCTCAAGTTAATTGTTGCCTGATGTAAATGAATTGAGTTAAAAAAAGTACCTCGATAGTCTGGTAGACTAATATCAGTTGTGATGCCTTGTGAACTCTGAATCAAGTGGTCTTTAAAGATAGGTATCAACTTGGCGTCTCCTGTCTCATTCCTCATGACGTCTGTCATGTAATTAAACCTTAAAGAACGACAAAAAAACATCAGCGTCATTCATTATTTTGAGTCTTCGTCTATATTTGCGCACGTTTGCTCAATCTCGGTTATTCGCGCATTACGCGCATTGAATTCCGTTGGGTAGTGACTGGCGATTCGTGGCACGATCAAATTTCAACGGTATCCCTTCGTCTATTGCATAGCACTTCTCTCAGATAGACTTGTAACAAATGGGGCAAAAGAGCGTATGTTTGTACCACTTAAGAAAAGAAAAGGCTTGCTTAAGGAGCGGAAATACGAGAAACAAAATCGTGCAACTGTTGCTCGTATTACCATCCCGCGCGCAACAAATTTTCTTTTTTGCATAGAGTAGAAAAAGCTTCTTCTGCAACAAAGTCGCACAACAAATTTTGTTTTGTTCCTCCGGGTGGTAATACGAGCAACAGTTATACGATTTTGTTGGTAGTATTTCCTGCCTTTATGTGATAGTCACCTTTGCCAGTGACCAGGGATGTCCGGCGCGCTAAAATCGTCTAGTAATCACGTGGGCATTAAAAAGAATAGCCAATAAGAAACATATAGATGACCCTCTATAAATATCGAGAACAACTTGACTTACCATTGCGCATGATACGCCACGAAGCGCATGCTGGGATACAAAGACCAACTTGTCTCCCGAACTCGACCCTGACCATCTATTCCAAATGTGAACATATCTGATGGAGTAGTCTGGAATCGAGCATACATGCTTCCTGCCAGGGCCTCTTTTAAGCGATATCCATCCTCATTGTGAATCATTGTGGCGGGGATTGTGATGTCAGTCTCGCATTCATTTTGATGACAATTCAGTTCTTCAAGGTAAACGGCTGGCTTTGAGTACACGATGACTCCAAGGGCTCCGTTACTTTGCGCGTTCTTAATCTACAAATGGTAATACCCCAAATAAAGTCTGGTCAAATAACATCTAGGTTGGCTGGATTATATAGTTCAGAGCAAGTCACAGCACGACTCATAGACCTCCTTAGCTTGGGCGTAATGTTTTGTCCATTTCAGACCACATGTCCAGACCCCCTTGAGTATCAGTAGTAGTTGAGTATCCTTTCTTTGTCTGGGTGTAAATAGAACAAAGAATACTATTCTCAAAGGAATGAAACGTGATCTGAACTGGGCAAAACAAACGCCCAAGCTAAAGAGGTCTATTCAAACTGAGATCAAAGCAACCATAAAAAAGTCCCTTCGTACATTCTTCATGAAAAAATGCGCGGACACATTTCATCGTGCATGGTCAGCACAATTTTCTTACCTTAGTAAAAGTCGAACATTTGCCTTGTCCGCTGTACACCAGTGCGAGGGCTCCTTTCACCGCCACCGAGAACAGCCTTGCGCATGCGTCAGGAACATAAACTACGACAAAGCGTTTCTTCTGATTGGTCAGTTTCTTTATGGAGGGTAACCAAGTGTATCTGGCGTCTAGCCGACGAAAGACATTTAAAACATTCCCTGAAAAATGAATTTTTCAAGGTGAGGACAGCGTGAAGGGGTTTGAAGCTTGAGTCTATTCGTTGGGTCAAACGAAGTGGTGTTCGATCGTGGAAAATATAGAGAACGTCGAATAGAGCAGTTTTCGTATGACTATGAAAATCTTACCGCACGGACCGCGCCTTCCCGTGCCGTGTATGAAAACATTCGACATACGGTGCCGCGCCGTAACCGTACTGTGTAAGGTGACTTTCCACACTCATATAAAATCTGCTCTATGCTACAGAACCTTACCGTTTTGATTTTCAATTGCTATTTGATCCAAGCCACAGAAAGTTCCCGAACAATACCACTGTGAAAGAACCCGAGGAATCCAGTTGCCCAGCATGTGGACAGGGAACTTTGCAAAATGGAGTTTGGATTTCCAATGTTGAAGGAACGAATAATGTCGCAAGGTCTTCCTGTGGTAGTTTGACAAGGTTCCCACTCGGTGCATTTCTTTATTATACCTCAACCTGAGAAACAAGAGAATTTGTGATTTTACAAAACAAATTTTCAAGCAATATGTGGTGACGGGATTGACCGAAGTTACGTCATGTGATGATTCGGTTTCTCGCAGCCCGCGCAGTTTGCGTGAGGACCGCACCCGTTGCGTGAACCGCGCCCATTTCGTTTACACGAGAACAATTTCAAGAAGAAAGGCTACATCCCATCAGTTATTTCTACTGATCGTTCAGTCTGGATACCGATTCAAATGAATCAAAATTCAGTAACTTGTCTCATTCTAAAGTTCAATCCGGTTTCCTTACGGGTAAGATGGGGTAGACGTTAGGTGCCAAACATTTGTAAGGGCAGTTCTCAAAAAATCAAAGAGTACTTGCAGCTAGGGTTATGTCACGACGCAATGCCGGGAAAGGAACACAATCGTGATTTGATCGACGGGGATAGTAGTCACGAGATAGTATGCGTGCAGCCCGACTTTATGTCTATGTTACATTCGGATGCACGCAGGCTATCACAAGATAGTACGTGATCATTCTAGAAACTAAGAGCACAACAAAAACAACTAACTAGCTTAGAACGGTTTTAACTCGTGGATACGCGAAGCAAAAATGCACTAAGGGACTGCGTGGAAGTTTTCCTAACCGAACTGCATCAGTGTTCAAAGTTTTTTTTACTACTACTCAATTCTAACTAATGAAACGTGTCTTAACATTAAGTATTGCTCCAGTAGATTATCTTTTTGTCTATTTATTTTGACGTTGACAACAATGAAGTAGATTACACAAGAAACCATTATAACACGTACACGTCCTGGTGGCACCGTGAACAAGACCCACTGACTAGTGACGTGTTGCGCTTAATAATAGAGCGAATGACATTGACCTTGTCAGTATTACATGTGACCTTGAGATATATAATAAAACAAATCATTTGAACAGGTTTATTATTATCTCGTGGGCCATGGGTTTGAGAGGGGTTATCTCGTGATGGGTATATTTCTATACATCCTTTTTTTGAGTTTTGAAAACCCACTCATAAAATCTTTGATTGGGTACGAGTGTCTCTATGATAACATAACCATTTTCCAAATCAGTGTAAATTTTGCAAAAACGTTTGTACTTCTGCATAGTATATTTTGATATATCTTTTTTGTAAACTTTTGACAACTCACTCGTACAATCCTTAGGAAAGAATGCATCTGTTGCATTCATTTTCTTAGACCATCATGAATATATTATAATGACAAAAGGCCAAAATCATGTGACAACAATAGCACCATGTAGGGGGACCTTTTTCTTGCTCTTCTTGTTTGCAGATGAACCGTGGAAAAGAAATCTATACTCCTTTTTGCTGTTTTTGAGTGAAGCTGGATAGATCATTTGCTCACATTTAAGGTATCAGAATTCAAAAAGAAGATGAATACACTAAAGAATTTTCGAATGGACTTTGACCTGTTTGTTTGTCATAAATGTTTTGTGTTGACAATAAGTTCAATCAAAGGGCAAGTGGGTGATAAAACATTTACCACTTACTACAAAGGCTTATCACTCGACTAAATTGTCAGCACCCAGCATGGAGCAAAAAAAAACCAAAATATCATCAATCATGACTGTGTCAACCAATTCCTATCAATACATATCACTAGGAAATATTTTTTAAATCTTCTTGTGTGTTGAAAATAAATATTTAAGCTCGTCTTAGTGACGCAAGTAATTAATGGTTATCTCTGATGTTTTACACTTTGGCGTTTGCGGTTAGGTCTTGGTTAGGGACTATTAACAAAGAATTAGAACTATTAAGATCGATTTCGTTTGAGTAGAGTATCGTTCTACCCCCTCGAGCCTTTATCAGTACAGTAAATATCGGTCACATGGTATTGCATGTGGAGAAGCACAGCTATGAAAGACCGATGGCGTCTGCTGTTCAAAACAACACTACGCCACAGGGAGACCACAGGGAGACATTCCGCGTACAAAAGAAACCATAGAATCATTATTTTTGAAGTTAGTCAACCTTCTTGAGCTAAAATTCAATTACAAATCAAGCCAAATTAAAAATAAGTTATCAGATCAAGTAATTTTTCCAAAAGATGTGCGATTTTGATTTCCAAGCTATTTTGGCTTCGATTCAACTCCTACCACGCAGATATTTCTCCAACCTCGTCAATAAGTTGTTTTTCTAAAGCCAAGGAATGCGGCCCGTCAGCGACTGTCGTCAGCAAAGATTTTCTTATACACGCTGCGTCAACTTTGCGCAAATTCTTAAGACTCTACAAAAACATCCGTTTGTCCAAAGAAAACCTGATGTCAGCATGTTTCAGTTCTGTCAGCAAACTTTTTTCCTTTCGCAACTAAAGCTCGATTAGTTTTTTAGATGACGAGAAAAAAAGGAATTTAAGAAAGTTCTTTTTTGGGACAATTGTTTAAAGTAAAAAAGATTTAACTCACCATTTTTTGTTGTGGTACTGGTAGATTTCGTAGATCAACAGCTTTTGTAACCGTTGGCTTGCATCTTCGTTTTGCTCTAGGGCAGCGTTGTCGTAGAACAAGAAAAGATAGTGGGCATTATCTGGGGAATGATCAAAAAGATCCCCAACCATCCTCTTTGGATCCGCGAAAAGGTTTTCCAAAAAACCCGATTCATTTGTGAACGCAACGATAACCAGCGGTCCCTTGATATCGCTTGCTCGGTCAGTATTGTAAGAGAGCAAGCCCTCGGTCGTTTGAACGCTAAAGCCCGCAGCTTTATCGCCAGGTTTTAGGCACGGTATAACCCCCGCAAGCGAACACGACCACAACAAAGGGACGTAGGAAAAAGCCAGCAAAAAATAGAATTTTCTCCGTAAAGACGTCATGCCCTCCAGCTAGCAGGAAATCTAAAAGACGAGAACTCCCAAAGCACCAAGCCGATGACTAAACGATGGCTAAAATAATCTGTCTATATAAGAACTGGCAATAATTCAATTGTCTTTTGTGTTATTATTATAATACAATACAATTCAAAGGTCGATGAAATGATAAGTCAGCCCTTCGATGACAGACAGTTTTGGGTTTGATTTATAAGATTTTCGGGGCATTGTTCCACTGGACAAACAAACTTAGTCAGGGGAAGTGATCCCTTAAGTGTGTCTTTTGTCTTGGCTTTCACAACCCGGGGTCCACTTCATTTCAAAGCTGACATTTAAGCAGTGTTAATAGCTGTACAAATACACTCTTTGTGTTGTGTTTTCCAGCCCTAAATTCATAAGATTTACTAGAAGTCTTGAGGATTAAAACATGTTCTTTCTACCTCCCTGTTGGTGCTTTATTCGGGCGAATCAGGGGCGAATGGATTCATGTGACATGGCACGTGCTAGCGGCGAGATCAAGACGTGTTCCTGTTTTTATTACAGAAACTTGATACCTTAGATATATAGAACAATAGTAATTAATCATAGGGCGTGACACGAGCCCGTCAGTCCTTGTCAGCAGGGATGAGTGACAGGGATAGGAAGGGGATAGACTATTGTCCCAAGCAGAGTCGATAACTAAAGCCCTTGAAAAACCTGGAGAGAGTCGGATAATAGAGATCTCTAACAACATCCCTTTATCATCTTAAAAATTCAGCAAATTTAAGAAGATTTTTTTGGAGTCCATAATATCGAGCACGGTATATGCCAGACCATGGAGGGACATTCCTAGATACATACCTTACCCTCTCCCACCATACTTGGGAAAGTAAGGAGGGGTGGGGATAGGGGGTCAAAATGCTTCGGTCTCTCCCTGTGATGGAACTACGGTACAGAGTCCACTAAACCTTGGTAACTGATAGTTCAAACTTGATTCATGAATAGAAAAAAAAACAAAAAAACAAACAGAAATGTGATCCTTTATATTTCAGTTCATTGCAGTCTGTTTTAATACCCACTAGCTTATCGAGAGCTGATACAAGTATCATTTTTCCCATGCATTTAGTTCCCTTCCATTTAAATCCATGACAGATTAATCCCATTGTTTTATTCCATTTCCCTGCAATGGTTCGTGCAAGACCGTTAGCTAAGGGGTTTTAAACCAAGGAAATGATAACAACAAGTGTTTTTTTAACGTCCATTGACCTTGGTCTATCATCATCCCTGATAGTGGTGTCTCCGTCATTACGAACATCAGGGCGCAAGTTGAATAAATTTGAGTCATCAAACTGAATCGTAAGTGTTAACAGTCTCAAAGTGACCAGCTGTGATGTCCGTTACCATGTTCGATTCATATGTACTTTGGTTTTAAGCCAAGCTGCAGACGGGAAGGGGCGGAGGAAAGGAAATAAGCGGGAAACATTTGACAGAAGCATTCAACATCTAAAATTTGTTAAGAATTTCCGAATATCCTGGTCAGGCGAGGACACAAATCATTTTCACCAGGCCTTTAGTTAATGTGAACTCTCCATGAGGTATGCTAGGAATTTCTAAAACTGTTAATACCCGGCTTTAAATCCTCAAACCTCGGGGCCCCTTCCCCCATCGCATGTGAGTAGAGTTGCTTTTTGGTTAGTATCTCCTGTGCTTCGAGGGGTAGTTTTCTCGAGATACTCACCGGGAATATTCCCTACACGAAATCAACACTTCTACTTGAAATTCTAGTTTGTTCATGAAACGAGGGCCACAGGACAACAAGTGCTATCTTCACAAGAGAAGGACGACTCATGATCAAACGAGGAATTTAGATTTTAAAATTTTGTTATAAACCTAAAAAAAAAACTTACCTTCCACTCGCCCTAAGGCACAGTAGTAACCCAACCTTGGTGCAATAAACTCTCCCTACCCTCTCCTCCCTCGGTAGTAACGTCTCTATGTGCAGGCTAACACACTGAGGTATGTGTCTTAGGAATGTAGTTTTGTCTAGGCTGATGTTGATACTAATTCACTTGCTGTCAAAATATTTACCAAACATGGTTTGAAGTTCGATGGTACGTCCAGGTTCCATGTCAAAACCTGGTTTCTCTGCACCATGGAATGTTAAGAATCCCTTGTTTGCTGCCCTCACGAAACCTTTCACCCCGAGTCCTTTTGTTTGATAGCATTTACGGTTAAAACTCTTGCATTCTAAAACTCTTGAATTCCCTCGTCATCCCTTATTCCTTGTAGCTAAGGATGTTTGCTTGGTTCTTTCGCTTTTCGGGAGGAAATCAACTGAATAAAGAGTGGCGTAGCGGTAGTGCATTCCTCTCAAAAAAACTGCCGGGGGTCTCGGGCTCGATTCCTGGACCCCCATCACATGTGAGTAGAGTTTGTATGTGTTCTCTCCGTTTATTCGAGAGTCAGTTCTCCAGGTTCTCTGGTTTTCCTCCCTGCAAAAACTATGACCCTAAATTCCAATTTGATATGTGAGTTGCCGTGCCCTGACTTTGAGATCAGCCGGTGAGAATTTTTCCCTATCAAGGTATCAGTAAAATTTGATATCGGTTATCTGATTCTCCTTCCCCCTCTCCTCTCCACAATAATCAAAAGATCTAAACTGCAACTGAGTCTAGTTGCCTCAGTTAAAGAGCCACGCTGTGCAATCACAACCAATGTACCCCCTCCTCCCCCCCCCCCCCCCCAAATACGTTTCGTTTAGAAATCTTTGCTTCAAGTCAAACACAAAATTATAAAGAAATGTTTACACAAGAGGTTTGTTTTGGAAAGAATTGTTTAACAAGGGAATTTGAATCCAACAGATCGTATGACGTGAATCAGATACCTGAAAGTAGGTTTTGTTATTATTATCGATTCCACTGGATAAGACTGTAAGAGTGGGCAGAACACTGAACAGCGGGAAGTTGAGGAAGTTTACATAAGTGATGTCCCGGTATTATCGGCATTATGCTATTAAACAAAAGACTCGATTTCATCGCGTAAAAAATATTTCCCAGGGTTCCTTTCTTTACTTCTTTTCTTCTTTATTTTTCTTTCCTCTTTTTGATTTATTCGCGATCATCAATCCATCTGTTCTTGTGTTATTTATTTCTTTCTTACTCCATTCCTTTTTCCATTGCCTTACTTTAAGCTTCTACAGTTAAGCGGTAAAGTAATAGTTTGTACATATGGATATAACCATGAACCTCAAGTACAACCATCACTAAAAAACAACAATACCAAGAACACAAAGCGAAATTGTTAAACTGACTTGTTGATTGGCGGAAATCTCCTATAGACGAATTCTACATGAAACATTAACAAGAATCAGTGATAAGGTAAAGAAGTTGAACTCAGACGCTTGATTGAAATGGCAAGCCGTTAGTTGGTGTTTAGGACTGAAAAAAAACAATAACTAAAGTCGAGGCCTAGTGAGCTCATTCAAAATACGTGAAGTTTAAATCAAGTTTGGCTAATCCGTCTGAGAACGTTCCAGACAGCTGAATAATAATAACAATAATATTACAAAGGTTGAACACCAGTGACAAGAGTATGGTCTATTCAGTTCTAAACAAGCTGTTCAACTACGAAAAATGGGATAACACTAATGATGAAGAAGAGCAACAAAATCTAACACAACCTTGTTCAGATGGTGAAGACGATAGCGAGGACGTATCAGTGAGCATAGGAACTTCGACGGTAGGTCATTCAAAATTTATCAAATTTGGGACAAGCGAGAATTTGACTAAATCTCTAGCCGGACTCGTCTAAGCGAAGAATGGTTGACTAATCCCCAACATAATGGACTCAAAACCGGCGTTTCTTGGATGAGGAAAGTACTGAGCGGCTTTAACCGAATCAGAAATTAGTTAGAAAAAATCTGACAAGGAAACTACTTTGAGCTGCGTATAGTCGGTAAAAAATACATGTGTGAAATCCTTATGGTTTAGAGGTGAGTTAGCTGCATGAAACTTTTGTAAAATAAGGATAAGAATTATTATCTTTTAACTTCGTTCTGATCTTGAATCGTTCTGATCGTTCTGAATTTCATTGAACATAATTATTATTGTTGATTCGGACTAACTCAAACGAATCTCTAGCGTCAGCGGACGTTCATTTATTCCTAGTTTTCCCCTTCTTTCCTCTCTCCTTACCGAAAAAACGAAAGAAATTCAACAACTTCCGTAAAAAAAAAGAGACAGACAAGAAAAAGAAGAGAGTGTATTCCATTAGTTACTGATCGAAACTGACTGTGGCCATGTAGTTCTAACCTTTTAAATTATTGATATTTAATACTTTGATACGTGTTTTAATGAGATGTCGAAGTGTTTGTGAAAATTTAGCTTCGCGTCGGTTCAATGCAGGTGCCTAGCTTGAGGAATGAAGGTTCAAATAAACCTGTATAAAGCGACCTCAACGTTTCACTGCAGGTGCCTAGCTTGAGGAATGAAGGCTCAAATAAAACTGTATAAAGCGACCTCCCTGGTTAACCCAGGTGTCCAAGGCTCCAAAATAAATATATTTGAACGAGTCCTCATAAACAAACGTGCATAAAGCGACCACTAACGTTCCCTAGCAAACATGATAACGCCTGTTGTAGCACAGGTGTCTGAGTAAAGAAAAAGAGGATGAAACATCACTTGGTGTTATATAAACAAAAAGTGGTGTCGTATAAAGCGATGGCATAGGTTCCATAGCAACAAATATGTTAATGCCTGTTGTAGCACAGGTGTCCAAGTTGAAAGAAAATGAGTCTCGACATCCTTCAATCATCCCCGCTGACTGGTGAAATATAAACAATCTTATGTATGCCCACAGGCAGCCCAAGCAAACTTTCTGTGCATATTTTATAGGGTAATGTATGGGACTAGAATACAGATAAAAAAAATAAAATCTTTCACTCAACATCTTTCTTTAAAACTTGCTTCAATCACTGTTTGTACCTCATTCGGTATTATGGCGAAGTTTCATCGCGATTTGAGGCCGTTAAGTGTGCCATAATACCGAATGAGGTACAAACAGTGATTGAAGCAAGTTTTAAAGAAAGATGTTGAGTGAAAGATTTTATTTTTTTATTTGTATCCTAGCCCCATACATTACCCTATAAAGCATGCACGGAAAGTTTGCTTGGGCTGCCTGTGGTATGCCGTACTACGACCAGTAATGTTTCGCACATCGGGACAATTACCTTACACTTTTGTCAGCGAGTGCTTACAAGATGATACGAAAGTCTTTAATCAACACGCTTTCTAAAACCAGCTTGAGCACAAGCCGCGGCTTAATTAACAGAAAATACTAAAGAAACTATCTAAAATTCCTCTACAGAAAAGATATGATTTACTCTTCTTCTTTAAACAACTTTATCAGCTTTGGAAGAAGTATTTTCAAATTATCTTCTCATTCCTAAATGCTTCAAGAACAATGATCATAGTAAATCACAAGTCCCGTCTAATCTATGCGATTTAAGTGTGTATTGTGTTATTAATACTTGATGTGGGCAATCTTAATTGGATGTAGTTTTTCGATTGCTCTGTAAATGACTTCACTCATCCTCCACGCGAGTTCACGACGAAATACAGCTACGAACCGCAACTCTAACCAACCTACTATTTGGGTAAAAAAAAAATTGAAATACACGGGATCGTAGATAATGCAGATTGAAGCTTAGGTTAACGAAATAACGGCCAAAGTATTTCTATTCGGCGATTCTTTGCAATTGTTTGATGGACAGGTTAGTTATAACTTAGAAAACACTATTGTTTAGGCCTCATTAGATTGACTCAAAACACAGCTATCATTCTTAGTTTGTTGTGATTCTAGTGGTATAGGGATTAAAATATATAGAAAGGTGAAAATAACTTTCTAATTGCTTGCAAGCTGCTGCCCAGATATCTTGTGTTAGTCCAAAGGAGTCACATGATTATCAGTTCAAACCAGATATTTTTTGTTGTTGTTTTTTCTCTAGGAGACTGAATCAGAAATGATGAGATGCAAGCTGCGGCCAACGAGTGGAAGAATCTATTTCTTTCGACCATCTCTATTGAATCTCATGTTTCTTCTGATTTTCATATTCATGGTTTACCACTGGATTTTCTCCAAGCTTGATAAGATTCAAAATCTTCGGCGTAGAAGGCCGATAGAGGATGCATTCAATCTTAGAATCTCGCTATTCATGTCAGGTCAGGGAAGGAATTCAAACTTCACGGTGTTTAGGAGACAAGCCCTTGAGAAACGAGTTGGGGATTTTTCTTGTTCTACGTCGATACATCGAAGCAAGTGTGCGTTCCATGTTGACAATCTCACTCAAGCGACACAGATATGTCAAGTATATGGTGAAGCTTGTAAGGGATTTGTTTTGACGAAGGAACAAGGAGGTTTGGTGATTTATCTGAAGCACGATGTCACGAGAGTGCATAAGAGCAACGATTCTGCACTTTTTGTCAGAACATGTTTCGTACCAAAAGAAGGATTTGAATTGATGACTGCGCTGGATCTGACCTGACTTGATTAACAACACAGTATCTTTGATGCTTGAGCAGAAAAAGTTTAACTAAAGATTTTCGTGCACTTCTAGAAATTTGTTGGGAATATGTTGACCGATTAGGAATGGTTTGGACGCGGAGACAAAAGAAAGACAATACAAGGAAGGATAAAAGAAAAATATGAATTAATGAAAAAGGAAAGGAAAGAACCTTTATCATTGGTGAAATTAAAAACACACACGTGTATACAGTCCTGGAAAATTTGTTGAGAACATTTTGAAAGGCTGGCACCGGATCGGCTCTTTTTCTAGCTGAATGGAGCACAACTGAGATCGCAAGCCTGCAAACATCGTCTTGCTACGGTCAAGTAGGGCTTGAAACCATTATAGTGCTATGGGACAATTAAATACGGCTCTTTCAAAAAAAAATGGTGACGGTTTTGTTGCTTGTTCGCATGTTGCATACCAAGTCCGAAATGCAGTATGGGTGATGTGTATTTAAGCAGCAGAAGGTCACAACAATATGGGATCTCCCCAAACTTTGTCTGCAGGGTTTTCCAGCTGGTTTTCGTCTGTGCTAACATTATTTACACATGAGTGAGTGTTCAGTACATCCTCCTCTAGTTTCCAGAGAGCTATGGTTCACATGACTCAATACAAGCTGACCTTAGCTGTAGACCTTAGCTGTATTCGTTACATGAATTGATAGAGGAAAATACACACAGTTGAATGTATTTGTAGTATCAGTCATTTTAGAAAGGTATAAACTAACTAGTTCGCACTCAAAGCAAAGTCAACTTCAACTCGGAGTAAAACTGAACTTCTATAACGGATATAATATTGGGGTACAACTTGCATGCATAAGAAAAGTCTTCAATTTTTCGTTGAGAAAACTCAGTCGATCTTTGTACAGACGTTAATAAAGAAAGAGAAAATTAAACATGCAAAGATTTAATATCGACGCGAAATCAGAAGCAATATCGATTAGTTCGCAAAGTAAATAAAATAACAAAAATAATTATGTGATACTAATCAAAATTTCACTAATTATCTATGATAAATCAGACATGTTGAGAGAGTTGTCTTAGTATGAATCGCTACAAGGAAAGCGATGTAAGTGATTGTGCTGAGAATGCGCCATGTTATACTGCTGTGATCGTGGGCACTCACTCAGACCCCCCGTATCGTTTGTGAATCAAGTACTTTGTTGATTCTCTTCTGTGCCGTTTGATGGTTTTTCTCCCTTGGTAACTATCATTGTAGTTATCTTATGGAATAGCGGTGTCCCCGCCATTAAAAACATAATGAAAACGAATAAATTAATCAATGGTCAATGAAATAAAATTAATTAAAGAATCTCGCATTGCCAAGGGGAAAACAACGCCTGAAATAAGAATGAATGATTTTCTGTTGTTGTTTTCACACTGCAGAAGAAATTTTTCAGTTTCGAGGTTTTTCCCCCCGGTTTTCCTCCCTCCGCAGAAAATAAACTTCTAAATTCCAATTGGAATTCAGTGGATGATGAGCTGTTAAATCCCATTCATTTATTTCTATTTTTAGTATGAAGATAGAATCATCCAAATTAAGGCTTAACGACTCGACCATGTTTGGGCCTTTGTCATGAAACACTGAAAACTACGATCCTCTGGTTTTGTATAATTTATTTTTTATGATAAATCTTGATAAGCTAATTGAAATAATTTATACTACATTTCTACGGGTTATACACGTTTGATATAGAAGGTTTTCCCAATAGCTTTCAGTTCTCGTTCCTGTTGTATTCTCTCTTCTTCAAATTGTTTTTTCAACATTGCTCTACGAACCTAAGAAAAAGAAAATAGTTTTGGAAAGTGTAATTAATCTCGTAGTATTCAATAAACAGGTGCTTGGAGTGAAACAAAAAGTTTGGTCTGAACACACACTAGGCCAGATGACTTAGTTATGCGCCTCAGCGAGTGCCGTTAGCCAATCAGAATATATATTCACCACTTTCCATACATTGGTTCACTAGTCAAACACAAAGCATTCAGTCGAGGCCGCAAGGTTCAAATTTGAATAATCCTTAGAAAGTACCTTGCAGCCTCGATTGAATGCTTTGTCTGTGACCAATGAACCAATGTATGTGCCAAAGGGGGAATCCCTTGGGGAGGGGAGGGAAAATTTGCCTCTTTTTGGGATATTCCAAGTTCTGACGCATCATCCCTTACCATAAGAATTAATAACAAGGATGTTGCTGACATGATGGTTGACATAGCTAGTCAAATCTCTTGTTCACGTCACCCAACATGTTATTACCTCAAGACACTCTTACGCCGGTTTTGAAAGATTTCTAAACCAACTTCCCATTTTTTTATGAAAAGAAATAACAACTAAAATACATAAATTTCAGAGTGACAAATAAGACTTACCAGAACTAGTTCTTTGTTTCTACATTTCATTTCTTCTTTCACTGATACTGATTCATTCTTTGCTCGACGCTTTTCACTTTTCTGTCAAAAAATACATAAGTCAAATATGAGCGAAAACATTCAGCTAGGGATGGAGGGTTTTAGGGCCACATCACGTTAAAGCATTACGAAAGAAAAAGACCGAAACATTTATGTTCTTTTCGAAATTTCATGTGCGTCCCACTACTCACAACGACAAATGCTAAGGACCCCAGTTTGTGCAGAAAGGAAGGTCCTACATATCATGTTCTATAATTCGCAGTTCCTGGGGTCTTCCAGCATTGAGCAAAGGTTTTTCTTACTTACTTCGTCTAAATTGGACAGCCAAATAGATCTTTTAAATTCTTGAGCCACCCTGGAATAAAATGTAAGAAAAACAATAATGTTTAAGTTTTTTGCTATTTGAATGTTTGCACAATTTTTTTAGCAACATCACAGGAAGATGTTTCAACTTGACTTCGTCTTGCAAATTTTTATTAATTTACTTACAAGTTTTCTTCGTTTACTCTTGAATCAATCAATACATCCATCTGCAAAACAGACAAACCGTGGTTATTATTTTATAGTAAACAAGGATCGCAATGAATTGGTCTTCAACAGTGCAATCAAGTATCATTATGCTGGGATTATCAGAACAATTTTTCAACCAAACTTGGAGACACTAATTAAAATAAGCAAAAATCTTGCATCAAACAGATGAAAAAACTTGAAAATTCAAAGGCTGAGAACTTAATTATATTCCTAAGACTTCAACAGGATGAATACATCAATAAAATATGAATGAAGTAACCTGTCTGGTCGTAAAAGACAACCAAGAACGAAAAACATTGTTGGACTTCTTGAACAACCACCGTCATTTTTTGAACTTAACTTCCCTTTTCAACTTAGATAAAACAAACTAAAGTAATTGTAGAGTAAACAAACTGATAACTCACCTGTATTCTAGTGTTTTGGTCTGTCAAAGCTTTTCGTAGCATCTTAGTATTCGGGTTGACTACTTCGTATCGGTAACTTGTCGTCAGCAAACGTTCTGCCATTTTTACGATGAAAAAGTATCCAAAAATCTCTTTCGAAGTTTTTATCTTGAACGTATTTGTCTTAACGTCTTGTCGTTTAGAAACATTTGAGGCTTTGAGTAGAGTCTCATTAACAAGTTTATAAACTTCTAGTGTGGTTACCATGGGAACGGTAAACAATGTCATGGTAATAAGCCGACAACAAAGGGAGAGTAATTATATTAAGTGATGTATTATTGGTTGGCAAACAATACGAATTTTATAGTGTAGTTCTCATTGGTTGTCTTGTTCGTTCTAATACCAAAACACACAAGCTCACGTTCTATGAAGAAGAGACGGTTATAACCTTGGTGTCGTTGGCTTTATAGAATCCCCTTGTTGTGCGAGGAGAGCACTTGTTAAAAAATGAACATGTTCTTTAATGGATTGTCTATTTATGATTACAATTTGACTTCTACTAGAGTCTGTAGACATTCTACAAAATCGCACATTCATTCTAAAATTCAGTAATGTCAATATTCTTCTTGCTTGTCTCACAGCATCTTTTCGTAGAGATCAGTGGCCTCATTCTTACGAATGCCATTTGATTTTTATACAGCCAAATAAAGATTAGTATTTTATTGATCGATATACAGGATACACATTCCGTTCGTTTCGATCCATGCAGGGGAATGGACAATGGTGACGTCAACATAAGGTCTTCTTACAGTACGTTGATCGACATACACGAATGACGTCATCATACGGTCTTCTTACAGTACGCTGATCCAAATACAGGACACACATGCCGTGAGTGATGTCATCATTAGACCTTCTTACAGTACGTTTATCAACATACATGAGTGACGTCATCATAAGATCTTCTGGCAGTACGTTGATCGTCAGGTAGATAGAAATGAGTGGCGTTATCATAAAGTCTTCTTACAGTACGTTGATCGACATACATAAGTGACGTCATCATAAGGTCCTCTTACAGTACTTTGATCGACACATGAGTGACGTCATCATAAGGTCTTCTTACAGTACGTTGATCGACATACATAAGTGACGTCATCATAAGGTCTTCTTACAGTACTTTGATCGACACATGAGTGACGTCATTATAAGGTCTTCTTACAGTACTTTGATCGACACATGAGTGACGTCATTATAAGGTCTTCTTACAGTACGTTGATCGACATACATAAGTGACGTCATCATAAGGTCTTCTTACAGTACTTTGATCGACACATGAGTGACGTCATTATAAAGTCTTCTTACAATACGTTGATCGACACACAGGACATATATGCCGTTCATTTACCGTGAATTCTTCAAAAGCCTCTAAACAGGTAGCATGGAACACATGGGAACACGAGAGTAACACGGTAGGTCTGGAGGGACTTTTGTCTCGTTTATTGTTGTACAGTCCTTGGTTTGATAATGGCATGATACAAATAGGACAGTCAGGACAAGAACGCTCCACTGCCTGAAACAATAACCAGCAGCGGATATGGTATACTGACAGCAAGAATGGTATGCCAGGAAAATGGTAATAGCAGATAACTTCTATATTGGAACGGCTTGGAAACGCCGGGGACGGGTTCCTATCAGCTGTTGTCATGGATAGGTCTACTGAATAAAGGTATGCGCTCTGGATACCATGCACGTGTCATTAATTACTTTACATGAAAGCTGATAGTATAACGTTGCTTAGTGGAGCATTTCATGGTTTGATATGATTCAAAAAGAGCTTAACTACTCCACTAAGTGCTTAGTGATAATTTGACTTGTGGTATTAATGACCCACTCATCTATGCCAGATTCTTTATCGTGTTATTTTACTGGCTTCTACGGCTAAGGCAAAGACAATCGTACTGAAAAGCATTGTTTGTTTCTTAACGTGTGTTGCAACAAAAGTCGGGCATAATATTTCAACAATTTGTACTTAGATTCAAAGCTTGCCAAATATAAGTCAGTACTCGAAAATCAGCTGCTGAGTAAAACACTTTGTAACTTACCTTCAATTGGACTACATCCCATTGGTCATCACTGATGTAATTGAAGCGATCTTCCTCAACTTGCCTATTAAGTGAAAAAATGAAAAACGAAATGAAATGGAAAAGTTGTATGAAGAAATTGGGGAAGAAATGGAAGAATGAGAAATGAACTGCAGAAATGAGTATATTTAGGGAAATGGGGAAACAATTTAAGAGATGAATAGAAAAATGGAAAGGCAAATAAAATATTAAATAAAGGAATTCAAAATAGAAAACAGAAATGGATCGCAATAGAATGGAAGAACAGGCGTAGCTCAGCTGGTTAGTGCATGGCCTTCAGAGGTACAGGTACACAGTTTGATCTTCAGGATCTCCATGTCTGTATCAACTTCTCTCTAATCTGTGTACTGTAGCTTCTGTTTTGAATTCTCTTAAAACAGAGCACTGATAGCATTTGAATTTCAACTGAAGGAACTACCGACGTTAAATACAGGTACTTTACCTTTACCGTTAATCTATATTTACTAGTCTGTCATAGCAATGCATTCTGGGACTGTTAACTCTATCAAATAACAGCAAACAAAAGACGTCATTGTTTGTTGGTCTTTTGTTTGGTGTTATTTTTAATTAAAATTGAGATAGCAGTCTATGAATTGCTGCCAGACTAGTAATATAGACTATGGAGAAATGAAAAGTGAAATGAATAAAATGAAATGAAGTGTGAGATGAATTGATGCTACTGTATATTGAAAATGAGGTCATTTGTCATACCTCATAATATTCCTACTACTGGCAATGGACTGATCAATCTCAGACATCAAGTCATCAATATTCTGACTGCTTGTTTCCGTTGAGCAAACAAGACGATCTGTTATACTTTGTAGCTATTGAAAAAGAAAAGACAAAAAGGCTTAGTTTTTGATAACTTCAAATATTACCTACATGTTTGAGCAAGGATTTCTAGCATAAAGCATGTTGGGTAGCTGAGTCTTTACGCTTTTTCGGCTTCTATGGAAAGTAAAGTATTTCAAGACACAAATAACAGAGTAATTTTTTTCTGATTGTTTCTTTGATTTCCTTGTTCTATTTTCACAGTACTCAGTTTCCCAGAGTACTTCGTGAGCTTTGATGAACATGGACTATTGTGTTGATTGTTTTTCCTCCTACTAACCTTGTCTTCATAGAATTTTTTCCTTAGTTTTGGATCCTTGGGTGGAACAGTTTGCCTGAGTTTCTTGTACCAGGAACGTACAACATAGCCTCTCCAAACAGCTTGGATTCTTTAAATAAGACAACAATTGATAATGATTGGGAGTAACATCAAGCAATTACTATATCACTAGTATGAAAACCCCTTTCTACCATGGGAAGCATTGGTGGCATATTGTTGAGAGTGATCACCTCTCACCGATGCAACCTGCATTCAATAGATACCTGGACTCCAGTGTGTTATGTGAGTAGAGTTGTTTGTTGGTTCTCTCATGTGCTTCGAGGGGTTTTCTCCTGGTTCTCCAGTTTTCCTCCCTCTGCAAAAATCATCTTCTTAATTCCAATTGCAATTTCAGTGGGCAATTTCAGCTACTATGAATAGCCACTGCTAAATCCCAAATTGTTTACATTTTTTAAATTCATTTTTACAATATGAACTGTTGCAGATATTTAGATTGCTTTGGAGAATGTTCTGATCTTGATCATAGATGGAGAGAGAAACGTACATAATAATCTTGAACATATTTCTCTATTTATCTTCATTGGTCTCAATCTTAATCTCCTTCCTTTTTGAGCCTCTAAGTTTAGTAAATTTAATGTTGCTTGTACTATACTAGCACCCTTTATCCCACCATTTGTGCTTCTGTATTTACCTCTTCCTTCAAGTGTTTTGTGAAAACTTTGCTTTTTACTGTGGAATTCACATCCCCTTTGTTGTCACCCAAACCCTTTATCTCTTATCCTTGGTAATAGTAGCCATTAGTGCCCCAAAAGACCTGTCGACCAACTGTTGACCAATTGTCAATAAACGGCCGACTGTTATTGTCCTGACTGACAAATGGTCGACAATCGGTAGACAATCAGTAGGCAAATGGTCAACGGTCGATCGACAAACGATTAACAGTTGGTTGACAATTGGTCGACAGGTCTTTTGGGGTGCTAATGGTTACTGTTACCCTTATCCTTCCTAAATGCAAACAAACATATATTACTTTAAGAACACTAGTTAGCAATTTAGCCCTTCTTACTTTGTTGCACATTTAACTCTGTGCTGCTTGGCACCCTCATGAATTACTCTCTTTTGATACTGTTCTTTGCGGCACATTGGACAACACTTGCGACCAGAAAACCTCTCAAATGCTTCAAGGCAGACCTAAAAAACAAAATTTTAACATAAGATTTTGCTGGTGGTCTTATCCTCATGAAACAAGGCTTTTTCAAATTAAGCACTGTTTTCATTTCAAAGTTGCCAACCTGGCTCAGAGAGCAATTATTGTTTTTGCTCTTTGACAAATATTAGTGCTATATTTAATTAGAAAGTTACCTACCCTATGGAATACATGACTGCATGAGAGAAGAACCTGTGGAAAATAATCAATATCTGTTTATATTATAAGTCCATTTTTTTACTATAATATCTGCTTGTCAATGTGTTTTATATCATACCTGTTGCTGAATCCCAAAATCTTCCTTACAGATGACACAAGGTTGATTAGAATCCATTCTAGCATTTGATTGCTGCTTTACGTCTTGCCACTCCTTGTCTGATAGCAACTGTTCTGGTGCATCTACTATTCCTAGCTTCTGTGCTGCAAATTTACCCAACAAATGCAATAGACTATATCATTATAGCACTAGTTCCTTGTGGCCTGGAAACTTTGTACAGGAGTGGAAAACATCATACCAACAACCAGCTACCATCACTTTTTTACTGACAACCCCTAATCTACCAAACATGGAAGCTCACTTTTACCGTTATTGGTCAATTCTCTAGAAAGAAATGTTTAGCTCGAGTGAGCAGCCATTTGTGGGGAGGGCCTGGGAGAATCTGGGACTAACACTAAAGGCACAGATGGATGGTGTAAGATTGTGTGCAATATTGCAGGCAATGTTGCTGAAGTATGATCATTTTCTGCTTCAACAACATTGTAACAAATTGCCTGCAACATGGCGTGTGATGTTGCACTGTACACATCTGTCACATAATGATGGCTGTGAGGGGGAAAAAAGTGGAAGGCTGAGACTTGAAAATTTAGTGGATATCATTTGTCTCTGAATATTCGTAATTTCAGCAAAAGATACCACAGATTCCTTATGAGTATCATCAGTTATTGGGCCTCACCAAGGGTAAGCGGTGGAAGTTTAGGATCCAACACATATTCTTTCTCTTCTTTTACAACATTTTTGGTGCTGCCTGCAGATGATGGCGAGGAGGATGAAGAAGAAGGTTTGGACTTGTTTTTCTGTCTTGATGCCACTGGTAGACGGTGGTTGATTTTCTTTTTATTGAAGGGATCTTGTAAAGAAAGTGATCGTGCAAGGTGATCTTGAAGAGCTACAGCAGCCATTGCTGTACTGGCCTGCAGAAATGAATGAGGATAAAAATAAATATTAATAATAATAATAATAGTAATAATAATAAAAATAAAAGAAGAAAAAGAAGAAGAAATAGGAATAAGGAATAATAACAACAGCAATAATAATAATAACAATAATAATAATAATAATAATAATAATAATAATAATAATAATAAGTATAGGTAATAATATGGTTTCTCGTTCAATTTGGGATTAATTTGCATGAGTGTGTTTTTCAAAGAGTTCAAATTGCACAAGACCGTAGGTCGAGTGTAATATAGCTCTTTGAAAAACACATGAGTGCGAATTATCCCAAATTGAACGAGAAACCATATGATTACTTGTAAATAATATACATGAAAAACCTTACAAACTTTACCGTCCGACATTGAAAATCTCAAGAAAAACTCTGAGCGTGCGCTCAATGATGTGAGATAGCGTCAGCAGCGCATGCTCTTCAACTGAAACCGACAAAAAATTTATTCAAAAACAAACAAAATCACCAACTTTTTAGCCATTTTCACCGCTTAAACTTGTTTCTTCGCGATCGGAAAATGCATAGTCTTGATGCTTAATAATGTTATCAACAGCAGAATAAAAAAAAATTGGTTTCAAGACCGTTTTCGGAAAATGTAATTTGCACTGTGTTACACTTTTTTGCACTGTGTTACACTTGAACTGCACTGCTCTAAGCCAATCAAATTCGAGTAATTTTTTCATGTATATTATTATAAAAGTAATAGTCGTAAAGTGGGGCTACCAACGGTGTCATTTTACAACCTAAAATGCACACACATAAATTTCCCCAAACCCATAAATTATGAATTTCCCGTCATAAAAAATACGTCTTGCACATAATTTTATTTAAATATTTCTAAGCACTGAACTAGAAGCTCTTTTCCCAGTTGTTATCGTTAAGATGACATGACCTTTGTAAACAAACCAAACGAAATCATCGTTTACAGCATAACTTCTTAACCTTACCGAGCTTTCATGCTTGCTTCCTTTCCTACCCTTGTTCCTGTCCAAGTGACTCATTTTATAGCTGTAAATAACTGGCTAATATTCCCAAATCTTTGACATTCTAATTGGTATCCTTGTCAACTATTCCGCCATCTTGAAAAACCCGCGCATTGCATCTCAGCCACAGGGATACCAAGATTAGTTTTAGTGAATATTTTGAAAATCATGAAAGTAAAAAGTTTTCGTCCTTCCTACATTTCAAAATCCTTCCTTCCTACAAGGAATGATTTTGAAATACTGATCAACATTCATATAAATGCCATATGAAGATTGATTATTTTATTTTCTAAAAAGTTCCTAAACATTTACTAAAACCAAGCTTGGGCTTCCTGTGCCTTTGCGCGCAATCACTAAGCGCGCACATCAACCACTGACCAAATGGAATGAGTCTTCGAACAAATCGAAGATGGCGGACGGAGCGAGTCAAAGTGAGGGTGAAGGAGTTTCATCCATGTTTTCAGAAATACAAGGATATTTTTCAAGTGACCAAGAAATCAGGGAGGTAAATAAGTAGGAATATTTATTTTCCTTGTGTATTTCTTACTTATATTCTTTGAAATGATTTTTTGGGATCAGAATTCGCGTTCATGCGCAAATCAAACTGCACGATGCACATTGGTATAAGCTTATGGGAGGCAATGTTTTTATTTACTTAGGAAATTAGAGTTGCTGTTCGTAGCCTGGAACAAACAGCCAGAGAAGTTCTTGCAGTGATGCAAGGGGCTCATCAAAACCCTAGTGCAGAAGGTAGGTAATTTGATGCATGCACGTGGTTGCAAGTGTAGATGAGAGGTCCGATGAGAACTAGTGGCTCATTCTGAGCAGCCCACGTCACCCGTGCTTCCAAACAACTTATCATGCACCTTGGTCTTGCAAAATTACATATGACTCCTTCGTTAGACTTCTCTGTATCTGTATTCTCATGGACCACCTTTTGAGAGGTTCAAGAAGTCGTAAACCTCCACATCTTTCTCTCCTCTAGCTCCCCCAGCATGTTGACCACACAAAAGAGTCGGAAGCTACCCAGTTTTCCAAATTAGATTATAGCAAATAGGTGTCGAGGATTTCCCTGATTTGATGCATCAGAATTTGAAGGTGACTCTTGATTTTCTTTTTATTGATAACCAAAAAGCTTTGACAAAAATATGCACCAAAAGTAGGGAAAAACTGAAAGATGTTAAGATGCAGTATGCTGAATTAGAGAAAAAGATACCCAAAGGCCAATATTACAGGTAGGAATTACACGGTTTGTTTTTCCCTTTCAATAATAAACAATATATCAAAAAAAAAATTGACCTTTCAAAGTTATTTTCTTCGTATATTTTCCAAATAGATATTGTGACCACTGGCGATTTGTCAACCAAAGATTAACTTTTCTAGCAGCATTTGTCATCTATCTTGAACAAGAAAAACTAATAACGAGGGAGGAGCTGACAACAATGCTTGGAGGTAAAAATGCAAGAAAATGACTTGCAACGGCGTTGCGACACAAGTTGCAAGAGGGTTTACACGGTGCAATGGAAACAAAATCGTTGCCAAAAGTAGAAACGAATTCTACTTTTCGCAAAGATTGCTGCAACTTGTCTCGCAACACTTTTTTAACTTGCACTGTAGGTTGCACTCGGCAACGCTCCATGTAACTTGTGTCACAACGCCCTTGCGAGACACAGAAGGAATTACTTTTGAATAAACCTGTGAACCAGGAAACCAAAAGCGCAACGTGCGAAGAAAAGATACTCAGGTTTCTTTCCTTCCCGCCTTGCGTCTATAATGCGTTCTTTGTTCACAATGTCCTGAAATAAAGGTCGCAGAGTTTTAGAGTGATCCCATTTAAAAGGTCAGAATCTGAAATGAATCTTGCGGGGCTTAATGTCGAATTCTTCTTACAGAGTCCGTTTGTAGAAACCGAACGTCTGGCTAATGAAAAATTATGCGCGATTCTTAATGGTGGCGTAAGTTTAAAAACAATTATTATAACTATGGTGTCGCATGTTTAGTTCAACAGAAGCAGGATCAAGGTTTTTTCATTGATTTAGATGATTATTTGATGGGAATCCTTCAACTTGCGGGAGAACTGGTAAGTCACCTGTCTCGTGTTTTACCCTGCTAAAAAATCTAATATTACCGTCCTTTTCCTTGTTTTCTAGTAAAATATGAATTCACGCTCGAAACACATTTACGCTGGAAGTAGATAGGAAAAACAAACTCTACAGTACTTTATGCTGTACTGTACTTTATGCAGCATAAATTACTGTATTGCTTCGCGCTTAAGAGAGCTACCTCATATTCTCTTGTTTCGCACTGGAATAAAAACTCACTCGGCTCTCTAACTATTAGTTTATTCTTGTTTCTTTCAGTCTCGTCTTGCAGTGAACAGTGTAACAGCGAAGGACTACAACAAACCCTTACGAATAGCCCACTTCTTGTCCGAGCTCGATGCAGGGTTTCGTCTGTTGAATCTAAAGAATGATAGCTTACGAAAAAGATTTGATGGACTCAAGTACGACCTTAAAAAGGCTGAGGAAGTCGTGTATGACCTTTCCATTCGAGGACTGAAACCTACGGAAGACGTTGCTAAGGCTGAAGATTAACTAAATAAAGATTTCTTTTGTTTATGGCTTTTGTCTTCTAGCAACGCCGCAGGTACATCCGATTGTAGCGCAGTTCGAAGCTTGGGATTTTGATACAGCAAAATACTTAAAAAGCTAAGAACACCTTCAAATGTTATCTAAACCCAGAGACGACCTCTAGGACGATCAAAGTCAGGGCACGACTAACTCACAGATTGAATTGGAATTTAGCGTATCAGGTTTTGTAGAGGAGAGGGAGGAAACCAGAAAAAAACCTTGAACCAAGGGAGAGACCTAATCCAGGAATTGAACCCGAGTGACGAGCGCCCTGCCGTAATGCTGATGTAACTAAGACTGATGGGTCCTAAGCTCAATTGTATGAAAGAGAATAGATCCCAGTGTACCTATCTATCGTATTAACGAACAATTTGTGAATTTGGGGATTTGATGGACGGAAGCCAAAACACTAGAAAGACTAGAAACCGTGCCGCGCCTTGAGTTGGAAGAATGACGAAAAGCGCCGCTCTAATAGTAGGTCGACTGTAATCAGTCAAAGAAAGGTAATATAATGAAAATGGAAAAACAATTTCGACGTTTTTTATTTACTACATGTAAAATTTTGAATACTTAAAATATTAAAAAATGTATGTTCTGAACATTAGTGATGACCACTGTGATCATGATGATGACACGATTGCCTTTAAAGCACGGACGAACGTCCTGCGATATATGTGAAAACCACGGTGAGAAAAGAAAACAGCATTTTCAATGTATTGTTGTCGGTCCACAGTCCAGACTACCTCTTCTTAGGTTACCATGGGTCGTGAATATAAATGGCAAGGATAGGCTGGTCTGCACGATGTGTCTAATAACGTACACCCCTAAATCAAGTTAAAAATTCATTGACAGTCATCTAATCCGAGTCGGAAGAAGAGCTGTCTCTTGGCTTTCTTTTGCTCCACCCTGATGATTGTTTGTTTGGTGAGCGGCTACGACGACGACGTCCACTGCGACTGCGACTTGAGCTCTTGCGTCGCCTATCACGTGACCTACTTCGGCTCTTGGCTTTTTTGCCGGGGCTCTTACTACGAGATTGGCGTCTACCACGTGATCGACTTCGCTCTTTCTCACGATTACGATTTTTCCGACTTTGATCACGAGACCTACTTCTACTCTTGCGGTCACGTGACCTGTCTCGCCGACCAGCTGATCTTTTTCGCTCACGTGATCTACTTTTTCTTTCACTTGACCTTCTCTTTGACCCGCTCTTCCTTTCACGTGATCGACTCTTTGACCTGCTCTTCCTTTCACGTGATCGACTCTTTGACCTGCTCTTTCTTTCACGTGATCGACTCTTTTTTTCACGTGACCTATCCTTTCTTTCACGTGATCGACTCTTTTTTTCACGTGACCTACTCTTATCATCTTTTTTACCCCTATCATTACTAGATTCCTTGCGACTTTGATCCCTGCCTCGTGTGTTTCTTGGGGATCTACTTCTGCTCTTTCTTTTGTCGACTTTTTTCTTGGATTCGGGGGAACTTTGAGAGCTGCTGCGTGATCTTCGGCGAGTTCTTCGAGATTTCTTCTTGGTCTCAGGGGAGCTTGAACGAGTATTTCTTTTCCTTGCATTCCTTTCTGCTAACTTCCGTTGACCAGTAACCTCAGATTCTTTGCCTAAATGTTGATTATCTTTAGCAGAACTAAATATATTTCCAGCATGTTCATTGTCCTTAGCACCATCTATCTTATCCTCCATTATGGGTATAGTTTGTCTTGATGGCTCTTCATCTGAACTTTGATGTCTTTCCCACCTGCTTCTGTTGGCTGCTATTCTACCTGCCAGTTGGTTTTGATCCTCTGAGTTGGTGATTTGTACTTCTTGAGAGTCTCGACCAGTTTCCATTCCCGTTCCCCTTCTATTTTCTTCCTGGTGACTTGAAGCATTTTCAGCATTTTCTTTAGACTCTCTTTCACGTCTTCCAACATCAGTGTTCGGATTTCTCTCCCATTTACTACTACTATCCCGCATACGATCCTGCGTGGGCGGGATTTCGCGGGAACGATCCCGAGGCGGCGGCGAAGCGCTTCTTCTTCCATTTCTGCGACCAATCGGAGAATGTCTTCGTCGGGTTGGCGATCTACTTCTCGACCTTGTCCGATCTCTTCGCGGTTGTCTTCGGCTATCGTTATATGATCTCCTCGGGGATCTCGAGTGGCGCCGTCTAGGGGGCGATCGGCTACGAGACCGACTTCGTGATCTACGGCGAGTGGGTGATTCCTCTTGAGAGTCCGGTGGTGGAGTTCGATATCTCTGCAAACGGCAAAACAGAAAACTTGATAAGGTAATTTTTCTCATCAGCTGAATTCAGGAGTCAGTTGGGGATAATCATTCTATAATCATGAGAACTCTGGCAAGCAATGGCAGTTTCTCTAATCTACAGTATGAAATACCCTTAAAACGCGCGAAGCTTTGATTGAGAGGTGTGTTTGGGGGGGGGGGGGGGGGGAAGGGAATGGCAAACCGGCTCTCGACCCCCTGGAAGAGCTCTTAATGGTAAATGGACTGTAGATACTATTGTAAGAGCATCTCCCCGTAAATCTTTTTCTTCTGATTGTTTTACTCACCATTCTTCCACGACCTCGAAGTATCCGTCCAGAACTCGAGACCTAACAAATGTAAAGGAAGATCAATCAGGTTAGCATGCTGAATACCCCGGCTTGGCTGTAATGTTTGATGAATTTAGACCACGCCGGCATCGCCCCGAGGAAAAGATACACTATGCTTTGTTTGATCCACATATCCCTGGGGTGGATCTAGGATTTTGAGTTGTGGGGGTCACAAAATCAAGAAGATTCACCTTTTGCTATACTAACCAACTAATACCAAGCTAAAAGGAGGAGATCACAAAATTTATCAAACTTTTTTTACATAGCTGTATTTTCTCAAATACCGCGGTAAACAAACAACAACGAAAAAAGTGTCCTAAAATGCAAGAACTTTACTTTGAGAGCACAATTTTTTTTCTTCACCTTCCATAACAAGCCCAAATTTCCACTTTCGTTTACGAGTTTTCCATTTAAGAAAAAAATCAGACATTTAATGTATAGTCTGTCGCTTAGCAACCAACCGCTGGCTCGGTTTTAGCACTTTTTTGTACACTATTCCTCTTACCCTTGGCTTTGCGTTGTTGACTGGCTGTGGTGGTGCTCGATATCCAGGAGGGGACTTGCCTTTTCTGAGGAGGGAACATGATAGCATTTACATTAGATGACATATAAAAGACTGACTGGGAAAATAACAAAGATATATAACCGTTTCCTCTTTATCCCAAACTCTTCTTAACTCCAGTTATAAGCCCCCTGGTTATATTTTACAGTATACAATGAGGATATCTCCACTTACCGTTTCATTTCTTCTTTTCTTTTTTCTCTAACAGGAGAAGGAGTTCTACTTCGTCTCATGAGGAACGAGCTGGTTGGTACATCAGGAACAGCGTCTATCTGTACTGATGGCATGTAGAGTGGATTAGCTGAGAAGGGTGCAGCTTCGTTGCTTTCATTCTTTTCTTTGTCAGACCTGTAGATCAGAATACATCTTGTTATGTAAAATGTTTACGTTTAATAACAAAGCAACAAAAAAAAAACCCACAAAGGTTAAGCTAGGGATGACTACGAAAAATTACTTTAGATTCTACAGCGTTTCCCAATCACACGCGTGAAACCATACAATTTGTTGTCGGAACAAAATAGGGTTTTGTGGATGCCAATCAAAGTGTTTCCATGACATTGTCAGAAAACAAAACAATTTTTTAAAAGGCCACATCTATATGGAATGCCATGGAAACGCCTTGATTGACATCCACCAAAACATACCATACTACTGATTGAGCAACATCACAAGTAATGTCAATTTTTTTTTCAAAAAACAGATTTCATGTTTTTTCCATGATCTACAGTTAAAGTAAAAAAAGTCGTAACTGGTACACTTGGGCTATGTATTTGCTGTACTTACCCACTAGTCTCACCATCATCATCATCTTTACCATTATCACGTTTCTCTTTTCGTTTTTCTTTCTTGGTCTGTTTTTCTTTTTTCCTCTTCTTTTCTTTCTTTCTCTTTCTTTCTTCATCTGAAGATTCACTCTCACTTTCAGACTCATTCGACGGAGAAACCTGCCGCTTCTTTTTCAATTTTTCAGCTGTGGAAAAGAACAAGAAAAACCTGATTGTATGAGACAATGTGCAATGGAATAATAATGGATGGTAAGTGAAATTACAACTAATGCAACAACAACCAAAATTGCTAGAAAAAGAAAATGCAATCATGTCTCACAAACAACTTGGGTTTTAAGATGTCTTTGTATTTGATTATCATTATGATGTCAATAAAACATCCTTCCACTCTAAAATCATTATTTTTATTCCCATTTTTCAGGAAACTTGACCATTGTACATGTGAGAGAAAAGATTGATTAGTTGTTCTTACCTTTTGCTTTTGATTTTTGAATAAGTTCTCCACAATTCTCGATTTTTATATCAGCTATTGGGCGGCTTTTGTCATTGGTTGGCTGGTTTTCAATATCTTGCACAATCTCAATACCTTGGATGACATGGCCAAACACCACATGGATACTACAAAAGAAGAAATGAGACTAGTTAAGCGGTGTTTCCAGGTTCATACATGGACTGTATAGCATCTGCCAGAGGAACTTTTCACATGCATTCAGTTTGACCCTGTTACAGTGAGGACACTCGAACCATGAATACTTTGAGGTTTTTTCATACTTTTTTTCTCCTTTATCCCTTATGTGAATCAATTGGAAATATGATTTATTTTCAACAATAAGATTACTTGAGTTCAGTGCTTCATTTTCAGAAGGTTTGAAGCAGTAGAAAGTTCATAAAATAAAAAATATAAAAACATCAAGTGTTCATGGTTCGAGTGTCCTCACTGCTGCGCCACTGCTATACTTTGTGGTGGCGATTACTAATGCCATTTGGGAGGGGGCGGGGGAGGAAGGGTAGTATGCCAAAAACCAAATATTTAAGTATGATATAGTGAGTTTTTGCACTTATCCACTCCACTATTTGGTAAGTGTCTGGACAGGAGGAAAACCAGAGAACCTGTAGAGAAACCCTTGAGTCAAGGGAGACCCCATTACATCATCACAAGTGATGCCAAGTCCAGGAATCAAATCAGAGACCCCAGCGATGAGAGCTACTGCTACACTGCCCTTGCACTAGTTAGTACTTATTTGACTATACTTGTTCTTTTCAATGTAGTTTTCTCATAAACATATTATTAATCTTACCCATTAAGATGTGGTGTTGGTTGTGTTGTTCTATGAGAAAGAATTGCATCATTATTAAATAGCAAGGTAATTTCACACGCTATGATTGGTCAATTTGCAGTCCATAAGTTACGGTACGGACCGAAAATCAAAATTTAGTAGTATGCCTTGCCATATAATAAATATCTTACAGATTTTTGTTGTTTTACTTTCTTTTAAAATATTCATATTTTTGATTGTTAACACCTCTAAAGAGGGGGTGGATATCCACCCAATACACCCCCCCCTGCATAAACCCCTGATGGTATATATCATTATAGGTTTACTTATGCTAAAATTCACCACCTTCCATACATCAGTTCACTGGTCAAACACAAAGCATTCAACCAATGCTGCAAGGTTCAAATTCGAATAATCGTTTGAAACTACCTTGCAGCCTCAATTAAATATTTTGTCTATGACCAGTGAACCGATGTAATGGAAGGTGGTAAATAAGTTGGTAAGGTATGCTTGACAAATGTTTTGTATGGCATTGTACTACCGGTAGCAGGGGTTTCAATAATATTTTAAGTAGTTTGATGGGATTCAAATGTAGGCGTCTGTTTCCACTAATTTTAATTCATAGTTATCGAGACTGATTCGTAAAATAGCCAGAGGTATAAAGTTAAGTAACCTGCGATCGACCATTGGTAGAAACCCCTGGGTAGACTTTTAATGATCTGATCTTGGGACCCATATGCTCAGGTAAACTAGGGTCCAAAGTTTTTGTGGCTACTAACTATTTGAAAGTGCATTTTCTGTCCTTTTTTACAACACACACATCCCAAGAATAGTATACTGTAGTATTGGTTATCATTTACTGTTGTAACTCACATGAAAAACTGTGAACCATTAGTATTGGGGCCTCTGTTTGCCATGGATAAAAGCATTGGTCTGTCATGCGTGAGGTCAAAACCCTCATCTAAAATACAATAAAAGAGAAGTAAGGTATCTATTTGTTCATCAGTGACATTTTTGGTGTTTCCAAAAAAGACAAATGCATGAAGAGTATTGAATGATTCATGCCCAGAAATAGAGAAGGATCATTAAAGCAAAGGAGGTATACCTGTGTAATACCATAAAATATAATCAAAAATACTGCCTAGACTACATAATGTAAAATGCTAGCCAAAAGTTGATTGGTTCAATAACAAAGGAAAATATTTTTTTCAGCAACATAAGTGAGCCATAATCATTTTGTTATTAGCAATTATCTAATCCTTCTTTATATGAATTTAAGTCTAAATATTTTTTACATCTTACCATTGAAGGTACCACCATATATGGACTCTCCACCTGTGCCATTTCCTGCAGAATGACATGAAAATTGGAATCAAAATGTATTTTTATCAATGTTCTTCTTTTGTGAGATTGTGAGCAAGGTACATTGTGGTCTAGTACAAACATCTATTGTTCATCATGCCTTAAATGGGCTTGTTTGTATAATACAATAGGTGAACCAGAATACATCGTGTTTAGCTTAGAAAAGATCTAGATACCTGCAGTAAAATCCCCTCCTTGGATCATGAAATCTTTGACAACTCTGTGGAAGGGGCATCCCTTGAAGTGAAGGTGTTTGCCAGTGACTTTCCCTACACCTGCATCTCCTGAAAAAGATGTGACAAAAAGAATGGTCACAGGTAAACAAAACAATGTCTATATAAAAACTAAATACTATATACCCAGGATAGCGATGGTCACAATGGAATAGAAATGCTTGGAGGGCGCAAAAAATCTTGAAAGCTTAGGGGCTTTAGCAAAATCTAAAGGACACCTTGAAATCTTGAGGCCTTCTGGAAATAACTTCATGGTAACAAAACAAATGAAATTTTTTGAAAGGTTCAGGTGAGAGTAGTATAAAATTTGAAGACTAGCTATCATTGAATACCCAGATAACCTAATACATGTTTCACCCCCTTTATCTTCCATCCCAACCCCCAAAAAGAGCAAAATGATACTAATGAATCAAGTTCAAATATACTATCAGAAATACCTGTACAAAGAGATCTAAAGTTCTCACAAGTCCTTGGGCATATGTCAGCAAACAACTCAAAGATGATTCTTCCAGCTGAAACAATAGAAAAGTATGTCATAAAGAACAACCTGCATTGGACTGTGGGGAGAGGGGGTGGGCTAGGTGGCAGTGACATATGATAATCCAAGCCACTTAATGTTACAGAAACTAGAGTTTGATGCAGAGGTTTCAATAGAAGGTGGCTATCTGCGATTGATCGCTGGGTACTTCAACTCTCACTGCTGGCTATTTCAGGATCAAATGGACAATCATTAATAATAATCTAGTGAAGAACACAGCCACCTATTTTGTCAAGAGAGCCTGCCACCTTCTAAACTGCAGCTGTCAACACTATTTGGAGAATGAAGCATACAGCAATAGCAGCAGTCACTGATTGTTCTTTCTTTCTTGCTGGTTTTATCCAATCAGCTGACTTCAATATAGTTTAAATAAATAAGCTATATGCAATAGCTTTAATAGCTTTACTCCTTAGACAAAATACACTATACAAGGATGCAATGCTACAGATGCTGATGCACCTATCAGCCGGTTTCCGGGGGAGGGGGGCTAACCCTGGGTTAACTAGGGAGATATGTGGGGCATTACAGAGTGTTTGGACATGAACATTGTCCCTTGGGTAGGGAAAAATGCTTGACTTTGCTCCAGTTATCTCAACCTAAAGCTACTTTCTCTCAAATGATCGGAGATAGTCGTTCATGGAAGACTCTAACCAGGGGACTTTGAAAACAAAGATTTCCCCATCCCCCAAAGAATATCATGAAGTTTGTTTCTAGTATTTTACAATCCCCCTGGTTAGCCCCCTCCCCCGGGAAAGCCGCTGATAGTTGCATAAAGCGATTCAAGAATCAAGCGATTCAGTAATCTAATCAACTTTTTGAAAACAATAGATTGGGTTTTCGACATTGAACTGGATTTTGTATGCGAGAGACAAGCATAATTTATCTTTATCAGCAAAAGCTTAAGACAAATCAGTGTTGAAAGATCAAAAGGTCTAAACTGTCTCTTCCACGTGCTGTCAAAACAAAATCAAACAGGACGCAGTTTATGACCACTGAACTTTATCCCGAATAAACACCCAATAAATAAATAAAAATGCAAAATTACTTCAACTGGGGTCTCCATAAGGTAGTAATAGATCTATAACAGGCAGGATAATGAGAGTTCAATACCTTTTTCGCCGTTAATGGTGACATCAAAGAAGCATCTTGGTCTGTAACCCTTGGCTTTAGGAACCGCCATCTTGGATTACGGCCAAACTACCTCATGGGATACCACAGGTAGCCCAAGCTTGGTTCTTGAGTCAGTATGTTACAGCAGGGAAGGAGGGAGGTGGGTTACAGTAAATTACAAACCCCTTTTTTCAAAGATTTTTTGAAAATTATTTAGTTTAACT
Organism: Anthopleura xanthogrammica; assembly: GCA_964019055.1. Classification (NCBI taxonomy): domain Eukaryota; kingdom Metazoa; phylum Cnidaria; class Anthozoa; order Actiniaria; family Actiniidae; genus Anthopleura; species Anthopleura xanthogrammica. The sequence goes on from OZ025206.1 coordinate 16,594,337, forward strand.
TTCTTTTTTTGTTTTCTTAGCTAGAACAATGTTTTAGTCGTTTTAGCCGAATCAAAAAATTAGCGAGGAAAAACCAAGCTTGGGCTCCCTGCGTCATACGGGACACCTCTGAACAGTGAACAGTGTGTTAGTGGGCTCGAGGAAGTCGTCTAATGTTATTAGAGGGGGTGATGTACCAGGTTTAAATGACTCTAATGGTATCCTAATAGACTAATAAGGTCATTCTGGTGTACGGATCAGGATCATGGCTCATTTTACGGGCGACTGGACTCCATTGGGCGATGTTTTCTACAGGTAAATAACGACCACCCAGAAAAATCAGTCAGTCAAATCATGTGACAAGACTGAAAATATAACATCAAATGAACCAAAGAATTGAAATCATTTACTGTAAAAACTAAAGTTATCATTCAAGGCATCTGCAATTAGTCAAAAATTCCTCAGCAATATTCGTGTCATTATTATTTGTAAAATATCAGGTGATTTTTGATTTCCTTTTCCTTTGCACATTATTTGTTTCTCCCATTTGTTATTGTTTTAGCTTTATTTTTCCAAATCATTTTGTTCCTAAATTTGTTATACTGTGGTTTGTATAGGAAGATGGAGCTCTATTCCATGGGATGGAGAGATATCAACCTACAACACTATACTGCAACAGCAGCATCTTATGGAGGTCCCATCGGTAAGAATTTGTTGAGTATATTGTTACAAAGCTGACTTTTTGTGATTGCAAAAAACGTATGGTGTTAAGTTGTGTGTAGCTTGGGCCAAGCACTACCTAGTTATAGGACATCCATATTACATGCACCAATACATGTGTTTTCTAGGGGCACGACATTCAGCACTGATATTAGCCATTCCAAGGTCTAAAAATAACTGGGTCAAGTTGGCATTGCATTGCATTGTGGGACTATTTTATGGGAGATATTTTTTCAAGATGGCATCTATTTTGTCCCTTAAGACAGTCCCACAATGCCCTGCAATGCCAACTCAACCCAGTTTTTTCCTCAAACTCAGAACGGCCAACATAGAGTGACAACGCCCTCTACAAATTGGTCATAAATTACTTCCCAGGGTATAATTATAATGAACTGAAAGGTCTCCCTAAAAAGTACAGTATTTGACAGGTTTTATTTTCTACAGCTTTGATGCCGGATAATAAACATTCAGGAACTATCATCAATAAACCCATTATTACAATATACTCATCAGCAGGAAAAGAATTGGCATCCTTAAGGGTAAGTCAACACTGTATGCATGAAAAAAATTAATATTAGTGTAATACAGTTCAAAGATGCAATTATATATATGCCAACCAAACAGCTGATCATGAGAGATAGTGTGCAGCCCTCCCATGGGAATAAGAGGACAAAAGACATTGAGCTTGTACGTGGGTTGAAATGATAAATGACATATAGGCCAACTTTTGTTAAGAAAATATTATTAGAGGAGCTGGTTTTTAAATTAGTAAATTTCTAAATAGTAGATAATTTAGTAAATAAATTAGTGTTAGTAAATTAACAAAGCATCTCACCATTTTACATGTGCATATCAAATCAGCATTTATTAAAATATTTTGCTTTATTAAAATATTCTGCTTTTGTTTGTGTGTCAGTGGGATGGTGGACCATTGGTTGAGATAGGCTGGTCAGCCAGTGAAGACTTACTCTGTGTGGGTGAGAATGGAAGTGTGTCAGTTTATGATATCCATGGGGATTACATAAGGACATTCAGCATGGGACAAGTGAGTATCATAGTTCATACCAAGAATGATGCGCATAGAGAAAAACCTTGCAATTTGTAATTCTGTTGGATTTTTCAGGATGCTAAAGAGTCAAAAGTGATTGACAGCAAGATATTCTGCAGTACAGCAGGAACTGGTATTGCTATTCTCACTGGTAGTTACCATTTCTTTTCAATCAACAATATTGATGAAGTCAGAAGCAGAAGATTTGTTGATCCACCAGGTGAGATTCAATATTTTATACTGTGGCTGATTTATTTCAAATTTATTTCTCCAATGTTTAGAGAATAGCAGCATTGCTAAATAATAGCAGTGAACCAGGGGGGACTTCCTGATATAGAAGGGTGGGGATCTCTTTCTCATACTCATAAAAATGTACATGTTTCACCCCTAAATGGTACCAAATAATGCTAATTTTACTGCATTTTAATTAGTTTTTTTGTTTGAACATCCTAGAGGGTACAAAATAATGAAAATTAACCCCTAAAAAGTATGGAGAGCACCCCTGCTCCTTTCATATTAGATCTCCCCCAGAAGCAATCTGCATCACTGTCCTTGATTCTTAAAAGTTCCCTATTGTTTGTTGACTCACCATTATTTTAAACCCTGATGTCTTTTTCCCCAGATCTTAATGCCCCACCCACCAGCTGGGTTGTTCTTTCTCAAGACCGAGGTTCTCTAGCCATCGTAGCTATTGACAGTCGGATATACATGACTGATACAGGGCAATGCATCCAACAGGTAAAAACATGAATTGATTGTGAGTCTGAATGCGTTCTAGTTTGGAATGAATCCTTGTATAATCTGTGACAGATCTAGAGAGATCAACTGGGGCCAGATTGAGGCCCAAGAATGCCTCGTTGAAATGGAAGAAATATTTAATACCAGAACATACAAATTTGGTGATAAAATGTTTTTACAGTCAAGCATATATCTGGATTCTAATAGATATGCGAATGAAAGAAAGAAAGAAAGAAAGAAAGAAAGAAAGACTTTATGAGATTATATAAGATATCTTATGTTTAAGATTAATGCCCCTAAGTACCATTTTACATGATCATCCAAGCCATGAAAGATGTTTCTTTGGTCCTGTATAAATTTTGTTAACAAAAAAAAACCCCAACTTTTTCTGTGTGCTCTGTTCACTAATAAAGCATAGTTCTTGACCAATCAGCACACAAATACTATCCAAACTATATAATGATAATTAATACATGATATTTTCTATTAGTACCCACTGTTTAGCGAGCCTGTAACATCCATAGTTGAGATGGCTCTCTCTTCCAACAATTCCTACTTGGCCATGTTTACTGATTCAGGTCTGGTCTGGATTGGTTCTGCCGATATGCAGGTACGCATTAGATTATTGATCTCTACATGCCAGTTTTTTTAGTTGCTTCAGTTTGGCTAGTGCAGGTAGAGAGTGAGAGTCTAGGCTTTAATTTCATCAATCAAACCTCCCTAAGATAAAGCAATAAATATCAAATTTGTAGCCCATGTAGCTTTCTCATATGAAGCAGTTGTGTGCTGATACTATTTGTGTGTGTGTGATATCACCAGAAAGTATACTGTGAAGTCAAGACACAGTGTTTATCAAGGCCAAAGCAACTTGCCTGGTAAGTTTTGATTCACTTATCCCTAAGAAAATGACTGCATGACTGCTATGCATGTTGGCTGATAAAGAAAAAAAAAGAATCCTTCATTCAACCAGATATAAATAATGTTGTTAAATAATGCATTAACAAGGTTTTTATATTTACCAGGTGTAGCACAGGAGCTGTTCTCTGCTACTGGGATGATTATTTGGATGTTATTGGACCAACAAAAGATGTCACCAAATATCCTTACATACAAGCTAGTTGATGATAATATAATGTTAATGATTTGATAGTAGTGGTGCTATAATATTGATGGTCATAGTTATAGTGACTGTTGTAGCTGTGGTGGTAATTATAAAGGGAAGTGACGTCTTTAGCTTGGGTGCAATGTTTTTCCATGAGTCATTCCCTAGAGTATCATTTCTTTTATTTAATGGTTGTGCATGGGAAGAAACCTGAATATGAATATAACTACAGTAGAACAGAGAATCTTATTCTCTAGGGAATGACATGTAGTCTCGAATGGGAAAACATGTTCAAGCCGAAAAAGGTCTATTAATGCCAGTGTTGTTTTTTGAGAGTAATAATGATGATGGTGAAGGCAATGTTTCTTGATACTACATCATGAAAAGTCCTGATAGATGTCCCTCACATCAATATATTTCAAATATATTTCAATAAAACATTGACCTTTCTTTCTAAAGAATAATATACCTAGTTTTAAGCTGTCGTTAGCATCCTTGACCCTTCATTACATATTATATGGACTGTGAGGTGCATCTCGCACAAGAAATTGATGGAGTTCGCATCATTGGCAGTTACACTCATGAACTTCTTCAGAAAGTACCAAGTAAGATTTTGTTATTGTAAATCATGACTTCTGTACTGTCCTATTCATGACAGTAAATCAATGATGCATGATTGTGCTATATCAGGACTGAGTGCTCGCCTCTCACCATAATGTGACCTGGGTTTGAGTCCAGCCAGGTTCTGTATTGTATGTGAGTTGAGTTTGTTGGTTCTCCTGTGACGTGCTTTGAGATTTTTTTTCTGGGTTCCCTGGTTTTCCTCCCTCCACGAAAATCAACCTCTAAATTCTAATTAGAATCCAGATGAAGAAGAGCCACTCTGTGGAATCACTGTTAATTCCCATTCATTATTTATATATTTATTTATTTATTTATATATTTATTTATTTATTTATTTATTTATTTATTTATTTATTTATTTATTTATTTATTTATTTATTTATTTATTTATTTATTTATTTATATATTTATTTATTTATTTATATATTTATTTATTTATTTATTTATTTATTTATTTATTTATTTATTTATTTATTTATTTATTTATTTATTTATTTATTTATTTATTTATTTATTTATTTATTTATTTATTTATTTATTTATTTATTTATTTATTTATTTATTTATTTATTTATTTATTTATTTATTTATTTATTTATTTATTTATTTATTTATTTATTTATTTATTTATTTATTTATTTATTTATTTATTTATTTATTTATTTATTTATTTACTACTGGTGTCATCACTTTTGATACTCATCAGGATGTGCTTCTCTTTAAACACCTTGAAATGTTCAGAAACCTTGGCTCAAGCAAAGAGTGCAAACTTTACTTCCAAATTAACAGTTAACAATTTTCATTGCTTCTGTTTTTTACCAGCTTCTGTAGAGAAGGTCTTCAAGATTGGATCCATGGAACCTGGTGCCATGTTGTATGATGCTGCCAGAGAATTTGAGGTTGGCATCCAATTTATGTCGAGTTTTTTTTATTATCCTTCTTTGCTTGCTTGTTTGTTTGCTAGTAGGAAGTAGGTTTACAATTTGCCATCATGATATAAAGTCAAGGAAATACGAGCAACAAAACTGGCAATTTGTGTTGCAACATTGTTGCATTGCAAGTTGCAGAGCTAATGTTGCTGGTATAACCACCTCATGCGCAACAAATTTTCATTGTTGCAGAGAGTAGAAGGTGTTTCTACTTCTGCAACAAAATGCTTGATAAGATTTTGTTGTTGCACAGGGTGGTAATACAAGCAACATTCACTCAGCAACTGGGGGGCAATGCAACAATGTTGCACAACGATTAGTTGCACGATTTTGTTGCTCATATTTCTGCACCTTAAGATAAGTGGACATCACTCAAGGCATTTGCATGACAATGATTCCATAGGCACATGCCCTTACAAACTTGGAGTTTCTTGAGGATGTCATGGAAAAACTTTGATTGACATCCACCTAAATTAATTGTCACAACAGCAAGATTCTGCATCTGGTATTGAGAAACACTGATTTTAATCTAATGATTGTTGATCTGTGTGCCTTATCGGGACCCTGAGTGTGCATATTAATAATACAGGATTGGTTTTATCTAGAAAAAGAGTGCCCGTGCAGATGAGTATGTCAGGATGATCAAAGACAAACTGCCTGAGGCTGTAGAACAGTGTATCCAAGCAGCTGGTGCTGAATATGAACCATCACTTCAGAGAAGTCTCCTCAGAGTAAGTTCACTAATCTTTATCAAGAGCACAGTTAAATCTTATAAAGCTTTTCTCCACAGGTGAACGGAATCTTTATATATTTCATTTTCTATCTTTGTTAGCTTATAGTCCTTAGACCTCGTTTTCATTCTTTTGTCTTTTGTGCATTTCCAGTATAACATTGTATATTCAATTTTTTCACCAGGCTGCATCACTAGGAAAGAGTTTTCTAAATGACTTCGATCCAAAACAATTTGTTAAAATGTGCCAGACGTTAAGAGTACTGAATGCCGTGCGTGAATATACTGTAGGAATACCCTTATCATATGCACAGTATCCTTTGCTATGAATGAATGCCATGGGATATTATTTTGTTTGTCAGAGGGGGATGGACATATTTCTGGAGCCTTTGATGTTTTTTTATAATAACTATAGTAAACAATACTAATCTAGCATAACTATATTTTGTTTGATGTTCTTTAACTTACTTAAGACTTGAGCAGCTGTCGATGAGGGTATTGATTGACAGGTAAGTGAGCATAGAACACCGCTGACCATACTAGAAGGTTGGAACCCAAACAAAATTTCAACAAAAAGTCACAGATCGAATTGGAATTTAGCTTGTTAGGTTTTGAGGTCGGAGGAAAGCTGGGGAACACAGAGAATAACCCTTGAATCAAGAGAGAAACCTAGCAAACTCTACTCACATGTGATGCAGAGTCCAGGAATCGAACCTGAGATCGCAGAGGTGCATGAGAGGCGAGTGCACTAGATTAGCGCTATGTTACTGACAGGATATACCACAAAACGTCTTAATTTACAGTGACGTTACCCCTACTATACTCCCTATAACCCTACCTGTTGGATTATGACGTATTGTGTTCGTATTTTAGATTGGTTCTTCGTCATCACTACTGTCTGGCCATCAGGATATGCGACTACCTTAAGATTCAAAAAGCTGAGGGTGCAAGCCGTATTCTTGGACACTGGGCATGCTATAAGGTATGGCTAAAATGGGTTATTAATTACTGAACCGTACCATCATCATGATCATTGCCATCATCATCATCATCACCGCCGCCACCACCACCATCAGCAGCAACAGTAGCAAAAGCAGCAACAGCAACAGCACTAGTATTGTCATCATCAGTAGCAGTATTATCGATTTCATCACCGTCGTCGCCAAGACCACCACCATTATTATCAGCAGCAGCAGCAGCAACAGTAGTAGCATCATCATCATCCGTTATGATCATCACAATTCATCATCTTCATCACCATCATCAAAGTCACATCACTATCATGATAAATGCTTTTCATTTGATATTAAAATAGTTTTCCACATATTGCATTTGCTTTCAGGTCCAACAAACGAATGTAGGTGATGAGGAAATAGCCCGAGCTATTAACGCTAAGCTGGGAGAAAGCACTGGCATCTCGTACACAGAGATCGCTTCCAAAGCTCTGGAATGTGGACGAACACAATTGGCAATCAGGGTAAGTGTCTTGATGTAACATTACTTCACGTCACGCCACACCATTCAACGTCACGTCACGTCACATTACACCATGCAACGTCAACGTCACGTCACAACACATTACATCACGTAGAGTCATGTGACGTCACACCACACAACGTCACACAACGTCACATAACATCACATGCACACCACTTGACGAACGTCACATCACACTATGTAACGCCACTTCACATGTAGCAAAAGTAAAGTATTTCTGTAGTATTTTTAACATGACTTAACACTTAGTTATTAGATTATGAACCCAAAGCAGCAGATCAGGTGCCATTGTTGATGAGAATGAAAAACGACGAGCTGGCATTAGAAAAGGCCATAATAAGTGGTGACACTGATCTTGGTGAGTGAGTCAGCCTTGCTTCATACTCAATGGCTATATTATTTTACTCATTTTACGTTATTCAATGATAGAGCAAAATTTGCATGAAACGGTATGACACGGTCACGTTACCGGGTGTTGATGACATCCTCTGAACCAATCACAGCGCGTGAATTTAGTAGTCAGCCAATGAAAATGTTTGGGCACACTCACGCTACCGTACGTGAATTTTTTCTTATTCACATGAAATTCGCTCCAAAACTTGCTCAGTTAGAGAAGAATTTTTTCCTGCGTTTCTGTTGCTTTTCCCTTGGACCCTTTCTCCAAAAAATCCCCGAAGGAAAGAAATGTTGCGATAATACAATTCCAAAGGTGCGGAAATGCGATGTAACGTTGCGGTTGACATCACATGTTTCTTTTTCTGTTACAAAGCCGGCAAAGTCTCATCGTGTGCCTGCACCTTGTATCCGTATAGACAACTGGGTTTGGCTAATGATTCTAACAAGGTTATCATTCATGTTGCAGTGTACACAGTGATTATGCATCTTAAAGACACACAAGCACAGGGTGATTTTCGAATGTCGATTCGCAATTATCCAGTAGCTTTTAACTTATTTACCAAGGTAACTAAAATGTACATGTTAATCTTCTTGAAAGCCAAATGCTTCCCTCCACCACTCTAACCATGAGCATGAGTACCACTTTCCATACATCGGTTCACTGTCAAACACAAATAATTCAGGAGAGGCAGCAAGGTTCAAATTTGATTAGAGCAGATTTCGTAGTCCAAGACTAGAAGTCTGATTGGTAAACTGTATGTTTTTATCTCAGTATTGTAAAGAGAATGATCCCCAAACCCTGATTGATCTGTATTACCAAGAAGATCAGTTCTTAAACAGTGGTAATGTTTACATAAAGAAAAGCTACGAGGAAAAGGTAAGAAACAAACAACAATTGATCACACTCTCTGAAAGTCGACTCTAAGATTGACTGGTGTATACCTCCCCTCCCCTCCTCTTCCCTCCCCTCCCCTTACCCTTCTTCCCGTACTCCGTGTTTAGTGTTGTAGGAATAAAAGGAGCCAGATATATCCAGCCTGCAATCATGGGTGGTAAAGCGGTAGTACACCCGCCTCCCACGTTTGGGGTCTTTGGTTAATGAAGAGTTTGTTAGAGGTTGTTTCAGGGTATCGATAAAGTTTAAAGTTTTTAAGTCGCTGCGTCTGTCTATATGCACTATGTATCAAAATTGGGCTTCAGTCTCTGAAAACTGACAAAATCAGTACACTGAGGTGATATGCCCTTCCCTTCCACTCTCCCTTCCACTCCCCTCTCGTACTTGTTCAGTAATGTAGAGTAGGGATATTTGGAACAGTTGCAGCCGCAAAAAATTGCAGCCGAGGGAGGAGTTGTTGGACTGTGACGAAGTTTTTATCAAATACTGAGTTAATGAAACCTTGTTGTTAACAGACGCTGGAGACAAGGATTAGAGAGTTGAGCAGGGCTCAGATGTCCTTCACACAAGGGAACCACCCATTTAATTCGAAGGTGAGCAGGTTTGATATAGCGATCATGCAGTGTCGTACTTGAGTAGGGTGTTGCTTATTGGTTCTCCCCTGTGCTTTGAGGACTTTTATGCGATTTCTCCGTGTTTTCATTTACTTCCTTTCGTAAGAACATTTTTACTCCAATCGAATAAAGGATTGAAAAATTACTCAATGGAAATACTACTACTGGATCTGGTGTTATTCAGGTTTATATATTCGTAAAACATCGATAGAGGCTTTGCACCATCATGTGATGGCAGCCATGACAGAAGGCACAACAATAGAGTCTTTTTACCCTGGGAAACTGAATTCTTTCTCATGTAAACCTAGTCTGCTTTGCAGTCGTTCTTAGTGTCGGGGAGAGATTTTGAGACCGACACTAAGAATGGCTGCAAAGGAGACTAATGTAAACCAGATAAGACGAGATTCAATTGTTCCTGCTTCCTGTCATGGCTGCCATCACGTGATACAGGTGATAGTGCAAAACCTAATTGCTTACTATCAATCACGTGACTTTTCTGGATTTGACTGGGGGGCAACTAGCGATTCTTAAGTCAAATCATGTCAAAATAACTCCTCAAAGTATTCTATCTGACTATTTGTACAACATGAAACCAGAAAACAAGATATACGGACAACCTTCAACATTCTCAGTACAAGCCAGTAAAAACGGAGATACTACCGGAAGTGACGTCTATTGATAGTAAGCAATAGGTCATGATCACCAATTCTCACTTGTTTTAGTCACTAACTAAAATCAATTTGTCTCTCTTGATAGTGTACAGAGGAACAGATCAAATTACTAGAATACCAAGCAAAGCTAGAGGATCAGTTGAAACGCTCCTTCATGGATATGTCCCTCAGTGATACTATTCATCAGGTAAGATAGTCCTGCGTGTATCATCACGGGTGGTGCACCGCTTCTGGACACTGTGGTGTTTGGGTCGATCTCTGGACCAAGCATAACATGAGTGGAGCTGCTTGTTGGTTCTCTGCTGTGGTTCTGTCCTGTGCTTCAAGGATTTTTCTTTTCTCCGATTCTTCTTTCTCCGTAAAAATTAACTTCTAAATTGTATCCCAATTCTAGCGTCGAGCGCTTTAGTCAATGAGCCCCTGGAGCAATCACTCCCTGCGTGGTCCACGTAAAATATATTCCATTACATGTGATTTGTTTTCATCAGTGTATCATCATGGGCAACCTCAAAGTGGCTGAACAACTCAGGAAAGAATTCAAAGTACCCGACAAAAGGTTTCACTGGATCAAAGTCCGCGCCCTTGCAGAGAGTAGAAACTGGTTGGAACTGGAGAGGTTTTCAAAGGCAAAGAAGTCGCCGATTGGCTACGAGGTGGGAAGCTAGCTAAGGATATACACCCCTTGCACTGAATCCTTATATACCTTGGGGGTCAAGACAATGAAATATATTCAGTAGCATCAAAAAGATTTGGCAATCCTCAAGAGAAGGGAATTCTTTTATTTTGACCCCCAGATTGGTGGTTAAACGTGCTCACCACTTCTACTCAAACAAATGGTGTAGGTTCTAGGGCAGAAACAATGTAATGTTTTTGAATGATATTGAATTCCATCCCTCTACACACACACTTGACGACCTAAGTAAATATTCAGGGGAGACGTAGGCTAGGGGAAAGAGAACTCTTGCACCAACTTTGTTCTCATTACTTCTTCTTGATGTCTTCAGCCATTCGTCGATGCTTGCTTGGAGTTCAACAGTCGCATCGAGGCGGAGAAGTACTTGACCAAAGTTTTACCAGAAAACAAAGTCCATTATTACTTGAAATTGGGGTAAGTGTTTCCCCATTTTTTCCTAATTCAACTTTTCCTTTCTGAAGAAGTGAAGACCGGAAATGAAAGTGTTCCTAAATCAAGACCCACAATTCCTCGCGTGTAGAGTTCGTTACCAGTCTTCCATAGAAACTCACAAAGTCGAATTCATGTTTCTTTTTTTTTAACAGAAAAATCCTAGAAGCAGCAGAAGTAGCTTTGAGTCAAAAGAACGAGGAGGCCTTCGAGCTAGTATCAAAGAAATGTCAAAATAACCAACCGCTGCTCAATAAGATACACAGTATGAGGGCTCAAGCCTCGCAAAAACGATAAAATTCCTGAAAACGTAGAAGGACGGAATGTAATAAGGTGATTTGGTAAATTCAAATTGACCAACGAAAGTGATTGGATGAAACTCGTACACAAATAGTATCCGAGTAGAGTCGGAGAAATAGAACCCAGGCCCTACTCGGAGACCTCTGTGACCAGAAGCGAATGAAGTATTACTCTTCAGAGGGTCGAGTTGCCATCATAGTGCATTGTGGGACAGTTTTAGGGGACACTGATTTCCAAGATGGCGCCTATTTCGTCCCCTAAAACAGTCCCACAATGCACCGTAATGCCAACTCGACCCAGTATTTCCTTTAACCTCGGAATGGCTGATTTTGAGCTCAAGTAAAAGAACGGCAAGGTGGTTTTAGGATAATGACTAAGTTAACTACACTATCATAAACTGATCTAAAAACAACGAATTGTAAAAATAACAAATATCAAAGGAAATGTGCCCATCCAATACAGTCATATATAGCAATTTCAAGTTTTATTAAAAACCTTTCAGCTTTTCTACGGCAAAAATACTTATCTTAACATTATATAACATCTTTCTATATAAAATTGAAAAAAACGTTCAAAGTAAACACTTCATTTGCCTCATAAAACAAGGCGATTCAAATTCGTTGGGCGCCATCTTGGTTTTAGCAGTGTGTCTTGTCCCATGGGGAACTGCCTGAAGGAAATCCGGCAGTAAAGGTGCGGGCACACGGTGCAAATTTCGCGCAATATTGCATCCAATGTTGTTGAAGTAGGATCGTTTTGCGTCGTGTGACATGGCTCGCAACATCGATTGCCTGCAATATTTCGCGCAATGTTGCACCGTGTTTCCGTAGCTTGAATGTAATATTTTTTTACATTTTTCTCGGTTTGTATAATGACACATTTTCCGCTAAGATTAGGGGTCCTTTCGTAGTCCCCAACATATCAACGTTATGAGCCCAACATCGGTTAGAAATTAACCATACTTTGCTCTGATACACCCAGAAAATCAATATTAAGTATATACCCCTTAGTACTTTGGGTACCTGAAGGATAGCCATGACAGCAACAAAACAAAAGCTTATAGCTGTTGAAGATATTTGTCTCTTTCGTTGTCAGATAAGACCACTAATGAGAAGCCTAAGTTGAACCTAATTACCTTAGTTGTCTTTAGCATCATATCTGTCTGTTATTATCTTTTCATTTAATTTATCTATGGCTTGTACCTTGCGTATATACATAACTATATATATACACAAATAAATAAGCTGGCACTTCTTGTTACGATGTTCAAGTGTTCCAAGCACGAAGTGGATGATGGACTACCATCGGTGTACATCTAAGCACCAATATTTTTATACAAATTTACGTTAATCTTCTAGGTGATTTGGTGCCTTTAAAAATAACTTAGCGATAAAGTCATGTCTTGATAAAAACGTTGCCATACAGGATTGGCCAATAAGATAGTAAGATGGTTTCCATGGAAATAAAAAATTCTAAAACAGCGTAATAGCCAATAAAAAGTTGGTGTTGTTGCCATGGAGATAACCTCACCATAAAGTGGAATGGTCCTACAAATAAAATATTCTTGTCCTCAAGAATGAGAAGGCTTCGCTGAAAATGTAAACTGTTTCCATGGATACAATTCTGGCAATAAAAACTGTTTGGTTTCCAAGGAGACAACATAACGGAAGTTACGGCCAACAAAACGTATTTCGTCTCCATTGAGTTTACAGCCAAAACGTAAGTCTAGCTGATCGATCTCGTTTCTATGGAGACAGAAGTATGGAAGCAAACTAAACTTCTCCCGGACAGTCAACGTGGATGAAATATCTGGTGCGTGACTGACGTGGTGTGCTGTAACACACGTACGACGAAATATTCACTGCAAAATAGCCGGCGAGTGAGCCGATTCCTGAACAAAACAAATCTCCAACATAATATTCTGTCCTCCTCAAGCTAGCGTAGCCACTAGCAACTATACAGGTTCTGGATTCTGTTTCTTTTGTTTTTTGAACACGTCTTTTAGTGACCGACTGGTGTTCGCTTCCACAACAACGGGCTGTAGTTTAGCACTACTGTTACGATCTTTGCTACTTTCGCTCGGGTATTCTACCCCATTTGTTCGTTCGTATTTACTTTCATTCGGGCTGTCTTGCATACTTTTGTTAAATGCTTTGGATACATCGAAGTTTTTTCTCCTTCGAATGACGATGTAAGCCATGACAGCACATAAGACAAGTACGAGAACCCCGGTTACTATGGCGGCTCCGATCACGTCTCCTATCCGGTAACCAGTCTTGGTAGATGCTCCGTTTGTTCCCTCGTACTTATTAGCGATCGTTTTGCCTGGGGGAAAAAAAGGATAACATCAACAAGCCAAACCTTGGTCAGTCTTATATTTTCATTAAATCAATCAATCATTCATTCATTCGCTTCCTACTTCGTTTATTCCTTCCTCCTTCCTATCTAAGTAAACTGGCTAAACTAGAAAGTATGTCTCGAGAAACATGTTATTTTACCGCGCGAATGCTTCCTCGATGTTAGTTCCCAATTCAGCTATGTACAAAACCTTGCTATGTGCAAAACCTTGCTATGTGCAAAACCTTGCTATGTGCAAGAAATTTTGCTTCCGAGAAACATGTGTCCTCGTTTGGCCAGAGCTTTAAGCCCTGGATAACAACCAAAGTCTTTCGTATCTACGATACTCTGAAAAAAAATATAGAAACACAGGACTTACTGTTGTCACATTTGCAAGGTTCATATTGGACCTGTTTAAAAGGACACTTCGGCATTCCCCGACATCTACGGGACCGATGCATCAACCCCATGCCTTTCTCGTCATCACCCAACATGATTTTGAACGGTAAATCGCAACTACATTTTGACCACGTGTTCCACGACGGATCAAAATCTGTTCCTAAGGAGAGCAATTACAGAAAATATAAGTTAATTGAATTATTGAGTACAATCTACCTAACCAATAGAGTGGTTTCACGCCAGCCATGGTGGAGGACAAGAATAACACAATGCAATGTTTCTTACAGAAAATTTCTTCTTTGCCCTACAACAGGGCTGCCTCGAAATCTCTCTATTGATGTAGAGACCCCTTGCTTAATTTGGAGCACAAAACAAAAGAATTTCAATCTCTTGAGAATTGGAAACCTATTGTTTTGTCCTCCAAACTGAGCTGCATTTCGACGTGCTGAAAGGGGTCTATATCAGTTATTCTACAAGACTGGAAGCCGATAGTAAACTCTCTGCAATGTCTTCCATCAGATATCCATTTTGATAGAGCGTTTTTCGTATGAATGAAAAACACACGGTACTGACTTACAGCACATACACGGTACGACATGCCGTAACATTGAAATGGTTTCCCATTGTTTTCCAATAATTCTTCCAATCACAACGCATAGTTACGGCTAAGTTAGATACGGTGCGGCTACAGTAAGGCTATACGGATTTGTTGTATCGTTTCCCACTCACGAAAACTGCTCTAAGCAACAGTTGTACAACCCTTAAAGGAGACAATTTAGATCTGGCTCATGAATGTGTTTGAATTACGTACGATATTGACTGAATTTTTTTTTAAAACGTAAGCAAGCGGCAACACAAGTGAGAGAGAAGTTCGACTGAACTGGATAGAGTGAGGTCATGTGCTGAGGATCGAGTATGACGTATATACACTGTACTAATCACTGAACTAAGTAGTAAGACTCGAAGAGGTGAATCGCATTATATGACTGGATCAAACACGTGCTGTGAAAAAAGCTAAAAGGGAAAATAGCGACGATGGCATGATTGGATAGCAGACTATGGCCCGGTTTCAACATCGAATTTCACAACTGCTAAATCTAATGCAAATGAGCAAAACCTATTGTTTGACTTGATTTGCATTAGATTCGGCACATGTGAGATTCGACATCTAAACTGGAAGTAATACAAAAATGACAGTTACAAGACATGATGTAGAACAGAACCAACACAGATGAAATACGAACAAAATAATATTCTCATGCATGGGTTAAGTTAACCGTGGGTTAATGTTGAATACAGCATCGTTAATCACAATACAGGTTGATTACACATCCAACAACGTCCAATATCATGCCATCAAAAGGTCCCGTGGGTGGGTATTAGTGACGCCAGTACTACCTTTAGTAGTTGCAGATGTATGCACAGTCTGTGTCGTTGTAGGCTTCACTGTTACAGGATAACACTGCCTTTCTTGTTTCTTATCACCAGCACATGGTTTATCCACATCTTTACAATCCCGTATACGATGTTGTACCCCAACCAACTTGCACTTACTCCACTCTGCCCAGTTACTCCATACTCCTGGGGGAACCGTGGGTGGAACTTGAACGAATTAAACACCAATTAAATTAAGAAACGAAAACAATGCAGCAAAATCAATCAAAACAATTCCAAATGTTCTCGTTGTGTTTCCTGTCCTGCCAGCCTTCGGTAGGGGTCTTTGTTTTCTTTTTTTCTTTTTTTTTTTTTTCGGTTCTAGACGTTTATGCTGGTTCAGGGAAGGCCTATTACCTTCTCTTTTATTCATTTTACTTTTATTTTATTGGGTTTAATATGGGCTTTTAATGGGTTCCTAGATAGGTGTCCCCAATTAGTTTACTATTATGTAAGTTAGATTTCTTACTGACACAGAAATAAAGTCTATTATTATTATTATTATTATTATTATTATTATTATTATTATTATTATTATTATTATTTCTTTTTCCTTGTAATCAATGGATTCGATTCGAAACAAGAGAAATCCGGACTCAAAAAGCGGGATTGATTTAGTTAAGGATTTGTTTTAGTCCCAGTTTCTGCTCACTCCATGTACTACAAAAACAGCTGTTTGCTAATGAAGGGCAATACAAGTTGGTTGCTAGGCGAAAGGGTCTATAGTTTGATCCTCAACGACCTCACCCATTTGTGTCGGCTTCTCTCTTTCTCTCTTATCCGTGTAGTCGTTGTTACAATAGTTAGATTTCTACACGAATTGTTCGAATAACCTCGTGATGTCTTATCAATTATTCAAAAAGGATCTTAAAGGTTTAGGATGTAAGAAACTGTGTAGTCACCGCTTTCGGTGTCCTTATCAGTATACGTTTTTTTACCACCCATTCATTTTAGAGCAGATTTCGTATGAGTGTGAAAAGTCACGGCTCACGGCACGGTTACGACGCGGAGCAGACACGGCACCAAATTTGGAATGTTTTCTTACACGGCACGGCACGGCACGGCACGGCACGGCACGGACACAGGCACGGCACGGCACGGACACAGTCACGGCAAGGCGAAGCCAGTTCCGTAAGTTTTTCTTAGTTATACGAAAACTGCTCTAAAAGAAAATGTGGAAGTGTCATGGCAGCCGGGTTAGAAATATCCCGAGTTCCAAAGGTTCTCTCATTCCAGTTCTTTTCGGTCGTAGGATTCATTGTCGAGTTGTCTAACGTGATCAGTGGTGTTTGCTCAGGTACCAGAGAAGACCTCTGGGACCCAGGGTAGAGTGAAAAAAAAACCATTAAACCTCATCCGCACCGCAACATTTTACATAGAATTTTGAACAAATACGGATAAAGTTGTAATACATTGGTATTTTAAACTCACTTTTACAGGTTTGTTTGTGTTTAGTACAGTCAATCTTGTCTATCTTGGTGATGTTCAGAGTCATGTTAGTAAGGTCATGTCCCCGTACAGAACACGTGTACATGACACGTACTGCTGTATTTTCCTGACCTAACACACCCATCGCTTCTGTCCACATCATTTGCTTCTTCTCTGGAAATGGTAAAAAAACAACAACACAGGACTGCTGGGTGAGATGTTATGGATTAATAAAAACTGGGATTCCTGTGGTAGGGGTATGCTCCAGTCTCTCTCGTTCACCTGTTCCTTAGGTAGATAAACTTATCACAACAAATATATAAACGAGCTGCTATCTATACCATTCAAAGAAAGTATTGAATTCATATCGTATTACAAGACTGAGTAGTGAGAAGGCAAAGGTTATTCACCTCATTCTTTTAAGAAAAATAATGAACAAAACTCCAGTCATCCTGACAACCTTAAACAAGTGCTCTGCAATGCTTACCTTTCAGCGGCTGATCCACACTACATTTCGTGTATTCGACGGAGTATCCATGGCAACGTCTTCCACCATTACTGGGTCGAGGGTTCATACACACTCGTAATCGCTTCTTTACACCGACTCCCAGTGTTACAGGACATGGACTCCATTCAGTCCACATGGTCCAGTTACCATGGATCACACCTTGGTTCAACCAGTTGGCTTCGCTTATCCAGGAAGATTTGTCAACTGCAAGATATAATGATGTGATGTGTCAATCTCTCGTGGTTTTCTTAACACTTTTCTCTTTAAAACATTTCATGTTGTCTAACTGCACCACAGGGAGCCCGATTTAGATAAAAGTAAAAGGTGAAAATAATTGGGGGAAAATCGCGTCTAATTAACTTTTCTAATTTGTGGTCAAGATAATGGCCTCTATAATGCGGATGAGCAAAAAAAAAAATCCGTAAAAATTGCACTAGAAAATTATTTTTTCGCACGCGCCTTTTTTTTCCTATATAATTTTCCTATAGTATCCTGTGTGTGTATTTGTGTCAATCCCTACCACCATAACACCACTGACTTTGCACAAAGAGTTTACAGGAAGAACATTATGCCCTGGTTGTCGTACCTGTACACTGTTTGAGGTCGATTGCATTGCCTGGACAATCACTGGGGTCATAAGTGTTAAGACATGTTCTTCTTCGGCATTGGCATACGTTATCATCTTCTTGGGTGCATACTTCCCATTTTGACCACTCGGACCATACCGCTGAAAATGAACACAAGCACTTCAGAATACTCTGGAGTGTTTGAATGGATACTGGGAGTGGAGTGAAGCGGAGGATAGGGGAGTGGAGGGGAGATGAGGGGAGGGGAGGGGAGGGGAAAAGAGAGGAGAA
Organism: Anthopleura xanthogrammica; assembly: GCA_964019055.1. Lineage (NCBI taxonomy): Eukaryota > Metazoa > Cnidaria > Anthozoa > Actiniaria > Actiniidae > Anthopleura > Anthopleura xanthogrammica. Next base: position 16,612,666 of record OZ025206.1, read on the forward strand.
AAGAGAAGGCGAATGTCAATCAAATAAGAAGCAATAAAAAAGATGGTAATCAATACTCACGTTTAGCAGAAGGGCATTTATTAAGAGACTGCTCCCATCCAGCGTTACTATCTCTGTAATGTATAAAGCAAACCGCATTTAGATCGTCAATATACACAAAGCAATTGATGCACATTTAGATACAGACACGCAGCAAGGAACGAATATTTGACCTGTTTTTCCATGAGGAGCAGCGCCCTGAGGACCATCCACAGTACGGATCGTTAGCTTGTATACAGGACCTGTAAGCATGAACCAAAACACACTCATGTAAGAATGAATGATCACAGAGTTTCTCCCATCCCAAGCACAAGTGACGTACTCGCTCTTTGTTTCGCCCCGAGTACTATGTTAAACACCGCACTCACGACCAATGTGTTATGTGTACTTGGGGCGCGGAAAAACGACCAACGAAATCGTGCAACTTGTTGCGCACTTGCGTTGTAAGTTGCAGAGCGAATGTGGCAAATTTTCTTCTTTGCAGAGAGTAGAAAGAGCTTCTACTTCGTGCAACAAGGTCGCACAACAAAAATGTTGTTGTGCACGGTGGTAATACTAGCAACGTTTACTTTGCAACTTGCAACGCGACAATTTTGCGCGACAAGTTGCACGATTTCATTTTGTTGCTCGTATTTCCGCGCCTTTAACCCTTCCTCACCATGAGGATTAATGGCTTCCCTATAAACATCATCATCATTCTGGCATACTTTGCGCTATCTTTACTTACTGTTTGTTTTTGTGTCTTTCGCAACGACTCAGCTTAACCCTGAGTAGCTTGTCATTTGTGGCGACATACAGGTAACCCTGGAAAGAAAAAAATCAGAACATGAGGCTACAGTTAAGACAAAACTTCTGCAGCCAGATTAGCGGCCCTTTATGTTGGGTGGCGTATGTGGACTGATATAGGGCTGCCTAACCTATACGTATTTACACCTGACATTGAGTATACCCTATCAATAAAAATGTGCAGTACAGGAGTTTTATGGTGTTGCGTAAATACTTACCCTTTGGGAATCAAGCTGCATTTTAGTGATCGGGCTGTCTTGACTATCCTGAAGTACAAGAAATGATATTTTATCAGTGAAGAGCCTTATGCACCTGCTGCTTTGTGGCGCTTTACAATAGAGCAGATTTTGTATGAGTGTGAAAAGTCATGGCACACGGCACGGTTACGGCACCGAATGTTTTTATACACGACAGCACTGACACGGTCACGGCACTGACACGGTCACGGCAAGACACGGTCACGGCAAGACACGGTCACGGCAAGACACGGTCACGGCAAGACACGGTCACGGCAAGACACGGTCACGGCAAGACACGGTCACGGCAAGACACGGTCACGGCAAGACACGGTCACGGCAAGACACGGTCACGGCAAGACACGGTCACGGCAAGACACGGTCACGGCAAGACACGGTCACGGCAAGACACGGTCACGGCAAGACACGGTCACGGCAAGACACGGTCACGGCAAGACACGGTCACGGCAAGACACGGTCACGGCAAGACACGGTCACGGCAAGACACGGTCACGGCAAGACACGGTCACGGCAAGACACGGTCACGGCAAGACACGGTCACGGCAAGACACGGTCACGGCAAGACACGGTCACGGCAAGACACGGTCACGGCAAGACACGGTCACGGCAAGACACGGTCACGGCAAGACACGGTCACGGCAAGACACGGTCACGGCAAGACACGGTCACGGCAAGACACGGTCACGGCAAGACACGGTCACGGCAAGACACGGTCACGGCAAGACACGGTCACGGCAAGACACGGTCACGGCAAGACACGGTCACGGCAAGACACGGTCACGGCAAGACACGGTCACGGCAAGACACGGTCACGGCAAGACACGGTCACGGCAAGACACGGTCACGGCAAGACACGGTCACGGCAAGACACGGTCACGGCAAGACACGGTTCTTGCCGTAAGTTTTTCACAGTCATACGAAAACTGCTCTAAAATACAATCGTTGACATTTGAAAACGTTGCACCAAAAATGCATCAACAATCTCAGGAATTACTAAGCTCTAACTGTGTACAGAAAACGTATCGTTTGTACTATCACTAGTTACGAATGAGATAAGGTGGAGATAAGGAGAAGTACTTATTCTACTTACAGCGATCTTTATTTCCTCCAGAATACAGGATTCATTGTGACCAATAGGTTTGAATAACTTGAGTACTGATCCTTTGTCTAACAGAAAATTAAACATACTCTCAACAAATGATATTCAACATCTATAGCCACACCACCACACCACACCACCACACAACACCCCAACACAACACAACACGACACAACACAACAGTACACAACACAACACAACACACCACAACACAACACGACACAACACCACTCAACACCCCAACACAACACAACACAACACAACACACTTACAAACATTTAGCCGCATTCACATTCCATGCCATCAGTTTTGTACATACCTGTTCCTACATACATGACGATTCTGTTAACAACATGGTCAACTGCAATAGAGCTAAATCTAGAAAATAAAAGTAGAGGAGTTGATGCTTTAGAGAAATGAGATACTCAACGGGAGCACAGCATGATTGAAATACCACTACAAATCACTAAATGAGACGAATATAAGACTCATTTCTCTTTTTTCGATATCCAACTGAAGATGCCGCTCTATAAACGGATCTTTGCTGACGTCATACATTTTTCTTCATCAGCATAAGAATTTCCCTTTTTAGCCAAATTTACACCAAATACGTTCTGAACATCGAAAGAGCATGGTAAAATTAGCTTATTTAAAAAAATTGAGCTTGACACATGAAATAGATTTCACGTGAAGCGGTTTACAAATCTCTAAATTCGTTTACAGAGAATGTGTGGGCTCATTAGTGTTTTTGCCACCCAGTAATTTGGAAGCTGATATCTCGGGAACTATTGCATTCAAAGAGCTAAAAATTTCGTAGATTACTTATATCAATAACATCTTTTAAGTTTTGGATTCGGTTTGTAATTTTCTTGACTTAAAAACGTATGCTAATGAGCAAAATATTGTAAACAAAGATTCGCCTATACGTATTATAAGAATAGCCCTTTGTTCCTTGGCACCAAATCGATGGCTCCCATACTGAGTAAGATAATGCGATATCGATAACAAAGTTTCATATTTTACCGTAATCTATGCTTGATGTACTGAGCTGATGTGGTCCGAGGATAAACTATTTCATCCATTAGTTGGTAGTTCTTTGAATCTTCTAGTGCTGGGCCTGTCATAATACGAGTCGCCATCATTCCTTCTGGGACATATCTCTTCTTGTAGGCGTCAGGAAGATTTGGTTCCTGACTGCTGGCTTTCACTGAACACTACAGGAAAAAATATAGAATTGTTCTTAACATAGGATAGACCTTTTTCGCTTGGGTGTAATGTTTTTATCATTCTCTTGGGAATAAGAATCTTTGTCTGGGTTGTATTCATATTCGTGAAACGTAATAGCAGATATCAGAGTTACACTCCATTGCCTTCAAACAATTGTTTCCAGTCGAGGCATTTGGGTCCACAATACAGTAAATGTATAGAAACTGACCCTAATGCCTCGACTTAAAGCAAATATTTGTGAAAGCAATGGAATGTAACTCTGATATATGTCATTGGGTCAAGCGTTGCACTTCTCATGAACTTATTTTGCTCAATTAGGTACGGCTGATGTGAAGTTCGACGTTTAACTTTAGCCTTACTTCCTTGTTAGATCTGGCTGGTACAAGCAACATGCATGAACAGAAGCGAGGTTTCTTACGTTTTCAAAGTGGTGTTGGTTGGCTCTTGGCACCCAGTTTCTTTTCACTTTATCGTAGTATTTATAGTCTCCATTAAAAACTCGTTCAATATCGTGCATGGTAAATGCACATATTGCAGACCCATCCACACCATTCCTAAAAAATAGTAATAAACTTACAACATGCTATTTCATGGTACTTTCATGGTACTAACAAGATAATTGAAAGTATTCACTGGGCTACCTGTGGCAGCAGTTTCTTAAAACTTTATAGGAGACATTTAAACGTTGAAAAAGGTTTTACACGGTGATTAGTACAAATGATCCATTCTATATGGACATGGAACTAAAAATAAAATCATCAGCTCGAGCCTTATCCATATTATCTTGACTTCTCAAGGGATACTCAGTGCCTTCGTGGTTTGGGCAGACCCTAAATGATAGGGAACTGTCACATAGCTTTCAGGTTCGACCCCGTTGAGCTGCGCTACTGTCGTACTTGCGCTACTGTCGTACTTGCGCTACTGTCGTACTTGCGGTGATATTATTACTTACGGTTGTGTGGTGAAGATTGCGTAGAACAAAGAACGCCTTTCGTCCCAGAACACATCCTCTGTCAACCGAAGAACAACACACAACGTTAGGAACGATTGTATTATGTTTTATTATCTATACCCTGCAAACACCCTTTGGGCTGATCAAAGTCATTCACTGACTGTACAAGGGCGAATCCCGGCATGGGGGGGGGGGGGGGGGGTGAATTGGGTGACTAGTCATCCCCTTGGAGTTGAATATAATAAGAATAAAGGATAAGATAAGACCAAAAAAGACACTATGTAATGCCTTGCTAGGTACCAGTCACCCCCCTTGAAATCATTCTGGATCCACCACTGCTGTAATAGAGGTTTTACTTACGTATCTCATTAAAGTAGGCAGGATATTGTCCCTTTGTTTTACAGATTAACCTGGCTTTGTTGTACGTTACGAAGTTCTTCTTTAGAACGAAAGAACTTCCACCATAGTCACCCTGTACAAGCAAGAAAACAGCAAAGTTTCATTCCAGCAGTTTCAGCATGAATAGTAGAAAATGTAAGACGCACATCAGATGTCAATTTTATCATGTGACCGCTGAGTTTCTGAGCTTATATGGGGGGGGGGGGGGAGGAGGAAGGGGGTCAGTGCTGATTGTGTGGGAGATCCTTCCCTACGACTAACGACACAAGCCGAACACAAACACAAGGAACAAACATTTCAAACCGTCGTGGTTGTGCTGCGCTTTATTCTTGTGTATGTGTCCCAGTGCGATCCAGGATCCGCAGGATCACATGGTTGTGTTCTTGTGCATGTCTGTTACTTATCGTACAAAGACCATGTTGAACGACTGACAAGGTGGGTTAGTTTACCTTACAGATTCTAGCGACTCTAGAGAACTTTGTCTTAGTGCAGCCATTCTCGACAGCTGCCTCCCGGAAAAAGAAATACACATATCTACCAAGACTGAAGCTCTTCACAAACTCTGAATCTATAACAAATGTCATGAAAAAAATCAATTCTCATTTCGCCTTCAAAACTTTAAAGGACTGGTAACCATCTAATACCGCAAAGGATTGTGGGGCTGGCGGAACATTTTGATCAGATCCCAGAATTCAGTTCCACAATCATAAGAATGAGTGACTTACCGCTCAGCCAGTTTCTATTTCCCCTACTCGTTTCCAGGATACGCGTCCGTGATTTAAAGTCAACGCTAAATATCGTAGAGTCACGTGCTGCACCGTCTCGCATAGTACCCGCGTAATATCGTCCATACTCTGAAACAAAGTCACGAGATATTTATATCAGTTGGACCAACGAAAGGATTATGAAAAGGTTTCTGGTTATAGTTGTATCAAAGCGAATAAAACCACCCCTCCATCCTCCCCTCCCCAAGACACACACACACACACACAAAGGAGATAAGCTGAAAATAAAAAAGATGTGACTCTGATGTAATATGGTGGTTCATCTCACCTGAGATTATACCAGTACTGTGGAATTTAGGGCTATACGGAGCGAGCCCTACTCCATCAATCTTTTCGTAAAACACATTTCCCTTATCGTCTCTTTGTTCTGGGGCTGACAGGTCTGTAAGCTGTTCAACAACAATAGAACAATAGCATCGATAAGCAGGTTTAAATCAAATGCGGTGGATCAGAAAATCGTTAGATATCTTGTTACGGAACTTACGTTTTTCCACATGCAAATAGGTTTGTAGGAATTCGTTCCGCAAACAAACAATCTCCCCTCATAAGGCTGCAACACTCGAATAAAGTTGGAGCACTCATCCTGTTGAAGACAGAAGTAAAAGGAATGTTAGGTAGTGTTTAGAAAGCTGCCAAAACCATGAGACACGTGGGCGGGGTTGGGCTGCTGGTTGGGTTTGAACTATACGAAAACGTTTCAAAGTGCATTTGTCTTCCTGTATTAGTTCCTTTCCATTAAAGCTTTTTACTTTCCCGGGGCGTAACCTATTTTTTTAGTTACAACTCAGTTTTATCTTGTATTATCTTACATTTTGGTCACCACTCGTACAAAGAGTTCAATTTGGTCATAATGGCATTACACCATGTTATTCCCTTGAATATTATTTCTTTCTTTGCTGATGAAACTTGAGAAAAGACTAAGTGTTGCGGCCAATACCGTTTTATTGTTTAATTTATTTTTGTTTATCATTCTTTGTTATAGCGTATTTTAAGTTTTCATTAGATTCGGTCTCTAGTGTATTTCGTTTATTGTTCTCTCACAGTCTTGTACTATTTCTATATGTAAATTTCGTTAGTTTTAGTTAAGCATTGAAGACTCAACGTATGTAAGTAATTTTTGTCTTGTTCCCTTCGATTTTCTTGTATTTTCTTGCTTATCGTTTTATTAATGTAGTATACTTGTAATCTTTGTTGTAGTTGAATCGAACGAACTGAATAGAATTGTCAGAATACAAAGTTTCGCATTCCAAACATGAGTCGCCGCTTATTTATGTTGAAAACATAACACCATTCAAATACGAGTTCTTAAGATGGCTGAAGCAAGAGTAAAGTTTCCTAACTCGAATCTAGACATGGCAGACGTAAGAAGAGAGAAAGCTTACGCCACAAGAAAGTCAAGAGCTGGATATTTAGGAAGAATGACTCATCTTTACAGCAAAATAGAGCAACTTATGGTGGATTACAACAATGTAAACAACGTGAAGCCGCTCAAGAATCAAATTGATGAAGCTTATCAAAGATTCGTAGACACGAATAAAGACTTACTAGAGAATTTAGACGACGATTCTGAGATGCAAGCCGCTATACAACTTTACGAAAAGCAAACCCAAGGAAAACTTGAATTTGATGAATACTACAGAAAATGGTTGGATAATATAGATCAAATGCAAAGTCATAATCCCGCTCAAACCAGTACAGAAGTTAACTCAACCAGAGTGAGCTCAAGAGCATTTTCTAGAAGTACAAGCAGCTCCCAAAAGAGTAACAAAATTAAAGAACTTAAAGCCAAACGCACTGCAGCAGAGTTAAAGGCAAATAGACTCAAGTCACTTCAAGAGATAGAGAAACAACAACTTCTATTGCAACAGCAACGACAAATACTTGAGGTGCAAAGTGAAATCGATCAAGCTGAAGCGGAGAGACGAATATGGGAAGATGATGAAGACTACGAAGAGCAGCAGAGAGGACATAATCTACCTATATACTTGGTCGAAAGTAACGTGAATCCCCTTTCAAGCGACGACGTTTTCCGTTTAGCAGATGGACGCAAGATCCCTGAAACACCACGCAAAACAAAGGTATCCAAGACAAGAACCCCATCGTTAGGAATTCGATTTCCGACACGCACTCCGCAAGTCGACGATAATGATGTTAAAGATCCTCCAACAACGACCAGTTCTCAAATACCAAGGATTAATAAAGCCGAAGTTAAAGCTTCACCGCAAGAACCTTACATTCCTCAAGTATCAAAGGATAATTATCCTACATTTAAACCAAAAGCTTATGAGAAGCAAGTACCACATGAGAGAGCTGATCATCCTGCAGCCATACCAAAAAGCTATGAACTACGAACTCCCAAGAAAGATGAAAAACCTATCTATGAGCCTATCTTTTATGAATACGAGATACCTCAACCAGATGACTATCCTGTCTTTAAGTCAACTAGATACGATCCACAAGTCCTGTATGGGAACAACCATCCTGCCTTAAAGACAAAGAGCAATGAATCACAAGATTTAAGTCAGTTACTCAAGTTTCAACGAGAGTTAATAAGCCAACAGCAAGAAAGTAATCAGCATATTGCCTCAACAATCAAGCATGGTTTTTCTCTTCCAAAAATGGAATTAATGGTGTTCAACGGTGATCCACTTGACTACTGGACATTTGTCAGATTCTTTGACAATAACATTTTGAAAAACGCGTCTTCAGATACTGAAAGACTAACCTACCTATTGCAGTATTGTTCCGGAAAAGCCAAGGAAGCCATCAAAAGTTGTGCTACTCTAGACCCATCCCTTGGATATAAAGAAGCAAGAAAGATACTTTCAAAATGTTTTGGTGAACCCTATCACATCGCTGTATCACACGTCAACAAGTTAACCAATGGTCAACCAATAAAGCCATTTGATGGACCAGGAATAATGGACTTTGCATTGCAAATGAAGTCATGCGTCAACACTCTAACTGCAATTGGCTACCTCAACGAGATCAACAGTTCAGATAATTTAAGACGAATCGCAGAAAGGCTGCCACACAACTTGAAATCTAAATGGCTTTCAAGATCAAGATCATTAAGAGCAGTTTCAATCAAACCTGGAATAAAAGACCTATCTGATTTTGTACAAGAACAAGCTGACGAAGCAAATGATCCTGTTTTTGGCGACATCATATCACCTAAACCAAGAAACAGAGAAGGACAGATGAAGAACGCTCAAAAGAGACCACCTACTTCTCAGCATCCTTTTCACAATGTCACAACTATGATGACACAAGGCCAACAAGACAAGGGACTACAAGATGAAAGTCAAACAAGACAAAGGAAAAGGTGGAGTTGCCCTGCCTGCGAAGGACGTCACAGCCTTCAACGATGCTTCAAGTTTAAAGACATGTCAAACGACGACCGAGTCAAGATTCTGAGGAGAGACAATATTTGTTTCAATTGTTTTTACAAAGGTCATTTCGCCGTTGGATGTGCGCAACCACCTGCCTGCACTGTTGAAAATTGTAAATCTAAGCATCAAACCATTATGCATCGATCAGCTGCTGATTATTCAAGTAAAGACAAAGAAACCAAGGAAAGTGGAGATGGTAACAAAGGAGAGAAAAAAGAACAGTCTACAAGTTCCCACTGTAACGTTATCAGGGCCGGAGCGCACAAAGAAACTACAACAAGCAGCAACATTTTCCTCAAAGTAATTCCTGTAAGAATAAAGAACCCGCATGGCAAGTACGTCGAGACCTACGCCCTGCTAGATAGCGGTTCTGATGTCTCCTTGTGCGACGAGCAGTCGTTAACAGATTTAGACCTTGACAGCACAGAAAGAAGATTTTCTCTGACAACTCAAGAGAAGAAGAATAGCTTAAGAGTTGGAAAAGAAACATCTCTTATCATCGAAGCTATAGACGGTACCTCTACAATCAACATACCAAGAGTTTGGGCTATCGAACCTCTAAATGTATCAGAAAGCAGTATCCCTACAAAAAGAGACATTGAAAGCTGGCCACATTTACAGGACGTTGGAGCTCAAAGCATGCCCATCGATCGGAAGGTAAAACTACTGATAGGCTGTAATGTACCGGAAGCATTTTACGTCTTAGACGACAGAAAAGGTAAACCAGGAGAACCATATGGAGTACGCACTCTACTTGGATGGACAGTACTTGGACCATCAGATAAAGTATTCAACCAAGAACCTGCCCAAGTCTACTTTCACAATGGTGAAGATTGCGTGTACGACCAAGCATCATTTGAAGATACCAAACTTTCCTTACAGTTAGAGAAGTTCTGGAAGTCCGACTTTGAAGACCCCTTGACATGCAACAAGCCATGTATGTCCGTTAACGATTCTAAAGCCCTCAAGACCATGGAAGGATCTATAAAGAAAATCCAAGAACACTATCAGATTGCATTACCATGGAAAAATTCATCCCCATGCATGCCAAACAATAAGATAGTGGCCGAGCACAGACTGAATCTTCTAAAGAAGAAGCTCTTGAATGACGATGGTATTCAAAAGAAGTACTGTACTACCGTTAACAATTACATTGACAAAGGATATGCAGTTAAAGTTCCTGAAGAAGACCTGGATATCACGAATAGACCGGTTTGGTTCCTACCACATCATGGAGTTTTCCACCCTCAAAAGCCGGAAAAACTTCGAGTAGTCTTCGATTGCTCTGCGAAGTATCGTGGCACGTCCTTGAATGATCAACTCTACCAAGGCCCGGACCTCACAAACAATCTCTGTGGAGTACTTACTCGTTTTCGTCAACATCCAGTAGCATTAGCTGCTGACATCGAAGCCATGTACCACCAAGTCTTAGTAGATCCAGAAGATCAAGACGCGCTTAGATTTCTGTGGTGGCCAAAGGATGACTTATCACAGAAAGCAGTCGAATTCAAGATGCGTGTGCACTTATTTGGCGCCACATCCTCAGCCAGCTGCGCAAGTTATGCTTTAAGAAGAACTGCTGAAGACAACAAGCATGAATACAACGACGATGTTATCAACTCTGCCTTAAGAAACTTCTATGTTGATGATTTCATGAAATCTGTAAAAACGGAAGAAGACGCCAATCACATGGTTAAAGATATGACAAGCCTGATGTCAAAGGGTGGCTTTAGATTAACAAAATGGTCAAGCAACAAAAGGAACGTCTTACAGAATATCCAAGAATCAGAGAGATCTAAATCATTAATCGAGTTAGATTTAGATCTAGAAGACCTCCCCTCTCAAAGAACTCTCGGATTGCTATGGGACATTAATAACGACAATTTCACATTCAAAACTACGTTAAAGCTGAAACCTATGACAAGAAGAGGTATACTTTCAGTGTCGAGTTCGATCTACGATCCACTTGGATTCATCGCTCCTGTGGTATTACCAGCAAAGAAGTTACTGCAAGATTTAACAAGAAGAAAACTTAGTTGGGATGAAGAAATTGAAGAAGAAGAAGCTCAACTGTGGAAACATTGGTTAGAAGACATCCCAAATCTTGCAAATGTATCTATAGAAAGATCAATCATACCAGTGGACTTCGGAGATCTTCAACTCGTCCAACTACACCACTTCTCTGACGCCTCTGAAATCAGTTATGGAGCAGTAACCTACAGCAGAATCATTGATGTCAATAACAATATCCATTGTGCCTTCTTGTTTGGAAAGGGACGCCTTGCACCAATCAAGACAATCAGCATACCACGCTTAGAGCTTGCAGCCGCAGTACTCTCTGTTAAGTTCGACAAAATGCTGAGAGAGGAAATGGATATACCTATTCACGAATCAATATTCTGGACGGATTCAACTACAGTTCTTGGATACATAATGAACACTAGCAGTAGGTTCCATACATTTGTGGCGAATCGTCTTGCAATAATTCACGACGCCTCACAACCAAGCCAATGGCGTTATATTCCTACAGCCTTAAATCCTGCTGACAGCGTTACTAGAGGTCTATCAGCTAATGAATTGAAGAGCCAAAGCAACCAATGGTTAAATGGTCCAGCTTTTCTACGGGAGAATGAGAACGACTGGCCATCGTCTCAGTATCAACCAGTAGATGAAACAACCCTTGAGACAAAGAAAGTACAGCAGAGCTTTCTGGTATCCAACGTAAAACAAGAATCTGGACTGGATAAGATCATCAACTACCATTCAACGTGGTACAGATTGAAGAAGTCTGTAGCTTGGATAATTCGTTTCATTAAAAGTCTCAAGCACAAAGAGAAAGTGACGAAAGGAAGATTAACTCCATCGGAAACTGCATTGGCAGAAACAAAGATCCTCAAGCACGTACAAAGACAAACTTTCCGTGAAACCTTAGAATTACTGGAAGTACCTGAAAGTGAACGAGTAAAGTCAAAAAGCACTCAAAGAAGAATCATGGGTCCTCTTCATAAATTGAATCCTGTAGTTGATAACAATGGTATGTTAAGAGTAGGAGGAAGATTAGCCAGAGCACCTTTAGACTTCGATGCCAAGCACCCATTAGTTCTACCTGGAAATCACCACGTGACATTCCTTATCGTGAGAGAATGTCACGAAAGCATTGGCCATTCAGGTCAAAACTTTGTCCTTTCAATTGCGAGAGAGAAGTATTGGATTGTTAAAGGAAAGTCAACCGTATAACGAAAGTTTACCCAGACGTAAAGGGATTTGTAAGATCCGTTGAAGTAAAGACCAAAGACTCAAGACTGACAAGACCAATCACCAAGCTTTGCTTATTAGAAGGACAATAAGGACACTGATAACAGAACATTAATGCAATCCTGAGAAATATGAATATTTCATACTTACAGACACTCAAGATACATTAACACTAGTTGACCGCTATATAATTAATTGTTGTTCTTACCATAAGTAAGAACACAGGGCCGGTGTGTTGCGGCCAATACCGTTTTATTGTTTAATTTATTTTTGTTTATCATTCTTTGTTATAGCGTATTTTAAGTTTTCATTAGATTCGGTCTCTAGTGTATTTCGTTTATTGTTCTCTCACAGTCTTGTACTATTTCTATATGTAAATTTCGTTAGTTTTAGTTAAGCATTGAAGACTCAACGTATGTAAGTAATTTTTGTCTTGTTCCCTTCGATTTTCTTGTATTTTCTTGCTTATCGTTTTATTAATGTAGTATACTTGTAATCTTTGTTGTAGTTGAATCGAACGAACTGAATAGAATTGTCAGAATACAAAGTTTCGCATTCCAAACATGAGTCGCCGCTTATTTATGTTGAAAACATAACACTAAGTATTCTGGATAAAAAGAACTTCAATCTTATCTAAATGATATTCCCCATGGGAAAACATGACGTCCAAAGACAAAGAGTCTATTACAAGCAGACTTTATTTGAACACGCAAAAACCACAGCGGAAAGAAAAGGCATTTTCCCTTGTTAGCTCGAAAAAGACCACTTAACGCTTGTCAAAGGACAGTTACACCCAGTTTCAAAATATCGCCACCATGAAAGCTACAGATGTTTGGTTTGGCTTCCGTTGTTAATAATTGCCAACTCAAACTTGATTTATAGAACCCGAAACAATAGACTAGTTTTCTGGTTTGTGTAATTTATAAAAATGGGTGTAACATTTCCTCTGTCTTTCTTTTTTAGTTCCGTTTGTTGAAGTCGCAGATATCATGTCTTAAAATCTTTTCGTAAGAAGGCAGCCCCACTTCTTTACTATCAATATTCCCCGGGCGTAGTTTATACACAGGAAGCCCATTTTAAACAAAACTGAGTATTAGTAAGTGAAGGTGCATCTCTCAGTATTTGAGAGGTGGGTCAGTAGGCAGGAACTCAGGCACTATCCCTGTCTTCAGTAGATAATTTTGACCATTTGAATATTTAAAACAAAGGTTTGTTTTTGTGGTTTCCGCCTTGATAGTTTCGTAACTACGGTGAAAACTGATACAAGAATCAAGATGATTTTGATTTCCTGGTTTATCTGTGGTGGGCTCCCTGTGGTAAAGATGTAACGCTCTGCGCGAGAAGTGCGCTCTTCTCACACGGTCAGCACTCGTTCACATCGGCCGAAAGGACCTTCATTGTCTTATAAAACAATAGATCGAAGCAGTATCACAATAGACTTACCTTGGGATTACTCATCATGCAACGCTGTGCGTCACTTTTCGTAGACGAATAATTACCCGCCTGAAAAAGAAAATGTAGGTCAAGATTTGAAGACAAAGACAAAAGAAAAAATCTTATCTTCTTGATATGATCATCAAACACTCCAAAAAAACTCGATAAAATATAAACACGCGTAACTATTCAAGGTCAGGTTCAGGGTTATTTCTCGATATCAACTTCTTGTTATATAATATATAACTGTATAACATATCTGTAAAGTATCCGACATTTTCAGCCTCAAGGGCGATTGCTTATTTATTTTGTTCTTCCAAGCAGAATCATCAAAGTCAAGGTTATATTCTTAAAATAGACTCCAAGTTCGTCTGGAAGGCAATCTTCATTAAAGTGGTTCAAAATGACGAGATTTACTTAATGCGACGTCTTTTTTGTTCCTTGGAATATTTGAAACCCTTTACACTATACCACAGGGTTCCCACAAGCAAGCTTCCCTTCTATTACATGAAGTCAATGCCAAGGCTTTACGCGCGGTGTAGGCAACCAATCACAAAAGTGTTTTGAAGTTGGAGGGTTGCGCAGGCAACACAGACAGTGGTTTGGTAATGACCAGCAAACAATATTTGGAAGTTTCCTTTCTTTAAAATTCCACCATTTAGCACAATGACATTTTTGATATGAATGCGCCCCGCAAACTTTAAAACTGAGGGTTTATACCCCGAGGGCAAGAGCGATAAAAGATGTAGATGTTTAGTGTTTTCCGCAGCCATTGTTAGTATCCATCAGTCTCCTGCGGTACACTTTCCCTTATCGCGTGTTACAGTAAAATGCAAATAATATAATCTGTGATTCAATTCAAGCACTTTTAGTATACATTTGCACAGGGATAACTAATGGTATACCCTAGGGCCCAGACATTATTTTATTATTCTCGCTTCGGCATTTTCTACTTTGACGGGAGGTCGCGCGTCATCAGAAGAAATAAATAATTTAGTACAAATTAGAAAAGTCCAATTTGAAACACAATTTCACAAAAGAAACATGTGCTTGCCATCAAGACTAAATCTTTATCCGCTGAATTTGTTCCAGAAGCTATTTACTTCGAGGCTCTCATTCAGTAGCGCTGGTTTGTTTGACGGAAACAGGGTTAGAATTTTCTTTTTTTTAATGACAAGATAAACTTATCTTGTGCATTGAGCAGCTACAAGATATTGTCAAGCATATTTATCATGAGCGTTTGGCTCGGGAGACTGAGCAACCACTCCCTGGGTTATTGACGTTAAATAAATGATCTTATCTTATCTTATCTTAGATAAATGGAGTGAACGCAAACGCAAACACCTTATTTTCCTTTGCATATCATTATTTTCTAAAAAGAGAACTAGCTAGAAAATGCGAGCCGGTTTCTTTTCACTCGATATTTGTAATTTTCAACTCACATTTAGCTAATTAGCTTGTTGGAATTTCGAACCCTATAGGAAAGTCGCCAGGAGAAACAATAATAGCTTTTCACGCCAAGACGAAAACATCCATCAACTCTGCAACCTCTGAGCTGATCTTAGATACCTTAGTACAGAGTTCGATAATTTTTTTCTTTTTTTTTCTTCCTGATACCTGGGGGCACAACTGGCGGTATTTCAAAGACACAATAGCCGCTTAAGGCCCCGTTCACACGGACGCGGTTCCATTTGAAACGCTTTACTGATTGGTTACATTAAACCTAGATTTCTTACCTTCAGTTCTGAAAAATCATTGATATCTATCAAGAAAACAAAATTCCTAGAAAAAAAAAGAAAAAGAAAAAATCAGTAAAGCAAACCGTGGACATTCCTCAGTTTGAGAAGGAAAACTATCCTTGTCCCTAGCACAGGGCAACTGTACCTTCGAGTAAAAGGGGCCTAATACCATCCCTAGAGCTTGTGGGAAAAGAATAATAGATAATACAAAAAGATGCGCCACCCCTACTACTAGGACCGAGTAACTCTATTCCTCATGGTGTCCCTTCGAGGAGAAGAAAAACCATCCTTGTCCCTAGCACAGGGTCATACTATCTTTATTAAAAAGGGTTTAAAATGCGAGAAAAGAGTGACAGATTCAACAAAAAAATACGGCATGACTGGTGGAGGCTAGTGGATCTAGTAAATCAACATTTACGAACGTTTATGTTATTAAGAAAGAGAGGGAGCTTAATGAGGAGGATTAGTGAGTTTAGTCCATAAAATCCACGGGATTATACTAATCATTTAAGATATTTTTCTTGTTGCTGGCTTGTTTCTACAGTAAGCAAACACTAATTTTTTGCTCTCAAAAACTATTTATGGGATTATGCTCGGTTTCATCCATTTCTGATTACTGTTACAGTTGACAAACAACATACGATAAAACCCTACGAATATAGAATAAAGAATTTTCAAAGTACGTTCTTTTTTCTTTCTTTTTTTCATTTCCCTCTCTTTCTATGAGTGATTCGGGGAGCGAGAAGTTGAATTTTTATCGAGGGCGAATCTGTAAGCATGGCATTAGCTATGAGAGCGAGACAGAATGGCCGTAAAGTTGATCGGCTATATAAATAATCTCTACCATTAATCTCCATATCCATCTCATTGTCTAGTACGTAATCAGCTTAGCAAAAAGCGCTCCCAGCAAAACATTACACGGGGTGTGTTTGACAACACTAGACCACGACAACCCTGTCCAATTGGCTCCCTGCCTACGCAGTGCTCCCTGAACGGGCTATGAATTCCAGAGACAGGCATTTTTATAGCGCTGTGCTTGTTTCGTGGGATGGCAACAGATGTCTTCGGAACACATATTTGATGTACGTCTTTCATGCGTTAATCGTTACTTGTCAGGTCACTAGATAGGTCAAGGTTTGACTCAACTATGACGAGCATTCGTGATAAATTACTTATGCTCAGGAAGCCGTTATTTGCCATTAATGAGCAAGCACTTTGATACAATCTTGGATAATGGACATCCTAGTTTTCTTCAACAAATTTTTCTGCTCAAGGAAACGAAAGCTTTGTAGTTATAATTTCCTCGGGAAACCAGTGGTATACTCATGTCGCTCTGTTTCGTTTTCAGAGACTAATTGGCCTGGGAATCCTGGTTTCTAAGGTCGCTGGGTTTTAATTTATTCCGGAAGTCGTCCCAGATGTTGCTACTGTTGCATACAAAACTTAAGCCGGTAAAACATTCAGGTCATTTTGTTTCTTTTTTCAAAAGTACAGCTGAACCTGTGTTAAGCGGACACCGCGGTTGGGGATGGTCAAGTGACCGTTATTATTGAGGTTGGCCGCTTAATAGAGGTATGAATCAGTGTAGAGGAACACATAAAGACAGGACTCCCAAAAAGGGTAAACTGATCGAGAGTTGCCAACGGAGGAAGCTAGGAAAAACCCCCTTTAGATCTTTTACATCTGACCGGAAAAAAGAGGTCGGTCGCTTAACTATACGTGGCCGGTACTACGTTTCCTAACACCCCTGGGAATCTAGTTTTTTCGAGACTTCCGGACTTCATTAGAGATGCCATTATTGTTACAGATGTAAATTGGATAGAAGTATAGTAGCTCTGTTGTGATTGGATAACCAGCTAAATAGTTATCCAATACTGTAAATGATGACTGTACATCGATCATATGTATACTGTTATGTATATTAACATCATAAGATTATCTTGACTCAATAATACCAGGTAATTATAATACTTCCTGTTTATCTATTTACTGGGATGATCCATCAAGGACAAGTGTTTTCGAGCCATTGAGAAAGGACGGTTTAGTATTTACAGAGTGAACAAAACCTTTACTAAGATGGCACAGATGGCGGTATCTTTGATTATGAACCTCATCAAATGAGTACGACTCTGTCTCGCTCAAGAACCTACTATAACACTAGGACTTTTCAATCCGAGTACTAGGACTCACGTAACTGCTCAAATTTGGGCGTCAATAAATATTTAAGAAGTCCTTGTCAACAAAATCGAATCGAGTTCTGGGACGCATTCAAATCGCGAAATGAAGTTTTAGGTCCTAAATTGCGTAAAAGTGCACGATTTAACACGATCCTTAAATATTAATAAAGAGGTCGTGTAGCCAGAATTATAGATGCCAACATGAATCAACAAAACCTAGATCTGTCCAAACAGTAAGTACCCCCCGAAGGTTGGGGACATAAACAAGCTTAGTATATGAACTGTTACAAATCCTGCATTCTGATTGGCTAAGCTGCCCATAGGTATATTAGTGATAGTAGCCCCCATTAGTAGAGAAAACTAATCAAATATTTAGCGTTTATTTTAGGTTTTGCGGCAAACAAGGGTTTGGTTTGGCAAAATTTCTAAGGTTTTAATTTTCAAGGTTTTATACCCCATGGGCTTTCGACCTATGACCAAAGATGGCTCCAACATTCTATAACATTCTTCGATATTCTACATAACCCTTGAATTGAATCAAAATATAAAATCGATCAATCAAAAGGGGGCTCCCCATGGGCTTTTGACCCATAATCCAAGAGGGCTTCTATGCTCTATAACACTATTCAATACTGGATCTACATACAACTTTTATCAAATCAGAATGAAACGTTGGGAGTCAAAATAATAAAATCAATAATTTTTTCAATTGACAAGTGAAGAAAACTCTTGGTTTGACCCCAAGATATTTGCCATTTTGTGCGAGCGGATCGATAATAGGGTGTGGTCCATGTTGAGTATAGCATTTTGGCATCTTGACGAATACTCGTTTTGGGGTTGTAAATTTGATTGTAAGATTTGGTCAGGCAAAATAACTTTGAAATTCTTGGGATTTGGTGTTTCATACTTGCTTGAGTGACTTTTGAAGAGAGTAGAGAATTTTCGATCAGAAATGACATTCAAAGATAATTTTCGAATCGTTGGTGGTAGTTTGTAAATAGATGTACGTAATGTATGGCAGACATATGCTTACCTTGCTCCAACATAGAGATATCTATTTGTAACCAAAATCTCACTGTAATTTAGTGCCTTGAATGAACCCTTGAACTCTGAAGCACCACCATCTGAAATCAGTTCTGAAACAAAAACAGAACAGATGAACAAAATGTCACAATGTTTTTAGACATCAGGTTTTGGTAGAGAACAACTTTTCATAAGGATTTACTTTCTATAGGAAAGCAGCAGTCAGCCTTAAGGCAAGGACTGATAAACACCTTGTTACAGGGTGGGTTTCAACAACATGCAAGCAGTTGAGTGAAATTCAATGAGTATAATATAAACCTTATATAAGGTGTTGTTGTTGCTCAGTAAATGCATAAAAAGTAGTTATGTTTCGTCAAGCATATTTTTCCGAATCCTGCGAGGAGCGAGGAATTTTTTTCCCAAGAAAAATATGCTTTACGAAACAAATAATAATTTCTTAAACCCCATATTGTCATGATATGAATTTCATTATTGAGAGAGAAATGGGGGTTTCAATTCAAAAACAAGTGAAAAAATATTTTAATTTATCAAAAACTATTTTCACAACTGGCCTTATACTGATGGAGTCAAATTGGTAAATTGTGAATTGTGTTCCATCATACTTTAATCTATCTCAAATGTATGTTTTTCATTACATTTCTATGAATATGTTACATCAACTAAGCACTACATTGTTCTCCCTGATTGAAAAAAAGGTTTTCTGCTAAAATGTCTGTTTCCTGAAGAAAAAAGGTGTGTCCTGAACAATGACAGCACATCTAGTTACAGGCCAATGTTACTTGTTACTTCCTGATCTGACATACTGCATTACAAGGTATTTGACACCATCTACATGCCAATATACCACAAACCTTTTGTAATCACCACAAAGGAAGTGAGACTGTGTACATTCCATTATCAATTACAAAACACTATGTAAATCATCCTACAATCGTAAGGCTTTGCCTTTTATTCCGTAGACCTCTTTCGAGATGGTGAACATGGTGCATTGTGGTCTAGCTTGGGTACAAACATCTTTATGAAGTTTATAGAACTCAAAAAAGGCCCATTATAAATGACATATACATACTTTCATATTTTGATATGGTAAATAAATAATCTTTCTTCATTAATCTCAGACTTTTTCACTCTAAGCCTGACTGTCTCCTCTCATATCCTGTTTTAATTATTATCCAATTGTTCCATTTATCACATAAAAAATCTACACCTCATGGTCGTATCATTTACATTTCTAGAATCTGCTCAAAATAGCTGAACATAACTGCATCAGATGGTAATAGTAGTTGCTGGTTAAACAATATTTAACCCAGGTTTCAGACACAAACATGAGTTACATGCTTGGTGCTAAACGTAAGCTTCTTAATACTAAATCAGTGTTTTTATAGTGTAAGTATATCAAAGGTCAAGCTGATAGTATACAAGCCTTTTATCCCTAATAATAGTATGAGTATAGACTTTGCGTCAGAGTATCTTATTGATAAAAGCATCATATGCAAAACACATTTTGATGCCCTCCACACTAAAGCATAATGACATGAGAATGACCGTAAAAAACTGTGGTCTGGCAGTCTGCCTGATGCCATATGCTGCTGTTATCTTGAATAAGCAATGCTAGTAACCAAATAGTAGTGATAGGTACAGCTGGGACAAGGAGGTGATAAATCTTGCCAAGCTGGCATTAAATTGCTTACATGAGTTAAAGTAATATAAGGCAGTTGGGTTTTGGGAAAGGAGAGGAAAGAAAGCGAAGGGAAGAGACAGGAGAGGCAGAGCAGGAGGAGAGCATACTGGAGGATAAGAAAGAATTCTCATAGCTCTTTGCTTATCACACTTTGAATAAGCCAGCTAGTTTCAGGATTGCTTTGAAATTATTTAGTGTCTTCATGAAAAACATTTCCTTGCCGTGATTTCCAAAAATGTTATCACTTTGAATACTTTCATCAAAATAATTTTCTTATCAGGTTTAACAAAAGTTCCTGCTTTATCCAATTTATAAATAGAATGAAATAGAACATAATTTTTTGTCTTTGTTTCTATGTTTAACTTTGAATGAAAATTTCAATTTTATTGCATAATCATTTGTTCTTCTTAGACTGTTGTAACCTAGTGTATATCTGTTAGGAAAAAGGTAAAATCTCTTTATCTTGCTTTAACCTTATTCACAGATTTAATTAACTCAGTCTTGTTTGTTTTTCATAATTTATCACTGGTATTGTTTAGCTGCACATACCTACTGCACTACTAACAAATGCACAAGCCAATGTCACTATATGTATATGGCTCACTTTACAGGTTCAACCAACACCTTTTGTTAATTCAATTTACACCTAATCTTGTTAACTAATGATTTTACTCCCAATTAAAGGATATTAATATCTATTGGCATATGCTATTGTATTTCTTAATGTATGCAAATTAGCTATTTAGAAGTTGGAGAGTTAGAAAGATTAGGTTTAAAGTAGCGATGAAAGAAAAAGTGAGCTGCAGTGCCTTGAGTAACAAGAGAAAACAATTTCAAGTGATAAAAAAAATTTTAGCTTCGATTTATCTGTCAAAACAAAGTATTTCTAATTATTTTCTATCAGGTTCAGCTGGTCTTATCTCAAAGGTTGAAACAGATATGCTTCAACAGTTGTCTGCAAATCTGCTGAACCCAAAACAGCCACCAATACAAAAGATTAAAAAGATAATGCAGTATTAAACCTTGGATTTTTCTAAACTTTCAATTAAAGAAGTTTTGAAGGAATAGGCAATTCTACAATGCAACATGCAGTTTGAAGGAGCATGATGAGATGGGATCTTTTAGCGAGTTATGTTTCAAGGTGTAAATGAGTATCTGTTGATAGATGTTATGAGAACCGGAACATTCAAGTGTCCATAGCTGTTGTTTTGCAAAATCTTTTGATAAGACTGTCCGAGATGTCGATCGTCTCTGATCCCGCAGAGCAACAAAAAGCAAACATCGAACCATCTGCATAAAATAAACCTTGATTTACAAAGATCTTTTCAAGTTGATTCAAAACCCACACAAACCAAATTCTAAGTTCAATCTTTGTGTGTTCTTCGTCTTTCATGGAGAGCAGTTCTTGAATTTCGAATTCTTTATGACGCTCTTTTATATCTTGTTCACTTTTTAATGATTTTTTTCTCCGTTTCCTGTTTGCCCCGTGCAAGAATAGAGGCTTCGAGTCCTCCCTCCCTCCACTATCAATTTGCGGTTAACGTTCTTTTAGCTAACTAAAGTTATTTCAATGAAGCATTATTGTTTCGGCAGCTGAAAAAATATATCAAACGCGAGGCCCAGACGTTTGCTGAAATAACAACGCTTCTCTTCATATACTAAAAATACTTGCTGAAGGTTTGTTTGCCTAAGAATTTTTTTGTTTTACAAACTGCCTATGAATTTTGTATCTAAATAAAACTGTGTTGAGTAAATGCAAGGACGAGAGTCACGCTCCTACTTTCTAGAACTAAGCTTGGTTTACCATTAACATTCACGTTTTTCGTTTTAATTACAGCCAACATATTTTTGGCTATTGTTATGAGTACATGGCACAGAAAACAATTTAGGGCTTACGACCGCCTTCTTCGACCTACTTAAGGTTTTTCATTGTCCAGAAAAATAAACTACCTCCATTGACTAGCGGTACACCATAGCTCTGAAAACCTTACTCCAAACGCTCTCCAAATGTTCAGTGCTATCAAATATCACTGTAAGATAAGCATAATTTTACTATGTTTGAATTTAAAACTTACCTTTGGATGTTGTGACCACATGAGAGTTGTTTGTGCAAGTATTACAAGAAGAGTAAGCCAAAACGACAACCATAACAACTCCAAACAGCGCTCGCCTTCCCTCCATCCTGCACCAGTATTGTCCCTCAATGCTCAGGTTTAAATCTGCGAAACAAAATGACGATTTAGTAATGACGTCTTGTCATCTGGGAGGTCAAAGGAAACACGAGTTGATAAGAAAAGTCAGCTTGATATTCACTTGGGAGCTAAAATCCTTGCTTTAGAGTCAGAAAGGTCGTTGTTATTGTGGCAAACATATGGACAGCTTGGATTTTCTACTCTTCACCGTACGGTTCGAAGTTCAAATTACTCCCAGTTATACATTTATAAATGATTATAAACGTTAGTCTTATTAAAGCGTGGAATTATCATAATTGCAAATTTATAATCCTGAATATTCAGTCGTACGTAAACGAAATTATCGATGTAACACAATTCAAGTCTTGTCTTCCGAAATTGCCCGACATTTGTTGTGATAAATAAGCTATTAAAACTACTTTTTTTCTAACGTAAATGTTAATCATCAATCGTCGAGCATTCCTTACGTTTTCTGTCTTGTTTCTGTAGTAGAAATTGCGTAAAAGAACATTTGAATTAACCATTATGGCTTGGGATGAACAACTGTACCCGCATCTAAAACAATTCGTCTTTTTTCTTTTTTCGCGTAGAAAGCCGCTTCCTTTTTAAATCTAAAACTAATCACGATATAATTCCTTGGAGCAACAGGCGAAAACGTACCTTACCGTTTATTTACGTTCTACGAGAGAATTGAGTAAAAAACCACGAGTTCAACAGAGATCCATAGTCGGGTTCCTGTGTAACGTGGAGCGAGACGATCGAAGCGGTCTATGGTTTATATTCTAGAAGATCGACCGCTGGAATATTGCCTTCAAGGAGCCAAGCTCTGAGAAAAATTGAAGGACGCCTTGAAATTCTGAATCCACACTGTGAATGACCAACCAAATATTCTTAGGAAGTCGTCATTAGGAGGGCTAAGCAGCTTGAAGTGAAATCTTCCTACAGTCTTATCCGCCAACACAATCTCATAAGATGTATCGATATCGTATGCTTTTGCTCGTCGGTTTGGTGGTTAATACAAATCCATCGAGTCCATTTACACACCTTTCCCTTAGTAAATCTTTAGTGTTTTAATGGCTGTGATGAAATGGTATGGCCTGCTAGTGTAAATAAAGCTCAGATATAAGTCGTCCCTTGGGGATTAGGATAATTGACAGTTCTGAAGGAAGGTTTTTTATTCTCTTTGGCATACGTATTTCCGGTTTACGCAAAACTGTGCACATTTCGTTTTATCGCACTGTACGTGGTCATTATTTGAACTATAGAAATTCATTATTTTTTAGTGCTATGTCTATGATATTTAAGAATGAGAAACAATTTATTTGACATTTCGAATAAATAGTTTATTTTTTCGAAAAACGAACAGACATTTCGGAGAAGCCATTTTTCTGCTAACGTATTTCGAAAGGAATTTTGTCAGTATCAAGCACAGTATGGAATAAGCATTTCAACAGCTCGCGAAAGACTTTTAAGATGGTCATGTACAATGGTTATTCTACAAATACGTACTTATTTTTTTAGGTGTGTGGTTTTCGTTAAACCAAGAAAACACTTTCAAAAATTCGATAGCTCTCACTCAGTAGTCGTTGATTTTGACCGACACATTTCATAACCACAATTTATACTGAATTTTTAGATGACGTGACATATAAAAGAGCCAGTCATATTTTGAAACATTCATCCATTCACTTGAATGGAATGTTAACCACTTTGTCTTACAAAACCGCAGGATATATGCTACTATTTCCGGAATAAACCATTTATCATAAGTCTCAAACTAAATTCCATTTTTAACTGTTGAAAGAAGTCAAACCACTAGAATCCTGACCAGAATTCAAGAGATAATAAAGGACAGAGGTTTTTTCGGTGAATGTTTGAAGTACCCTGTTCTGTGTTCGATCGAGCCGTCTTTTCTTTCGCCACCTAGAGTACAGAGTACTGCGTCCTTTGGTAAAACAGCCGGCCGGCGAAGACTTTATGCACGACAATTTTTTAAGGGCAAAATGACTGTTTGTTGTAACTGCTTTTTTGTGGAACTACTTACAGTTTTATCGTTGTGTAAGCCGACTGCCAGATTTACAGCTTTTCGTTTCGCCTTTTCGGCGTTCATGAAAAGTTTAACCAGTAAAACTTATAGCCAGAGTTGACTTACGGCCTATGAACGTCAAACGGCTAACTTATTCCAGAGACCAATTTGAATGATGATGCAGTTCGTTGATAAAGTATTCAATATTAACCGCCATAGCTTTAAATTAGCATGTCTGTGAGCACCGCATATATTGTGACTCTGTGTGATTCTAGGTAAACAATCTTAATTGAAGCGTGTACTAATAAAAAATTCACTGAATCATTTATAAAGCTATTAATCGCTAAAGAACGCGATGAAGATTAAGATAAAAATAATTATTCACTTTTATAATCTTATTTTTAGCTGTCAGTATCGTTTTTAGCCCTTTTAGTTTCAACTCCTTCCAAAATTCTAAGATTTGATTTGAATTGTTTTGATGCAGAAATCAGTATCCCTTGAACAGTAGTTATCATTATTGTAATGCAACTAGACCTAATGAGGCATAGATAACATCGAGAATGAACAACCGTAGAATCATTTAATGAAAAATGTAAATAGGAAAGCAAAAATGACAGTTATTCAAACCGGTATGTTTTTGGAAGTATTTTTGAGATGACAATTCAAATTATCCGTAAAAATGAACAATGTTTGAAGGGATTAACACCCAGGCGTGTGAACCTCATTCATCAGTAATAAGATTTTGCCGAACAATAACGAAAAATGGACACCCTACATTCGTCAATTTCCCTGTCTTTTGTTAAGAGAATGCGTACAGTGCAGTATAGTTTGGTTAGTACAGTAAAATACTTTTTAGGCCACGCAACATCTTACATCAAATAGAATGATACTAGTATGATAGATCTATTTCGAAGCGGGAACTTTTGATCACGTTTTGCTGTAAGCTGATTGGTCAATTAGGTATTCGACTTTTCATTGCTGTAAAATTCCTTCGTCTTTCAGTCAAGGTTCTGATTTGGATCTACCTTCGCCCAGTTGGATACGCGTTTATTATTCACTATACATATTATTATCAAGAGCTATTTGAATAAGACCTGCTCAATCACACGAGTGACTGAAAAGGAACGGAAAAAGCAAATTAATCCAACTGAAGTTTGAAAAACTAAGATTCGCGATACAAGGATTTTTTACTCGCTAGATTCTGAATAAAGTTGAATTCATATGAATCTCTTCGGTTGTACAGTTGTACGCACTTGTAAGCCAAGTGTATGCATATAAAGAAGTTCTAGCTTATGTTAATATCTATATCGCCAGGTAGAGAAGTACATCTGGTCGGACATCTGGACAAGTGACGACTATTGCATGGTAATCTTTTTAAGGCGTGTTTCCCGGAGCAGACAAAATACTGAAGCTAGCTATGAAGTGCTTAGAGAGAAAATCTACATCAATAAAATATACAAATGGTACAAATAGTTACATCCATTATTGTACAGTACAGTACTCACTGATACAGTGTCTTTACCGGCGTTTTTTTCCTTTCATCAAGTCTTCAATGTTCATAAAGCTCATAAAGTCAGTTAATTAAGTTCGAATGGGTGAGGAACGCTGACCAGAAGGATAGTCGATGCAGTAGCCCTTTTCATACATGCTCGCATCAGTCTACCTCCTCGACTTGTCAGTATATCGCTACATTGGGCCCTTTTCAGCTAAAATTATGATACAAGTCTAAAGTGTGCATTCCTTAGTTTCATGCGTACAAAGTCCTTGACTTCGTTTCGGAGTCCGATCTCATTCCGAGTGTCTAGTTTTTGATCCACACTGATTTAAATAGTTTTGCTCAGTTAAATATCCTAAGTTGTTCGCCCAATATTCGCGCATGCTGAATGATAAGAGTGTGAAAAATACAAGTGCCGGCAAGAATCAGCTAACCCTTTTTTAAGGTCATACTTTACCTAGCTCCTTCACTGGGATCGAAGTCGAATCCTGCATACGAATGATGTAGAGCGCGCCCGAAAAAGTGCAAAACTCGTCTAATGCCTAACCTCGTAACACGCAAACGGTCGGGGGCTCATTTGGCGCAAAATAAATTATCTAGCTTCTTAATTCACTAGCGGGAATCACGGCTATTCATCCCTAAGATTGAATTAAAATCATATATATTTGATAGGCCCAATCTCGGTATTCAGGGTGCCAGGGGCGTAGCAAGGACCTAGGTTCTGGGGGGGGGGGGGGGGGGGGGCACCTCCGCCAAAAATCGCCAAAGCAAAAAAAAACCGCGATATTTGCGACGAAATAGGGAGTAAAACTTTCTCTACAAGAAGTCCCTACGCTACTTCAGGGTGGTAAATGCAATGTTCGTGACAATATTTTATCGTCATCGTTTACTCGACTTCACACAATAGCTGGGCGCGGTCCTGCGGTATAATACCTAGTTTTAAGTAGAGTGGGAGAAGTGTTCAAGTAGCTCATCGTATCGAAAGTTTGTTAAAACTGCTGTTGCTTAGAAATGATACACGCCCTAAATCGCTACCCTAATATAGCTCAGCTTTAAATGCGAAACCGGCACAAGACCTCTCCCATGAACTCTTGTTCTAAAGAATACACTCTTGAGTTGAAATACAAACATAAGTCTCAACTTACCCAAGAGAGCTACTCAATAAGGTCACGCGAAGCCCTTACTTGTTTTGCTTCGGCTTATAAATACAGAAGTATCTTGGAAAAACATCAAATGATCTCAAGGACCTCGGAGCACCCGAGTTTGAAAGCTGGGTTCTAGATTTGAATATATATAGTTGACTATGTAGAAAGGATATAGTCCTGGACCAGAGAATTAATTCTGTAGCTGCAAAGAAGTTTCTACTACCATTTCCTAATGACCCCTCTATCCCCTCCTCCGCCTCAGTCTGGGGAAAAATATAAGAACCAGATAAGAGCAATTAAAGACTTCTGCCCGCACGGCAAGCCCGTCGCTGTAAACATCAGTAAATTCCGATCTGACAAAGGAAAATACTTGAATAGCAGGCGGAAGGGGCCGCTTGCTGATAGAGGCCTTCTGAGAAGACCCCAATAAACTCGAATTCTTCCCGCCAAAAAAACTGACCTTTTCTTATTTATCTGGCGGTTTATCATATTTCCTAAAGACGATCTACAACCTTTGATAGTCATAGTTCTGCCCTAGTCTGTCGGTGCCTTCTTTAAGAATTTAATGATTAGATATTTGTAGCATTCTATTCAGTGCTATTCTGGTACTCAATCAACAGGTTCGTACGTTTTCAGAATCCCGACTAGAGCGCAGGAGGAACTCAGGAAGTGGAGGCAGGTAAAGGAAATGGCAGCCCATTTTCATTTTCTTTGCAGTTTCTATCGACGTACCGCCTTACTGGAATACATAGACGTTCCGAATCAGCTATCGGTCTTAATTATTACGATTATATCTATCCTTAGAAAAGATCGAAGAGTATGGTAAGACAGAGTAGAGTACGTCTGCACGTGTACAAGCAATCTTGCTACATGGATGTGCATCGGCAAATCAATTAACTGTGGAAATACTTGATAGCCAGTGGACGTGGCCCGCCTGCTCATAGAGGTCATCAGAAGAGACAACAACAAACTCCATTCTTCCCGCCAAAGGATCACACGCAGATGCCAGTGACCTTTTCCTCTATATAGCGGTTTATCATAGCTGCCGTTTTCAAAGACGATGATCTACAAACTTTGTTAGTCCTACCTGTGCCTTCTTTAGTCATTAAATCTCAATTAACCATTCTATATACCTTTGCTTAGGCAGTCTATAGCCTGTTCTGGTACTTGATTTACACGGACCAGCCGTGCGCATAGGAGCGCAAACGAAGAGGACCTTACCAGGAAGTGTATGTGGAAGGAAACAACAAGCCCTGCCCAGTTTCTTTCTCTCAGTTCCTGTCGCGCCTTTGAATAGCTTGATCGACTAGTCAACAGTTTTGAATACTATGTCATATAGTTCATTGATATACATTGTCCAAAAATTTGGTCTATTCAACGACGATTTCCTCTACTACGATACAAATTTGAATACTGGATTCTATAGCCGATTATCATTGCTGTTCCCGTCATTCAAAGTAAATAACCATCTGACGTCAGTAGTTCCTTCAGCCGCAAAGTAACTACTCTTCTAGGAAGTCGATAGTGCTTAACGTTAACTCCTCTATCCTTCAGTGCTCCTCTTGAGGATAAGCTAAAACTATGAAAATTATATAGGGAAATCGAAAGAGATCTGTAAAACACTCCGGCGCCAGCTTATAGCCTTTAGAGCCTTTAAGGAATACACCAATCAAAACTGTCCTGGAAATTATCCAGCTAATCGAAACAAATCCACTTTAAGGTCTATTTTAAGTGTATTATGCGACAGGTTACTGCATGTGCACTTTTGTTGATTCAAAATGGTTTAATGAATGGGGGGAAAAAGTAAAAAAACGTTAGCGAAAAATTCACGAAAAAACTAGTGAAAATTCGTGCATTGCCTCACGCTCACCTACATTTCCACAATTTAAAATGTATTGTCATTAATCAAGGAATCGGCCAATCACATTTTCATTTGGACTATTTGGTTTCAACTTAAATAAAACAGGAATATTGCAAATGGATCTAAACATAAGATATACTTAGTAACTTTAACTGAAACAGGAAAAAATCTACATATGATTGAATATTCTATCTTACCGGGTTTGAAGAGAAAGATACCTCTTCAGCTCACACTTGAGCTAGCTTTTAAGTTTTGACACGTCCGCGTCTGAACAAACGGTTTAAAACCAACTTGAATGTGTCATATCCACTAGAAAAGCGTGGATTTGAGACGATATGAGGCGAGATCTCCTAAGCAACGCTGTAGTACGTGAACATCAATATACCCTCAGGTCATTCAGTATTGTGTAATACAAGTGCAACGCAAATGGGAATGACTGTAAGTACAAGTTGACATCAGCGGAAATTCGATCAGAAAATAACAAAAAAGATTTTTAAAAAAAGAGGATAAAGTTTAAAAATGAAAGAATCAAAAAGAAAGAATTTTCTAAAAGTGAAATAAAATATTTTTTTTGGCTGTTATTTTTGGGCATGATATCTTTTTTAAGAAAGAAAATATTGACTTTCCCTGACGCAATCTGTAACACGCATAACGATGTTTAGAAAGTCCTCACTTTGTTATCGTACAATATTTATTCAATATTTTAAAAGACTTTCGGATCAAATTTTGACAAGTTCGACGAACACAGTTCAGTCTTCCAGGAAAGGCTCGCATCCTTGTCAAAAGACGAGCAAGGAAGACATCATAATCGTAATAATATCTGATCAAAGTACGTTCTGCATGGCTCGCGCGTGACCTCTTTTTTCTGCTTACGCGTAGATATAAATAACCTCAGACTCGTTAACAGGTCATTTCAGTCTCTGTACGAAAATTGCATCCGAGTCTTTCGAAAGTAAATGGAACACACTATTAAATTACAGGAAAAAGAAAGAAAACAAACAAACAAACAAAAACAAAAATAAAGAAGTTTATTCTTTCATTTCCGATATCGTAGGTATCGTCAACAAGTGGATTTTAGCCGAGAATTATTCAGAAA
Source organism: Anthopleura xanthogrammica (assembly GCA_964019055.1). Classification (NCBI taxonomy): domain Eukaryota; kingdom Metazoa; phylum Cnidaria; class Anthozoa; order Actiniaria; family Actiniidae; genus Anthopleura; species Anthopleura xanthogrammica. The sequence continues at coordinate 16,642,747 of OZ025206.1, forward strand.
AATTGCCTTTAATTGTGAAAAAATTTCAAAAGTTTTGAAATATCTAGAATCATTCCGGTTAAAAGTGGGATTTTTACTACACTGGAGTAAAGTAAAATTAGAAAAGATTAAATTGAAGATAATTTCTTTTAAATTTCTGATTACAGCTGGGCCGAGTATGAATAGTTTTTAGATCAATATACAAACGACAATAACATCGTCTAAATAAAGTACCCTAGCACAAACTGAAAATCCTAAGAAACGACTGAAAAATCTGAATGAAAGGAGAATATAGAAGATGACACAAGAGGGAAAACTAGAATATACTGAATGTAATAATTTTTGACATAATTACTATATCAAGTGAATTACCTCTATTCCTGGCCGATGTTTAAACAGAACCAAGATGAACAATCCCTCGTCTAATACACCTGGATGTAGGCAAGAATAAAAACAATCTTGTGTAATCGTTTTACAAATTTTTCTTGACAGTGCAAACACACGTTACTGGATGACCGTCTTGTTTAAATGAGTTTGGACGTCAAAATGAAACGAATTTATAGTTGTCAGCCGAGGTGGGGTGTGTTTTGTTATTTTGTGAGTTTTTTTAACAACAGGAAGACTATGAAAATAGCCTCGCTGGCTAAATTGGACTTTCAGTTTAAGTTGTGGTTTTAGCTGTTAATCACGCATCTATGATATACGTACACTCACATACAACGTTACTCGTGTCACATGCATAGAATTTCCTGTGCAATCAGTGTCCATAATGTTAAAATGAATAAATATGTTTAAAGACTGACTTGAAAATTAATTTAAATGTCTAAATTTCCGTGTCACATGTATCGAGACTGATTACCCAAAGCTGATAAGGGTGGCTAAAAATACACTGAAAGGGAGTCCATCACTGGGCTATAAGGGAAGGACTAGGTCTGTAGGTGAATTAGTGGTCACGGATGAACTAATTAGGAAAGGAAAGGAGAGGGGAGATAAGAAAAAGGGATGGATGGAGATGAGAGGAAATGGGGAGGGAGACGGTAAGTTTAATAATATAACAAACGCATAACAAAAAATAATCGTAGAGCTGAATATGAAAGGGTGTGTATATTATATATATATAATGAGCGTGTACAGGGATAGTCACGATTACTTCATGATTAAAGGAGGGTAGGGGAGGGAAAGGACTGGAAGTTGTTCCAGTAATTATTTCAACGTACTCGTGATGCGAATTACCAGCTAAAGCTTATCAAACTGAATCAAGGCTATAAATAAACCACACGCAGAAAGGGGCTTGTTCAAAGCGGTGTACCTAATAAATAATGGGAGGGTGCATTAAAGTGTAAGCCCGAAGGGTCACGCGCTTTCACATCGGTATTTTGAAAATTACACCATCTATATGATCCGACTCGCATGTTTTTATCAGATTCAGCCCGACTGTAATTGCAGATCTTAAACGATGTTCAGCGTTTACTTTAGTCAAAGTTTGGATAATAATCTATATAATCATTATACATATGTATTGTCATACATCAAATAAAAGTGAAATTTATTCTGCATGTCTCCTTGAATTTTCCTTTCTTTCTCGTCTCCTACCGCCACTAGATACATATTTACTAAACTTGAAACCAGTTTAATGACTCACACGACGGCCAACTCTTCTCACTTATGTTAGAATTGGACTTCATTTGGCCAACTGAACATACAGTGAACATGCCAACTTTTTCAGTGAACTCCCCCCCCCCCCCCCCCTCAAAATTGTTTTCGCCGGTTGGGCGCAGCTGCCTCAAGTAAAAATCCTATATACAACGAGGAAGTTCTCCGAGTTTTATCAATGAAGAAACCAGCGACAATTATTTTGATGAGTTTATGCGAAAATTAGTACTGAATCAAGTCCATTTGCTGGGCAGAGTGAATATAGATCGACCTAAGATTTCCTTGGCACGTTTTGATAACCATTTTTCACCGCGATTCCTTCATTTGGTCGTTCAAATGACCAATTTTGTTATTAAAGTGAGATTTTTTTACCTTGACAGCTTTTCCCTTGATCAAAAAGTGACAAGTTGAAATTTGATTAAAGGTGTCAAAGAAGAAAACAAATGATTACGTTGAACGAGGAATAACTGGTCTAAAGACATGCTCGTGCATACACGCATGCATGGACGGCTCAGCTTCCACTCATCATCATTCATTCCAAAAATAATTAAGTTTTTTAAAAAACAGGAACACCGGCCTTCAAAGTTTCATACCAGGTATCCCTGACATTTTGCCAAGACAAATCCGATGAAGTGATAATAGGAATATGCCGTAAACCTCCGGGGGAAAATTATATCAGCTCAATGTGCCATCATCCTAATGGGCTTACTTGGAGGAGGGACACTTGCGTTACAAAATTCGCGTGCTGAGGCAATTTTCAGGTTGCATGTATTTATAATATAATCGTAGTATATGTGAAAAGAAGGGATCGTATTTTTGATGGCACATTCTTTTTCTTCTAAATTCTGTTGACAAAACGATCTTGTTTTCTCTTTCTTTACTGCACTAACCATAGCAGACAGATATAAATAAAATAGTACCTACGTCATGAACCAGCAAGCAGACCTTCATCATGAGAAAGTGAGGCAGTAATGTGATTAGACCATAAATGGCAACTTTTCATTTTTTTAGTAGCACTTTATGCATTATCCCAATTCATATTTACAGTATAGTTCGTACTTAAACTGTTAAATACACATCTCTCTGGTACTCATCCCAGAAATACGTCAGGGTTTAATCATTTAGGGGATGACTTAGCCAATATTTCATTAGAATTTCATCCTACTTATCTTTTTCGAAACAAATGGCAGAGAATAATGAATAAACAACCCGAGTTTTTTTTTTGGACGCACAAAAAATTGTGAATAGAAACAAGATGATTTTTATCGATATTTCAATTTAATGTCAGTGATGTTTTTTTTCAGTATTTGTTCTCTCTGATTTTTAGACTGGAATTTACATGAATTTTTATGATAATCAATTCAATATTTATAAAAAGAAATAGTGCCTAATGAATATTTGGGTTATTACTTCTCTTTCTTATCAATATCTACTGCATGCTGTGAGATACCAGGTGCAAAAAAAAAACTTTAGTTCTGTTAAGTATTCGTTTCTCTTCAAATTTCCAGATAAAAATATTTAAACTGACTTTCCTATTTTTCACTAAAATTACACTTGTTATTTGTCTAATTTTGAAAAATTAATCAATTAACTTGTTTCCCTTGTGAAATATTTGTTCAAATATTTCAGCCAGCAAAGGAGATTTTTTAGTAGTTCAAACGATGTTTGGATTTACAGTACAACACACTGGCCGATTAGGACTTTCAGTCAAGCTATGTTCAAGCAAAACGTTTATTTTCGTAATATTCAACACAGAAAAAATATTTGCATAATTTCCTCGTCTAATATATGTGTTCAAGAATCAGCTTTCCGTGAATGCTACTTATGGATATTCAAGCAAGAATAAAATACCTTGGGACCTGTTTCGTTGGTTCAAGAGGCCTGTGCAGCAATGTAGCATGTGGATACCGGTCAATGTCTTGCCGGGTATCAATAAACAAATAAATAATAATAATACATCAACTCATACCTCACTTGTAGGCCGGGCGATAATCCATTCGACTCTTGTTTAAGACTCTCTGACTCACAGAGAATTCACCATCCGATTAGCTGAAACCATAAAGAATCAAGGTCTATTCAAGACTGTGTCGTTTCAGCTATTGCTATGACTGGCGTCAAAAGGTTTCCTTCAATGAATTTTGAGGCGTTTTGAATGCACTTGTTTCATGAGTATTTTAAGACGTTCGCCGTCGAGGTGTGTCCGTTCAGTAGCTTCAAAATTATTGGCTTAGCTCGGGATAATTAACCTCAATCTCAAAAACAAAGGATTATCCTTTAAAAGAGCGCATGACTTCAGTTCGCGATTCGTGGGAAGTTCCTCAATAAACTTGGTAATTAGAATACAGGTGGCAATATCTATGAATAATAATGACGGTGGAAACATGTACACAAACAGAACGACATCCATTTACGTCTGAGATGAATTAGATAGTCAAGCACTTGCATTCTATAGTCACAATTGCTAGACGAATTTCAAGTTTTAATTCATAAGATATGAAAAATATATGATTCTTAATTATAGGTTGTTTGTGGATGATCAAGTATTTATAGCTAATAAAACCATGGAATTCTGCACAAGAATGGTTTCCGGTGAGATGTGAAGCTGAGGCTAAAACCGATGCATGGATGTCTGGCTTTTCGTCTATGGTTTGGAGACAATTTTAACCAGAAAAACCAGAGTTTTCCTTAGATTTTATTGGCGAAATATTTGGTGTTTATTGCGGTGATGGGAACGCATGATATGGAGGAAGGAAACGAAAGGTAAAATAGACTGAACAAACTAGACAAAATGACTTAATGTTTTGTCTGGCTAGCTCAGTATATTTGCACATTCGTAATTCTTGTACACTGCCTTTACTAGTAACTTACCGTTAAAGTTGCTCACTGAATTCTTTATCTTGAATGGTAAATCTCTACATCTTAGAGTCGATGAACAGAAAGCTGTGAACTGTACAAAAGACTGCTTGTGTCAATGCAGTGAAATCCTATCCCAGTAACTTAAGACCAACTTGGCGAAGAATTATGAAATGCGTAGCTAGGTAAATAAAGGAATGCATCATAACTGGAATTAGTTTTTCATTTTCATTTTAAAGATAAAAGTGGGCGTTGTTTCGTGATCATTTCCATTCCTGCAAAACGAATTCTGGTTCTAATTCTGAAGTTTTAGGGAGCTTGGGGGTAAGTGAATCCTGTGAAACCATGTGGGAGGTCAAAACATTTTTTTTATATCTATACTTGTATCTACTTTTCTATTTATAAAACCTTTATGCTTTATTCATTTATGTGTGGGCAATGGTATTATCCAATGATATTGTTATGATGGGGACTTTTATCAAAACAATTAACTTATCTTCATAATTTAACTTAAATTTAATCAGAACTCATCTAAACTACCAGACAAAATAAAATATTGAGCTAGTGTATCCCTCTATCCTTCTTAGATAAGATAAGATAACTCTATTAATGCAACCAATTCCATTATAATACTCCACAAGAGATCTCACGCTACCAATACCATCCCACTACCCCACAAGACATCCCATGCTACCAATACCATCACACTACACCACAAGACATCCCATGCTACCAATACCATCACACTACCCCACAAGACATCCCATGCTACCAATACCATCACACTACACCACAAGACATCCCATGCTACCAATACCATCCCACTACCCCACAAGACATCCCATGCTACCAATACCATCACACTACACCACAAGACATCCCATGCTACCAATACCATCACACTACCCCACAAGACATCCCATGCTACCAATACCATCACACTACCCCACAAGACATCCCATGGTACCAATACCATCACACTACCCCACAAGACATCCCATGCTACCAATACCATCACTACCCCACAAGACATCCCATGTTACCAATACCATCACACTACCCCACAAGACATCCCATGCTACCAATACCACCACACTACACCACAAGACATCCCATGCTACCAATACCATCACACTACCCCACAAGACATCCCATGCTACCAATACCATCACACTACCCCACAAGACATCCCATGTTACCAATACCATCACACTACCCCACAAGACATCCCATGCTACCAATACCATCACTACCCCACAAGACATCCCATGTTACCAATACCATCACACTACCCCACAAGACATCCCATGCTACCAATACCATCACACTACCCCACAAGACATCCCATGTTACCAATACCATCACACTACCCCACAAGACATCCCATGGTACCAATACCATCACACTACCCCACAAGACATCCCATGTTACCAATACCATCACACTACCCCACAAGACATCCCATGTTACCAATACCATCACACTACCCCACAAGACATCCCATGCTACCAATACAATCACACTACCCCACAAGACATCCCATGCTACCAATACCATCACACTACCCCACAAGACATCCCATGCTACCAATACCATCACACTACCCCACAAGACATCCCATTCTAACAATACCATCACACTACCCCACAAGACATCCCATGCTACCAATACCATCCCACAAGAGATCTCACGCTACCAATACCATCACACTACACCACAAACCATCCCATGCTACCAATACCATCACACTACCCCACAAGACATTCCATGCTACCAATACCATCACACTACCCCACAAGACATTCCATGCTACCAATACCATCACACTACCCCACAAGACATCCCATGCTACCAATACCATCACACTACCCCACAAGACATCCCATGCTACCAATACCATCACTACCCCACAAGACATCCCATGTTACCAATACCATCACACTACCCCACAAGACATCCCATGCTACCAATACCATCACACTACCCCACAAGACATCCCATGCTACCAATACCATCACACTACCCCACAAGACATCCCATGCTACCAATACCATCACACTACCCCACAAGACATCCCATTCTAACAATACCATCACTACCCCACAAGACATCCCATGCTACCAATACCATCCCACAAGAGATCTCACGCTACCAATACCATCACACTACACCACAAGACATCCCATGCTACCAATACCATCACACTACCCCACAAGACATTCCATGCTACCAATACCATCCCACTACCCCACAAGATATTCCATGCTACCAATACCATCACACTACCCCACAAGACATCCCATGCTACCAATACCATCACACTACCCCACAAGACATCCCATTCTAACAATACCATCACTACCCCACAAGACATCCCATGCTACCAATACCATCCCACAAGAGATCTCACGCTACCAATACCATCACACTACACCACAAGACATCCCATGCTACCAATACCATCACACTACCCCACAAGACATTCCATGCTACCAATACCATCCCACTACCCCACAAGATATTCCATGCTACCAATACCATCACACTACCCCACAAGACATCCCATGCTACCAATACCATCACACTACCCCACAAGACATCCCATGCTACCAATACCATCACACTACACCACAAGACATCCCATGCTACCAATACCATCCCACTACCCCACAAGACATCCCATGCTACCAATACCATCACACTACACCACAAGACATCCCATGCTACCAATACCATCACACTACCCCACAAGACATCCCATGCTACCAATACCATCACACTATCCCACAAGACATCCCATGGTACCAATACCATCACACTACCCCACAAGACATCCCATGCTACCAATACCATCACTACCCCACAAGACATCCCATGTTACCAATACCATCACACTACCCCACAAGACATCCCATGCTACCAATACCATCACACTACCCCACAAGACATCCCATGCTACCAATACCATCACACTACCCCACAAGACATCCCATGCTACCAATACCATCACACTACCCCACAAGACAGACATCCCATGCTAGCAACACCTGACATTTTTAGTTGTCCTTGAAAGATTCAAAACTAGAATCTCTACAACTCTTCAACGCTAAAAATCTTGAAGAAATGAGAGCATATTCTACCGATCGAACGATGTGTTGACCTTCTCACTATATAATGATCTTGCGTAAATAATTACTATAATAACATTGTTTAATGCATATACCGAGGAGAAATGATTTGTTTTATAGCTAGAACGTCAACTATAACGAGCAAATGCCCTGTCAAAAAAAGCTGATGTATTAAGTTTTTGTTGCACCTGCTTTGGCAAAATTGTTGCTGTTTAATACATATTTGAATGGCCTTTTATTCGGAAGAAACTAGAACATAAAAGATAATTACTGGGATATATAAATACTGTAAAGAAATGGATAAAATTACTCACCACATTTACTGTCAACAGCGTCAGATATTTTACGGTCGACAGGAATGTAACCAAGTCACCGTAGATATACCACGTGATTTATAACTGTAACCTGATTGGGTGGAAATCGATTGATTGGAACCGATTTGGCTTGGGCGTAATTTTTTTCAAATTCAGTTCCCATGAGAACAAGATTCTTTGTTTAAGTTGTATCCATATTCATGTATCCTGTCGTGCATATGAATTTGGAAAACATTAAGCCCAAGCTAAAACGGTCTATTTAATGCAGACTGGTTTACACGAGCAACGTAGGGACAGGCGAGGCCTAATTTGGGAGGTTTGCAGGAATGCCCCCCCCCCCCTGAAAATTTTAAAATCAAGGCTCTCGGGAATGACTTTTCTCGAAAAAAAACTAGACCAGTGAGAAGGGGTAAGGTGTGAAATGCATACCGCGGAAACTTGAAGGAATAGCTCATAACCCTTTCTTCAATGTCACGCCCCAACAAGCACTTCTTCTGCAATTTCTAAACAATTAACCATCCCAACAAAACATAACTTTGAAAAATCCTCCAAATAAACAAGACAACAGTGAGAGTTTCTATATACATAAATATATGTATATCAAGTTATATTAATATAATGATATCGATATATAGTTATAGAGTATTATAAAAATAGAAATACTTTATGATTTCAGTACGAGGAAATACATTTGTTCATCTGCAAAGTTATTTTTTTCTTCTAAAAAAAGTCAGTAGAAAAAGCCCCAAATAGACTAATTTCAAAAAATAAGCTTGCTCTTTCCCCCTAGGTCTTCAAGCTCTGAAGATACTTATAAGCGCACTCCAGAAAATGGAGTATTGGTATAGACAGACATGTATAACATAAATACATATACATTATAATAAAAAGAGACTCGTGATATAAAGCCAATATCTAAAGGTTATAGAAATTCTTTGTAGAAAAAGTTAAAAAAGATATATATTTCCAAGACAGTGAAATCAACAGCCCGGCATAGGAGACATGTTGGATGACACATGAAATTCGTATTCATCCAACATGCTTGGCAATACGTCACATGAAAACCAATACTATGCCCGAGCATGCGCAATTAACGCGGATTGTAATTCAGTTTAGCAGGCCCTTAGTAAGACGGCAAACATAATGCATTGTGGTATAACTTGGATGAGAGACATCTATCATGCGCAATACCTTCTATGACGTGTTTGTACCCAAGCTAGACCATAATGCACTTTGTCTGTCGAACTCAAAAAAGGCCGTCCAAGTTAGTTAACAGTAATTCATTTTAGACTGTAACCGATAATCTGGCGTAAGTCTAGATATTCAGAAGAAAATTGGGAGTTTTATGCCTCATAACGAGTCAACCTGGAACTAAATACACTGGAAAATAAATACCAGAAATTAAAAGAGCAATTTATTCTTATCTACAGGTATTCGTTGAATCAAAAAATAGAGGGAGCCAGATGATTGCTCTTTTAATTTTTGGCATTCTGTTTAGCAGTGAGCTACTTTTTACTCAACAATACAAGCAGATTATAAAACTATTTTCAACTGTTACCAAAACAGTTTATAGAATATTGCAGAACTAATCCTAATCTGGTTTTCTGCAGACGGCAATTTATCAAAATCTCTGTATTTAATTAAATTACGGACACAAAAAATATTCACATTTTGACTTATTTTTCAGATAGAAAATTTCAGTAAAGATCACTAAAGACGATACTGAAAACACTGAATGCTTCATAACAACGCATACTAAGAAAACAGACAAATTTAGGGTTGATGATAGAAAACGCGCAAATTGTTGCAAATTTTTAAACACTAAAAAAATACTTACAAAACCCGTTCTCACTCTAGGTTTTGTTTAGCCTCCTCTGAATGCATCTCTCTTATTTTCCTTATCTTAGGCGTTTGGGATCCCTGTGTGACAAAGGAGGGAGGAGAATTGGCTCTCAGTCTCCCTCCGGTCAAACATCACAGGTAGCCCGCCAAAGGAACAAATGAGAAAGAGCAAAGAGACGCATGCTGAAGGGGCTAGGTTTTGTTATCTCGCTTTATATTTTTCTGTCTGATTGTACAGACCTGATACAAACCCTCTGAAGTTTGCTTTCCAACATGATCATCCTTCAGCTACCACAGCTATTAGTTTATACTCTTCCAGAATAAAGTCTTTCGTTAGATTCTAATTGTTTCTGTATTTCATTATTTTCGTCTCCAAGCGACCTTCTGCGTCTGCGTGAGGCTGATCTCTGCGCAGCAGCCTTCTGCGCTTGTCCAGATATATCAGACCGCTGACGTGTCATCTTGAGGTAGCGTTCACTGTGCATTTCTTCTAAGAGTTCAGCAATGTGTTGCGCATTCGTTTCTAACTTATGGGCGTGTTTTTCCCTTGTGGGTTCTCTAGGTGTACCCCCATGCCTTGCTCTTGATGGTAATATAGCTCTTCCAGAATTGTCTCTATTAGAAAATGTTTTGGATTTTGGCGCGGCGGGTGGTTCACGACTCATTACTTTTGGCGGTACATGACTCCTTGCAGCCATTGCTGCGTATTTTCCAGGTGCCTTCTTTTCTGGTGAACCCGCTGGCTTTGGGGATCTCGATAGATTGATGCTCACCTCAGAACGTGAGTTTCTGGGGCTAGAATCAGTCATAGAACTGCGAGGACTGTCAGAGAATGACCCTCGACTGCTCCCTACAGAGCTTCTTGGGCTTTGGTTTATCGTGATTGAGCTTTCTTCCGTTCTGGCCTTCACGATAGGGGAATCCTTATGCGCAACTCGTTTTGAAAGACCAGAATCTACCCGAGCACTTTGATTTGGCGCAGAATACACTTCCCGTCTCCCAACACCACGCTGGTCCTTCTTAAAATTAGAGCCAGCGATTTTAAATTCTTTTAGAGCCACGGGTGTTGCAGTATGGACTCGACCCATCTTAGATACTCGCTCGCTTGGTAATACTTTCTCCTGTCTCTTGTCGGCCTTAGTGTTTCCAACGCTGATGACAGTTTTTGTAGTTTCTGGTGTCGATGAAGGGCGTCTATCGGAACTGCGCTGTTGCGATTTCATTGGAACAACCTTTTCTACGCTACCTTTTCTTTGTCTTGGTTCAATCTGGATCGAAGTCCGCGTCTCACTACCCTCCACGTGCGTAGATTCTGAAGAGATCCGACGTGGTTCTGAATGTCTGTTCTCCAAAGAAGATCTTCTTTCAGGGGTTGATAAGGCCAGACTAGAGTTGCTTCCGCGCACGTCTTCAATTGATTCACGATCAGAACGTTCGTCTGACTGGCGGTGCTGTTTCTCAGTGGACATCTTTCTCGGGCGCTCACTACTGACAGAAGATGAGTCTTCCTCTTCTGGTTTCTTTTGACTCTGTCCTTTAAATGAGTAATCCAAATCGAGTAATATCCGCAACTTTTCGTCGAACGTCTTGGACATACTGAGTGCTAAGTCTCCTTCGTCGTCAGTGGAAGAATCGCTGCTTTCAGACTGCATTGTTGGTCTAACGCGCAGACCCTCGGCGGTATTTCTCCTGGCTCGGATATCCGAGCTTGAAGGACGCCGCTTTGCTTCACCACAATTGGATACAACTCCTTTACCTTGAACTATTGTTACAACAGTTTCGCATGAGTTTTTGGATAGTTGACTTGTAGTGGTATCAACAGCTTGTGTGGTGAGAGGTGGTGAGGAAAGATGAGGTGACGACAGAGACGCCTTCCAACCACCGCTAGTAGTAACTCGAGTGCCAGGATAAGACCCTATGTTCTTGCGCCCATCTCCATCACTCGGTGAAGCCGATGGAAGGTGTAGTGAATCCAAAGACGCGGTTTTACTACTGGGAGTACTGCTGCTACGACTTGTGTTACTGCTGCTCAAATGCTCGGTGCTGTCTGATACTTCATGGTCGGTGTTCTTGGGTGGTGCAAGTAATGATTCATGGGGTAGATCCTCGTTCAAGTCTGGAGAGGGAGGTAACCCTATACTTCCCTCTGACTGACGCTTCTTTTCAAGTGCTTTTTGTTGCAGGCTCACCTTCAGGAGTCGTAATCTCGTTTCTTCACTCAAAGAAGCAAACGTTGGCCTGGACGGATGGCCGGAATTATCCAAATCGTGCGCAGCCTCTATTTCTGCTTTGTTTGGTGTCTCATTCGATTCACCTCCCGGATGACCAAACGTGACATAAATTGGCACGGGGTCCTGGTGATGATCTCCTGAAGGACTTGCTGGCAGTCTCTGTGGACCAACTTTTCGGTACGAGGGCGGAGGGGGACGGGCATAAGAGTAAGCCTTCAAAGATGACGTACCTCTATTCTTGGAGTCCGCATCAACCATTTCAATGACATTAGACATTGAACCAGTTGATAACGACGAGAGATCTGCGCTCTTTTTCACTGTAAACTTATGGCGCTCTTGTGTTGGCGAACCGGGGCAAGATCCTGTGCCAGAGATTTTTGGCGGTACTCTATCTAAAGTTGGTGATACGCTACCATCAGAGGTGAGAGCCTCAGGAGACGAACTGTCGTGTGACTCGCTTTTCGTGTGTTTGCCGCGGAACTTGGGAATATGTAACGATATGTGGGCCAGTCCACCAGACTGTTCGGGAAATAGAAATAAATATAAATATATATGCATTTCAAAATGTCTTCATGTCTGATGTGATATGATGTTTAAGACAAGCGTATGTATACTTACAAAACAAAAGCAACACCGTGACCGTAGCACAAACGAAATAGACCTATTTAGCTTGGGTATAAGGTTTTGCCCATTTCAGACCACGTGTCATTCCCTTGAGTATCATTTCTTTGTTTGGACGCAAATGAAATAAAGAATCCTATTCTCAAAGGAATGACATGTGGTCTGAAATGGGCAAAACAAACGCCCAAACCAAGGAGGTCCATTGTAAGGTCGTTTTAATAAAATATATACCAACGAGGCTGCGTATTTTGCCAACGGGAGCTTATAATGATAACGAAAACAAAACGATTCCACACATACAACACACAACATACCTTGGATTTCATATTTCCATCGTCTCCTGCAAGCAAAAAGAAAATACCAATGTGAGATTTAACGTGCAGTGCATAGGTTCCAATTCTCAGTAGATTGAAATTCTTTTGTTTTGTTCTCCAAATTCAGCTGCTATGACGTCACGTGAAAAGAGTCTATAGCTGGGTTTCACTTGACGTCATTTCCTGTCTCGTGCAGAATATTCATCAGCTGATTGAAACCCAGATATTGATGGTTTGGACGCATTTGCAAGAGAGTACTAGAACGACAAAGATATAGCGACCATGTTGGTAATATTAGATACCAATAACATGCCCGTGATGGCGTAACGTGCAAACCAAGAATACTTCGAGAAAGAGATCTTACCGAAGTTTCCAGCTGCTTGACCAAGAGAAGACAGTACACTCATGGAAACAAAGTGATCTTGTCCTTCTGTATTTATTGGAGGCTGAATAGAAATATAACATGCGTTGAAAACAGATATCTCTCTGCCTTGGAGACGAGACCAATTGTCTTCTCCCATCCCCACCCCCCACCTACGAAAATAACTCTACCTTACTCTCCATCCTCTCTTTAACACGCAGACGCACGGTGCAGCATTGCTCGCAATATTGCTGACAATGCTGCTGACGTAGGATCGTTTTCTACTTCAGCAACATTGCGTGCAACAAATTGCGTCGTGTGACATGTCTCACAACATCGGATTGCCTGTGACATTGCGTGCAATGTTGCACCGTGTGTCCGTAGCTTTAGGATAATTCTTCTCCCTCAGTCAACCCCCCTACTTTAGCAAACGACCCAAATATATCTTACTCTTTCAATTAAAGAAATCTCTATCCTATCTCCATTTCTCTCCCTAGGATAAATCTTTCTCCCCTCCCCCTACCCTAACAATTATCTTCTCTCCCTCTCTGTTCTTCTATGCTGAAGAAACAATCCCTACCTTGACTCTTACACGGATCTCTACTCTCCATCCCTACCTCTCTGTGCCGACCAATCCCTCTTATTAGTCCCTTCCCTGTATCCTAGTCATTTCTTCTAGGCCACGTTCGATATCTTAAAATTCAGACTTGATTGCAAGGCTTTAGACGCATGGTACTTCATGCATGGTCCAAAAAAGTGGATCACCAAATACATTTATTGGTAGGAATACAATAATGTACCATATACGACGTTCCTACCTTTCGGCGCAACGATAAGAAAATTTTGGTAGAAATGCTAGTGAGTTCACTACTCAACAACGTTATAATCGAATCTACAGCACTATATCTACTGAATCATTTAAGGGTTTAATTTTGAGCATTTTATTCCGGATAGTCTCGGTATCGTGCTAGAATTTTAATATGTCGAACGTGGCCTATTATGTATTAACAATTAATAAGTAACAAACCTTGGGAGGCTCATCACCATCACCACTTTCTTCAAAAAACCATTCATTCTAAACAAAAACACAAAGAGATAGCAATGAGATACATGAGCAGTAGGTAGTCTCCGTCTATAATACGGCCAATATCTTACATGAGTCAGTAGAGTCTCCACAATACGACACTGATCCGACATGTCTTTGACCATGGATATCATGGTATCTTCTCCTGTTCGTACCAAGGTAGGACCGAACACAATAGCCAAGTTACGAGCCTCCATCTGTAAATGAATCAAAAAATAAATCACTTAAATTTTTTCAATTGAAAATTGAAACAATATATTGTCAGGCAAACTGGTCCCTGAGAAGACAGCGGTGCATCCCTCGTCTGCATATTATATATGGACACACACACACTACTGAGTGAATCTCACAGTATTCTATTTTGTTCGTAGGGAGAAAAACCGAAGAAAACTTTTCCACTTAGGTGGTTCCAGAGAGCAGGTCATGGAGGTTCCAACGCCCCCTAAACATACACATTATAATAGCCATGAGACTGGGAAGAACCAGCATACCTTATTCTTCTCTGTGTTATCTGAAACTCTCTTCAAATGCGCCAGAAGATATTTTAATGTCTCGTAGCTGTGCTCCGGTAAATCGTTGATCTAGAAAGAAAACAAGAATATTTGTTTTTAGCGTACGATATTTTCAGCGTCATTTATCTGCCTCCCTGGCACGGTGCATTAAAAAAGCAATATCAGGTGTACCAGGGTCCCAGTTCCGGGCTATAGTCCAGTATTATTTACTGGGGCTCACTACCACTATATACTTAACAAATCATGCCCCTACCCCACCCCACCCCACCCCCAACATACATACAAGTTGTATTTTATACCCAATTGGAGGTGGGGTCCAAAGGGGAGTCAATGCTGGTCCTCATAAAGGGGGATATCGGCCTTACTAACTGGATCAAGTAAGAACTAGATATCAATAAACAACTCACCAGACATTTGAGTGCCCACATGCGTTCTACAGGGTCTTCCTTCTTATTAGCCTCTATAAACGGTTCGTACAGTTCTAAACAGAAAATAAATGATACCTTTATTAAGCACACAACTTGATGTTGGACACCCTTTATTCAACAGACAGATGCACGGGTCCAAATATTTTCGTGCCATATCTTAACAGAAAAACGAACCTCTATTCAGCAGACATGAGGCAAGTTCCCGAAGGTGTCCGCTAAATAGAGGTATCACTGTAGATAATAGCCCACCTTCGATATTCTGGTTAAGCAATTCAAGGCAAGGCTCCGGGGAAACAATGAAGTAATCCTAATATATTCTTTTATTTCGCCGGAGCCTCGTCTTCAATTGCTTTGTGCATGATCACTCAACCAGAATATCGAAAGTGGGCTATTCATTAGATCATCCTCACACATGTTACTAATAACATAAGGTGTTACGGTACCTGCGGTTATCAGTCCTTCGGGGAGTTTCCGTAGAAACTGCTTGAGCAAACTGGTAATGTTATTCACATCGTGCCATTTCTACGACAAAAACGACACGGTGTTTGTTAACGATTGAAACTTTTCTCCAAAGAAAATGTGAAAAAAAATAGAGAAATTACGGAAAGTGTTAAATAACTATGAATATGATGAAAAGTTCATGGGTGTAATGTTTCCCGTGTCAGACCACGTTTCATTCTTTAGAAAATAAGAGTCTTCGTTAGAGTTGCATCCATATTTGTGTCTTTTCATGCACAACAGTTAAACGAATAAATGATACTTTAGGGAATAACACGTGGTCTGAAATGGTAAACATTATACCCAAGCTAAAAAGGTTTATTTCCTTCACCACATTCCATAGTCCCAGCTGTTTATATATATATATGCATGCATGTACATCACGGACTAGTCTTCCTACCTCTTCCTCAAAGTTGACATGATCAGCTCCCCTGCTGTTGATTTCATCGTGTAATAAGGACACCGCTGCGGAGTTTCCAGGAACTCTACACAAGCAACAAAATGATTAACAAACAGTTGAAAAGCGTTTTAAAAACATCAGGGTTTTTTTACGGTTTGCGCGCGTACAATTTTACTAAACTTGCCGCTTCGCCATCTCTGGTGGAAAACGTATTCGTAACATTAATATAGAACCGGAGATTTCGTATGACTTGCCGTGCCGTGCCGTGACGGTGCTGTGTTTGAGCATGGATAATATAATAACCTAGGATGTTAGAGTATTTACCTGTAGACACCGACATTATCAAGGCCTTTCAGATCCACCACTGTACAACAATGTTCCACCAGAATAGGAACAGACTACAAATAACAAAGGACAAGGAAATGAAGTACACTGACGCCCTAATGTTGGCTCAGTATAATACAGCTATTGCCCTAAACGCTATTTTAAACAAATGGTTATTTCTTCTTTCTTATTAAACAGATTCAGCATAGCCGACGGTGCTCGAAATTGCGCCGTCGTCTTGGATCCGCGTCTTCGTTTCTGAATCTGCCTTTTTTGACCATGGACACGGGTACCCCCTACCCCACCCATATCGTTACCTTAGGTACTCCTTACCCCACCCCTACCGTTACCTTAGGTACCCCCTACCGCATCCCTATCATTACCTTAGGTACCCCCTACCCCACCCCTATCGTTACCTTAGGTACCCCCTACCCCACCCCTACCGTTACCTTAGGTACCCCCTACCCCACCCCTATCGTTACCTTAGGTACCCCCTACCCCACCCCTACCGTTACCTTAGGTACCCCCTACCCCACCCCTATCGTTACCTTAGGTACCCCTTACCCCATCCCTACCGTTACCTTAGTAATAAAGCAAATGTATTCGTTTTGTACTGAGTTGTTTTCATAGTTTAAACATTTGCTATAGTATAAGTTTCACCAGTACAGATGAATCTCCATGAATATAAATGTAGTAGTGTTTGTACTGAGTTGTTTTCATAGTTTAAACATTTGCTATAGTATAAGTTTCACCAGTACAGATGAATCTCCATGAATATAAATGTAGTAGTGTTTGTTCTTTACCTTGTTAGATTTGGAGCATGGACACAATTCAAGAGGTACACCTATAGAATGCCCTGCAAAACAGCCACACAGAATCAGTACAACAGGTTGCACTACAACAACTGAAGGTCAATAGTAAGAGTAGAGAGAGACCTACCATGAACATAATTAGAATTATTTGATGATTGCTTCTTTCGTTTCTTCTTGTGCCATTGATTATTTTTATTACTTTCCCCTAAAACACGTTACAACAAAAAATAGATAAAATAACGAGAAACTTGATCTTGTAGACTTTTAACAAGGTGGACTTAACTTATTAACTGCAGTAGAAAAACTAACCATGACTTAATCTACAGGACAATGTTGCAGGCAATCGATGTTGAGCCGCAATTTGTTGCATGCAATGTTGCTGTAGTAGAAAACGGTCCTACTTCAGCAACATTGCCAGCAATATTGCGCGCAATTTTTAACCGTGTGCCCGCATCTTTTAAAAGGGGTCTAGAGATGTACTCCCAACACCATACCGCTTCGCCAACTCTACACCACCCCCACTGCACCTTAGACCGTAACTCACCATCTGTCTGTCTACTCCTACCTGTCTACATAATCAAGAAAGTCAAATTCAACAATACCTTTTTGTATACCAGATATGTTCTTGAATGATAAGCTTTTCTTGAGGTTCGAGAAGTTCGGCATCTTAGCGCTACTGCCAGCAGGTGTGAGCTTGTGTGAAGAAGAATGTGTATTCCTGATAAACAAATGACACAGCGGCTTCAGGACGTATACCGGGTAGATACTAAGTATACTATATGTATACAGTAGATACTATTAAAAGAACACGTCAAAATTTGTAAGACCCTGATTCAACTTTCAGCCGACTATTCGCGATTTCCAGTTTTGGAGCAAAATAAAATAAAAATAGAACAGTCGATCCCCATTAAATATTGAACCCGGGTGTCCGTGTTACAATAATTACGCGACCAACACAGCCCAAGACATCAGGGTTTTTGGCTGCCGTCGATCAAAAATATACTACTGAACACAGACCGTTGAAAATCTTATTGACGGAAGCCAAAACCCAGACAACTCGAATTATAGCTAGTCGTCTGGGTAGCGCAATTATGAAAATGGATGAAAGTGGGTAATTAATTAGGAGTAAATGAATATAATTGGGACTCCGAAAAGAAGGGTCGTTTTGTATATTGACCAAAACGCGTGGATGGAATTGTGGATGGAAGAAAAAAAGATGGAAAGACAAAAGAAGTGATAACGAACCCTGTCGATTCCTGTTCCACGTTCCTCATTCTACGAATGATAAGACTTTGGCTTGTTACTCCCGACTCCTAACAAAAAAAACCGAAAAAGAAATGAATGAAATGTGTTCAGAAAAAGTAAAATGGGAAAACGATGAAATAAGAGGAAGGAATACACAAATAAGATTATATATTGTAATGAGAAATACCATTTTAAGACTTACATCTTCATCAGGGTTGTTATTGGCTTGAATTGCTTCTATCCACTTCATCATAGACGAACGGTCTTCACACTGATCAGGAGAATTATAAGAGACCATTTATTTTTTTGGCTTCGGTCGATCACATTTACAACAGCATGGGTTAATAATGTTTTTGACTGACAGCAGCCATTAAAAAACTTCACAATTTGGTAGGGTTACTAGAATTACACAGATCAATTTTCATCTAGGCCCTTCAAGATCGAATTAGAATTTACAAGTTGATTTTTGTGAATGGAGGAAAACTGGAGGACCCTCAGAAAACCCTCCAAGTACAGGAGAGAACAAGTAAAGAAATTTGCTCACATACGACACCAAGCCCCGCTGGACTCGAAACCCGGATCGCATTGGTGAGAGGCGAGCGCTCTCAAATAAACGAAAAGAAAATGAAAACGCGTGCAAGTGCTGTGTTTGCAGATAGAGCAGATTGCGTATGAGTGTAAAAAGTCGCGGCACAAGGCACGGTTACGGTGCGGACACAACACCGAATGTCAATTGTTTTCATACACGTTTTTCATAGTCATACGAGAACTTCTCTATACGTTAAGCACGGGGGATTGGCCGAATATGAGAAAAGTGTTAGAAGAAGCTGAGTAGAGTTGTTGTAGTTATACCCCAAATCTTACCTGGAAAAGATATTCACATCCATTGAACGCAGTCATTCGAAAGACATTTTTCCTTTTTGTGTAGTCATGAGCGATATCCACAATGCTGGACTTAATACTGATAGGCTGTTGATCGTCTCCTCCATCCTAAATACAAACCATACTTTCGTTATATGAACCTATTCAACTTAGCCGTGATGTTTCGTGTCATCCCTATGAGAATAACATTCTTGGTTCAAATCACCATATCTTTTCTTCTCAAGCATTACCAGTAAACAAAGAAACAATACTCAAGAAGATGACACGAAAACGTTCGCTCTTTTTTTTTATTTTTTACTTGCTTCGCTCGTAATTCTGTAAGTCTCTGAGAGGTTAATTTGGAGCAAGTATAACACAGGGGGTAGGGGTAGAGTATATCTATTACCATTTTCGTAAGACGAGCAGCTTCTTTGTCCTTGTAGAAGTATAATACGTGTCCCCTTAGGACAACGTACACGGGTTTCCACGAGCGCACACTTGATCTCTACAACAAAAAATAACAAAAATTTGCACATTTTCCTGGCGACATTGATCAGTTATCCAGTAGCCCTCAGTGTCAACATAGTTATCTTGGATCTTCGCAGACAGACAGTGTGTATATAAATACCACTGAGGCGGCTTCAAGACGCTTTGGTGTCGACGACTTGCTTACCGCGGCACCGAAGCAGGCGAAAATTGCGGTCAAGATAAACATTGTTTGGAGAGTAAAAGATGATAGAATTATCAGATCAATGTAACATACCTTACCACCACCACCCACTACCAGCTTTTTCCACAAAAAACCTTCTTTGATGGTCTGAAAACAAAAATATAATCATAAGAATTTGAAAATGCAGAAGAAGCTTAAATTTAGAAGGCGATCGCGTGTGCAACCCAGCAACTTTGCTTGGCAGCATCGAAACCACATCTCAGTACTGCTTCGAAACGAAAACTCTCAATCATTGTCAGGGCAGTTTACAGATTGAATTGGAATTTAGCATGTTAGGCCTCCTTGTTTTCAGAGGGTAGCACTTAATAGCCAGTGGCTAACAAACCTGTAGCCCTCGTTCCATGATCGAATTGGAATTTAGTAAATATTTGAAGGAGAAAAGCCGGAGAACCCAGAGAAAAACCCTCGTGAAGCACAGGAAAGAAAAAAAAAACCAATAAGGAGTCGAGAACCGCTCAGCTCAATCACAATTTATTGATGAGTAACAAATTCTTCCCCCGACTTCTATTAACTCCTTAACCGACAAAGCATGTCAGTTCTGATGTTATGGTAACATACATTTGAGTTCAACCTTGACAATGAAGACTGATTTTTGGACAAGCTGTTCACATAAGGTAAATGCCAACCATACATACCTCCATATGTCCAGGCACAGCTTCATGATCATCGTCACCTTCTTCTTTCATTTCTTCTAATGTAATGTGCGGTGTTTTAGAAGTCGAAGGAGAAGAGGTAGCCATCACGTAGGATATTCGTCTCCCGATACGAGGTGCAAGAGAATCGTCTGTACCAGTATCGCCCTCCACAAAGATCTACACGATAAGACGAAACAAATTGAGCCGGGAAAAAAACATGGGAAAAATTCACTATATTTTTCAATAATAATGAAAAAATAAATAATAATAATAATAAAAAAAAAAAATATATTTTTTTTTTCAATAATATTTGTTACAGTCGAAAAACCGTGCGCACCCAGAAATAGTTCAGAAATCTAATATTGTTCGGCAGGGACACGGTCACGGTCACGGTCATGGTCACGGTCACGGCAAGGCGCGGTCCGTGCCTTAAGTTCTTTAGAGTTATATACGAATATTGCTCACTATACCATACCTCATCGTCATCGTCATCCATAGGTAATCGCTGTCCCTTTGGAGTATCTTCACAGATTTCAGTCCCTGATGATACATGTACCATCATAGGAGTCATGAAACCAGACGACAATGCAGATGACAAAGTGGGCGTCTTCTTCACAATACCCTGTGTTCCTGACGAGGGTTTGTTATTGGATACTGGAGCCTTCCCTGACGCATTGGTTGCCATTAAATAAGATGTTCGTCGCTGCCTGGGACTCGTACCCGCTTGCATAGCTCTTCCGTCTTCGAAGTTTGGTTGGTTCCGGCTGATCGAGAAGTGATCTCCCGATTCGTTGGAGATGGACACCTGAATTTCTTCTGTGTTGGCTTGATTGGGAAAAACAGACACTTCGCTTGAAACTACGTAAGGAGAGTTGTCGGAGTGACGTGGGTGCTTGGGAGGGTGTGGTCCGTCCGAATACCCCTCCATCTTTGAGCCACTAGTCTCCATAGGTTCAGGCCTACTCTCGAGTAACGTAGCACCCATAGTCGAGGACTGCAGCCCTCCTGATCGGTCATGGTTAACATGCGAAGCGATAGTCCGAACGAGATACGATGATGATTCTTCATTACTTATCTTCCTCGTAGCAGGTTCTCTAGCTACGGGCTGTCTGGAAATGAACTCAGAATTGGTACTAACGTTAACAGTGGAAGGTCCATCTGATGCAACTATTCTTTGAGAAGATAAGACATACTGTGGTATTCCATTCGAGGTTGGTGCCTTTCCTTGGGGTTCACCAATATTTATTTGAAGCGAATTTTGATTAATTGATATTTGTGGTCCATTTTGATGCGATAGATTTTGCTGTCGTCTCCGTCGCTCTTCCCAGCTCTGAATCCCTTCCATCTCTACAGCAGGCAGAGATCTAGACCGTGTTTTAGTCCTATCTACAACAGTTAGTGAATCACCGACATTAGACCCTCGTTGGAAATGCAGCGCTCTTGGTTTCCCAGTGTGATCCGTAGCAGCAAAGAAGTAAGTACCCCCACCAAACTGGTTAGGACTGTTACCATGACTACCATGATTCCCGCCCTTTTGTACGGTACTGCCACCGTTCGAGTTGTTATTCATCTCATCCTCCTTATTGGCTGAAGAAACAACATACGCCCTATTTCCTTGAGCTTGTTTGTCGATTGAGCTTCTTCTAGTTACTATGGGCTGTGCTGGAGTATCGTCTGGTTTGTTGGATAGGTTGACTGTTAATGATGAGTTCTTCAAGTGACTGTCAGAGGGTTGGGTGGGGGCTATTGTAATAGTGGACATTACATTAGTGTGTTCAGTTCTGTCATGGTTTGGTTTTGGTTTGGTTGAAGGGGGACTTTCTGATATCACTGGGCTCACCTGGAAATATATAAGAAATATAATCAGTGAATACTAACAACAATTGAGTGTAATGTTTCCCCATTTTAGAACACGTGCCTTTCTCTTGAGATTAAGATTCTTTGTTTGAGTTGTATCCATATTCATGTGTCTCCTCATGTGCAACCGTTAAACAAAGGAATAATACTCTAGGGAATGACACGTGGTCTTAAATGGGAAAACATTAAATCCAAGCTAAAGAGATCTATCCTCAGGAGATTTCAAAGTACTTCAATTTTTACATGTGATTTTGAAAAACTACAGAACAAATATACCATCCATATCCATGTGTTCTCATTGTATTGTCATAATTTTGTGGAACATATCCTTTTCGAATATGGTGTCTATGACGTCAAACGAAGAGTCTGATAATGTCCCAGATTACTGCTAGTGGAAATCATTTGGTTGTGCCATCAGGGACATTCTCAGAATCCTCGTTTGACGTCATAGATGTCATATTGGAAAAGGATATAGTGTTATTCCTTTTAATGAGGTGGTTCTACCTCACAGCTCAATTATTTGCTACATTTATTTGTAAATAATTCTGCCACAAAATGAAACATATAAATGCCCCATTGTGCGGCCATGCAATATCATCTCATATTCACTTACCATCTGTAATACACAGTCTTCTTTGGGTACAATACCAAGCTCGACAGAATCTTGACTAGAGAAGGAAAAAGAAAACAAATTTTAAAGCATCAGCTTCAGCTTTATCGAACACTGAAACTACCACTGGGCTGAACATGGGCATGGCTGGGCATGGCTAACTCACGAATTGGGTTGGAATTTAAGGTGCAATTTATATACATTTATACAATGGTGTTGTGATGCAGATTGCATGGAGCATTGCGGCGTGTAGCCTACAGTGCAATTTGAAAAATGTTGCAAGACAAGTTGCAGCAATCATTGCCAAAAGTAGAATTAGTTTCTACTTTTGGCAATGATTGCGTCTCTGTTGCACCATGTAAACACTCTTGCAACTCTTGAGACAAGTTGCAGATAATCATGCCTTTAAGAGGGGTCTTGCATAGTGAGAAAACGAAAGTACCTAGAACACCCCTCAAGTCCAGGGAAATACAAAAAAAAACTCTGCTCACATCTGATGCCAAATTGAACCTGAGAGGCCAGAGGTGAGAGGCAAGTGCACTCACTACCTATACAATGCCCTAGCTGACACACTATGTTTCTCATTCATTAAATAAGAATTAAAGAACAAAATAACTAGCTAACCTCTTCTGGATCATTTCAATGACTTGATGATAGGACTTATTGACAACTTGTAAGCCATTTACAGACACAACTTGGTCACCTACAAGAAAATCAAGCCACATACATTATTTAGAGCATAATTTAATGTTTATTACAATTTTGTCCAGGAAAGACGAAATAAAAATCATTATAGCATTACTTCCACTCTGGCAAACTTTGGCAAACGTCATAATCACCAATCTAGCAGTGAATATCATCTCATAATAATAATGGGAAGTTCTTATATAGCATATTATACATACGTCTCAATGCACTTCACAATCTTTAATTCTCAGTGGAGGACTTTACAGGCTGTTATGCAGCTTACAATCATGAGTAGTATTAGTAATGAGTATGTTATGCCTCCAGCAGGAATCTTTAATATTTAGTGGAGGACTTTACAGGCTGTCATGCAGCTTACAATCATGGGTTATAATTAATAATTAGTATGTTGTCTCCAGCAGGAGTAGGCTGTTGAACCAGGAGACAATCCCCTATTCTTGTATGAATAATCCAACAGGTTCTATAATGTCCCCAAAATACTAGTTAAGGAAGGGTTGGGAGACAGGCCCTACATTTTAACGTCCTTATCCAAGAAGACTTGAAGGTCTATTTGCAGATGTAATTACAAAGGCAGCACCTTCTCCTCAGTTATTTTAAGACCCTAATTGTTGGTCCGCCAGCCGGGACTTGAACCCATGACCTCCCACACTAAAGTCTGATGCTCTACCATCTGAGCTAACCAGCTGGTGCTTAGCTCGACCAATCCAATCACACAAAACTCCATATTGAAGTCTAATAATATACTAAAAGGATATTAATATCAGCTCGATCTCAAATTACCTGATGAAAGCCCTGCTTTGTCTGCTGGACCACCTGGAGATACTTGTCGCACAAACACAGTATCGATTGGATGAGCTCTTTTGTGTTCACTGCCGACCTGTGACAAGGGAGGGAACATTATAAATACTGTAGACCTGTATTTACACCCTAGACCCTTATTTGTATGGATGTATTTTTTCTCATTTTAGACTATGTGTCATTCCCTTGAGAATAAGATTCTTTGCTCAAGTTAAATCTCAAATAACTGCTACACAAAATACTCAAGGGAATTCATATTTGTATTTGGTACAAACATCTTTTGTTCATCATGCATCATATGGTGTCGTTTGTACCCAAGCTAGACCACAATGCATTCTGTTTATTGAACTCAGAAAAGACCATGCTTCCTCTTTGTAAACCAATGATTTGAAGTAAAGTCTGTGATGGGTCATGTCTCACCTCATTTGGACTCCTGGATTTAATGACTTCAGGAGGATAAACCACAAAGTGTCTCAAGGTAAAGCCAAAACTATTGTCAACACGCCTCAGCACCACAATATTAGCTGCAATGGGTTTTTTATGGCCATCAGTGGAATCTGCTGTAACCAGCTGAACTTCCTGCAACACATCAATTAACATATCATATCCTGTGTCCCTTTCATGATCAGCAAGAAGCTTTGCGACCATTCATAATTTATATAATTTATGGGCTGGGGGGGGGGGGGGGGGGGGGGGGAAGGTATGTAGATTCTCAGTTTTAAAACAACACCTTTTAGGCAGCCCCCCCTTTAGAAAGCTAAAATGTATTTGTGCCCCTCCCCCCTAAAAATCTTTTTGCAGAAAATACAATGCCCCCTTTATCTAATAGCCCTCCATGACATTGTTTGAAAAAGTGGTGGCCCCTCTCCAAATCCACATTGCATCCCATCCAATACATCATGAATGGCCCCTTAAAAATCATTTGCATATTTATTCTCCAAGGGAAAAGTTAAATATATAGAACAAAATTGATGCAGTCAATCTATATATAATAACTCATCCCATTAACTGGATCATAATATGAAGGTCAATTAATTTCTCATAAAAAAAAGAGACTGACCTTGTGCGACAATGTTCTTCTAGAACACTGTTTTAAAAATAATACTGTCTGGGGTGTGGATATAATGACTTGAAAGAAAAAGAATATTCTAGATATGCTTATTATTTGATCTCGCATTACTTGAATCTGTTCTGTAAGGTTTTAGACAATGTTCATTCTAATAGAATTTAGTTTAAAATTCTTTGGAGAAACTATAAAAACTCAGACCTATTCCAGCAACATTGGATTCCTGTTCTATCATTAGAATTTCTCAACAGACTTTTTCTGAGCTCAGTTGATTAACCACAAATAATGGTTTCATCTTGAGGCTGGACTTGTTAAAATGCAGAAAATATATCAAAAAAGATCAAGTCCAGCCTTGCCTTGAGACCATGTTTTTTTTTGTGGTTATAAAACTAATTTAGGAAAGGTTTATTGTAATATTTTGAGGTCTGACCTAGGTGGGGTACAGCTAAATCTATTAATTAAAAACTTCGGTTTTTAAAGACTTTATAATGACTTAAAAAGCTCTTTCTGGAAAATGAGATTCACATAAATCTTAATAGATTTTCTAGTACAGACATTAACTCCATCATAACAATTAACACAAATTACGAATTTGTATTCCATGGCCTTTAAAGATATCCACTGATGAAGCAATAATGAATCAAAAATATCCTCCAGGTGTCAAAGGTGCCAAAATTCTTTTAACAGTGTTAAGACATTAGTAAATAATACCACCTTGGGTGTGGCTATAGTGTATAAGAACCTTATCAATAAGGATACAAAAAAGTTATTGTCAACCTTAATGGATCTTGGCTGTCCTTTTCCCTTGCTATCAATAAAGGTTATCTGGAACATACAACTACTATTTTTAGCTAACAGATAGAAACACTATTGAGAAATATTAAGGTACTATATATTTGTAAATAAAATACTTTAGGCTAAAATTATTAAATCAAATTTAATAATTCTGAGGAAAAATTAGCAGTTGGAATCAATGATGTGTTTGTAGTTCTTCCTGAAAAGCTATTAGTAATGATATTAATATCCTAATAATAATAATACATTTTATTATTCACAGAAAACTTTTCAAGGTTCTTAAGGTTTTTGTAATTTTCTTTAAATACCGCTTTCTTTGTTATTCAAATTTCCTAGCATCTTAACAACTTAATGAAGGCTTATTATAATAGGAATTTTCACAAGTATGTGTTACTAAAAATAAATCATTCTTTTTTCTACAAAGAATTGAGATCCAAATCTAGAGAAAGCTATTATATATATGAACAATAATCCATGAAAAACAAAAGGGAATGGTTCTTGTTAGTAAGAGGTCTTTTATGAGCCATAATAATAATATGACCTTCTGGTTGACTGACCACAATACATTAAGTGAGTGATATACGATACATTAATTAAATTGTGATCATATGAATTAGTCAAATATTTGAGTCTAATGGAATGAGATTCAATTCAAATCAAATCTGAAGTTTTTAATGAACTAATAATGTCTCAATGACAGAATCTTCAAGTTCTTGATTCAATATCAAAGAAAATGCACAATTTAAAGCAGAGAAGAAGAGATCACTTGATTAAAATAGCAGCAATGGATAAAACTTGGTTTTTTTTTATCACAATATCTGAATGAATCACATACCATTATATCAATATTTTTGTTTATGTTTGTGGCTGTTTATATGTTTGATAATGTAAAGGAATACATAAATGACATTACACAGAACTTTCTGAATTACTTTTTTTTAATTATCTATGCTCAATTTTGAAATGTGTTAATGAAGAGTAATAGTAGTGCAAGATGAATGATCAAATCTTCAGTTCACTGGTCAAAAACAGAAACAATATTTCTTAAGAAACTGTTCAGGCATTGCCACAAAGAATCATGACCTTGGCAATTTTTACATTATCGAAAATAAAAAAAATCATGAAAGCAAGTGAAATGTACCCAGATAATTTCTGCTATATTTTCGATGATATGGTTCTGAATCCAGATCTAAAATTTAAGGGCACCTGATTCATTTCACTATTTTCTACATGTTCAAAAATAATAAGTGAAAACTATGAATTTCACAGAAATTTTGTAAAAGATACAAGTTAACTGCTACTATTACTATAGACACAATATAGCTAGCACAGGGGAAAATATCATTTGGAATCAATGGAATGTTGCAATATACTCATACTGTATATAAAATGTTCAGTTTAACATAATTACCAAAACATTCACTCAATATCGTATAACAGAATAACAGGAGAATACAAATTATAGGTCATTAATACATAAAATTTGATTTTTGCAGGGGTGGATTTAGGGGTGGGCTGACGGGGCCGCGGCCCCCCCTTTTAAAAGATGTATTTTCTTTAAGCTTGGCAAAATAAAAATATTGCATATAGTCTTGAAGGTTTTCTCTCAGGAAGAAGTTTTCCGGCCCACCCTTTCTTTGATTCCTGGATCCACCCCTGTTTTGACTCACAGGAAAAAAAATCGAAAAACCATGAATGTTTTCATTATAAACCATGATGGTTTTCTGTAAAAAACCACTAATAAACATAAACATTAATGGTAAAATAAATTTTATTTTTCAAATAACCATTAAAATTGAATTTACATTAATGGTTAAATTAAAAACCATTCTTGTATTTTACTCAAAAAACAATATGAAAAACAAAAAAACATTAATGTTATTACAAAGTGTACCATTCATGGTTTTTACATATCCATCAATGGTTTTCTATGCCCCATCATTACCATTAATGGTTATTGTTGATGCATTAATGTTTTCATGAAAATACATTTAGATTAGTAAAAAACCATGAATGGAAAAAATGCTCCTTAAAATACATTAATGTTATTGCAAAGTGTACCATTCATGGTTTTTACATATCCATCAATGGTTTTCTATGCCCCATCATTACCATTAATGGTTATTGTTGATGCATTAATGTTTTCATGATGGTATTACTATATTTCCCATCATAGTATTGCGCTAATTAAACATTAATGTTTTAAGCCATATAACCATTTACATATACCATCAATGTACAATGTGACTTAAACATTAATGTTTTCATGATGGTATTACTATATTTCCCATCATAGTATTGCGCTAATTAAACATTAATGTTTTAAGCCATATAACCATTTACTTATCATCAATGTATTATGTGATTTAAACATTAATGTTTTGTTATCTGATACCATGCATGGATTAACCATGTTTCCCATCCCTGTAGTATTGTAGTAAACCAGTAATGGTTTAAATATTAAGTCCATTGATGTTTTTTTTTGTTATACCATCAATGGTTTATTACTTATAATAACCATTAATGGTTAGTGTTCGGCAAAACCATAGATGTTTTTTTCAATGGTTAATGGGCATTTCCCATTCAAAAAAAACATAAATGGTTTTTCGATTTTTTTTCCTGTGACTATTCGTCTTGGATAAAATTAGATAAATTGTCATTTGCCAAATACATCAATTAAAACATAACCTACAAATAAATAATATAAAATAATAAAATATAAACAATAAAATTAAGTGAATGAGATTTAGCAGTGAAAAAATGGTTTTTCATCTACTGAATCCAAATGGAATTTAGAACTACAAATATATTATTGTTTATGAGGAAAGAAAACTAGAAAATCCAGAGAAAAACAACTGATTAGCACAAGAGCGAACTAAAAAAACAACTCTCACAAACAACATGGAGTTTGAAATTTAAGAATAGATCGATCCCAGGTCGTATCGGTGAGAGTTCTCAACCTCACTGCTATATCACACATGCTTCCTTCTGATGTCTATTATTTAATTAGAACTCTAAATATTGATTATCATGTATATCTTAAAGTTTCCAGTTTACTAATATTATTGTTGGAACAAATTGCACCTACCATGGTTATTCTAGTTCAAGATATTTTCCTTCAAAATCTCACACTTTCCATATCATTTTCAGTTTTTGAGGAGAGATTGATAAATAATATTCAATATTTCATTTAGATTATTTGGTTTCATTTAATTTTCAAGCAATGCTAAACTGGTTTAAATACAAAAATATATTTCTGTTTCTTCTTGTATTTTGGCTCATTAATTCTTTTATCCTACCATCATAGAAAATAGACGACAATTGAATATAATGATATACAGTGGGGAAAATATGTCAACAAAAGATCTCTGTTGAGGATCATCTAAAGAACAGCTGAACCAAGAGATTGAGTAACAATGTTTGTATAACCCAAAAAAATAATTTATGTGAGGATCAATGGTAATGTCACCATAAAAAATACACAGCTCAATATGATGATAAAGTAACTGAAAGCCAAATAAGAGTGTTTCCATAATCACATGATATTTAATGGCTAGGGCTATGATATATGATAATGTCGAACAGACTCAGTATTCTATAAAGTTACATGTAATCCTCATCTGCTCACCATTCAAAGATTAATGTGTCTAGAAAAGATAACAATACATCGTGATAACCTCTTGATTTAATATACAGTACACACGTTTTTCTTATATATACCTTAATGCCATTGCTTTAGTGGCTATTAGCAGATTTTTATATGACAATGGAAAAAGTGGTATGATATGCTGGGCTGTGTTTGATAAACAGAATGCATTCTGGTCTAGCTTGGGCACAAACAACATCTTATAAGGCTTGGTGAACCAAAGATCTTTGTACCCAAAGTAGACCACAATGCACCATGTTTGCTATCTCAGGAAAGGTTTATTCCTTGATTTAAAATATTTGATTTAAATTACCCTATCCAAATGTGGACAAGCAAGAATTTTGATCACTATGATTGGTTAGTCTGTACCAATCAAAATTGAGAGATGAGAGCCACTAGAACTACTCTTTCTTAAAATATTCCTCCCCATTTATTGGCTTGGAAATAAGAATCAATTTCCGAGATATTTCCGAATATAGTCACATGATTTATAGAATAAAAACTTTGACCTTATTTTTGATCTTAATTTTGCCTAAAAATAAATAAAAGATCAAACTGAATTACAAAGGATTTTTCAGTTATTTGGAAAAAGAGTGACAAGGTCTTACATTAAATCAACAAAAAATATGTTTTGCAATTACATTTTTTCCTCGAAATCCACAGAGGAAATACTAGACATATTTCAACAAGCTAGTACATTATCAAATCATCATATTATGCTGATACGTCCATTGTGTATGGAGAAATAATTGATAACTTAGACAGAGTCAAGGATTAATGGATTACCTATATACACTATAAACATTAGTAGGACTGATTAACAAAACTGATATGGTATCAAAATATTTGTGGAAAGTCTCACATATGAGCTGGAAAAGGTCTAGAAAATTCTATCCACAAAAGGATTCTCATAATTCTGTCAAAATAAAGCTGTAGGTAAGATTTTTATCACTGAAAATTTACAGCATAATTAAAGCACAGTAACTGTGCTAATTAAGGGGAGAAAGATTTATTATACAAGGGAGGGGAGGGTTAGAACTGTAGTGGAATGAAGAAGAAGAAACAATTATTTGTGATGAACATTAAGTTGTTAGAGCCCCATCAAATGCATCCCTTAAATTTCAAGGCTCCACTGACTTTCCAAAAGCTAAACACCAAAATTTAAAGCCTTTTCTTTAAATATTGAAAAGTATACAATGTCCTCCCCCCCCCCCCCCTGACAAAAGAAATGCATTTCCCCTAATTCACTATGATCTAGAGGACCAGAAACAGAGTATGTGATAACTGGTAATCCAATTAAACTGATGAGACACTGCAAAAGTCATGTCTGCAGGATGGCATATCCATACTATAAGTTCTCACTATCACATCAAATATGCTTCTACATCAACTTTATCTTAGTATTAGCCAAATTCAGAATCCTTATGCATAAATTTCTCTCACCAGAAGGTCAAAAATGGACAAAAAAAAAAAATCCCCATTCGTAACCGATCTACACGTAGATCTATGTTTTTTGATATTTCAGTACAAATATATAAAATAAATTGAGTATCTTAATAGAGGTTAACCAAATAAATGATAAACACTGCTATCAGTGATGGCACAGATCCAGGTTATAATTGCTATCTGGTACATCTGGTTTAAAAGGATTTGTACTTCACGTATCAATAATTTATGGAGTTCTTAATTAAATCTGACAGACAATGCAACAACCTATTCCTTTTAGCATTCTGAATTAGTAATAAATCAAAAACTTGGGAATGTTTATGAAGAGATGATTTTTGTGAAGGATTTATCAGAAACCATAGACGGCACTCAAGTGAAGTCATTAAATCAGCTGAATCTTTAACAGCTAATCGGTGACCTTCTAACACTGCCTGGCAAAGAAAAAGGTGTATACTTTCAGCATTTTCCTGATGCCTTATCAAACTACTTTTAACATATCAATCATACAATCTTACATTTATTTTATCAAAAAATGTTTAAAAAACTGCAACCCAAGACTTTAAATCACGGGCAACAACTCAATTTATATACCAAGTTTATTGAATAGCAAGAAAAACTCTGACATAAAAAGCAACAAATAATACCAACAGTCAGTGACCATCTTGTTATCCTATATTTTTACATAACACCCTCCTTCATGCAAATTAGTTATCTTAATCAAAAAAGCAGTTTTTTCCCCATTTTAGTTTCCATGGAAACTCAGTACCCCTTCCAGATTTAGAAGGATACATTATGCATTGTAAATAATTTAATACACATATATTTTCAATGACCTTGGCCAGGGTCTGCTCTTACAAGGCTACCAAAGCAACCTGGACAAATGAATATTTACTGGAGTAAATTACATGAGCTTCAAATATGAACCCACAGCTTATACATCAGAGTCCCCTATCCTTTTTTAAGTGAAGCGTGTATGGCTGATTTCTTTTTCCATGAAACATGAATTAGGTTTAAGATCTCTTTACGTGTATTTAAAAATGGCTTTTGAATTTTGTATGAATGTGAAAAAGATTTTATGATTATTTGTGACACGTGAAAATACAAAATATCTTAAAATGATTTTATTTTACAAAGGGGTATAGGAGACCCTGGTACATGGCCGTCTGAAATATTGTACTCTCATCCTGCAGTTAATGTCTATATAGAGTTCAAATGGTGCTCTGCACTGAAAAATATTGTCTACATCAGATTAAAAAGCTGGTTGTCTTTGTTAGGTAAGATCAAGGACTTGTGTTGCCTGGAAATATATGTACAAGCTCAGGACAGTATTGGAAAACCTTTAAAACCTTGCAATCCTATAAATTTTATTGAACAATAAAACCTCTGGGCTGATAAAATTCAGGGCATGACTGATTCACAGATCTAACTTATTGGAATCTAATAAGGTGTATTGTTCAATTTTCTAGTGATCTAGCTACTAAAGAGCAGCCTTAGGCTACTTCTCAATCATTCTTCAGGATAACTTTGATCCCATTAAAGACATAGACCTAGTTGAATACCAGTAACAGCACTGTTACCAGACAGGAAAAAATGCCTATTTGCAATTATGTAACCTAAGTATTTGAGGTGACTCATAGAAACAGCAATTATACCCTTCAATTGTCACCAATTATTCGTATTCTGCTCCTAAACAAATATATATTTTGTCTACACATTTAGCTATTTGCTACACGTACATACTTCATTCATATTTAGCTATTGATTAAGTTATTTGGCATTCAAATATCTCAATGATAAATTTGTCATTTTTCTTGTAAATCATCAATCGGTTGAATCACATAAAACAAGTGTTTGACTAGTGGCTAGTTTGATGATAGAATTATTTTAAAACAATTTATCAATGAAATGATAAATATATACAACTTGTATAAGAGTGGTCATATATATTTATTTTTATTCTACATACCATTTCATTCGTCATTCTGGAAATGGGATGACAACAACTAGGCATTCTGAAAATACAAGTCTCTCAGAAGTAATTCAGGCACAAACTAGTTCACAAAAAGCTTGTGTTTGTTGTTTTTACTAAATTTACTAAAACTTATAATTTTATGATAACCAGTTATTTGTGTATAGTATTTTGGTAATGCAAAATTGTGGGTTTTGCTGAAACAAATTTAAAGAAAGATTGACAGTTTAATAACACAGCTAAATCATTCTTCCTGTTGTTTCTTTTATCTCATTGATTGTGGCTTTTTTTCATCATGAAAAGATACTTAGTCAGATCAATTTATCTCCAGACAAGACAGAATAACTAGTCATGATTATGATCAGTGTACTTGGCTTACAGAAGCTGCTCTTTCTACTCTACAAAAACACATAACAAAAGACAAGAAAAGAGTGCAATCAAAACATTAAAACAAAAGAGAAAGATGCTACTTTATGGTTCAAAGACAAATCCCTGGTATAAAGGAGATTTCACATTAGCATTTGTCAATATGGTTATCAGAAATAACACATTAATCCATACCGCATGAACACCAAAGACATCTCCTCAACCACAAAGTTCACCTCTTATTTTTAACTCCTTATTAGATGTAATTAAAAGCCAGTCTTTGAACATAGATTCATTATCAGCTGAGGCCATTTAATTCTGTGTTTTGGAGGTTTTACGACTGAGTAACTACGAGTTTAATTGAAATAACCACCGAAAGGCCAATATCGAACTGTTGAAAAACAGTCCTAGGACCAGAAGGCAGTAAAAGAGAATCCTATTTTCGCCGCCGTATGTCGGAAAAATGACACAAACAAAAGCAAACAGTCCTAAGAATGAGAATGAAAATTTAATAAAAGTAAATCAGGGTAATGTTACAATGTGCAAATGTATTCTAATGGATCATAACGCAGATAAAATAAATACATAACATCAAGCTTTTGATAGGGTAACCAAAAATAATGAACCAAATTTGCCCTCAGGAATAAGAAATACGGGCAATAATTGTTTCAAGAAGGACATGTAATTACGAACAACGCGGTTATATGATTGGATTAATACGAAGTTGATAACTAGTTGTAAAAGAAAACACTCGACCAGTCCAATATCTTCGCCAATAATGATTCCATAATCTACTATCGAAACGATTAACATGAGCGCGCTTTATTCAATTTGGACAGTGATTTTTCTACGCATAAGTCTAGAAAATTTTTTTTTGATACAACAACAGAATAACACAATGATTTCCCATCGCGGCTGTCCAGTCTGTATGAACGGTAACACAAAATTACACAGAACGCCGTCAAACTCAAAGTAAACAAAAGCAAAACGATGTCCGATCGAACTTGTTTCCGATAGCATAAAAACCTCTAAGGGCACGAGAAAAGTGTGGAAATCTTTTGATGGAATAACAAAGACACCACTGGTAGCCTTGAGTACATTTTCCGGCTTGTTGGTGCTTTTATTTGATGCAAAAAAGAAGCACTGTGCAGCAAAGACGAATGACAAAAGCTTGTGGCTCGAGTTGACAGTACACACAATCATAGTAAACATAAACATGTCTAAGGCTCTATACTCTGAATTAAAACATGGTATTAGACATTACATTTTTGAACTATTAAAGCCTTCTTCATGCTGTCTTGGAGCACAGCTTGGCACAAAATCGTGACAAAATGGCCAGGCCATTTGCCTTTGGAAGAGGATTTTCACGCGATAGCGATAAGACTGCTTGCTGTGAAAATATCTGTAAGAGTATTGAATAGCGACCAGTGTACCTTGAAAATTCAACCCAATGCCTTTTTCTGTATATACTACAAGCAACAACAAAATAAACACAATGTCTCTTACCTCAGTCGTTCCTTTACTATTAGCCATAAATTCCACAACAACAGATAATATCTTCAGGCCAATTCTTCAGCCCATTTCGCAGCACAGACCCTTAATGTAATTCCACCGTCGGGACTAAATTTTAAATCCTCAATTGACCGACGTTATGTTCAGTCAATATCTCTTTGACTCTAAGGCAAATCAAAACAATAAATACAACGACGAATCCAGACTTATAACGTGAGTTTTATCAACACGACATGAGTTTTGAAAGTAGGTCTGTAGTAGTAGTGGCGACTCGTGTCCAACTTGATAACCATGAGAGCGACCAAACTCTTTTCGTAAATTTGATTGTTTTGCCCCTGAAGCGGTCTTCCGTTAGTCGAAACAGCTCCTACATATTCCTAGCTGTATGTAATTCCTTGAAAGTCCTGTTTGTATAAAATACCCGTTGACTGAACGCCCTAAGACCTCAGTGTCCGATGCGAGTTAAAATGGCAAATCGCTGCTCACAAATAACATTCCGCCGCTAAGGCTTCAAATTCCGAATACTTCGACAGCAAATGTTGCTTCGTCAGGCCAAGGCAGACAGTGTAGCCAGCATTGCTCCTTAGATATATGCCTTGTTCGACAGAAAGCGTGGTTTCTGACGAATAAAGAACAGAAATAGTGAAAGTAATAGCGTAAAATCTGAAACCGTGCTTGTCGTATTCACTCAAACTCTCTATCAGCAAGCTGAACATGGTCACGTGACCACACCAACATTCCGATCCTGCTTTAACTTTCGACTTCAAAATGAGGCTTATTCTCTAACCTATCTTGCCAAAAAACATCCCGCTATTACACCCCTAACATTTGTTTAATAAAATAAGTAACTAGAGCTGGACTACCCTTTCCTCTTAAGAAATTAAAGCCTTATAAGGCTACCGTGCTGATACGCTACAGATGTTTTGGGGTTTGGTGAGTAAGGGGATTGTTTCTGTGGGATAGATGAATTCGATGTACCCTCTAGCCTCCTTCCGGACTGGAAATTTGATTCCATGACCTCATAAAAACGACGAACGTACTAGCAAATTATCTGGGACATAAAATGATCGAATAATTGAAATGGTAAAACCACAGGGTATAATTCTCTTGGCTCTTATTTTTCTGGTGTAGTTACGGTACTTTTGATTTTTCTTTCAGAACTAAAAAAAATTCTCGTTCGTCCTTACATGGGGACAAAGAAATAGACAAATAATATCAAAAACTCTTTTGTTAATTGAGTCAAAAGCTTGGGTTTAAAATCCTTTAGCTTGAGTGACAGATTATTTTGTATCAGAGCTCTTAGTCTATAGATAGATACAAAGTGAGTTTTTAGCAATGATAAAAAAGTCTGGAATTTAGTTGTCAAACTGTTGAAGTCTCATTGGCCCAGCTAGAAGAGAAATATTTAAAATCATTAATCTCGTTGCCTTCCGACCTTAACTCCGAGGGGAGTAAAAAAAGAAAAACAAAATACTGATGTGTATATAATGGTCACGTTAAAGTACTGCACGCGAAAATATGTTTCTGCCTGCTCATGCAGAACTCTAAGGTATTTAGATTTTGACTTTTAAAATCTACAGTAGACATTTAGCACTAGATCTTTAAGAATATCGCTGTTTTGTCTTTGGAAGACTGAAAATTACTTATGTAATTCATACCTGTATGTAATTGATTTCCAGTCAGCGAGATTCTACTGGCACGTGCAACGAATAGAGAGAGAATCTTTAGAACTACCCAAGCAAAGAAACCATTCATCCTTCCTTATGCATTCTATTTATATTCTTTAAAGGTATGGCCTTTCTCAGGCCTTCAAAAATTGCAAAGCCGACTGTATTGCAAGTCGTCTTGCGGGATATTGGGAAAAGTTTTCAATCAGCAATAACCGCGCCTCGGATAGACCTCACTGGCTACGGTAATGCCACTGCGCAAAGCTACCGAGAATTATGACCCAAAGTGTATTGAAGCAATACCACCGGTTGAAACGTGTGGGATAATAAACTTGTATGTTTCATCTCAAATATTCTCTTGATACTCACTAAAATGCAATAAGTGATTTTTGCAACGTGTTTTTTTTTCAAATCAGAGATAATTATTAGTTCTAATATAAAAAGAAACTTTGCGCATGCGTATAGGAACAGTGACGTCATGACGTCATATATCTATGGTGTGAATACTGGTTCAAAGAAAAAATAAAGTTCAAAGCATTGGCATACTTATTTTGCGATTAAACAATATACATATATATCAATGCATAAGTATCAAAACCTCAACATGAGAAACTTCAGAGTCACCGATAAACGCTAAAATAATTAAATAAAGAGAATAAGTAAATATACTTATGTGTTGTCATTTGACGGAGGTTTTAAAAAACTTTTATCATTACGTTTTCATTTTGAATTTTAAGTTTAAAGTCTATATTTTCTCCTAATGCAACGTTGAAAGAACGTCTTGTCTACGTCTGTTTCAATTTCGAGCCCAGAGTCCTCCGATTTCTTGGTCAGCGGTAAACCAACCTCGTACTCAGTTCCCCTCTCACAACCTTTATTTTCAATATGGCGGACGGAAGACAAAATAACTCTTTTCTTTTCTTTCTTCTCTTTTACTTTTTCCAACCAGTCCACAGTGAAAAGCTAAAGAGGTAGTGCTAAGATAGTAAAGTTCGATCCTTTAATTTAGAAAAACTTATATTTTTCCTTTTCGTTTTTTAGATTATTCCCAGAAAAACTCTTGGTGAACGAGGTAAAATATTCCAAGATTGCTTGTCATTCTTCTCGCTTTGATTATTTGTATCTTACCTATTGTTGTAATACTTCGATAGATGCTAGATCATAAGGAATCAGCTGTATACCTATTGGAAAACCTTGAAAAGCAATGCAGTTATGAACTGAGAATTTCTTATCCTGCAACTGTAAGTCCGATCCTTCTATGCATGCTCTGAACATAGTCCCCTCTATTAACTATGCTCTGAACATGAACAGTTATATGCAGGTCTTGTGTAAGAGACAACCCATTAGATGAAACAGGTGCTACACTGCTAGTGTCTGATGAATGCGCCCTAGTGCCAGGGAGAGTTTTGTACTAATACTAATGACAGCTGAAAGGAGGACTGCCCCAAGAATTGAGAGAATGGAATATCAATGAAAAGGCAGTTCTGATGCAGACCCTTATTTAAGTTGCTTTACAGTCTGCAGTTGTTTTGAGGGGAAAAAAGTCACATTTTCCTCCCAACAACTACAGACCACTGCGTAATGCAGGCACTAACTGTCATTTTAACTGTTATGTTATAAACCTTGCATTCTGATTGGTTGGGAGTGTGTGCTTTATGTTATAAACCTCACATTCTGATTGGTTGGGAGTGTGTGCATTATGATAGCGCACAACAGGTGTGCCCACTTTCTATTAGATCATTCATATCCAAAATAACATTTGTTATGATTTGTATTTTATAAAAGAAATAAAAAATTTGCTTGCTGTACTGTGTGTAGTCATGCAGCATTTGGGAATGGTCAGAACACTTGAGAAGGGTTGAGAAGCACTCTGCTATGCATCCTGCTTCTTGACACTTTTCTCGTGTTCTGCCAAACCCTGCATGCCTTATACATGTAAACTGCACACAGCATGCACACACATTTTCTATATCTTCATCTCAAACTTACCTATTTCTTGAAAGAAACAGATATTTTTTTAATTAGGGTCATATGAGGGGTATGACATCAGTCTGTTTCCCATCAATATTAGAGTTATTAATTAGAATGGATTAAACTTTAGGGTGACTGAGTAGAAAAGAGAAGCGTACCTTATTCATGATTTTTAAAACCATCAACTTATTGGATAAACTTGTTTTATTTTTTTCCGTTAGGTTCCAACAGAGTTTCTCATTAAGCTGATAAACTCGACAGAATATTCACATGGCAATAATGGAAGAAAATTATTAAATATTGAAAAAATAGTATTTGAAAATGTTCAAGATAATGTAAGTAACATGAGATATAGTTTCTACCACACTTGGACAATTTGCACAAATTGATGTTGATATCCCGGGGGGTACTTTGGGTCGTTTCATATGGGGATGTGCCACCCGGATTCTTGACCCCTTACCCTTTTCTATACCAAATTTCAGCAAAAAAAAACCCCTTTCATAAACCTTTGAAGAAAATCTACCCCTTTTTATACCAAAAATCACAAATTTTCACCCCTTTGCTATAGGTGCGGCCCGAACAAAGTACCCCTTTCAGGCGGAGCATCCCCGTATAGTCCATTATAGTACCCCCCCCCCCCCCCGGGGTTGATATGCAGAAGAATCTCAAGTCTTTCACCTAATTACACCATCTTTTATCCAAAAAGGTGATGTTACTAACATTTCTTCTACAATTCAGGAACAATATGCAAAAGTCACTGCACTAAGAACTGGGGTTCCACTTCATCCAAGCAGGCTTCAAGATCCAGTCATTTATAACATTGGTATGTCTTTCAAGCCTTTCTTCTTGCTGTTGTTGTGCCCTTCTCTCTCTCTCTCTCCCTCCTTCATCCTATATTCTACCATTCCTATATTTCTTGGCCACTATTTTTCTCTGTATTTCTTTAGGTAACCCTCTTCCTCTTTTATACCATCATCTGTTTTGTCACCATAAAGCCCTATAATGCAGACCTTTGCCATGTTTTTTATTTATTATTTTTGCATTCTTATTTAATTCTAGTTTTAGAGAAGCTCTACCTTGGTTTACCTTGGGAAGTGTGGAAAACAGGAATGATCATTATCATCACTCTAGCTATAATCATGAAGTATGTTTTACCTCAGTTGCATAAACACTTTGAACTCCAACGTCTTCAGATGCAAAAGCAACTCAGTTGATTTGATTACTTTACAAGTTCTGCAAACAGGTTTTTGTCTGCTGCAAAAATGGATCTAGGGGAAGTTCACTGGATGGCATCATGTCCAGGAAGCCCACAAAAATGCAAAAAAAGGATCTTTGAGAAATGAAATGAAATTCTCCCATAGCTTTTTAGAAACTTGTACCTTTGGCAAATACACCATTTGGGTCCAGGTACACTGGTCTTTGAAAGAACAAGACTGAGTGCCACCTTTTGCTTGGTTTACCACATGTTCGTATAAGGAGTTCAGTAAGTTTTTCCATGGAGAAAATAAGCCCAAACTGGATTTGAACAAGAAAGTTATTAAAAAATTTTTTTCGGAGATATATATTTTTTTCTTTTAAGAACCACTAGAAAATGAATACTTATGACGTTATAGGAAAAAATCAAGCGATCTCTAAAGCAGCAATCCTAGTCCCCAAAAAGCTTACAAAATTGGACCAGTGAGGATTATGGGTGTATCTGGATACACCAGTGGGCGTAGCCAGGATTTTGCCTTAGGGGGCCTAAAACCTGTTTTCAGAACATCAAAAAAAAAACGGCCGACCAAAAAAAACGGCATACACGATGGTGGAGGGGGACCCGGGGCCCTTGACTACGCCCCTGTACACCAAAAACCTGTTCAACGCATGAAATATCGTTGGAAACTTGGATTTGTAACTGCATGAAAATTCACCTCCATCGTTTGAGTTCATATCCAGCATCCATACCGTGACAGGAGACTTGGTGACAGAATAAATCCTTCAGGGACTAAAAGGTCAACATAGCATACCTTGAGCATTACAAATCACAAATATTTAGATCACAAATTATCGAAAGTAGTCTAATTATAGAACTGTTACTATGTTATGCGATATCTTTCTATTGACCTTTGTTTAAGGATAGCATAGCAACAAGGTGCCTGTTTGTACTTAACTTCTCCATGTACACAGGACAGAAAGTAAAACTGTATCTGGAAGCCAAAGAGTAGCGTCTCCGTAGAAAATTACTGAATGATAATTTGTTGAGGCTTGGTGTAAAGAAAGTCGTAAGCGGATAAGGGGAATGAAAGAGCTTCTAGCTGTGGACTGAGTTGTTATCTAGGTCGATTCGAATGCTACCACTTCCGTGTTATGGATGAAGTAGTTTTGGTCCGCCAAAGAGCCTATGTTAAACAAAGTCTTCTAGGACGCGGAGGATTCGGAAATGTTTACCTTGTTAAAGACAAAGATGAAAACGATTTTTACGCTCTGAAGCAAATCCCTATCCAGAACTATAGCCATGCTGAAGCAATACGAAAGGAGTTTCTGGCAATGTTGGTGTCACTTCGTCACCGCCATATCATTCATCTGTTTAGCTGCTCCATCTCGAAATCAGGCAAATCACAGCTTGTTGCGAACTTTATCATGGAGTACTGTGCAGGAGGTACGCTAAACAAAAGGCTTTTAAAGCCCAGTTCACATGCAGTGGACCTCAAATGGATGATACAAATAGCTGATGCTGTGTCCTTTTTGCACCACAAGGACATCGTTCATAGGGACCTTAAGCCAGAAAATGTCTTATTGTCCACTCGAGAGAACGCAAAACTGTGTGACCTGGGTTTGGCTTCCATTTCTTTGAAAACACTTTCACCAGACAAGAAATCCTCGCGAAAGTCGCGCGGGAGTTCCGATTATAACCAGGTAGGGACACCATATTACTGGTCCCCGGAGTTACTGAATGGTTTTGAGTACCGTAAAGAGAGTGATGTTTTTGCTTTGGGACACATCTTGTATGCAATTAAAGAGCGTTGCTTCATAGATAGTAAGCGACACGAAAGGTTATATGGTGCCTTTGTAAAGACCGATCAAGGAGTAATCTCACTTGGACGAGCACTACAATGCTCTCCATCCTCTCGCCCTGTTTTCAACGGTGACGACAAAAGCGCCGTCGACAAAGCAACAAGGACAGCCACGAGTGCAGCTTTGGCTTTTCGTACCGAGTCGCGACCTACTAGTGGACATATCTTTCAATTTTTGAAAGAAACTGCTCGATCTTTGATTGAAAGCAGGAAACAGCACAAGCAAACGCTACTAAACGAGGAATCACAGCAATTAGAAAAAGTGAGAGCGATAAGGGTGTAACATGAAATACAATCGTACTGTAAGATAAAATTTAACAGTGCATGTCGCTCTGGTGCAAGAAAAAAGAAGGAAAGAAAATGGTAAATATAGCCATATAAGCCGCCGTTTTGAGAAGCTAGATAAAGAATATTTTTCAAAACAGTGAGGAAAAAATTTAAACTGACGATAAATTTGTATGACTTCGTATTTTATTATCGAGTAAAGGAAAGGAAAGAGAGGAATGTTTATATGTTGATTAGGATTGGAATGATCGATGTATGCGGGAAAAATTAAGCCTTTTCGTTCTCAATCAGCGTTATTGCAGACTTATTACAGTAATAAAAATAGAACAAAATTTTAGATTATTGTATATATTATGGATATGAATTGTATATTTTTATTATAGTATATATTATGGATATAAATTGTATATTTTTATTATAGTTTAGGTGGAATATCTGTAAACTAGCGTTTTAGCTAAGTGTATGTTCCACGGTAAATAAAGTATTATATTGTATTATATGAATGCAATACTATTCTGGTTAAATTGTCCCTTTTTTTGGTGCTAATAAACGAAAGCTTTCATGGGCTTTCATGGATACTTTTATCAAACCCTGAAACATCCTCAGTGCTGACATGAGTCAGGGCACAGCCAAATTAGAATTTAGGGTGTTTGGTTTTAAGGAAGGAGCAAAAATGGGCGGGAGAACCTTGGAAAAAAGCCTCAAATCAACCACCACAGTTACATGTAATGACACTCCAGGAATCAAACCCAAGATCCCAGCACTATGACACTCCCTAGATTCCTTCTACAAAATGAGCCAAAGCATGTGTAATACAAGAGTCCACACCCTCTCACATTACCTTAGCAAGTATTGGAGCTTGACCACATCACTAAGTGACCACTGAAACTATATGCACCCCTAATGTTCTTTAACAAATTGTGAAATAATTACAGTAAGTTTTGATCACATCTTTATTTTGTACATATTTACAACCGAATACACAAGCAAATAAATGTATCACAGCATTAAAAACCTGATTCAATATTTTCAAATATCTGAACAAGAACCATCTCCTATTTATCAATATGTATATGCTTGGCACCAAGATACAAAGGTTTCTTATGTGTAGTTTATTGCTTATATTTTTTACATAAATAAAAAAGGAGTAGTCTAATAATTATTGAGATTTCACTTTAAAATATGTATGTCAATTTAGGGTTTATCTGTTTTACTGGTATTT
This sequence comes from Anthopleura xanthogrammica, assembly GCA_964019055.1. Lineage (NCBI taxonomy): Eukaryota > Metazoa > Cnidaria > Anthozoa > Actiniaria > Actiniidae > Anthopleura > Anthopleura xanthogrammica. The sequence continues at coordinate 16,686,540 of OZ025206.1, forward strand.
TCTTATGCATTCAAAAAATATTTAGAATCTTTGATAATCTTTTTAAGGCATTCATTTAGCAATGTAGATGATTCTGTGTTTCTCTATTGTTTCAATGTCTCTTTCAAGTTGTTTCATTTCAGTTTCCATGCGTTCTTTCCTTGCTTTCTTTGGTGCTGTATCAGTGACGACTGAGAGTCCTTGATACTGATGGTGAAGTTCTTCCCAGTTCTTCTTAAGACCATCAATTATACTTTGTCTGATAGAAGAAAATATTTCTTTAATTCCAATCTCATTACAATTAGGAAAAAATATCAATCTATTTAACCAGGGTGGTGAAGGGGTTTTCTGAGATCTATGATTTGGCCTTTTTTTGGACCATTATCCATGAAGTCTGTGGTTTACAAATTCTGATCGATACCCCTTCACCACCCTGTTTGATGCTGACTGAATCACACAAAGGCAAGATGGAAATATGTAACCCATTAAAAAGTAATTACCTTTCACTGCCAGTTAGTTGCCCCATTGCACCTTGCTGCATTTTATCATGAACATAATGTTCATACTCCCTCTGTGCTCGTTCAACCTCTGCCTTTCTTCTCTCTAGGTAAGCAGGGCTCTTGCCGTATTCCTTTTTCTGCGTATATTTAGGAGTCAAACCAGATGGCGTAAGAGGGTGAGTGGCTCCAGCTCTGGTATCAACGAATTTCTTTTCAGGTTTTTTTGGTACAGACATAATGTTTTCAACAGCATTAGTGGTGATGAAGTTTTTATTTGATCGTATACCCATCAGAGGTTTTTCAGTATGGATTGGTACTGCTGGGCGTCTAATGTCCTCATCGGAATATTTGAATGGTTTTTCTATAAACAGAAATTTATTTTTTGATTAGTATTTTCTGGCTTGAAGTGTGGTTTTGATTTGTTCATGCTAAGATGTACACCAAAGCACAAACAGATAAGCAAACAAATATACATAACAAAGTTATCTGATTCTTCCACACACTTGTTTTTGCAGAGGTATCAGTGGAATGTACGGCTAATACCTCACCTCTCTCACTCTTGTGGTCATGGGTTCAAATTCCAATCCCCTACCTCCCCTCCCCTTTCCTAAATATTACATAGAGTTGTTTGTTGTTTTCCTCCCTTGTGCATCTTAACTTGATCATGTAACCAGGTCACAAATAAAAAAAAAGGGTCCAAAAGCATTTTGTCAATACTTACTTTCAGGCAGTACAGGCTCTTTGGAATGCTTTTTCAAGAAATCTGATGGTGGTTGAGTCGCTACCTTAGGTGGTCCCTATTCAAAATTAAGAAGACAATGTCACTTTAAGTAATTATCAACCAAAATTTAAAATATCTCGCTATTAAACATTAATTAATTCACTCGGGATATAAATTAATGGTCTCAGAAAAACACATAAAATTCTTGTTCGCGTAATTCACTTACCATAGTTTTCGCAGTTGTCTTATTAGTGGTATGTTCTATTCTTACAGTTCTAGAAAATTTTGACTTGTGCCTGAAAAATAACGATTTATTAGAACAATCGATTACGAAATTTGGTACACATGGCAGACTAGCATAGCAACCATATATCCACAACAACACGGACACAAATGGAAAATAAAATCATGTATTGGTACATTAAAATACCCGAAATGTAGGAAAAAAGTATTTATTTATGGGCTTTGGATTATGTATCATGGATATTTTTTCGAATTTTAATACCGCGTTGAAATATTTTAAGGTTTTTATTCTTAGCTTGGTGCTTGTAAGATATTTGTCGACTGAAAAGCACAGCCAAACAATTCAGTACACCTATTCTCCGCTCAGCTAGTTTTTTCAGTACGAATAAAAACTGGAGAGAAAGTATTTTATTTTAAATTTTTCTTATCTCACAAAATAGAGAGAGAAAACCGGTAATTCTAAGCAGAGCTTCAACAATTCTCCACCCAACATACCTGGATCCTTTCGTCGCTTGCTCTTGAATTGTCGGAATAAGATTGTAAATGCTTTCCTCCATGAAGTCATTTGTTCTGTAAGCTGAAGCTACGGCCATGATGGCTAGGTTTTACGCACAAATAAAGTACCAAAATCCAATATTATTGCTTCTCGTTGGAAGTTTCGATTCTCGGTCAAGTAAAATGGCTGCTTCTTCTTATAAAAGATGGACGTGTTGATCCCTTGTTGCTATGGCGAGGACTAACGCTTGGTGGAATGTGATTGGTTAATGAGATCACGTGAGCATGAAAACTAGACTAGTTTATTCGTATGTTACTATGACAACGTAAGAAGACGCGCTAAAAACACAGGGATCCCAACACTGCTTTTCTCACATTTAGTTTTTAAATCGAAAACGGAAAATTTGGCTAAAACCAAAATATCGTTTTCATATTGTTGGTGTAAAGAATGAAAATAAATAGACAAGTAACATTGTCTTTTCCACAAACTTTATCCATTCTCGGTTGCACAGGTTTGCCCATAATATAAAAGCACAAATGGAATGACAGTTTTTTACTGGGATAAGAATTTTTATTTTATTATACAAACGCGGTTTCTTCTACGTATACATTCAGCAGAAATACATAGTTATGTATTTTCGAGTTAAGTTATTTCCAGTTATGACTCCGCTTTCATTTTCTTTTTTTTATTTTATACAAACACTTGCGCCAAGTGCCTCTATTTATACATATAACTGGAATATCTCATCACAAAATATGAGTATAGTCATTATAGATTAAAACTCCTAGTATTTCTGACCACATTCATTTTTTTCGGTATTATGAGGAAAGATGTAAGCTAGATTGGTTAAAATGTATGAAAACCTAGTCAATCTCCATAGAATGAAGGTGTGCAGAGACTGACACAGCCTATGAAGACAACAATGAATTTGTTGGTTTAGTCTAAGATTTATCCTCACTTGAGTTTCAACATAACCCATTATATGATTAACTACAAAAGTTCAATCAATATACAAGTTTTGCTATAATTTGTGGGAAAATAAATAGGCTTAGATGAAGTACATCAGCTCTGAGCGAACGAAGTTGTTTTTCTCCTCAGTATGTCCAGTTGGATAGGCAGCGACAAGTGCATCCTGCAACAAACAAAGATAAAAACACTTCCAGTTAGATCATATGATTTGATAAAGTTTTATTATCTATACTCTTGTATAACTATGCAACAATTTACAATGAAGTGATACAAGGGTACTGTGGTTGATCCATGGGCTAACCCATTATGATGTTACAAATAATTATTATTCAGCCAGCATCAATTCTTTGTCCTGTTCTACTCACCTGTGATCCAATGTAGAGATTATTATATATTTTCCAGTACACATCACGGACTTTCCTTGCTGGATGGAATAGACCCTGAAAGAAATAAAGCACAATAAGAAATGGAGTTCAATAGCAAGCAAAAAACAGTGTCTTGACTACCTCCTTCACAGGCACGGTTTTAGTGGGGTGGGGATTATTGCTAATGTCGTTAGCGACGGAAAACTATAAACCAAACATTTTTCTCGCTTTTTCATCCATGAATTTTCTAAAAAAAATTGCGATCACTAACAGACCATCTTAGTCAAAAAATTCACAAAATGCCCATGCCAGAATACCAAAAATTGAATGTCCATCTTAATGAAAATTCTAAAACTGGGTCACTGGACACTTTAATAAGCAATTTACCTGCATGCAGTATTGTAAGGTTTTGGCTGGCCCGAGAGCAACTCGCAGTCCATCTACTGCCTCCATAACAGCATTTATGACGTGAGGGGACGTTTCGAAGATATTTGGCCAGATGTAATTCATGAGATGACACAGAGCGTCTTCACAGCCCAAACCAAACACACCTAAGGACATGTGCTTGATGGCCGAGCATGCTGTCTGACGATGAACAAGATCCCTGGAATGAACAAACAAAGTTAGAAATGAATGGACAGTGCAATTTCAATACTACAAGAAAGAGAGGGATTTCTTAAGCCTGTTACAGACGGCAAGAAGCAAGGCCAATTGACAACATCTGAATAATCAGAAGTGACATCTTGACTTTGCCTAAGTTTCGTACTTTCAGTGTGATGTATTTTGCATGTGCCTTGTGCACGTTTTATCCGACAGCTGGTATCCTTACTAAATCAGGCAATTACATGATACGACTGGATATAAAAGGAGAACTTACCTATCCATAAGGGCATCTTCTAATAACGTTGTCACAGCATAGATGTAATCTTTTCCCATTTCTCCGATATACTCAAACAGAAACGACAATGACTTGAGAACACCGTTTTGAACATTGAGCTCTGGAACCCGATATTCATTCATTAAGGCTGGTAATACAGTGAATGGAGAACAGGTCTCTGCTACGATAGCAATAGCAACAGTTGTACAGACACGATTCTGTCTCTCTTGTACTTTGAGATTGTTGAGTAAAGTAGCAAGTACATCCTGAGGTCTGAAATGATAAGGAGAAACAGAAAATAAAGATACACGAAAAAAATATATTAAGAGTGGTCATACACATTTATCAAGAATTCTTGGGGTACAACCATGTGACTGAAAAATTTCCTTGATATATAAATAACAATGAAACAGCCGCCATCTTGGTTGATCTAACAAGAGAATCTCAATGAGGAATGCTTTGTATAGTCAAGTTTAAAATAAATAAAACCCATATACCATAATACTTACCCAATGGCCTTTGCAATGTAACCAAAGGTATTGACTGTTGCTCTTCTTATAGCTTTTTTGTGTGCCTTTAGTAACTCTAGCAGTTCAAAACAGATTCTCATCCATTCTCTAGCACCTACATGCTCAGCACCACGATCGGCTATACGCCCAACCAGATCAATGCAGTTTTCTTGGACTTTCTCATGTCTGTAAAGCAGTTGAAAAACAGTTTATTAGCTTTAAATTTTACATAAAAAAATTAGGAATGAACAGACACTACTTTGAAAAAGCAAAATGAGTTATCAATGATTACCTGTTTTTGAGGATGGGTGTAAGTCTTGGCAACAGATCTTTGATGGGTGGGGTCATCTTGTTCATACCAATCACATTCACTACAGCCTGTTAAATGAAGTATGAACAAATACATCAGTATAGAAATAGATTCAATTTTCAACTTCAACTTTTATGATAATGCAATAATTTATTTCTTTAGATTCCTATAGGAAGCCTTGCTTCTTTACTGGTAATTTTTGCAACGACTCACTCATACATGAGATATATGCTATAAAACCATGTAGCAATAATAAGCTGTAATCCCCCCAAAATAAGAATTTAGAATGATTATTGTACTTAAATACAATTTAGATATGAATGTTTCGTACCTTAAGGGCTCCCAAAATGCTGCCCAATACTTCAGGGTACTCTTCACCAAGGTATTCATACAACACAACACCAAGATGGCCTAACAGTTTTTCCTGGAAAAAAGAACACATTCACTGAGATCACATACGCGGTAACAATAAAACATTCTATACATGAGAGATAAAGAGGAAGAGATAGCAAATCTATTGGACAATCCAATAAAGCCAAATAACAAAACCTATTGTTACTGCGATTCTCAATATTCTGCAAACTTGGTAGTTGCAAGTTGCCTGTTGATTTGGTTTTTCACTGCCACCGGTCAAAATTATATAAGGTGCCAGCTGATTAGTTTTGATTGACGGCAGTGAAAAACCAATTTCACAACAAGCTGTTGAAATGTCGGAGTTCACAGAATATTGAGAATCATAGAAAATGGTTGAAACATTAAAATCACAATGGCCATGTATACAAACATTATTTTCCATATAAATACCAGTAAACACTATATTATTCTTTAAGGTTACTACTTGATTGTCCATCAATTTTTATAAGTGCAAGCAGGGGTATTTTTTCTGTATTAACCCTTTGACTCCTGGAGGTTTTTGAGGTTTTTCAGTGTTTTTCTGGACCTAAACGTTCTCCAAGCCCTAGCAAGACCATATTTGGAGTTTTGATTGACTCGGTCAGTGTTTTATGTAAATGAGGGATGACGTTTACTGGCTGCATAATTAGTTGCCGCTTGAAGCCGTTATTCTTGGAATTGGGCTGCCTTGTTTTCGACTATTTTCGAAAATTAGAGATTTTGAGAGCCATTTTGTTCATCTATGGAGTGCTGGAGGGCATCATGAAGCCCTAAGACAGCTTAAATCAGCATGATCTCGAAGAACTGAGAGTATGCAAGGGATTTTAGCGTCAAAAGTTCGTAGATCATGTACATTCGTACGAGTTAGAATTTTTGGCGCGATTATCCTATGAGCTCTGAAACAATGAACAGCCAGGACCTACTGAGGGATTTTATTTAATATTTGGCTTGTGGAGAATGCTCTGAAGCTGATATTTGGGCAGTAGGACCTAGTGGCTCGACACTTATAAAAAATGCTTGAAATGTGGGGGCGGACTACTGTCCTGTTGAAAAAATGGCATTTTTCCCAGAATGCATTGCGAAAGAGAGTAGTGAAAATCGATAAGCGATGAAATGGGTCGAGGAAAAAGGCTGTCGCTCGCCATGTAGAAGGAATTAATGGAAAAAAAAGCACTAAAAGCCAAGTACTAGGTCCAAACTATCCTGCGTAAGGGTATTGTTTGAGTAGAAATAAAAATTGCATGAAAAAAAATGCAATGAAAAAGCGTGATTTTTGGCTTTGGGAAATGACGTCAAAAACAGTGGTTTTTGGTTTTCCAAAAATGTTTAAAGTTTTTTTCGTTATAATTTTGGACATTTGTGCAGGTTTTTTGATTTTAAAAATTGTTCTGTTTGCTAGTTCAAATTTTAGACTGGTATTTAGGTCAACTTGATCAAAATTGTTGAAGCTGGAATTTTTCATTTAAGGTGCGTTTTTTACGGGCGGTTTCGGGCGCCGTAGGAGTGAAAGGGTTAACACTAATCAGAAACTTTCAGCATACCTCTCCACATGTCATCATGACCTGTGCAATCCTGGAAATGAGGTCAGCAGCCTGTTGTCTGACCTTGGCTGACTTGTTGTTTAAACGCCATAGAATAGTACCACAGATCTGAGGTAGGTAGGGCTTTACTCTTTTGCTCAAGGCATTTACTACTGTGCCAAAACCATTCAACATGACAATATCCTGAAAGATGAGGAAATAACCAAAAATGTCAAGCTCCTGAAATTATTTCATGTTTTCTTACTAAAACTACAATTTGAAAAAATTGTAAAAAACAACTTTATCATGTCAAATATATATTACCTCCTGAGTCTGTTCCTGGAATGCATAGAGTATACCATCAATCAACTGTTCCTCAAGTCTTGAGTCAATGTCAGCTGATCCAAGATTACCCATGATCTAAAATATAACAAACATCATCCATTCTATTAGTGACATCACAAGATTTTGTTAGTGTTATTTTAATGGCCTACTTTCAATATTTCAGCTGAGTGATTGCTAAAAAAACAAGCTGAATCAAAGCTAAAAAATGTATTGTTAATGGAGCACAGCTGTACCTAGGAAAGAAATCTATAAATGATTATTCAAGCCTTGTTTTATTCATTCTACCTTTTCAATAGTTTCCATGACCATCTTTCTGTATTGTTCATTTTCATCTTTCAGATCATCCACAATGCGGTTAATGATTTCAGATGGCCCAACTTTGTTTGCCAGCTCCACTGTGGTATCAACAAGCTGGATAAAAACAAAATAAGGATAAAAATTTTAATGCCATTTTTTAAGACAAAATGAGGATATCAATATAAGCTGAAGAGAATTCAGGGATTCTACAATTTCCTTTTATAATGAATCAAAGAAGTGAGAAATGGTGGTTTAGAGAAGAAAGAAAGGAGCCTGAGAAAAGGAATGAAGGTGGAACTTGAAATTTTTCAAAACATTATTTATGCACTGCTTCAAAAAATAGCCTGTGTTCTAGAGGACCCATAGCCCAGTCTGAGGCATACCCAAAGCATAAATGTTCCTCGACTCTTTCAATGATAAACAAACTGTAGTAATTTACCTGTCGATAATTTCTCCTATCCAAAGCCATTCTGTGTTGCCAAAAGTGTTTAAAGAAGTCAGGCAGGATATCTTGTTTGATGTAGGATGGTTCAACACCATCTGTTGCACAACACTGTTTAACCACCTGAAATGGACAAATAGTTCATTAAGATCCATTTCTCCACAACAATAAGTTACTGAAACCAATTATTGTTTCAACAGAGCAGTTTTCGTATGACTCTGAAAAACCCATGTCATGTTTATGACAGCATGACAGTGTCCAAATGATGCACTAAATTTTGAGTTGGGATAGTGCTACAGGCCATGGCATTTCCACAACAATAATTAAAAAACATCATTATCATCACCTCTTTTTGCACTTATGAAATAACTCTAACAAATTATTCAAACAGTTTGTACCTTGAGTACGATCTTTTTCATCTCCTCGTCTGGACTTTGAAACTCACGAATGAGGATAATCATCACTTCACGGGTATAGTAGTTAGCATACTCAGGATCCATGAGAGGGATCAGGTAACCAATGGCTTTTAAGAAAGCAGCTAGACCCTGTATGAATTAATAAGATATTATTATTAGTGGGTGTTTTTTTTGGGGGGGGAGGACCCCCCCTCCCCCCCTTATGCAATGCTCAAAGAAGAAACTCTTCATTGCCCAGGCTTAAAGACTAAGCAACTCACAAGCGAGGTATGAGCTTACCTTTCCTCTGTGCTGCCTGATACCTTTCCATAGAGGTTTCAGTACACTATCAAATGATTCAATACCATATGGGGTAGCAGCTTCAGCCAAGGCTGCCAAAGCAAGAGCAGTAATTGTTCTTACTTTTTGCTGTTCATCAACAAGACCTGCAGAACAAACAAAGAAAATATTGAATACCTCTTGAAATCTTTTGAGCTCCAAGGCTAGGGTAAGAATTAATACAATGTTGGTTGGAATAACATAAAAGAGTTAATGGAGTATATAATCTCATTGTCTAAACATAACAAACATGATGTTGTCCATTATCCCAATCAATCAAATACACCCCTCACAGCATGTCGGAATGCAGCTCAATTTGGAGGCAAAACAAAAGAATTTCAAACTCCTGAGAATTGGAACCTATTGTTTTGCTCTCCAAATTGAGAAACATTTCAAGGATGTGCTGCAAGGGGTCTATTCTATGCCAAATTAGATTCTCAGACTTTTCTCTTTCACTAAGGTTCTCCAATATTCGACCCTCCAGAAAACACAGAAGGTAAATTCCAATTCGATCTGCGAGTTAGCCATGTGCTGACTTGTGTTAGGTCAGCCCAGTGGTTGTTTCAGGGTATTAATAAAATTAGAAAGTTTTGTTTTTTAGAATGCTAGGTGACACTGAGCAACTAGATTGTTTTTTATCACTAATACATGCTTGGTTGCCTTACCATGCTCAATAATCTCCACAAGATTTCTAAGATGAGGTAATATAGCACAGCCCATGAGAATGGCAATCTGCTGGACAATTTTGATACCAGTATGTCTTGCTTGCCATGACTTCTTGCTGCGGCACACAGCTTTCAAGAAAGGCAACAATGATGGAATACCCAAGGCAGATGCTACAACAGCAAAAGCCCTATAAAACAATGGAAAATCTTGTGTTTAGTTAAGAATAAACATAATTATCATCGTTGCAAAGATGACCTCTTTTTGGAAGAATGATGGGAATCAAGGGTGGTGTAGCATCAGTGCCCTCTACTCTCATCTCTGGGGTCTCCCGTTCAATTGCCAGACTCAGCATCCAAGTGAATAGAGTTTGTTAGGTTCCTCCCTTGATTTGAGGGCTTTTCTCCAGGTTCTCAGGTTTTCCTCCCTCTGCAAAAACTAACACACTAAATTCCAATTCAATCTGCCAGTTAGCTGTATCCTTACATAGATCAGCCCACAGCTTGTTTTAGTATCAATAGAATTTGAAGGTTTTATTTAGATAATGAAAGAATGCTTACCTAGCTGTAGTGTTACGGACATACTCATCAATATTATCAATATCAGGTCTCATAGTGGAGATCATAGTAGCCAAACCTGCTGCCTGTAAGGTAACACCAAATCTAGTTATTACTAGTACATGAATTTTATAAAATTTTAGGATTTCCCTTAAACACCTCTGCAAAATGACAAACTGACTACACCAGGGACCAAAGAGCACCCAGCTAAAATGTTGGTGGAAAGATACAGTAGAATAGTTTGCCTAAGACTAAAAGTGGGAGGGTTGAGACTTAGATTAGCAAACATACAAGATAAGGAATTTTAAGGTTAGAAGATAGATGCATACCTTGGCTAAGTTGGAAATGATTTCTCTGCCTTCAACTCTTGCATAGTAATCCTCATCAATCAACAATGGTTCAATAACCACAAGAATCTAAATAAAAAACAACAATATTGGTCCAATTTAGCAATCTTATGATAGTTCTCAATGAGAATTTGCCAGAAAAATCAACCTACCTTGTGTACGAAGGGTCTGACTAAATCATCCAGCTTGTATAAAATACGATCAATGACCTTGACTAACAAATGACGTTCCTAAAACACAATTAAAATCAAATTTTGATATTAGTATCAGTAATAAATTTATGACCAATGAACTCGCGAAATTCAAATGTAGCTTTCAGGACTTCATATTTAAATTCCAAATCTTCAATCTTAACTCAAATATTCAACAAAAAAATCAATCTAAAATTAGGTTTTAGAGCTGCTATGATGAATGATTGTGAAAGTATCAGCTTGAAAATATTTATTTTTAAATTAAAGTAATTTGAGTCATAGTGGGTGCCTAGATTTGGAATTTCAAACAAAGCTGCCAAACCTCCAACCAAGACACAAGAGTTGCTGGTCACAGTGATGTAAATTAGCTGTAAGTTATGAACCAAGTAAAATCAAAAGGACTCAAAACATGTCTAACCTGGTCTTCCAGTGTAGGGGACATCAGTAAAGGTAGAATCTGATTAAACAAAGGACCAGCTCCAAATTCTCGAGCCTTGTCAGTTATCTGTCTTAGGGCAGCTTTTCTCATTGGTGGAGTGCCGTTTTTTATCTTTAACAATAGCTTCATAATTTTTCTTTCTTTGAGTTCCTCAGGACCTAATGTGCTTTCATCCACATCAACCTATATAAAATCAAGATCAAAATAGGTGAGCATTTTAACAGGTTAAAATATACAGATAAAGTTATGAATTGGAGTGATGGCTGAGTTGTTACTAATAAATATTCCTTACCAAGAGCTTGTCAAAGTACTGAACATCATCTGGCTTGAGGTAAGGGAGATTCCCTGGAGGTTGATCTTCCACGACTTTAGCAGAACGATCTTCTTGCTGCAATCAAACACAAGTACAATAATTTAGGAACGAACTTCAATACAATACATTATAAACCTAGAGTATTTAGCAACAAATTAGTGTCTAATTCTTGGTCATTATGATAAACTTTATGGTAAAATTTAAATGGGGAACTTTAGTGTTGGCACGAATAAATATTAAACAAATTTGAACACCTGTATTCAACTATTAATTGCAGTTTCTCACCTGCAAGTAAAACCCTGTTCCTCCAGCAGGAGTGGGTGTGGCTGTCAGCTTTCGGCCAGGAGTTCTTATTGGCTGATATCCAGGTGGAGGGTCTAAAACCTAGACAAAGCAAAGAATGAAAATAAATTATATTAAGAGACAGTCCTAAGTATTAAGTTTTGAAAAGAACCTTTCAAACACATTTATCTTAATACCTTGTACCCATCTTTTGGAAACAGAGAATCCAGCTCTTCATCTGACAAAGGTCTATTTCTTTCATCAATTTCTCTCTCCCATCTGTACGCTTGCATCTGTTCTGGAGTCATGGACACCAGATGACCTAAAAAAATATCAAAACAAAAACAATGATCAATACGACATAACCCTGATAATAACTGGTTTGGCCAACAAGGAAGTCTAATTACTGCAATTCTCAATATTCTGCGAACTCAGATATTTCAACAGCTTGTGAATGGTTTTTCGCTATTGTCAATCAAAACTAATCAGTTGGTACCTTTTATATTTTGAACTGGAGGCAGTGAAAAAACAAATTCCAATGGGCAATTTGCAACTACCGTGTTTTACAGGATATTGAGAATCTCAGTAAAACATTCCTATTATATCAAAGATTCAAACTGAACTATCCCAGAATTACCTGGCGTCGGTGTCTGCATTTGCATGGCAGCAGCGCCAGCTGGTGTTACTCCACTGCCACCAATCATCGGAGTGGTACCACCCATTTGACTAGCAGGGGTTTCATCCCATCTTGAGCGTCTTTTACTGGCTGGTGTAGGAGTTGCTCCAGGTGTCTCAGCCCCAGTTCTGTCTGTCCTTGGTGTCTCGGCCCATCCAGGTGTAGCATGACCAGGTGTTTCTCCTCTTTCTGTCTTTGGAGTTTCATCCCAGCGATTCCTACGTGCAGATGCCATACCTGGTGTTGTACTACCAGGTGTAGCATGTCCTGGTGTGGCATGACCAGGGGTTGTATGACTTGGAGTGGCTTCCCATATCCTGGTGCTGGGTGTGGCTCCAGGGGTTTCTGACCCTGGTCTATGAGGGGTTAACCCTGGAGTTTCAGACCCCTTGGGCTTTCCTGGGGTCTCATCCCAGCGACTGGCTGATGGTGTTGATACCTAAAATTAATACAATTCAAATTAAGAAAGGATCTCAAAATAATATTGAATCTTATGACAAAGAATTATATATCTTCAACTTTCAAGTAGGTACACTTACATCTGCTTGGTCCCAGGCTGACTTCTTCTTTGCAGGAGCCTCATCACCCTGTGCTTGCTGGTCCCATCTACGACGTTTTCTTTCTGCAAATCAATCATATCACCCTCAAAATCATTATAAAACAATTTAAAAGGCCTTTCATCTAACATACATCAATTAATCACACAATCAGTAAGTTTGGAATTGTTAGTTTGTTACCTTGTTTAGAAGGTGCAGCCTGTGTTACTTGTAGATCTCCTGACTTAGCCTTATCCTGAATCGCTTTCACTATTTGGGCCTGAAAAAAGTAAAGAACACAGAATTCAGATTTATTCAAGTTATATATTACTGCAATAGAGCAATTAACATCTAAAGGCCCGTTTACACTACCAAATTTATCACGCGACTTGAGCAGCTATTTCAATGGGGATTTTATCCTGACCAAAATTGCAGCAAATTGCACTAAATTTCTATGTTTGAGTTGGCGGTGACATATCGCCGTGAAATCGCTATAAAATCGTCGCTGAGGTTGCACGACAAGGTTGCTAGTGTAAACGGGCCTTAAATAGTAATTCTGCAAAGCCAAATCCTAATATTAACTTAACAATCCTATGCTTTTTGGGTGCCACTGCATTCTATGCTGCACACTTTCTGTTACCATATTTCACATTCACAAGAAACAGCAACAACATCCAATAAGATATATTGTAACAATTTCGTGTGATAATGTACCTGATCACGTCGAAGGTCCTGTTCTTGCATAACATCTTTATATGTTCTGACTTGCTTCAGCAGTGCTGGATCAGGGGTCTTTCCACCTAAACAAAACACACAAACAAAACAGAACAAAAACATTTCAGTATAATTCATATGGATTTGTTTAATCATATTCTTATGACAGAGAAAAAGCTACAGTTTATCAATCTGATGACACTGGTGTGCATGGATCTCTCTTGTAAGTTATACCAACTCTTAACATTCTTATTGTAATGTCATTGAACAGAATAACCTACAAAAGTCATACACACAAACCGCTGTCCATTTTTCTTTAAAAATCCAGATACTATGTAAATATTATTGAAATTATAGAATACTCAGATTGAAGTAACTGTAGCTCCTTATCACATATTGGTTCATTTGTTTATAACAACACACATAATAATAATTTGTTTAGCAGGAACAGGCAGCATTCTACTGTGGCAGAGCACCAACCCTTGCTCGGTCTTGATGGAGAGCCTATCAAGGACAGCCTTCAAAAGCACTCTTATCCTGCCATGGTATTAGTAGAGATGACCTTAACAAAAATTCTTAGAGGTCAGTAATCGACCACCGGGGTAGCATCTGTTCTCTTGTTTTGGGTATAAGAATGCTTAATTATATCTTACATTTATAAAATCTGTAACTTTCAAAAATTCTTTAGGTTCTAAAGTATCATCTTAAAACAGTATAAAAATTGTTTAAATTGCTTGATTCTTTCACCTTCATTTTTTAGGTCTTAGTAGCAATGCTAAATCACTATGAAATATTCTTTTCCTAATCCAAACACTGTTCTAAGTGCTGATGTAAACTGCCATGAAAAGACACAAGCTTTATGTAATGTTCACTTCTTGCTGTCATATTCATATTCCCTACTATCCATACTACCCTCCATAATCGAAACACATAATTTAAAAAAAATCTATAATGTCAATATAACACTACATCTAAATATACTAGATTGTAATTAGCATTATTACAATGCTGGCAGCACAAACACACAATTGCAATGCTCTCAGTTGTTAAACTGAAGTGACGCAGATATTCTTTCCAAAACCAAATGCTAAATGGAAGAAATGGGGAGGCATGAGTATTTATTGACAAGTTATCATAAAATACATTTGGGGCTGGGGTTTATATACACACTTTCATTGTTATAAACAGCTATTTCAAAAAATGCACTATGGGTTATGTGAATACAATTAGCAAAAGGCCCAATGATGTGAAATTTTCCAAAATTTTGTCTGCATGTTTCTCTGTCATATTTTCTTCTGTGCTGACCTATTTTTTTTTTTACATTGAGCAGTGACTGAATGGCTATTATTTTAAGCCCTGCAAGCTTAATGGTATGCATTGTTTTTTGAAATAGCTGCATACAGGGCCTAAAATTTCTAAAATCCTCATTGTTTATCAGTTATACACAAGCTCTACAACTTAAAACTTCTTTGCTGGTTTAGATTCACATGTTGTAAAGCTACGATGTGATTAAGTATGGTTTAGGCACATTGATAACAATGCAAATCACTGTTAATTGTTAAATCACTTTACATGGATTGAGAAAAGTTATGTCTGCATACAATAAATAATTAAATATTTTGATGCATATAACTATAATTACAATCATTAGAATCTATACATACCATCAGCAAAGGGGTCAAGTCTTGGTGGTGAGATGATCATCTGTCTTCTTCTTGCCCGATATTCATCCTCTCTTTCAGCGATGGTCTGTCTCCTGTGTTCTGCCATTGGATCCACCTAATGTTGATCAAGGGAAAAAAGTTTTAAAATCAAGATATAAAAATATTATCTTGGAAAAAAAACCTTTAGAACTTGTTGATTTAAATGCAGGACTGCTTGGGAAAATTTTGTTGTAAAAAAGGGTAAAGTAACCATATTTATTGTCAGTAGTTTCTTTAGCTACATGGCTGGTATCAGAAAGCCGACATTGCACACTTTACTCCCTCTCTCCATTAGTGCTCGGTTTGTATTAAAGAATAGCCAAAGCAGACATGGAGATCTTGAGGATCAAAGTGTAGATCTAAAGGCTGTACAATATTCAATATATCTATGTCTGCGCCAATATTGGTGTATTGTTGTTTAAGATAAAAGGACACCTCTATGTACCTGTTCTCCTCCTTTTGTCATGTCATTGAGCACTGCCATGGGTGCCGTGTATGACTGTCTCTTTCCTTGTTGCATGATAGATGTCGCTGCATAGTCGTCATCATCCTATAGGGGAATAAAATCAAAGACCATTCCTTAATTTAGTTAAAATGGTACACTGTACAATAATATTATAATGAAATCTTATCAATAATAAATATATAATATATTACTAATTATGTAGATCTTACCTCTTCAAGTTCATTGGCAGCAATAGAAGGGACATATCCTGCATACCTATCATAGATAACCAACAATTAGAAACCTAATATTCACAATGAACTTCAACATAATATTCCATTTCTTTAATCTACTGGGGAAAAGGTAGGGTGAGATACAATGTGTGAAAGGTTTTAAATCATTGAAGATCTTTACTTTCATTGTAATTAATAGGCCAAAAATGATTGAACTATTGAATCATTGAAGCCAACAAAACCAGGGCTAAAAATAACACCTGGCCAAAATTGGCACTTATCTGGCCAATTAGGGTTGTCCTCTTGAGCAATCATGTGTTAATCAGTCTGATGTTGACTGTCTTCACGTCCAGCCATTATTTTTAGGCCATTATTTTTTAGCGTTGTCCATGTTATGTAAACTTTTAACCATTGACATAGTTTATTAACATGCCCCAAAACAACAAATATGCCATACAATTATCCCACATATGAAATTGGGCATACTGAGGTGCATTCATACTTACTTGTCCCCCCCTGATCCATAAATGTCTGTGTCAAAACGACCTGCAGAACCCAAGCCAACCTGAAATCAAATAAAGATTGGTGTGTTTTATATAAAAATCTGGTATATATGGTGTCATAATATATTTTACAGGAGAGAAACTCAAGAAAGTCAGAGAAACGCTTAGAAGGAATAGAATGCAGGAACGAATTCGATATTTTCGCTGATGCACGTATTTAAACTTTGACGTAAGTTAACATGTGAGTCAAATGGTTGAAAATAAATCCAACATAAGAACTCTCAACCATTACAAAATACATTACTTAACATAATTTCCAAACAATACTGAATACTTCAAACTAAATATTAATGCTGGCATTATCGACAAAATTGAGATCAAAGTTAAGTTTCGACGTATGAATTACTCACTCGTTCTCCGTCATCGTTCAATCCTTTATCGGATCTTCTAGCTTGTAATTCTTGAATTTGTTTATCAATTTCTGTGCAAAAATAAAATGAACATATGTTTTCAACAATTCTTGCTCAAATAAGGTCGAAAAGAAGGAAAATACACGCACCTTCGTGAGTTGTTGGTGCCTTTGCTAAGGTCGCCATCTTGAAAATCAACTCAATGTGGCTGAAGAATCCCCATCATCCTTTGCGAGTTCTTGTTAAGGTTCCCGGATATCAATATCCCCGGATTAGAACAAAAGGGAGCCCATCCAAGCAACATATATACATCGTCATAAACCAGTATTTTTATTGCGTACACTTTAAGATATCGTTCAAGTTTACAATTATTAAACGTAATTTTTGGATATCTACACGATGATAAAAAGAAAAGCAAAATAGACATTGAAATATAATTTTCTTCTATTTCTTTTTACTTTCTTTTTTCGTTTTTTTTTTTTTTTCATTTCCTTCTCTCGCTTCTTTTGATATTCAGTTCACCTTCAGTTGCAAAAGAAATTTAGATATATTCTAGTATTTCCCTCACTTTTATATGAGTTTTAAAATGCGTCATTCATGGAGTACTGACCTACTATCCTCTGCAGCAGGACCTCTCAGTGAGAAGACATCTAGATGGGCTATTTTAACGTCCACCAAGTGGGTAACCACAACAGGTTCTTGTCCAATATAGAAAATAAAAGATAACTGTCGATGTCAACGTCATACTGAGATAATATGTCTTATGTAAGTAAATCTCAAAATATATTCCCGAGGTTGAGATTCCAAAAATTGAATAATCAGAAACTGTGAGATGAGAAGATTTCTAGCTTATTCGACATTTCATAAGGTCAGTACCGATATATAAATCATCAATCAATCATTAATAAAATTTCGAATTATTGTTCGTTTATAAAAGAAAAGTAATGGTCTCCGGATCAGATTTAGGGGAATTTTGCTTGCAAACAGCTGTAACTAGCTCGAAAAAGGCGAAGTGAAATCTCCTTTTAGTTCTACATTCAATCGCGTTCTGCTGATAAAAGTAAGACTGGATGAATTCATAGTAAAAGTTGTTTAGAAAGATAAAGTTCCTAGACCGGATAAGATCCTGGATTATACGGCGTAATTATCATTTGACAGTGAGATAATTAGTACACCACTAAGCTCTAAACAACGAACCAAAATAACCAATATAAATTGTTCATAACCAAAATAAATAATTTCCTACACGAATAGGAACAACCAAACGTCTTTGCCAAGAACCAAAACAACCATCTTCCAATGTAGCAGCAAATTCCTACGAACTACAACATGCTATCGTTGCAATTACGTAACTTCTGCGTAATTCAGATACTTTTAGCAGTGTGTGGTGGTTAACAGTACAACTTCTTTTCCAAAAGTCAAGGTTAACAAATTCGAGTGGTGGAGAGGAAAATTAAAGATTTAATTCCGGACTATTTCCCGGCGAAAATAAAGCTTAAAAATAAAGAAACTTAGAATTGAAATTATTTGGAAAGTTTTTTAAAAGTTTTTTAGCCCTGTTTCGTTGTATCAGTTGGTACTTTTAATCGAGTACGACGTATTTTCTAGGTTATTCTAATTTAGCCACACGCAGAGACAAGAAATTTTGTCTAATTTGAGGCTGTGAGCTAAGCACTTAACCACAACGGTTCACTTGTCGACGAAAATCTCGTGGACCACTTGTCACAGAAGGCTTGATACGAACTAAAACTGCCCTTCAGTTTTATAAGAAAGCGCATAGCTAAGAAGGATTTTACACGAAAATCATTAGATTGCACTATTTTAACAAATTGTCATCTCTCGTTGAAAAGGAAATCGCGAAACAAAATTGCGACATCTTTAACCAACTCAGCAAAGGTAGGAAATTGTTTCCATTGAGTATTTTAACACGTTTGTAGCAAAATGTCTTTGAATTCGCGCAACATTTTAATGCTATTGTACGAGAAACAAATAATATATCGTCCACTCCGGTAGTAAGCGTTTTTTACGGGAATTTTTTTTAATTTTTGAAAGTTATGATATCGTATTGCGTCATCAGGAAACTTAGCTTATCGGTTCGAAATGAGAGCGAGTAAAATAGTAAATAAGAATTAAGAAAGTAAAGTACTAAAAATCCTATAAAACAACATATAATACGATAAAATGGCTTCTGTCTTGAATGGAATGCTAATTGCTGAACGATTGGGTTAACTGTTAGCTCGTAAAAAAGAGCGGGAAAACGCTAACGTGACGTTTCCTGCAGCAACGTTGTTGATGAGTCCAATTTCAGTTTCGGTTTGCTTGAATAACTAAAACAAATGATTCTTTTGGAACCCAAATCGTGGATTGTAGCGATATTTAAGGATTTTTAGCTACAACTGCAAACCGTGAAGCAATCCTAAACAAAGTAGTTCATTGCGTGTCCATTCAATACGGTAGTGCCACCTCTTCCACCGGCCTTGGACATGATATCCGGCAAAACGGATACAAACGCGCACAGAAAAAACCTTATCAGACCTGCAACAAATTGTCTTTACGTACCTAAAGTTTGAATTAATCAAAATGAATTATATAATAATTTGCAAAGCCTGCTATCGTTTGCTGGAGGGCGCAGCTAGCTAGGGTGGTCAGTAAAAAAGATGCGGGGATTCTAAAACGCGTAGCCGGTAAGAGAACTAGTTCACATTGTGCTTTTTACGATATTTTTTTTGAATCTTAAATCAACAGAGAATCGTAAGATGAGCACCATCTTAAGTACTACAACCAAAGTATCCTACACAGACGTCTGTCGTGTTTTACTCCTAAGCTCAAGTGTTGCTTCATTCAAAATGCGACCTTTCCGTTCATCCGACAATCAAGAGATACAGAGAATCTACCTCGAAGCCCATCAGAGTTTTATATTTCCAGCCTTCATTTCTGGACTCCTCAACCCTTACATCTTCTCCCCTGCACTCCTCGTGGCGCAGCTGGTCGCTATGGCAACAGGTTCTATCATCCTTGCCGTCGAAGCGCTGGCATTTTTCATCATAGCCATTTATATTTCCTACGATCTAAAGTACATGAACCATATCAATCACTCCCTTTCCACTGACCTCGATAACATCGACAGTTTTTACCAGTCGGGGAGCGACGAGTCGAGCTTTTGGGTAGTCGAAACTGAAGGTCGCGTGGCTGGTTTTGTGGGGGTAATCCAGAGAGATAGTGCCACTGTTGAACTCCAGAGACTCACGGTCGTGGGCGAGTTTCGCCGACGAGGCATTGGCGAGAAGCTGTGTCGCCATGTCATTTCTTTTTACAAGCGCAAGAAATTCCAAAAGCTCATCTTGGAATGCACTGAAGTTCACATTGCAGGAAAAAATTTGTACGTTAAACTTGGTTTTAACGTGGACGAAAGAGTTCAAGATCCATTTGCGCTGTCAGCCATAACACTTGAACATTATTCTCTAAACCTTACCTGAAGTGCAGAGGAAGATCCTTCGTGAAGAAGTAAGAGTTGAGTATTATCTCTTTTGGAGATTAATCTTACTCCAGTGGAGTGCAATGCTACTGATTGTTTGTTCAACAAACATCGAAATCCATGCCATTAAAAGGGCGATCTGATGGACTTCTTGGTCATTATCTAACTTTAATTTAAGTGGTATTGTTCACTCTGAGCTTGATTTGAATTGCTTTTCAAGCCTCTTTAATCGAGTGAATTAAAAAAAAAACAATATGTAAGAATGTCAACCTTCCAGATTAATACCTGAACTTACTGGCTGGTCTGTAAATACTTGGCGACCATACTCTCTGTATAAACGGAATTATATACTTTTTATGACTAAACCCAGCTCAGCAGAAAGTCTTTAGATTTTTCTTTGATTTATAAACGATGTGATAAGACGAGCTTCTTGCGCTTGATTTGCGCAATGAAAGAACCTCAATCGTACTTCACAAAATGTCGTGCGCATGCGTCTTGAAATACTCGATCATCACAGTCTTTTTGAAGACAAGGAGCTGAAAGTGTACTATAGGATACATGATGACGTACAAAGATAGTGCCGGAATAAGCTAATATAAATAGATAAGCTAATGTCATAAAATAATGACACGATAATCTCTGTTCGATAGTACAAGGATTAGTTTGAATTAGTTAGCCTCGATTAAATATTTAACAGTTGTAGTTTTATTAATAGATTCGTTGATTTTGGACAAACAATGTTAAAAGTGACCGTTAGACTGTAAAATACCGTCACTCTTTAGGGTGTAATTCCTTAAGGTGTGTAATTACTGTATACGGAAATATCCTTGTACCCTGATAAGCAATCACTATATTAATGCTGATCTTAAAATATCCGACTCATAACTGTATTATCCTTTAAAATAGGACAAAGCAAATAAATACTACCCTATTTGAACCAAGAAATTCAGTGTTTTGTTTCCCAAAGGTAAGTGGTATAAAGAAGACAACAAACTGTATTATTTTGCGCGCAAAGAACAGCAAGTGTACCGGCACTGCTTTCTGACCTGCGCCAGAAAACCGCTACTACTTTGGGGTCAGATTTCAGCTCGATCAACTGAATATAGCGAGCCAAAGTTGCGCAAGTCACGTACATATGAAGCGCAAGTTTAGAACTCTGAAATTATTGAGTGCGCATCCATTGCGTTGCATTTATGCATTTGAATATCTGGCACATTTTTGCTCCAAAACGTATCGTTGAGGGAGGTTGGGCTTCCTGTGGATTTCTCTTTTCCCTACGCGCCCGCGATCGTCTCAGCTGACCATTCCAAGATGGCGGATCTTGGAGTGGGTTTCGAAAGGAAAACGTGAAAAAGGAAAAATCAAGGTTCTCTTGGAAGCAAAAATCCTATTAGCTATCTATTAATTTGGACAATACTCTGGAGGTCAAATATGGAAGTCTACTGCAAAGCTTCTAGTGTTTCCGAGGCAGAGGAAGTCAAAGACCCTTGTGAAGTTCAAATCAAAAGTGGCAAGAAGATTAGGGCTAGTATTTCACAGGCTCTCAAGATACTACAGGTAATAGTGGTGAAGTATTGCACGAACAACTCTGACACTGATATTCTTAATCCTTTTAAAGTGGAGTGAAGGTTTTCCTGTCTTGTCCTTAGACCACCTTTTTCTT
This sequence comes from Anthopleura xanthogrammica, assembly GCA_964019055.1. Taxonomy (NCBI): domain Eukaryota; kingdom Metazoa; phylum Cnidaria; class Anthozoa; order Actiniaria; family Actiniidae; genus Anthopleura; species Anthopleura xanthogrammica. Next base: position 16,708,390 of record OZ025206.1, read on the forward strand.
TTTTATTTCTTTAAATATACTTATCTATTCTCATACTCTAGAGCAAAAACTTATCTTTTTAATCCTTGTATATTTGTTGCCAATTGTCTGTCAGACTACGAAAGAGAAAGTCATTATCACTGGAAGTGGCCCCACAGTGACCAAAGTGATAACAACAGCAGAAATAGTGAAGAGAAAAGTTAAGGTATTTATAAGCACATGGCTTACACTACTTTGCGGAACGAAACGAAACGAAACGAAACGAAATGGAATGTTGGAGTCTACTTTGCGGAACGAAACGAAACGAAATGGAATGTTGGAGTCTACTTTGCGGAACGAAACGAAATATTTATAAATTAAATTCGTAATAATATACCTTCAATATACAATAATATACCTTCAAGTGTAGCGTCTTTTTCTTCACTTTCTCTGCAATAGTTTACGTTCGCTATACGTAAAATAGGGTTCTTCCTGGGTTCTTGTACAGACTGTACATGCAGCTTTCCAACGCACTTTCGAGGCCATTAAAACACGTTTCACAATAAATAGCCTTCTGTTTACCCACTCTTAGTGCTAACTTTGCGATTCTTTGGCTATATCTCTTGAATAAGCCGAATAACTTGCGCCATTTTGAATACCACAGGGGCCCCAGCAATGGGCTTTTGTAACGCAAAAGCGACTGGCAACTTTGGCGCGAAAAGTCCATTAATTCACTAGTGATCTTACAGTTCAAAACAATTCCACAATATTCAGTAAGCATTTAATTAATGAAAATTATGAAAATTATTTTTGCAAATGGTCTATATTGCCGGTACATTTATTCATTTATTATATGTTAGGCTCCCTGTGTTGCAAACTCATTGCTGGGGCCCCTGTGGTATTCAAAATGGCGCCTGCTAACAGCCCAAGGAAAAAGCTTTATTTGTCAAGTTATTCGGCTTATTCAAGAGATATAGCCAAAGAATCGCAAAGTTAGCACTAAGAGTGGGTAAACAGAAGGCTATTTATTGTGAAACGTGTTTTAATGGCCGCGAAAGTGCGTTGGAAAGCTGCATGTACAGTCTGTACAAGAACCCAGGAAGAACCCTATTTTACGTATAGCGAACGTAAACTATAGCAGAGAAAGTGAAGAAAAAGACGCTACACTTGAAGGTATATTATTGTATATTGAAAGTATATTATTATGAATTTAATTTATAAATATTTCGTTTCGTTTCGTTCCGCAAAGTAGACTCCAACATTCCATTTCGTTTCGTTTCGTTTCGTTTCGTTTCGTTTCGTTCCGCAAAGTAATGTAAGCCTAAGCACATCTAGTTATGTAGGTATAATTTTCTGTCTCACACTGAGCCATTCAACAGACAATGTCCAGAATTGAAACTTGTCCAGTCTAATCTTCGCCTTGCCTGTCAATTTGAGCAGTAACGTTGAGCCAGAAATGACTGAGCTAAAACTACTTTGGCCAGTTGATGCTCAAGGTTGACAACCAAATACCATTATGGAGCTTCCTGTGTTGTTCCAAAGGAATCCCACTATAGAAACATGAGGTCATTATTAAAAGCTTGAATTTGTTTGCAGGGCCTTCATCAACAGAATAATTTGTTTTATTCCAAGTAAGTGACTGGTATCCTTTTCATTTTGGTGCTAAGAAATTGTCTAAAATATGAAATTTCAGTTATCAAACGTATCATCTATTGCCTGATTAGAGATCCTAACTACATATTTTATTGTTTTCCTCAGAACTGAAGATTTTTGGGAACCCAAACAAGAAGGGCTAGACAGGTAACGATTGAAGCAATTAACTAATTCAACTATCACTTTCTAACTTCTATACTATCTCTTTAGCTTGGGAGTTACATTTTGCATTTCTGACCATGTATCATTCTCTAGAGAATATGATTCTTTTGCTTGAGTTGTATCCATATTCATGCGTGTTCTCATATACAACAGTAAAACAAACAAATGACACTCTCTAAAGAATATAATTATAAAATAACTGCTTTTTGATTGGCATGTGCATTATGAGAGCACACAGTACTTGTATGTGCACACATTCATATTTCATAAAAGAAATAAAAATTGCTTACTGTGCTATATGTGCAGTTATTAAGCACTTAGGGATTGTCAGAACACTTGAGTAGCATTGAGAAGTACTCCACTATGTGTCATGCTTCTAACATGCTTCTCTCATGTTCTGCCAATCCCACATGCTTTATAACTGCACACAGCATGCATGTGAGTTTTCTTTTGCTTCATGGGCATCTGAAATAGGTCTACTACTCTATCATTTAGCTATGATGAACAGGACTAAAAATAATGTCTGCTCAATGGCTAGACATGATGACTGGTCACATCAGGCTGATCAATATGTGACCAGTCAATGTAACCAGTCAAGAGGACTGGTATCAGGGCTAAAATAATGGTTGCTCAATGGCTAGACATGGTGACTGACCACATCAGACTGATTAATATGTGACCAGTCAATGTAACCAGTAAAAAGGACTTGTATCGGAGATTAAAATAATGTCTGCTCAATGGCTAGACATGATGACTGGCCACATCAGACTGATCAATATGTGACCAGTCAATGTAACCAGTCAAGAGGACTGGTATCAGGGATTAAAATAATGTCTGCTCAATGGCTAGACATGATGACTGGACACATCAGACTGATCAATATGTGAGCAGTCAATGTAACCAATCAAGAGGACTAGTATCAGGCAATGGCCAGACATGGTGACTAGCCACCTTGGAATGATCAACATGTCACCAGTCAATTCGACTCAACAAGATGATCAACATAAGAGCCATTTGGGTCGACAGAAAAGTGCCAATTTTGGCCAGACATTCATTAATTGGCCCTTATTTTGAACCCTGATGTATAATTTTCATAAATTGTAAACATTTTGTTTATTTATTCAGACTTAAAGTGACAAGAAAAATTCCATCCATAAGTATACTTTTGTCAAAAGTTCCTCTTAATGACAAGGCACCTGGGTAAGATATTCTGGGTTATTACATAGTTGCAAAAAATATGCACATACCTTAACTAAAGACTAATGTTATAAATCCTCCTTCATCACAGTATTAGTCATTCTGAGGTTGAGGAAAAACTGGGTTGAGTTGGCAATGTAAAGCATTGTGGGCCTTGTTTAGACAACAAAATAGATGCTATCTTGTCCACTAAAACAGCTCCACAATGCACTGTAATGCCAACTCAACCCAGTTTTTTCCTCAAACTGAGAATGGCTTATAACTTCCTCAGACTTTTCAATATCTTAGTCTAGTTAGCTACGACTACAGAGAATTCTTGGAAGTGAGCGAGGTTTAGATAGGACAATATGGCAAACTAGTATGCATAAAACTAAAAGTAGTGTTGCTGACTTGAAAAGTTTTGTGGATATTAGTTAAACGTGGGAGGATTATAGCTCCTGCAACCCCTCCCTCTCTGCAGACCCTTGTCAGTAATGTTATGTATTAAGTAAATATTTTATGTTATGTTTTGTTTTATGTTTTTGTTAGGTACCAGGCACCTGGAGTTTCTCAGCCATTAATACAGTTCAGAGATGAAGATATAGAGTTGGCTGATGAAAAATATGAAGGCAAAAATAGTTTAAGACAATCTACACATCAGCACCATGCTGGAAAAGGAAGAACTGGGTTGAAAAGTAACAGGAAACAAAAACCAAAATCACATACAAAACATTCAAATAAAACAGCAGAGGAAAAAAATGAAACAGAGAAAAGAAATGGAACACATAAAGATCATGAAGAAAAAAGGAGTGTACCACAGGGCAGGGGAACAAGAAGGAAGCGTGGAGGTTATCATGGGGGACAACAGCCATTAAAAAGACAACATTCTGATAAAGAAAAGCCTGATCAAAAGACTGAAACACCAAGAAGTGAAAACAAACCTGAAAAAACAAGAACTCCACAAACAAATCCATAGTAGTATAAAATATTTATTGCAAATGTAGATTTAGGATATTGTTTTGTTTTCTGATATTCTGTGCTAATCCTTGCGAGAACATTTACGTTCTATATATTCCTTCCCACATTTTTTCCCCACTCAAACTGAATGTCTTTTGTCTAAATAATTACAATTAGCTCCACTAAATAACCCATAAAAATAAAAATATTTGACATGCTAGCTGCAGAACAAAATAAAACTTTAAAGCAAGCCTTTTTTACTTTACTGCTACTGTAGGGCACTATATCAGTGTACTTGTTTTTGGAGCCAAGAGAGTATGATTCATTTTTGGAGCACAATTCATTACAGGTTCAGATCAATTTCAGATCTTGGACCGACGACGCTCTTTGTCATATGTTATTACATTTTTAATGGCCATAGATGACCAATGGCCAATTTTTTTCAACACAGCATATTATTTCTGAATGAGTAGAGCTCTATTAAACAGCAGTACTGGATTCTTGGAATGTCATTTCTTCAAATCTTTCTCTGTCCAGTGTGGATATTCTTGTTCTGCATAGCACACACTTAAGAGGAAGGTTAAAATCATTGACAGCCACTTGTAATGTCCTCACAAAGCATGCCCTGCACAGTACTTTATGCATACATGGGAAGGTCTGGATAACAGCTTTGGCACTGTTACAAACAATACACTAAAATGAAAAAAAATAATATTAATAATAAAGGTTATTAGAGAAATTTACCAATGAATGATAAGATCAAAACAATTATCATCTCATAGAACAGAACTTAGGGGGGAGGGGTGGAATTACCTGGTACCCACCACTTCTGGAAGTTTATGCCACTTTTACCACTGAGGTGGACAGAAAGCCTTACAGGTCTAGGACCCAATTACGAGGCAACCGATAGTTCAAATTCGAATTTGGAAGTTGATTTTTGTGGAGTGAGGAAAACTGGAGAACCAGGAGAAAACCCTCAAAGCACAGGAGAGAACCAACAAACAACTCTACTCATATATGACACCGAGACCAGCAAGGCTCGAACCCAATTGTCATTTTATAGAACCCAACTTAGAGGGGAGGGAAGGGGTTACCTGATACCCAACACTTCTGGAGGTTTTGTCTTGTGCAAAACAAATTCAACCAATCAGCCACACATTCTCATGGATAGTCATTTTGGTTGCTTTGGGAACATTGATTGATACATTACAGTGCAACTTCTATAACCAGTGTGGCACTTAGACAGTAAGAACCAATCAAAAGGTAGAATCAAAACAATGCATTCTAACTTCGGCTAGTCGAGCCACTCAGACCATCAAAAAACAATAGCATTACGACATTGAGTTCATACAATGCAACAAAATTATCTTGATTTCCATGAGAAAAAGATGAGTGTAAACAACTCACACCTGCTGTCCAGATTTCGGATTGGCTTGACTACCCAAAGTTGGAATGCATTGTTTTCATTCTTCATTTTGATTGGTTTTCGGGTTCTCACTGTCTAAGTGACCCCAGCTACAGTAGTAGCACTGTAAAACTATTTGGGAAAACTAAACTTAGCAAAATAAAAGCCCAAAAAAATCTTTTTCAGAAAATTACCCATTTAAAATTTCCTGCACAGTAATTGCTGGTTTGCAATCATTCCCAAGAGATTAAATAACAAAAGACATGGCTGCCATGTTGGATGATATAACAAAATAATTCATTGAAAAATATTTTGTTAAATTAATCCAACCGCAGGCGCATACAGGAAGCTTGGATTACCTGTCAGGGCAGGTATACATATATATACACATCAATGTGTTTATCAAAAGTGAAGAGTAATAATTTCAAACAAACCTCGTCATCTTCATTTTCTGCAGTCTCAGGGACTATTTGATCTAGAGAAACTAAAAGCCTGTCCTGGAATAAGCATAAAATGTGTCAAAGAGTGAAGAGAAAAGCAGACAACCGCAAAACGTCAACCAACATGAGCTTGAGTATTAGCAAGTAAAATCTCTCGTAAACTTACGAGTTTTGTACGAAGCTCTGATAATTTCTGCCTTCTCCTTTCTCTAAGATTTTGTTGATCCTCTCGTTCTCTTGTATGTTGAGATCTCCGAATATATAAATACAAGAAGTACATACTTGGTAGTAGTGCTAGACTGAGAAGGCTCACAACAACCGTGTGACGCTTCAAAAACGGCAAGAAGGAAGTCATGATTGTTCGCCTGGTGATTCACGACCAAGGCTGAAGTATACGTCGTATAAGGGCAAAGTAATAGAGATCTTATATCATAATAAAAACATTCTTTTGAACGAAAAAATTAATGGAAAAGGAACAGTAATAATGCTACATCCACAGATCCATCTCAATGTTTAATTTGATTAAGCACGAATCCGCTGGCCTAAACTCCGCTGGCTCATGCTTTTTAAACACAGGAAGCCCAGTACAAACAAACAGGCGAATTTTTCCCTTAATATGATTTTTGCTTTATATCTTTCTTACATTTACCCGTTTTGGAGGCGAACTTAAATTCAAATGCATTTTATGTTTAATTAACTCACTGGTACATTAATTTTCAAACCTTTGTAAACATAGAACTTTAATACCTTAAATGGAGCCAAAAGTATGAGGAAATGGGTGTGTCCCTAGCCCTCTTTTGTGACTGTTCACAGACCGTATAAATATAATTCTCTTTTTTCTATTCTCATCTTGAAGAGGCTCTTCGCAAATGGCTTGCCATCCTTTACTGTATATAGAGACTATTGTATTCATTTTAAATGTATTAGATTTTAATAAGCCGAAGTATCTCAACAATGTTGTGAAGTGAATGATCATAATTTTCTATCCATGCCACTTTTATTCACTGGTAAAGGAACCATTTGTACACCACCATCAAATGATAGGGTACAAGATTATGTAAGATAGTGAAGTTTTATCTTTGTCTGGCCATGGTAGGATGACATACTCATAGGTGGGTGGGGCTGGTACTGTACCTAACACCTTCGCATGTCAGATCAAGCTGTTAACTACAAACCCAATATAATATATTTTCCTCTTTAGATCAGTCATGATATTCATTCTTTTATTAAACTCCTGAGTTGGTTCCACCTTTACTTCTCTTTAAAATAGATTCTACTCATACTACACAACCTTTTTGATTTTATGAGTAAATGGTTTGATCTTAGTTAGAAAACTAAATACATAATAGTGACAGAGACTGACCAAACTAGAGAATAAGGGGTCAATACTAGAAAGAATGAGTTATATCCAATAAGCTAGGATTCAACTTTCAATTGTAATTTATGCAATGTGTTTAAGCATGGACCTATAATTATGTACCTCAATATGGTTTCATGGGGAGATATATTACTATAACCACCACAACAGCTGTGATGTATAACGCACTAAAAACTTCTAATGTTGTACGAATAAAATGTAAAGCATAGTAAATCCATACATCAAAAAGATTATATGGAAAATGCCAATAAATGGGATTCCTTACAGCTGATTCCAAAATATGACCCAGCATGGTGTGGCTATAATTGGAAAGTGAAAACCTTCTACATATTTGGTAGGATTCTTTCGGATCATTTATCATCACCTTGAGCCAACATAAGAAGAACATTCTTAGAATTCAGCAGGATGAACACATTAAGGTTAATCGTACAATTATTGGTGTCAATACTCACTCACATATCCTCTACATACAATAATACAAATCAATAGCTTCAAATTACCAATATTTACTAAACAGTTTAATTGTTTACTACAAAATCTATTTTAAGTTATCAGAAATTATATAATTTTAAGGGTTTATTGGCCAATTAACAAAGTGATATATAGTAGATATTATGAAAATAACGGATGCCTTATCAATGCTGTGCAAACATGAAATAATAACTATCTACAGTGAACAACGTATTGTTTGAAACAAAGGTTATTCACTGTAGATTCTGATTGAAATGACAGTCATTAGTTATTTGCTTGAGTAAGCTTTTCCAAGTGGAACATTACAACGCCTAAAAAGATTATCCTTGCAAAGTAGGTCAGACAAAATTCACAACTTTTCAACACATGTAGCAGTAACGAACAATTATTATCAGCAGGAGTAAGAACTTTACACTGCCAGTTAAGGGTTAGTAAAACAAATGATTGTTCTTGAATAAAAGATCTTGAATCCTCCTATCTTAATATTAGTCATTGTCATCTTTCTTGCCATGCTTGAGGATACGAGTAAAGGTGTTGTAGTCCAAATAGCCTTCCTTGTCGATGGGAGCGTCACGGAGAATATCATCTACTTGCTCTTCAGAAAACCGATCTCCCATCGTCATCATAGCCTCTTTAAGTAAATCTTCATGTATTTTTCCTCCACCTTCTTCATCGAAGCAAGTAAAAGCGTTACGAATAACATCCTCTGGGTCAGTGCCGTTCAACTTCTCTCCAAACAAAGTTAAAAACATGGTGAAGTTGATGGGGCCAGGAGACTCGTTCACCATGTCTTCGAGGTACTTATCCGTTGGATCTTTACCAAGGGAGGCTAACATGTCGTGGAGATCTTCTTTATCGACAAATCCATCGTGGTTTTGGTCAATCATGTTGAATGCTTCCTTGAACTCCTGAATCTGGCTCTGATCAAACATGGCGAACACATTGGAGGTAGCTCTATGAGCTCTCTTTTTGGTCGGCTTCTTTGTTTTACGGCTAGCCATCTTGACAAGGATAAACTTATCAACTTAAACTCAACCAGTTGACGGTTTCTTGAGTGAGAATCGACGAGGAAGAAGCAGATTATAGATATTTTACAGCTCCACTCCCCAACAGTGAAGTAAAGAACGAAGCTCAATATAATTCACAATCTCCCGGATATGATTACGAATGCCATGAATGTATGACGTCATACAGCTCCACCTTGTCGATCCACTTACTTGGTCACGAAACAGTCGAAACACTAGTCACGCCGGTACGATTTAGGGAGCCAAAATTATATCATTTCCTCTATGACTAACTAATAAATTAGCCAAGAGAAAAATACGACGTTCCTATTTCAGCCTATTGTGCCTCAAGAAATGAATAATACTATCACTAAAAGTAAGTTCAGAAATGTATTTTTTTTAGCGGGTATTTTCACCCCATGTGTCTATACACCCCTAGGTTCTTTTTAACAGAATATTTAACTTTAAATTAACTTTTTAAAGAGATTGTAATTATATTATTATGGCAAATTCTTAAAATTAACTAAGATGATGAAATTCAAAAATTTTTAGCCATTAACTTAAACTTTTAAACAATTAGCATAAATTAGGTTAAAAGGAATATTAATTTCGCCTGTAACATGAGAGCAGATTAAATGGGTAGTTAGTGTATTTCATACCTTATGGAAATTAAAGTGAAGGTTGACTATTCAGTTTTTGATAATAGCTTGTTTTACTAGAGGCACTAGAAATGCTGAAAACCAACTTTTTTTTAAGAAGATGACGAGGAATCAGTGGCTAAGAAAAGAACAATGAAATATGATGATTCTCGAACTTGATGTTCCCAGGTGCTGCAGAATTATTAGTCCAGATTTACAGTCAAATTTCCATGTAATTACAATAAAAAGTTGTATTCTTAGACTTGCTTAGTCATTGTCATCTTTCTTGCCATGCTTGAGGATACGAGTAAATGTGTTGTACTCCAAATAGCCTTCCTTGTCGATGGGAGCGTCACGGAGAATATCATCTACTTGCTCTTCAGAAAACCGGTCTCCCATCGTCATCATAGCCTCTTTAAGTGAATCTTCGTGTATTTTTCCTCCACCTTCTTCATCGAAGCAAGTAAAAGCGTTACGAATAACATCTTCGGGATCGGTGCCGTTCAACTTCTCTCCAAACAAAGTTAAAAACATGGTGAAGTTGATGGGCCCAGGAGACTCGTTAATCATATCTTCCAAGAACTTGTCGGTGGGGTCTTTACCAAGGGAGGCTAACATGTCGTGGAGATCTTCTTTATCGACAAATCCATCATGGTTTTGATCAATCATGTTGAATGCTTCTTTGAACTCTTGGATTTGAGTTTGGTCAAACATGGCGAACACATTAGAAGTTGCTCTTTGAGCTCGTTTTTGAGTCTTTCTCGTTTTGCGACTGGCCATTTTGTCTGCTCAAAACTGTGACGAAATATTCTCAGACTCACTGGTTTCTAGAAACGGAAATTTTGCTTTATCAAAAAGTGAAATCCTCCTTGAGGGAAGATTTCAGTTGTATCTAGATAACTAACGCGCTGTCGAGATTTCTTGGATACGAGAATATGTGCAAACAAAAGCTATAAAGTAATTTCCATAGAGGGGTGCGGCTTTGAAGGAGGTAAAGACAAATAAATCCGAAATCTACACAGAGGTGGCAACAGGCTTAGTTTGTCGAAAAACACGACCTTTGGGTTGGAAAAACAATCGTTTTTACCACTGAAATAACATTTTACCGTAGAAAGAATAAAGATTTCTTCTTAATGGTTAAGGTAGTAGTGGATTCTAGTGGACTCTAGTGTTCTCAGACAACGTATAAACTAACACCCCTTTACCCCCTACCAATAATATTGACGTAAATCCAGCGCTTCAAACCACTCGCCGATGTTTAGAATAAATCAAGAGATATTGAAACCATTGACAGAGGGCATAGTTAACATTCACAATACACAGAGAGAGCTATAAATAGTTGAAAAAACATTCACAGGAAATAACATATCTGGATATTTTTGTCATACGAGAGTACGAAATATCGTTTTTGTTGGTGTTTTATTTGGTATAGACTTTTAGTATTTTATCTTGAATAACACTCTTTTACCGTTTGAGCTCTTAGTAACTGACAGTAACTGATTTGAAATAACTGTCGTAAAAAAATTATCATAAAACGCCAACTTGTTTTAGAGCTAAAACTCTTGAATAATTTCACCATATTATTTGGTTGTTTTTGCGAGTGCCTTCAGGAATGACTTTCTTCTCTTCCAATTCCAATCCTTCTTATTAAAAGTACCTTGAAATCAAGTATACTTCGGATATTAAAAAATATAACTTTCTAAAGGTTGTCTTAACAATGCAATATGACCCCTGACATATCCCATGTTGCAATACATGACGTACCCTATGGTATCCCATGATGCACTACACCAAGAGGTAGCTTGAGTATGGTATTGATGTTAATACTTTTGAGGTCAGTGTAAAATAATTCTAATTGCCTCTATTATCATTTATAATTTACTTTCTTATAGTCCTGTTTAGTTAGATCAGTTCTGTAAGGCTTGGCCCAAGATCTCACACTCTGCAGGTGCATTGGTGAAAATGGTGCCGACAAATGCATGTGTTCCCCAGAGATGGTGACTGATAACTTTACAGCAGCCAAGATCAAGAACATCAAAACCAAGGTGGTTGAATCTATCATCTGTCTCAAACAAGGTGGAGTTGGTATGGGGACCAAAGAACTGAAAATAAGTCACACATGATAAGTTGGTTTGGATAAAAACAGAGCAACCAATTTTTATATAAAACATATAAAATCATTTGCAACTAAGCTTGCCTGTTCAAAAAATTAAACTGCTCCTATTTTTTTGGAATCTAAATAAAATTCTAGAGACATTACAGGAACTGTGGGGCATAGTTTTGGGTAGGGGGGTTAATCTGGGGGTCCAGGACAATGTCTGCACCCCCAGAAAAACCTTGAAATTGAGTTTCTCGGAAATGTAATTTCCAGTGTTTCAAGGTACAGCTGCAACTAGTTTATTGCATTAAACTCATTAATTCAAATCCTTTTTGGCTATGTGTGTGCCTTATGTGGGTGCTTCCACGATCCCTGGATTAGTATTAACTCCAACCCTTCCTCCTCAACAACAAAGATCCATAATTCCATCAAACATCAGCTGAATCATTTACATTTCAAAGTTAGGAGGATCTTATGCTACTTACAGCTGTTCCTGAAGATGGGTCAATAAAGTCTGCCCAATAACCAGCTGCAGACAAGTTGCAACAAATCTCTTTAGCACTCTCAACAAACTGATGGTAAAGAAGACAGAAAATTACACCGAGGCTGTCCACAGGGCTTAAAAATAAGCACTTGATAGCTGGGAAGTTCATGGTTTGTGAGGTTTTCAAATCAAGTAGGGCGTGGTGGTAATCCTCTTGCCTCTGGGGGCTCTGGTCTGATTTCTAGACTCAACATCACTTGTGAGTAGAGACTGTTTGTTAGGTCTCTCCCTTGATTTGAGTTTTTTTCTTCAGGTTCTCCAGTTTTCCCTACACAAAACCTCACACTTTAAATTACAATTCAACCTGTGAGTTACCCTGATTTTGATCAACCCACAAGATGCTTCAGGCTATTGTTAATTTTAATTGCAGTGTTTTTCTCTGGATGCTCTCCTTCCCCTTGTTTTAACTCTTCTAAATTTGTGTAAATGTTTGCTTTACCCAATCATTTACTACAACTACCAGAATCCCTTGCACACTATCAGTTGTCAGTTAATATGGTCATTTCATTTATGGTTTGTCTTACAACTCTCATAAGGCAATAGGGAAACTTTCATGTTGTGGTAGTGAAACAATGGAATAATCATTCTCCCTTTTCTCATTGTTATTTGCAGCATCCACTCACGATGCCATTGCTTCAAATATGCTTGCAGAAAGGGTAGCAAAGAAACTTGTAGCAAGTGTAGCATCCATGGGTGGCGTAGTGGTTTACCACTCGCCTCTCACCACTGTGGTCCAGGTTCAAACCAGACTCGGGCCGTATCATATGTGAGTTGTGTTTGTTTGATGTGTTGTTCTCTCCCTTGCAACAGGGGTTTTTCTCCAGGTTCTCCAGTTTTCCTCCCTCCATAAAAATCAACATGGAGTTGAGTGTTGTATGATGTAAATATAGAATGTAGTGTGGTAGAGTTTTTGGAGTGACCTCACGGAAGAGCCCCGATGGGGAGTGATGGTTGTAAAAAATATGGTTTTTTTTATCCACACTTTGACAAACCTAAAACTTACATTTTTCATTAATGCTTCTCGCTCTTCTTCCACCTCCATTGACCAGCTGCTCATGTCATTCTTTGAGTGCTGACTAATGCTTATCACTGTTAGATCACCAGGTTTTAGTTGCTTTCCTGGGAAAAGCTCCATAAAACCACGATGAAGAAATGTTGGACATGTCTGTACTGTGCATTCCACTGTTCCTATCTGTTCCTTGTTAACTTCTGGTCTTTCACTAGCCTGCAAAGATACATAAATGAATATAACCATACATACACTAGTCTTAGATTGGTTTTCCTCTGGGCTTGACCAGGGCTGTTTTCCCACTTCAGACCACATGTCACTCCCTAGAGCATCATTTCTTTGTTCAACTCTTGAGCATGAAAAGATGCATGAATATGGATACATCTCAAAAAAAGAATTTTATTCTCAAGGGAATGACATATGGTCTAGCTTAAATGGGAAAATATTATGCCAAGCTAAAAAGGTATATTAGGTCAAAGAAGAGAAACCAAACCCTCATTACAGCTTTGCATGCAAATCACTGGTCGACCAAGCAATGACTCTCTTGACTTTTGTTAAGACAAAAAGGCTACTCACTGTTGCCAAGTCCATTTCTTCTTCCTCCAGGTTGTTAAGAAAAGATCCAAGGGATCGAAGCTTTTGAGAATCTTCAAAGGTGGCTTCAAGGAAAACATCTACTAGATTTCTTGTTGTTGAAGGAGTAGTTATGTCGTCCTCTTTTTTGTCCACTGGAAGGCCCACATTTCCAGGAAGAGGAAACCTTGGATCCTTTTGTGCAAATGGACCAAGTCTCTTTTCTGACCACTGATTTCCAGATACTATAATAAAGTTAATTGTCATAATATATAACACATGATAAATTACAATTGAACTGGCTGGGAATTCTAAAAGGCATCTACCACTAACCCTTTAAATTTTATCTTTGTAGGACATTGGGTGATTAACTTCAATGAAATAAATACATTTTATCATATGATTATCAATGAAATACCTATATTTCTTTATTTCAAAAATTTGATATTTTCACATGTGAAAATAACATGTTATTTTCACATGTGAAAATATCAACACTATGGTAACATACTTCTTATAGGAGAAAAAAGCTCAAAAAATCCCTCTTTTCTTTTTCATTGATAATTATATAATAAACAGAATATTACATGGGTGCTTGGAGATACAAATTTTATCTTCTCATGTTGAAAATCCCTTACTCATTCGCTGCGCTCACTCGTGAGAGATCTTTTCAACACTCAAAGATAAAATTCGTATCTCCAAGCGCCCATGTAATATCCTCTATGTATATCACAGTACAGGGCTTGAAATAACAGCTGGTCAGTTGCTAGTCAGCAACACTACTGAAAATATGTACTGCATGCTCCGAAAACTATTAGGAACAAGGGAAAAAGTGACAAACACGAATCGAGATTTTTGATTGCATCTCGCACACAGGGAGCCCAATAAAACACAGGGAAACCATGAAGATTAGTGTCACTGCCACTCTCGACATTCTTACTGCGCATGCTCAACGAAATGTCAGAGACTCTGGGAAACCCTAGTGCATGGTAGCCAGAATTGTGGACACCGGGCATAATGCCCATGCTCCAAATCTACGTCATCACCACAGGTAGCATGCTCAAATTTGAATTATCGATAGAGCGTCACTCGGTAAATCAACAGTTTTTATTTTACTCCCGAAAAAAGCCGTTTTTATTGCTTTACAGAAGCACTACCATTTTATTTTCTATCAAGGCAATTGTTATCCATTATTGCAGGGGCTCTTGTAATCACTAGAGTGGGTTTTCAATCAACTATCATGACAAATATTTTGACCCATCAGAGCTCTAGAAATTCTAGGGTTTCCCAGAGTCTCTGACATTTTGTCGAGCATGCGCATTAAGAATGGCAGGGCTCTGGGGTTAAGAGCCTCATGGCTTACAGCAATCACTCTTCAATATAAAAATATGAGATAAGTTAAACCAATAAAAATGTGGTCAAATGTAAAATTTTAAGCAGATATGATATTTCCTGTATTGTTTTTGAAGCATTTCTGTACCGGAATAGGTTGCAAAGGAACCTTGTGACCCCGCTTAGATCCATCCAAGGAAACAAAAAATAGATTTTTATCGGTTTTTATTATTAAAAAAACTTACTTTTTTTGTCCCTATGACTAGCAGTCCCAACACTTGATGTACTCAGCTGCATACATGCTATCATACTTGGTCTTGTCTGGTTTACAACAGCTCTTAAGTTGGGGAAATAGCAGGCGGCACGGCTTGTCTTTCTCAAAGCCTGATAGCAATATTAACAGCATAAATAGGGCATTCATAGGGCACGTCCTTTTAGATTAAATATACAACCAAAGTCCAAGGTACTGGACTAGTTACAGTTTACAATAATAGTGCAAAACCACAATAGTTTGAATACAAGATTTGGTGAACTCTGCCTGCCAAAAAAGCAAGGCAATTTCAGGCAAAAGACTTTGTTTGTTAATGTTTTTTTCCTGAAATTGTGTCACTATATTGCCCACCGCAATACTTTTGACAGGTAGTGATTAGCATATCTCAGAATCCAACTATTTTTGAACCCTTCAGCTTGTCTTGTACTTTATTGATCCTTACAGCTTTTTGCTACCTTAAATTTCTCCCTGCTGAAAAGGTGGATACATATAGCAAAATAAACCATTTCTAAAAGGCTTTTAATACTTTATTTTAACCCATAACAGAGAAAATTTATATTCATAGTGACTTTAATGCAAAACAGCAGTAACCAAGTACATGTTGGGCGTATGAACAGATATGATACAGTTCAACAAAGTTATGTTGTCAATGTTTTCGTCACTAATTTTAGCATTATTTCCAAGTTATGGCTTAAAATCCAATCTTCTTATAGTATTTTTACTAATTAAGACATTAAACTGTGAAAACCCATTAAACAAATAATTGCAAAACGTCTTTATCGCTGTTTTTTCGTACCATTCTTATTTACGTGCACAAAGACACTTACCTTGGAAGCCATATTTTCTTTCGATTTGAATTACGTTGATTTTATGTTTTTATCGTTCAAGCAAGCTAAAAAATAGCCATATGTGTTATTGAAGTAACTGGTTTTCTCCCTTAAAGGTTGGTATTGAAGATAATACTGGGTAAGTTTAGAAATTCAGGGAAAAACATCAAACGAAAAGTGAAATACTCTGAAATATTTTCTCGTCTTTCAGACTCTACCCATCATGCAACACTGCATTATGTCAAGTCCCACACAGGGAGCCCAAATGCCATTTTTTAGAAATTCAAGAAAAATTCTTTAAATTCTTGTAAAGACTTATATATGATTTATGAAAGCTTAATTTTCATAGTTTTTTAGTTTTCTAAATATATTAATTAATAAAGAAAAGATTGCCTTTTTGTTATTATTTTTCTCCATAAATAAAAAAGATATAACAATTTTTATTCCAACTTTTGTAACAACATAAAGGCTATTTATATTTGTCTACTTATTGCAAAAAAAATCTCAGTCTTTAGAGTTTAGAATCATATGGAATGCAGAAATATGAAAAGCGCTGATTATCTTCAGTCCCTCTCGGTCGTTCCATAGGGGGATTCCTGTGTAATTAGCCTCGATTTGATTCCCAGCCATCAAGGAACGCCTGTCAGATATCAGCAGATAGAGACTGATTGATAAACATTATACCCAAGCACGGTGAGTGGTATCTGGCAGCTGATGGTACAACCATTGTTACACCATGAATAGCCACAAATTAACACTAAAAATACATTCATAGCTAAAGCAAGGAATCCTAGTAACATGGCGTCCAAAGTTAGTCGCAGAACTAACAAAAAATCTTCCACAAAGAAAGGGGACTCCACTTCTAACTACCCAAAGTCCAAAAATAACAAGCTGTACAAGGGAAAGGCCAAATATCTTGTCATATGTCTCGCCTTGATCGCTATTGCTGCTTGCTTTATGTATTTTTATCGTAGCTCTGAAAGCGAACCGCAAATGAAGTCGGCTTCTGTTAAACAAGAAGGAAAAAGAAGCTCAAAGTCTACAACATCCAAGGTCAAGAAACCAACAAAAGGTATAAAGTTAAATATGAATGGTTACTATCATTAAAAATAATAGTATACTATGCTCTACAAAAATCTAGTTAATCAGTTACTTTAGTTTTAATATAAGAGGAAGTTTATATATTTAGTAAGTAAGTAAATTATATAAAAGATCTTGATTCTAATACTCCACAATTGTTAGATAAAGGAGGGCTTCTGTCCTCTTCTTGTAGAGAAATAGAATATTAGGTATCTTATACTATGCATTTGATGAAGTCCATGCAAACATGGACTTTATTAACTAATATATGTATTATATGATGGCAGCAAATGCAAACATACAATCGATAAGATGATGAGTGGATGATAAGGAACCGTTCATCATTTATTGGAGGGGGATGGGTGGGTGAAAAAATAGGGTTGGACCTAAAAAAATTCCTATCGGATGGGTTGGAAAATATGTTCTCAAACTCATGAATGATTAATGAGGATAAAACAAAGAAAATAACTCCTGTAATGTGGTTTGAATACACTGATGAAACACTTGCATAAATTTAGCCAACTTTTCCTTTGATTTTCTCCACTAATTATTCATGAATTTAAGGTATCAGGATATGATTAGGACACCTATACGCACTCAAATTTCGCATCTCAAATTTAGCACAGGCTTTACAATATTTTGCCATAAAAGTATACGTTTTCTGAAAGCTAAATAAATGTAGTTTTCAAATATCTATTTATAATTGTCTGTTTTGGAACATGAAAAAAGTTATTTGGTTCAAAGTGACATTCTACCTCACTTCATTTGACGACTTCCCACAGGATCAGAATTTCCGCTATGTCGATCAAAATTACATTAGCATACTCAGTGGATAATGAGCTTCAAAACCATGTCTCAGATTTTTGATATCTTTTTTAGATCGTGCTCAATGACGCGTTAAATCCGTAAGTTTGAAATTTCAGTGGTCATGATTGCAAAATAGACAATATCTTTTGAATGAAAAAACATTCCAAAAATCTGAGACACCGTTTTTTTAGATCGTATTGTTATTTATCATAATCCAAAATTTCAGTTCGATGCAATGTAATCCAAAAGAGCTACAATGTTTTTAAAATGATATTTTGATCACTCACAAACTGCGGAGAAAGCCAATAACTTTTTTTGTGCCGCAAAACAGAAAATTCCAAAAACTCTTATATGATAATATTGAAAAGGCAGCGCGAAATTTTGGTCGCTCGTAAAGTAATCTCAAAGGCCTCAAACGTATCCTGATACCTTAAGAAGCAATATCAAACACTTGAAAGAGTGTTTCATCATTTTATCAAAGCACCTCAAATTGGCTAAAAAAACTGGGCTACACATTGTTTTTTCAACCTACTTCTCAGTGTCTGGACATGCTGATGAAACACTCTTTCTTGTGTGATGTATTATGTATTGCTTGGTGTGCATGCTCATCAACTGAATCAAGAGTTATCAATAGAAGTCTTTCTGGCTGACAGTACATGGTGGTTAGTGTTTTATCTTCATTTGGAGCAGAATTGTGGCAGAAAACAATTTTAAATCTCACAAAAAAAATTAAATTTTATTTTGAATCTGAATCAAATGCCAGTTTTAAGAAAATTAGGGGGCTTTCATTTAATACTGTATGGGGGGGGGGGGGGTCGACAATATGGTGGGGGACACATTATTTTTGGAAGCTATATAGGGGAGGGGTTGTTACTAATTATTGTATGCAGCATTATAGGGGTTAAGTAATAAACTGGGCGAAATATAGGGGGCTTATGATATTTTTGCCAACCAGGAAGAGGGGGTAATATTTGGAAAAGACAACAGATGATTTTTCTGACCCCCCCCCCCCCTCCCCCCTCCCCCCCATACACTAATAAATGAAAGCCCCTTGAAATTGAATTTGGATATTAATCTGCTGGTCAATATCTCTACAGTTGACACCATTTTTCGTTCTGCAAGTTTCCTCTGAATTGCCTTTCCAGGGTATGTTACTCTAATGCAATCGTGTTAAGCCTAGGATTGATAAGGATCTTTCAAGAGTGTGTTTGGATTATAATTTTTGCTTTGAACCTTATTGTTACTGGCAGACACTACTACTCCAACCCACAGCATGGGTTTCAGTGTTTTTTATTCCTTTATCAAATACACAATAGACTGAATTCAGTAATATTTTGATTAATAGAAACAAAATCTCCAGACATCTTGAGATGTTGAGGTCATATTACACGTAAAGACAATCTTGCCTTCTAAACATTTCTACCGGTAGCTCTTGTCATATTTCATTTTATGAAAAAAATTGATAAAAATGAAGTTCCAATCTTTCTTCAAATAATTTATTCTTTAAAATTCTCCTAGTAAAACCAAGACACAAACATTTATTTAAAACTTATTTTTACAATAATTAAGTGCCATTGTCCTCTGCTATGAAGCTAGCCTTTTTTAATCAGTTTTTCAATCTACATTGACCATCCAAATATGCTTATTATTCAATAAAAGAGTCGTTTATTTAGGTAGTTTATTTTGAGATTAGGTATGTTGTTAGATTTTCCTTTTTTGAAATTTTATTGTTCTGAAAATTTAAACGAACTTCTCTTATATCCCACATCTAGTGTTAATAAAAAACAGTTAAGTTGTGTAATTTCATAGTTTTTAAGTTAGAATTTCAATACCAACTGGTCAAATACAGCTAAAATGCTCAGCCAACTAGCTCAACAGAATGAAAAGAGTTGCCAAACTTCTGATAATATAAGAAAAGGAAAAGTCAATATTAATTTTATTCTGATAAAAAATGACTTCTGTATTAACAAAACTCTTATTCAGTTTCACAAAAGGAGGGATATGTAAACAAGTTTGATCTTGTGTTCGTTTTTTTATCATTATTTAAAAATAATAATAATAAATAGTTTTTAAAATATTAAATCTGGGGGAAGGCAAGAGAAGAAAATGCCTTTTGAGTGCTTTTGCCATTGGGATGAACTGTTTAAACAATGTTAATAAAAATAAAAATAAAGGAAACTGGAAATGTCATGAGCAGACCCTTAGACAAAAGTCGACATTTCTTCTTTATTTGTTTAAACCTTCAACCTGAGTTCCCTGTGGTCTTCTCATACATAATCGTTTTTCTTGTTCTAGATAATGCCAAAGAAATTCCACCAGAATTTAAGAATTTTAAGGCTACAATCCAGAAAGAACTCAAGATCACTCCCATCAAGATTGAAAAACAAGCCCTTAAATTTCAAGAGCTGAAGTCAAAGAACACAAATAGCAGTGTTAGAGCATATGTTATTGAGAACTTCCTGAGTGACTTTGAGTGCGACAGCCTCATGAGGGTTCACAAAAAATACCTTGAAATATATTCAAAGAATGATCCTATATTGTGTTTTGACAGTATTCAGACACTCAAGAAAAACCTAAAAGAACTAAAACTTAAATACAAAGTTTCCAGTAAAGATTTTACCGTTGGGACTACATGCTTGAATGAGTCATTTTCCAGTCGACTTAAACCTCATTTCAAGTGGAGCTATAGCACAGCCTTTTACCCTGGAGAAAATAAGTTTTCTACGGCTTACGCACAGAGGATACAAGATGCGACGGGATTGAAACAAGAAAATGGAGGGAAATTTCAAATTACCTCTTATCCTATTGGAGTTGGTAAGGATATAGAAGGGCAGATCTATAAGGGAAGGGGGTGAATTGGGTGTGAATCCACCGGCCCTTTGAGAAGGCTACTGAAATCAGCCATTTTGGATCAGACACTGATATGTTGTAAAAACTTTGATTATTGCTGAAATTCGTATGACTTTGCGCATTATTTTCTAAGTTTTTATAACATATCAGTATCTGATCCAAAATGGCTGATTTCAGTAGCCTTCTCAAAGGGAGTGGATTCACACCCAATTCACCGCCTTATTAGCATTATTAGCTTTATGACAACAAGGTATTTCGAATTTTAAACTGACGCCTTTTCTAAGTACGTTTTTGCTGTTCGCATCCTGCGCAACCTACGTACTGCAAGATCAAAAAAATACTTGATTTCTCTTTTCACATCTAATTATATACTTGATATTTATAGAGAGCCCCACCCGTTTTTTAAATTTCAGTTTATCGTAAGTGATATCGATGATATTTTTTATATCTGGACTTCTTATCTTATCTGGTCAAATGATGTTGAATCTATCGGCTTAAAACAGAAACGTCCGATGCTCTTAGCCAATGATAAAGTTGAGGAATTACTAAGGGATTAGAATCCTTTATTAGAGTCGGAATAAAGAAAAAGTTAACGTTTTTTGACACCTTGTGATATCAGCTGGGACAAATATGGAAGTTTAATAGAATTGGCGTCTCAAAAATTCTTAAATCTAGTGAATGAGCAGCATCTAAGCCTTGATAGATCATGATTCCTTGAAGGACAGTTATCAATTGTAAAAGCCGCGTACTGATAGCGCATGTTGATCCACCTTTCCCGCCTTAGTACCTAAAATATCTAAATTTGATCTAGAACGACAGGTGGACATTGAAACAATGCAAAATCGTGCGCTGAAACGTCCCCATAAAAGCAATTAAAGAACTATTTGGGTAAACGAAATTCCAGATTTTTTACACAGATCAATATCTTGGTTTTCGTAATAGTCCTAGCTACTGGGGGACAGAAATCAGAAACAACCTTAAGAACGTCTGCAAAGGAAACTACAACGGTAGCCCGTGTGGTTTCGCGCTCTCTCGCCGTATTCTCCAGGGGGAGGGGGGGGGGATGGGCAGCACATATTGATAAAGGATTCCTTTTTTTTTAGGGTACAAAAGTCACACCGACTGCATAATATATAAGAAAGGAAAAGGAGAGCTGCGAGATCGTTACGCAACTGTTCTGGTGTACTTACAAGACGTTGAAGTGGGTGGCGAGACTGAGTTTCCTCTTCTGGGTTTGAAAGTGAAACCCAAGAAGGGCCTGGCACTGGTCTGGAACAGCATGGACGATGAAGGGAATTGTGAGGCATTATCACTACACGATGCCAAGAAAGTAGAAAAGGGCCACAAGTTTATCATACAGAGATGGTAATTTGATTGGACTTCTTGTAGTACTGACTTGATGAAAAGGGGTGGGTCTCCCTCAGCAGGGTGGGTCAGTGGTCTTTCGTTCTTAGCAAACGTGGTTTACAGTTGTCACTTCAATATCACAGACAGGGAATCCAGAGCCAATTAAAAATAGGTTTTTTTGTCAACCGCGAAATTACCTACTCTCCCCCGAGCCACAATATATGCTCCCCAGTCCCAACCAAACCAAACAAAATGTCAAAATTTGTCTTATCTGGAGTCATGAATCTCAGAAGACGAATAGGATTCGAGGCTTCACATCTTTGTTGTCTTATAGCCCCTCTCTGAAGTCCATTATATGGAGATTCAAATTTAGCTAAGTCGGTCCTTTAAACTTGTACTGACTAAACTGGAGAAACGGCTCAATTGCTTTGAAAAAATTATTATTCAAAACGGGTGGCGAACTGGTTCATGTATTTTGTATTTACCCGGTTACCACGTCAACCCGTTATTAAAATAATCAGTAGAAATCCAGTCAATGAGTTGCTTCGGGTCAGTTTCTTGATATTGTTTTGTAGAAAACTATTAATTTGATATATATTGCACCGAATGAAACGGCTCAAATACACATTAATAGGGCAGAATTTGAAGGATTTTTACCGTCTTTAACTGATGTTTTCGATTCCTTTGAGTAGTCTGCTCCCCAGGGGCGAAGGGCGGGGTCTTGTAGTGCACGTTTTTTTGGTACCCTCGTGCAAGTTAAAATGAATACAGAAAAACAACTTGCAAAACATATGGTTATTTTCATACGATTGCAGGTACTATTACAAGAGTTTCCCGACCCTTGGCAAACGGCCACCGGAACCGTCTCTTCCTAAACGTAAAAGAGAACAACCTAGAGTCTCTTGTGATGAATATGAGCAAGGTAGCTGCCGCTGGTACGATGAATGGAACTACGATCACATCAAAGAATACACCGCTAATATTAGAAACATGGTGTAAAATCAACTACTTATAATCAACTAAATTATCGCCTCGTCTTTTGGTAATCCCTCATAATTCTAAGTAACAACATTTGAGCTAAATATGAACAAAACACTCTCGAAGCTTCCGGTCATGTTTCTGGAAATCTGTCGTTTTATTTTTAAAACCTCATTCTTTACTAAAAGCCGACTTATGATGCTTGCTCAGGTGTCACTCTAATTCATAGTTTTATTTGAAAAACTTAAATAAGAATGCCAAACAAATGCATGTGTTCTATTGTTATGCTTATTTTTTTGTTAATAGCTCTTGAAAAGGTTCTCGAATCTACTACCTATCTATTAAGCAATATTGATTTACTTGATAAATTTAGCGAGGCTGTTGCCGAAAAAGAAATCTCATTTTGTGGAAAAGTCTTTACTAGAAAGCTTAAGATTTACCGACCAAAGGGAAGCAGAAAAGGAAACCTTCACAACTTTTTCTAAATTTTGCGACAATGTCGTCGTCTTAGCTAGACTTGCCGTGAGCTCTTATCTTTAAAAAAACGGGTATTATAAAGTCTGTCCGTCCAATCCTGGATATTATCTTTTTCCTTTGACTACAGGTTGTCTTAATATTGACCTTTAGTCGTCTTCCATCAAGCTTAAAACTGGTCAATTTGCATAATAGTAAGGAAACAATCATTTACAGGCGCCTTCAGCATGTGACATGCTAGAAACCAAAAACTCAAACACCCAATAAACACTCAGCTGATATATCTTGACATTTTCATCAAGCACGTTTCGTATTGTTTCTAGAGCAGTTGCCAATCCTGAAGGCATTAGTTTCATACTAGCTGAAGGTTTTGTATTTCGTTTGACTTTGTATTGTCGTTTCTTTTGTGTATTTTGAGATGTGTTTTTACTAGTAAATTCTTTGTTTTACCATGGCCATGTTGGAACCCTATTGGGTAAATTCTATATTTTTCAGTTGCAGGGTTTTTTTTTTCATTTGAACTGATTTTCAAGTTTTGTTTCTGTTAGAGCTGATTCCACACGAGTGGAAAACTTATGGTACATTGACTGGCTCTCAAATGGTTTTCCTTCTAAACCAATCAGAAGACAAGTAGCAGCACATTAGCCAACCACAGTGCTTGATTGTGGAAGCCATTCGAGGGTCAGAGTACTACACCTTTCCCACTCATTCAAGATCTTTTGGAGATAAAATTAAACGTAAGTGCCATTAAAGCAGAGATCTTTGGAGTGAAATTTTTTCAATTAGTTTCCCATTATCCATTTTTCATTTAATTGAGTGGGACAAAGAGCCACACAACGATTAATTTGTTAATCCTTTTTAATAAATTATGAAGACCAAATGACAAATATTGGGCATACAAACTTGCTCACTAATCAGTCATGTTTTTGAGGTTATAAGATATGCATAGCATAGGTACAAATATACAAACAAAATAACTTACATGATTGATTAAATACATCATTATAAAACAACACCCTGGTGAGCCGTGGGCTTGGTTTTTCCATAAAAAGTAAAAGAAAAAGAAATAGAAAATTAAATGCTACGCACAAGAAGGTATTTCACTGCCTGCTTCATTTCCAAATGACCAGCATTGGGTTGACGCTGAGAGTAATGCCTAGCAGTGGGCCAACCCCTGGAATATGAAGCTTACAGTTGAACATACCTCTCTTGATGCTCTCACCTAAGGTTTCTACGAGTAAAAATATTAAATATCTAAGAATCAGCAATTGGAATCTAGAGTGGGTATAGAGAAACCAAGCTCACAGCACACAAATGAAGAAGTATCAAAGAGTTTGTAGTAAAGAACAAAAAAATCAAGTTTACATCAAAAAGGCAAACTTGCAGCGAGGGTGTCTTGGATGGATAAATCTCTAGTAAAGTTTACATAATTTGTTAATGATACCTTATATATGTATAGATATAGATATATATAGATTTTTATGTTTTTGTAAAAATATACAAGTCTTTTTTTAGCTCTCTGGAGATGAACCATAAATATATACATCCAAAAGGACAATGTACATCAGAAACCACTATAGTTTGCCATGTAAGTGTATGTCAAAAAATCACTTCTTTTTCCATCAAAAAGTAAACTATCTTTCTCATAGAATTTTTCAATTCTCACAGCTTCAAGAAATCGAAATTAAACATTGTTGCTTTTGTAAAGCACAAAAATCGTAAAAAAAATTCAGCAAACTTGTCATCCCAATAAGTATGAAAGCAGAAGCTGCTGAGGATTACATAATGTCTTAAAAGACAACCTTGTTTTTAAAACAGAATTATTTAAAATGTATTCATGATTTGGTAATGATTTTTTTAAGTTTTAAGTTTAAAAATGGGGAAAATAACCATTATCATAACCCTGTATTATGGAGTGAGTAGAAAATATCTGCAGTAATGGCTAGGTATAGGAAAGTTAATAGTACGTTTTAGGTAGATTGCATTGGATTGGTGAAAAATCAAGCCTGGTTTTGGAACAGAATTGATAGCTACTGAATCAACAGTCCCTTTCACAGTTCCCTGTACCACCTTTCAAGAGATAGATAGCCATGCATTTGCATGGAACACAAGACATATGGTGATCTTGCAATGATAGAGACCTTTTTTTTAACACCTTGAACAATTATTCATAGGTCTCTAATGCAAGCTCACCATTCATCTGTAATTGAAGCTGTAAGGTCATTTCAACTTGTATCTTGAACATCTGCCTAGGTACTTTTTGTTTAACTGGTAAACCAATGAAAACGAAAGTAGCATATCAATAAAAAATGCTCCTGATAATAACCATGCCAATGTTCCACCGTTTCAAAAAATCTGCTCTGTGATAGTTATAGCCAAAATGCAAAGTCAAACTTTCTGATTACAATAACCATAACACAAAATTGTATGATAAAATTGTATGGTAACCATAAAAGTTCACTAAATACCAATAGCATAGTCTTAAAAAGGACCACGGCAATGGAAACCTAAGTCCCAGTTCAAAAAAGCTACAAACACTAGACTACTGGTTACTTGGGGTTGATTACCTAACACTGTTTCACCTAAGGAACACAAGACCATGGGACTTGGCCTTATTTGTGGGAAGGAAGACCAATGACTTACTGACTTGCTTCCACTGACGCGTGTGCACTGACAAGGCTTACAACAGCTGGCTTTATAGCCATTGATGGATATGACGGAAGGGCACTGAATGCAGATACGTTGCTTAGCATGAACTTGACTTTTGTCTTGTCAGGCCCAGTGAACTGTCTCTCAGCATCACTGGAAAACAAAAGAAAAACAAATAAGTATGTCATACTAGGTAAATAATATAATAGTTTTGCTTAACATGATATGTGTATGATGATGGAATGAAATGTGTATATGATCGTACCATACTGTGAAATGGACTGAATTCATTTTGAATTTTTTTCCGAGTCCATTTCACAGTATGGTACGATCATATACACATTTCAAAATAATATTTTTATAGCACACAGTTACTTCTGAGTGCAAACTTTTTAGAGTGCAGCCACATCACAAGGGTACATATGGAAGCAGTTTTGGAGATCCAATTTATATACCTTTTTGAATACTTTTCACAGCAATCGCTCTAAGACCTGGTTTAGATGTTGAAGTTCACATGTGCCGAATCTAATGCAAATGAGCAAAACCTATTGTTTGAGTTCATTTGCATTAGATTCGGCACATGTGAACTTCGACGTCTAAACCAGGCTTATCGGCTTGGAATCAAATACCCAGTACATTTAACGACTAAGGCCAAGTTTGAGTTGTCCAAAGCTGCATTAATACTAAATTCTTGATTTAAATTTCATATGAAGACATCGGTCGTCTTTTAGTTATTAAACCTGGATTAGCACTAATCAGGCTTTGGATAACTGAGAAATCCCTGAATAAAACACTTCATTCAAGGTTATTTATTTTTCCCTATCAGTAACCTAAGACCCCGCTTTACTATGGCAGTGGTTAACTCGAAAGCTAAGCTCCTTTAACCACTGCACACAGCATTAATTGTATTTTTTTGTATTGACCCTTTATTTATAATTCAAATAATACATGTATAAATATACCGGTAACTTATTTAAACTCGGTGTGTGAAATAAAGAATCTTGAATCTTAGACCTGATGGATAATTGAGCCAATCAGCAAGCAACAAAACCAATTAGGTATATCTTTGTATATTATGTATTCCAATTTCAGACCACGAGTTACTCCCTAGAATATCATATGCCGAATGCAATAATGGATGCCACTTCATTATCATAATTTTTTAAATTCATATTTTAATTAAGTACAACATTAAAATTATAGATTAGAATGATATCAACAAAGTTAGAAAGATTGAGACCAGAAATATTAAACTCTTGAGAAGTTATGAGAATTTAGAATTGTGAAAAACACTGGAAAAACACCAGGACTAGGCTAGCCAGTCCTCAGTTGACTGAACACATACAAATCTCTGTATTTTTGATTCTAAATAACTTCACTGGCATTCAATTTATAGCAATAAAACTTTCCAAAAATACATATTTCTACTTGCTCTTTCTAACAGTGGTGCTCATTTTTAAAGATTAATTTTTATTTCTGAAAGTCAATAGCAGCCATTATTGAATTCAGCATATTTCTTTGTTTAATGGTTGCACATGAAAAGACACATGAATATGGATGCAACTCAAACAAAGAACTTATTCTCAAGAGAATGACATGTGGACTGAAATGGGAAAACATTATGCCCAAAAATTAGAGCCTTTGACCATCTACTGGTTCAAGCTTAAGGTGTGGAGGAGGGGGTCTGAGAAGGGTAGGGTTTTTAGTAGGACTTACACGACTCCTTATTTATACGATAGACATATCAATATATAGACGAACAACAATTAAGAGAATTAAAAATGTTGGGTTTAATTGTGATAATTACCTGTCAAAATCTTCAACATGAAGCTGTACTTTCTCTGCTCCATCTGGTGGTTCCCTTGCAAATAAATAAGTGTTATTTGGTTTAGGGGATGAAGCATACTTGGGGATCCCAGCTGGTTCTGGTGAAGCACCATTCTCCTGGTTGTCGGCATCATTAGTTACAGTATCATTGATTCCGCCAGAAGAAGAGCATCTAGAATTTGGCTGATAGTCTATTGAACCTGGCATGATGGGGTAAGTTGGTGAAGCAGAATGGCTACGACTGCTGCTGTTTCCACTACTGTCTTGACTGTCAATGTTTTCAGAAGGCGTCTGAGTCTGTGTGTCCACAGTATTGAAAGGGCTATTATCTGACAGTATTTCTTGCACAGGAGCCTTTCGACCATCTATTGGTTCAAGGACCTAATGAACATAGTAATTGAAAATTATATACATCAGCATGAAAACCAACTCAGACAGTTTCTTCATACTTCATAATAGCATTTCAACAAACAAGTATACTGTAA
This sequence comes from Anthopleura xanthogrammica, assembly GCA_964019055.1. NCBI lineage: Eukaryota > Metazoa > Cnidaria > Anthozoa > Actiniaria > Actiniidae > Anthopleura > Anthopleura xanthogrammica. The sequence continues at coordinate 16,736,783 of OZ025206.1, forward strand.
CCATAAATTAATGCATAAAAGATGACAATAACTTATAAACTCCCTAGTGACTTTGGCATGTCTGTGTGTTAGCTACAAATTAGATCCAAGTACATGTCGCAAAAGCCTTGGGATTTTGATGTCAATAAACCACTCAATTACAATGGTCCACAAATATATTAAATGTCTAATTTTCAACAAATGAAATAGTAGTAGAAAATATTTAAACCAGCCAAAAAATTATTTTAACAAAGAAAAATCAAACAATACTATTATCTGTTAGCACCTGAGATGTGCACCAAATTAAGTACAGAAAATTCAAATTATTCAATCTTATTACTAGCCTAAAACATTATCTTGTCTAATCCTAAGCCTATATTTATTGACACTAGCCCAAAATACGCTAAAGTTAGACAGACGTGTGTCAAAATGAATCTGTTTCAAAGCAAATACCAATCTAAAGCTAGAGTTCTGGCTAAAAAAAATGGGACATACGGCCAAAATTCATTACACGACAAGATATATTTTTATAATTTTTTTCAACATAATGATAACACATGCCAATATGTAATTCGAAAAGGTGCAAAATTTATGGTCAAAACTTTGCTGGGAGTTTACTATGGAGTTCCTTATTTTTATTACTTTGTTATTAAGTGTCTGCATGGATAATTTACTGTTTGTCTAAATTCAAATAATCTTTCTTTGTTTGCTCAGCTTACCAAAGGACTATTCTTCTCACAACCCTGAGGCTTACTAAAACTAATAGAGTCCTAGAGATTCTTTTCCAAATATTTTTTTCCCAATCTTCACCAATTAATGCTCTATAAATTTTCTTATAGCAGACCCCTGTAAAACTAACTTATTCTTAAGTACCACTAAAGCACAATATTCCTGTATTTGAATTCCCCAGATGAAAATTAATATTAATAAAATAAATTGCTAATTAAATAACACAAGAGAAAATCATCAATAAATTAGACAGCCCACCTTATCAGACGAAATGCCATCGGATTTGAGTACTAGGGTTTGTATTTCACTATTCAATGCCTCAACACTTCGTCTCTGTGGAACTTCTGTTGGTCTTGAGATGGTGGGGATTGGTATAGCTAGTGACTGTGTTTTATACTGAATTGCCGAGTGGTCTCCATGGACTGGAGACTGCCGACCATAAGCAACAGCACTTTTCTTTTCTTGCTTTTTACGCTGAATATGCTGCTTCAATTTCTAATCACGGTTTAAAAAGAGAAATGATGCTTGATTAAAGATATTGATTTTTAAAATTCACACTATTAAACTACATTATAATTATTTAGCTAAAACAACTAGAATCTTAATCCCTTGTGATTCAAGTACAAAGCTATTGAATACCTCTCTTAAATCAGCACTTCCCAAGGAATTGGATCTCTTGTGTCTTGCTGAAATCTCATCGCATTTGCCTTCATCCCAAGCTGGAGTCTATAAATAAATCATACAAAATATTTGAAAAATATGCATATATATCGATTGGCTGGTTACCATGTTTATATTGTGGGATATTGATACCTTCATGCAAAAAAAAGTTAAAATAATTTGCAATGGGAATAAAAATACAATACTCTGGGAGCTGTAGAAAACTCAAAAGAGAAACACTGTCTGCTTTACTTCATGTTTCTAATCTTGATTCTTGCATGCTCTAAAGCGCCCAGCATGTTTATATCACTGTACACAGATGTGCACACCTCTTATGTGTATATTAGATATAATATATCTTGAATAAAATGGAGTCGTAAAAATTAATAAAATAAGGAAAAAGAAAAAGAATGGGATATTTTTTCTTTCAGATCTTTTAGAAATGAATAAAAGATAAACCAGATGACCTTCAATTATACATGCTAGTTTTCAATAACAGGAAAGATGAAGGTATATCTACTTTGCATAGTCTAATTATCTTTAGGATGGAAGAACTATGGAAGTGGCGGGTCCAAGCTGTGAGCAATTTCCAACCATTCTTATATTACCTCAAAATTCAACTATAAACTCCATGAATTGATTCATAATTTATGATTAAAAAAAGACCAAAAAAAAATTCAATAAATTGTAATTGACAAAAATATTTCATTTTTTCTTCCATTTTGAGCCACGTCTTGTTTGGAATTGAAACTTTCTCTTTCCTTTTCGGACATGTACCATGGCCTTAAAATTAATTTAATGGCTGGAAATTTTGAAAATTAAAACTTTGGACAATACTTTGAAAAAGAGGATTTATGTATGCTCCAATGTCAATAGTATATAGCTCAGCAAATTCAGGAATAATGTAGAATTCCCGATAATGTTTGTTACTTTAAATATATATAGCACAGCTCTCATAAGTGACTATTCATTTGGTGATATTACTATGACAATACTTTATTAATGTATGACAGCTCTGATAAAACATTAATAACAAGCAGCTTATAGTCCAAGTCAATTTGTTATACAGACTACCTCTATCAGACCATCACCATCAGGGGTTTTGGCCTTCGAAGGCTGTCTCTTGTTTCATGCTACTTATTTTCTTTCATTGCTTAACTTATTGACCGAATATTCTTGAAGCACCTCTAATTTATGAGAATTATCACGTCAAGGAAGCCTTTCTCATCCATTGTGTTGATTGCTTGAAATATAAGCCTTACTAAATAAACATTTTAGACAGTACATTTACTGTGGTATATCTGTTAGTAGAAGACATCACTATTTGACTTTTATTTCTAAAATTTTGACTGCTGACAGTCGACCATTAGATTTTTTATGAAAGTAGGTAATTCCCAACAATTAGTATTCTTTCTTTAATTTTAATTGAAGAAGGAAACTTAGGATTTCAACAGCTCTTTAAAATCCAGGAAAACTGTAAAAGTGATTGGTTGTGAAGTAATTCGGTCTGTGGTAGAAGAAGTTCAATAAAACCCCCGGCACATTGACAAATCTTTTTAGCACTACAATGGATGCGAAAGATAAGAGCACATGTACAAAATAACAAGACTGCTGACAGGGACTGTCACATCCAAAAATCCGAAGTCGATATTGCTATTGTTTTTGAACCACGATGTATAACTGATATAGTAATAGGCGCCTAGCGTAAACAAACCCAACGATTTTGCGTAATTTGACTAGGCTGTAAACCAGAAACAAATTGGGTTGATAACCCAAAGATTGCTAGAATTTCGAGGCAATATCTACAAATCAGATCACCTTGTATTTCCTTCAAGGTGTAAATTGTTAACCGGCTGGTAAATTAAAAATAGCAAAACGTGGAAAACCATGAGGAGTACCAATTACACGAGAGCATTATTCTCATGCAGATTTGAGATTAAAACAAAAATCCAAAAGAAGCGTGCACGCATTATACATTGGAAGAGAGTACTAACTACTTGGAATATTACGGTGTGGCTAAGTTTCTCAAATATCTTGAAATGTACGCAAAACTAACCCGCGATCTACGACTGATTAAATTGTACTCCTTCATGTCAATTTCTACCTCGAAACTACACTAAATTACGAACACATTTCCTAACCACACATCAGTATATACCAAAGGATTAGCTCTTTTTTGAACAATAAACACGATCCTATTTTTATTGTGCTAACGTATCCTAGAGATCACGTAGTCAAACTTCTAGTAATGAAGTTCTGTTGATCAATTTTTTTTACTAAAGATGTGTTTTGATCGACATGAAAGCCTGACTAACTTGGCAAGATACGAAATACACACAAAAGATTACAACATTGACAAATATTATACTCATGACTGAACCAAACTATAAAACAGTAAGTGAGTTAGGAAAAAAATGCAAGGATCTTTCTGTCTTATGTAAAATTTTACCAAGTGTTTTTTTTTTTCGATGAAAAGGTTAACTTGCAAGTCACAGGTCCTGCATGTCCACCACAACACAAAGTTTCATGATTACAAACGCAAGTAATCGAGAGAATTGCCTGTCCTACAACTTCTTATCCCAAGAAGGACTGATTCATGGTGTATTAGGCGTCATAGTCTAATAGTAAAGCGCATTATGTTTAATTTATAATACGGTGCCTAACTGACCTGGGTAGCTTTGTTGCAACAGGGGACTCCACAACTTCCACCATCTCTAGGCCACTGGCCACTCAAGTAAGTACCCGAAATGGCATCTAGTGAAGAAGTTCTTTTTATCCCTCCTGCTCTTAACGGCTTAGGCTTTTCGACTGTCAAGAAAGCAAATTCACCGTTAAATGTGGTTTTGTCATCTAGTGTCATCTCCTTCAACAACAGCATTCATAAAGGTAGAGGAGTAGTTCACACAGCGAGCTCGCAAAACTTGTACGCAGAGAAAGTGAAACGTTTTCCAAGCCAGAAATTTTCCCTGTCCTTCTCATAAATAAACCCCACAGAATAGCAACCCTAGTGATTTCCAAAAGCCTTTTGGTGTAGGTTTTAAGTCGAAGGAAGGCAAACATAAGTTGAATAGTATTAGGATAAATAACCAAAGCTTTGATATTACCTTTCAAACTGGCTAGGGAAGGAGAAGTTGGGCTACGACGATGCTCTGGAGACCCACGTGTTTCTGGCGAATTTCTTCTGGGTTTAAATGCATTCTCCGTATTATGAACTGGGGAAGAAGAAGGACTTCTTCTTATGGGATTTCCTCTAGTAGGACTTGGGTTCCGTAAGAGAGAAAAATGGTGAACCGCACGTAATGGTTGGGGTTTAGAACTTGATGCTGGAGATACGTTTCTCCTTGGCCTTGATGGCTGGGAAGCCATTTCTTGCGCTCTTAATCCTAAATGAACGAAACATAAGCAATGTTCATTGTTTAAGGAAGGTTTGAGATGAAGAAGACTCGTAATAAGGGATCTAGAAGTCTAAATATTAGGAGCGGAAGGTACCTTCCTCCTTGCTCTCTCTGCTCCTCCAACCAACAACACCAGTTGTGCTGGAGTAAGCATTCTAATTACACAGATAGAAATTACGCGCTCTGTGATTGGCTGAAATCCTGTTCTCTGACAAGTACAAGCTTGGGAGAAAATACAATCCGATCAAAAAAACAATTAATTACCATGTCAAGGCCACGACGAGCGAACTTTCTATTTTGGATGTTTATCTGTTTTGTCTTTTCTTTCATTTTTCTTTTTTATAATTAGCATTTTGCTAATTGGGAAAAAAGCAATTCGGAAATAGCACAATCGGATCAAGGGTGTTTGTTTAGACCTAAAGAGCTAGGTTTATATTGAAGGTTTGTGAAAAGTTTAATATTGACTATATTCCAGGCATATCGGAGTATTATGCATACACACACGTGGTGTTGTTGCAGATTTGAATTGCCATCAAAAATCCACTCGTAGGAGGGTTATAGGCTGTCATCTGTCAATTTAAAAAGCCAATCCTCTTTATTAACCTTTTCTCGAAAAACCCAATTTCGTTTGTCACATTTATTTTGCTGTATTCTAAATCTTTTTTTCATGTTAGTCTTAAACGTTGTCTCTATAATACATTGTAGCATTTAGAATCCATCCAATTAACGATCATTTACAATGGAAAAGGTCGGAAAATGATATACAAAAAAGTTATTCTGTTCCGCTACAGTAATAATTTGTCGGGATATTTAAAAAAATCTTTTGTTTCAAAATGACACAAAATTGAAAAATTAGGAGAAGAAGAAAATAAATGGAGAGGCCGAAACCTTCAAAATTTTACAACGAATAAAGGCACACGTGTGTAATGTATACGGGTTATTTTACGGTTCGACGATTTTCCCGCGAAAATATTACGCCAGCTGGTGGTGAGTTGCGCCTGATTGGTACAGACCCCTATACATTTATGTGCTAAATCTACTCGCTTTATAAATATATATTGTTTCTCTTTTTGATGAGTAGCTTCATTCTTATTTCTCAATAAGCTGAATTATCAGGAAAAAAATATAAAGAGTTTTTGTAATATTTGAGATTTGGGTCAAAAAAATTCGGTATTCAATGGAGATTCTTATTATAGAATCGATGTGGTTTTGGGGGTAACATTTTAAAGGCAACATCTTATCCAAAATCCTTTGTTTTCATTTATATTTGTAGACCGGGATCTCCATTTTCCCTCCCATCCAGAAGTTGTGGTCGACCTAAATAGCTCAATATTGCGGTTTGTTGTTTACTATTCTGAACCATCTCCAGACTTAAACACCAAAATTATTTCATAATTTTTCTGTTGGTCGTGTATACAAAGCAGAATTCTAATATTTTTCATCAACAGGAGAATAAAAACGAAAAACCCAACATTATTCACATCCCCAACAATTTTCGTTTCTGTATCTTGTATTTCCTTCAATGACAGTGTAATAAATTAAGACGTGGTCGTACCTCACTGATGAAAAGCTAAATTCTCCTTGTTCATTAAGTAGTTGACAGTTATTCAACTGTTGGTAGTGGGGTCTCAGTCATTCATGAACTTTACTCGACCTAAAGCTCAATCGAAAATTGTGTTGACAGTTCTATATTGCAAAAATACCCTCTTAAGTCCACTCAACCGAGTTAAAAGTGAAATATAAAGAATACTGTCGACTCACTATTGGCTTAGATAAATTGTACGACAAAGTTGGCCGAAATTCCAAATATAAGAGTGGAACACGTTTGAAACGTGGAAATAAGTAACGTTATATTTAGACTTTGAAATGCTTTCTCTCACCGGGCGACTCTAAACTTTCGAAATTGCGTGCGATATCGAAATTCATATGATGTTTGTTACTCCGCTGATGCGAAACAGTGAATTCTATTTCAATGAATATAATTCATGAATAATTCTTTTTGAAAAGTAAATAAACCATTTATGGGTTTCTTTGCTTTCCCATGAATATGTGCAGGATATAGTAAGGAAAAAAATCTTTAAATCCTTAAACGATAGTTATTATCTCTGAAGGTTAGCATACATTCCCTTCAGATGGATAATTCATAATATTTTTCAGAACTCACCGACCTAAATTTGACTTTCGTAATAATCAATCCTCATAGTTTTGTCATTTAGTGTTGATTAATTTACTCTAAAAGCTTTTTCGAGTTGTTTGATATTGCCATGAAGTTAGTAGAGATAAGCTTGCAATAGTGGAAGTGGCCTATTGTTTCGCTCGAACTTTTTACGACGTTCACTGCTATCAGCTTTCATTCAAGTTCAAACAAGCCCGAATGATCGTATGTGTGATTGTTCAAGACGTCACATCTGGGTCGAGGGTACTTCTTCCCAGAGTTATCATTATGTTAGAGATAATACTATCTCAGGGAGGGGAATTCAAAGTTGCAAGATGGAAGTCAAAATAATCGGCGCTAGAGCGATAAAAATATACCAAACACTAGAGAAAGCCAATAAGCACCGACAGATACCAAATGGTAATAGAAAATATATGACATATTCAAGAAATATATCCTAACTTATCAGGACATTAAAAACGTCTTAAGGACGATCTTAAAAGGACTTTGCATTCGGCTTCTTTAAACGGAAAGATGGCGAGATGTTTGTCATAATATCTTGTGATTTATGACACTTCTTGTTTATTATCTTTATGACTAGGATCAGTTTTGTTTTTCTCAACAAGCGACGTCACAAAAAGCTGCAAAGTCTTCTCGTTTCATTCTTTCAAAAGAATTAAAACATCAGTTTCTTCAAAATATCCTTTCTTTAAACATATCTTGATTGTAAATAAAAGCCAGCTTTCTATTTTTTCTATGATGTCTAAACTTCCAGCAATGTCAAAGAAAATATCCGGTAATTGTTTCAGAACCCTTTCAGTGTTATTAATCGTATTTTATTCAACAACTGCACGTCATAAGATTCTTTGAAAAGTGGCCCTTGAATTTCTCTCGATATATTGGGCTTGGCGACAAACCTGGAACACGATGAAATGGCGAACCAAATGAGATGAAACGCTACTTTGGTTACTATAGTAACGCATGATGCTGCATACCTGTCCCTTTCTATGACAGCTGTAAGTTCTGAAAAGTAACAAGATTATTTTCTTAAAAAGAAAACAAGGCATGTTGACTTTTTTCCTAGCGTATAACCTTGTCATAAAAAGTCGTTAACTAGCGAACTACGAAAAATAAATATCTTAAGAGTGTCTACTAAAAGTCTGGAATGTTCGCCGGCCCTGAGGCAAGCCTAACTGCCAGACAAGCATTGAGTAGCAAGCTAGCATGTTCGCACAGGTACACAAAACCGGTAGCTTTAGATGAATATAGATTACGTACGCGTCGTCCATGGAATGATTGTTTAGAATTCTTACACTGAAAAGATCTTCAGTGGATTATGCTTATATTTCCGGCTGCTATTTCAGTTATTACATTAATATTTTCAAATCCCATTTTTTCTTTTATTCATAGTTTTGGTTATTGTTCCTTGGTTTTGTGTTGCTGCTTATTAAATTCCGTTGCTATTTGTGTTTTATTCATTCATTCATTCATTTATTCATTCTTTTCTTTTTTCCTCTATTATTTTTCCATTTTCCTTTTCTTTCTTGAGCTTGCTAGAGCTCCCTGAACCATCACCAGCTTTTCTTTCATATTTCCCTTTTATTTCATATTTTTCCTCCTCCGAAGTGACTGTCTTTACTGGCGTGGCCCGGCATATTCCAGAAAACGACCGTGGCACGTCCCAACCTAGTGAGGTATGCATCAATTACTTTGAAGCATCAGGTTATACCTGCTACTACATATTTCAATAAAAAGAGCACCATGCCTTGTGCAATCATCAAATTATCTTATGGTCGGTGTAGCACAGTCTCATTCTCTCTCTTATTGTTTAGTAAGAATACCGGAAGACAAGAATATCTGCTTGATTACTAATAGACTAGCTTTGACAGAACCCAAAAATTATAGCCATCTTGATAATTTTATATATTCGAATGGAATTGAAAGTGAAATTTAGACATAAATTTATTAACATCCCAATGTTTTGAAAACATAATATTTTCAACTTCTACTTAAATATTTCAAAGGGAGATCTATTGTGAAAGGTTCCTTGGTACCAGCTTAAAAACGTTAACTGACCTTGGCACTTGACAGATTTACTGATCATCATTTAAGTGATTTAATAAGCAGACTAGCGATCAGTCACCCGGCTTTTTTGATTATTTATTCCCTAAAAGCATGTGGCGAATACAATATCATTTATTTGACAAGAAAAAAAAAGTCAGACGAGATACGCAAATTATAATTTCAAAAAATGTAGTTATATGTTACTACGAATTAGACTTAAAAAAACGGTTAGCTAGTGCTCTGAAAAGATTTACTAGTTACTCAGACATAATCGAGGTCATCTTTTGCGATAAAATTATAATGCATGCAACAAAATCTGACGGCGGCAAAATATATTATTGCACCACGTGTGTTGACGGCAAGGTACATGTCTGTTCAAGAACCAGCAGCTCTGAGATTCAGAAAACTTATCAACAGCTGTGACTCAAAAGGGAATTGCGTGAAATTATCCGGCGATTTTAGTAAATTATTTCGTGAGGAAAATTGAACCATTTTGAAGGGGAAATAGAGCTAGTGTTCATATCACTGTATGAAATTTGTCATTCAATCACCACAGCTTTAGAACTTGCATGCATGGTATAAGATTCAGAAATACCTTGATCTCTTGTCTCTTATCTCATTCTATTGTATCAAAAATTTTGCTCTCAATGGGGGTCGCTCGCTCGTCCAGGCTTGTCTTTTGTTTAACTGAACTGAGTCAATATAAAGCTCACAGTATATTATATCATTTAATCAAAGAAAAACCCTATAATTTCACCCTCCCTGACAACCGTCGTCAAGGCCGTCAAGGACGAACTCAGATCGAGGGCAAGTGCTGTTGTACGTGGTTGAGGTTCTGGCTGTTTACATACGACGTGGATACATGCTTTTGCATGACCAGTTCGATTCGGTTTACGGTCTCCTTTTGGAATTATATATTTGTTTGTGATATCGATAACAATGTCAAAAAAAAAACCTCGGATACTACTTTATGCATTCTGCAGACATATTAATATGAAATAAATCTACAATTAAAAATACAAATATTTGTCGTACATAAAGCTTCTTTCCGTTTTTTGATTGAAATATTAGTCAATTCACCATCGATTACGCAACTGAATTGTTTACGCAATAAATCCCACCACAAAATATCTATTTACATGGTTGCTTGAAAAGGTAAATTTCATTTCACATTTCACACATACGACGGAGCTGTATCATTTCGTAAGATACCATCGTTAGTAGTTTTATTCCAGAAAACCCATGCTATGGTTCTAGAGTATTCGGCTTCCTTCCACTCAAATATTTAAAAGCGCAAAAAATTTGTACCATGAGTTACCATGGTTACCAGAAATAAAAAATCTGTAAAAATATCCAGTTGCTTGTGATTGATTGCTGTGAATTGTTTTTGAGAGAAATGCATGAGAGAAATTGCAGAAATGCGCCCTTCTTTCTTTGTGTGACCCTTTGATTTTTGTGATCCTGCTGCGCTTGTTTTTCATGATAATATTGAGTTAAAACCCAAAACAATTGGTTTTCAAAGCAGCTGAGCTCTCGCTATGTTTCCCCTGATTACCAACATGAAGAAATGGAATATTAGTATAATAATACCAATAAAGTAGCGTACCACGTGAGTAAAATCGATTTTGTGCAACATTTTCGCATCGTTAATGTTCATGGAATCATTGATCCGACGGGAAATATTTCTAAACCTTTCTCGTACCCTCCGCAAAACCTAAAAGGCTACTTTGATCAGCCCAAAGGTTGTTTCAGGGTTCAATCTGTGAGTTAGCCGTTCCCTGATTTTGATCAGCCCAGAGGTTGGTATCGATAAAATTTGAAGAGTCGCCCGCAGCTTCCTTGGTTTGCGGTTGTACGCGTGGGCGACTTTAGTTGAGTGTCCAAGAGGTCAAGTACTCATGGTGCCCCTATGTCCATTAACAGCGGGTGGAAACATGATTCAAAAACCTCCTCCTATGAGCGCAGAACAGGTTATTTTGTGACGGTGTTGTCCCTTTTTGACCGTGGCGTATTTTGAAAGCCTCGCTGAAACTAAACTGCCATGTTTTTCGACTGAATTTAATAGAGTGAGACGAGGCTTATCGAAACCAGTCCGTCACATGTTCTGGTCTCGGTACGGGTTCAGCAGGTACCTGATCTTCCAAATCCACTTAGCAACCAGTAGGCCGTGGTGCACGGAAAATATAAGCCTTGTTTAGACAAAATACATAATTTTTGGAGACAACAATTGGTAATCGAGAAAACATGCAATTATATCCCAAAAGAAGTGTCTGCCTTACTTGGAGTAAAATGACTTCATGGATATTGACAAATATTGGTCAAATGTATGAAGTCTAATCTGTCAGTCGTAGAAACTGCTGACCAGCGATAATGCAGGCTCTAGGGTGTTTGTAAGACCAAACGTTGAATCCTAAAAAATCTCTCAATCGAATCGTAGTTTAGCATAGCATAGGTTTTACTGAGGGAGGAATTTTGGGACAAATCCAACAAACTCTATATAGTTGATCGCGTGCAGGATTTGACTCGATGTTATAGCGGAGTACACCACCTTTTCTGCACTTTGCCGCCGTGGATAATGACTGACAGTATGCATGTCTATTTGTCAGTCGGTTTGAACTCTAGATGTGGGTTGTTGATATATCTTAAGCTGTGCTTTAGTTAAGTTTAATTTTTCTGTTTTTCATGTCCGCCATGTTCGTTGAATCAATAATGAAAATAAGTGGTCCTTCATATCATTGACAACCAACATGGCCGCCATGTCTTTGGTTACTTGGTTCACTTGGGAATGATTTACATATTCAAAAAAAGCACACAAAAAATGGGGGAAGGGGGGGTAGAAAGGAAGGAAAACAACAGCAGATCTTTATCAGAATTCAAGCTGAACTACTACTCGATAACTCAACTGAAATGCAAACATAAAAAACCATTTTCTCTCGAGCTCGACGCTGGAGAGAGAAAATTCAAAATACGAACTCTCACGGATTTTGCGACTCAAATTAACTGAAACAAATGGTCTTTCTCGCGCTCCTTGTAAGATAAATATCTACACTCATGATCAGTACGTGGACTTTAATCTGGACTGAAAGAACGTGTTGCCATAGTTACTGCACTTCAAGGCTGAAAAGCTTGACCACAACGTATAGTGTAGTATTTACTTTGTAATATTTACACAATCCTCATATACCTGGTTCGTTCAAAAATACAATTATTTCATGACTAAACATCCTGTTTGAGTTCCATATATTTGTACATACTGCATTCATTTGAGAAAGTTAGGGTATGATTATCAGTATTTGTCTAGACACATGCCAGGCAAGATTTCATTCTCGAGGAGCTCTGGGTGAAAGAATCGGGGGGAAATTTATGCTGCGCATGCGCATGTCAAATACTACAAGTTTCCACAGAACGAGTTTTTTGCTTGAGGGCTAATTTTCTATTCCACTGGGGCCTTTCTTATTCGTCTAGAACACTGTTTTTCAAGAGCAAATATTGGTAGTAAAAGTCATTCATGTGGATGAAAATAAATGATGTTGGTTATAAATAAATACAAGAATAGATTGTTGTACAAAGACGTGCAGCAAAACTAAGGAAGTCGGAACTTGAAGAAAGGTACACATGCATAGTTATTTTTGATCACAGTATCAGTGACATACTTTCTGTGAATTGATGGAATCTTATATTTCTAATCTTATCACTTTGAAATTCATCGAAATGTTCTCGCACGTACTCATGCAGACAATTCAGTTGCTGCAGTTAATGGTTCTGTGAATTTACATATATACATGTTCCAGATGAGTTGGCTTGCCTCCCTCATTTGATACTACTATCTGGGAGAGGAATACTTAGTTATTTACCAACAAATATTGATGGGGCGATCACGGATGTTAAAATAATTCAATATTATCATAGTTACTATACCTTATGTTCGTTAACCAATACACTCGGTAAATAGCTCCACCTCAACTCAAAGACGTTGATTGAGTAAGCAGACAAAAGTCGTACGTTTTGTCTACCGAAGTCACCAAGAGTTTTAGCGATTTATTCTTCTGACACAACCACAAGTTTGAGAAAAGAGTTTTAACTCTTTGAGTTGTCGACTCAAGAGCTTTATCAACACTTGGGTTGTTTACAAACGAGTTTTTAAGAGCAGAAAGTGATGGTCAATCGAAAACTGCTGACATATTCATTTATTATTGTTAACCACTAAAAGTGTCTTTGTGACGTCATTTTGACTGAAGCGAATCGTCCAATCATCGTCTATCGCCTTAAGCCAAAATTTACACAATTTTATTATCGCCTGTGGTCTCTGCTTTCAATTAGATGTTTCGAAGTTTTCATTATAGCTGTTAATGGTTCGAACACTGACTTGATACCCTGCCGATGCTTATCGTCATATACACTTGTTTATAGTGAATGGTCAGTCATTACTCAGTTCCTCGTTAATTGCCTAGCAACTGAAACCTGCTAAAATTGAAGCATAAACATAATCAATACATTGTTTTAAGTGAAATAATTAACGGAGAATACGTTTATACTTTTTCAAACTTTAAATACATACATACATAGTTTATTTGTTGAAGCAGGTTACTAAAAATTCGCAAGACTAAGTCCTGATGTGGACCTGCATACTAACTAAGTTTACAAGTATAAATATAAAAATGTATATAACTTATTATTATTAAAAAATACATATAAGCAAATATCTGGTTATATATATATATATACATATAATAAATAATAGTCATAAATGATAATTGATAGTTACATAATTAATATCCTAGTGATATAGATTACAAAACAAAAAAATTAATAAAGTATTATTGCTACTAAATTGCTACTCGGCGATGATTGTGTGGTTTCTGCAGCTTGAACCTTTCATAGCAGAATTAAATATGTACGATATGTGGATCTACAATGCATAGGGGAATTTTGCATTACTATGTTGCAGCAAATTATGACTCACCGACAATTTTTAAAGGAGCTTATGCATATCGCAGATATCGACTTTTATTATACTTGAGTGATTATGTTCTGAGATGGGGATTTACTTGATGAATCGTGAGCATTCAAAGGACCTCTTTACAGCTGTCTTTAGCTTGGATGTAAAGTTTTCTTATTCCAGACCACGTGTCATTCTATTGAGAAAAGCTTAAGATTCTATTTGAGACTATATATCCACTTTCATGTGACTTCTCATGCGCAACCACTAAAAATACACACGCACATGGCTTGTAAAAAAACATTACTAATGGTAGTTAGTCTACTAACTATGTTTTTTATGTCGGCTGCTAAGGCTGCTATACCGGCTATATTGAATACGATCCTTGGTATTATAAATTAAAGAATTCGAAACAACACTATCCAATGGCCTGGGGATTGAACGGAACATCTTGCTTTGGTCTAAAAGAGCAGTCAATCGAAATCCTGTTTGAAATTTTAATAGAAAACAAAGGCCACGAACCAGAACCAGGAGTAATCCACCAAAGAGTCCAAAGCCATGGTCTACTAGTCCGAGTGAGTTTTCTTGAGCAAATCAGTATATTTTTAATAACTATTTTTTTTCGTTTAAGTTTCAAAATTCAGGTGGACAAGGTGGATCTACGTTGAACCACGGGGGGGGACTCCCATATATAGAGGGGCGGCGGCTTGTCGGAAATTTTGAAGATGACCCCTAAAAGTTACCAAAATTCTCTTTCTTGTAGCCATAACAGTCGCAAGTTTCACCCCTAAATGGTATCAAATAATGATGCCGCTAATTTTACAGTATTTTAGTACCCTAAAAGGTACCAAATAACAAAAATTAACCCCTAAAAGGTACGTAAGAATCCCCGCCCCTTTCATATCGGAGTCCGGTCCCCAGGGCGTTAAACCAGTTGGACTCTACTTTCATCCAGTTTCACCATGTTCCTGGGTTATTTGCATAGTAAAAAAACTAAACTCAAATAAAAAAAACGAAAGAAAAAAGGAACTGCGCTGTAACATAACTGGCTGGTCAGTTCTTAATTTCGCGATCATTCATTCTAGAGATAAATACTAAGGATTCAATTCAGTGTCCAAGCAATATCCAACTGAGAAGACACTCAGAAATTGTCATTCGTGTAAAACATAACTTAAATCATTATACCTGCATTTTAATTGCCAATTTGTAGTTAAATACCGCCCCAATCCGGTGAATAGTCTAAATAAAGCCACCAATCAATAACCTTTCGTATATTGCGGCACTGACTATAGTGAAGTACTATGATAGGATCGTTGTCAATGGAAACTCAGTTGTCGGTTCGCTCTCGCGGAAACGGAGCCCAGACAGTATGTAATGTCTGAAAACTATATACCATATAATCTATCTTTCCATGTTATGCTATATTATTTTCATACTCACAAATGATCAAGTTAGGTCCAGTTCAGACGTTGAACTTTTGCCGCGTCGACGATTACGCCTTCGAGGTCGAGTGCTGTTTTCCTTGAAACTATAGTAGAAGTCATGTATGCCAAACTTAGCACATGCCGTCTACTGGCACTAAACAAAAGAACTGATGTCTTTTATAGTAGTTTTCGGTGTTTTCTTAGCCTGACCTGGGCCTTATAAAGTCAAGTTATGGCGACTTGCTCGGAGGAAGACGAGGAAGAGTAGTGCTCGTTACAGAAGAAGTAGAATTTCGACTGCTAGCTTATAAAACATTTTTACGACCGACAACCCCTCTGGGAGTTCTTTATGAGGCCTGCCTTCACTTCCCACTACTAACATTAATATTCACAATTTACATGACAATCATCTCAGTTGCATGCTGACTGATCTATATAGAGAGGAAAAACCGGAATACCTAAAGATAATGACAAGGTATACAGATCAGCTGAACACTGAAACTCAACTCACATTTGATCCTTTAGCTTAGCGATGAGATGGAAATGTTTTAAAATTCAACTACTCCCATGTTGACTTTAGTTACAATTCATTTAACAACAAATTATTTACTCTTTGTCTAGGATTAGAAAGTTTTGAGAGTCCTTACAACTGCATGAACTTTGTCGGTATGTTCCCTACCAGTCCGCAAATACACATTTTTTTGGCTGAATTAATCGTATTTCGTGAGAAACTGAAAAGAAATCGAAAAAGGAAGTTGTATTTGGCGATGAAAATGTTATTAATGTCTAAGACTTCTCACCTATCCGCCCACGAGAAAGCAATTAGGCTCTTGATCAGCTCTCAGCTATATATCACTCGGTCATCATGTGAACACAAGAAAAATAAAGCCACACATATCATCTTCTGGAACCGTGTAGAATCGAATAGCGAATACTGTAGCTTTTGGTGAAGGAATAGCTTAAAGGTGCAACTTTGGGTGTCTGTCTTAAAGCTAACATGGTATTTATGGGCGGCGCGTTTTCTCAAGTCTTAAGAGAGCTCTAGGCTATCCTTGTTTTCTATGTTCTTAATCTCCATGACTTCAGTAGTCAACTTGAAACTATAAGCTTAATTTGAGTTATACATCGATTCTACTATTTATTATATCCATTTTGAAATCACTAGCAAATCCTGTAATCTGATTGGCTCTCAGTAGATTGATTCAAGCACGAATCGCACTATTTTGAGTCCGAATCGCATCTTTTTGTCAGCCAATCACAATGCAACACTAGAAAAGGTAACCAATCAGATTACAGGATTGTATGTAATCAGCCAATCAGATTATAGCAAATAAGGAACATAAAATGTAGCTTTTTTTCAAGTTTGACTGCAATTTTTTGTTACAAAAAGAAACAAAATACCGGCTATTTGTGAATAAATACTTTTGTATTTATCACAAATTTAGTGTCTATCTAGTATGATTTCAAAATGGATATAATAAAGTGATAATTGAACTTCGTGTCGTGCAATTTTGGTCTGATATCAAACTTGCGATTACAAATCACACTCCCGCTACGCGGTCGTGTGATTTTGTTATCGCGCGTTTGATATCAGACCAAATTGCACTCCACTTAGTTCAATTACCATTATATATAGTTATTTTACTTGTCAAGTCAATGATAAAAGATTGATTGAATGTGCACTGAGACGTTCAAACTCGTGTGGGAAATCTAAAGTGCACGCAGAGAAACGGTGCAAGTATGAGAGGCTCGGCTACGGAGTGAAACTGTGTTTTTCAACTGTGACTTGTAGTTGAAACTCTTGTGCAGTGGCGTCTGCTTGCGAGACAGCATTCGCGAGGGGTGTCACTCAGTCGCACGGCGACTTGTAAAACTTTTCTCGAGATAAAACTTGAGTTGCTTCAGTAGAAAGTGGCTCTACCTTCGTCAAGGTAGTTCCACCGAAGCTAGTATGTACACAGTACAATTTGTCGTAATACCGCTGTGCGGCCAGTCTGAAATAAAAGGTTCATCGTGTAATGTTCAGTGCCTTCAGGAGCGACATAAATGCAAGGATATATTTAGAAAACCAGGTCTTATGCTTATGTTTTTCGCACTATGCTGATCTTTGGTAAGTTCAATGAATTTTCGTATTCTTTCACCGGCTGTGTAAGGATATCGATCTATTATTATCTTTGCAGAGGAGCACAAGAAAAAAGAGCCGATTAATTTGCGCAATTTACGTAGTCTCGACACTTTTCATTTAAGACCATTGTTACTTAATGATGGTTAAGGAAAAGCATCAAGATGACTGTTATCTAAAACAGTGGACGTGCAAGACATATTATTACAAACGGTTTTCATTGAAAATATGTTCGAAGGACTGTTTTTTCCCGAACCACTTTGTCCCACTTCTTGATAATATCCGATCAAACGGCTACGAATGATAGCTATAGATCTTTATCATCTGTGGATGGTCAACGGTTTCGATTCAACATTGATTGTCGAGGGAAAGATATGCCGCTTTCTCGTTAAGAGTTAAATTTAGCAATTTTAAAATAAAGGTTACAAACGAGTAATTGTGTATATAACCTTTTGAGGAGTGTGTTTGCCGAGATGCAGACTGTAGAATTCGAAATGCAAGAATGTCACTGTAGCTCTATTTGTACATGGTAAACTCGCGTAGCGGAATCAGGGATTTTCCGAGCTCGTATATGACCCGGGAGAATTGTTAGAAATATTAGGAATTCAATGAAATTATATATGTGATGAACTAATCAAGCAAATTCGACAGTAACATCGGTGTGATCCCGAGGGATACAAACGAAAGTGAAATATTATAAATTTTTGAATCTTGATCTCGTCCTGTTTCGGCTTGTTATTTGCCATTTTATACTGAGTAAGTTCTTCCCTTGAGTAACACTGCATTCAGTACAGACAAGTTGTTCTGCCGACTCGCAATAGTTCAGTTTCATACTGCGACTACTTCCCCAAACCTGTATCTGATATCTCAAGAATCACTTGAAAAGTTTCGAAGTTGTGGTTTGTAAAAAAAATGGTAAAAAACTAGTTATACTAAATCTAAGGCGAATATTCTGGAAAATAGTTGGAAAATTCTCAAAATAATGTGCTTACATCGGGCAGAGCTCGAGCTGGAACCCTGGGTTCTGTTTCAGTCTCGATCCCCACACTCGATCGCATGATGATCCTATTGATCAAGCATGTAGTTTTGATCGATCATGGTAGGTAAAGCCTAGTAACAAAGTATTACCAATTTACAGAATCGTTTGACCTACCGACTACGGATAAATATCGCCTGCTATTTTCCAATTTTCAGTTCATTTAGCTCTTAATTTTATTACAAAATGCTAACTTTTTTGGCTTACCTTATAATAGTATTAAAACTAAGCTTGAAAGTTGATATCTGACATGAATAATTGTTGGATTAAATGGTTGAGAATCACGCCGAGTTTGTGGGTCAGCTGCAAGCAGCTTGTCGTCTCAAAGCGTCTGATGACAAATCTTTGTTTTTATACGAGCTTGGGTAGATTACGTCAGCATATACATCAACTGGCCAATAGGCAACGATCGAGAGATATTTAACGCTGAAAATAGCTTATTGACATCATCAAACTTTATCCGATATCAAAACCGACCAAAAACATGATTGGAGGGAAAGAATGAAACAACAGTAACGGATGTTGTTGTTGCAAAAGAGAATCGAACGGCGAACGTTTTATAACTAGCTTCTTCTTAATCCAAACCGTCCAAATGAGGCGTAAATTGTACAGTTGATGCTACAACTTATGTACGCGGCGAAAAATTTAATACTGAGAAATGTTTTTCCAGTTCAAAATGTTTTTTTTGAATCAATTTTCGAAGTGAGCGACGGACGAGACATGTAACGTTTCACTATATTGCCTTTTGGGATCAAATACTGATCACCAAAACATTCCCCGAAAAAGATGAATAAATTGTCGGGTCACATCCCTACAGGTTGCGCACTGTTTATTGGGATCGGGAAAAACAATAATGGAAATTAATGTTGAAGTTAATGATTTTCTCAAAATACCATCTGCGAAAATTTCAAAATCTTTTAGAAAAAACAGTTTTTTTAAAACCTGTTTATGTAACTTGTAAATGATTCTAGAAATTACTTTCTATAGCGGAAGAACATTACAATTTATGAATTTATTTCCGTATAATAAAAGGAACAGTATGTTAAAGCGATGAATAATCCAGAAGAAAAATGTACCAGACATAACTGACAGATTGAAAGACAATATTTTTTCCTGTCATGCCACTTTAAGCAATCGATCCTGAGGTTATTTTTTTGGACAAAAACGATTCTTATCCATTGTTTTTGAAAAAGCCAAAAATGATAAATTACTATTATGTAGTACTTACTTTCTTGTTTGTCTTTTCAGAATTGTTTAAAGCCGAGGCTACATCAGTGAGTCACACTCTATAGTGACCAAACAACACTATGAACTGAATTGCGAGCTTGTCTGTTTGAATCACTAGCGGAGAGTAAACTTTACCATTACTCAGCTTGATTATAAAATGACTTTTTCTCTGATTGGCTTGGCTATGTTATTTGGGTTAGTTGCACAAACTGATGTGCTACAATCTGATGGTCTAAGTAAACTGTTTAGCATATATAGTGTCTACAATCTGTAATAATACTTGTTATTGAGCACTGAAAACTAGCGAAGAAAAGAGATTGCATTCTGTTTAAGGCAGAAATAAAAGAGAAATAATTTCAAAGTAAACTGTCCAAAAAGAAATAAGTTCTGCAAACAAATAAAACTGCTGGGGAATCAGATAATTGATCAAAGACTTCGGCAAGCTTTTTTCGCCAATCAGACTGCGTCGCGTGCGACCTCTTACAACTAAACTCATTTTCCCCTTCTAGATTAAAAATCATAATACTTATAAAAACTTGAATAAAGCCGAAATTAATACTACTACGCTTTGGTCCAAAGCTAAATAGATTCCAACATAATGAAACGAAAATACAAAGGTTTCACTTCTCTTTTCACGACTCATTGCAATCAGTAATTATTACGTAAAATGAAAAAGTTCTCCAGATGGATTTCAGTAGCTGTTTTATTTCTTTTATTCTATTTGGTTTTGCGATCAGCGTCTCTAAGCTTATGTCAACATGTTGACTTTAGGTATTAACAAGGGTTATCATTAAGAATATTTTCAAAATAATCATCGTTATTTTGGTCAGACCTTTCTAATATTTCATATTACAGTTTATTAGAAGTCAACAAGACGCTGGTGGCAGCGTGCACTGGGTTACCTGGACCGGGTGGGACCAGGGGCAGGGGGAGGGGGAGGTTCCTAGGGTGCCCTTGACCCACCCTTTGTGGAAAAAGAGTGATCAATTATGAAATAAGCTGACTGGAATTTGGTTTTTAATATGTCGAGGCCCTCGTTTTCTTTTTTCAAAAGACAGTGAGAGACTGCCTACTATAAATGTACAGTGAAAGCCATTTTGGAAAAAAAAAATCAAAAACTAAATCATCGAAAATACGCATTTTGGTGAAGTCCAACTTCCATATCCTTCCGATTCCAGTCCGAGTTTTATCATACGTAATTAAGTCGCAGACAGAAAGTCGGCAAAGCGAGCTGACGGAGACACGTTTGCTTGAGGTCAGCATTATTTGTTTACTACATGAATCCTTCGTTTACAACGGTAAGACGAGCAAATAATTGCTCAAAACTACCCTCAGAATTGCTTTACATTTTACAATTTTCTATGTTCGTATATATTTGTAAATCAATCGACAAATCAATCGGTAAATGTTTAACGAGTGAGCCGCGAGTTGAATGACTTTATAAGAGATCGATCTGAGAATCAAAATGCATGCGTTCGATTTAACAATATTTCTCATTACTCTTCAGTTCTTAATATCAAAATGAAAGCCCCAATAAACTTCTTTGTACCTCATGTTTATTTGTAGTAGTCTTGTTGAGTCAAACCATTAAATAAAGCATCCGAAAATCGTGTCGGTAAAACTTGAATGAAGTCAGGACATCCCATCGGTTTGATTTAGCTTGGAGCGCGTAGAAATTCTTTAACACAAGAATTAAAAATTGGCCCTGGCTAGCTTTTTCCTTTTGTACTTATACTACAGATAATACTGCTTTAAATAGCTGAGTCAAAGCACGAGTTAATCAAAGTAAGCCATTTGCCGTGAGCAATGAAAATTCTTCAGAATTCCTGGCTCGATTAGAATTACCCTTGTTTACGAATAAATTAAAATATCTGACTCGGCTCGCTCTTTAATTACAGCAGTCAACGAAATAGAGCATGCGTAGACATTAATTTATGTCACGTGATAAGGTAGCTCCGCCCTCTGTTAATCACTTAGCAACGTAGTGACATTGATTGACAGTTGGCACATGCTAATTGATCGGACTATAGACAGGAACCCTGTATCAGATGCTCGCTAAGGCCTCTTGGGTAAAGTTCTGAAGACCCCTGGGTACTATTGCGCAACATTGCCATTTTGTCGCGAAGGAATCATAATGGAAAAAAAAACAAAAAAAAACGAAGGTATTTTTTGACTGGTTTACCACAGGTAACCCAGTAAATAGTCATCCACAAAAGGCATACCTCGTATCCTTGTCTCTCAAAGAAAAAGCTAACTGAAAGTCGTCGTACAATTGAATCGTTCATCAAAGAGAATGGACGATAAGAGGAAGTTCAATGGAACTTCTAGGATTTTGACTTTAGGTATTAACAAGGGTTATCATTAAGAATATTTTCAAAATAATCATCGTTATTTTGGTCAGATCTTTCTAATATTTCATATTACAGTTTATTAGAAGTCAAATAGTCATCCACAAAAGGCATACCTCGTATCCTTGTCTCTCAAAGAAAAAGCTAACTGAAAGTCGTCGTACAATTGAATCGTTCATCAAAGAGAATGGACGATAAGAGGAAGGATGGAACTTCTAGGATTTTGATTTAAGGGGTTCATAAACAAAGTTGGTGTCAAGTTTCACGAGATGTGATGTCCCGCACATTTGATCAAATAAGGCATTCCTGGCCAGGGACTGAGGAATGTGTATGGGCACTGATGGTCCTACCCTAGATCTGCTCTTGGGAGACCCACAGCAGTTTTGGATAATGGAAATAACAAGACTGTAAGATTTTACGAAGATGAACACGTAGAAACGACGCTGAACGTTGGGTGAGCTGTTTTCCTCGCCAAGAAGTGGACAGTGTTGAATAGCAGAGAAGTAGATATAGATGACGAAATATATAGGTTGAGTTTGAGTGATTATGTTTATCTCCTAGGACGCAATAAATTTTCCTATTGAAGTGATATTTGTCCTTTCACTTCCGGTACATTTAAAGATAGTACTTATTATATTTTTTCTATGCAGGCTTTTGTCGAGATTCATGCGATGCACTTTTGCCTTGGTTTAATTCTGTGTTATAAGTTTGACAGACACCTTGTCTAGTAAACACTGGCACGCTACCTACATCCTGTTGTGACGCCATTATCATCACTCATTTGATGCCATCCTACCATCTCTTTTCTCTTGCATTCCCTTCACTTGAATTCAAAACTGTTCTTTCAAGACCAAAGTCATATAAATAATCCCCAATGTTTATAGGACGTCGGTTATTTTGTGATAAATCTTTGGTCGAATTATGAATTATTTCCAAAGTCGTGGAAAGTTTTAGCGGGATGTCTGACACAGTTAAAAACGTTGAAGATACATCCTCTTTCACTCCTCGCGAAGTTAGATTCGTTTTAGACGAACATGAAATGGGGAAACCTGGCAAGAAATTTAAACAGTTCTATTGTCAATAAAAGATATAAAATCATAGTTAACCGTAAAATAAGGAATATTACAAAGCATAAAAAAGAAAGCATGAAATGATTGCATAATTACCTGGAGGATTATAATTTGCTGGAATCGAATTCATCTGTAGACTATCGTAGTCGAGTCGTTCTTGAACACCATACGTTTGCTAAATAGTAATAAATATCATAGAAGGAAATCATTTTTTTGCATTTGTTCGACATATAAAAAAACTAAATCATTTGAAATTTCAAGATTCGTGTGAAAAAGCACCTTCAAAATTGATTGATGCATCTAATATCACGCATATACGTATACGCACATACTAACCCTAGAAGCGGTAGAAGGTTCTTCTGTAAACTGTGTATAAACTACGAATCCATCTTCACGATCAAGTTCTTCATAAACTGGCGATTCAGGTTCATCGTTAGAATCAACAAAGGATTTTTTCCTTCTAGAGCCACCGTCCGGAATGACCTTTGCGTACAAGTTATGCAAGAAGCTCATTGCCAAGAAACTAGTGCAGTACGTACCAGGTATCACTAGTAAATCATAAAGAAAGCCAAATAAACTTTATCTTATACTCGATTCGTTGAATGCAAAGTCATGGAAGTCGTCGTCATAGCTGGGGAAATAAAATGAGTAGTCAGCTTTTATGGAAGCAACACGATTAATCACGGAAACAAGTCGTTACAAGAAAAGATATTTTTAGTACACACGTACTAACTTCCGCCATTTTTAAGTATTGAGTTAACATGAGCCTGCAGCAACTCAGTCCAGCAACTTTCTTATTAACCAAAGGAAGCCCAGTCTAGAATTTTTAACTTTTCATTTAAAAAATAGTTGCTGCAAAGATAATTTCTTAGTTTCTTCCAAATGATAATTTTATATATATATATATATATATGTATAAAAATAGCATGAAAAGTATTTCATAAACAATTATGAAAGAAGAAAAAGTGAGAAAGTATTTTTATCTTTGCTTGGGTTTTCTGTGTTTATTTGATTGCGAGGAGCTGGGAATGACCATCGAGCGCGCCAAAAATCATTCTCCCGCGAAAAGCAAACTGACTTTCAAAGTTTCAGAAGGCTCGATTTTATGAGGAAATTTTAGCTTAATTCTTGCCTAAAATTATATAAAACATATCTAGAAAGAAGCATGGAGGCACCGAGAGTCAATGCATCAATGCTTAGACAGTACGCTGGTAGACTGGTGTGTTTGGTGGCGAAAATATCTGAGGTAAACTCCATGTTGTTGAAGTCTCTGGAATCGAAGTGACGATTGACTTAAGAAACTAAACTTAAGATTCGATTTAAGATACCTAATTTTGGCTTTTTCCACTTGTATCAGTTATGATATTTTTGTATAAGTATTCCTAGTTTGGAATGGAATGTATATCTGCAGAAATATTTGATGATCTATCTTGTATCTCCTATGGTTCCAATGACTTTCGTATTCTTCCTTTGAACATGATGTTATGGCCGCTATGTTAAGATAATTTGTCAAAAGATTTTTCAGTGAATTCTTTTGCTGTATCTTCCATCATGGCGGCCATGGCTTTTGTCATTTCGCTCCCTTGGGAATGATTGCAAACCAAGAATACAGCTATTTCAAAAAAATATATTGAAGGTATAGATGCACATTGCATACAAAGCCTAAATATATTGTGGATCATATCTGGATAATGCCAGAACAGAAAAAAAGAGGCTGGAAAAACTTTCAGACAAAGTTTGGGGAAATTCCATATTGTGACCTTTTGCTGATTGCATCGCCTAAAGTGCATTTCAGGCTTGGTATGCAACATGCAACAAAACCTTCACCAAGCTCCCTTTTTATTGCTAAACCATAATAGTGAGCAATATTCCCAAATTTGGTGTCTCGTTCGCTGTTTTGATTAATGATTTTCATTTGCAGATAAACGATAAAGGAACAGAATTAAAGGTCCTTACAAGTGATGATAAAACCATTCATGTCATCCTCCCTCAACCAGTAAGTACATGTAAAGGCTGGGTCACATAGAAGTGATTTATGACTTGGAACTCTGAGTTGGAAAGATGACACAATATTGGAATGAAAGCATCTGTACGTATCCTTTTTGCTTGAGTTTCCTGTGAAAGAGCAGAGCTATTGAATGGGCACCATTCTTTTCCTATTCTCCACAAGTTGAAACACATGCAATACACATTTTACCACTGACCACAGGCAACTATCGCCACATCTCTGGCCACATGCTTTCATTTTGACCTCAGGTTTTAACCTACTTCAAAGCAAACAACTCAGGTGCTTACAATAATTGTTTTAATGGAGAGCTCAGAAGCCCGAGCAAATATATTATGAGCATCTTTTTCTTATCCCATTCTTGTCACTTTCATTCATTGTTTTGTGAGAACCAGAAAATCAAATTCAGAATTGGAAGTATAGATGAAAGATTTAGCTAATGAAAGAAATCGCATGCAGCACCTTCAGGGCAGAACTGCTGCCAATGCTTCCCATTTTTCAGTTGTCACAATATTCCACTAGTGTTGTGAACCAGCCAGATTTTTTTATATTTATAACTCACGAATTGACATGGTTTTTTTTTTGTTAGCTTGAAGAAGCTCTTCAGGGAGTGATTGAGATTATTGGTAGAGCTGAAAAAGATGGTACAATATCAGCACAGAGGCTTATCAGTTACAATGGAAGTGAGGAATTTGGTAAGAAATTTCTTATAATTCAAAGTTCCCTTAGGCTGAAATCTTAGGCTGGTGAGGCATCTTAGAGATAATCGTGGCTAAGTTGGGGTATACATGTTCACAGTGCTATACAATTAATTTATACACCAATTCTTTAGTTTTTAATGGAAATGTTCGGTTCAGAAGCATCACTCTTGTTTAGAGTTTGTTCGGTCTCTCTTTTGACTTGCTGGATTTTCCTCCACAAAACCTAACAAGCTAAATTCCAATTCAATCTGTGAGTTATTAGTCATGCTCTAACTTTGATCAGCCCTGAGGTTGTTTCAGGGTTCAATCTGTGAGTTATTAGTCATGCTCTAACTTTGATCAGCCCTGAGGTTGTTTCAGGGTTCGATCTGTGAGTTAGCCATTCCCTGACTTTGATCAGCACAGAGGGTGTTACAGGCTTTGATCTGTGAGTTAGTCATGCCCTGACTTAGATCAGCACAGAGGTTGTTACAGGCTTTGATCTGTGAGTTAGTCATGCCCTGACTTAGATCAGCACAGAGGTTGTTACAGGCTTCCATCTGTGAGTTAGTCATGCCCTAACTTTGATCAGCCCAGAGCTGATTGCTTCAGGGTATTTTCTGATGTGAGGTTATTATTATTTCAGACATGAACCTGTACAATGAAGCAGTGAAGCTGACGACAAATTTTCCTGAAATATTTGCTGGGACTAATGCAAATGGGTTTGCTTGAAGAATATAAAAAACTGTCAAACTAATTTTTAGAGGTTTTATCTCAATCTCCTTTGTAAAATATTGTCTTGAAATCATCAAATAAGGGAAGACACTGAGCTAGTTAGTGTTCATGTTATAATTATAATGGTTTTCCTACTGATGGTCCTCAAGACAGGATTGTGAGAGAACAGTCCAAAAGAAGACATAACTCTTCTGTTCTCTCACCAGATCCACTGTTGGTTGCTATAGCAGTGACTTTATAGAAGCAGAAGCTTTTGTGGTATTATACATGCATGTAAATGATTATAAATGTAATATTAAAGTAAACAGACATTGTATAGTTGGCTACGTTTTTGTTTGACTGTATGATTTTGACAGGAGTAGTATGTGATGGTACGATTAGTTTCTTGGTCTCAGGGTTTTTCTCCAGGTTCTCAAGTTTTCCTCTCCACAAAATACGACACAAAATTGCAATTTAATCTGTGTGTTATTGCCCTGACTTGCATCAGCCCAGGTTAATATGGCACTGCAATGCTACAAAACGTTTTCAAGAATTTATTATAAGACAAACTATTCTATTGCCCTTGCAATTAATTCTTTTTCCTATTTTAATAGACCACTAGCATTTCCAAAATGTCCTTTGTTATTTTCTTAAAACCATCATATGTACAATTCTTTACAAAAATTTGAATTTGCAATTGCCCTATTTCACTATGACGTCACAGCTTGTTTATAAGGGGGAAAGAATGCTGAAGAACAATAAGAATTGGAATAAATTTTTCTCTGCAGCTGATTTGATTGCTCTGATATGTCTGGTTTTCAAACATTTTATAAACTAGTGTTTATTCTACTGTCCAATATCTATGATATGTGGTGGTTATTATTGCTTTTCTGAGTTCTAAGAAATACAATTTTTCGCAGTTTTCTTTGTTCTTACTGTTTTGTCCCCCTTGCACGACCATGCATTAAAACAAAGATTGTTTTATGTGACGTCATAATGAAATAGGACAATTATAATGATTATTTTATTCTAGTTCTTACATCCCTTTTTTGTATGATGTATACTGTAAATCACGATGAATTGGATTCTTCCATAATCAACAGACGTGTTGGCTGGTCATAAAGTACCTTGGTGATTACTCTCTTAAGGCACAGACATGCAGTGCAGCATTGCGTGCATTATTGCAGGCATTATTGCTGAAGTAGGATCATTTCTACTTCAGCAACATTGAGTGCAACAAATTGTGTTGAGTGACGTGGCTCACAACATTGATTGCCTGCAACATTGCGCCTGCAACATTGCATGCGATGTTGCACTGTGTGTCTGTAGCTTTATCCTTCTTATGTAAGACTCACTGGAGTGAGTTAGCCATGTAGTTTTTCTCTTTTTATTAGTTTTAAGAGTTATGTTTAATGTTGAGTGATGCTGGGCTGTTTTTCTTTGGTGCTTAATACTGGACTGGCTTTTGTACTTTCTGGCCCCTTAGCTGGTAATGCCATAGCAACAGAGTCTAGTTTCATGCAGTGACATGTGCATGATGTAACAGGACACTCTGAATGTTCCCTGCAAGAAAAGATTACATTATTTGCTTGCATATACATGTAGATCTTTATGCAGAAACTGAACTGTTCGTTATCTCATGATGCAAATAATGTCATAAAATACTGCTGTATTCCATGACTACAGGTTCATTTACGCAGGGTTTGGCTGGATTTTGCATAGAATATTGATGTGCTCTAGCGAAGGTGAGTGTAATCGTAAAGTGTTTGTGTTGCTGAAGTTGTGCATTCTTTAATTTAAAAACATTGGCGTTCATGAATATTTTGACACTGAAACTGCATAGATAATGAATCTGTAGTCACAGCATACAGCAGAATTTTACAAATTTGAACAAGGTGTTGGAGGTTTCTTCAGCTGGGGGTTGATCATTTAGGAATAACTGCATCTCCGCTCTTGGTGTCTTTAGTTAATTGTGATGACAGTGTGAATGTTTGCCCTGTTACCTGCAGTAAGATAAGGGTGTTGTGTCTCTAATGGTACAGATCATGGCAATTCTCCACCAAAGAGGACAGGAGCCTGCATATTAGCCAGGCTCTCTTCTCTGGTCATAAAAGTTGGAGAGCTTGACTATACAGGTTAACTGAACCGTATCAATATTAATGCATTAATGTATAATATGGTTAACTCACCTGAACCAGTCAATGATGTGGTTTGCATGTCCTCCATGTCGACATGACTGGCACCAAGTGAACCAGTTGGAAAACTGGTTAATACTTCTGACATTCTTGGGTTTCTCAGCATTAAGTTCTAAACGGAAAATGGGCTCATTATATTAGTTAGTACAAGGGTTAATAGATGGACGAGGGAGTATGGTAATGTGCAACCTACCAATATTTGGAGGTTTCTGTTGGATTGTTGATGGAGTACCCATGTGAACTAAACAAAGGGAACATCTTGGAAGTGGCTTGCGGCAGCCAGGACAGCCCATTACCTAAAGAACAAATCTGCTGTAAAATTCCACTGTACTTTTAGAAAATTTCTATATCAAACAATGAATATCAGCTCTGTACAATGTAAATTTAGTAAAAAATACCTCCTCTGGTGACTGGGATATTAGCTGATAGTGTCCAAGGATGAGAAATGGTCCTTAAAAAAACAGTTGGCTGAGAAGCAAAGCTAATGCAGCCACAACTTGGCTACACATGCATGTATTTTATTGATTGATAAGGAGCAAAGGGGTTTTTTTTACCTTTGTTCTGTTGGAAGGATTATTGTACTGTGCAATTTTTCTTGGTCTTAAATCTATGAAAAAAGTACAATCAGTCATTTTGCACAGTGACAAACTACAGAAAAATTAAGGAAGATGGAAGGAAAGGAAAGGAAGAAGACAATAGTATATCAAAAACTCATAAACAATTAACACGCTACACAAGATGATGGCTGAACCACAAGTGAACTTTATTTCTATGACAACAAAATACAAAATAAATAACCACAAGCCTGCAGCTGAACATCGTCTCAACATTGTATGACAGGAAAGAAAAAATTAGGAAAGAAAAAAGAAGGGAGCAAAAACAAAGGAAAAATCAAGTGAAAAAATACAAATGAAAATAAAGAAATTTTACTAACCTGATGGACCTGAAGAAGAGAGAATAGAATTTCCACAGAAATTACAAGTGACAAAGACTTGTTGTGGAGGTTTGAGAGAATTATCTCTTAATGAGAAGTGAATATCTAGTCGTGCTCTGTGGGGAAAACAAATTTGAGAAGCACAGCTATTTTAATAAATCCCATCATCAATTACTGCAATTTTCATAATAATTATACACTCAGACACCAAAGTTCATATATCAATGAAAATGACATCTGTCAATCAAAAATAATCAATCACTATCTTTTACATTTTTGACTGACAGCAGTGAAAAACCAAATTCTAATGGTCAACTTGCAACTACAGAGTCTGCGTAATATTGAAAATTGCAGTACAGTAGAATTCATAGGAAAAACAAGTGTGAAAAATCAAATAGCTTTTGTTAAATTTAAGTTAAAGGTGTACCTTTGATGCCACAGTCGCCACATGTCCAACAAATTTCTATAGCTGCAATGCAAATAATGTTACAGGAATGTGATAACATACAACTGAAGGTGCTAGACTATTATGCCATTTGATGTTGTTATCTATTCCTTTCCTATTCATAGTCCATTGCATGTCGGAATGTGACTTGAAGGTCAGAATGACTTGTACGAAGTAAACCAAAGCAATGTTGCAGTGTAAGAGGTCAATGCAGTTAGCATCTCATGGTATGTACCTACCTTTGTATCCAAGTTTTAACCCGTAAATCTTTTGCTACGTCAGGGGGAATGTTTGGTGATGAGTTGATTATGATAAGACTGGCAGTCTGTATATCTGTTGTCTAAGGAACAAAAGGTGTAAAGTCTAAAAGTCTCTTTAGCACTGCTCCTTGTATGAGCCTACTTCTTGAGAAGTGATTCTCATTTTAAATTGGAATCATTGTCTTGTGCAGTACACTGACCACCCTAACCTTACCCTTGGAACCAGCCCTTTGCCTGTGATCCACTTTGACAAGTGAAATCTATAATCAAAGTGGTCTGTGGCCTCTAACCTATCTTTGACCCCCTTCCACCTGTGAACCCTATGTCACCCTATAACCCCCTTTGATCTGTGAACTCCAACCCATTCTATACCCCCTGCAACAGGTAAACCCCACCCCATGACCCTCTTCCACCTGCTGTCACCTTTACATTGGCCCCTGTGACCTGTTAAATATGCACTATGGCCTCTATACCGACCTCTTGACCCTCTTCTACTGGACAAGTGATTTTTCACCCTAATGATACAAGAATGCTTTTAGCAGCAAATTATAAATCAGACAGTCACTTACCCGATTGACATATTTTTCTAACAAGTCAACACAATCCTGAGTTATACCTGAAAGTTAACACAACAATATCGATTCAATAAATGTGAAGTGTTGAATAATCAAATTATAAAATAAAATAAAGAAAAACAAACCAGTCAAGAGTATGCCATCCAGATTTCCTTTTTCAATCATTTTACCAGTTAGATTATTGATGAAATTTGCCAGCTGTAACAACATAATAGAACACCATAATGTACAACAGAACACCATAATGTACAACAGAACTGTCAGATTTTGCCTCAACTTGGTGTAGTGTATAAGGAGACTGGTGCAAGTTAGCTAGTGCACATGAGAGACTTTTTTAGATTGGGAACCCTTTTTGACACCTTGGACAGTTATTCACATGTCTTTATCATTGCACTGTTCGTCTTGCTTTGATGCAAAGGCATGGTAACCTTTCAAGATGGCACAGGGAACTGTGAAGGGGACTAGATTGCAACCAAATTTAGTACTACTGTGACTCTTGGCTAGTGTTCTTGGGAAAAGCACTCAGTACCCAGGTGCCAAGTTTGTAAATAAATTAAATAAATCAATTAATGCATCATGATTCATTTATGTCTAGAATTACCTTATTATCTGGTAGGAATTTACATGCAAAGGCCACCCTGTCTTCAACTTCTATCCTGGATTCATTCTGTACAAATAAAAATGGTTGTGGAATTATGTGTTAGTTGATTTTAAGGGAGGGAGGAAACCAAGAGAAGCCACAAACAAATAATATAATAAACTTTTATTTGTTAGAACAGGCTAAATATTTTGGCAGCTTTTGTTGATGTGGGCCTACATTCACAAACACTCACTACCACTACATTTACTATTTCATGCGCACATCACTCAAATCACATGTTGATTTTTATGGAGGAGGAAAACTGGAGAACCCAGAGAAGGACCCTTACTGCAAGGGAGAGAACAACACATCAAACAAACTCAATTCACATGTGTCGTCAGCAGGGCTCCAACCAGCGTCCCAACCCATTGGACTCACAGCAGTGAAAGACGACACATTAACAGCATACACCACTCATGCCACAAATCCCCTCCAAAAGGCAGGAAAACAACAGCAAACATCCGTAAAAGGTACAGCTTATAAGTTGGGTATAAGGTGCACAGGTTTTTAAAAATATAATTTTATACGTCTAATGTATGATACCCACCAATATATTGTCAAAATTTTCATCTTCTGTTGTTAAGAATGTAAATGCAGCTCTAAGGTAAGGACTCTCAATCTAGAACAGAACACAGACAATACTGTTCACAAGATAACTACCATTTAACAAATAGAAAACGTTTGCTGTGTTTACATAGCCTGATATAAACACGAGGGAAGTTTGGGAGAAGTCGAGAGCTGTTGTGTAAAACCCAGCTGCAGGCGAGGTTTACACAGAGCTCAAGACTTCTCCCAAACTTTCCCGAGTGTTTATATCAGGCTATGTAAACACAGCATAAAGTTTTCTATTTGTTTTATAAAATACTGAAATTGCCGTGTTTACATAGCGTCAGGTAAACATGGCTATCAGCCAATCAGAGCGTGCGTTATATTTGAGCTATTTTATAAATCATGATATAACATGTGCTCTTATTGCTTTATAAATATTACAATTGCTTAATTTAACTAGACCTCATTCCCTGCTCCTGTCTTATCAGCTGAATCACAAGTTTTCAATAGAATTCTTTTTGGCTGACAGCACATGGTGGTCAGTGTTTGACCACCATTTGGAGCAGATAATGAGATTCAAAGACTTTTATCAGCTGATTGAAACACAGCAATATGGTAAACATACAAGTGAATGATGTCATGAGGTGTTTGTGTGCATTTCTAAAATGTTTGGTATTGCAAATAAGCAGCTTACCTCACTGCATAGTTTTCTACACATTTGCCTCCATAGAGCCTCCTTTTCAACTGTGTACCCTGATAATGCCATGGCAACCATGTTGAAGACCATCCCTGGAATTAAGAGAATGACACATGATACCACACAGAGGTATGTGATTGAAGTAACTACAGGTAAATTTATAGGAATGGAAAAAGGAAGGAAGGAGGGAAGGAAAAGAGGGAAGTAAGGCTGGAAGGGAAGGAGCAAAGGGATGAAGGTCAGAAGGAAGGAAGGAAAGAAGGAAGGAAGGTTGGAAGGAGGAAAGGGACAAAGAGAAGGAGAAAGGAAAGGGAGATAAAAACAATGAATTACCTTTTGAGTTAAGGTTTGGATTAGAGGTAGAAGCTTTTGAAGCTGTACTCAAGATATCAATAGCTTGTCTAATGTCATTATTGAATAATGCTATTGTTGCTGCTCTTTCATACTTGCCCTTCATTTGAAGCCTGTTAAAAACAATAAACCAAAATATCATGCTCCACATATTTCTCATTATATTATATATATCTCCCTTGTTATAATGTCAATACTCACTGTTTTAAAAAGTCAACCATGGTTCCATTTCCCTCACCAAAGTCCCAGCCACAAAGGGAGAGGGCTGTTAGTCTAAAATTGAAAGCAGAAAAAGTGGTTTATTTCTACTGCAGGGACACTAATACTGTGGTATTGTCGTCGTCGTCGTCGTCGTCGTCGCCGTCGCCGTCGTCGTCGTTGTCATCGTCGTCGTCGTCATCATCATCGTCGTAATAATAATAATTTTTTTTAATTTTTTTAATTTTTAATTTTTTTATAATCATATCTAATATATAATATATAAATCCTAATAGTATCTATTATAGAATTAAAATAAATAAATAAATAAAATACCTAAAATAATAATAATAATAATAATAATAATAATAATAATAATATGGTTTATTTTGGCCACTTGCAGTTAGAGAAAACTGAATTGCTGGCTGATACAATATGGATAATGCAAGAATACAATATAATCAGACCCATAAGGGACACATAAGCTACAGCTGGTACTTTACAGTAACAAAGTTTGCAAATTGTTCTGTCATGGGTACCTCTACTCAACTACCTTGGGTTAATTGGGACCATTAATTTTGTTGTAATTGAAGGTTGTGATGTTTATGTGAGTGAGGGAAGGAAGGGGGGGGGGAGATTTGTAAGGGAAAAAATGAAACCTCACCCCATTTTCATAGTTATATAGTTATAAGGCACATAGAAAAAACATCACTATATTAGCAGCCTGGACTACGAAGCTGCCAATTAAATGAGATAGCTTTTTCACATTATTCTAACCCACCTTTCTTCACTGCGATACACTTTTGCTCTGAGCCGTTGTTCCTGGTCAATCTTGCTCTTTGAGCATACCCCTACATCAAGTGTCAATCCAGATGAAAAGTCATAATATTATTAGAAATGAGGTATGACATTAAAGTAGGTAATTAAAAGCAGACAGGTGAACATCCAGGATGTTCTATGAAGGGGGTCACTCCTCACTAGCCTCAAAAATTCCCTCTCCTCTCTTACTTTTGTGCAACCCTTGTTAAAGTCTTCCATCAGGGGGGAAGCAGGAGGGTTCCCTGGCACCCTCAGACCCCTCCTGGGTACACCCCTGGAAGATAATCAGGGTTTGTGCAGAATTCCTCAGATATTTTGTGCCATGGTTTTACAGTTTCACATCCTAGTGGCATTTTCTTGCTAGAGTCACAGTCACTTAATATACTTTTCAATTGGTGTAAATCAAAACTAAATCTGAAGTGACTTTAATAATGTCATGATTATACATACCTCCTTGACTTGTCTCTCCTGAGATGATTGTCTTGATACCATAGAAATTAAAACCCTTCCTCTTTCCTATCAAATATCCAGAACAATAAATTAAGCATGATACAAGTATTTAAGCAGCATTGTGTACACTGTAGTTCTATAGATCCCTTGCAGCATTTCTGAATGCAGCTCAATTTGGAGGGCAAAACAATATGTTCCAATTCTCAGGAGATTGAATTTCTTTTGGTTTTTCCTCCAAATTGAGCTGCTTTGACGTCATGTGAAAGAGGTCTATAAAATCAATATCTTTTCAAATGGTGAGATTGACCTCAGAAAGTTTGACAGTGACCTCTATAACTAAGTGAGTTACGAAGAATTACCTTGATCTCTTAGCCTTTTGACCTCTAGAAATTAAAGCTGTTAAGAAATATATACTTTGATAAACAGACATGAATATAGATTAATTAAATGTAGAATACAGAATGAAAAAAGAAAAATAGAAAGAAATTGGGAATAAATAGGAAGTTAAGTACAAGAAAAAAGAAAGATGCTTACTAAAGGGGACTAAATGATGGACAATGAATAGAATCAGGGCTAAAAGTACTGGCTGTTCAATGGCCAGACATGATGACTGACTCCACAAGACTGATCAAAATGTGATAGTCAATATGACCTCAAGAGAGCTGACCTAAGAGTCAAGTGCCAATTTTTGCTGGACTGGGGTGATTAAACTGAAGCTTGCATAGCAGAGAGTATAGAACCTCCCTCATCACCCTTCCAGTCACCCGCTGCCTGCTATACAGGCTAGGTATGGCCAAGAAAATAAATAAGGACATTGTCACACATGCATAAGGATACGATGATACCAGCTCCAAAGCTTTAGAACTTTGGGATCTTGAATGATATTTGTGATTTCATCAAACTGTAATACAAAACCCCACAGTCAATATAATATTATAAGTATAAGAATATTATACTTGTTCACATTTTGGAGTAGAAGAGGCAAACAGAAATCTATTATGAATAGCTTTATTAACCTGTATTAAATCTATTCCATATCCTGCAATTGCTCTTTTCTTCATCACATGAGAGATATCTTCCTCATCTGTTAAAGGCTCTGGTGGCTAAAATGATTTAGAAAATAGCTTTGTTAAATATTAGGGAAAAAGAGACAGTAATGGTGGAAATGACAGGAGAATAACCTAGTATAAAGGTCCAAAATTCATTAGTTTTCTTTGACTTACATCCTGAGTGCATTCAAGTAAATGTTTTCCACAGCCAAAAGTGAGTTGAGAACTGGGAGACCATGCCTTAAGGAAGAAATCAAAAAAAGATGTCTATCAAAATACAGTCTTAATTATGCCCCTCAAATAGCTCAACGACATGCTATAACTTTATAATAATCATGAATTATATAATAGTCAGTTTAATCTTACCACTGAAATTCTCTCAAAGATATTGAAGTCTGAAAGAGAGCCTATGAAGAAATAAACGTGAAAGGTTAATTATAAATCCTTGTAATTAATACAGTGTTAAGGTGCAGCGGACACACAATGCAATTTTTCATGCGAAGTTGCATGCAACATTGCATAAATTAGATCACACCATGTAACCACCTTTGCGACATTGTGTTTATAGGGTGAGGTTTGTTGCAAGTGATGTAATAAAAGTAGAACTTAGGCAAGACAAACCTCACTGTGTGAACACAATGTCGCACGGGTGGTCACACAGACAGCTGATCTCTAATTTTTGCAATGTCACATGCAACTTTGCATGAAAAAAACAAAATAGATATTTCTTGTTAGTAAATTGTTTATTAGAATCCATTATTACCATTAGATGAAATAGTCAGCATTCTATTCTCTTGTGTGGGATGCCATGAAAAAGATGAAATGTCAGACTTGGAAGCTGTGGAAAAAGCGTCAAGACCAAAATAAATATCTGCACATGTATTACCCACATTGAACTCAGAGGGGACACGGAGGTCATGAAAAAATACAGTTTTTAAAGAACTACAGTAGGTCACAAATATTCAGAGCTAGATCTAGAAGGAGGTCAATACATTTCATAAGATTTTATTACTATGAGAAGGAGGGGTCAAGCTTTTCATTTTTACAAGTATTGCCTTGGAAACTGCACTGTTCCCTCAAAGAAAGAACTGTCCCCTCCCACACAATAAATTTGGACTTACACTTTGCACTTCTCTCGATCACTGAGGCATCCAACTCATAGCCATCATATGCTGATGAACCTGGAATACAACAACAACATGGATGGTCATTGGACCTAAAGAAAAACTACAGCAGCTAGTACAGACTTGAAATGGTAGAGTATAGCACAGCAAAACATAGCAACCAACACATATACCACAAACCATACAGAGCTTTCAATAAAAGGCGGCTGCCGGCGGTTTATCGCTGGATACTTCACCTTAAACTGCCGGCTATTTTGACAAAAAATTAATTCATTGCCAAATAAAGTTACGGCCCCTTGGGGGATACGGACCCCTACTTTTTTGGATTGACTGTCTACTCCAAATATTATTGAAAGATCTGACCATATACCATAGGATTGTAATTTTGGCAAAGAAAATAGCAAAGCTTTTCTGTGTGAAAATACTGTCAGGAGTTCTTTATTGAGAACCAAGAATACGACCTACCTAACTGTGCATGTTGGATATCATACAGTTGTACCACAGAACTATCCCTTGCAATGGTAGACAGCAGGCCAAACCTTGTGGGACTCCATGCAATATTTGTTATGATATTACCAGGCTGTGCTAGCGTCATCAAGTGATAATTAGTCAAGGAATCTCACTCACTATACATGTACAAGACACAAATACTTTGAAACTTGAAACAGTTAACCACCACCAAAATTGGTGCAGTTAAAATTGATAAACCCAAAAGTACATTAAGCTGCCTCTGGTCACGGAGTACAACTCTACTAAGTCAGTTTGAATTAGCAAAGACTGGGTTGACTTTGTTGAGGGAGGAAAAATAGAAGCTAGGCCAGAAAAAAAGCCTCACATCAAGAAGAAGCTAAACAGCACAGAAATCAAACCCAGTCATGCCATCCTGACAAATTTTACCTTTGAGCACTGATAAACAACATTTACATTACTCTAAAAAGGATATTGGTTTTTCAAAATTTCTGATGTCCCAAATACAGACTATTCCTGGTGGACCCTTTAAACAGTGGAAAACAAATATATAATTAAAATACATTGTTATGGCATGTGAACAAAGGTCTTATTCATATGGTTGTATTTTTTTCCCATTTAAGACCATGTGTCATTCTCTTGAGAATAAGATTCATTGTTTGAGCTGTATTCATATTCATGTGTCTTCTCATACATAACCATTAAACAAAGAAATGGTACTATAGGGAATGACATGTGGTCTGAAATGGGAAAACATTGCACCAAGATAAATAAGGTCTATTGAAACATAGAAAAAACTAGCTAAAACCTACCTCTGAGAAAGAAGCAACTCTGTGTTCAATGTGTGGATCAACTGAAACTCCATAGACAGCTTTTGTAACTGCAGCACTGTGAGGTTTGCTTGTGTCTAAGTGAAAAAGAAATTTCTCAGTATTTTAACATCAATGAAAACAGACAAAAAAGAGCAGTTAACAAATGGCTGTATGAAATCATAATTTGCAGGGTTTTAAACAAAGAATCTAGGTTTTTACCTCTGAGATCAAATACTCGTAGATACTTCTGTGCTTGTCCAGCAATCAGACAATTATGTTCCCGAGGAAACCAAGCCAATGAAAGAGTTGGCTCTGAAGTGGCTGTTCAAAGAAGAATAGAAATATCAGGTGTTTAGGCATGTTTCTTCTTACAGTAAGCACATATTGTACGGATACAAAATTTTGGAAAGATTGTGAGTAGATTTTGTTGGGTCTATAGTTCATTTTGAGGGATTTTCTATGGTGTCCCCAGTTTTCTTCCTTCCACAAAACCTAGCGCAATTACATCTCAATCTGTGTTAAGGTGCAGATACACAGTGCAACATTGCACACAATGTTACAGGCAATCAATATTGCTAGCTGTGTCACATGACGTAATTTGTTGCACACCATGTCGCTAAAGTAGAAAAACAATCTTACTTCAGCAACACTGCCTTTAATGAAGACCCCTTGCACATGACATCAAAGCAGCTCAATTTGGAGGTTAAAAACAAAGAACTTCAAGCTCCTGAAAATTGGAAACCTATTGTTTTGTCCTCCAAATTGAGGTGCATATCCCAAAGGGGTCTATTGTGCACAGTGTTGCACCATGTGTCTGTGCCTTTAAAAAAATTGATGTTTGTATATTGACAATACCTAGTTCGGCAAGGGGTCTGTTTCCTATCGTTGTAGATTCAGATATACCAGGTCCCATGATTGGTGACTGTTTGCCACTTTGCACTGTTGAATGTCGACTGTTATAACAGACAAACTCATGAGCAACAGATGAATGGTGGAATTGTATTTATTTTATTATTATTATTTTTTCAAACTACTTCAGCTTGTTCTGCTATTTGATGTACAATTTGCAGATATACAGGAAGGAGCTGAACAGCCAGTGTGTGAAATTTTTGCACTCATGTTTTTTTTTCTTCGTTTTTCTTTGGTACAGGATGTCTTTTTATAGAGAACTGCTTTCAGTGACCTTTGACTAACAATAGACTTTACTATAATAACTTATATAATTTACCTTGGTTTTTCTTGTCCTGAAATATCCCTTACAGCTAGAAAGGACAAAATAAAGAAGTTACAATAACAAACTACCATAATTTTGATGCAATTTTCCATTTGTTTAAGTTCCATCATTCTTGGGTTTGTATTTGCCCAAATTAAACCCATATTTAGTGCCTTGAATATCTGACAGATACTGCATCAAATCTTACTACTTACTAAGCTGTACATTTATATCCCACACCATCAGAGATACATCATTTCTCACTTTATCTAGACCAGCTGCAAGCTAAAAAAAATGAAAAGAATACCAATGAAAATTTTTCTTTAGGGTAACAGCTTTTTTTCCATGTTTTGCTTAAAATTATAATTACCAGGCTGCTTGCCACTGGATTCCAAGCAAGACTATTACATTGTCTGGAATGCCTTGGCACTGAAAAAAGAAGTATGCATGCACCAAATTAGCATTGAAAAATAAGTGGGTTACCTGTGGCAAAAATTCCACAGGGAACCCACCTATATGTAAAAGAAAGAAACAATTTGTTGATTACTTCTTACCAAATTCTCTTCTAAAACCACACTCAGATTGAATATTTTCGTTAACAAAACTATTAAAGAAACAGATGATAAAAAGTTTTAATTTTTACTTTTCTTACTTTTAAGAGGAAAATTGCTGAAGCTGCTAATACACGCTGCAACTTTTTCTTGTGCTGGTAATGCAATTTCAAATTTTTGTTGCGTTTCCAGTGTGAGAAAAAATTGCATTGTGTATTATCTATCATAACATACGAAAAATATGAATATATCTACCTTAAAATCCCAGTTATAAGTGCTGGGCATGCACCCCTTTGTGAGGGTTTTATGATGGGCTTACATTCAAGGGCTTCTATATTTGGGAGGGAGGGGCTTATCACCAGAAGTATATTTGTGTTGGCATTGGGCTTATAACAGGGGTGCTTATAGAGCAGTGTTCGTATGATGATGAAAAACTTACACCACAGACTGCGCCTTGCAATGACTATGTCAGTGATGTATATGAAAACATTTAACATTTGGTGCCGTATCCGTGCCATGCCATAACCATACTGTGTGCTGTGACTTTTCACACTCATATGAAATCTGCTTTAACAGGCATTTTACAGAAGTTAAATATACAGTAAAAAAACAGACTGACCTCGTAACTATGACTCTGCCGTTTGACTGACCAATAGCAAGCAAGTCATCAGGCTCAGTATGTGGATACCAAGCAACACACTAAGAAATAAAATAAACAGAATTTATATTCATGTGTAATGGTTGGAAGAGAAACAACTGAATGTTCATACCTTGAGGAGTTGGACATCATTAATGACAGATGAGAGTAAAGCATGACATTTATCTGATAGTTGTAGTACTAATAATAATACAAAAGAATCATATATTAATATTCTAAAAAAAAAAAATTGTTCATGTAGTATTATGGCTCAAAATAATGGCTGCTCAATGGCCAGACATGGTGACTGGTCATGTTGGACTGACCAGTCAGTGTGACCAATCAACAGGACCATCCTAAGTGGTGTTTGGCCAGACATTGTTTGTTGACCATCCATTATTTTGAGCCAGAGTACACCATAGCAGCTGCCTTAAACATGGGGAGCTACAATTAGAGCCTAAATGACAAAACTTGGGATATATAACCCTCAACTGACAAGCGAAATACAGCAAGGCTCAAATACAATGACATTTTGCAGGGAATGTACCTTGCCCACGAGGATTATCAGTCCTTGGAGAATTCTCCTGTTAGAAAAATACAAATCAGAATCATAGTAGCAGAAGCAGTGCAATAAAAATAAGCAGTCTGAGGAGGGGAGGGGAGGGGAGGGGAGGGGAGGGAAGGCCGAGGGAAAGGAGGAAGTGCCCTGCAGGAATTATCAATAATTATTGAAGGAAATTGTATTTCATCTAATAATTCAACTTTAAATATAGGGCAGTGAAACGATAGTGTACACTTGTGACACCTCCCATTGATTTCTGGCTGTAGTTCTGAATAATTATTATCAGACTAGTCCAAGAATTTCCTGCCAAAGTCACGACATTGAACTCCTCCCCCGGCCCGGCCCACATTGAACTCCTCCCCCGGCCCATTCTTACATTGTGTTTATACTACATACTTTGAGAATGAAATGATTTGTATATAAGAAATAAAATTATTTCTGTATTATGAGTCTTTAAAGAAGAGATGATAGTCGTACCTGACTTGTTACAGACTTGTACAGACGTATATCGTTGCCAAACGTGATGAACCTGTCTGGAGAATGCGGCGACCAAAGAACTTGCGGCTTCATGTTTGGAGCTATTGAAGCAACTCGTTAATCTTTAGACCCCTAAAATAATTGATTCTTTAGATACCTTGTAATATTCTAGCCCAAGAGCTCCTTAATTATGTCTTATTTTAAAAACCAAGGCCTCAAAACAAGGAGATTTTCAGAACCGTAATATCGTTGTCCCGTCCGCCATTTTGTTTTTGCGCTCTTACGGCGCATGTTGTTTACTTCAAGCCGCTGGGCTAATTTATTCATCTCATCGCTGATTGGTTGATTTTGGTCTCAGCGCGGAAAACGAAGCTCAAAACTCGTTCTTTTTTCGCTTCGGTTTGTAAATAAAAATACCAGTAAAATGGCTGAAGAAGAACTGCAAAAACTGGAAGTGAGCCTAAAACAGGTCCAAGATAAGTTCATTGATGAGTGGAAAGGACAGTTTGAGAAGCAGCTTGATGAAAAAGCGGCGAAAAACAAGGAAATGCTAGAGTCAGGAAAAGGTGATCTCGTCTCGACCAACCGTTGATAATTTTTTCTTCATCGAAGTTATTATTTTCTTTATTTAGGGCATTTTTGGAGCATCAACTCGTGTTAATTATTGTATTTATTGAAATCTAAAGATATTCTTTTATTTGAAAATGTATAGAAACCATTGTTCACCTCGAAGAACAAATACAGAAGTACAACCAAGACTCGAACAAGAAGTTGGAAAGTTAGTGCTGTTTTTATTTAGGCTTATCAGTTGAAATATTACGTGAACAGTAAATTCCATTTGTTGCTTTTGATATTTATTGATGAATGCAAATTGAGTTAGTTTAAGGAAATGGCTTTGTCATTCATGTGCCAACCTGCAGAGATGGATTGGGTGGTAAAGCAAAGCAACTATGCTCGCTGAAGAACAACCTCACGAGAAAGCAACTTGTAAAGAGCTTTTGTGAAAATGGTTGGCATATTAACATCACAATGCAATTTTTAGTAAACATGAAGTATCCTTATACCAAAAATAAACTCTTTCTGGCCACAATATAGAAATGGGAAAGTGGATGCATGGGATAAAAAGGGAATAAACAAATAATCTTGGAGGTTGTGTCGTAATATGTTGGACTCGAATCTCTCTAAATTTCTTTATTTTGTCTCTGTTACAAAAGTTTTACAGCAGCAGGCTGAGGAA
The DNA here is from genome assembly GCA_964019055.1 of Anthopleura xanthogrammica. NCBI lineage: Eukaryota > Metazoa > Cnidaria > Anthozoa > Actiniaria > Actiniidae > Anthopleura > Anthopleura xanthogrammica. The sequence continues at coordinate 16,779,573 of OZ025206.1, forward strand.
GTAGCTTCTCTAGAGAAAGAACTGCGAGAGCTACAGATTTGTGCCAAAACTCTATTGGAAAAGAAAGAGCAAGAAGAGAAGATTTTGGATGAAAAAGAAAAACACCTAACGAGGGAAGAACAAGGTGAATATAAACCCATCAGAGAAGCGATGATTCAAAAACAGAGCTAAAAATAATGAATGACCACTCGATGGCCAGACATACTGACCTGGCATATTAATGTGACCAGTCAAAGTTAAAATTATACGCTGTTGCCAAATTTGGCTGGACATTGTCTGTCCATTATTCTAAGCTCTGTAAGAGTGTCCTAATGCTTAATTCTCTTCTTGAAAACATATATATGTATTTTTTCCTCAATCTGCAGAAATAAGTGCTAAAGAAGATGCCACAAATTACAAACTAAAACAGTTTATTAAAGGCACTGAGTATTTTGAAGACAGGCTTGCTCTGACCTTCAAGAAGATTGATGGTGAGTATCAAGTTCCCAGATTAATCTATTTTATAAGAATGGTTGCACTAGAATAAAGTTTTGATTTGGAGGTGGTTATTAAAGTAAAAGACATGGCCACAATGCTACAATTTTGAAATTTTGAGAGGCCTAAGTACCCTCGCCCTCTCGAAGTCCATATGGAGTTCCAAGGTTCTAATGTGTAGAGTTTTTGTTATTTTTGTTACATGTTAGTCATGAAATAAAACCTGTATTCTTCAGTGTTCTAACGACATTGCTTTCAATGGGGGCCCTGAGGAGTCCCATACAAAGCTAGCCTTTGGAGTGGTTGCAGGAAAATTGCAGGGGAGGGTCAACTATGCAGGCTAGTCAATGAGCATGAAGCCTGAACCTCCAGCCACAAATGATATTTTCAAAGTACAGTCAAACCTCCACTAATGGCTACCTCTACCTAATGACCAGGAAATTTTTTCCTGACGGTGGCCATTGTGTAGAGGTTCAACTGTATACAATACACCATGTTCAACCCTATCAAAAGATCACTATTATTTGTCATGTCACTAATTCATCTATTATTGTACATAGAGGACCATCTTCAGTTTGTGTTCAAGTGCATTGATCCAAATGACTGGGAGAAGGCATTCTTCTTTACTATCTCAGTCTGCAGTGACAAGCAATATTCAGGTAGGAAACAGTTACAGTACTTCATAAATCCCATGCAACACTGTTTTAGTGTTAAAGAAAGCAAAGCAATCTTGAGCTCAACACACCAAAACGTTTTCTGAGTAAACATGTTTGAAGGAAAAAAAAATCCTTTTAGCTTTATGTCACAATAAAAAGGGAGTTGTTGCCAAAGCTTCCTAGGCAGAGGATAATGAGTGTCAGACACATTTCACACTCATTACCACTACATTCAATATTCACTTGGAAACCTTCATTGGCAAAAAGTCTTGGGGCAAGGGAGAACACATCAATTGAACTCTACTCACATGTCAGAGCTTAGAATAATGGCTAGTGAGTCAAAAAAAAAAAAAAAAAAAAAAAAACGACTTTATTGGACAGGGTACACCATTACCAGGCTGATAATTTTCAGGTGGCCCTGAATTCCAATTGGAATTTAGAAGTTCTGGCCAGGCATCATCTGTTGACCTGCTGTTATTTCAAGCCATGTGAATCCTGAATTTAAATTATCTGTCAATACAAATGTATTATTTGTGACCTTTTGTTTACTAGTTAAAGACTGTGTACCAGACATTGATGATCTGGAGCCCATGGTCCAAGAACTCAACAAGTCAGAAAATTTCTCAAAATTTGTCATAAGCATGAGAAAGAAGTTCAAGGGAACCCTATAAAACAGAAGGCTGGAGAGACCATCTTTTACTTAGCGTCAGGTAATTTGTATATATATATAGTATTTAGCAAAAACTATAGAACTTTAGACCTTTTTTAAAAGTATTTTATACTAGATAAAGTGGGTAGTCTACAGGCAGAATAAGCTAAAGTAAAGGCGCAGACATATGCTGCAACTAGGGTTTGTGCTACTCCTTGAAAAGCCCTGGAATTCAAAACCCATTTTTAAGTGCACTTGAAAAGCCCTTGAAAATAGAAAATTTGTTGTCAAATGAATACTCCTGGAAAAGCCCTTGAAAAGCCCTCTATACTATACCTAGTTTATTACCATCATCAGTAACCTAATTTTTGTTCACAATTCACTTATTTCTATTGTAACTTTGCTCTAAGAATGACAAGGTTAGTATGTTATTTTCTATCATTTTACATTGATTTTATCAAGCTTAAAATACCCTTTAATAATGATTTACCTGTTTTATTGATGTTACAAAAAAATTCCTAAACAAAATTGATCCTTGAAAATCGTACTTTGTGACCTTGAAAAGTCCTTGAATATTGTTTTGGAGATGTAGCACGAATCCTGTGCAATATTGCAGGCAATGTAGCTGAAGTAGTATAGTTTTCTACTTCAGCAACATTGTGTGCACAAATTGCATTGTGTGACATGGCTCACAACATCTATTCCCTGCAACATTACATGCAACATATTGCATTGTGTGACATGGCTCACAACATCTATTCCCTGCAACATTGCATGCAACATATTGTATTGTGTGACATGGCTCACAACATCTATTCCCTGCAACATTGCATGCAACATATTGCATTGTGTGACATGGCTCACAACATCTATTCCCTGCAACATTGCATGCAACATATTGCATTGTGTGACATGGCTCACAACATCTATTCCCTGCAACATTCCATGCAACATATTGCATTGTGTGACATGGCTCACAACATCTATTCCCTGCAACATTGCATGCAACATATTGCATTGTGTGACATGGCTCACAACATCTATTCCCTGCAACATTACATGCAACATATTGCATTGTGTGACATGGCTCACAACATCTATTCCCTGCAACATTACATGCAACAAATTGCATTGTGTGACATGGCTCACAACATCTATTCCCTGCAACATTACATGCAACATATTGCATTGTGTGACATGGCTCACAACATCTATTCCCTGCAACATTACATGCAACATATTGCATTGTGTGACATGGCTCACAACATCTATTCCCTGCAACATTACATGCAACAAATTGCATTGTGTGACATGGCTCACAACATCTATCCCCTGCAACATTTGTGTGCAACATATTGCATTGTGTGACATGGCTCACAACATCTATCCCCTGCAACATTTGTGTGCAACATATTGCATTGTGTGACATGGCTCACAACATCTATTCCCTGCAACATTGTGTGGGTGCATTGTTACACTCTGTGTCCGTAACTTCAAGATTATTTACCATCAATTTTAACTGCTGGGAGATTTTTGATGTATAATTTCTATCAGAGTGTAAATCAGTAGTACAAGTTGACTTCATTCTCCTTTATTCCATTCATCTAAATAAATGTAAACTGGGAAAGAAAGGTACTCTGCTGAAGGGGAAAATACTGTAAATTTTTACCCAAATTATGATAGTCTTTTACAGTTTAGTGTAAATTGTTGTTGACATTTATCTTATAACTCATTAAGATATTCTTCATTAGTAACTACGGTACATATTACTAATGCTTTTCCAAGCACATTATTTTAAACCTAATTTTTTTACAATATTTTCTTGGCTCTTATCTTATTACAATTATTACACCATTATTCTAAATACCAATAATAGTAATATTTCTTAGATAATCAAGGTATCTAGAAATGAATATTTTTGATTGTACATACTTGGCTATAGCACAAGAAATTCATGAAACAATCTTTTACTTTACTATGTATGGTGAACGAAGCTTTATACACGCAGCTCCTAAATTATGGAACAATATCCCTGAAGAAATCAAACAAGCAGAAACAATATCTATTTTCAAAACCAGACTGAAGACTTTTCTTTTCAAAAATTATTTTTCGCTTTAGATGTTATTTATTTGATTCATTACATTTGATTTTTATTGTAAACGCATAGAGTTTTTGATATGCGTCTCTAAGAACCTTATATTATTATTATTATTATTACTGGTCATAAAAGGATAATTCATATACTGTATAGATAGCATATGTGCTCTTGTATTAAAAAAAACCCACAAATTTCAAATGTGTTAAATTTTTAAAAAAGTGAATAGGTTGCCTGTTTTGACTTTTTGTATAAGTAGGTATGCTTTGATATGTCCCAACTGTTATTATTATTGCACAACCCTGATAACTTAAGCATCTCATGTTTTGACGTATGGCAAATAAATGTATAGAAATTCATTGAAAGGTTGCTATATACTCTTGGGTGGTCTTGCATACTCAATAGCCCTTCACAGAATAATGGTCATAAATTATAATAATAACCATTCAATTATACACTTCGGCATAATTGTTTCAGATTGAATACAGGTTGCAACATTGCTCTTGGAGTTACTTTAAAGAATGCTGTAAGTAATTTTTGTCCAATTAATAAACTTTCTGACCCCAAAGGATGGATTCAAACGAACTACCGGTAGTCAGATTTGTGCGGACAGTTGTTTAGCTTAGATCATTCTAGAGTAAAGGTCGACACAATTCTTCGTCAAGTGTCATCTGCTTTAGTCAATTCCACTGTGTACAATCTTGATTGATACTGTAATTATAAAAGTCCTATTGTTTTATTTGTTCCGTATATCTGGTACCATATAAATATGTCGCTATTAGATGTGTTCTACATAAGATTCAGGAAAGAAGCCCTTCATGTCATTGACTTCTCCTCTCCACCAGCCGTCATTCATCTTTTCTATAACGTTAACGATCTCTCCTGGTCTGATGGTCAGTTGATCACTTTGTTCCCCAATGAATTCATACAGAGCTCTACATTGGCACAGAACTGGGGGAAAAACACATTTTATTAAGAAATATTTGCACATAAATGCACTTGGACATTCTTTCTAATCAGTTTAGCCTCCTCAGGAATCTCACTTCTTTTAGTTTCTTTGGTGGTTGGGATCCCTGCGTGATAAGGAGGCAGGAAGTTTGGGGAGGAATTTTATTAAATAAATATTCCCACAGTGCAAAAATCTAATACTGATCATCACCAAAAACGTTTGGCAGTATATTTTTGTAGGATGATGGTATCATTTTAAAGAATTAGCATTTAAATTCAATATTTTGATATTCAAATCAATACATACCTGTTTCTGATGCAAATTCATCATCAAAATCATCATCTACAATCAATCAAACAAAGTTATGAGAGGGTCATCAAGGGGTAAAATCAGAACTGAAATGCACTTATTTTGTATGAGGAATGGAAAAGGGAAACACCACTTTGTACTATTGTCATTCAAGCCTACAAACAAGATCATGTAGAATGTTAGTTGGTTTTTAGAAGTTATATATGATACCTATTATGTGATCATCGTCTGGATCATATGAATGACCAGCGACTCTGTCCAAAGGAATCCGTAGCACACTTTGTACCACACCCTACAAGAGACAAAACAAACAATGCATTATTAATAAGCTGTACCTATCTGGATGATAATATTCAGATTTAACCATCAAAATATATTTTATTTCTCTCTCCCATACATACATACATACATAGTTTATTCAAATCGCAAATAAATTGTTGACAACTAGTAAAAATAAGAGCAAATACGAGCAAAAGGCGATATAAATCGGACAACAAAGCTAAATAATAGGCGACTTGAAAGGAAGTTATGAGGTTAACCCTATGTAAAAACTCCCCTCAAAAAATGGCAAAACAAGACAAAAAATACATTAAAAAAGAAAAAATCCCTAAGCAGCATAATTAGCGAAAAATTTGTTATAAAATGGAATATAAACATATAAATATATACTGATTAAAGAAGAGACAAGCTCTCCGCCACCCCGAGCCTTACGCCTGCGCACCCACCACCCACCTCCCAGTGCCATTAGGCTAGAATTCTGCACACTACGGGCATCAGACTTGTCCAAAATTCATATGCTGTCTCAGCGGTTTCGTCTCAGCTCCTGTGAATCTCTCAGGGTGGGGCAACATCTATTGTATTTGATATATTTACCTGTTTGTCTCTAGTAGTAGTGATATAATCCATCAGTTGATGGGTAGGTCTGTCTTGTCCACAGAGTTGTGCTAGTGCACACTGTAGCTTAAACAGACTAGCTTGTAAACTGTCAATCACAGCAGTCGCCTAGAAAAAATGATATTATAGAAGCAGTTAAATCATCAAAAAATCCAAACTAGGTAATAATATTTATTTCTCCTCCCTCAAAATTTTTCTTCTCCACCCCTCCTACTTTTCTTTTTCCTTTTCAAAGAGCAGGATCAATCAATCAATCAATCAATAATTCATTTGCAACATAAAGTTAAAATTAAATTAATTTACAATATATTATAGAAAATTTAGATGGTGCTGGGGTGCCTGAAATGGTATAAACCAATCAAAGTCAGGTACTTGTGTTCAGGGTTGCTTGTTGCTTTCAGCTACGACAACCTCTTTTCAAATAGGTGTATAACCATACTAAGGAATAGGTGTGTGTTGCAGCTTACATGTTTCAATTGTGTAGAGACATCTTGTTGCCCCTCTTGGTTGGTATATTCAGGATTATCAGCATAGGTTTCAAATAGAGTCTTGATTCCTAATGTAACACGTAATCATAATTACAACAGTTACTGTTTATAATTCACAGGAAGATGAGTGAGAGTATAGTTACCTTATATGTTTGGGTCTAATGTTTTACCATTTAAGATTACATTTCATTCTCTTGAGAATATGATTCATTGTTTGAGTTGTATCCATATTTATGTGTTTTTTCATGTGCAACCATTAAACAAAGAAATGATACTCTAGAGAAGGAGATGTGGTTTGAAATTGGAAATATTGCACCAAGTTAAATAAGTTCTATTGACAAACTTTAATTCTTTTCATGTATTCTTCTCCCATAATTTTTGCTGACAATGTTAGAATGTCCTCCCGATTTAGAAAAAGATGAATGAAAATTCCCTATCTCTCTAGATCTCTCTCTCATTTCATTTGTCATATTTATTTCATTACCTTCTTTAGTTTTCTCTTCTTTCTCCAACTCTCCTGTCATGACTCTTATTTTATTTTCCAATCTTTCTTTTCTTCTGTCAAAGTTCATGTTATTTTCTAAGTCCGATTCCTGTAATTTAAAAAAAACTATGTTAACTTATTATAAAAAATGAAATGTTGATAAAAGCCATGTGGAAATGCACTGACTGACAAGAGCTTTGGAAATTTCTTGCTCTTAATAGTCCCCTTCACAGTTCCCTGCACCATCTTGAAAGGTAGCTGTGCCTTTGCATTGAAGTGAGATATGAGGTGACCTTGCAATGATAGAGACATGCGAACAATTTTCCAAGGTTTTAAAAAAGGTCTCTATCATGATTGCAAGGTCACCTCATGTCAGCTACCTTTCAAGATGGGACAAGACTGTAAAGGGGACTGTCTTATTCATGGCTTGCCCTGCTCTTCCAAGAATTAGAAAATACAGATAAACTTACAAAGCAGTCGTAGAGTATCTGTTCTGCTGGTTCTCTAGGTGTTCCCTTTGTATCTGCCATCAATATTACATCTTCTACTGGTTCAATTTTTGATGATTCTTGTTGAATGTTTTCATAGATCTTAATAAGAAAGTAAAAGTATTATAATATAGCTATTCAGAATCTGGATGCCATTTTTACATTTCAGACCACGTCATTTCAGACCATCATTCCCACAAGCATTTTTCTATTTTACAGTCAAAACGGCTCAAGCGTACCCCCCTAGTCTCCATTAATGATTTCATTATTCTAATATTGAGTTGATTATTCACTCTGAGTTTTTATAAAAAATTCGAAGACTCCAAACTTCACATTCATTTCACAACTAAAATTCTAAGTGATGGCCTTTTTTCTACCTTGGCATGGCAATTGTTGAAGAATCAAATCAAAACTCAAGTAGATAATTTATTTTCAACTTTGGAGTTAGAGTGAATAATGAACTCAATATTCAAATAATAAATTCATTAATGGATTCTAGGGGGGTACGCTTGAGCTGTTTTGACTGTATCTGGTAACACTAGAGCAGATACATTACAGCCCTTTTCATACTTGACCTAACTGACTCCAGATGTCTGGTGTTTTGGCTTCTGTCATTCAAACTTACAACAGGCTGAGTTTATTCTGATCAAGTGATAAGGAAATTCCAATGACTAGACAGCTATTTTCACATGGAAATTTCTTTTATTATTACTCATGATCAGAGTGAACTCTTACCATTGCAAGTTCAAATCACAGAAGCCATAAATGTAGGTGTCTGGAGTCTGTAGGTCGCAGCAATATGAAACATGCTGTAACATGGATGGGACTTGAACAAAGACTGAAATATTCGAGGTGAATGGGTCTATATCAAGTAGCTGATATATTAAGTTCTAAAACATCCAAATACTGCTGCAAAATACCATGACAAAAAACCTAAAGGCTTTCTTTTTGCCAAATGTAAAACTAATTTTCTTTTTATACCTGTTGAACCTCTGGTGTAACTGCAGCAAGCATGTTTGAATATAAGGAAAAAATTTCTCTAAGATGATCAATTCTTTCTTCCTCTAATTTTTGACATGTCTGTTGAGACAGAAAGCAAACCAAAATGACTGTTAAGAAAACAGGATTTGTATTGAGTGGTGAGGGTATTTTCAGAGAAGATAGGTGTACATACATACATACATACCTGGCAACATTTACTCATGCATGCTTCCCATTCTAGCCTGGTTCTCTCTGTCTTCTGATATACATCTCTATAGTCTTTATCTAACCAAGTGGAAATAACCATATTAGCCTACATAATTATTTTATTGCTAAGTAACTTAAACTGCTAATAGGGTTTTCCCAAATTCACTCGTAATGAGTGACCATGAAACAATGACTCCAAGTCGAGGTGGGACTTGATAAAATATAGTAAAAGTATGGAGCCACTGATTTCTGGAAAGGTCTATTTTGTACTTTTCATATATTTACCAGTCTTGGAAGCTGTTTCTTTTGCCTTCTTAATTTTTGCTTCAAGCTACGATAGATTGAAATGGGATTAATTGGCATACATTGGACAGTAGTTATATTTCAATGTTTAAAAAACCCAGATTATCCATGATCTATTGGTCTTTTTTGCTCTAATTTTACCAATGAATATCACTGCCCTGTGCAGCAACTTCCAGTTCCAAAACATTATCAAGTTAGTTGAACACAATTTTCAGTCTCTGGACATACCTTATTTGTCGTGATATAATATTTTCCCATTCCAGACCACATGCTATTCCCAAGAGTATCATTTCTTTGTTTAACAGTTGCACATGACAAGACACAGGAATATGAATACAGCTCAAACAAAGAATCTTATTCTCAAGAGAATGACAGGTGGTCTGTCAATATGTGAAAATATTGCACCAAGATGAATAAGGTCTATTGTTTAGTCTACTACCTACCTTTACAACATCCTTCTCCGAGATAGATTTGCCTTTCCCCAGACGGAAATCCTCTAGCTGTTCATGTAAAGTTTCTACTTCTTTTGCTTTTGAATAAGAATTCTTTTTGGCCTGCATGACAGAATAAAAAGGTGTTAACAAAACAATTATTTGAATATCACAGAAATAGTTTTTTATCTTAACTTGGTGCTGTTCTTCCCATGATGGACCATCCTGACTGGTCTTGGGAAAATTAATATTAATCTCTACCCATGCCCCACATACTTCCATAAAGAAAATACACCTACAGGTTGTTGATATTCAAAGGCATGCTTTGAGACCCCTCACCCTTATGATTAAGAATTGGCCTCTCACTCCCTCCTTCTCTCACTCTCTCCCCTCTAATAGACCTTTTAAGCTTAGGTGTAATGTTTTCCCATAATTTCAGACCAAGATACCCTAGGAATGACATGATCTGAAATGGGAAACATGTCCAAGCAGAAAAGGTCTATTCCCCCTCCTAGAGAGTCTTTTCACAGGCTACCCCTGTAGAAAGGAAAAAGAAAGTTGTCTGAACCACAACATTATTAAAGTATAACTTTATCTTAGAACATACCCTAACAGAGTCATTTACTTTGTCAGTAAAAGCTTTAGATGATTTTTCAACTGCAGCTTCAACCTAGAGAGTGGAAGAAAACAAAGTGGTTAATGTGCAGTAACATGCTCAATGTGTTATAGCACATCCTAGATAGAACTGATTCATAAGTCTTTTTTAAAATGCTTCAGTAAATTAGGATGCATGTAATTTTTTTTAACCACACTGATGAAAATTTTGCCAATCAGAATGCAGGAAAGGCATTGTATATTTGGCAGGATTCCACTGTTTTTTTTTGTTTTTTTTTTGTTTTAAATTCTCAATTGTTATTGATAAAATACTTATACAATGCTTTTAAATGGAACACCAATATTCCACTTGTCACTAGTATTTCCTTAGTAAACACACTTGTCTAATCATGGCTTTTTTGTATACTAGAAAATACAAGTGACACATGGCATATTCCATTCAAAAGAATCAAGCAGCTCAATTTCCAGCCTGGGCAAAACAATAGGTTCCAATTCTAAGGAGATTTTGCCCTCCAAAATGAGCTGGAAGGGGTCTGTAGTATTCATAGACTGGTTTGTTACTTACAGTCTTTCTAGTTTTAATTTGGCCATCCAAGAATGTCTTCATTTGTTTATAGGCTTCGTTATGTAATTGATTTCCAAGGGTTCTGTGACGAGTAGTAGGTAGATATATGAAATAAAATTTTATCATTATATTCTTATTTACTTGAAATATTTATTTATTTATTTATTTATTTATTCATTTATTTATTTATTTATTTATTTATTACGCTTTCAACAGAGTTGTGGATTGTCTAACAGGTGGAATTACACCTATAGCCTAGACATCCATATAAAACATAAAATAAACAAAAAAGTTACAAAGTAAATTACTGCATTACGGCCTACATTTAGAGCAGCGGCAACTAGTAACCCAAGAACAGGTGCACAGTCTAAGCTAGTTTTACTATCAGTTTTACTAGGAAACACTTCCAGAGAGTTCTTTCATGGGGTTCAATGCTTATACTTTATACTTATGACTCTCCATGCCAGGAGAGAAACAATAGTTTCTGTAACGGATTTTGATTTTAATGAACAGGATTGTTAGCCCTGCCCCACTTCAATAATTATATCTAACGCCCTTAAATACCTATATATCACAACAATTCACAGAAATAATATTTGTAGGAACATGTATGATTATTTTTCTCTTCAAGAATGAGTTTAAGAACTTTGATTCTCACTTTTGTAAACATGAGAGTTCTGAAAAATCAACTAAATTTTAGAATCAAACCATAAGCTTGTTCTAGACTCAATTAAACCTTACCTGTGAACTTCTGCTTCATTTTCCATTTCCTTGGATAGCTTCTCCCATGTTGTCTGTAGAGTCCTGTAAAATAAAATAAAATAATCAACCATAATAAAGCTTTGCTCCCCCTCGGCAGTCAGTAAGAAGGCACCTAAGTCATAGAAATGTGAAACTTTAGACTATCAATTAACTTACCCACTAAAATCTTTTCCACCAAGCTTGCTTGCCTTAGTGGATAACTTTGAAAGCTGATCAGCATAGCTTTGCTCAATCTTTGATCTGAAAATGAGGAGATATGTATAGTAATTAAAACAGTTTAACTAATCTATTGAATGAAAATATATTTTGTTTAGAATTTCCTAGCTTGAATCATAGGCAGGGGAGGGGAAGAGAACATTTTCTAGAACATGGTTCCACTTTCTTTTCCACTCTCCTACTATTTCTCTTTCTATTGTGTGCCCATCCAAAGTCCTTGTCAACCTGCTATACAGCTACAATCAGCGAAAAAAATTCTTGAGACCCTTACAACACAAGAAGCCCAATTCCTATAACAAGCAAGTTTCTACAGTCTTTCAACCCCCCTACAATGTTGAATTGGACTTGTGTTTGGGAGCCACCAATTGTCGCAAAACAACATTGACTATGGGGAGTGGGGTTTATAGTATCTGGGAATAAATTTTAGATTATTTCCATGGGATTACAAGTATAGCATGAGGTACGTTCTCATTACTTTATTCACCAATAAATTGTAGGATGTGAATCAAATATCTTTAAATTTCTTGCTGTTTCCTCTACTCCAAATTTCCTTGACCTCAGTTTGCTATGTACAGGTACTCATAATTCCCATCAATTCCTATTTATTTGTAATTGTATTCAAAAACATTTCTGAAGAACACTTTTATCTATACTTGAAATTGTATATCTATTTGGATTTTTTTGGCAGATATCTTCCTTCATCTGCCTTGGCAAATTAGTACTTGCCTATATCTGTTTGTTATGTTTTGGCTACCATTTTTCCTGTTTTTGTTGTTCAACTGCCTAGCGGTTTCCTTGTGATTTAACTAAAAGCTTGGATTTCTGCCTGCTAGTCTATCCAAAATATTTATACATATGTCGAAAATGCATTAATATTCCTACATGCAGATCAATGTTTTAATCATAATTTGCTTGTCAAGAATTAGCTATCTCTTACTGTCAAGCAACATTAGGTAAAAAAGTTATTAGTCTCACATAACTAGAAAATAAACATGAGCATGGAAACATGGTAAATATTTGTCGATTTTAAAAGAATTAAGGCTAAATTTGCAGTTATTTTGGTGTGGGTGTCATTAATTGCCATTAAGGCGTAGAAATAAATTATCAATAATATAAAGCCATAAATACCACAGTCTAACTTTGAAAGCTTTGGTAACCCATGTTGTTAAACATTACCCAATCCAAATTGTACTTTAAAAAGCTTATTCTTTTGTTCCATTTTATTTTTATAAGTAATATAAAGCATAACTAAGTAGCTTGAAAACAAACTTTAAATAGTATAAGATCATTAAAGTTTTCTTTGATCTTTGAATGTAAATGGATAAAGCTCTTCGATGCAACGGTTTTTTTGAGCATTTTCATTTGAGTACGAAACTCCACCTAAACAAAGAAAAAGCTCTATCTCCTGGAATTCGAAAATATTATTCAGACTACTTCGCATCATTTTTTTAGTTTGTACAAATATTTTGTTCTCTTGCTCTTTCATCGTTAAATTACTATAAACATTTATCCGTACGTAAATATTCATCCTTTTACGTGTAATATATAGTGCAAAGAAAAACACAACTTGTTTTCTCCTAAATTGAAGTGATTAGACTTTTTATGAGTAAGTTTGCAAGCTAGTACAGACCTTGAGGTACAAAACTTCTGATAAAGTAATTCTACGAATGTGTGAAGTAAAAGAAAGTAGTATAAATTCTTTATTAACTGGGACAAACTAACAGACGAATAAAATCACATAAATAGGTGCAAAACTATGCATAGAAATATGCTGAGCAATCAAAGGTATAAGACGAAGTAGGCTTACCTTTCGTTCAGGATATTAGCAACTTCCTTGCAGAAGTCGCTCCCTTGACGGCAGAGTTTACGAAGCTCATCGTACCCCTTTTGTTCCTAGAAAAAAAACATGGCTCGTAAACAGAAACTTCGTTTATAATATTGTTCTGCTCTCGAAAAAATGATGAACTTTGAAAAATTATTCAAGGACTTTCGTGCACTCAATTGTGTAGCTTCAGCAATTACTACTTCACGAAGTAGGTATGCACTGACTTTGACTTACCCAAAAATACTGCTCAAACTTGGTCATATTCTTAATTTTGCAAGATTAGAATGCACGGGTAAACAAATTAAAGACCTCTGGAACCTACTTCCGTTCGTCCAGTTCCGCCATCTTGTCCCTTGGTTTTCTGGATAATTTATGCAGATCATTCTCGTTTGACAGGCGCAGAAATAAATTACGTCATAATATATCAGTATGGATTAATTAAATTTGTCAGATTATCCAGATATTGGCATTCAGTTTTGTTACGCGATGTACTGTCTTTTAATAAGAGTAAAAAGTCGACTTTGAGAAATTAAAGAAAATTCCTTTTTGTTTGTTCTGAGTGGGATTTTATTCAAAACAAGTCATGATGAAAAAAAACTAACTTTTTGATATTTTTTCTTTCCTAGAAAACGATAACCAATATTTTTACGAATCAAAATCGATTCTGAGCTTGAGCAAAAGCAAGGGAAAAAAGGGATCATAACGATTAGATAGGATATGAAAGGTCATAGGTGACAAAAATCCACAGGAACCCCAAAGGAATTTTTAAACACCCCCTGTTCCTGGAGGTAGTGTGACATCCCTACCACCACCAGTGCTTACTCTTTTGTTATGTATGTACCCCTGAGAAAAGAGGACCAAAGACCTTAGCAACAGGATCACCAACTTTTTTTCTGTGTTGGGGGGGGGGGGGGGGGGGAGCAAGTGCACCAATACTAGTTCTGGTATATTGTATCTGTAGGAGGAACTTGTCCAGTAAATTATCTGCTTATTAATGAAAAGTATACACTGTATTTTCCATCCCTGGTTTTTATTTTATTTTTTTTTCTTTGAAGGATGTTTGAGTACAGATTTTCTTTCAATCTAAAATAGTTGTTATCATGCTATCACTTTTAAATTTATGCTGAAATTTTAACATTCATTTGTAGACTCATTCATTATTTCAATCCATCTCAAGATATCTGAAGTCATTTTTGAAAGTTAAAAAATATTTACATGCTTTCCAATAAATGCAACAAAATGAAAGTGACTAAAATTGAAATTCTTATGAATTTGTTAAATACTAATCACTTTTCTGTTATCAATACCATTTGGAATTATCACGAATGCTATAAATTAATTAAGATAATAATACTTATAATTAGGAAATTGATTAGGGACAAGGTCAAAACAATTGCCCAAAATAGGGACCCGATTTTATTGGTTTAGGTGGTGGGTACCGGTAGATACCCCCTCCCCCCTCAGAGACCTGTTGAAATGCTCGATACTGGGTGTCCGTAGTGACTATTTCTATCCACAAATACGCTGTTTAGAATACATGCAAACAGACAGTACATTCACTTCTATGATTTGACTTTTAGTTTTGGAGATATTTGTGGACAAAATCCAGGATTTCACTTCCAGAGGTGGTGGGTACCAGGTAACACCTCCCCTCCCCTCCAAATCGGGTCACGTAAGATGACAATTATTTTGACTTTGTCCCTTAAGAGCCAGAGCATTATTATTAATTGATACAATTAGACTTTACAGTTACTTTTGAAATACTTTACCAAAAGTAAACACACATATATAGATACATAATGAGATAATATTGATTGGCTACACACTGACCAGCTCCTCCAAAAAAAATGGCCAAGACATGTTTAATTAAGAAATAGAACCAATGCATTGTTAGATTTTACTCATTGTTCAAATTCCCACTGTAATTTTTTGTTTTTTGAAAATTTAGTTCATTTCCAGTTTTGCCAGTAATGTGAATATCCTGACATTTGTCTCATGTTTCATGGGGGTGGTTTGCATTATCGCCATTCACACCCACTTACAAGAAGGACAGAGGAGAATTCCAAAACCAACCCCAGATCAAACAGAGATTTGAAGAAAAAAAAGGATGTGATGCAATAATTCTTGTAGTAAGATTTATAGGCTTTATGTAACACTTAACTTGCCTAACACAAGAACTATTTAAAATCCTTGTGAATTGAATGACTTTGCAAGTTCTCTTGCAGAAAATACAAGACCAAAACCACCACATACCAAACCAAACAGAATAACAAAACACCTCAGGAACACATCATACCAATGCAACTTTTTCCACTTCAACTTAAGGTGAAAGACACAAGGAAATACAAAGGACAGGCAGGTTCCTGTGAAACTCCCAACAAACCCCATGAGAAGACCAAAGTGAGGAACAACAGTGGCAAGAAACAGAGCAAAAGTTACCAACAACAATCTAGTAACAAGTAACCAAAACCAGTGAAACTTGCTTTCAGCTTGGAGATGTGGGAAAAATGGCAACATTTTAGAATCCCAGGTCTCCAAAACTACAAACATGCAGAGTGGAAATGCTAGGAATACATTAGTAATAACAAAAGCATTGGCAAGATAGTTGAAGACAAGACTTGACTTGACATTGACTGTGATGACTTGTTCTGTATCAGGACCAAACCTCAAGACTGACAACAAACCCAATAAACACTTCATGACAGCAGCCAGCAGAAAGGAGAAATCCATCATGTTGCCAAACTTGTGTGGTTCTTTCATGCTTCCCTCTACTCCTGGAAACACAGCATGTGCACAGTAACTGAACACAATTATTCCAAAACCAATTGGAAATGTCTCAGCATTAAACAGAGGAATGTTCTTTAAAGACATTTGCTTGTATTCTGTGATGCAGTAGATGATCAGCGTCCCAAGACCACACATAAGAGAGAAGACTGAAAACATACTTATCCAGGCAATCACCGACACCCTGCGGATGAAGATTCCAGGAAATGCGACATAGGCACAGATGACTGCCCATGTGTATATGTCAAGGTTGGTAACAGTCTGCAACATGTCATGAAAGACTGTTGCAAGCAGTACAATGTACATTATGATGCCACCGTACATTTCACAGACTTGTACAATGCTTACTATCTTGTTACCCCATCCTGGCCAGACGGCCTCTCCAACTTCAGGGTAATTGGTCCTTACGCGCTTTCTCTGGCCAGTTCGTTTCGATTCCTCGTAAAGGCAGTCAACGAGAAGCTTTCCTGTGAAGCAGCAAATCAACGCAATAACCAAGATTGCTACTACTCCAGCCCAGCCACCCATTCTCACTGCATAGGGAACTCCAAGAATACCAGTCCCTTGAATCAGATTACTCACGTTCCAACCAGCCATGAACGCAGATGCCCGGCGGTCCTCGGACGGCTTCTCTAGCAGAGAAACAGTCATAGTCGATGCACGAAGACGTCTCAAACTTTCAGTTATCCCACCACGATGGGAGTGACTCAATCGACTTGTATTGCTATGTTCCACATCAGGACTCAGCAAGCGAGATCCTTCGTTTACTATGCCAAGCTTTTGGCTCTTCGTTAAGGCAATGTCTTCATCGGTCATATGTCCCGTTTCGAGATCAGCATCGCTCGCCATCTCCAAATAAAATTATCTTATTTGTTTGAAACAAATCTAAAAATCCACTGGTCTTTCGTTTTGAAACGGTTTGTTCCAAATATTGTGAAATCCCCTTTGCGTGCTTCTTTCTACAGATACTAGGTCCGATAGTCTCCACTTCTAGTTCTAACTTGTTTATCTCCAATTCACGTGGAGCATTATACTCACAATGTATTCCATATTTAGACAAGGATTTTACATCTCAACCAATCACATGCCAGTGACCATAGAAGCATTTCGAGTCGCGCGTGTTGCGTAACTATACCTTTTGTCCTTTCTGAAAAGCTATATAGAATGTATGGCAGATCATAAAATTTCTTTAAAATAAAATAAATTTTATCATTTATTGTTTCATTAACTGTATATCAATGTTTTATTGCGTGCTTTTTGGTTTCCTGACGGTTTGGTTGTATATTAAGGCGATTTAAGGAAATTTTATCTCCCCCCTAAAGACGAAGATAAACTTGGGCTACCTGTGGAAAAACTAAGTAAATACGAACAACGAATAAGGGAACAAGTTGGTTCTTTACATATGCGTGTGCTTTCCGGTCTTCGCTAGCCTTTTCAGCTCCTTTGTTGGGTTTTATTGGATGACGCAACATGTACATGCGGGACCAATAACTTACTGCCTCAATCAGCGCGTACGGTTTTGTAATCATTCTTATCTAAATCAAGAAATCAATAATTAACTATTGAGATAAGTTTAATACGAGAGCAAGAAGAAACACGCCAGTAAAGATACGTCCAGCAGAAGTTCTTGAGATTTTGATTTATTAAGACCGTTTGGTTAAAAGAGAAAGGAGTTTTCCCTGACCAATACAATGGCGGATGATGGATATTCTGAAAAGCACATTCAACTTGACTTATCAACGGGTTCCGATGCGGACAAGCTCGCTGCTAAAGAACTTGGGACATCTGGAAACGAAACACTTCGCTCAGAAAATGCTTCGAGGTCGGTGAACACGTTGTATCCTGAAACCGACGAGGAGAGAATTCCATTGATTAAGAGTGGAAGTCGAAGTGTTGGAAAAGTAGACTTTTCTCAATCGAGCCCATGGAAGGAAAATTTCAAGAGGTTTCGATCAATGACGGTATCCATGATGACTGTATCCCTAGTGGAGAAGGAGTCCAGTGATAGGCAAGCATCTGCATTATTGGCAGGATGGAACGTGACTAACCTCATTCAGGGGATGGGTATACTTGGCATACCCTATGCAGTGAGAGAAGGTGGATGGGCTGCAGCTTGCTGCATCTTAATTGTGGCACTATTCTGTGACATAACAGGGATACTACTGGTGGAATGCCTTTATGAGATATCACCTCGCAGTCAAAAAAGGAAGAGGGTTCGCACCAACTATCCAGAAGTAGGAGAGGCAGTGTGGCCAGGAGTTGGTGGAACAGTCGTAAACATTGTCCAGACAATAGAACTTTACTCTGCTGCAATGCTTTACTTGATCCTACTAACAACAATGTTCTCACAGATTACTGAAAAGTATGTCTCCTTAACTGTAAATGAGTGGGCTGTGATATGTGGAGCAGCAGTACTGCCAAGTGTGTTCATCAGACGGCTGTCCCTCATTGCATGGATGAGCATGATTGCTGTTTTTGCACTGATGTCATCTATTGCAGTCACCCTGGCCTATTGCATTGTACATCATGATAAATGGTCACTTGATAACATACCAAGTTTTAATGGCAAGAAGTTTCCCATTGGTTTTGGCATTGTGACCTTCAGCTATTGTGCTCATGCTGTGTTTCCTGGAATTGAAGGTAGCATGAAGAAGCCAGAGCATTTCAACTGCATGATGCACACTTCCTTCTTGATATCAGGCATAGTGAAAACATTGTTTGGATTGCTTGCTGTCCTCACATTTGGAATTTTCACTGACCAAGTAGTAACAGTTAATTTAGCTGATAATGTAGCTTTTAACTTTGCAGCCACAGTTCTTGTTGCTTTGAATGTGTTTTTCTCTTTCCCTTTGCCATTATTTGTTGTTGTCGAGAGTTTTGACAACTTACTTTTGAGACATTTCCCTCACCTGGGTCCAGACACGAACTACCATTGGTTTTGGTTGCTCGTAACCAGAACTCTTCTTGTTACATTTGCTCTCTTCATTTCCCTGGTTATTCCACATTTTGGTCTTCTTATGGGCTTCGTGGGTAGCTTCACAGGTACATGTTTATCCTTTGGTTTTCCTTGCATTGCCCATTTGAAGCTTAAATGGAGATACTTAAGATGGTATCACATAGTTGGTGAGCTTATTCTTATTGTATTTGGAGTGATTGCTGGCTTTTTTGGCTTAATATATTCTGGTAAAGCCCTCATTGACTCCTTTAAGGCCAATACGTTTTAAATTATATACCAATTTATACATGTGTCTACAATTTTGAAAACATGAAATGTATTGAGAATAACTTAAAAAATTCTCACTGAGTGTTTGTCTATGCTCTATTATTTTACTTTAAATCTTTCCAGCTGGTCTGAAATAGTGATATAGAAATGACGTCACTGTAAAACTGAGGTGTCATGAAGCCTACAAAAATTGACCTATGAAAGTTGTATCTGAGATAAATCCAGATATCTGGGAGAGGTTTTTGATATTTTGTATACATTAAATTTATGATATTCATTATTGAGTGGGAAAAAAAAAAAGAAATAACATAGTAGTTGCCTGACTACTAAGAATGACACCTCAGAAAATTTTCTTGATTCTCATTGGTTAATATTTTTTCTCAGAACAGCTGGATAATTATATGATTTTAAATATTTACTCTAATTGTCAAGCGTAAAATGTACTGCTGTTGTTACCAACTTTGGAGAGAGATTTACTTTGCAGGGCTGGATCTAGGGAAGATGTGTGCACATCCCCTGAGATGAGATGATATCTGCTGCATTATTGGTGCTGGATTTTGTGATCTTCCTGATCACAAATTATTGTTCACCCCCTCCTAAAACAAACCTGGATCCACCCCTGCTTATAACAATTTTTAAATGTAGATATATAGTACATAGCAAAAAAGACTATCTGCTGGAAAGAGAAAACAATTATGGAATTATTTCTTATCAGCTAGATTGCAAATAGAAAAGGTCTAATGAATTGCTTTTAAATTCAAAGCAAATTGATAAAAATCTGTTAGTCAAGTAAAAGGGAATAATCAGATGTCATGAAGAACAACGTATGATAATCAAAAGATTGTTGTCTTGTACATAGTTAATTATAATGATAATAATAATAAATTTATTTATATAGCACACATGTCTAGGATTCAAGGCGCTTTACAAAATTATTAAGCAATTTACCGTAAATCCTCTATTAAGCTCCCTTTTTAAAAGAAGAAATTTATTAAGCCCCCCTCTCTTTTAAGCCCCCTCCAATTCACAACACAATAATGGTAAATTATACTTGAGAGATTAACACAAGTGAATCAAATGTTGAAAATACCGTGTAATTTGAACAATGCATACAAGTCATTTCAAAGTTTAAGAATCGTTTTCAGTGCGCATGCGGTTTTATCCCGAATTTCTCACCTTTTGTTTAAACCTTTTGTTTTTAATTAAACAAAAGAAGGTGAAAAATTCGGGATAAAATCGCATGCGCACTAGACCTTTTTGCTCTATCACTATTCTCGACTTCGTGCGCTTTAAAAACAATAGGTGAAATAAAGGGTTGTACGAAATTTGAACATCTTTAGAATTTGAAAAAAAGATGCTCGTATTTCATTGTTGTAATCACAACGAGTCGGGCCATACCAATGCACAACACCTACATATGTTGAAATTATGACCTGACTACAACTATTGTTCAACAATGAAATACGAATATCGTTTTGTTCAAATTCTAAAGATGTTCAAATTTCGTACAATCTTTGATGCTCCTATTACTCTTGAAGCGCACGAAGTCGAAAATAGTGATAGAGCAAAAAGGTCTACTGAAAACGATTCTTAAACTTTGAACTGGCTTATACCATGTTATTGACATCCCTATAGATTATGCAAGACGGTCCATAGTAATACTTCAGTTTAATCCTGAGTTTACCGTGTTGTGTTGTGCGTTTCGATTACTAAAATCAATAAGCCCCTTCTCTATTAAGCCCCCCTCTCCAATAAGAAACCAATAATGAAAAAAAAAAAATGTTAATTAAAGATGGCAGCCACAGTATAGCGGAGAGCTCAAAGAGAGTTCCAAGCGAGTATCCGATTTGAAAACCCCTTGTTTATTTGGTTCATGGAAGTTCTTCATTAATAAAAACCCCACTGAATGTTGGCCCAATAAATGAACTTTGGTTCAGGAAGGTTTATTTCTTTATACTCAGAAATGATACGATCCTAGGCAGTGATATTTAAAAGCTAAGTCTAGTCTAGACTAGTCTTCTCGTAATTTTATTTATTATCAAACTATATGCCCAAAAGAATATATTTAAGTCTTAGTTATATGTTCACCTCCAGTTGCTCGGACCGCTTATCTTATGAAACACGAATATCTGGTCAACATCAATTTTGAAACAAAAGAATTTTGACAGTTTGTTGACAGAGCGATCGATCCAAATTTGCATATAAGTTTGGGATATTTCCGGTATCGTTTCAATATTTCCCGCGAATTCTATGCGTGTGGCTCAGATCTGATCAATATTATTCTAAAAAAAAAAAAAAATTTCCAATGTATATATAACTTCCTTACATGAGTCCAACCAGAGATCAACAAAGAGCGATAGATTTATCGATAGCTGGTCATTCGTTCTTTATGAATAATGAATATTGAATGCGGCAAAGGAAAGCCGATCTCCCTGTGGAATTTTCAGTGGATAAGCAAACACATGAGCATAGAGACACGTGCGACACGTGCGTTCTTTGCATCAGTGAGCCTGCGTTGCTTGGTGATCTAATATACAGCATAGGCTAACTGCCAAAAGCTGCCACCATTTTGAGAGCAAGTGTTTTACCTTGCAGTAAAAAATCGTTCTGGTAAAGCCATTTTAGATGTTCGGCTTCAAATAACTTCGAGCTTGGGCCATTGTTTATATTTCCGCTTGGTCCGGTTTGACCTGAAAGACAGAAACTATACGCAGAGCGAACCGGCGGGCGCCATTTTTAAAAAATATTTCAGGTTTCGTCGCTTGCTCGTCATAAAATGAACAAGTTCTTAAAGTATCTCAAATGGATGTTTGTTTTACTTTTCATAGCAACTTTTATTACAACATTGTTTGTTTATGACGCTGCAAGAGGGCATGTGTTTTACCTCGCAGAGAAGCTCGATTTGCTGAAGCCATCTTGGATGTCATTGATGACACCTTTGGCCAATGTTATGCATGGTTATAAAATCATACTCTTCTATACTCCGTACTTCAGAAGTATGCCATGGTCTCAGGCAAGATGCAAGGACAAGCAACTATTGGATCCTCACGGTAGACCATGTAAAGTGTCCTCTTGTGATATTACCTATTCAAGGCAAGACTTCTTAAAAAGTAATGCTGTAGTTTTCCACACTTCGTCCATGCCTACATTGTCGAGGATGGAGTCGTTGTTGTGGAGGAAAACCAAAGGACAAAAATGGGTTTGGTACGGGCAAGAGAACCCAGAAAACATGCCTTTTTTAGCAAAAATGTATAATAACATGTTTGATTGGACTATTACGTATCGTACCGATTCAAACGTACTCGATCGTTACGGATATTATAGCCCTATTTCAAGCAACGATAAAAATTTGTTTACCAACAAAAACTTTGCTTCAGGAAAAGATCGATTGATTCTGTGGTTGGCCAGTAATTGTGTGTCCTTTAGACTCAGTGTCGTCAAAGAAATCTCAAAGTACCTCCACGTTCATGTTTATGGCAAATGTCAACACTATTTCGATCACCAACCCAATGACAGCTGTTCTCGATACAGTGGAGACTGCGACAAACTGGTTAAAAGGTACAAGTTTTACTTGGCTATGGAAAATTTTAATTGCAGAGATTATGTGACCGAAAAGTATTGGAAGAATGCTTTAGCTCGTGGGATTGTTCCAGTTTTGGTGGCAGGAAGTTACAACAAAAACATCTTAATCCCTGGTTCGTACATCGACATCCTTGACTTTCCTAACGCCAAGTCGTTAGCTAGTTACCTCAAGTACCTGGACTCCAACGACACTGCTTATAACAGGTACTTCGAGTGGAAGAAAAATTATACAGTCGTCATGTCAACCAACTGGTTGTGTGATTTGTGTGAATTATTACACAGAAATGATTCAGATCAAGAAAAAGAACCCTTGGATGTGGGTGCATTTTGGGGCACCAAAACCTGTCACGTGGACGATCCGTACATTAAAAACGTCTGGCTCAAGTCAGATGCACGAGGCATCAACTCATTAGGACTTTGCTGTTTATCATTTCTTTATTTAATCTTGTTACTAGGTTTTCAGCTAGCAACCGTACGATGCGTATCTCATTTACCACTGATTTAACTAGTAGCTGATGTTTCGGGATTTGAACCCATGGCCTTTGCAGAACCGGTGCAATACTCTACCAACTGAGCTATGAAGCCACATATGTTGGTACTCTGTGGCCGAATAAACTCGACTTAAATGACCTCCTACCAACATATGTGGTGTCATAGCTCAGTTGGTAGAGCATTGTAATTGCACCTGTTCAAATCCCGTTGAAGCCCCGAAATTTTTTTCGGGCTTCTATACTTGCAATTACTTAAATTGCTTAAAACTCCGCGACGATCATATTCATACACAAGGAAAGAAAATCCATTGGTAACCCATCTAATGGCAACTAGACTACATAATGTTTGCCCATTTCAAACAATTTGTCATTACGTACCTTGAGTATTGTTTCTTTGTTTATTAACTCGCATTTATTTACATTCTTTATATGATTCACGTTAAAGAAATATGAATTGATAATAATTATACTTTATGTTCATATATCTTATATTTGCATCTGTTAAGACTGTTAGGCGCATTTGAATTTACGCGGTCTAAACTAAATATCATTATTACTATTATCATTAATTCATTTTCGTTATGTTTCAACGACCTTATAACACATGATAAGAAATTATCTCTTTTCTAGTTTGTTTTTCTTTGAAGTTTAATTTAGTTTTCTCTCTTAGCACTTTTAAATATTTATTCAGAAAGAGGAAGCATTCGTTGCAAAACATTTGGGTCTCGCTCTCTGTGTTCAAGAACTTCAATGCCTAAGTAAAAATTTCTTTAAACGAAAACCCAGTAAAAAGATAAAATAAAGAAATAACAAACACTAAATACAGTCTTAATGAGTTGTTGCCACGTGCATCTGACTTGAGCCACACATTTCTAATGTACGCATCGTCCACACGACAGTTTTCCGTGCGGCCCCAAAATGTACCCACATCCAAGGGTTCTTTTTCTTGATCTGAATCGTTTCTGTGTAATAATTCACACAAATCACACAACCAGTTGTTTGACATAACGACTGTATAATTTTTCTTCCACTCGAAGTACCTGTTATAAGCAGTGTCGTTGGAGTCCAGGTACTTGAGGTAACTAGCTAACGACTTGGCGTTAGGAAAGTCAAGGATGTCGATGTACGAACCAGGGATTAAGATGTTTTTGTTGTAACTTCCTGCCACCAAAACTGGAACAATCCCACGAGCTAAAGCATTCTTCCAATACTTTTCGGTCACATAATCTCTGCAATTAAAATTTTCCATAGCCAAGTAAAACTTGTACCTTTTAGCCAGTTTGTCGCAGTCTCCACTGTATCGAGAACAGCTGTCATTGGGTTGGTGATCGAAATAGTGTTGACATTTGCCATAAACATGAACGTGGAGGTACTTTGAGATTTCTTTGACGACACTGAGTCTAAAGGACACACAATTACTGGCCAACCACAGAATCAATCGATCTTTTCCTGCAGTAAAGCTCTTATTAGTAAACAAATCTTTATCGTTGCTTGAAATAGGGGCGTAATATCCGTAACGATCGAGTACGTTTGAATCGGTTCGATATGTGATAGTCCAATCAAACATTTTACCATAACTTTTCACTGAAAAGTACGTTTTTATTGGATTCTCTTGCCCATACAAAATCCACTTCTGTGTTTTTGGTTTTTTCCATAAGATTGAGTTCATCCTTTTCAATTTTGGCATGGACGAAGTGTGGAAAACTACAGCATTACTTTTTGAGAAGTCTTGCCTTGAATAAGTAATATGGCAAGAAGACACTTTACATGGTCTACCGTGAGGATCCGTTAGTTGTTTCTCCTTGCCTCTGGTCTGAGGCCATGGCATAGTTCTGAAGTACGGAGTATAGAAAAGTATGATTTTATAACCATGCGTACCATTGGCCAAAGGTGTCATCAATGATATCCAAGATGGCTTCACTAAATCGAGCTTCTCTGCGAGATAAAACGCTTGTTCTCTTGCAGCGTCATAAGAAAACAATATTATGATAATAGTTGCTATGAAAAGTAAAACAAACATCCATTTGAGATACTTTAAGAACTTGTTCATTTGATGAAGGGTAAGGAATTTGTAAACAAATAAAAAGTTTAAAATTTACTCGGCGGACTTTATTCAGATGCTGCTCGGTGTAGTTTGAATTCGGTTATATTTCAGTGTAAACTTGACCAAGCGGAAATATTCAAGCTCTGCACCAATCATCAATGACGTATGATAACAGCTCCAAAGATCCATAATTTATGAGGTTGGGGCTAGCTATGAGGGTTTTGAGCAGGAGTGGAGAGAACAATCTCAGCGATCATATGGAAACACAACTTCAGCGATCGCAGACAGTGAGAGTCGAGATAATGAAACGTTCATCATGAGTGGCCATGGGGGAGGACTGGTGGAAACGGGGGGAGCTCGAGGGTCATTATTTTGCAAAGTCAAAGGAAGGGTCGCAAAAATTTGTGCAAGGCTCTTAACGGGGATTTTTTTCCAAGGTTATAAGAACAAAGGAGTATTAATTAATGACAAAGTTCTTCATTTTAATTTGTTCTTCATTAAATGTTAAAGATACTAATGCTTGATAAATCATCAATTGGACTGATGTGAGTTAAGGCACTAGGCCATGTGGGATAGGCTCAGAGATAATAATATGCGCAATGGATAAGTTGCAAGCCTTAATGTGACCGACTGAAGAAGACTGCCGTTAGGCCTTTGACAACTTCAAGTCGACTGAAAAATGAGCCAGTTCAACTAGAAACCGTGAACAGCTAGTCCAGCTTATGCATTGCGCATATAATTGGACTGATGTGTTTGGACATATATTCACATATTTTATTTAGCATCATAATTTACAAATTAAATCAAATACAACACGATTTCAGTAGCATTTTTTTTTATATAGTTGTATGCATGCTATTTACATAACCTTCAAGGCTAACCTAGGAAAACATCGCGCAGAATGGCCTTTGTTTAAGGGACACTTTGATTTTTTTTGAATAAATCAATTAAAAATTCAGTGAATTAAAAGCTTGATTCCTATTGGCTATTAGGTATTCTGGATTCTCACGTCGGATTTCAGGATCATCAAGTAATTAACTAACAATGGATCAGTGAGCGGGAGCGAGCGGTTGTCGTCGAACTAATCAGCATAATCCTCTCAAAATAACTTTTAAAGTGACATTTCTTAGTTTTTTCCAGAAGGTAGTAGGTTTTTTCAGCCCTTTTTAACAATTCAAGTATCATTTTAAAGTACATTTCAAGACCTACAAGAAGCCGTGTGTATGTTGTCGTTAAATTTAAGAGATACAGAGCCATGAATATTAGAGATTTGGGTTTTTCCCATAAAATACACTTGAAAGTCCCTAAGATTGTCATTACCAAGGTAGAATGTTTTTTTAAGAGTTAGACAGAATAAAAAGCTCTATGTGATTGTTTGAAGCTTAATCTTCCAAAAGCCGTATGTATGTCATGAATTTGTTTTCAAAGAAATGCTAAAAACCGCGTTGAAGATGCACTGGTAACAGAGTTTCAGCCATTTTCTCTGTATTTGAATCTCCCGCCACTCATTAACTTCGCACGGGCTCATTGCACTCCAAGCTCTTAATTAGATGCAAAAACCTATTTGACCCCTCATTCTGCGCGATGATACGACGACGGTGGTGAATCCTCGCAGAAGTCAGTGGCGGATTTAGGGGGTGGACACAGGGTGCCCGTGAACCCCTTTCTAGCTTGGAATTAGTGGGTTAGTACACCAAAAGTTGCATTTTCTTGATTTTGTGACCCCCCTTTAATTCTAGCTTGGAATTAGTGGGTTAGTACATCAAGTTAGTACACCAAAAGTTGCATTTTCTTGATTTTGTGACCCCCCCCCCCCCCCCCCCCTTAATTCTAGCTTGGAATTAGTTGGTTAGTATAGCAAAAGGTGCATCTTCTTGTTGTGAACCCTTAGCATATACTTTCGAATGCTGGATGTTATGACTTTAGGAGCTGACCAGCTTCTGAGTGCAAAAAGCCCCAAAAAAATACTAGTATAGTGTTTCTCATTTATGGGTTTTGCATAAAGTCTATACATCATGGTAAACTACAAGTTCAATATTCTGAATATTGATATATTAGCAATTTATACACAATTTAGACACAAAAGCTGGAGAAAATTTGGAGAACGCTGCCTTGAAATTCTGCCTGTAAATTTCGTTAAAGATAAGAAAAGCAAAGAAGTTGTATATCACGAACAAATTAAAAATATAACCCGCAATAAAATCCAATTTCGCGAAAAGAGAGATAGATAAATTGTCGAGCTTTCCCGTTACGAATAAAACCAAAAAGGTTTTATCAACTATCAAGCTAAAGAAAAGAAAGCTCATAATAAACAAATGCAATTTAAAAATTTTCTTGTTTTGCAATTCCTTTTTTCGTCTAATCACATCTGACAGTCCCTGCACGCCATGCGCATGCGTATGGAGTTTGAACAGAGTCATTATGTAAATGCCTACCATAGCAAAGAACGGTATACCATTTGTCAATAAGATAAAAATGTAGAAATAATGCGTCAGCCAGTTAAAGTGATCGTTCTCTGACCAGTCTTCGAAACAGTAAAAGTGTCCGTTGTTTTTGCCAAGATCAAAGTTATACAGAGTAGGAATACATATAATTCCTGCAAAGATCCAGATCCCTGGGATGATGTACTTGAGTCTTGATCTGCTAAAGCAGCCTCCCTTGAATGGATGAGTCACTGCGTAATAACGATCAATGGCAATAAGAAGACAGCTGTAGACAGAAACAGAGAAACAAAGATCAAAGTGAAAAGATGTAAATTTACATAGACCAGCCCCAGCTTTGCCACCAATCGTCCATTTATAATGGCTGAACACAGAAACAGTTTGAACGGGCAGTCCTACCAAAGTTGCAAGAATATCAGTGATCGCTATGTTGAAGACCAAAATATTAACATTGCCGTTTTTTAATCGATTGTCTCTGTGGATTGCCCATATGATTAGAATGTTACCAACCATGGAAACTAGAAACAGAAGACAGTACGCCAATCCCTTTGATAGTTTTTCTGTAAATAATTCCGGTTCAAATTCATAAAAAGTGCCATTTTCATAAATACTTTGTAACATAATCATCGTGCTGTTCATTCTTGCTTCATCCCTTCTGCTGTCCATTCTACTTCACCGTTTCACATTTCACACGGATCAGATCTAAAGGACGGCTTTTTGAGTCCTGGCTTAATGACGTTATTTAGTTGCCTGACGTTGTCGGCAACTGATTAGTCCTCAGTAGTTGCACCGAGTTTTAAGCGGTAAACGGTTAGAATACTTCCGCGTCTTCTTTGTGCTCAGTCTACCATGCAATCTGCTTCGATCCTGTGTAACTGAGCGGTGCTCTTCAGTATAGTTTTAGTTAATATTAACTGTGTCTTCAGTTGGTGGTCATTATTGATGAGCACAATACTTACTGAACCATAATTTCGGCCCGGGCGGAAATTACGGCTTAATATTTCAAGTAAACTCAAGAAATATTGTCTTGACCAAGCGATTACTGTTTATTTTCCCAGCTCGCGCTGGAACTTAATGGAATGAAGCTCCACCTGGGCATGACAGAGACTTGTAGAGTAAATGCATCAGAAATAGACGTGACATAACAGGAAATTGGAATTGGAACCAAATTTCCAAATATATTATTTAATAGTTACAGCTTGTTTTGAACAGCCAGTACTTCTATTGATAATTGAGTGGAATAATTAATACCACTGATAAAACCCTTAGACTTTTGCAAGACACTACGTACATTACGGCGTCAATCATGCTGGGAGTAGTTACGTAGTCTTCTAAACTACCTGCAGAGGCTTAATATTTTATTCATAGCTGAATTTAAAGGCGCTCGATAATAGACTGTTTTAGGAGGAGAAAAACCGGAGAAAATCCCTCATAAAGTACAGGAGAAAACCAGCTTGCATGCATCTCTTACTCTACTCATGGTTGGTCAAGGAATTGAGCCCACGCCCGTGCCCCCCCAAAATTGTTGGTAATTAGGTAATTGTTTGTTTGTTTACCTATTTTTTTGGGGACATTTTTGGCCTTTAATTTGTACTGGGTGCCCCCCACTTTTTGTAGAGAAAGTTTTATTCCATATTTCGTCGCAAATATCGCGTTTTTTTTTTTTTGCTTCAGCGATTTTTGGCGGAGGTGCCCCCCAGAACCTAGGTCCTCGCTACCCTGTGCGAGGCGGCACATATCTTACCCGTACTTCCCACACGCCACCCACACAATGCAAGGCGGCCTGATAAGTCTAAATATACCCTAGATAGCTACGTAAATCTTGGACAAAATTAGTTCAGTGTTACAAAACCGCAATTAAAACCATGTACTTAATTTCATAGTAAGTATTTGAACCTTAGATGACTGTATGCATATGATTAATGGTTTAATTAATACTATTTAATTGTAATTGTAAGTAGCCTGTAATTCAGTGTTTACACTTCGAAAGGTTATCTAATAAATACATCATCATGGTATCTTTATTTTTTTCCTCTGTCGTTTCCAATTACAATAACAAGCGGGTCGTGCCTGGGCTTTGCCACTGAATATATATATATATATATATATGAAGTAAAGTGGTTTGGTTAAAGCCAATATACAACAACATATGCCTTCCGAAGTCTTTACTCCTACCTACATATATATATATATTGCTAATATAATCAGAGTCCTTTCTTAGGTTGAACATTATTATTATTATTATTATTATCATTATTATCATTATTATTATTATAATTATTATTATTATTATTAATAATATTATTATTGACCCCCTCCCCCTATCCAATGTTGCATCTTAAAGGGCCAAGCGCATCGAAAATCATTGTAACAACAATTTGTCCAAGATTGTAGCTGTAAACATCTACAGGTTCCAATTGTCTTGCATGTTTGGTTATTTCTTTTTGGTGCAATTGATGAGTACCTATTAACTTGGTATCCACATAGAACAATTAAAAATTAGAAAATTACGAAGATTCTGGTAGTGGTAGCAAAATGACGTTGCATGTCACTATATGACGCCATTTTTACATTTTTCACCATTGCGATTTTGCCGGGATGCAGAGGGATGTAAGTAGGAGAAAACCGTATATATTATGCTATAGGCTGATCAGAAGGTTGTAAATACATCTCAGTTATGATATATAATCTGAAAATTGTATAAGAAACAACCAGAAACAAAAAAAGATAGTTTTGAAAAACGTTTAAACAAATTTTAAGCTTGTTCTCCGTGATTCAATGCATTTTCTCTAACACTGAATCTATAAATGTTCTGAAAGTTGAAAATTAATTCAGAATGATCTGATAATAGCTATTTTACTGATAAACTGAGCAGATATATTAAGAAGGAACGTTTGCCGATTGACTTAGATTGATTCTTATCATTTCAGGTTAGAGTGAATTTAGCCACACTAGTACTGTTGAATAGTTAGATAGATTTATCTAACTTAGATAACTATTTATCATATAGATCTAGAGTGAATTTAGTCACACTGTTGAATAGTTGACGTCAACTAATTTAGATAAGTTATTTACTATTTTAGTAAGTTGACGTCACATAAATTTGAATCTAAATTTGAATCCGTGAGCAAACAAACGGCTACTGAGATCAGGGGGGAAAGTAATTATAAAAGTGACTGTTTCTTCACACATTCTTTGTTACAGTGCGACGCGCCTTACCGTAGCTACCCAACAAACTTTTGTACAAGTACGATAAATCACTTCTTGCAAAGAATTTCCACATGAAAAAGACTGCCTACGAAACTGAGTATTAAGTGTTAGCAAGTCAAAAGAGCAAAACTGGTATTAGAGATAGAGACTTTTAAGCATTTTCTTCAAGTTCTTGCTCCGAAGTTCAAATCTTTGCGGTAACAACAAAGCAAGTTCGCATGCAAATTTACAGATTCTCGCTTTCTGATTAGCTAACTTGTGAAAAAGTTTGTTGGGAGGCTACGGTAAGGCGCGTCGCGCTGTAAAGTAAACCCCCAGATTTGCATGACCGTTACTTTGGCGCGCATTTACTATTTTAAGTGACGTCAACTAGAGTGAATTTAATTACGGTGTTTATCATAATTATGGTTTTTTATTATGCATTTCGCAGGCTTCAATGCGTTTACAGTATATACAAGAATTGAGCTATAAAATATAAAATGGTTTTACAATGTTTACAATGAAAGTCCTCAATATCAGAAGTTAGAATTTTTATAAAACATTTTCATTCAAAAACAAAGTTTTTATACATACAAAACAAGAAAACATCAAACGCACGCGCTTTGAAATGGTTTCCTTAAGATCTGATTGACAGTAGTCGTAAGACATTCTCTCAACCAATCAGATCGAAGCAGGGTAATGCATTTGAAATGGTTTCCTTAAGATCTGATTGACAGTAGTCGTAAGACATTCTCTCAACCAATCAGATCGAAGCAGGGTAATGCATTTGCAGCCCGCGCGCTTGTCGTTTGGGCCGCTAGACTGAACGTTTTAGATATATATTGATATTGGTATATTGATAAATAATCTTTGTTAACATACAAATACTAAATATGAAAATATGAAAATATATGTCAATGTTCATAGTTTAAGAACTATGAACATTGACATGTATTTCCATATTTAGTATTTGTACGAATAAAGTTATTATTTTTGATTGAAGAACATTTCATTTTTTGACAGTTCTAGTTTTACTGTCTTTACCGACCAGTTATTCTCAAAAGAGCAAAGCATTATGGGGAATATCTCTGCAAAAGCCGCGTCCAATTCCCATGGTCCTTTGCAGGCAATAGTTTATTGTGATCGCAGTGTGTTATGGGAATAGAGACAGTGACAAGCACGAAGGACCAACATGGCTGCATTTTACCAAACCTTTCAAGAATGGTTTTGGTCCGAGAGGTTTTGGCTCCCTGCGAACTACACATGGCAAGACATACAGGAAAAGAAGAACCCAAAATTTATTCAGGCGGGAGAACTGTACCTTTGTCTGCCTGTAGCTGTCGCGCTGATTATTCTACGAGTATGTTTTGAAAGGTTGGTAAGCTTCTTGCCCCTACAGGAAACTACATACACTTATAATCCTATGTCGGAATCGTACTTTCTCCTTATTATTTTTCAAAATACTTAAAAATATCTGGAGTTTAATGACCTATAAACTCCAAGGTATCGTCATTTTTCTCATATTTTTACGTAGACGACCTCTTTTCGACCCCTTCTCATCTTAGTGCCATGGCGCCGGTGTGACCTGAATAGAACTGTAGTTGATCAGTTCTTAAAAGAAAATGCTTTCTTAAAATACAGTCCCAAGTTGTTAGTTTCCCAATGTGTCTTGGTGCGACAAGCATCATGTGCTAGGTCGTTCAACATGATTGAACCGGTCAGCCAAATGTTTAATTGGCGCATTTGTGACTTGAGTTATTCACACAGTTGTTTTCACGCTTCAATATTGTAGTAAGATTGTTGTGATAATTTGTCTCGCGTGTTTAGAAAGAAACCTCGTGGCAAAACCAAGTAAGCCGTTAAAAAACGAATTGTTGGTGTGTTTTGGCGTAAATATGAAAAAAGACAGTCTCACTTAGGGGATGAAAGATCAAATCATCAATTATGAATTTAAGTTCTGTATTCGTTCTTTTGACAATTGTTGTAGCGGCTGTTGCCATTCTTCAGCCTATATGATCCATGACAAAAGCGGAACGAAACCCTATTGAACTTACTGAGAGTATGTGAAGTAATTTTAGATCTTTTAGCAGTCTTCATAACTGCTAAGACAAGTATTTGGCTCATTGCACGAGTGGATTAGCATATTATTATAACCAGCTGGGAGGACCTATCTGTTTACTTTGGTTGACTTGTATTAACCATTTTTAAAGTATTGCAAACACCTTTGTACATCAAGAATATCACTAAGTAAACGTTTTTTACATACAAATGCAATATCTTTTAATAGTAGGGCATTTTCAAATGCAATGTTAATTTGCCTACTAATTGTTAAACCTCTTGAAACATATTTGTATTAATTATCTTTGCATATTAGACCAACCAAAGTGTTCCTAGCAAAGGCACAACTTAGACTTAGTAACAGACCAAATGAAAATAGCCACTAATAATTTATTTCAAATTAAAAAATACCATATAAATTGTTCAAGGAAGTGTTATAAAAGTACAACTTAGATGCAACTCTTTCAGTTTTTTATTTTGCCAAGTCTTTACTGAAACCACACTACTTGAGACATTCCTGGGAACTGTATTATAGAACAGAGCACAGAGCAAGCTGTTAGTACGTTTATTTCATTTCAGAGAAAGAAAAAAATATCTGTTGTCACTTTGGTCACTTTCAATGTAGATCTCTTTAGTCCATACACTTGACATGGTTGAGCATAAGTCTGTTTTGAATGAGGTGATAAGTTGGCTGGACCAACACCCAGGGTCTTGAAGTAACTGGGGGACAGGTGGTGCCTTTGTAAATGTATGTAAATAGTTAGACCTTCAAGTCTTCTAGGAGACAAAGTGTGTCAAGTTTTAGGTCACACCTACTGTGCTATTCTCAAGAGTGGGATACTGTCACCCAGTAAAATGGTCTTAACACTACTGACATGATAATATTACTCTTAAATGTAAACTGTTTGGTTGCTATGCATTTTGGAAAATTTGTTTTTACTTGTGTTGCAGTAATGCTATAAACAATTATTTTTTGTTTTGATTTTCAGGTTAATAGCAGGTCCTTTTGTCCAGTATCTTGGAGTCAAGGAGAAAAAGATTCGCTTCATTCCTGATCCATTCTGTGAGAAGGTCTACCAGACTATAAATAAATTTCCCAGTCAAGAAAGAATCGTAGGGTTGTCTAAACAACTTGGATGGCAAATGCGAGAAGTAGAAAGGTGGTTTCGACATAGGCGGATGCAGGCTAAACCATCGCTCCTTAAAAAGGCAAAGGAGAGTAGGTATGTAACTATGTTTTTATAATTGGTGTCAAAAGGTGTTGTCGTAAAAATGCAGTTTAATGCACACTAGCATGGGTAACAGATTTGAGTAAATTCTCTGGCAGCATTTTTGGATGATATATCACTGAATTTAGTTGGTCAGTGTTATTAAATTGGATGATTTTAATGTTTTCATTATTTTTTATAGTTGGAGGTTTGTGTTCTACCTTAGTGCTACAATTTATGGATTTTTAATACTTCGTAAGGTATGATACAAATTTTTCAATTTTTCTCAATACAGGGTAAAGATTCATAGATCCGATTGGTTAACTGGTTTCTAGTTTCATTGAATTACCAGTATATTGATTCACTGTCGAGCTCAGAACTTTGTCCTTTGAGAGCTCTTGAAATAAAAGTATTTGAAGTGGTGATTCACTTGTAAAAGCATTAACTCAGTTACAGCTGGTTGTTCCAGCGGTAATATTTTATTATTTCTTTTTGCCATATTGAAGTTGTTCTGTATCAAGGCTGAGAAGTGCTAAAGCATTTTAATGTATGTGAATATTTATGAAGATAACACCTATCTGTATGCTTATAGTTATATCAGTCGTTCGTTTCGGATCGAAATTCCAATTCTTCCAAACCAAATACCAATGTTGGAATTTGATTGGGCAATGTCCCAAATCCTGTTGAAATTTTTAGATTGCAATTTGTAAACTGAAAATTGCAACTTTTTCACAATCGTTATTGTAATATGTTATTGAAAATGGCTCCTATAAAGAATAGAATACCATTTTTAAAAATTTTCAAATACTATTTTTCAGTTTATGAATTGCAATTTAAAAATTTCAAGTTCAAACAGAAGTTAGATTATTGCCCTTTCAATCAAATTGCAACATTGGTATTTGGTTTGGGAGAATTGGAATTTTGATTGGAAATGAACACCTGGTATGACTTTAAGCAATATCATAAATAGACTTCTATTCTTCATTTTTTAGGAAAAATGGCTTTGGGACCCAAATTACTG
This sequence comes from Anthopleura xanthogrammica, assembly GCA_964019055.1. Classification (NCBI taxonomy): domain Eukaryota; kingdom Metazoa; phylum Cnidaria; class Anthozoa; order Actiniaria; family Actiniidae; genus Anthopleura; species Anthopleura xanthogrammica. The sequence goes on from OZ025206.1 coordinate 16,815,005, forward strand.
TTTTATTGGCTTTCAAAAACAGGTGAAACAAGTTAACAATTTTTAAAGTGTTTTTAATTAAGTATTGCTGTCAGGGCTCAAAGTAATGGCTGGTCAACGGGACAATGTTGTGCCAAAATTGGCACCTTTCATTAGCCTAATGTGGCTGGTCATCACGCACAGTATTGAGCAGCCATTATTTTTAGTCTTAACTTTATTTCCAGTCATATCTGGAAATGGATTACTGGCACTAGTATATAATGGGGCAATTGGTACTCCTGTACTCCTCTCAAGTAAACCAAGCAGTTGTGTCAAAATGAACTCCAGAAATGAAAAGGGCATCCCAATTATAGTGCCAACAGTGAATTTTTGTCAGTAATCCCCTTCACAGTTCCCTGCGCCATCTTGAAAGGTAGCCATGCCTTTGCATTGAAAGGAGAAGTACGGTGAGCTTATATTGATAGACATGTGAATAATTGTCCAAGGTTTTAAAAACGGTCTCTAATCATTGCAAGCTCACCGTTCATCTCACTTCAATGCAAAGGCCCGACTACCTTTCAAGATGGCGCAGGGAACTGTGAAGAGGGCTATTATTATATGACCTTTGAGAAATGGAATTAAATATAAAATAAAATATTTATGTATTTGTATGGAAAAATGGGATGGGATGGAAGGCAAAGGAAAGTACTGCACTTAACTATAATATACTTGAAATATTTGAAATGCATTTCCTGCTCATTAATCAGATTAAACAGATATAGACCTTTTGTGTCTTAGTGCAATATTTTCCCATTTCAGACCACAGGTCATTCCTTAGGGACCGTTCATTTTTTATCAGGGAGGGGCGTGATGGAATTCCCGTGGAAGCCCATACAGAAAAATCTGACCACCCCTCTGTTGCTGTAAAAAAATTCTGCCCCCTCCCCCATTGTCCATCAAATTGAATCCATGCCCCCCCCCCCCAACCCTTAATCTTACATTTTTCAGAAACCTACTTTGAAACTGATAGATCAATGGATAATTAATAACTTCTGCAATGGACAGTTTACCAAACATATTCAAATTTGAAAATTGCATTAAACATATGTTTCAGTTGTCAAAGTGGATTTTTCATGCCCGCCCTGATGACTCTAATTTTTATGAGCCTGATTTTCTTAGTGCCCTCCAGAATCCCACCAGTCCCCCCCCCTCCTGGATAAAAAATGAACAGTCCCTTATAGTATGATTTAGACACGTGAATATATGGATACAACTTAAAACAAAGAATTCTTATTCTCAAGAGAATGACACATGATCTGAAATGGAAAAACATTATAGTGAATCAATAAGGTATCTTGTCATTCAAGCTGAATAATGGAATATTTTTCTACAGGTCATGTCTGAGGAACTTTTTCTATACTACATTATAGAATTGGGATTTTATGTATCACTCACAATTTCCCAGTTTGTAGATGTTCAAAGAAAGGTATTCCATGCTCTTTACCTTGTAGATCAGTATTTAATATTTCATCATTAGTGGCATATATAAGGGGTATCAAACCCAAAATCATGAGAGTACAGTTATAACAGAATTTCTTTTTTTGTAGTACATATTGTGCAGATTTCGTCCTTTAAACCCCTTGAATACTTGTTTGAAATAAAGTATTTAGGCTGTAATCCAGGTGATCTGAGGAAAAGCGATTAGCCAATCAGATTGCGAATCGTGATATCCGAAAAAGAATCAATCCCATGCGTCTTTTTGAGCTCAATCATGGATAAACAGAGGGAAATCAAAACAAAACCAAATAGCATACAAGTACAATAATGCTAGGAAAAGTGTCATTTAGCCGATTATTTAAGGCTAAAAATGTTTCTGCTTCAAAGAATATGTTGTCTAGATGAGACTAAGAATATATTTTCGTCGGTTAGGTTAATATTCATGGTTTTTTTATTAAAGAATTACCGTTGAAACGATCTCGAAGAAGCTGCCGGAAAGCTTTCTCGATTCCTTGGCATGATTTAACTAAAATTTCCACACCTTACGCTGCTCTTTTGTCCTTGGCAATCTCCAGGATGCTTTGAACCTGAAGAAAATCCTTTTATCTGTTATTTATAGTGTCTCGTTTTCAATAAGAAAAGACTTATTGGCGAGAAAGTCGCTCATAATTAGCGTATTTTCAAGATGGCCGCCATGAAACTCAAGTGAATTGAGCGTACGGTGGATGATGGGATTGATTCTTTTTCAGATCAGGAAATCATGCTTTGTGCGCCTAGTCAGATCACCTGGATAGAGTGGCTTAATGGTAGTCACCATTTGAGCCAGACTAAAATAAAATAAATGTTCTCCTTGGTGAATTGAAAATCTCTTGCCATTTATTGCCAACATTGCATTGTTCCTACCTTAAACATGACTGCTGTGAAATGACTCTATATGGATTTTTGATGCTCCCAGAACTCCATAGGTGGACAAAATGGCCTTGACAGCAAATATGAACTTTTTGAAAACCTCAATAGACATTAATGCTCAAAGAACTACTGTTGAATTGGCAAACCTGAGCCTTTAGTGTCTTAGAACAGCGGAAATTTCCATTAAAACCCTAAATATGGTTTGAGTACTGTCTTATGACTTACTATTTGATTGGTCTAGAACAGCGGAAACAACTCTTGTTTATATGGCTGTTTATTTACTCTGTTTATGTCTTTTGTTGTTTTCTAGGACTTTTGGCAGATGCTGATTCATCATATAGTTACGATTCTTCTGTTAGGATTTTCTTATGTCTCTTCATTTTTTCGCGTTGGTGCTGTCATAGTATTGGTTCATGATATAGCAGATGTATTTTTAGAGGTAAAATTTGTTTTGAATACCTTTTTTTGCTACCAGTAAAACAAAAACAGACTCCCTCATTCCCTAATATGATTCAAATCTCTAGATTTTTAATTTGAATATCTTGAGTAGAAGAAACAAAAAATGCTGTATTAGTTGTACCATATTAGAATGATTATATCAAATTATTGAACCTCCTCTCCCCCTGAAAATATTGCTTCAAAAAACATTGTTAGCAAAACCAGACTGCCATTGCTGGCCTATCTTGTATATACCCCTTATAGCACGTTGGAATGTAGCTCAATTTGGAGGACAAAACAGTTATAGGTTCTAATTCACAGGAGATTGAAATTCTTTTGTTTTGTCCTCCAAATTGCGCTGCTCTGACATCATGTAAAAGGGGTCTATAGTTCCTTTAAATAATAGCTTTTATGTGTTTTTCTATTCTAATTGTTTGTTTTTATTCTTTTTACAGGCTGCCAAAGTGTTTAACTATGCAAAATTACAAAAGATTTGTGATTTTCTGTTTGCTGTCTTTGCTGTCTCATTCTTCGTTTCTCGCTTAGTTCTTTATCCATTCTGGTGAGTTTCAACCAAGTCCTTCCAAGTTCAAGATCAAGTTTATTATCAAATATCAATGATTTTAACATCCATTTCTCTACCTGTATGATTTTTTTCTTGAAATATTGCATTGTACTGATATCCAAGCCATGTGGCCCTGAAGAAAGAATACTGTTGAACCTGTTAATACAGATAGCACAGGGGACCAGAGAAAATGTCTATATTAACTGTGTCTCTTTTATGGAAAATACATAATTATATAAATATAATCGTCTATACATTAGAACCCTATTAACAGTAGTAAAACTCCTTGAAAATTGAAATTAAACCTGTGGTTTGGCTTTCTGAGGAGAAAATGGGAAGCACAGGTGGTGTAGTGGTGAGAGTTCTTGTTTCTCACCAATGTGACCCAGGTTAGAGTCCTGCCAGGCTCGGTGTCACATGTGAGTAGAGTTGTTGGTTCTCTCCTGTGCTTTAAATTTTTTTCCTGGTTCTTTTGTTTTTTCTCTCTCTGTATAAATCAACTCCTAAATTCCAATCGTAATGCAGTGGAGGAAGAGCCACTCTCTGGAATCCACTGTTAATTCTCATTATTTATTATTATTATTGTAGATAACTCACTATTACCAACATAGAACAGAACTGCTTCAAAATGTTACTGATTGAAATGCTTGTAATATTCCTTACAAATGCAAGAAACATTGTATGAACCTTGACTATCATTTGTTATGTTACAGGATCATTGATAGTGTTTGGAATAGCTGGGATTCAGTTGGATTCTTTGCCTCTTGGTATCTCTTCATGGCCTTGCTGCTGATGCTACAGGTATTTAGTGTTGTTCAAAAATGCTGTTTTGTTTTTATTATTTTTATTATTTTCTCCTTGGGAAAGCATCAGAGCATTACATGGAATACCAGTCGTTTCAATGGTATCCGATGATTTCGCCTACGCATAGTTTCGCCTACTGAAGTTCGCCTACGGATTATAGTTTCGCCTACTGAAGTTCGCCTACGTATAAAATACATCGTAAAACCTATCTATGAAGTGTGAGACAGTAAACATACTGTCAAAAGGGGGAAAATAATATATTTCTCGTTTACAAAGAAAGAAAGTTGAATATGAATGTCAAGGCAAATAAAGTGAGAGAAACTTCTTGAAAACTTTTGACGCCGAACGAAAAACAGTAGCTTTTGTGTGACAACAAGAGTGTTACGACTTGTCATTGAAACCGGCAAACTACCCGATTTTTGTAAGAAATCTTTGCTTCTTTGCCAAAATATTAAGTAAGAAACACATCTTTTATCTCTAAGAATGTTTATGTAAAATTCAAGGGTAATAAAATGAGAACTTCAGTAGGCGAAACTATAATCCGTAGGCGAACTTCAGTAGGCGAAACTATGCGTAGGCGAAATCATCGTAATTCGTTTCAATACATGATAATAAGGTCATTTCAATACACATCAGTGGTTGTTTTGATACATAGGATGTCTATAATATATTAGAAAAAACCTACTAATGGTCTATCACCAATCGAGCCCTGTGATTGGCTGAGCTACTAGGGGTCTATTAGTGATAGACCTCTAGTAGCGAAAAGCGCTGGTTTTGAAAACCAAAAAATATATATTTAAAGCAAAATCCAAAACTTTTTGCATCCTTTTATTGGACCGATTAGTAGGTTCTTACTAAAACAATTAGACCTCTCGCCCTCATGGCCTACGAGTCAATAGCTCAATGGGCTATTGACTCGTAGACCATTCGGACTCGAGGACTAATTGTTAAATAGTTTAACCAGTCCCCTCGCTTAAAAGCATCTGTCAGTATGAAAAAATTCTCTCACGGTGTTCACTCTGCAGCCAATTAACGCCAGGGCTCAAAATAACAGCTGGTCAATGAACAATGTCTGGCCAAATTTTGTACTTGACCGGTCAAATAAGGTTTTGAACGTACATTTTGATCAGTCATATTTAAAAAAAAATTTCAGTTACTAAAAAACTACCATACCTAATAAAAACTGTATTTTCCTTTTCTTTTCCAAGGTGCTTCATGTTATCTGGGGCTACAGCATTTTTGTTGTTATTGTTCGTATTTTCAGTGGAAAGGTTGGTGGAATAAAGTTTATTGAAACTTTTTTGACTATTTTCTTGTCACCTATGCTGAGGCCTGTCAGTTTGTAGGTTTGCAGTAATTTTTTGATTGCTTGTCAAGCCATCACAGTTGCATACACTTTTCTGAGATGGCCAGCATGGTGCATTGTGGTCTAGCTTGGGTACAAACATCTTTTGTTCATGATTGTTCCTTATATGCTGTTGTTTGTACCCAAGCTAGACCACAATGCAATCATGTTTATTCAACTCAGAAAAGGTCTATAGAACACTTGCAGCACGTTGGAATGCAGCTCAATTTGGAGGACAAAACAACAGGTTTCCAATTCTCAGGAGATTGACATTCTTTTGTTTTGTTTTGTCCTCCAAATTGAGCTGCTTTGAGATCACATGCAAGGGGTCTATTGGAGTGCAGCAGAGTGTTTTCTGTATGGCCTCATCAAAGGTTGAGGTAAAAAACACTAGAACTCATTGACTAGTTTTAGTCTGTCTGTGAAGTATCAGAACTATTACAACTAATACTGTTGTCTCGAACAGCACATAGCAATCAAAACAGTGTAATTGATATTTACAATTAATGTGTAGGATGTCAAGGATGTGCGCAGTGATAATGAAAGTTCGTCTGGAGAGGAAGAGCAAAAGCCGAAACAAGATGGCATTCCACATGAGAACAAGAAAAAACAGTGAACAGGAAAGCATGATTACAATGGTAAAATGAAAATGATAGATCCTTTATTAGTTTTGCTTATAGAAAACATCAACGAGAAAGAAAGTTACCAGGGAATAATGATAATTGTAAATTTGCAGCAGTGATTGGTGAGAAGACACACAGAGTATCCAACAGTGAATTGAGGTTCTTATTTTTATTTTTATTTTTGATATTTAAGACTAATTTTCTGCCTAGCAAACAACACCACAATACAATATGTATGCTTTAATACTTTCAAGGAACTTTTGTAGACCTCTTTACCTTGGGTGAAATGTTTTTCCCATTTCAGACCATGTTCCATTCATATTTTCCCATTTCAGACAATGTGTCATTCATATTTTCCCATTTTCAGACCATGTTCCATTCATATTTTCCCATTTCAGGCAGTGTGTAATTCTCTTGAGAACGAGATTCTTCATTTGAGTTGTATCCATTTTCATGTGTCTTCTCATGTACAACTGTTAAACAAAGAAATGATACTCTAGGGAATGACGTGGTCTGAATTGGGAAAACATTACACCCAAGGTAAAGAGGTCTATTTGACTTCAAAACCTCAGCATTCTAATTGTGGAAAGTAAGAATATTAAATCTTCTCTCTCCAAATTAGAATTACCATGTGATAAAAGCTATATTCGCAATTAGGCCAAAAAAAAAATTTTTGGATTTATTTTTTGACATTTTAGGAAGCATTCATTTTTTAGGAGGGGGGGGCCGGAGGAATTAGGGGGGGTCATTAAAAAATTACTAGATAAAAAGGGGGGGTCATTTTTTTAAACGTTGGACCAGGGGGGTCATGAATAAAAATACATGGTTTTTTTTTTTTTTTAGTCGTTTTCTGGGGGGGGCTAGAAAATTTTTTATATTTGGAAGTGGGGGGTTATCGAAATATTCAATTCCTTACCATGGGGGCTAGCATTTTTTTTCTATTTGATTCCTCTAATTCCTCCGGCCCCCCCCCCCCTCCTAAAAAATGAATGCTCCCTTAGTGTTTCTTTTTTCCTTTTTCCTTGCAAAAAATCTCTTTGGAAGATAAAAAAAAAAAATCATTAGCCATTATTTTTGATTTGACTTTTTGGTGAGTACTTGTTATTTTATTTTTTTTAAGAAATAAGAACTAATAATTTATTGTAATAAATTATTACCCAAAATTGTAAGAACTTAATGGAAAGAGTTTTAGGTTGTTTCATAGGCATGTTCTGTTAAAACCCTGCTTCACATGGACACCACAAACACTTGGTCTTTTCCTGGTGATCAGCATTAAAAAATGCCCTCCTGTAGCTTAGATAGTGCAGGTATACCCTGTGGCTTAGATAGCACCAGTGGTTAGAGCATTGCTCCGGTATCGCAAAGGTCATGGGTTCATAATCCTGTTCTAAGCCTGATTTTTTTTCATGCCCAGCAGTATATTATGGTTGCATAATTATGCACTTACTTATAAACCCTTTTTAAATATGGTGCTGATATAATGTCAAACGAGGATAGATTGTGGGATGTTCCAAGTGAAACGTTGTCTGGATTCTTCCAAGTTCGTGTAAATTAACAGATTTTTTTAACGAGGATTGCTGTTTTTAATTGATGAAAAGGTTCTCTGAACATCAACCATGTAAAAATATATCATAATAGGCCAATCCTTGTTTGACGTCATCGGCACCATATTAAAAAAGGGTCTATTCTTGATAAGCATTTTGTCTAAATACCAGTATTAGCAAACTTTTCATGGACACTTTCTCTGGTCCATTGGCATATGCATTTACAGGGTTTGCCTTTACACAGGAAAGGGTTGTTGGAATTCTGGAGCCCCTCTTTTGAGATTCAAATTTAATGGCTGTGTAACTCAACTGTATTAGGAATAACCTCTTCTGAACAAGACACATAACTTCTAAAATGTTCAAATTTTGCTTTCCATCCAGTTTTCAAGGCTTTAGTTATATCTCACCAGCCTTAGCTAGATAAAAAATTTGAGCCTAAAAATAAGCGATACACTCCTTCCTCATACTGTTAACGACAACTATCTGAGTCCCTGGTAACCTAGCAACAAGGTTTATTATGTCCTTCAAGAATCTAATAGCTATAATAGTATAATCTAAGTGTTTGTGTAGTAATAATGCATAATATTATATCGAATAATGAGAAATACATGTACATTGACTTATCAAATGTTGTGTTCTTTCACTGACAACAGGGGTAGGGGGACGGACGTCTCATGAGAAGCAACGTTGCCTTGAATACCAGTAATGGTTTTAGATGATCTTGGTAGATTGCAGTGCGGGCACTTGAACCATGACAATTCAGGTTTTTTGACATTTTTTAATCATCTAAACAGAAGCCAGATTCACAGCAAAGGACTGACATGTTTAAGTTAGCTAACTAAACATAATGTCAGAGTCTAGTTACGAATCTGGTTTCTGCATGGACAATGAAAAAATGTTCATGGTTCGAGTGCCCAGACTTTAAAAAAACAAATTCCTTAACTGAAACCTCTCCACAACTGCCACCTCTCTACAATGGCCACAAAAATTTTTTCAGAAGGTGGCTGTTGTGTAGAGGTTCAACTGTATTCTTTTCTGGACTCGAGATACTGGATCCATGATTGCACAACTATGAACATTATTTTTATTTGCTCCTTATTTGTTCAGGCATAACACTATTTATACATTCTTGACCATATGCAGACAAAAATAATGCGATTGCTTTTAATGCCATGAAACAATGTTTAAAATGTTTATAAGACAAATATTGTTTCACCTATTAAGTGCCATCACTCCATCTATTCCTCACTGACAGATTATAGCTATAAGTCAATTAACCCTGTCGCTGAAAAAAAGCCTAAAGCCTATTATTTATCTTTTGTTTACCGACAAATTTCATCATAGGCTATCTAACGATTAAGGAATATATGTCCAATTTAGTAGAACTTGCAAGCATACAGCAAGTTTTTTATTGTAATAATGCCACGGTGAAATAAATTTAATGATTCTGCTCTCAAAGCTTAGGCTTTTTTCAGCACCAACGTTAATTGCATTAGCTATGTATAAATAGATTATATAACTTTTAATATAATGCACTGCTGGTAAACTAATCATAAATCAATTATATTCTTAGATATTTTTGTCTTTTCAATCTATATAACTAGGCTGTACAGTTCATTTTATATGCTTAATTAACATAATACAGGGCTGTAGCAAGCCTTATAAATCTGGGGGGGCCTTATAAATCTGGGGGGAGGGTCACAAAGCAACACGTGACCACAACAAATAGAAATTTAATTCCATACTTGCTTTACTTTTCTGGGGAAAACTCAAGCCCCTCAAGCCCCTCCCCTTGCTACGGCCCTGTAATATATGTAATGAAGTTTATAATATATCATAAACCCCCCTTTCCCAAACCCAATCTATGTATAAATAGGACATGTATCCAATGAAAATATTGGGTGATTCATTCCAGTTTCATATTTATATAATTTATTTATATGTTATGCAAGTTCAAGCCTTATGCATCCTTCAAAGCAATAGAAGAGTAAATAAGCCCTAAAATACCAGCAACAACACCAAAGACAATGACTACTATTTCGCCTGCAATGGTATACCACCTGAGGTATTTCCACTTCAGTTTCAAGTGAAATACACAAGGGAAGATGAATGACAGACAAGCACCCAAGACACTTCCAAATATACCCATCAACAACCCAAAGTTTGGAACTGCTATTGCAATACCGAATGTAATAAATACCAAGACAGAACGGGATGCTATTAGCCAGGCAATGTGACACCTCCTGCCCTTATTGCACATTGGGAGTTTTGGCAGGACAATTACGTCGAGCGTTTCTGTGGTTACGAACATGTTGAGAGGATATGAGAAGTAGACATTGATGATCACAAGCACGGCAGCGAAAATGCTCAAGACAGTGTTTTTAGATTCTTGGTTGAGATTTAGCGTGACCAATGGTTGGGTCGCAGCTCCATACAACAAACAACCAAACAAACCAATGATAAATTTACAGGATGTAACAATAGAAAAAGAAGTGTAAGTTACCTTATTGAACTGCTTAGGCTCACACATGGACCCTTCAATACCTGGAAAAACAGTATGACCACAATACCCAAATACCACTATCCCAAGTGCTACAGGCAACTTTTCGAGGTCAAAACTGGGGATGTTATGCATACTCCAAGATCTCCACTCCCCTATGGAATGCCCTATTACTACTAATATACAGATTATTAGGGCAAGCACAGCCAGCATGCTTAACCATGCTAAGATATCTAGCTTTCTAATAAACACTAAAGGGAGCAATAAACATGCACAAATAAGACACCACTCGGTAATATTCAAGTGTATAATACCCTTGAATATACTCATAACACTACTGCCTAACATCATGACAAGTAAAATACTAGTGCAATAACAAGTTAATACTATCATAAAGTCAACTAAGTTCCCGCCAAGAGGACCCCAGACGCTAGCCGCAATCTCAGCGTAGCTTGTCCTTACTTTTTTGCGCAATCCTGTTTTGGCAGAGGTCTTGTAGAGAGAGTCGATCAGAAGGACCCCGGTGAAATTTGTCATCAATCCAACGAGGAGAATGAGAATTAGAGCAGGAATTCCACCCAAGGAAATTGCGTAAGGTATTCCTAGTACTCCACCGCTGCCTTGAATCATATTGATCACATTCCAGAGAGCAAGAACGGCCGGCGCTTGGCCATCTTCGGCAATCTTGGCCAATATTGACACTGAATAGCTATAACCTGGTATGTTAGATCGTACGCTATTAACACTACGGCTGTCCTTATCGAGAATAGATCCCTTGCGTGAAGAGACTCCTTGTGAGAAGTCATGTCCCCTGCTTGAGTACAGAGAAAACTGCACCGAAGGAATGAAGAGTGAAGCTTGACTCGTAGTAAAGCTATGGAAATCTGTGCTTCGATTTGTTTCGGTGGAGCGAATTAAAGGAGTGTGTTCTGAAGCAGCGTCGTAAGATCTTGAGTCATCCAAGTTTTCTCGTCCCAAGTCTTGTTCTTGTTCAAGTTGTTCTGTCGTCAAAGTTTTGCCTTCGATGATCGTGACAAGTTCGGGTTCTTTAAGCACTGGTTGTTGAATAGCCGACGGTTGAAATGAAGAACTCGAGTCAACTACGACTTCAGGCACCTCTAACGAGCCTTCATCCATCTCAGAGCTGTATTCCAGTAGAATAGAATGAAAATCCAATGATGTGCTATCGTTGACCTCGACGATTGTGACTGAATGAATGAACACTGGCTTTGTTACTAACAACGCCAACGGGTTTATTATTGCAACATGTCTTCCGGCCGGTCCTGTTTGACTTGTTCTCGTAAACTAGTTTTCGTCCTCCAGGACACGTGCGCGCGAATTCCAAGTCCTTTTAATGGATTTATTGATAAAATTCCTTAAATTCTAAAAGCATAAAAGTCCTTTTATATCATTATGGCCATTTTTTTTTTAAATCTAATCGTGAATCACGATCAACGTTGGATCGAAACGCAACTCCATTATCGACTGCCCTTCAGGGAAAACCCTTCACTTCTCGGCGCACGTGCAATCACGGCGTGATGCCGACCAAATATTTTGATTGAGCTCTTTACGGCAAAGCGCTATTAGCCGCAAATAATCTTCAACGCAAGAACAGAAACCAGGTATTTTAGATCTACCTTTGCTTTGGATGCAGATTTACACGTATTATAAATAGTGGAATAGGATATATAAACAAGCGCGACTGGTCCGGTATAACTTGTTCGACTTGTAGGTATGAGTGTCGTAATAGTATCTAATGAGCGTGGCGTTGCGTAACGATGGAGATCAGGTATCTTACTATGGTAACGTGCCGTCCTACATTACTTGTGAACTAACGATTTCACATTACCAGAAAATACGTATGCTAAAGTGTTTTTGAAATAGTTATAGTAGAGTATGGAATTCATTAGATCTTAGGTGTTTGACCATATTGAAGAGTTTGGTTTTCTTTCAGGGTCATTGCTTTCAACTTTCATCACATCCAGATTTGATAGGACACCCAATACATTTTTATTATTAAACATTCACTTAATATAAAGAGTTATTTTAACTAAAAAAAATTTTAAAATGCATGATTGCCTCCATATCTACAATCTTGGGAAAAAATGATTGGAACGACATAGGTAATATAGGAGTAAATAAAGAATATACCCCCTCTCCCCCACTTCAATGTTGTTTTTGGGGTTTGTTTGTGCATGATGTGGCTTGATCCGAGGTGCTACATAACTCCTTTCATACACAACATTGCTTCAGGGGGAGGAGGGGGTTGAAATAGGAAGAAGTAAGGAGATAAAAGAGAAGCACAGGTGGTGTAGCGGTGAGAGCGCTCGCCTCTCACCAATGAGACCAGGGTTCGAGCCTCGCTGGGCTCGGTGTTACATGTGAGTAGAGTTGTTTGTTGGTTCTCTCCCTTGCTTCGAGGGTTTTTCTCCGGGTTCTCCGGTTTTCCTCCTTTCACAAAAATCACCTTTCAAATTCTAATTCGATCTATCGGTTGCCTTGTAATTGGGTCCTAGACCTGTAAGGCTTTCCGTCCACCCCAGAGTGGTAAAGTGGCATAAATTTTAAATAGTGAAAAATGTAGCTAAAGAAAATATTATTAGAAGCACTAAATTCATTTTGTAGGAAATGTATTACCTAAATTTAAACTCAGACAGGGACTGTGGAGAGAGATTGAGAGGCTGGAGGGGGAGGGGTGCTGTAGCCTTCAAACATTGTGCTAACATCCACCGTGGCTGTGCCCCCCTTATTTTGGTTAGTCATAGAAGTTCCTCTAACACCAAATTTTTTCAGCCTCCTTTCTCCAATTCCTGGATCCAACCCTGTATACAGTATTATATTATATACTAGCTAGTCTAATACATTTTCAAATCTAAGGGTGTTCCTCATTCTCAAGGGTGCTCTGCAGTCCTCATAAATGCAAGGTTCGAAATTCCCACAAGATAATTGGCTAAATGCGAGTTGAGAATTACAAATATTGAGTGAAAAGAATATTGAAATCGCATTTTCTAGCTAGTTCTCTTTCAAGAAAATGATGATAATATGCAAAGAAAAATAAAGTCTTTGCATTTGCGATCAATTAATTTATCTTGTAGTTGCTCAATGCACAAGATGAATTTATCTTGTCATTAAAAACTTGAAATTCTAACCCTGAAATGTGCAGTAACACCAGCAACAAAATCAAGCAAATTGCATTATTAACAATGACATTGTGTTGCTAGGATTGTAAGATGCAGAGTGCATGCAGCTTGCTGACTGGTGAGTTAGTTAATTTTGCTTGATATGGCCTTCTGAGGGACAGATTTCTTGTATAAGTTACAGAGCAAATCCCACCATCCCCTCCTCCCTGATAAAAATGAACAGTTCCTAAGTACATATAATTTTCAAATATTTGAATAAGAATGCTCAAAGCAGGTTTCATTTGCTATCCCCTCATCTTCCTTTTCGATTTACCTATTTTATTTTATTCATTTTTCCCTTTCATATCTTCTCGAAGTTGATACTTCGCATCTTCTATAAGAAAACTGGGGAAAAAACGGAATTATTTTAAAAGTTAAAATTTAAATAGCTCAAATAGACAATATTTTTATTGGCTTTTTTAAAACTTGTATCGTTATTTCAATATTTTCTAGGAGTAATGGATATTCTTGGGTCAGGGTTGGAAAGAGTCTGAGGAGGATGTTACATAGTTTGAAAAAGTATTGTAATATCCTCCCCCTCCCTGCCACAAAGGGGATTGGAGTTTTCAAGTGATGGAAGAGGTTTGAGGAGGATATATTTAACTTCCTTTGAAAAAATGGTGTGCTTTTACATCAATGGAGGTATATTTATATAGAAAAGACCCAAACTTTACCTGTACCAGAAGTAGCAAAGAGGAATAGTTCCAAGATGCCACAAGGAATGGGCATCAAATGTCCACCAAATGGGAGGAAAGTCAAATACCTGTCACAATATCAAAAATCATTATATTATTCCAATTTTATTAAATTGGGTTTCACATTTAACAAATAAAATCTCCTTCTTTAGTCTAGTAAAAAAAGATGTCTTTTCAAACTAGCTCAGGTAGTGTTCTTTTCTTTTCTTGGTGGGGGGTGGGGGTGGGATGAGGAGAGTATAGACCACTTGCACGTGATATCAAAGCATCTCAATTTGGAGCCAAAACCAAAGAATTTCATTCTCCTGAGAATTCGAACTATTCCTATTGTTTTGTCCTCCAAATTGAGCTGCATTCCGACGTGCTGCAAGGGGTCTATAATGCATAACCTTTCTGAAATGGATATTTTCTTAAAACCTGCCACATCAGGAATTGCACAAGTTAGATGTTTTACATACCTCGAGACCAATGAGAAAAAATACTGTTGTCGTAAGAGCTGCAGCTTTCCAAACATAACGCTGTTTGTGATAATTCTAAAGCAGTAAAAGGATCACCAGAACAGATGTTAATAAGAATATGAAAATTCAATGCAATTCTAATGGTAAATTTAATCTAAGCCAACGGAAGAAAAAAATATAACTCACAGGAAAACCAACAAACAATTTCAGTCACATTTGATGCCAGGACTCCAAGGAGTATAAACCCCTTCACAGTTCCCTGCACCATTTTTAAAGGTAATCCTGCCTTTGCATGGAAGCGAGACATGAGCTGACCTCGCAATGATAGACCTTTTTTATACCTTGGACAATTGTTCACAGGTCTCTATCATTGCAAGGTCATCTCATGTCTTGCTTCGATGCAAAGGCACGGCTACCTTTCAAGATGGTGCAGGGAACTGTCAGTGATAAGGTGACTAGTGAATTCACACAACCACAGTGGTTGATAAGAGATTGTACAGCAAATCACAATTACCGGTATGTCATTAAATGGACTAACTAACCTTGAAACACCATGTCAGCCATCCTAAAATATTGATAACTCCTGCAAAGAAAATGAATGCCAATTTGATTAGATAGCTCAGTTTCATTATACCATAAACCTTTTTAGCTTGGGCGTAATGTTTTCCCATTTCAGACCATTCCACATGTCATTCCTTAGAGTATTCAGACCATGTTATTTCTTTGTTTGATGGTTGCACAAGAGAAGACACATGAATATGGCCACAACTCTTAGCTTATTGACTCAAGGGAATAATATTTACACATGGTCTGAAGTGGGAAAACATTACATGTAGGTCACCCAAGCTAAATAGGTCTATTGTAAACGGAAGCAGACCATCCCACCTAAGGATTGCCGAGTCTATTGTCCTGTTTGCTACTCACCTATTAATACATTAGCCTTCATATTATAGCCATAGTCAAACTTGACAAAACCAAGGTAGTAAACATGGCAAAAGTACATGAATAACAAGATGGATGCAAATGTTCCACACTTCAATTTATTGTCTGGTCCAACAACCCTGTAAAAAATATCAAATTAATAAGATGCTGATCACAATGAACAACAGTCAGAAATGAACTTTGACTGTTTGACTGAACTTTGAACTTTGAACTTTGACTAGAATAACTGGTTATTGATCATGACTAAGCAGGCCTAGGAGGTCCAGATAGTAGGATATCGAAGGACAAAATCAATACCTCCCCTACCTGGAAAAGACATGCTTGGTCAATGAAATGTTTCTTCTGCATGACTCTGGGGTCCCAAGTTGTTTTGCCCATACTTTTCTGAGATAAGGGTGGAGTGTAGTGGTACAAGTACACTTGCCTCTCACTTCTGGGTTTTTGTTTAGAGCTTGCTAGCTCTCTCCCTTAATTTCAATTGAGGATTTTTCTCTGGGTTCTCCAGTTTTCCTTCCTCAACAAAACCTCATGCTCTAAATCCCAATCCGATCTGTGAGTAAGACATCGGTTGACTCTGATCAGCTTTGAGGCTGTATTTAAATATGAAATTTTTTGGAGATAATATCTGGTTTGTTAGGTATCTATTTCCATTCATGACTATAGTTTTATTACCTTACAAAAAAGGAAAATATGGAAAACAAGATAACAGAAGTGGCACAAAAGTAATCCATTTTCTGAAAAGTAAAAAAGTTTATGATTTCAAAAAATTGATCTGATGATAACATTATAATATTGCACATGTCAACTGTAAATAAATTTAGCTGTACCTCAGTCCAATTAAAATCTCTTGTATGAAAGATAGTAGACCATGTCCAAGCATTCACATTAACCTAGGATATTGTAACAAATGAATACGAAATTATTATAAGTACATTCCTAGACATTACACCAAAAAATATACAATTAACTTATTTCCTGATCTGCATGGACTCTGGTAATAGTAAACAGCGTGACCCTCAAATCAGTGTCAGTAGGGTATCGGTAGGTTGTCAGTAGGACAGTGGCATAGCGAGGACTCAGGATCTGGGCAAGCACCTAGAATAAAAACTAATTACCAAAAATTTGGGGGAGCACCTACCAGTCCCCTTCCTATATGCCAGTGGCAAGGGAGTCAGCCCCCCTTCACCCCACCCTTGCTATGCCACTGCAGTAAGATGTCAGTAGGATGTCAGTAGTGTATCTCTGTAGGTTGTCAGTAGGATGTTAGTAGGATGTCAGTAGGATGTCAGTAGGATGTCAGTAGGATGTCAGTAGGATGTCAGTAGTGTATCTCTGTAGGTTGTCAGTAGGATGTCAGTAGGATGTCAGTAGGATGTCAGTAGGATGTCAGTAGTGTATCTCTGTAGGTTGTCAGTAGGATGTCAGTAGGATGTCAGTAGGATGTCAGTAGGATGTCAGTAGGATGTCAGTAGTGTATCTCTGTAGGTTGTCAGTAGGATGTCAGTAGGATGTCGGTAGGATGTCAGTAGGATGTCAGTAGGTTGTCAGTAGGATGTCAGTAGGATGTCAGTAGGATGTCAGTAGGTTGTCAGTATGCCAAGGGTAGGTGGGTCAGTATTAAGGTGATGACTGGGCATTTCAGTAAGCAATACATCCACAAAATTAGTGTAGGTGAGGTATTGGGTATATATTTTTTTTAAATCATACCAACATGTATGTCTTCCATAAATTGTACATTTGGTAGTCTTGTGGAACAGCCTTAACATACGTCTGCCACCCAGCCATATGTGCTAGACCATTGAGTATTGAGAAGAGAGTAGAAGCAGGTTCTTGGATCCCAAGAAACCTGATAAATGGCCACTAATAAAGAAAAAATATCAAATAATAAATTCATGAGGAAAAACATAGTAGAAATCAATCCCCCAGGAGAAGTCTGTAAATCGGATACAGACTGAAACATCCTCATAATTTGCATTCAACTTGAACATGGATTTTCTTGGTCAAACTATTTCCAATCTTAAAAGTTTTAGTAAACATGGATTTCATTAAAATTTCAAGTAGGCAGATGGTTTACTTCATTAGGCAGCTGTATCAATGAAGGGGCCATAAGTAGCAGGTACAATTGGGACGTGGAATGCCAAAAGTAGGTGGCTCAGATATGGAAAGTAGCCATCATCACATTTCACATGTGCCATCATCATTGGCATTGGAAAAAAAAACATTGCTAGTACATTAGTTGACCAGTACTTTTTCCTGTCCTACGTAAATACATAGAATGGCAATCTTAATGCATATGAAAAACAGCTTGAAAATGTGCTCAAGTCATCATCCCAGCATCTACGTCCTCAATTCAATGCTTGGTCTTCACTATATTAGCTAAGTGTCACACCTACCTTTCCATAAAATTGTTTAATACTCCTATTGTTGGCAACATCATCTGTCGTAAGCTTATGCATGCAATTATACTTGCATTCATCTACACAATCCCAGTAAAACAGCCGGAGGTACCAAGGTAGATCTCTGGGGTAACCCGCATCATAACATGAAATCCATTCACAATCACTAAGACAGTTTCGAAACCTGTAAGATCTGTCTCCAGCTGAGGAGGATACTGGAGGAATACAGCACAATAGAGCCAACACAAAACCCAAGCCAAGACAGATACAGATTAACTGCATTCTTATGGAGATAAATACTGGAATTATGCTACATGAAAAAGAAATCAGGTTATCAAACACTAGTCAATTTGACTCAAATATTAACTACATAATAACAGTGCTCAAGTGGGTCATGCATATATTGGTTACCTCAGTCTTTACCTTGAGCATGTTTCCCTATTTTCAGACCATGTGTCATTCCCAACAGTATCATTTCTTTGTTTAATGGTTGCATGAAAAGATACATGAATATGGATGCAACTCAAACAAAGAATCGTATTCTCTAGGGAATGACATGTGGTCTGAAATGGGAAAACATTGCACCCAAGGTAAGGAGGTCTATATTTGGTGGCTCACAGTTAATATATTCTCAAATAAACTTTGTGAAGATTCCTGTCCCATTGTTCAAGTTTGAAGAAATATTACTTTTGCAACTCTATGATCAATTCCCTCTGACCTGTATCTTAGATAAGCTGAATCAAATCCTATTTTTTCCACTGCAAAAATAAACTCTCTAGCTGGGCTTCCTGTGTGTATGGTAACAAGTGCCTTGTTTTTTCTTATAAGAATCAAGAAGTAGGAATAATAAGACAACAAAATTTTGAGGTTTAAATAATTAAGATTGAAATGAAGTAAGTATTGTTAATACCTAGAATTTGATGTGGAATAACGAGAAACTTGTCTTTCTGCATGGGCCTCTCATTGTCACACCATCCAGTCACGCGATCAGCATAAAAAGCGACTAAAACCCCACAAATAACCTTATAAAAGTATCAGCGAAATGAAAGAAAAATGCTTACCAGAATTCATAGAAAAAGCAGTTCTAGTTATCAGAGAAAATCGCTTCAAACTTTCCAACGAAGCAACACAAGACCACCCGCTCACCCGTCCGCCATTATGAACCAACAACCTTGTCATCCCCAGGCTATACTCGAACGAAACAAGGAACGCCTGGCAAAGATCTGGAATTTTTTTTCCAGATATCCACATTCTTATGGAACTTTATATTTTAGATTGTTTATTAGGGTATTTTGCTTGATGATGCGATTTCTGCTTCGTAATAAAGGGTTGTGTATTTTACTTTCAAGAGGAACAACGTTCAGGTGAGGACTGCAGGATGAAAGATTTAAAACATAACACTTCACATGCGATACACATATGTACAGGCCGTCAGATTACATATTAACCAGCAAAAAGATCGAAAGAACAGGAAGGAAACTGGGTTATATATTATTGACCTCCACAATTTGATTTCTCAAATAACAGTTTTCTGATAATAGTAGTCACTTCGTATTTCATTCCTGGACTTGGTATCGTATGTGAGTAGAGTTTGTTGGAAATATCACGAAGTGCATGGCCAAAAGGAAAAAAACATATTAACGTGTCATACATGTCATATTTTCAGCTATAGAACCATGTCTACTCACCTGGAAATAACAAAATCATCATCCAGAGATGAGGTAAAGTGCCTTCATTTACAGCTTTCCACTATTTTTAGTTTGTATTGGAAAGGTTTTAATTTTTGTTTCTTTAAGTATTTTGATAAACAGCAACCAGAGTTTTAATTTAGACATGTTTCGGCTGTGACAGTCTTGTTTTACATATTTTTAAACTTTATTATATCTTATCAAATCCGCTCTAAACTTACCAGATATTTAGAGCTTAAGATATATGAGCTTTTTTAAAAATGTAATTCTGGTAAGTTTAGTGCTAATTTGATAAGAAATTATAACAAAATTAAAAGTTGCAACAATTTTTGCCCTCCCCCTCCACCCTGAGTACCAAATTTGCCTCCCCCGAATGTAATTGAGGTGGGCCCATAGCTAAAATCAATCGGCTTGTCTAATGCTATCATATCGCGCCAAGTTTGGTGCTTTTAACCAAAAATACACAATCCCAGTACAATATTGCTGGACTAAAATAGACAGAGGGATAGATTAATGAAGGTAGACATGAAGGTGTGCATACTTGCATTGGAAATGAAAAGTCTATCTAGTGAATGGATAGATTTTTCAAGCCATGCTGGGGTATTTTGGAATAATGCTTTGCGTATTATGATATTTTATCTTAATCCACAGAGTATTTTCTCTGCTGAAGTAACGAAGATAAATCAACTGTCAAGAAGTGTAAAAGAATTGAATTTGAAAATATTTGACAAGTCATTTTATTTCAAGCCAGGCCAATGGTAGGTGGAGGTTCATCATGCAGGACTGGTGTACATGCAATACAACGACTGCACCTGCATGGGGGCATAACCTGAATTTTGCCTTGGGGGCCTAAAACCCGATTTCAGAACATAATTAACTCATTCAGGCCCTCTGGGTTCCCCCTGGCTACTTGCCTTAATTATCTGCCTGACTAGTATATATAACTAAGGAAGACCTCTAAATGTGGGAAATAGCATCTCCATGAAAATGTTAAAATCAACTGATTGTGGACCAATGTGACTCTGGTCCCCCTTAAAGATCTTAGTCTCATGATCATGTATGCAACCCTTTATTTCTTGTTTGTAACCCCATTGTAAATTCCTTGGTGTGTCTTGAATGTACTTTATCATCAGCTAGCTGCCTTTTTTTCTTCTGTTGTTTAGGGTAGATTTCTTTATACCAGGGCTGTCTACAGTTGGAGGCTTTTCTATTTGTTCAAGTCCTAAAGCTCTTCAACAGAATAAGCAACTCACCCTTGCTGTTAAATACAGTACACATCCTCCTGCTCACTGGGTCTATACACAGGTACATTATATTTTACACAATATTTATTCATATAGCAACTGGTTGTGCACAATCACATGACGGCCTGCAGCCATCTTGGGTGGCAGGAACTTAACAATACAATTGTACAATTTTACATGAGAAATTGAATTCCCCAGAGAAAAAGGATTCTTCTGTTCTGCCATCTGACATATAGGGCTGCTATAACACTTGATCATGCAAAACATCTTTAATATTGACAGTTACCCTATGACTGTTCTCCCTGCAGGTAAGTCCCCCCCCCCCCCCCAAAAAAAAAAAATCGGTGATGTGAGACAACTGGAGAATTTAGAGAAAAATACTTAAAATACTGGAGAGAATAAAAAAACAAGCAACTTTATTTAAATGTATGATGCCAAGAGGGGGGAGAGGCAGACTGCTATGGTACACATGCACTACCCATGCTTAGCTTGCTTTAAAATAAAGACACATTTTTTTATTTTCATTTTATTTTTGTTTTGTTGAGTAGTGTAAAGTTGGGGATAAAGTCCAGATTCGTGCTGGTGGAGACTTTTACTTGGACCTTCCCAAACCTAATGGTGAGAGGGAAGATATCTTACTCATTGCAGGAGGAGTTGGGATCAACCCTCTGTGGTCCATGATGCAGTATTTTGCTGATACTATCACAGAGTCTCCAGAAGTTTCATTTGGAAGAATGTCACTTCTTTACAGTGCAAGCAGTAATGATGAGCTGCTCTTTAAGGTGAGCAAAAAGTATGTAGAGAGTTATATACAATAATTATTGTGATATCACACTGTAGCTGTATAGTGTCACAACTCTATTGCTGCAAGAGGGTACCTGTCCATTAGTTTTCATCGAAGGTTCATATATTGCCTAATAAATGCAAACCAAAGCAATTAAACCACTCTTTCATATGAAAGAAAAAGGCACTGTAATCAGAAGAAAATGAAAATAAAATAACTGAATCCAACTTCAAAATTAATGTAATTTCAAAGATGAAAACTTCAAATTATGAATGTTTTCTTATATTTTAATATTAATTAATTCTGTCCCCTATATTACAGTGCTTTTCATAATTCTGTGACCTACCGATGATAGGCTGTTTTCATTCGGATTGAGCAATAAGGAAATTCCTGTAATTAGATGGCCATTTTCACCCAGAAATTTTATTATTACTCGTGATCAGAATGAGCTCGGCCTGTCATATATTTGATTGACAGAAGCCAAAACGCTAGAGGTCTGGAGGTCATTAGGTCACAGAATTATGAAAAGCATTGTAAGAAATAGGTCAATATTATTGGTGACCTCACATAAAAATGACAAGTGGTAACTTGTGGTTTATAATGCAGGATTCCATTATCGACATTTGCAATCACCACCCTCTCATGGACTGCAAGTTTTTTGTAACTGGAGATGAAAGAAAAGATCAAAATCAGATGTCCCATGATGATAAATTTAGTCAAGGTAAGATTATATATAGAAGCAAAACATAGCAACAACAGCGGTTATCCCATTTTATGCATACCAGTCTGTAGTATGTGCAGCAAAGTGGTTGACAATGGTGATGGTTGTTGTTGATGTTTCCAATTATTATCATCAATCTAATCTAGATTTTAGCTTGCAGCCAAATTTTAAGAAATAAAATTATAGCTTTTTCTGGGTTCAGCTTTCATCTGTTCAATAATCAGGGACTGTGGAGCATCCTAGCTAAAAAGCGGTGGGCTAAGATTGGAAAATATAAGAGATAAGTATGGGAAAAGGGAAAAAGTGGTAGGGCTATAGCATTATAACCAGCACCTCCTCCTCCATGGTCCACGGCAATACATCATGCAGGAAGTGATGAAAGCATTATAAAATTAATGTGAAAGAAGTGCTCATGCATGTCTGAACCATCAATTCCCACACTTCTAATGTGCTTTAAAATGGGCAGAATAAAGCTGAACCTATTTGATTTATAATAGACTTAATATAAAGAAAAAACTCAAAGGTTACACTTCTTTGTGAAACAGGCTGTACCCTGGTGCAAATCCTACACAGGATCCTGTAGGATCCTATAGGATCTTGTTTAGGAATAGGATCCTGAGTAAGACCTTGCTTAGGAACAGGATCCTAGTTAGGATCCTGAGTAGGATCCTGGTAAGATCCTGGTAGGATATTGTAGGATCCTGTGTAGGATTTGCACCAGGGTACTTGTATATGTGGTCCATTCACTTATACAGCACAGTTCTAGACCAATCAGAGCATGAGGATTACAGTTTCCTTCCTCCAATGCTCATACATAACCTCCATGGTTTTTATTTCATTCATGAAGGCAGAAAAACCAAAGAAACATTGAAGATAGCCCTATCTCAGCTGAACATCAGTACACTCAAAGTCTTCATTTGTGGACCACAGCCTATGATAGAATCTATGGTAGCTACTCTTCTAGAACTTGGTATAAATATCAGCAATATTCACTTTGAGAAATGGTGGTGATCAATGTATGTCATGTTGCCATAGCAACTGGACACTTGGGGGTTGGTCTTAATATGTTATGTTACACAATCATGAAGATTATGATTTAGACAGGTTGGTGAAGGGGGTATTGATCACAAATCATGGATAATTTTTTCATAAATTTACAAACCCTGAAAATACAATTGATGAAAAGGCTCCATATCGCTCCATACAGGGATTCTGAATTTGATAAGAATTTTCATGAAAACTAATGCAAAATCATAAACCATGGTCTTCAAAATCAACAGGGGGATGAAATTCATGAATCACAGACTTAATTGTTTTTATTTCGTGAATCACAGTCCCAAAAAAACAAATCACAGTGAGTCAGACACAGAAAACCCCTTCATCACCCTGTATAGAGGGACTTGGAGGCATGATGGTCACATCTACTAGTAGTATACTAATACTAGTATTAAAGCATCAATAAATTCATGATGTTCTACAGAAAATTCTCTATTTGAAACAAAGTGAGTTGCATCTTGCAGATATGTCCAGGGACCACCGAGCACCCTAAAAAGTGGTGGGGCTATATGAGAGACGAGTATGGAAAAAAGTGGTGGGGCTAAGATATTCGAAAGTAAGAGACTAGTATGGGAAAAGGGAAAAAATGGTAGGGCTATAGCCCTACCAGCCCCTCCCCCTCCGCTGTCCCTTAATTGTCTAGTACGAAATTAGCAGAAAAAGCTTTTCCCCTTTTTTAAAATCAGCTCTGCCTTTTTCACCCTGTTGCACACAGTGAGATTTCTATTTAAAAATGTAGTTACAATAATTGTATGTTTTATTTTCAAATCAATGGTATAAAGATTATTTATCTGTATAATAAAAAATGTATTTTACAACAAAAATGGTACATTACATTATAAGAAAATCTTTTATGAGAATAACATTTTCTTTTTTTGAATATCCTATAAATTAATCATAGCTGTAATAATAGCTGTTACAGGGCGAATCGAAAAACTGTGGGCACCTAGAAATATTCCAGGAATGTTCTATTGTTCTTTGGCCAATCAGAAATGACTCCTTAACCACAAGATGATGGAAAGATAACAATAATGCTTCTGATTGGTTAAGAAACATTCTTGAAATATTTCTGGTTTTTCGATTCGCTCTGTAATAAAGTACATGATCACATACGAGTCATTAAACTCCTAATCATGGGTATATATGCACATGAAGATTTAATATATGGTGGTGGTTATAATCATGTAGTGTACATGTGATCACTGAGTTTTGCTTGATCTTCGAAGAAGCAAAAGGAAAGCAAGGATACGGAAGCCAACAAAGAGAGCCAGGAGGGCATAGATGTCAATCATAAATGTATCCTGGAAACAAACAAAGCAAAATAGCATCAATTCATTCTTTATTAGATGCATAAAATAAATATAGAGGAAATCGGAAAAAATAACCGCAGCTGCAACAAACATACAACCATATAAAGAACCATGGACTTAAAGAAACAAATTGAGTAACATCAACCAGTTTATAAGCCGAGTGAGAATCAAACCCAATACCTTCAGGTTTCTCTGCTCTACCAACTGAGCTATCAGCCCTTGTTGGGAAGAGTGCATGAGTTGACTCCTAGCTCAGTTGGTAGAGCAGCAGTCTAGAAACCCGAAGTTTGTGGGTTTGATTCCCACTCAGCCTGGATTTTTTCAAATCTGGGCTCAAATCTGGGCTTAACTGGTCAACATTACTTATTAAAGAACGGACCCATCTAAAAATTCTAACAGTGTTATAGTTTGTCCAGTAAGAATTCCAGATTGGAATGGTCAATTCAAGATAATATATAAAATTATATAATTATTAAATAAATCACTTTTTAATACATAGTGGAATACAAATTCAGTATATGTATACTGATTTCCCATTTGGCCTACTAAGCTGTCAATCACACTCACTACCACGACATTAAATATTCAATGCATACTGAACTGACTCAACTCACATGTTGATTTTTACAGAGGGAGGAAAAGCAGAGAACCCAGAGGAAAACCCCTTGTGGCACAGGAGAGAATGACACATCAAACAAACTCAACTCAACTCAGAGTTGGGGCTCGTACCCAGGCCACAGTGGTGGTGGTGGTGGGAGGGGGGTAAACCACTATGCCATCCACCCAATCACAGTCGTTTTATGCCATAATGTAAATAGCAAATTGATGTCATACCTTCCTAAGACCAAGAAAATTAATGGCTGCATCACCATTGGGTATGCAGAGTGATTCCGCTGCTGTTTTATTACCACTACAGTTATCTAAAAATAATAAATAAATGGTAAGTGGAAATGGCAACAATGTCGGGATTCTTTTTTCTCCATTTGAGGTAATATTTGTTTCACCACCCTAACCCCTGTATGGCATGTTATGAGTAGCACATCTAGGGGAGGTATACTGAGTTCTTTGCACCCTATTCCAGTCTAGGAATGCCTTGAAAATGTGGGAAAAAGCTATAATTTCTCTATGAACGTAAATTTTTCACGGAGACAACTAGTTATACTCTTGGCACGAAATCCTTTGTTTCTACCTTAATACCCTGGAGACAGCCTCGCATGAATATTCAATTCAGGCTTGCCTTATGGATCATCTTCTAGTGGCCCCAACCTTGCCCAAATGAGGGCCTTGTTATAGTGCACATTTTAAAGAAAAGAAAAACGTTACAGAGTAGGCTAATCAGTTCCACTTGATGGCAATATACCTGGGGATTTAAAAAAGTCTGTGATAGAACCCCTATTACTGTTTTATCTTACACTGTTGCAAAACATACCTATTGGTCCATAACCTTTCCACTGGTTTACAATGAGCAGCTCAAAACCGTATCTAAACCAGGATATGTACTTAATCCAAAGGAAGTAAACAGGAACAGTACTGAAGACATGAAGAAAGATACATGCAGGTCAGAACGCTGTTGGCAAAACATCTTCCTTGTGCAGATGCACAATGCAGTAAACCTGCAAAATTCCTCTTAACACTGTATCTTGAACCTTCATTTTTCAAGATATATTTTGATAAATATCTTGTTATTTTTGCTCTCCCAACAGTTATGCAATTAATCCATGATATGTGACAAAAGTGGATGAAGCAGGGCCATAGCACCCACAGGGGGGGGGGGGGGGGGGCAGTCCCCCCAGTCCCCCCAGTCCCCCCCAAAAAGTAAGGGCATCAAGAAATAAATATTCATTTTTTGTGATCATGGAGTGAGGAGTGATTTTGTGCCCCCCTCCCCCCACCTCAGTTTTTTGAGGCTTGCTACGGCCCTGTGAAGATGAATCCAACTGAAGTGCTGAGGTGCTAAGAATAACATGAAAACTGCTAGACTTTTTAGTTGATCAATTTCATTAGCTATTCATCAAGTGGCCATAATGCAGCATAATTCACCCCTGTTTCACCAACCAGATTTTACTTTATCGCAGCTTTGCACTTACGAGTCTTTGAGGAAAAATCCACCGAATAACATCAAAGGCAGCATCAATGGAGGCCCCAGGGCCGATGCTCCTTCCACAGATGGTGACAAACTAGATATGACATATCCTGCAATAAAATGCACACAAAATAATAACCCTGCTTAATGCTGACATTAATGCTCAGATATACAACTGTATGTGCAGCTGTTGCCTGCAACCATGAAATTGTGCCCATATCTATAAATGCTGCATGCAACACTGCAGTAGAATGGATATATTTACTTCTTCAATGGTATTCACAAAAACTTTTATCGTGTGACATGTTTCCAACATTTCTGACAATGGTGTGATGTTCTCAGCCATACTTACCATATGAAATAGCTACGTTTGTTAATGCAGTTAGAATGGCAAAAGCATAGATGAAGGGAAGTAGTTCTGGCCGAAGACCTGTTAAGATAGTACAAAAACAATGCTTACCACTCGATAGTTTAAACTACTTTAACGACCACTGCACACTTAACTAAACTAAGGTGCAATCACATGATGTGATTTTTCATGTGACGTTGTGTGACCACTCATACAACATATTTGCATGCAAAGTCGCAAAAAGTAGAAACGTGTGCAACAACATGATTCCAACAAGAAAGACGTCGAAAATTTTGATTGGTCGATGAGTAGATGCAACATACCTATCATCCAATAAGATACAGATGTCAGTAGAAGGGGCGACAAGATGAAAATAGGAAGCTGAAAGGTAGAATAAAATGACTTCAAAACGGTGAGTGAGTGTTCCATGTGAGTGAAGGAATGGGGTAACCCCTCACTCCCAAGAGCTAAAACCTTTTATTGCAGGTCATGATACAGGAAGTCATTGCATAGCTATAGCCAGAGAGGCTAATGTTGAAGCATACGACACACTACACACTCATTAACAC
Source organism: Anthopleura xanthogrammica (assembly GCA_964019055.1). Lineage (NCBI taxonomy): Eukaryota > Metazoa > Cnidaria > Anthozoa > Actiniaria > Actiniidae > Anthopleura > Anthopleura xanthogrammica. Next base: position 16,842,662 of record OZ025206.1, read on the forward strand.
TGCATTCAATATTCTAACATGGTAGCTATTTCAAATATTCTGATAAAACCCTCCGATAGTTCAGTCTTCTAGTTGCTTCTATTAAGACCATAACGAAACGGTCACGAAGAGACGACAAAAGCTGTAATGAGAGTCAATTTCTTAGGATGGGAAAACGGGACTGCACTGCTGAATTAGTGCAGATTTAACATGACTGTGAAAAGTCATGGTTACGGCGCAGCGCGTAAACGTAAACAGCACGGATTCAAAAGTTTTCATACACGTAATTGACACAGTCACTGCAAGGAGCAGTCCGTGCCTTGAGTTTCTCATAGTCATTCGAAAACTGCTCTAATGTCATCCTTTTAACCAATCACAGCATGCGATCACTGGCCATCCACTTGGAATACTTGAATACTGTACAGTCACAGCACGGCTTGTCCACACCACACGTTTTTTTACAACCAGACAAAATTTACATGATCAAAGCAACTTTCCATCTGAACTCTTGTTCTTGGCCATTAGAACGATGCGCACGGATATAGTAACGCTACAAACGAGGGTGCGCGCGACGTTAAAGGCGCGAACACGCCAGTGCAACATTGCGCGCAATAATTCCAGACAATGTTACTGAAGTAGGATCGTTTTCTACTTCAGCAACATTGCGTGCAACAAATTGCGTCGTGTGACACGTCTAGTGACATTGAATGTTGCACTGTGTGTACGTAGCTTAATGCTTGCTCAACCACGACATGTGGAATCTCTAGTTAGGCGAGGAAAGAGTAGAACAAGCCATACCTCGGCGAGAGTCTTCGATAAGAAGTACACATCTGTCCTATACATGCCGTTCTTGTGGTCTCGTAAAAATACCGGTAGCTCTGCAGGAAAAACCTTAGAAAAAGAAGGAAAAAAGCAATTGGATCAGCTGTGAATCACTTGTGGATTTTTAACAATCTTTTGTTGTCGCTCTTTTGCTGCTGTATTTGTTGTTATTGCTACTGTTGTTGTTCAGTTGTTGTTGTTGCTGCTGCTGTTGCTATTGTTGTACAATTACACAAAGACTTACAAAAATGACTCCTTGAAGGCCTGAAAATGACACGGAGGTAACGAGAAAGAAGATTGCACCCGAGAGGTTCTGTACGCCACTAGTGTTGATTGGTGTTTGAAGGTAAATCAGGCCGGCAATCAGTCCTGTGATCTATGGTACAGAACAAACACATTATCATGATTAGGACTGAACGAAAGACCCTATTGAATTGGGCGTACGTACTATTTTCCCATTTGACATCACATGTCATCAATTTTCTTGAGAATAATCCTCCGTCCACACTATAAATGCGTTTTCGCTCAAAAATTCGTTTTGCTCTTGTATTCACACTAAAACGATCGAAAACGATCTCCAGAGAGGAGACATTTGAAAACGGAGGCCTATTGCCCCGGGGGTACTTCGGGTCGTTTCATACGGGGATGCTCCGCCTGGACTCTCAACCCCTTACCCTTTTATATACCAAATTTCAGCAAAAATGTACCCCTTTTATATACCTTTTTGCCTGAAAAGGTACCCCTTTCATAAACCTTTGAAGAAAATCTACCCCTTTTTATACCAAAACTCACAAATTTCCACCCCTTTGCTATTCGTGCGGCCTGAAAAAAGTACCCCTTTCGGGCGGAGCATCCCCGTATAGTCCATTATAGGAAGTACCCCCCCCCCCCCCGGGCCTATTGCATTAGTATGAACAGGCGAAAACGTAGGCTTTGACGAAGATGACGATATTGTACGTCTGTGATCTTATCTGCGTGGCCTAATGCGTTTTACGTTTTCCTCGAAAACGCATACATTGAAAACGCTCTCCAGAGTAGAGACATTTGAAAATGGTGGTCTACTGTATTAGTGTGCACGCGAATCTTTTGATGCGTTTTCAGTGATAAACGAAAACGGAGCGTTTAAAAACACATTATTGTGGACTGGGCCTTAGTGTGGACACTTCTGTATGAAAATGCTAGTGTGGACGCGAAGCTGTAGATGCGGTTTTTTTAAGACCAAAACTACTCTCTGTAATCCAGTAACCTGAAAATACCATCTATTTTGATCAATAACTCGATTGTCTGCACAGAATCAAACATTTCATATATTCGACTCACAATACTCTGTATCAGCCTGATTCTAGACATAATCTTGTCTCTCTGTGCGCCTATCCAGCTTCTCCATAGTACGGCTCTGAACTGTGTGCACCAAGATGCCTTGTACCTATTAATAACATTAATGAACAACCGCTGAGCTGAAATAATTCAGGGTACAGCTAGAGTAAGATTTTCCAGATTGAACTGGTATTAACCGGTGGTATTAATTAAGCACGTTGGTTAAGCACGGAGAACTTGAAGAAAACCCCTGGAATCAAGGGAAACAAGAACCTCTGCCCACTTCCGAGATATGCTTCGGTTGTCACGCAAAAAGGCTTCAATGTGAAGCTCAGTGCTAAATGTTCAGTGATTCGTGACAGGAGAAAAGAAAATTTAGCACGGAGCCTCGTACTGAAACCTTTGCGTGTGACAAGTGAAGCTTATCTCGGACGTGGGCTATGATATGGAATTGACCTCTATATAGTGGCGAAAGTCCAACGCTGTACCGCTGTACCGCCCTGAGTATGAAGGATAGGCTCAGTTCAAACATTGCTCTTCACATGAGCCGTACCTAATGACGTCAAAGAAGACCGCTTTATTATCCATTGTTTTCAATGAGTTCGGCTCATGAGAAGATCGACGTTTGAACCGGGCCTCAGGTATATGATCAGTCAGTGGACAGAACTGGTCGTCGAGGGATTTCAGCCACATGTTCAACACCAGGTTATGTACATACTTACACTAGACAAGTTTACAAGGTAGACTACGAAGTATTTGGAAAATAAGTGAGTCTATAAGACTTACGGTTGATGAGATACAACTTCGTCATCAGAAAATGAATTCTGAAAATAAAAGGGGCAGTTGTCAATCATTTTAAGGAATTTGGAATTTATTGAGGTGAGATGTTAGTAAAATGTTCGGGCAGACGCTGCAGGATCCAAGTGTTGAGCTGTAGATACTGTAAATCTAGTTTTAAAGATCATAGGGAGGTATAACTATGTGATACCGAAAAGCCTTGCCTGGCTCTTATTTTATGAAAATATTATATCAAAATCACGGGAATATATATCTAAATTGAGAATTTCGTATGAGTGAAATATGATAAATTCATAGCCACACAGTATCAGTAACCGTAACCGTAACTACTCGCTGTGATTGGTAGAATTACTGGAAGACAATGAGAAGCCCAATCAATGCTGCGACATATCGTAACGTGTACGTGCAGCAAGTCGTACTATAGGTTTCCCCATACGATAACCGCTATAGACCCCTTGCACGTGATGTCAGAGCAGCTCAATTTGGAGGACAAAAGAATAGGTTTCCGATTATCAGGAGATTGAAATTCTTTTGTTTTGTCCTCCAGAATGATCTGCTTTGACGTCACGTGCAAGGGGTCTATAAGTTGTATTACAATAAATTTGAATTCTTTCATTTGGCAATGTTCAAGTCAAGTCTTTTCAGTCGAGCTTATGTTTCTGTTGAGGTGATTAGTTTGTGCCGTACTACAAAAAGAGCCAAAACCCGTAATACGAAGCCAAACCACTACATAGTGGCTGCACAACATGCAGTACCTTTGCCACTAGACTGCATGCAGCAGTGACGTCGCCTCATGAAGAAAAGGTCACGCGAACTCACCTTTCTGTTGCTTTCATTTTCTTTTTCGAGTTTTTCTTGGTCATCATGGAAATCACATATTTGCTGCAAAAAGATCAAAGATTATTACGATCTAAAATTAAAAAATCATTTACCCATTACCGAAACGAAACCTACAACCGTGAAGCACTGGCGCGAGAGAGCCTCTGGAACCCAGGGTAGCTCACATTGGGTATTGGAAAGACTCTAGATCTGGTGTGTCTCTTGTATTTCCCTACCTTAGTTTTCTCTCGACACTGTTCTTCTTGGCCTGGAACAATCGCCAGCAACTGAACAAAGAAGTCCGCAGGGTTGAAGTTTGATGGACACATGTAACCAAGACTACAAGAACAATTAATGAAAGATGCTGATTATTAGGAGACCTGCTGCTGCTGCTGATGATGATGACTGATAATAGGTGAAAGCGCTAGAGGTGCGATGTGCGCTCCTTATGCACTACCTAGAGCTTTGTGTGTTTTTGTAGGTTCGATACTCGTGTAAAATATAGTTGTTCTTGGGCTTCTCCTGTGGTTCAAGGGTTATTTTCCTATGCAAAAAACCTTCACTTTTTCGGGTTCACTTTAATAATAACTGGTATGCATGTTGTAGGAAAGGCAGAAGCTAAGAAATTGAATACAAATAATTTGAGAGTTCCATGGTATGCCACTCAAAACCATTGTATTCAACTAGTATTCAACTGTAAGAGTGTTTGACAAACGTTGACAAATGAATGCCTGCCTTCAGTTTCTTAGTAGTTGATTGATGCATCACAACATGACAGACTTACTCTGCAAAATATGGGACCGCCTTATTCAAAGGTCCAAGATATGCAGCACGTCCTTCGGCCATGAGCAACACACTAGAAAATTCACAAAGAATAAAATAATAGAGTTGATGAACAAAAAAACAAGATGTAAAGATGGTCTATTATTGCAGGTTAACACTCAGAGACCCTTGTGTGCAGCTTTGTAAATTTCATACACAGTTTTGCTTGATGCAAAGGTGTAAAAGTTCTGTTGTTCATAACATTGAAAACGTCCTGCTCCCACTTATGCAATGAAATTCCATTCACAGTTTTGCACGAAGCAGAGAGGTTACACTGAAAGTTCACATCTGGGACTGTTGAGTGCAGCTTTGCAAATGAATGACAGGATAGGATGTAGGACAGGATAGGATCTACAACAGGATATCGATGGAGGGGGGGGGGGGATTAGGCCCCTGGCCCCTGGCAATGCCCCTGACACTGCCAAAACAGAATAAAAATCTACTTGGTTAAAGCTGCATGCACACATCTACAGCAGTGGTTGGAGCATTAGGAGTACTTCTAGTAGTCTGCATGACAGAATACTTTAGTACTCAGTCTAAGTTTTCTCAGTTTGTTGTCTTTTTGCAGTCTAATAAAGTCAAAAGAGTTTTTACCTGGAGAACATAGCATATACTTCAGAAGAAGGTTGGTGAATAGTACAAACTATGGTTCTTCCTTGTGATGCCAGTCGTTGTAAAGTGGACACTACAGATTGGGCCATAAAGGAGTCCAGACCAGAAGTGGGTTCATCAGCAAACAGAATTGAAGGGTCAGTCAGTACCTGGAGGCAAATGATAAAGACTAATGATAAAATAGTAGTCTGTTGATCTGTCTCATTGCCTGTGTCTGCTGGTTTGTCTGTTCATCTGACAGTTTGTCTGTCCTAAAGAATATTTATATTTCTGTCTGCATATTTGTCTGTCTGTCCATCTTTCTATCTGCTTTTCTATCTGCCCCCTGTTGGTCAAGTTGGTCAGCCAGATGGATGGTCAAATGGTCAGTCACTTCACATAATTATAATACTTATGATTGCAAGGAATACAAACCTCAGAAGCAAATGAAAGTCTCTTTTTCTCTCCTCCTGAAATGCCTCTCATGCGTCCAGGAATTCCTATTAGTGTATCAGCACATTTGACAAGTCCAAGCTGAAAAACAAAGCAAAAGCAATTGGTTGCAAAGCCCAAATCTTGCCTGCAAGTCATATCCAGTTAGTCAAAAGGTCCCATAAGGGAAGGGTGTGTAAATCGTTTATCCCTATAGTGTCCCTCAAATCAGGGCTCAAAGTAATGGTTGGTAAATAAATAATGTTGTGCTGAGATTAAGACTTCTCTGGTCAACATCTCTTATATGACACTTCACAATTGGTCTTTATAATTCACTAAAAACAGTCCTGGTATGTTTTTGCAGTTATGGTATTACAACTATACATACACTGATTCTGTGCATGGAAGACACAACCAGTTGGTCAGTCTGAGGCTAGTCAGTCATCCATGATATGTGATCTATGGATTTATGTGTTTTACATCCATTAAGAATTGTATTTATGCTCCAAAAGAGAAAAGCCAGCTTTCCACAAATCATGGATGACTGACTGACTAGCCTTGTTTTTGCCTCCTAGACCCAGACAATCCACATGTGTTCGCCAATGTTCAGAATTGGATGTATGTACTTGAAATTAAGTTCTAATATTAGCTGATACTAGAACCTAAAGTTACCTCAACTAGCACTTCCTCTACTCTTCTCAATCGGTCTGCCTTTGAAACATGTTTATCCATTCTTAGAAGTGCCTGATGAGTATGATAAAGAATGTATGTATCATGAGTAACGGCAACAAATTATCCTAAAACTGAGATAATACACTTGTCCTGTATTTCACAAAGAACATCTGTTAGTACTTCATACAAGTGCATAACTGTTGACGGACAGGATCACCATTTCAAAGTCACCCTGATCGAAGCCATATGCAGGGCTCTGCTTATCTCTGGATGTTGTTTTGAAGGCAACACCTTTATGTCATTCAAAACCATGTCAGGTAAGCATGGGTGGTATGTGCATGGACTGATAATGTGCAGCCTCTAACTACTGTGGTTATGGGTTTGTCATCCCTGCCTGGACTTGCCAGTCATGTGGGTAGATTAGCTTGTCCATTCTCTTTTGTGCTTCAAGCGTTTTCCTCTGGGTTCTCCAGTTTTCCTCCCTTTGCAAGATAAACTTCTATATTCCCATTCATGAGCCTCTGGTTCAGGAAACTCAGGGCAATCACTCGACTCAGCTGTGTAGTTGCCAAAAAATATATTATATAGGCCCCTTGCAGCATATTGCAATATGCAGCTCAATTTGGAGGACAAAACAATAGGTTTCAATTCTCAGGCAATTGAAATTCTTTTGTTTTGTCGTCCAAATTGAGCTGCTTTGACGTCATGTGAAAGGGGTCCATAGACAGCGTAAATGCATTATTAGAGTACATACATGGAAGGTCAGATGTTCCTTGACAGTTAGTGTACCAATGAACAAGTCTTCTTGTTGTACATATGCAGAGATGGAATTAATGTTCAATCCAACGGGATTGTTATTGACCATAACTGATCCCATTACTTTGACACTTTCTATGTTACGATGAGCAAGTACATTCATCAGGGTGGTCTTGCCTGCTCCACTATCATTAAAATATTTTAAAATATCAGTACTGAAGCTGATGTATATAATTCTGGAATATACCTGTATACTTTTCTTAAGCATTTTCATTTTCAGATTAACTTTAAGTTTGGGATTTAAGTAAATATTTAGTGTCCACTCCAGGCGACGCAGTAACTTTGGGGTTTGTTATAATAATCAATATAATATATTTCATTTGGGCTAATAGTTGATGTACAGTAGTATAAAACTCCAAATAAAAGCCTGTCTGTCTGTCTGTGTGTCTTTCTGTCTGTCTGTGTGTCTGTCTGTGTGTCTGTCTGTCTGTGGACTGGAACTTTCAGGAGTAAAGTGTGTATGTTTAGTGTTGTTCTGGCCAGGATTGAACCCACAACCTCTCACATAACACATTACAGTCTGGTGCTCAATTGACTGAGCTAACCAGGTGTTGGTTTATATTTAGACTCATTTGCACTGGCTTGTACTGAGGTCCTGCCATTGGTATGTTGGAGTGAGAGGGCCTTTAATACTACGTATATGTACTCAGGATAGGGTATAAACTAAATACAGAATTTAAAATATATATGTATTATAAAACCAAGGCTTTACTGCTGCTAGAGCTTACCTAGCTCCCATGACAGCCAGAAGTGTTCCAGGTTCAACCTTTCCATTTACTGTAAATGACAGAAAAAGCATTGAGAACTGAAAAATGAATACACAAATCTACACATTTGTTAGGGATAACATATATATTGTACTAATCCTTTCCAGTAATATATCTTCTCCAAGCTATGATGACTAAGGCTGAGAACCATATAGGTCCATGGATATATAAAGGGACAAAATTATTCAATATTTATGCAACCGTGCAAGGGGGAGGGGGCAGGCTAGCAAAAATATTATATAGCCCTCTCCTCTTTTTGCCAGCCCCCTCCACCTCCATGGCATAAAATTTAATGGTGGGGGGGGGGGGGGGGGGCAGATCAGGGGGGTTCAAAACTCAATCAAACCACCTAAATGAGGAATAAGCCCTCTAGAATAAATATCCAACTTCAAATGACTTTTTTGCTTTTGAATTGTCAGTTAGTACCCTTGTAATTGCACGAGCATTAAGGTGAGTGCAATTAAAGAACTTTCAAGACATTACCAAGTGCCTATTAATTCCAAATTGTACGAGAAGGTCGTGTGATTTTTTATTTATAGTTTACTGAACAAATTTTTATAAAGGCAAGTATGTCGAAGCGAAGGCCTCTTTTGCAAATTATCTCCAACAAATTCTAATTAAGGACAACTGAAATGCATACAAATATTTTTGTTTACACTCAAATTTGCCGCTGTTGGCCGTGTTTAGCAGTGTTTCAATAGCGACTTAATTGGTACCCCTACGGAGTACCTATTAACGCTCTAATTGTACTGCTTTCGACCAATCAGAATCGAGAAATTTTGTTCAGTGTACTATAAGAAACGAAACACGGCTGTAGAGGAAGCTACGATGTAGGGTCCGGATGGCGTGATGGATCGGAGTACGTACGTTTCCTTTACATATCATGTGACTATAGCTACTTAACCATGCAGCCCTCAAGATCTCCACTAGTCAGCTCAAACATGTTTTACAGTTTTTATGCGATGTGTATGTCCACGAACAGTTTATTAACTTACTTACTAGCCTTTCACGCAATATTTAGATCAATTATTAGCACCAGAAAAAAAGAAATGCTGCGCAAAACGATAATTAACTTACATACAAATTGGCATGACCTTTGACTATAAACGCGACTGTATGAGCTTATGAGCTTTCAAGTAATATAATGACAGCTTTACTTTTGCATGAGTTTCATATTTTCTTTTCTCAAAAAAAAAAAAATATATCTTTCTGCATTCTTTACCAATAGAATCTTAATAAAACGATATCTGAGGAAGCAATATTCCTTTTCCCTAACAATATTTTGCTCCATCAAAGTTTGCAAACAAGTCAGTTGCAGTTGGTGTGAGCTGCTCTTCTCCAAACCTTAACTCCCTTTTCTTCTAAACAATCAATCAAGCTTAATAACAACTAATTTAATCATACTTCTTACCTTCAAACAAAATTTGTTTTATTCTAGGTTCGTTTGGATCGGTTTTACGGCAGAGTCGTCTGCAAATGGACCCCCTATCAATCGGTGCAAACACATCGATACCGTGCCAGGAGAGCGTCGCTCTTTTCTGGTTTTCCCCTCCTCCAGTCAAATAAGAGACTGCATTTGGATCTGTCTTATGATGCGAAGGCTCTGAAGCAACTTCAGGTACGACTTCGTTGGTTATGAGACCTGCTTTGGGTTTAGAAATGCCATCCATTTTGGTCTCCTCTTCGCTGCTATCGTTGGAGCCGGAATCATCTGCAAACAAAATAGTTATGTAACGACCTCCAAGTCCAAGCTATCCTAAAGATCACGCACGATCACGCACGATCACGCACAAATAACGATAACCGTCACACTAGTTCACGTTTGACTCGAACGTGGCACGGAACGTTACGTAACAGCATCATCTCTTATACTGTTTTTCTATAATTTTATATTTTAGCTTGTGAAAAATTGTGGAGAGTCATTATTTAGATTATTCAACTATCTGAAGTAGTAAACTCGATCGTTTAGATTAAAATAAGGCTAGCAAAATCCCAGGAATAAAACAAAGCATGGTTCGTTCTAGATCTAGTATAGCAAATCTTGACATGACAATAATCGCCCGAAAACGAAAAAGAAGATCATCGATCATTTGTACCTTTAATCCTCGGCAACATTGGGAAGGCTAGTGTTTCAGCCCCGGATATTGATTCTAGCGACATTATAATTTCAGCCTATGTCCAGATTTGTTTTCCTCTACAAAATTCACTTTACATCAACGTGAACGTGTTCAGGTAGTAGACGCACCATATACCACCTGCTAAAATTTTCAATTTCCTTTCTACTCATGCATACTCTATTCATACATTTTAGTAGATGGTTACTGCGCGTGCGTGTGTTTTTCATATCTCTAATCCAATTCCAGTGGCAAATTTTAGTACAAAATTACACAGGTTCAAAGGATTTCGAAAAAAGAGTTTTATAAATAATATTCTAATGAACAAAACGATGATCGGTCCAGAATATAGTAAGAAAACTCAAGCCTTTCGGACTAACCGTCCAGTTATCAGGATACCGGTAAAATGCTTATTGAAACTCGCTTCAGTATTTCCAACCATCGATCACTCTCCGTGAAGGGCTCATCCATAAGAATCACTCCACACACACACACACACGTCTAGTACTATGTTCAACAGAGGCGTAGCGAGAAAACAGGATGGGGGGGGGGGTGGGGGGTGGGGGGAGGAGCACCTAATATAAAAACGTAAAAATTGGGGGGGGGAGGGGGGGGGGCACGTGCCCGCCCCCTCAGTCCCAACGCCAGTGTCATTGCTATCATTAATCAAAGTAAAAAAGGCTCGATCCAAAAATTTAAGCCCCCCTCGATCTCGCTACGCCACTGAAGTTCCATAGTTTGTATAAAAAAAAATGCAGTAAAACTTAGCAAGGAAGAGATCGAATCAAAACTTAATTTACTTTGTACAATATTTATTACTTTAGAAATATATATTAGTCCATGATTAGTGGAGTACTTGTGCTCTGCTATAATTTTTGAAAGTTAGATAAGGTTTCTTTTTATTTGTTGTTAGTATGTGGTGTCAACTAGAATCTAAGCGCAGCCACCCGAGCTTTTGGATTCACAGCGGTGAAAGGCGATTCTGACGTTATCCCATCCTTGCCAGCTATCGTAGCGCGCTCGCCCTCCCTTCCTTTGACTTAATTAGCATGTTACTTATTTCCTTATTTGTGAACTAGTTTGTAAGGAAGACCAGACTAAAATTTTGGATTTTACCTGCAGCTTCCGCTGTTTTGATTTCTTCTCCGTTGTCCTTATCAAGAGTATCATTTGTATTTGAAGCCCAATGATCTGGTTCGATTTCAACCATTTCGGTTGGCTGTGCTTGAGATTTTTCCTCCATCTCTTACTGAGTACTTTACAGGTGGATCAAAGTTAAGTTATCATGTTAAAAATAACATAACTTTTGCTGATTATGTAATACTGATTCACGCAGCTTGGCTGATCTTAACTAAAGCATTCTCTCTTTTTACCGCATAATATTGGCTTGATTATAGCTATTGTATTCAGTTGAAGTTAATCATAACAGTTCATGGGTCAGTGAATCTTTTTCAAAAAATATTGAAATTAGTTGTTGATTAAGGAATGCTAGTCCATACGCTAAAGGCATTTTTGAAGTTTTGAAATTAATTACGTTTCTACTATTCAGGCTACTTTTACTGTTGCTGCTGCTGTTCTTCTACTGTTGCTGTAATTGCAGCTGCTGAATGCTGCTTCCGCTGAATGATGTTGTTGTTGCTGCTGCTGTTGTCCCTGCTGCTACTGCTGACCATCTGCTGTTGCATGCTGTTACTGCAGATTTGCTGCGGTTGCTGCATTCTTCTGCTTCTGCTTGTCAGTGTGCTGCCCCTGCCACTACTGAGCACTACTACTGTTGCAGCTACTTAACTTTCTTCTGCTGCTAGCTACTTGTATTTAAAGCTTGTTGAAGTTCTGACGTGGTGTTTGATGGCTCATAATTAGAAAAAAGTTCTCGAAAATGTTTGCATATGAACTTACTGGGCGATAAGCTAAGGTTCGTGGAAAGGAACTACGCGGTGCGCCAAACGTAAATGTTCCAAGCCACGTTTGATTCACTAGATCAGAACATGATTGAAAACTGAAAGATTTGGGACGGTCAGACTGAGGTGCAAAATAGTTGGAGCGCGCTCATCTGTACAGTAAACAACACTGCCATCCCTTCTTCCGCACAGCACCACACCACACCACACCACATCACCTTATTCATGCAATAGAACCAAAATCGAGATAAGAAAAATTGATTCCCCGCTCTTAACCCTCTAAATACTCAGCATTGTTTACATTCTAAGGTGGGCTGATTTGAAACTTGATCTGATGGGTTCCCTGTGTTGCGCAAACCATGTGAATACTATCTACACGGACTTCATGTAAACAACAAGACCTCAACAGCATGGGAGACCGCTACTTGAGTTTCTCCCGTAGCATCCACGAAACTGCCTCAGTCCATGAAACCATCGATAACACATGTAGAGTTTATCACCGCCGTTGGTACATTCTAGTAGTGTTTTCCCTCATTGCAGGTTTACAGGGATGTGTTTGGAATACGTGGGGTCCCATTACAGGATCGGCAGAGGCCGTCTACGGATGGACCGATGGCACGATCGCTCTCCTTGAAAACTGGGGTCCTATTACCTATATACTGTCCTTTGTCTTATTTTCATGGCTTATGGATGTAAAGGGTAAGACATAGAACGCTACTGAAAATAGTTGGTGTTGTCTTCGAATGCTATTCATATTGAACGTAAAATATTAGTCGCAGCTCCACGTAAGCTCATAATATTTGCACATGATAATTACGTTTTTTTGTTTACTCACACGTGAAAACCGTCAGGCGAAAGACCCGTAGAACATTGTTATCTAAAAAAGAGATATAAACATGTACGCAAAGCATAGACTATATATATACTATTAATGTGAGAATATTTATATAGACATACCCTGTGTCAAAGACAATGTTTTCGTTACTTGTTTTTGTATTGTAAGCGGCGTCTTTATGACATGTTTATACTCGAAACATCCTATTTTTTCATAATTGAGCTCTTAATCCTTTCTTAATTCCTATATTCAAAGCTAATGATCTTAGCATGCCGTTTGATTTTAGTACTATACATCTCAGTACATTCATTTGTGAGCTCAACTCGAAGCTCAATCATTCAGTAACAAAGGGCCGCACATAATCTTGTACTTTATTCTTATTTGATTAAATTGCCATTCGTTTATATCATTTAGCACACTATCTTGGCCTCAAACCCAGAATGTTCAGTGAATGGCAATTTTCATTTGGGTTTTATTTCCGTTTATCACTTTTATCTAAATTGGGGTCCATGTGTTTGATAGGTCTCAGGACCTCGGTGCTTGTGACCATATTTCTCATTGCACTTGGGAATGGGCTCAGATGCATCTCTACTGAACCAAAGACTGCAACATGGTGAGTAATATTCTGCAGGTAATTTTTTTGGGTGGAGGGGGAGAGGGCTGAGGTGCAGAAAATGAGGAGAGGGTTTCAATCAATAATGGTGTATCAGTAGTGTACCCCAATTGTTTTTCTCCAGGTTCTCCAATTTTTCTCGGCCTCCGCAAAAACCCAGCAAGCTAAATTCCAATTTGATCTGTGAGTTAACTGTGACTTGATCTGTGAGTTAGCTGTGACTTTGATCTGTGAGTTAGCTGTGACTTTGATCTGCGAGTTAGCTGTGACTTTGATCTGTGAGTTAGCTGTGACTTTGATCAGCTCATACTGTAGGTTGTTTCGGGGTTTGATCTGTGAGTTAGCTGTGACTTTGATCAGCTCAAAGGTTGTTTTGGGTTTGATCTGTGAGTTAGCTGTGCCCGGACTTTGATTACCCTAGAGGCTTTTCAGGGTATAGATAAAATTTGAAGATATTTTTTATATTTGCTGGTTTATCTTACAGGTTGATTCATATTGGTCAATTCTTCAATGATTTGGGTGCACCTGTAGCAATGGGTGCTCCTCCCCTTGTTTCATCAACATGGTTTCCACCTAATCAAAGAGCAACAGCTACAGCCATATCTACACTAACCAGCTATATTGGTATTTCTGTGTCATTTGTTGTTGCACCATTTATACTTAATCCAACATCTGTCAATGCCAGCATGATCAAGAATATTAGTGGCAATGATTCCCATCATGGTAAGTGAACCTGAATCTGTTAGTTACTTGGTTGGTTGGTTGGTTGGTGTTCATTCATTCATTCATTCATTCATTCATTCATTCATTCATTCATTCATTCATTCATTCATTCATTCATTCATTCATTCATTCATTCATTCATTCATTCATTCATTCATTCATTCATTCATTCATTCATTCATTCATTCATTCATTCATTCATTCATTCATTCATTCATTCATTCATTCATTCATTCATTCATTCATGCATGCATGCATGCATGCATTCATTCATTCACTCACTCACTCACTCACTCACTCATTCATTCATTCATTCATTCATTTGTTCATTTATTCATTCGTTCATTCGTTCATTCGTTCATTCTTTCATTCATCCATTCATTCATTCATCCATCCATTCATCCATTCATTCATTCAGTTGATTGGTCAGTTTGTTTGTTTGTTGGTTAAATAATTCAGTCAGTCATTCAGTCAGTCAAGCAATCAATCAGTCAACCAGTCAGACTATCAGGCAGTCCATCAGTCACTCACTCACTCACTCACTCACTCACTCACTCACTCACTCACTCACTCACTCACTCACTCACTCACTCACTCACTCACTCACTCACTCACTCACTCACTCACTCACTCACTCACTCACTCACTCACTCACTCACTCACTCACTCACTCACTCACTCACTCACTCACTCACTCACTCACTCACTCACTCACTCACTCACTCACTCACTCACTCACTCACTCACTCACTCACTCACTCACTCACTCACTCACTCACTCACTCACTCACTCACTCACTCACTCACTCACTCACTCACTCAGTCGGTCAGTCAGTCACTCAGTAAATCAGTCAGTCAGTTACTCATTCATTCATTCAGTTAGTTAATCAGTCAGAGTCAGTCAGGTAATTGAAGCTTAATATTTTTGGTTCATTCTTTTATCTTCAGGGAGGTTTGACAATGCTGAAGTTACAAAAGCCAGGAATGATATCATGTTATACCTATATATTGGTATGTATAATCCCACCCTTTGTAGGTGGCTGCGTCATGATGTACTGTACCTGATAACCCTCCATATTGTTTTTAATGGTGTAATGTACCATATTTTACAGAGTGTGGCATCAGTGTTCTCTTACTTCTGTGTGTTCTGGTCTATTTTCCTGCTAAACCTCCTCATCCTCCAAGTTTTTCTGCTGCAAGAACCAAAGTTGACTACATTGAGGGTGGTAAAAAACTGTTAAAGTGAGTTTATTAATAACATAAATTTTCATCAATGTAATGATTTTAAAGCTAAATTATGTATATGACTAAAAGTTGTTAAATTAATTCATATTCCATTCTAATACAAATATACTTTTGCTTAGGAACAAACAATTTTGGATCTTGAACATCTTGTATGGAACAACAACAGGTCAGGCCTCAACTTATGATATACTTTGATTCTTGAGTGCCTACCATAAGACAGATACCATCGTATACAGGGGCAGATCCAGGATTTTCTTCAGGGAGGGGTGCTGCATTGGAAGGGTACCCACACGAGAAAAATACCGAACCAAAAAAAACACAATATCATCCAAGAAAGTGAAAGTTATTATATATTAGCATCTTCAATGCTGCAGAAGGGGCACAAAATCAACCCGGGGGTCAACACCCCCTGCACCCCTGCCCTGGACCTACCCCTGTAAGGAGTATTGGATGTATCCAGTGCTTGGATTAAGGGATTGCACCCTGCTTCCTCCAGTTCAGACTTATGTTTATTCCTAAAAGTTCAATACTTCATGCCAAACTCATGGGATTTGCTGAGCTATTTCTAGATAAACATGCAACCATCTGCTCAAACTAGATATTCATGTCGTGATTAATGGCATGCATCATGCATTTTCTAAGATTCAACATTTTTATTCAAGGAGTATTCAGTGGTTGGGGAGGAGTCCTTGCAGTCAATTTATTGGCATTCAAAGTTAAACAGGTAAATTTCCTTTTATTACTTCTTTACTTTAGTATGAAAAGCTACCCAACAAATATTGACTTTAAACAATAGTTTCCTATGCCGAAAACCTGTGAAATAAGATATGCAGGAATCCCATCAATGTAATCATTCATTGACTTCTGTTTGTAGGATACAGCAGGATGGATTGGGTTTTATTCCAATCTTGCAGGATGTGTTCTGGGTATGATAATGGCAAGGTTTGTCTATTGCTCTGTACTCTCACTAAATATCCTGAAGGGTCCTGAAGGGGGGCCCTAATCCCATTTCCCAGCCCAAAATTTTGCAAAATCCCAGTCCCAGTCATGCGAAATCTCAGTCCGAGTTATAAAGTTAGAGTTAGACATTTTGCAAAATCCCAATCCCAGTAATGGCTAAATCCCAGTCCCAGTGCATGAAATCCCATTTTCCCAGCCCCAAAAAAGGCGAATCCCAGCTCCCATTATAGCCGTT
Source organism: Anthopleura xanthogrammica (assembly GCA_964019055.1). Classification (NCBI taxonomy): domain Eukaryota; kingdom Metazoa; phylum Cnidaria; class Anthozoa; order Actiniaria; family Actiniidae; genus Anthopleura; species Anthopleura xanthogrammica. The sequence continues at coordinate 16,859,123 of OZ025206.1, forward strand.
CAGGACCCTCAAAATTGCATAAACAAGTAACATTGATATAAATTACAAAGTAAGTTGTTACATACCTTGCTGTCAGTTAATTAAAAACAACTAGCAAGTAAACTAGTTTGAGCTGCGTCTGTGTATCAAGCATAAATAATGGGAATGATATGAATAACTTGAACAACGTGTAATAAAAAGGTGTATATATAACTGACGTTTTGGATGTTAGTCCTTCATCGGAGTAAAGAAGCAGTAATGAGAATAATGACTTAATATTCTGAGAAATGAAATATTCAGCGATTATTTTTCTAGGTTTGCAGATTTCTTTACAGGAAGAATGAAGTGCTTTTTGATCTTCTTATTCCTTGGCTCCACTGGTTCGTTCCTTTGGTTTTCAATGCTGTGTCAAAACATCATACCATTCAGCAGAGGTAACTTGTTATCATACACGCAGTACAATGCTAGAACATGGAAGAGAACGTAACTACTCTGTACATGGCTTCCCTATAAACCAATCTATACGCGCATCCTACGGCTCCGTCACTCTTTCCTTTGACGGCCAATCTATAAGTAATAAAATGCGCATTAGCCAATCACAGTGCTCATATACGGTACGGCACGGCTCCGGCACTCTTCCCTTTCACGGGCAATCTATAAGTGGGAAAATGCGCATCATCCAATCACAGTGCTCATATACGGTACGGAACGGCTCCGGCACTCTTTCCTTTGACGGCCAATCTATGAGTGCCAAAATGCGCATCATCTAATTACAGTTCCCATATACGGTACGGCACGGCTCCGTATCCAATTACAGTGCTTATAGTACTGGCGCAGCACATTTCACAACTCTAAAATGGCTACATGTGATTGGGGCTGTGGTTGGGAAACTGGAGTTGGAGGCGACTAACGTTTGCCAGCACTGCTTCCAGATATTTTCTTCACACCCATTACGCAGTCAACACAGCCCAAGATGTCTGGGTTTTTGGCTGCCGTCAATCAAACATTTACCAGCTCAGACCGTTGAAAATTCGATCGACGAAAACCGAATATGCAGGCGACTCGAATTATGGTTATTCGTCTGGGTCGCGTTTTTATGAAAATGGGTATAATTCAAGCGTAAAGAGTAAGGCTTCACTATAGACCCCTTTCACGTGACGTCAAAGCAGCTCAATTTGGAGGACAAAACAAAAGAATTTCAATCTCCTGAGAATTGGAATGTATTGTTTTGTCCTCCAAATTAAGCTGCATTCCGACGTGCTGCAAGGGCTCTATTAATTCTTTTCCGTGGGCTTATTCACTGGCACAGTAACCTGAGAGTTATAAGTACCATGATTTTCCTTTGATTCTTTTTTTCTCTTCATTCAATAGTCTGGCTCTACGTATCTGCTGTACTGGGTGGTTGTTTCATCAATGGATCCATCCCATTATTCTACGAGTTAACAGTTGAAACAACCTATCCTATTGCTGAAGGAATCCCTATGTCTATCATCACTACCTCCAATCATCTTTCTTGTCTTCTTTTCTTGGCTGCTCTCATGATTCCTAATATTGGTGAGTTGGGCTTTTTATCTTTTATCTTGTATTCCAGGGATGTATCGGCCAGGATTTTTCATGGCCAGAAAAGGCGCGAAAATATGAGCAACAAAGTCTTGCAAGTTGTCGCGCAACATTGTTATGTTGCAAGTTGCATAGCTCCTATTTCTGCAACAAAGGTGTGCAACAAAATTTTGTAAAAATGTTGCGCGACAAGTTGCACGATGTTGTTGCTCGTATTTCCGTGCCTTAAACTGAGGCATTTACCTCAACAAATCAATACTCATTCCCCTCCCCAAAAACACATCTCGGAACTTTATACACTATCGATATAGCTAGAGGACACTCGGCTCCCCGCAGCTCTCCGCATAAAATATGTCGTGACTGAGTTTTGTCCTGGTATATTTTTGCTTGACTATTCAGGAACCATGTGGATGAACTGGTGTATGGTGGCTATCTGTGGTATGTGCATTCCACTGTTACTCACCTTCAAGGAAAAATACCACAGGCATGAACTTGATACTGGGGCCATACAACAAGAGAGGCGACGTGCTCGAACGAAGCCCAGGCAGCACAAGAAGGATGACTCGGAGACCAAGGCGCTGTTATCCTCGGGGGAACATGACAGATCACTGCGGTACGCCAGTAGCGGCAATTCTGTGGTCTGATCCAGACTGCAGTGGAAACGAAATATATTCGATGAAGTAGAAACTGACACGCGTAAGATAAATAACTGGACTTCGCTGACTCACTCTTGTGGAGAAGCCAGCCGTTATAGTCCTTTCCCGAATTTGCTTGATTGACCATGAAACAATAGCTCCAAGTCGAGGTCGGACTTGATGTGTTTATACATTTACTGTATTTTATCAAGTCAAACCTCGACTTGGAATTATTGTTTCGTGGTCATTCAAGCGAATTCGGGGAAATGTCTATGCAGATGTCATTATTGCTCCTTGCAAGTTTTTTTTTAAGAATTCCGATTAGACTGAGAATTTTGCTAATAATTTCCTTGGAATAAAATGTGAATTACTTAAGTTCTCCTTCAGCTTTGGATAATTCAGGAAGAAAATCAGAATTTTCCAGCTTTTTCAGCTTAAGTGAAATGCTGGTATGAAATAGTGCAAGTTCTTTTAGAGGACATTTATAACTGGTCGCTATAGTAGCCGTTGCTGAGTAACAGCTTGTCGGTTAATATTAACTGTACCGAGGTTGATTAAGAAACAGTGTCGAGTTGGCATTATAGTGCATTGTGGAAGCTTTTAAGGAGACATTTTTTCAAGATGGCGTCTATTTTAAGAATCGTTTTCAGTGCGCATGCAATTTTATCCCAAATTTCTCATCTTTTGTTTAAACCTTCTTTTGTTTTTAATTAAACAAAAGAAGGTGAGAAATTCGGGATAAAATTGCATGCGCAATGAAAACGATCCTTAAACTGTGAACTGGCTTATTTTGACCCCTAAAACAGTCCCAGAATGCACTGTAATGCTAACTCGTCCCATTTTTTCTTCCCGCTGACGACAGACTTGACCGCAAGTTTTCATCGTTTCCCTGCATTTCACTTTACCCTTTGCAAACCTTTACACCAAAGACAAGTTTTCTGGTATTCGAAACAAGTTTTGCTTTTCAACTGACGTTTCACGTTTGCCTGAAACGAGATGCCCAAACTGTCTATTGTAAAAAGTACAGCTGAGATGACCTTCAGAACGAACTCAACATCAACCAATCAGATTTGAGGATTCGACATTGTATTTTGATGAGCATTTCCCATGTCCCTCCTCGGAAAATGCTAACCAAAAACAGTTGACCCATAATTCCTTTCGGGGAACGCAATCAAATCAGCTGGAAGGATCCGCCAATCAGAGCAAAGAAAAAAAAGGAAAGGCTCAAGAACCCAATCAAATGCCATCTGATTGTTTGCCAAGCGTACCTTCTACTGGTGTATTGTTTTCAATACAAGGACAAGAGAAGCCAGCCAGATAGTTGAGTTTGGTGCTGAGGTCAGGTTTGATGGGTGTATAGTTGGTAGACATCCAAATATTTGACTATTTGATCGCACACACCGGAAACCATGGCAAGGAGCTCGCTAAAACGCGGTTAAATATCTTAAAACATGAATCGCGAAATACGTCCTAGGCACCAAATGGAAAAAGAAAGCCATACGATGAAAAGGGAACGTATTAGCGTTAAATAGGATCCTAAAAGTACATGAACGAACGAATAGGGACCAATAGGGCAAATCCCCACGGTGGTGGCCATGGAATGAAGTAGTTTGCCCGTGACCCACCCACATACACCTTTATCCGGTTTCTGAAAGACGATCCCTAAATGTGGTTAGTTGGGTATATGGGATTACTTTACATGTCATTCACACAAACACATTCCTAATTGGATTGAGTGAGAGAGCTCATTCCTGTGGATATTCAAGCTCGAGCCTTCAGTGACGATCCGAAGGATTTTCTTGATTGAGGTTTGTTTTCTCTGAGAGGTCAGATAATTGACGCAAGAAGACACCCTTCGTTATTCAGTATTCATTTACTGCCAAAGAAGAAATGGCGAAGTTTCTAGGAGCACTGTGTTTGGTTCTGGCTTTCGTATGCTATTCGGTAAGTAATCGCAGCAACTTCATCCCCATCTAACTATCCTCCTAGATCATTTTCAAAGTTCTTCACTTAAAGTCTATTAATATTTGCCTCGAAGTACCGTTTCGCTATTCAAATCACTTATCTACACAGGATTATATACAGAAATGAGACCGTTAACACATTTTAAGAAAAACTCGACATATTTTAAATTCATTAGATTGAGAGAAAGGTTCATGTTTACCAAGCACTCGGTCAAAACTATAAGAATACTATCTGAATTGTGTTGCTTTGGAAGCGCATATTTGGGCCGAAGTTCGCGTTGAAAAGTAAAACGCGGAGGGTTAGTGGTAAATTGTTCCATAGATTTTTCACTCGAAGTAAAATTATAAATGTGTGAATGAGCAAGTTAGGTTGCTCAAAATCATCAGATAGTGTTTGGTACAATAGTTTATTTGTTTCATGTTGTGTTTATCACCTAATGTCCTCGTTAAACGCGTGTTCTCACGTTTCTTGTCGATTTTCCTCGGTCGCCATCTTTCCTCGCAATCTCCTTCTACTATTGGATTCTTATCTAAATTGAAATTTCTGTCGTAATTTTCGCGATAAAAGCCGAGAGTCAATTTCCCTGATTGTCTGTTATCAATAATCTTGATGTGGGCATGCGACAAATGCTTTAGTATCAAAGAAATGATCGATGAATCTCGAACAAACCACTCTAAAGAAACAACAAATTAATGCCATTCTATTTACCCACAAAACAAGCAGATTTATCATCAACAAGTTATATATATTTATCTAGTCAAAGTACCATCTCACTGAACCACATGAAAACATATCTTCTCCAACATTCTGAAATATTCAAGGTGTGCTCTAAAGATGTCTGGAGAATTTCTAGGAGTTTATCTGTGCATCCGTCACGTCATTCGACGACGAAATTTGTGCTGAAACTTTTTATTATCGCCTTGAGGAATGGTGTTTTGAGAGTCCCGCCTTATCCTGATGGGATCTCTGGTCACTGTCTGAACTATTAATCTATTCAACATTGCGCTGAAGACATATGTTTATCAGAAATTGCGGTAAAAGTTTTAGTGGACTTAAAATCTTTGTTTAAAAAATGTTGGAGGCCATGTATTTGAGAAGGATGAGGTTGGATAAGGAATGTGGGTCACGAAGGGTGATGTTGTTACCTGATACAATGGTATTATAAACCATATAAATCATCCTGGAGTCACACAAGTCGCTCAGAATCGACGCGCACCAGAGCTTTGTACGTTTGTAGCGCTACATGCAACGGTGCCACAAGATCGTCCTTTAAGGTGTTTCCCAGTAGTTTTTTATTGACCACACTTCTCATGTTCATCTGGCGAATTGAAAACCTTTTCCTGGTCTGATCAAAATGAATTTTACACCAGACATCAAGCATAGATGGAAGTTTTGATTAATGTCAATTTTAACTCGATTGGCGTTTCCATGACAACGGAAAATAATGATCGTTGAAATCAGTTTTCCTTGAATATCTCCCGTTTTCGATGAGCTTCAGAAAAATGACTATATACATGCTAAACTTCGCATTCAGGCACAGCTATTCAGATGATAATTAGAGGGTTGGATTAGAGCGATTTCGAATAAATCGCAAAAACATTCTGTGACCGCTTATTATGATATTGGAAACTATAGCAGAACAAAAAAATCCTTCGCGTTCGAAAAATAATGTCAAACTACTGCTAAACGTTACCTACAATATCTATTTACCTTTCCTGAAAGCGACATTTGTGAAAACTTTTTCTTTGCGGAGTTAGAATTTTTCTTGTACAGGTGCTTTCAGTAGAATAGTTTGAACGATTTCACCTTCCTAGCAATTTCAAAATTATCTCTCAAACGAACGAATGAATACAGCTAACGTTTAGCAGTAGTTTGACATTATTTTGCGAACGCGAAGGATTTTTTTGTTCTGCTATAGTTTCCAATATCATAATAAGCGGTCACAGAATGTTTTTGCGATTTATTCGAAATCGCTCTAATCCAACCCTCTAATTATCATCTGAATAGCTGTGCCTGAATACGAAGTTTAGCATGTATATAGTCATTTTTCTGAAGCTCATCGAAAACGGGAGATATTCAAGGAAAACTGATTTCAACGATCATTATTTTCCGTTGCCATGGAAACGCCGATCGAGTTGAAATTGACATCAATCAAAACTTCCATCTATGCTTGATGTCTGGTGTAAAATTCATTTTGATCAGACCAGGAAAAGGTTTTCAATTCGCTAGATGAACATGAGAAGTGTGGTCAATAAAAAACTACTGGGAAACACCTTAATACACTGCAGCCGCCATCAAGTAGTTTTGGTTACTTCTTGTTTTCAGCCCGCCGCTGGATTTGCTTGATCATACAATTCACGCAAACATCCATCCATGGTCTCTTATATAATGGAAGGAATTACAATAGATGTATAGTAGCAGCTTTGATTCAAAATCCTGCAAGAATTAACCTGACCTCTTTAAGAACAAATCTCTTTTGAATTAAGTACATATGAGAACCAAAGTGTAGGATTTGCGAAGATTCAGTAGCATCCGTTTATGGAATGTGGGGTACTAATTGACTCATTTGGCAAATGCAATCTGTGGTGCCGTAAATCCTCTATTAAGCCCCCCTCTCTAATAAGCCCCCCCTTTTTAAAGGATGAAATTTATTAACTTATTTATCAACTCTGAAGTTCGTTTGATAAAAATTTGCTGTAACTGTTTCATATACTACAATGGAACAAAAAGGACATGGACCATTACTTTATTTGCCAGTAAATGTTACGTACCTCTCTATTGTTTCCAACATACATAGAGCTAGATATATAGTACTGGTTCATGGACACAGTGTTTGCACTCTACTGCGCAATGTCACTCATTTCCACTGCATTTTGAGTCAGCGGGGTTGATGTTTTTAGCTGGTAATCCAACTAACTGTTTTTCTCAATTCGACAGGTTGCTGTTGAAGAAGCAAATAACAGCTCAGGTGAGAGAGATACGTTACAAATTTGCTGTCTTATTTCCTCTTTGAACATTTTATCAACACCCTCTTCCAACACTACAATGTAAATTATATGCGCTGTCATCAGTATAATCACAGATGCATGCGTAGATTATGGCACTGTGCAATGTAAAATCAGTCCTTTCTTTCTTTCTTCCATCCATTTGCACCCATTCACCCGAATCCAACCATTCTTGTTTGTTTGCTTGCTTCCTTTTTCCCTTCCTCTTAACTATCAGTTTAGTCATCAGCAACTCACCGATCCACGCATCGGTCCATCTATCCTTTTTCCATCCATGCATCTCTGCTTGCATCCTTTTTTCATCTGTCCATTTATCCATCGTTATCTATCCATCCACCAGATGTATTTACTCATACGCTGTAAATAACTCACGTACCATTATTTTCCTAAGATCCCTGTGAACATGTTTACTGCAAGAAGGGACGCATGTGCGTAACGAATGAAGACAGTTCCACCAGATGTGTGTGCCCCGAGTCCTGTCCTGAAGTCGTCGAGCCAGTCTGCACTTTTTACCACAGACAACACAACAACACTTGCGAGATGCATAAGTTTGCTTGTCGATATGGATTCTTTACCGCTGTCAAACACAAGGGCCCTTGCACCCCAGACGGTAAGTCTGGACGTACGTGAGGACAACCATAGATGCATGCAGTGCATGTAAATGCTTTACTGCGATTCTCAATATTCTGCGAACTCTGTAGTTGCGAGTTGCCCGTTGGAATTTTGTTTTTCACTGCCGCCAGTCAAAACTTTCATAGGTACCGACTTATTAGTTTTGATTGACGGCAGCGAAAAACAAATTTAATCACAAGCCCTTGAAATGTCTGAGTTCTAGATCATATCTATTGCACGCATTCAAGACTTGTCTTCGAAACTGTTTGTTAGAGACGTGACGAGCAGGCTTCCTTGACATTGAGATCACATTTTTGTCCGTGCGTCTAGAATGATCCTTTTGCGCATCACCGCCGCGATCTTTTTGTTTGCGCACGTTCTTGATAAGGAACGATAAATATTTCCAAACACGTGTGTTTGCCGTCTCCCCTCCTTTCCGTCCCGTATTTTATATTTAGTTTGATCATTATTCATCATAATGTTTTAGAGTGTTTTAAAACTATCACACAACTGATCGGGACGGTCATAGGTACTTTTGGTCCCTCATAGAACACCGGGCAAGATGATTTTTAAGAGAGGAAGGCCGTTGTAAATTCTCCCCCCCCCCGTCCTCGAAAAGTGAATACTCCCTTACTTTATCTGAATAATTGACTTGTAGAAACAAATGCTGCAGGTAGTGGTTGTCCTCTTGATCGGCTACTTGACTTTCATGATCGCTACCTCGACTGGCTGAGGATTTCCTACGAGGAAGCAAAAAATCTCAAGTTGGATCTAAGCCAGGAATCAAGGCTCGAGGCTTTGATCGACCAAGAGAGAAAGAAACTTATCGAGGTAAAAACTAATATGAATTTTAAAAATCGTCCAGAGCCAGTGGATAACAAACCTATGGTGATAGAGGGCATATCAGCAGCGCACACTACCCGCTTTTCCAATCCAGTAGAGCAGTTTTCGTATGACTATGAAAAACTTACGGCACGAACCGCGCCTTGCCGTGACCGTGTCAGTGCCGTGCCGTGTATGCAAACAATTGACATTCGGTGCCGTGTCCGCGCCGCGCCGTAACCGTGCTGTGTGCAGCGACTTTTCACACTTGTACGAAATCTGCTCTAAGTTAAGCTTGTATGACAAGCACTTTAGAATCTTACTTGTAAAGTGAAAAACAGGAGTTGTGTGGACGGAAGTTTATTTCAACCATTCATTGCAAGGAATTTCACTATTTTGATGTTTTGATGGTTGTTGAAGTGTTGATATGCTGATCATGCTAGTGACAGGTTTTAAATAGTTGAGTTTCCCAGAACCTCAAGCCAAGTTGGATTAGTACATGGATGGTAATCTGCGAGAGGTGCTGCTCCAATAAAATTGTTCGATCGATCTTCCTAATTTTCTCTCACATTTTCTTCACTATTAATGCTGTTTCAGTGGGAGTTTACTTCTCGTGATACCAACAAGAATGGAATCCTTGACGTCGGTGAAATGAAGCTGATGGTCGATGAGAGAGAACCTTGTATGATCGCTTTGATATCTTCATGCGACTTTGATAATGAGCCTGGCATTTCGCAAACCGAGTGGAACACCTGTTTCCCTCTCAGGCTGGAAGGTCAGTACAGAATATACTTCTTTACCTTGGGGTATGCAGAACTCGTGTCGTTCCTTTGAGAATAGGATTCTTTGTTTTATTTGAGTCCAAACAAAGAAATGACACTCAAGGGAATGGCACGTGGTCTGAATGGGAAATACTATGGTCTCGACTGACTTGCCTCATTTTTACGTGGAAACATAAAATAGTTTTCAAATGTATGAGAGGTTAGTCAGTCCAAAAAAATAATTATTTAAATTGGTCGCCATATTTCGATTCTGTGTATAATATATTATATATTAAAATATAATAAATTTGCTTTCTTTCAGGCTTAGAGAACCAGGTCGCTCAAGAGATCCTGTGAACCAAAGATCGCATTATTCTCTTGAAGAATCTCTTATAATATTATAAACAGAGGATTAGTTTCATAAGTGCAAGAGTTAAACGTAATATCAAGTAATAGCACAAGTATTCTTTTGTAAAAATATGCATGTTGTGTTGGTCATTATGGTGGCTGTGCAATAATAAAATTTGGGGTTTGCAGGAGGTATGATTTTTAAAATAGTTGTTCATCGTTTTTGACTGCATCTCCTCCAGTGGCGTAGCGAGGGTGGGGCGAGGGGGGTCGGCCGCCCCCTTAAATTTTCGGATCGAGCCTTTTTTCTTTGATGTATGATGTCAATGCCACTGGCGTAGGGAGGGGGGCGGGCACGTGCCCCCCTAATGTTTTGGTAATTAGTTTTTATTCTAGGTGCCCCCCCCCCCCCGATCCTGGGTCCTCGCTATGCCACTTATCTCCTACATATTTATCCAAACCTACTGGAAAGATCGATCAATTTGATGTGTTGGAAATATGTTGGAAGTGGTGACTTCTTGAATTTGAAAGACGGGCGAAAAATGACGGCGTACGTTTTCATTACTCCAGCATGGCATGGAAGTTCGACTTCCGTGATATTTCCATATGGTTTTTGAATTTCCATGGTATGGAAATATGTTGGAAGTCGCCACTTCCAACATGTTTTCATCCGATTTGGATCCGAGTTAGACAGACAGACAATTGGCCTAAAATTTAGTATTTTGGTAAAATATCAGGGCCAGCGCTTGTAAAAGTAATTAGTAACAATCGGGTAGCCCCCATTGGCACTCTCCTGAAGCGATCGCCCGACGAATGAATAAGATATAGTTTTGAGGGGGGGGGGGGGGGGATAAATCTGGGGATCCGCGGGAAAGCCCCCTCAGAAAATTTTGAAAATAGTAGTCTAAGAAATTGGGATTTTTTACACTAGTACACCCCCTAGTACACCCCCTAGTAAACATCAGGTAGCGAAAAACACTGAAAAGACCACAATCTCTTTGCTTTTATTCATATTCAATTCAAACCCTGGTTATTGTGGGCTCCCTGTGGTGTAGTTCAGCGGTCTCTCAGTGAGACTACTCTTTAGTTCAAAAAATGGCGGTCTTTGTTTGGACTGTTTTACTTTTGCTCTTAGCATTCACTTTACACGGTTCACGAGCGGCTACTAGCAGTTGTAAAGGTAAATATATTTATCACTGCTTTGACAAACTATATTGACTTATAAAAAAAGATCTGTGTGCTACAAAAATAGCAATTGAAGAGGAATTTTACACGTGTAACTTACCTTTGCTTGTCCCTTTGCTTGTTGCCCGGTTGTTGTCTCGTTATTCTCTTGTCTGCAGGTCCTAATTCTTCCTCTTATAAATCCTGTGTTTATCTCTAATTTTATTTTGTCTTTATACTTTTCTTAGTGTTTTACTAAAAAAATTGAGAAAAAAATATCCTCGGTAGATCGAGCTGTCAATATTTGGGGGGGGGGGGGGGTGGGGATGGATGGGGCATGTGCAAATCATAGCAGATCAGATCATACTGAAACTGCCCTAGCCCCCTATTTCCCCCACCTTTTGTGGTAAAAACATTCCAAACAATAAAGTAGGGTTGATATAGTGTTGGTGATGCAAAAGATTAAATATCCTCTTTTGGGACTTTTGGCATTTTCTTGGCATGGCCATAGTTACTACTAAAATATGGCATGGCCGGACAAGTTGTCTGGTGTAGACACAAACTGATCATTCACAGTGTGCTCTGATGCTTAGCCAATAAGCAGCTCTAGCTCCAAGTCTCTTCCAAATTAATATAAATCGCATGTTTTGATAAAGAATTTAAAGAGAAAAAGTTGAAGTATATATAAAAAAATAAAGCAAGTATTTCCCATAACCTCTCAGTTTATGATTCCCATCTCTTTGATTTCTACATGATATATGACTTAAAACTGGGACAAGGGCAGCTTGAATTACAATAACAATCCTTTTTGTGCTTAGTTTTTCATACAGCTGGGGGGGGGGGGGATCATGTTGTAAGGCAGGGAAAAAGCAATGTTTTGGCATGACAAGAGATTGCATGTATATAGATTGATTCCATAGGAATCCTTTTAGGAGCATAGTCACTCATTCCCAAGTAGTGACTTGGTGTGTGAGCAATATTCAGAATTGACAAAGAGCGAAAACACTGACTTATGGAATCTGTGTTGTTCATTCACTTTTTTGGAAATCTCTACAATCGTTAGTTTTGATCAATGTTTCAACCATACTTCCTTGGTCTTCTTCTTCTAGTATTGTGTAAACAGGCTGCTGTGAAACCACTCTGTAGGATGGTGGTTGTATTGAAGATTATAGCTCTGTAAGACTTTTAGGTTTTAATTAGAATATTTAAAAATCATTAGAAACAAGTCAATAAATTTTTTTTTTGCACTTGATTCTTCAGATATTTTGATAAAGAAGCTTGTGTCTACTGGTCCTCACAGTTTTTTACTATCAAAGCCCTACTGTATCAAAGGATATTCCCATATAAATCCATTACACATATGGAGCAGGATTAGGGTTGATCTTCTCTTTGACACAGAAGGCTCTAAGTGGTTTCAAGCTGACAGGTAGAGCTCTCTTAACAATCTTGTCATAATGATTTTTTGGAAGCTGCAAACACTGGAAAAAGTGGCAGGATGACTGGGTGGAAATACTTAACTTCATGCAACTAAAAATAGCTTGCTTTAAAAAGAGGCAGATCCTAGTGACGAGTAGAGTGGGGAGCATCTTCCCTTTTTTTTATTACATTTATAGCACAACATCTAGACATGAAATGCTTCCAACTTTCCAACCATGTACCCCTATACTCTATATACTCTTATACTCATGATTGTAAAGCGCCTTTGAATATATACATATAAAGGGCACTATATGAGTCAATATCATTATCATTATTATTATTATCATTATTACTCTATCAACTTTATAATTTCAAATTGCATTAAAGCTGGTAACCGTTTATTTCCTTGTCTTGTAGCTGTAAAACCCTAGATGAGGTCAGAAGTCAGACATTTCCAAAGCGTATCTTGGCTTGGTTTGCAGATCCTGATGTCATCACCAGCAATTATTTTTATTTATCCCCATATGGAGACACCTGTTTTGGTATCTTACCAGGAGAAGAATTGAAACCAAAAAGCACACATGCAAAGCTTACATTTCAGAGTATGTATTATGTTTTTGTGTTCTTCTAGAGAATCAAGGGTTGTTAAGCAGGGCTTGATTCCCTGTCTCAGTATAACTTTTAAGCAGAGTTGTCCTGGGGAACTCAGGGGTGGAATTTTGTTGCTCGTTTCTTTTCTGGGAGCGAGAAACAAGTGTCAGAATCCTGTCAGCCTGGAGGAGGATGCTTTAGGGTTCAATAAAATTGATTTTTCTTCTTTTACAGACTGTCATGAAATATGTTTAGTTAGTGAGTAATATTGACAATATGAGCAGCCTACATCTGTTTTGGCATCTACTAGGGCATGAGCCAGTGACAGGCTGTTGTAAAGGCCATACAGATCCATGGGATGCAAAAATTGTATATTGCTATCAAAAAAATTGATTTTGTTATTTTACAGATGTGAGATATATTTAGTAATATTTTGTAAACTGTAATGTTTCAAGTTAATTACCAAATTTTTTATGTATATTTAATTTAGATCACCATATTTTCCTTTCTTTAACAGATATCAACTGGCATCTTCCACTGTCTTTCATAGTAGGATTAATAATGTTTCTTGAAGCTAATAGGCTTAGCAGGTATGACATATCAAAGGTAACTTTAACTAACAGAAATTCAAATACTGTAAATTCCCAGTTATAAGTCCTGCAGTTTCCAGCCTCCTGGTTATGAGCCCCCCCCCCCCCCCCCCACCCTCATTCCCAGCATAAACCCCCTAGTTAACCATTAACCCCTCCCCCACTAGTTAAACCCCCCTCCCTAGTTTTAAGTCCCACTAATTAAAGTAAAAAAAGTAAGTTTCAACAAAAAGTCAAAAATATCCTATGTAAGACTTGAAAACGCTAGACAGCACTAACCGATCCAAGACTGATGACCCTACTTAAGACAATATTATGGAAATTGTATACCCTGTCAGTGTGGAATGAGCTTTTGATTTGATAGTTTGAGTTCTCTTCTTAGATCTATCTTTATCTTGCTTATTTTTGGGATTAAAAAAAAATTAAATTGCAATTTGATTGTGATGTTCTTATCTTTCAGGAGTACAACATTCTATTATGGTTCTGGAATACTTCTTGGCGTTGGATTTTCTCTTTTACTTGCTGTATTTCTTCTCCATCGACTAGTGCCTTCTGTAAGTAATCTTGTCTTCCTTGCCAATTATATCAAATTTCTTATGTGTATTTCCTTTTGAACTAACACCCATTTGGCACAGTTGGTTGGGCATTATTGTGCAGGAGGTCATCAGCTCAATTGCCCCTGCTGGACCAAAACCCAGCATCTTAAAAGATCTGAAGAAAAATTCACATCTAAAAGAGGTTAATCTTTCAAGTGGCCTAAGTGACTAGTTTAGATGGTGGTCATGTATGTCTCTCCACACTTTGCTAATACTGACCAATACCAGAGGGAAGTAAAAGAACCACTGAGGACATTAAAAAACCCTGGCAGAGACCACCCTAAGTGGCTACACTGATATAATACTGACCACATCTTAAAATTGAAAATGCCTTTGATTATATACATAGGAAAGGCACTATATAAATCATACATCATAATTATCATAATTTTCCTGCCCAAGTGCTTAAGTCATGCATAAAAAATCTTGCTAACAAACCTGTGGCCCGTGTTCCATGATCTATTTGGAATTTAGAAGTTAATTTTTGTGGAGGGAGGAAAACCCTAGAACCCTTGAAGAGAAAAACCCTTGAAGCACAGGAGAGAAACAACTAGAAACTCTACTCACATACGACACCGAGCCTGATGGGACTCAAACTCAGGTTGTATTGGTGAGAGGCAAGTGCCGTTGCCACTATGCCACCCATGCTTCCCATATATTTAATGTTTTTTTATATTTTTCATTTCTACAGAAAGGTGGAGCCTATGCCCTTTTAGCTGGTGGGTGGAGTCTTTCTCTCTATCTGTTACAATGGACCTGGAACAACCTTGTTGATCTTGTTCTTGATAGAAACCCAATTGTCATAGGATACTTTGCTGTTGCAGGTATTTAAATAATAAAATAAAGCTCTAATAACTGAATGCTTACTAATAACGAGAACTTACGCACTACACCACCGTTGCTTCCCATACTATTACTAATACTTTTACTATAAAATTAAACCTTCAAATTTTATCAAAACCTGAAAAAACAACTCAATGAATGATCTAATTAGGGCGTTAGGTTCTGCAGAGGGAGGAAAACCAAACGAGGAGAACCCAGAGAAAGTTCCTCAAATCATAGTAAATAGAGGGAGATTAGATCATTCTAACCCATTCCGTTGTGAGTTGCCTAAAGCTTTGACAGGACTTTAATGCAATAAATATGTTGCAATTGCCCCATGAAACCTCGGTACTGAAAATTGCATTTTCAAGGACTTCAATTCCCAAATTTTCAGGGAGGTGAGGACATTTCTCCAGACCCCAGCCATCAGATTAGCCCCTCACTCAAAATTATATATTCTCTGCAGTCCCATCTTCTATATGCTCCTATGTCCAGGAACATTACTGATAAATAAAGGAAGTGATACCTAACCTCGTATTGTCTTCTAACAAACATCCATTCATGCATTCTTCTGTATTTTCAAAGGTGTGGTCAGTTTCTGCTTGGTTTACTACAATGGTCCTGTCACCAACCAACGTGGTATCGACCTGATTCGCTGGACCATACAGTTGATTGCTTCCTATTTCATTTACAAGGGCATTCAGCCTGAATCTTTATCCTTAGCAGTGGTCACCATAGTGATTGTATGCTACAGCATCAAGACCTCGGGTCTCAATGTGATTGAAAATCTACTTGGTGCTTTACCCAAGAAATGGTAAGTGTGCATTATAATGAGTGTTAGTCCTGTAATCTTGTGAAGCTAGTCAAAATCTGCACTCGAATTCTGATCATAATTAATTCCAAATTCCTCCTTCCAAACCCTATGAATCTTTTCTTACCCATTCAATATAATTGAAAGTTCAAAGTTTCTCGTTACACGTTGCATTCTTCCTAACATAATTTCTAATCTTTATTCAAGTTTCTATTCTTTCTAGCGCTTTCGCACTAATTGGGGACACTTTTCACTCACACACACTACCGCTACATTCAATATTCTCTGCACACAATATTTACTCACACACACTACCGCTACATTCAATATTCTCTGCACACAATATTTACTCACACACACTACCGCTACATTCAATATTCTCTGCACACAATATTTACTCACACACACTACCACTACATTCAATATTCTCTGCACACAATATTCACTCACACACACTACCGCTACATTCAATATTCTCTGCACACAATATTTACTCACACACACTACCGCTACATTCAATATTCTCTGCACACAATATTTACTCACACACACTACCGCTACATTCAATATTCTCTGCACACAATATTTACTCACACACACTACCGCTACATTCAATATTCTCTGCACACAATATCTACTCACACACACTACCGCTACATTCAATATTCTCTGCACACAATATTTACTCACACACACTACCGCTACATTCAATATTCTCTGCACACAATATTTACTCACATGTTGATTTTTACGGAGGGAGGAAACCGGAGAACCCAGAGAAAGCCCTCATAGCATAGGAGAGAACAACACATCAAACAAACTCAATTCACATATGGTGTCCTCAGGGCTCGAACCAGTGACCCGAACTTTTGGAAACACAGTTGTGAGAGAAGCCGCGTTAGCAGCGTACGCCACCCATGCTACCCTAAATATTTTCTTTAAAGGAAAACAGAAAAAGTCACACAGGCCTTTGTTAGCCTGTAACATACCGTCACGAAATTTGTTTTAACAATTCCAGGTTGTACAAGCTCGTACAAAAGATGTATTGGTTTCACCTTTTTCAGCAAAACCCGGAACGTTGTGCGCAAATAGATTTGGCTTGCTTGCACACAACTTGAGTGAATTATTCTTATTCGCACCCCTTCCCCCACATAGTTAATTAAACACCAAAAAGGATTGGATGTACGGCATTTTTGTTATTTTCCCTGTGTGTATACAATCTATTATGTATGGCCGGTGTAGGCTAATATCTTTTCAAGCCTCCAGTTGGAACATCTAGGTTCCTTTAACCCCTCTTGGCCACACCTCGTTTTCCTTTATTGTCTGTTTTGCTACCGTTTCTTCTGCCATTTTGTCGGCCCGCACAGACAGAAGGCTCTATTCAAGAATGGTTTTCATTTCTTTCAGGGTTTCTTATAAAGTTTGGTACTATCTCTTTCCACCAAAGAAGCAATTACTGACAAGCGAGGAATATGATGCCCAAGGTGAAGACGAGACTCGCCGGGCTTTGAATGAGCTAAGAGAGTATTGTACTAGCCCAGAATGTGATGCTTGGAAAGTAATGAGCAGAGTAAGAAACTCAAAGAGGTTAGTGTTATGAATGCCCCGGCCCTGACACCCTTGGTCCCCGGGGTCTCTTATTTCTTTGTCTTTTTAAAGACTTAAGCCTGGTTCACACTAGCGACGCATGCATTAGACTTGCCCCAAGTCGACCTCTCTTTGCGAGCGCAGCGAGAGAGCGACGGACAGTGGGCGGCGGACTTTGCGAAAGTCTACGCATGCATAAGCATAACGACATACGCAAGCGCAGATAGTACTTTAAGGATGAGTGAAAGTTTTGTTCTGTCCAAATATAAAGGGGTTAACTAACCATGAAATACCTTCTGCGCTTGCGTATGTCGCTTATGCATGCGTCGCTAGTGTAATCCAGACTTAATCTTTCTCATTGTTTAACAAAGGTTCTGCACCTTCGTAAATGAGGGACTTCACATCGCCGACGATGAGTTTGAACAGTATGAAGATAATCCCTTCACATACCCATGCCCTGATGAACAAGATGATGACGCTGGAGAAGGCGCCGAGGAGAACGAAGAAACTAATAGATATTTTGAAAGATGTATATAACAAAATACGAGCCATAGAAAAAATAGTTTTATAGTTTTACTAGTAGAGTCCAACTCGTCAAGGTTAGTGTTTTTTTTTCCCTAGAATTTCCCTTCAAATTTTTGGGACTATTTATATTTGAGTTTTTATTAGATTTTAGATATATTTTGTGGACTGGAGATAGCTTTGCTATCAATTGCCCACTTTCGATATTCTGGTTGAGTATTCACGCACAAAGCAATTGAAGACGAGGCTCCGGGGAAACAAAAAAATATATCAGGATTACTCCATTGTTTCCCCGGAGCCTCGTGTTCGATTGCTTTATCGAAAGTGGGCTATTGTCGCTAAAACGCTAACCTTGAAAAGAGCACTGAGATTTGATATGAGTGGGACTGGGCAGCATATGTAACGCTGACTCTCAAATGGCTTCCATATTCAAGTGTTTTGATTGGATGGTGTGCGCAGCTTTCTTTTTGATTGGTTGGGGGGTGGAAGCCATTTGAAAGTTCAGTTACCAGAAACGTATAAACTCTGGATCTGCCCTTCAATATATATAGATAGGTTTAGATATAGATGCCGTACGTGTATGAAGTTTAATGATTTTTTAAGTCTCGAACATTATTTTTCGACCTAGAAGTAAAGCAATCACTTGTTACTCCATCCTAGATTTTTAAAAAACATTATACATGCGCGCAGTCCAGATGATCTAGTTTATATATAGTTTTATCCCACACCATAGAAAATACAGCCAATCAGAAAGCAGGAAAGCCGTTACGTTGTATATATATTCGTCGGTATTTCACTCTTCCTTCCCATCATGCACTGCGTGTTAAATCTACGCATTTGTATTTTCTATGGTGTGGGATAAAATGGTTATACAATGGTTTATCGTGGCATACCATGGATATCCCACTTGTCACTTGTATACTAGAAACTACAAGTGACTCGTGGGGTATTCCACGGTATGCCACGAGAAACCATTGTATAACTAGTATCTATTTTTTTTACATAATATATGCAATCATGTTAGCATTGGGCCACTGCAATTAAATTTTGTTTCAGTCTCTATTTTTTCTTCTCCCACTTTGAAGACCTCGGAGATTCCTGTATCTTGGATCAAGAGGCTCTCTCGTGGCAGTAATTCTATGAGAAGCAGATTTTTGAATGCAGGATAATACTCGTGCGGTAACCTGGAAGATTTAAATTAAATGGAAAATCTTGGGATTAACGTTGAGACACCGGAAATTCCAGTGACTCTTTTCCCAAAATTAGAGAAGGAGAAAATAGGACATCCTCAGCCGTTGGGTTAAAACAATTAAGTGCAGCGGTCCAATAGAGTATATTTTTATTCGTGACAATATTCGTCCACTGAGAACTGATAGTAATATAATAATCAACAAACGATCTAGATTACAGGCGATATTCCTTTTATTGAGTTTTTTATAGAACGTAGTAATAAAATTTCAGATTTGTTTATATTTAGCTGTCGTTCTGTCATTTTTTACTGTTTCAATTCTGAAATGAAAAAGGAAGAAGGGCTTCGTTCGATCACCCGACAGAAGCGACCATGTTGGATGGCGAAGGGGAGAAATTTATATTTTTGGGGAACGGATATTCTGTTGCTTTTCTTTCCGACATGGCTTTCTGCAGTGTCGGCGGAGCGACTTATAACGCAAGGACGCTCCCGTTTTCCCTCTCGAAGTCCCAAGCGGCTGGCATGCAGTAAGTAGCGGAGCCAGGGTGCGTAGGTAGCTAGGTGTGCAGGTATTCGCATTTGATGAACTTAACTCTTTACTTATCAATTAAAGTTGAACGTGTCCATTGGAGGGCCAGGTCATTTTCCAGTGCATATGGAAATTTCCGCCGGGGTGCGAAATCTCTAAATGGTCATCGCTTGACGTTTTTTTCGGTCTAGACAGAAAGCCCTGTGGGGGGGGGGGGGGGGGGGGGTACTCCCTATAATGGACTATACGGGGATGCTCCGCCCGAAAGGGGTACCTTTTTCAGGCCGCAGGTATAGAAAAGGGGCGGGAGTTTGTGAGTTTTGGTATAAAAAGGGGTAGCTTTTCTTCAAAGGTATATGAAAGGGGGTACCTTTTCAGGTAAAAAGGTATATAAAAGGGTACCTTTTTGCTGAAATTTGGTATATAAGAGGGCATCCCCGTATGAAACGACCCGAAGTACCCCCCCCCCCCCCCCCCCCAGATCTTGTTGGAAGTCTGTTGTAAGCTCGCCTCTATGGTTTATTAGTTTGTTAAAATAACCACAATGATTTAAATAAAGAGGCGCTGGCTAGTCGTCCAGACATCCTTTCAGTTACAAAACC
Source organism: Anthopleura xanthogrammica (assembly GCA_964019055.1). NCBI lineage: Eukaryota > Metazoa > Cnidaria > Anthozoa > Actiniaria > Actiniidae > Anthopleura > Anthopleura xanthogrammica. The sequence goes on from OZ025206.1 coordinate 16,879,232, forward strand.
CCACTCCACCTCAAACGCAATATTAGTTTTCAATGTTAAAGGTAAAAATCAATGTTCTTGAAGTTAACAATTTTTGACATGGCTGTATCAGGTTCGACTCAGTTGGCTTGGTAGGATTTTGTAAAGAATGGATTTTGCTTTTTTGAGAGTTTTTTTTTGGTAATTTCTTTCACATGCCGTCGGGAGCTGTCGTCGGTTGTTAATCGTGTTTTTGCGAGTGACAATCGATTCGTTACCGAAGGCTTTCCGAAAGCACATACATGTACACAAGGAACAACATGGCGGCAAGTTTGAAGTAATGCAGCAAAATTTTCAAGGTTGAGCTTTTGCCTTGGACTATAAGATGCTCTCTGACTTTACTGCGGCCATCCAAGGTATTTATATATAGCTGTTGAATACTTATATGATAAAAATATGTACGAAAGCTCTTATTTTTGGTAATAATTGCATCATATTTCTACCTGCAGGTGGGGAAGATGTGAAGAAAGATGAAGAAGAAGACTTGTTGTTGAACGAAAAGGCATCTATACCAGTGAGTAAAAGTCTAGATTTATCCTGGAATACGAAGATGGAAAAAGAAATGTTAGTGTTATAAAATACGAAAGGAAGAATAAACCAAAAGTAAACAGCAAATTAAGCTCTCGATTTCTACTCCCGTTAAAGATTTTAAACTTTTGTAAGCTTAATGAGAACGAAAAAAAAAAATGGAGTAAAAACTGGATGCCTCACCCTCGATAAAACTAATTCTGCTTGATTGTTATTTGTTCCAGACCGGTTTATTATCAATACGGGTGTTTGGGTGTACAAATCTCTACCTGGACAAGCAGATTATTCCAGATCACTATGGACTGTATGTCAACATCACTGTTGGTGTCTCCTCCAAAACTACATCTGTCAAGTCTTGTCATAAGAAAGGAAAAGTCATTTGGGATGAAATTAAGAACTTTTCTATTCCTGTAAGTGCTGAATTCACATTTAATGATAGTTATTATGGTTAAGTTGAAAAACCTAGGATAAGGATGAGAAGTTGTTCTTAGTTGGATCCCGGGGAACAGTGCTCTGCTGGAAAATCTATTGTTAAAATGGTTGGCACAGTTGTAACATCACATTTGACAATGTCAGTCTATAAACATTACATCCACCAATACAGAGTTTGGCAATATTATTTACAAAAGGGAGTGGTGATTAATAGTAGATGAAGGATCTGTGGATACTTGGTACTGACATTCTCTATCCTCTAGATATCCAACAAGATCAGCAGTGGACTGAACAAGGTCTGTATAGCTGTTATAGGATTTGATAAGCAACAGGTCAGACCTAAATATAGAGTGCTGGGAAAGATTGATTTTCACTTGCACAAGATTGTGAAGGTATGTTTAGATTTCAGTAGTTGATAACCAGTGGGTGAATGTTACTTTACTGGAAAGCTTATATGCTCCTTGAAGTGTTTGTAGAAATGAGAGCACTAATAAATAAATGACTTGAAGGATTTTTTTTATTGCATTTAAATTATAGTTTTTGATGGGTAGTATTTCATGAAATTATTTGATCCTAATGTATCTCTGAGGTAATTCATTTTTAAATAACCATGAATGTTGAGAGAGAAGGAAAGAAAGAAAGAAAAATATATAACTTCATGCTGACTCTTTGTCATTTTCTAGAAACAATGGTCAATGGATTCTTTTGAATTGCAAAACAAGAAAAAGAGGGTAGGTTGCCAATTCCTAAGGGTTTAAAAAGTATATGTAAAAGGGTCTGATAGTTGTTAAGGGTTAGTGTAGGATCTATGCACATATTGGATGGGTGTGGTCATCTTAGTGTTGTTATTGTTCTATTAACAGTATGCTGGTGATATAACCATGTAGGATCTATACACATATTGGATGAGTGTGGTCATCTTAGTGTTGTTAATTATTGTTCTATTGACAGTATGCTGGTGATATAACCATGTAGGATCTATACACATATTGGATGGGTGTGGTCATCTTAGTGTTGTTAATTATTGTTCTATTGACAGTATGCTGGTGATATAACCATGTAGGATCTATACACATATTGGATGGGTGTGGTCATCTTAGTGTTGTTATTGTTCTATTAACAGTATGCAGGTGATATAAGCATAGAATTTGCTTTTGCCTATGGAACATTTGGATATGGATTATCAAATCAGGTGAATATAATATGTTATATTGTTACCTTAGATTAAAATAGTACACTAATAGACCATTTTCGAGATGCGTTTGCACTTTCAAAAATATCGCAGGTGCAGAAATGAGCCATTTTTGGGCAAGATGACGTGCATTATTGACTCTGCCCAAAAATGCCTCTGCAATATTTTTGAAAGCACTCGCACATCTCAAAAATGGTTTATTGAAGCAGGATTTATTATAAATATCCATACAGATTGAGAATATTCATTCATCAAAAGAGATGGTTGTTCAAAGTGCATTTCCTAGACTAGAACCACCAGATACTACTCTGAATGTTTTAGGGTGAGTTCAATGTTATTCCACATTTATTAGCAATACCAGCATAATCGAAATTTCAAATCAAAAAATCAAGCCCCAGACTGGTCAAATACTCACTATCTGACTAAAAATATCTGGAAATGGTCATATAACTATTATATTTATATTTATATTTATATTTATATTTATATTTATATTTATATTTATATTTATATTTATATTTATATTTATATTTATATTTATATTTATATTTATATTTATATTTATATTTATATTTATATTTATATTTATATTTATATTTATATTTATATTTATATTTATATTTATATTTATATTTATATTTATATTTATATTTATATTTATATTTATATTTATATTTATATTTATATTTATATTTATATTTATATTTATATTTATATTTATATTTATATTTATATTTATATTTGTGTACATAGAGTGTCATGTATTCCCAGAAAAGTAACACATCCTAAATACATTCCATTTGTCACCAAAGTCTTGGATTTGGAACCTGATATCAGTCCAACTTATGGTAAACTATAAACTATTAATAATGATTTTTAATTATCTTTAACAATCTTGGACAAGCTGAAGCTGTGATATTTAGTTGTGATTTAGTGTATTCCTGGAGCACTGATTTTTTTATATTCCCCTGACATTGAGCGGTTTTCGTGTGAGTGGGAAACATACAATACTGACTTACAGCACGAACACAGTACGACATGCCAAGCAGCATGGGTGGTGTGCGCTTCTGATGTGCCACCTCTCACCAATGTGACCAGGGTCGGTGTCATATGTGAGTAGAGTTGTTTGTTGGTTCTCAACAGTTTTCCCTTCTTTTCTCCGATTTTCCTCCCTCCACAAAGATAAACTTCTAAATTCTAATTCGATCTATCGGTTGCCTCATAATTGGGTTCTAGACCTGTGGGGTTTTTCCTCCACCTCCGAATGGTAAATTTGAGTATTTTTTATTGTCATCCCATTGTAATGTCTCCAGCAATTCCTCCAATCACAACGTGTAGTTACGGCTAGGGTAAGGTACAGTACATTTACAGTGCGGCTATGAATTTGCCATATCGTTTCCCACTCATATTCAAATGTTCTATTATTCTTCCTCTCCTCACTTTATAGTTTTTACTTCATATAGTAAAATCTATTGTTTGCACTGTTATTGTTGCATTGCAGGGAGACTGTTTTGCTTCGGACACACGGTGCAGCATTGCGCGTAATGTTGCAGGCAATAAATGTTGTGAGACATGTCACACGACGCAATTTTTTGCACACAATGTTGCGGAAGTAGAAAACGATCCTACTTCAGCAACATTGCCTGTAATATTGCGCGCAATGTTGCACCGTGTGTCCGTGCCTTATAAATTAGCTTTTCGTCATATGGAATTATTAAATATGGAATTACTACTTTCCTTCCCCTAAATTATTTTTAGGAATGAGAGTTTTCCCTCAAGATATTTTCAAGACTCGTCAAACTCTGAACCAAAAAATGACCAGGTAAATAGTTGTGAGGATATATCCTTCATAACTTTTTTAACACATTGAATTAAATTTTTTGAATATTTTACATTGATTTTTTGGAGCTATTTGAACAGCAAGCCCTTACAAAACAGTATTTATGATTTACCGTTATAGGTGTGGTTTGCCGACATCTCGTTCCTTTAAGAAAATAATGCTTAGAAAAATTGAGAATAATAAACAGTAAATATTCCAAAGACAAAGCTATTTTTTTTCAGACTGAAACAGAATTGTACAGAATACTCAATGCTGGGCAGTAGAGTTAAAAGAATCAGCTACCTCAAGAAGATGATGTTAGGAAAGGTAAAGTATTATGTCAACCAAAAACACCTTGCTGTAATGGTTTGCACACCACTCTGGCATTAGGCAGTGGACAGAAAGAGATTGTTTCAGTAGGTTTTTTAATTAGCTCCCAAAAAAAAGCGCATCGCGTGCTCTACTTCACCAGTAGAGTCATAGAACTTAGTTTCTATTGCTTAAACTGATATATTATTTGTTCTTTGAACTTTATCTTTGAATGTGTTTTACAGGAAACAAAGCACAGTACGTTAAATCAGATTGTTGAGCAGGATAGCGACTCTGATTCCAGTGAAGAAAAGTCCAATGTTGATGCAGAGACAACCCTTGGTTTGTCGGGTGCTTTAGCGCAGATGGCTAACATGACATTCCTAGCTGGAGCACCAGGTAATAGTCCCTTTCACAGTTCCCTGCGCCATCTTGAAAGGTAGCCGTGCCTTTGCATCAAAGCGAGGCGAACGGTGAGCTTGCAATGATATATAGGGACATAGAGACATGTGAATAATTGTCCAATGTATTAAAAAGATGTCTCTATCATTGCAAGCTCACCGTTCGTCTCTCTTCGATGCAAAGACACGGCTATCTATCAAGATGGCGCAGGGAACTGTGAAAGGGACAATTGGAAATCAAGAATTTTAATGAAACCTTTTTTGGAATCTCGGTGTAAATAAAGCAAAGGTAAAGCCAATACTTCAATTCGAAACTGCGGGGAGTGGTTGCCCAATGATCCTGTGCCTGAGGCTCATGTATAAAGCGTTCGAAGATGCGCACTTTACCCCTTCAAGCTATCAGTGCTCCTTATTACGGATATTTAAAGCTAAAGCTACAAAGAACAGATTGAAGTCGAAAAAGACATAGATATCCCGAGGATTGGACCTTGAACCTCTAGCTCTGAAGGCCGCGCACTAACCAACTGAGCTACACCTGTTCGAAATCCTAATTATGTATTTCAGTAAACTTGTCCGTGTCGACTTGATTGGCATAAAATTTCTGGGTATTTCTAGATAAAACGGTTTAGGGAAAAAAAGTTGGTTTTGTACGATTTAGAATTATGGGTTAGGGGAAGGCGGAAATGAAAGCTAAAAATTCTTAAATATCAGAGATTCGTAATTTGACCAACATCAGTTATAAGGCCTATAATGCGCCCCTGTCATCATGCATGATTATTTGTTGTCTTAGGTGTAATGCAGCGACGGAATGTACATCCGAGTGTTGTACCATCGGATTCTGACCTGGGTAGTGAGGTAAGTTGGATCTCATATATCAATGATCGGTGTTAATGTACGTCCGAGTGTCGTACCATCGGATACTGACCTGGGTAGTGAGGTAAGTTGGATCTCATATATCAATGATCAGTGTTAATGTACGTCCTAGTGTTGTACCATGGGATACTGACCTGGGTAGTGAGGTAAGTTGGATCTCATATATCAATGATCGGTGTTAATGTACGTCCGAGTGTCGTACCATCGGATACTGACCTGGGTAGTGAGGTAAGTTGGATCTCATATATCAATGATCAGTGTTAATGTACGTCCTAGTGTTGTACCATGGGATACTGACCTGGGTAGTGAGGTAAGTTGGATCTCATATATCAATGATCGGTGTTAATGTACGTCCGAGTGTCGTACCATCGGATACTGACCTGGGTAGTGAGGTAAGTTGGATCTCATATATCAATGATCGGTGTTAATGTACGTCCTAGTGTTGTACCAACGGATACTGACCTGGGTAGTGAGGTAAGTTGGATCTCGTATATCAATGATCGGTGTTAATTTTACTAGTATTCAATTTAGACAGTGAGTTTGTCAGTTAAGTTGTTCGTATAGGCGAATGAGACTGTGAGCTTTATGTGTTAGGGAGATGTACAGGAAGACAGCGAACACCAGGCTGAGAAAACAGGTACAGATGCTGCTGATACCATAGTCATTGATCATTGCCAAAGTAGCAAATTAAACCCCGGATCTTTACTTGGGAAATCAAGTATGATGTGTTAGTCTAGCCTGTCACTCCCTCCCCCCACCCCCCCCCCCCCCAAATAGGTCTCTGGTTGGATTCCTGGCGTCAGTATGACGTATGACATCCTAAGAAGGGTTTACGGGGTCTCTCCTCGGATACGAAGGTGGTATTCCAGTTTCTCCAGTTATCAACCAGCACCAAATTCCAATTCGATCTGTGAATAAGCCGTGCCCTGACTTAGATCAGCCCAGATGTCATTTCAAGTTTTGACTGATAAAATTGATGTAAACAAATACCGCGTAACTATATTATGTTGTATACTCTCATTTTTTGTTCATTAGATCGAGAGAAATCAACAATGGATAATCTAACAATTGAGACTGGAGGTTTACGTGGATTATTGGACCGTGTACTGTCATTCAGTAAGCGCTCACAAACAAAGCTTCAAACTCAGACGGCCGCGGAAGACGCCTCTGGTGAAGACGCTCATGATACACTAGAGGTAATAGAGTATCTCACACTCCATTTTCAAAAACTATTCTCTATTGCATGCGCAGAATCCTCGTCGCGACAAAGTAGGTCTTGGTTGATGCAAGAGAGTATGAAGTAAGACAACACATCTCCGTGCACTATGATAATTATTTGAAAATCTATTTTTAGCTGCGCGCGCAGCCTGAACTGAATCAGGAATCGCATGATAAGATATTCCAGGCTGCGCGCGGAGCTAAAAATAGATTTTCAAATAATTATCATAGTGCACGGAGATGTGTTGTCTTACTTCATACTCTCTTGGTGGATGTCAATCAAATTATTTTCATTTCGACACTAGTCCCGTGTTCTTTACACAAAGAATAACAAGAAATCAGTCATTCCAGCTATTCTTGCATAAATCTTCGAAACCTCTATCTCCCATCGCCTATCTCCTGTCTACTTTGGCTCTTGAGAATCTTTTTTGAAATATATGTGTTTATTTGTTTGTATAGGCTGAGGTACCCGAGGTTGCAGTTTTAGTGGACTCTCATGGCCGAAGAAAGGGGATGCAAACAGAAGACTTGCCGCAAGGCTTATCCATCAATCCCCCGACAGGCAAGTATTATAACAGATATGTGGGATATTAATCAAAAGGGTGCGTAGTGTATTAAGGGTAAAGGGTCGAGGAGAGAGGAAAGATAGAATACAAAGCATCGACGCAAATGAAAACAAGGTAGAACAAAGGAAAGGGAAGTATATACGGAACACTGAACGTTGCAAAACGGAGCGACCAACCTTCTACTTATTTTTGTTCTTAACTTTAGAAATATTATTCATTTTCTTGATAATTAGTTATAAATGTTTATACCAGACTTCTACGTAAGTGTTATTTCGGCGAAAAGGTAAAACCTAACACTTGCTTTGAATATGTTCTAATTTACATTTCTATTTCTATTTTTCCTCTTCCCAGATCAAAACGATGATGTAGAGAATGCATAACTACAAAAACAACACCATTTGAAGTCAAACCGTATGTAGAAAAAACACGTCTTTGATGAACAAGGATTTAGTCAAAAGTGAGATTTTTAATTCATCATTTACCTACTTCCTTGCCTACTTCCTTGTCTTGTTCTATAAAGTCCCTTTACGATTTCAACATGCTTAACTCCACTATTATAAATTTGTACCCCTATCAAAGGTGCTTTGATTATCCTAAAAACAAAAGCAGAAATATTGTTTTTCCAGTTACTGCATATTTCTTTGTTTAGAGCATCCAAAGAACTTTTTACCAAAACCTTTGTATAAATTCAGTTTTTCTGATTTTTGAAATGATATTTGATGATCCTGTGCGCACTTAAAGCAACTCTGTGCGCACTTAATACAATCCTATGCACAATTGATAAGAGCCTGTGTCCACTTGTTAAGAACCTGTGCGCACTTTAATACAAACATATGCGCACTTGTTAAGAACTGTGCGCACTTATACAATCCTATGCGCACTTGATAAGAGCCTTTGTGCACTTGTTAAGAACTTGTGCGTACTTTAATACAATCCTATGCACACTTGATAAGAGCCTGTGCGCACTTGTTAAGAACCTGTGCGCACTTTAAAAAAATCCTATGCGCACTTGATAAGAGCCTGTGCGCAGACAAACTAAATGCAGCGATAAAATAGCGAGCGGTATGACAGCAGTATAAGAATCTTTCATACAGTATTTTTATTGAAGTTGCCAAGGGAGACTTTTTACGACGAATTTCTCCTTATTCTAACTAGTACTGGCCACAAGAGACTTCATCATTCGTTGTTGAAATTTTAAGCGGTAAAAATATGAAGTTTTAGTTTCAACCCAGTTTTCTTTGAAATGTGATGTGCAGTTGATCGAAGTCGATAACCGGCGCACACGGCTAAAAAATCACCAAGACAATATCCATATAAAAACGCATTAGTCTAGGTATATTTGTGTCGTAATTTATCATTTTCTCTATTTTATTATACAAATTTATTTACTAACAAATGATTGAAGCGAGTAAACAAAATTAAAAATTGGTGGGGATGTCGGCGCAACTTAGGATGGCATTCAAAAAGATCACGAGGACAAGTAATCGAAGTGCGCAGACTGACATGGATTGTTGTTCGCAGCCAAAAGCATATTAATCTGTAACATGTATGGCAGTTTGGAAATCACCTGTAAAAGATTAAAGCAGACATTGATCAGTCTGGTTATGCTTGCCTGCCTGGCTGTGTCATCCGTACGTCGTATTCTACCAGACAGTAAATAAATGTCGCTCAATGTAGGGTGATGATAACTTAGATGCTCTCGAACCTCGTCAAACTAATGGATTCTCGTACAACTATTGATTTGATGCTGAGCCCATAACAAATTGCCTTAAAAATTAATTCAAGTTCGAAATACAAAGTAATGGTCATTGTCAATGGCTGTGAAGAATACGTTCAGGATGACCCTCAACCATCCATTTATCGATCTATCTTGTGGAAAGATGACAAAACCATAAGGTTAGTATTAGCGCCAGCTATCTATGGATTTCTCTTGATTTTTATGCTCAGTGCTCCAATTTCATGCTTTCTTTTTTTTCTTTTTGACCTGGATAATTGTCGTTTCCGGATATGGCGTATTTGCAGCCAATTGAGTGTTGCGTGCGCGACTGTGCACAAACCAGCATCCAACAAACACAAAAGTTTCTGGTTTTTCTAACACTTGTATTCCTTACAACACGAGAGGACCGCTGGTTCCAGAAGATAATCATGTAAGTACGAAATTCTTTTCATTTCTCTTTTATTTCTTGTTCTTTCACTCACACCAGTTTACGATGAAACGCATCTCATCTGATCCCATTACGACACGTAGTTTCTGGTTGGTTACCGGGTGGTTTACGAATGTCCTTGTAATATTCAAGGCCGTAAATCTATATTTGCAATCCCACAATCAAGTTTCCTCTAAAAAAGGACTTTCAGACCACGTGTCATGAATGAAATGTGATCATAAAAAAATGGAAAAAAGTGATTAAGATATTGTGATATACATAATGATAAAATCCTAATGTAAACTCTTTTTTCCCCAGTGATTTAACCTTGTAACACCGACCAATCCTGGGCTTCTGTTCACCTACCAAGCCCTAAAAACACCGACCAAACCCTTTGAACACCGACCAAACCGTTGGTACACCGACCAAACCCGTGTTATAAATGTGAGTACTTTTGCCTTACTATTGTTTATTTTGTTAGGTTTCTTCGTATTTTGTTATAACTGGAAGTGGATCCAACTTGAAATAATTGTTAAACTGTAAATTATTTATAAAATGAAAAGCAATATCCGATATTCAATTTACATTGAAAAGACAAAATGATTAGATCTTTCTCTACTACTGCCTCCTACTATAGTTATACTGTCTAGTGTACTGTACTATATACAAGCTTATTTCCATCATCTGTTATATAGCAATCACCCCTAGTAGAGTGTAGGGTGGAACAGGTGTAGCTCAGTTGCTTATGCGCGGTCTTCGGAGCTACAGGTCAGCGGTTCGATCCTCAGGATCTACAGGTCTGTTTCGACTTCTCTATAATCCGTGTAGCTTCAGCTTTGGATACTCAGAGCACTGATTGAGAGAGGGGGTAAAGTGCGCACCGTCTGCTTTCATTGATGTCAGTTGAATATCTATTGAAGGAAATACCGACGTTAAAATAGTAATTTAGTTTAATTATTTTAGTCATAGTAATAGTAAATGAACGTTTTTTAGTAATTGTTTTTGCGAGGTTTCAATAAGATTCCAAGATTCCTAGTCAGAATATTGCGCTTTAAATATACGGACAGGACACTCATATATCATAGTATAACAGGGCCAGTCAGAGTTTCGTATTGTGTGGGCTGTTTTTATTAAGACTGCAAGTCCTGTAATCAGAGTACCTTGGTATAATATACGCCCCAGTAATCATATTCGCAGTAGGACACTGGGTAGGCTAATTCAGAGGTGGTATCTTTACATGTACTCCCTAATCTAAACATTATTTAACTTGCAAATCAAAAACCCGATACCAAGTCCCTTAGACAGTGCTGATATAAATACTCCCATGGTCACAGTAGGACACTATTATAGGGATTTCGTTCTCAGTTGTAATATAGCACACCTCGTGTGAAGGGTGGAGAGGCGGAACTACGTTTCATCTGACCAACGACTAAAGATCAAAGTCCAAAAAATTACAGATGTTATTTAGAGCTCTTCCACCTTGACCAAAGATCTTAAAGACCTATTATAGAACCCGATGTTTGTCTTTGCCATATTGTAGAATAGAGATAGGCGTAAGCGTTTATCGTGTCGGTCCTAATAGACTGAATGACATACAGGGAGGAGAGGTCCTAATCGAATTGACATACAGGGAATCATTCCTTAAGGATTGTTCTTATATCAGTCGTGAGTAGGCAAAATAAATTTATCAAACCAGGTTCAGTCTCCAAGTGAAATCATTGCTGTGGGGGTAGAAAGATATATCATTTTGCGCGCGCAGTTCTGATCCGATACTTTGTGTGTACGTGTATATATATAATAGTTTATCAGAGCGCAAACATCAAAACCCTGTCAGTTTTTGCATTTCCTTTGAAAGCCTTTTCACGCTCGCTTAAGTAAACGCCAGAAGACGGTGGTTCTTGAAGAAGGTGGTTGTTGTATGCCTCTTGTAACAAAAGAAGACCGCAGCATAAAACGAGGCGCTAGGCGTTTTATAATTTATATTTGCGCTCTCCTGAGTTCATTTTTTTCAAGATTAGGTATCTCAAAGTGAAAAAATCTTCTATTAGAACCTATGCGCTAATGGTTTGTCTGTATGTAGACCGCGTTTCGAACATTTTGTTGTGTTTACACTTCTTCGACGCTTTTGTTTTTCCACTGTTAAAAACAATTTCATGTGCTTATGATATACTGCGACATTACTAAATACAACTATGTGTTTCATCTTGACATGCGGGCATTTATTTCATCACCCTATCACCTAACCATCGGCTTCTATCGTATTATTAGTCTTGTATAATGTTCTTTACTGATGTCACATATGTAACTATATCTTTACATAAAAAACAAACAAACAAACAAACTTTGCTGTGCGCGCAAATACAATTCCTGTATTGCCGACTCAGTGTCTCCTATGCGACAGCTCAGTGATTAAAATTAATCGTTTTTTCCTTTATTGATTCTTTTTCAAACATAGTATTGAATAATCTATTATCGTTCTAGGCCATCTGCCCACTTGCTTTAGTCTCGCAAGGGTTTGTGGGTACAACCTTGACCTGTTGTATACTCATCCGTTATTGGATCAGTATTAATACTTTAGTCAGTTGACCGTGGCATTTGGTGTTATGAACTGGCTGTATTCCAGTAGTTTATAGTAAAACTATTGCACTACGTTCTTGTTTGACTTCCAGATTTAATAATCTTGTTTTCGTTAGCGAGTGAGAAACTAAAGACCACAAAGGAATGTTCGATGCCTCTTATTAATTACTTTTGATACCACTACTACCAGAATCCTGTTCGTAGTTCCTTTTGTTGGCCTAATTAGCGCCATTATCGTGCGACTCCAGCCTAAAGGAGCGTTCAAACGTTTTGAATAAGAAAAAGAATTCGAATAGGATTTTGGTGGTAGTGGTATCAAGACGTAATAAGGAGAATGGTGAATTGGGAAGATGATATTCCATATCCTGTAATATATATAGTAATCTTAGTTGTCCTATTTATGACGCATCGTTTTCGAAGCTCTATACAACGACGCAGCTCAAACCTAACTTTTCATAGAAAGATTACGGATTAAGAAGCTCACCCTAGAGCGATCCTTGAAAATCCATTCCACTTTCCATAATGCCTAAATCTGTCGGTCGGATTTTAATTCCTTTTAATGCCCGCTATAAAAAGCTCTATACAACGACGCAGCTCAAATAAGCTAACTTTTTTGTGTCCATTGAAAGACTACTGAGCGATTAAGAAGCTACCTAGAGCGATCTTTGAAAATCTATTCTACTTTCGATAATGCGTAAATCTGTCGGTTGGATTTTAATTCCTTTTAATGCCCGCTATAAAAAGTTCTATACAACGACGCAGCTCATATAAGCTATCTTTTTCCTGTCCGTATGAAGGTTACTGATTAAGAAGCTCACAGTACCTGGAACGATCATCAAAAATCCATTCTACTTTCACTAATGCGTAAATCTGTCGGTAGGATTTTAATTCCTTTTAATTCCTTCTCTTATTTCTATATCGTAATACATATACCTAGGCATATTTCTTTTGTCTTTGTGTTGCTCCAAGATTATTGGAAGAGTTTCCTGTTCTCGAACATTCATGTGTTATAGCCTGGGGAGATTTTGTAATATATCTGCTCGAGGAACATGAATGATGATGAATATATATGCTAACTTATTCTGAAGGCACCTCCTCCTCTCCTCCCACATCACCGCCCTCTTTCTTTTGCCCGCCTCTTTTTTCCTTTTCTTAATCCTCTTGCGCTGCCTTTTGTTGGCACTAAAGCGTCATAGTTTAAAATCTTTTCTTGTCTTGTATCGGAAAGATTCCCTACTTTTTTAACTACGTTGATAGAATCTCATTCCAACCGGAAATTTGATAGGCAACATCAGATTCCTTTATCATGGCTACTACATCACCCTAGGGTTTTGAGAAATGTTTCTAGCTCCTCTTAGTACCTCAGAGAGTATCATCAATACCTTTTCTGCGCACAGAATCATCTATTAACAAAAAAATAGCGTCCCAGCTGCATATGTCTTCAAATCTCTAGATTTAAGTAACTGTCATATACAGCAATTTAGGTCAGTTCTTAACAAGAACCCGCTACACTCGTCACACAACAGATTCATTGCGCGTTACGAATACTTCGAATATCAACTGAATCTCCTGATCAATAATCGACTCAAGAAATAGAGAATCTCCTTCAGGTATAGGTATTTAAGTGGTAAATACATCAACAAGCCAGCAGCGTGATGTTGATGATGGCTCAGTTACATTATGCCTTTTCATGTCCTTCTCTTTCCTCCATTTCTGATCCATATCCTATATAACCAGCGCAGAATCCATTTTCCCTTTTATATCCATTCCCGTCATCGCTCCTCCTTGTTTCCTTTTTTCCTCCACTTCATCCATATTACGTCTCAATTTTTTCTTTTCTATTTTCTTCCTTTCTTTACTTGCCTTTTTTTTCAGGTTTATTAATCTCCTTTCTTTCTCTCCCATGAATATCTCATCTTTTCTAATCATCCATTTCCCTTCTCTTCCAATCTTTCTTTCATTTTCAAATTTCTATGCATTTCTATCCTTTTCTTTTTTCCTTCTCCTTCAAATCCTATTCTCATATTTCCCCATGCGTGTCATCTTTCCTCATTAATACTACTCTCTCTCTCTCTCTCTTCCATTTCCCTTCTTTTCACATCTTTCTTTCATTTTCAAATTTCTATGCATATATCCTTTTCTTTTTTCCTTCTCATCCAAATCCTTTCTCATATTTCCCTATGCGTGTCATCTTACCTCATTAATACTACTCTCTCTCTCTCTCTCTTCCATTTCCCTTCTTTTCACATCTTTCTTTCATTTTTCAAATTTCTATGCATTTCTATCCTTTTCTTTTTTCCTTCTCATCCAAATCCTTTCTCATATTTCCCTATGCGTGTCATCTTACCTCATTAATACTACTCTCTCTCTCTCCTCCATTTTCCTTTTCTCCACTTTTTTACTTTCTTTTCAGATTTCACTTAACCTGTTCCTTTTCCCTTCTCATCCAAATCCTATTCTAATTTCCTTTAATTCGTCTCTGCATCCAGTTTCCCTGCTTCTCTCTTTAATGCATATTGACGAACATTGATTATTTTAGCTGACCTTTGACTAACGAAGGATAAGCCGTTACGATTGACATTCTATTAAAATCCACGAGTAGCAACCTATCTATATTAGAACAAACTAATGTAAAGCCGCATGACCGACTCTCAAATGGTTTCCACCATGAGCCAATCAGGGAACGACAAAATCCTCACCATCCAATCACAACGCTTGAATACGAAAGCCATTTAAGAGTTACATTACTAGTTTTCACTATTATATTACATACCTCAAGTAACACGAGCTTTTTAGGCTGTAAAAATTAAAACACTCATGACCTCGAAAGACATGATATGGAACAATTCCAAGAGCACTCTAACTAAACTAAATACGTTTGTCTAGATCTCGTCTTGTTTTCCACCCGAGGTTGTCTGTGTTTTGGTTCCTGGTTTGGAAAAACGAACCCAAACATAAATCAACGGTCTCGTAATCCCGTCTCGAAATTCTCCGCACTTTCGGCTTCACATTGCGCTCACGTCTTCTTGTGTCATTTTTACGTTGCGATTATTTTGGAAATTTGATTCTCATTTTGGAATCTTTCCATGACTTTAACGATGGGCTTTATTTTGTCTTCCGATTTAATAAACAGGACAAGTGGCTCATGAGAGAACGTGACCTGGTATGTTCCAAGCCGCCGGCACCAACCAGCATGTTTGTAAATTGAATTAAAACATTTCTATTAATAAGTGCACAAAGTTCTAAAATTAGCATTCTCGATGTGAAGGAAGAACTTTACACGCAGTTTATAATAATATTTCTTTCAGAGGTCAAACAACATCCACATTTATTTAGGATTTCAGCCAGTCTATTGAGATTACCCACACCTCAAAGCAGAAAGTTTTATGACTTTATATCTTATTACGCTTTTTCTGACAAACCTAATACTGCACTAGGGTAAAAAATCATAGATACTGTAACATTGTAAGCATTAAAACACCTTTGATATGTACTAATTCTCTTTGGCTAGCTTTCATAGATTTACGGTATCTTTATTTACTTTTTTATATTTTTAGGGGGTGGGGTTGGAGGAGAACAAGAATGTTTGCAGATGATATCGTCCACACTAGTTGGTTTTCAGTATCAACGAATATGTCATTCCATTAAGTGCCATTTCTCCTATTACTGGTAATGCTTGACAAGATAAATAAATAAATATGTATTTAACAAAAATCTTGTCAGCTCAATGGACTACACGTGGTCTTAATGGAAACATTACGTCCCATTATAGAGGTCCATTCCCAAAACATTTGAAATGGGGAAACACGATACCTAAGTTAGTAAAAGAGGTCATTTAAAGAATACGGAGTCAGATACTTACTTACATTCTTGATCAGGTATATGTAATACAAAACAAATGTGATGGAACATTCTAGATAGGAATACCTACACGTACCCGAGACTAAGCTCGGCTTGCTCTTTCCTTTTCACTGTCCTTCAGTCTAACATCAAGTGATGTCATTCTTTTTATAACAGACTTTGCCCTGGCTAGGTCGTAAGCCAGTTCCTCGCTTCAGTGCAGGTTATAAGGGCTCTCCCCTCACTACATGACATTTGTATCGATCGCACTAGATGTCACATTTATTATATCAGTTTAAAGCTAAGCTGTGCAAACTCTGATAACAACATTGAAAGAAAAAATCTGTTCCGTATAAGACCTCTGTATTTAATCTCGCGTGCGTAAAACTTTCCGTGATCCGACTTCATACAATGTGTTTACAATTCAACCTATTTATTCCCGGGTCGTTAAATTCTGTGTAAATCACTTATCCGAACATGTAATTTACGCCTTTAATTACTTTATAAACGCCTTAAAGACAAATCGAACAAATCTGTGTAGCTTGATGTCACTGATTCACGAAAGAGCAGACTGTTATTTGTATCAGTCGCATTGACTGACTTTTTCACGCAACATGTCAATGGCGCGGTCCTAATTTCGTAGTTAACACCTAAACTTGGGAGGGTACCCTTTTGCTTTCAATTTAGTGATCGGGTAAACTGGAAATCCGGCTAGAGTCTAATGATGGATACTCTACTGTGCTCTATATATTATATAACACCAGTATAGGCACGCTTTACTCATTGACGCATCTCTTGTCAATTTCCTGTTGTCAGGTGAATGATTTAACCTCACCTTGGACTTAGTAGAATAAACAATCAGTATGGCGTTGATAAATAAGATGGATCTGAAGGAAAAGCTGTACTTTGCATCTACACCTAGGAAAAGTTGAAAATGCTTCAGTCAATCGTCAGTTTAATTTTCCATTCTTTTCTTTTTTTTTGAAGGAAAAGTCACGTTATTTATCCCACTCATTCAGCCAATGTCAGCTTGTACGCATGGACGTCATTCACGTCATGGCAAATCATTTGGCATTAATTTTCTTTGTTTCAAGGGTTTCACGTCAACTTATCTTGCCAAACGTAAGCAAGCAGGAAACAAAACCCAAAAGTGGTTTGAAACTACAAGGCGCAAATGTTCATTTTATTTGAAGTGGGAAAATAGTAAACCTTCTTCTTTCATTCTTTTCCTTTCCATTCCATTATACCATGCATTCCACCTCATCCCATCTTTGGTTTGTTTTGCTTCGATTTTTTTCATTTCATTTTCTTTGATAGTTAGAAAACCCAGGAATTTGGAAGTTTTCACAAGTAACTATTAACCTATATTTTAGAGTAAGAGTGCATTTAGCATTTGATTGTGATTGATATGATAGAGATGCTCAGACATCCATCCCTTCAATTCATTCTCAACTTCTGTCTTACTACTTTACTTGTTACTCGGCCCTACATCATCTTCACACGCAGCACATAAATGTAGTGACTCCAGATCTACGAGATGACCCAATAAATACTGGGCATACCAAAAATTCAACAATAGCAGATATCAGAGTTACATTCCATTGTCTTCAAACATTTGTTTTAAGTCGTGGCATTTGGTTCAGTTTCTATACATTTACTGTATTGTTGACTCAAATGCCTCGACTGGAAACAATTGTTTGAAGGCACTAGAGTGTAACTCTGATATCTGCTATTGTCTATGCAGTATGGAACTGCTACTTCTTGTGATGATGTTATTCTCCTAATACGCGAGTGCTAATTTAGACTACGATGCACAAGTGGTCGCCTCAAGGTACAAAAACGCCAACAGCATAATTTCGACCGTGTTCCGTTACTCGTTACCCAGTGAATTTAGACCTCGGATGGGTGACCTGTGCCACGGAGCAGATCTCAATTGTCGTTATAAATTCTGAATGGGGATCGAATAACTAAAGTCACTCGAAACAGGCTAAACCAGTTAGTCCTGCAACAAAACTAGATGGCTTGTTCTGATTGGCTGTTTTTAGAGAAAGCGTCGATTTCCATTTGTAGTTCAAGGTTATCACATGTCCAGTGACTTGTTACGTGTGTTGACATGCTGACAACACCAGCTTGAAGTGACATCAAATCGACTTGTTGCCAGGAATGTCTTTGAACCGCAAAAATCTCATCTCTTGATTAGTCGGATCGGAACTCGTCGGTCACGAGGTTTTTTGGCTTTGTTACCAAGCTTCAATTCCTGAAACAAAACAAATCAGCCAGCATTCATGCAGCGATCGCTACAGGCTGCAGCGACGGCAAAACCCTCTTAGTAGATATTCCATCCAGCATTTCTTGTCAATCTATTGTGAGCTTCGCATCCGCAAGGACTTTTCTGCACGAGATATACAAGGTGAGCAGGGAGACTTTTTTTTTTACAAATTGCAGTCGTATAGTTGTTTACAAGTTAGTCGTTCTTCCTTGATCGGTACGGAGCACATACCGCCCTTACCACTAGTCGAGGGTGTGGTGTACCGCCGAAACAGACTAGACATGTCTGAATAATGTCGCAAATCTGCCTTTATTGCTGCTGGGGTGTCTTTTTACCCAGACAAGTATTAGGATACTCTACTAGTAGTATGTGTGAATAGCTTGAGAGTTTCAATTGAGCGGCCGCCGTCCAGAACTAGTCTCCTCGTATTGTTATGTTTAGAGCTTTGGCACGGCATGTGCATTCATATTCTCATCACCGTTTGATGGTCCGTCAGAACTAATATTCTCATTCATTTACATGTCTTGTCAAGTTTATTCACTACTATTCAGTTGTTGTTAGTTTTTGGCAGCGAATCCCGTTTCGTTTTAAGGCAGATGTGAACACAGATAGATCACTACGATAAGAACTGTTCAGCTGTAGCCTAAAATCATTAACAGGGTGATTAGAGAATGTTTCTTCATATGCTGAAGTATTTTCTATATTACTCTTGTGTTATGTAATATTTCTCTAGATAAATATTTAAGATAGAAAAGTCCATGGTTCTAAGCTTAAGCATTATGTAATACCAGACCTAGTGTTTTGTTGTTCGCCTAAAGCATATTTCCAGCCATATAACATAATCTAGATTAGTTTGATAAAATTCAATCTGTTTCAAAGTGTTTTAACTTAGATAAACAATAAGGCTAAAAAGTCACGTCGAAATAACTTCACAACCAACTTTTTTGCCAAAAAGCCGGTCAAACTTCCAAAATGTTTTCTGTATATCTATTAAACTATCACGAGACGACGAGCAGAATATTGACGAACAAAAGAATAACATTCGCCAAGATAACTTGGAGAATTAATTTTCCCATACCGAGTCAGTTCATAACGTCAAAAGAACACGCCTTGTTTCGTGAGTTCATTCTTTTCAAACTGGCAATATTTTTTTTATTGGTCAATACAACTTTAATTTCAAGATATTTTCAAAATACAAATACCAAATGTTCTTTTATTCCTATCAGGTTTGTGTTTTTTTATGGTGCGTCATTCAAATTACAAAGTTGGAAAACGTCCAGTTTGGACCTCCGCGTGATGCCAAGACGTCTTCCCAAATGAACTCTTAACAAAACCCTGAAGATTTTAATCTATAAATACAAAACGAGGGCATTTGCAGTGCTCTTTAGATGAAATTCGATTGTTCAAACATGTTTTGTGTTTTAAGAAAGCTAGTTTTGAACTTGGTAAATATATGGTATTTATTAGACGTACTTGTAAAATATCCCTGATTGCTAAAAGGTATGACGGCAATATGCCAACTATTTAAAGATTTTTCCTCGAGTCATCGTACTTGGCTTTCGACAGGAAATCACCTTTTGTTCAATGTCAATCTTCAGAGCAACAACCGTAACGTAGAAATAACGGCGCTGCTTTCCTTCTTAACCAATTGATTAAGCTCAGTTTCTGTGTGGTCAGTTCCTCGGTACTTTAATCTCTACATGTTACTGGGTTTGTGGTCACTGGCCCGAGCTTTAGCGGAATAGACCCCATGAACGTGACGTCAAAGCAGCTCAATTTGAGAACAAAACAAAAGAATTCAAATCTCATGAGAATTGGAAACCTATTGTTTTGTCCTCCAAATTGAGTTGCGTTCCAACGTGCTGAAAGGGGTCTATATTAACCACTTTCACAATGTCAGGAGCTTAGCATCAAGATCTAAAGTCTAACTATTCGTGGAAATATTTGCTTTATCATATAAAAAAAACATGTTTATTGAAAAAGAATTAGGGGACTTTTAATATGTGGGAATGCATGAAAACGAGGCCACGAAGGCAAGATCTCAGAAATCCATACAAGACTCTTATTTTGATTTCTAATATCTTTTAGAGTTTCTGCAATGCCATTCATTCCTGACTTGGATAGAGCATTGCAGATTAGCTTTAATACTTGACTTTGAAACCATCAGCAATGATTAGGTATCCTACTAGTAGTAAAAAAAACTGGAACAACAACATCCTTAAGAGAGGGTCGTAGACATATTAAACTTAAACTAAGATCAGTAGAATCCCTTTCGCGACCGACATCGTTTGGTTCTATTGAGATCATCTTCGTTACCTGACAATGAAGTTACTAAATCCACACGTAATTCGAGACTTTGGATACAATCTTGTAACAGTTCGTTTCCCGAGCGATGAATCGCCGAGACACCGAGAGCACCAACCTATCGTGCAGTGCGGTCAGGGTACAAGTATAGTCAGGTATACATAACGTTGATGTACTGCGGTGAGCAGTTAAGTTGATAGCAGAGCAGCTGTAAAATCCTCTTGAGCTGAACAATACTAATAATGCGTTAGTTCCTTTAAGATTAAAAGCTTTTCTTCGCGTCTGTTAGACGCAATTCCCTTCCGGATGGGAAAAAAAGGTAATTCAGCAAAGATCACGAAACCCGACCCAATGTTGGGCGGTAAATTCTGTATGTAGCAATCTATAAAAACAGTGAGGCTTTTTTAGACCGTTGGAGTATCCAACAGGATAATATATTATAGATCAGGGAGACACATTCAGATCATTCGTAATCCTACTAACTCCCGGGGACCTCCCGGGGACCTTGTTGACGACGTTTCTTTTTTCGGTTGCTACTACAGTAGTATGAAATATAAAGAATAGCTGATTCGACGTTGGAATTAAAACGCTTTTCACAAAGCTAACATGATAGAGCCAGAGAGAGCCAGGATTTGCAGCTGTCCACGGTTGCAAATCCCGGCTCGCTCTGGCTCTATCATGTTAGTTTTGTAATAAGCGTTCAGTTTAATTCCAACGTACTCCCAGCTAGCTATTCTTCATGTTTCCTTGTTCTCTGTGAGTTGATTATTTCATAGATCCTACGTATACCTTCAGCATTTTCGCATGCGGTGCTGTTTCTTTTTCGGTTGCAACTAGCATCGAGGGGGGGGGGGGGGTATTACCCCCCTTAGAATTTGATCAAATTCCTAAATAAACTTCAACTTTGATGATACAAGCCCAACAAGTATTCTCTGATATTTTTAATTAAAGTTGTCATTCACTAGTCTCGTTTAAATGCGTTTTAACTCATTAGTGTCAATACGTGAAGCTGGTGCAGATGGGATAGGTTAAAAGTCAAGTTCTGACGCCACTGTTGTATCTTCTACGCTTATTTGTAGCTTAATTATCGTAGCTTTCTTATCAAAATTACTTATTCTTTTTCCAATCTGTGCAAAGAATCAGTAGACTTTTAATGTATGTAAAGATATTTTGTTTCATTCACAAAAATTGTCACGTACAGACCTTATGTACTGTGTGGTTTTCGTTTGAAGAGAGAAAAAAAAGGACGAAGAAAAAAGAAAATTATGACAACATTTCAAGGTTTTTGATTGGCTGCCACAGGTAGCCCAGTGAGTGTCAGTTAAGTCAAGTAGCTCAGTGTAAGGTGTAAAAAAGTTACTATTGTATTGGTCACCCTGTACGGTATCATCAACCAGATTCATCAATCCACAAATTAAGATCTCCTTGTCTGTTGAATGTTTTGTCCTCGTTTGTGAAGTTCAACAAGTTTGTTGATGAAAAGTGACCAGTTTTGAGGATAAAGGAGTATAATCTGTTATGTAAGCACAACTCGCTCAAAAAACTGATCCTTAAGGACCTTTAAGACAAATTACATCTTTAGAGGCGATTATGGCATCAAATATATATCTTCCAGATCAGGGGGAAAATGATACAAAGTGATGGGTTCTTGGAAGCAGTAAACCGTCAATTGATACTTTCCTATCCCACACTCCCCTCCTATCCCACAGCTTGAAGCATAGGTAATGGAGCGATCCATTAACTATGCTTGAAGCTAGATACAATACGGAATGTGGAAATGAAAGCCACGATTAGCTACAAGGGCAATATATCAGGTACTTTAAGCTAGGATTATTGAATCTAGCGCAGCCATAAACTAATGTGCCCCACCGCAGTGCCTCGACCTACCCAGACTCACTAGGAGACATGAAATAAATAAATTTACAGCAAGAGATTCCATCTGAAGTAAGATTATTAATTCTCAATCGTTTCATCAGTTATGCCTGTGGTTGTACCGCAGTTAGACATCATATATAATTAGTTTCTGATTAGATCGATAAGATACACGAGGTAGTAGACAAGCCGGGAGATGTACACCGGTCTTTATCAGTACCACGTCAAAGAATTCTAATTACGTATTACTACGTGAAATACCAGCACGTACTGGAGCTAGGTGATATTTCATGCTAGATATTTTGCATCGGTTTTTAACTAGTTAATCAATATAGATGTTTTTCGAGACTCGAATTTCAGAGTCTGCTTTTTTTTCTTCTGGCGGATGAGGGGTGGAGCATGGGAGCGCTGCCCTAAAATAGAAGCTAAACTTATGGCGAGTTCTTTTTCAGAAGTGAAAGGGTTATTCGTATTTCACTGTCCGTATTACTACGTGATCTGACTGTAAATTCCAGCACTTACTACCCTTTGTGTTGGAGCAGCAATGTAACAAGGGGGTGGGGTAGGGGGCACTGCTCGATTACAGAAACAGAAAAGGCTAGTATGTAGCTAGTATATTGTTTCGGATGAAATGCATTAGAAATAAAATAAATAATTATTATTCATTTTACTTTAGACAATATTACATGACCAACAATTCTTTTCGGTCTTGGAATGCACTATTCAGTATTCAGCGTTTTTTGAAATAGCTGTAATTTGCCTCATGATTTATCTTATTCGTTCCCGCTTCCGCAAACGGATAAAAAGAGGCAGAAGTGTTACTCAACAAACTAGTTTAAGTATCCTGAACGAAAAACGGAATAAGAGAAGCAGGAAGATCAAAAAACTGCATCCTGTGATAGATTGCGGTTTCGGAAATCCAGCAGATAAATGCGCGTATTCCGGGTAATTTGGATTACCTGTTTCTACAATTACCGGAAACCACAAAGTTCTCTCCTTACTGCAACAGCAGAATCAACAAAAACCGGTATGAATCCCTGCTTCTCGTTGCTAAAATATCCTGAACTTGACCTTGAATTTGGAACATTAGGTAAACAGGGGAGAGGGGAGGAAGGAGTGAGAACTCCACCTCTTCAGTTTTCTGCTCTGTAAGATCCTATTTAAAAAAATGCGCAACTTTCCTTATTCCTGTACGCTTCGAAAACGATTAGTCGGTAGGGCACAATAATAATAATAATAATAATAATAATAATAATAATAATAATAATAATAATAATAATAATAATAATAATAAATACTTTATTTAAAATGGAAAAATCTAGAATTTTTATCTAAAGCCCGTTTTACACAATCGCGATTTTTGGTGCGATTTTTAAAAATATAATAAAAATTGACTCATGCTTCTAAAGAGACATTTTTCCAGGTACAATAAGCTTAGTGTCCGGAATAAAATTTTGCATTTTACATTTTAAAAAATGTCCTTTTTTCCATCAGTAACAAAAGGGTCACATAAAAATCATTGTAGCGATTACTTTTGATAATTTCAATTTGATAATTGGTTATCGTGAGACTTTTAGGAGACAACCCGTTGAATGAATTGCTTGCAATAGTTATTAATATTCTTACTACACTCATACAACCAGTCATTAAGGGTGAAATCCAAGGGTACTTATAATTAAGTGATCTGTATCTCTCTTGGCGTTCATGTAGTTATATAAATAGCAGTACCTCTTGGATGATGATTATCAGATCTAATTAGCGATGGAAAGGAAAGGTTCTTGAGTGAGATGACTACTACTTCTGATCTTTTTGATTAGTCCTGGAACGAGTCCAGGAAATTTACCGGAATAAGTCCAGTAGAACATTCTGGAATAGCTAATTGCTTGATAGTCCAAGGTTAGGTAAATCTCACCAACTGTCTTGCTTTCAAGAAATGAACCATCGGTTGGTCTCATAGATTTGGTAACTCAGTAATTGCCGTATTTACTCTTCAAAGAGCGCCGCCTTCAAATAAGCGCTGTCCCGAATAAGCGCTGCAACCGAAACACTAAAAAGTTAAAGAGCGCCGCGGCGGTTCACGCTTTGGTAAAACTGATGGTTTTTGGTGTAAAGACAAAGGATTCGTAAGCCCCATTTGTGGATTTTGATGCATATGCCAAGGTAGAAACCATAGGTTTGGTAACTTAAACCCCATTCACACTGGACCTTTAAACATGTTTAAAGGTTGTTTAGTTAAACTAGTGCCCTTCCATCAGCCTGTACGCCTAACTAAACAACTTTCAAAGCTTCTTTAACTAAACTACTTTGGGGATGTAATTTCAACCCTGTATAAAGATGGCAGCCAAATTAATAAATACCAAGGTTAGTTGGTGTGAATGGGGCTTGGGTAACATATTTATGTAAATATACAGGGTTCGGGAAACCGCACTGATTTTTGTTTTGTTTTTGTAGCTTGGTTCCGGTGTTCAGAAACTACCTTTAGATTCTATTCTTTAGTTTCTATTTATTCTATGCTCCGGCACAAACAAGTTTCTCGACACTATATCGACCATATATATAATAGAGATCATGCGTTTCACCAACAGCACCGTTTTCTTTCTCTAATAGTGTTTTTTAAAAGTCTTGTTTGTTTCCAAGTTTTAGTTAACCGCAAAGGTTATTTACACTGGCTGAGCATAAAGTGGGATGCCCGCAAACACGAGAATCGATTTGTTTTGAGGCTTGCCTTGGTCCATCAGCCAAACCACTAAATCGTTATCTTTCGATAGACAAAGCACTTTTTTCCGGTTATTTTAGTCATGAATCGATAATGGAAACATAGGTTAGAATAGCTGCTGATTCACAATAGAGCCGGCGGCGGGTATTCTCATACATAATTCTGATTGGCTGATAACAGCGAGCCTTTCTCTTGAGTCTGGGGCAAGGCGCCGGATTACTTGCCCACGATCGCGAACTGTATATCTGTAACCAGCGTACTGCAGCTGATTTTTACTTAGGCAAGAAGTGAACCTTATGAATGAGTACCCTGCTGCCATAAGTCTCTTTTCGCATTTATCATTATGCTGAGTCTTTCCGCCTTACTGGCTTTTGCTTTCATTCTCGATGTTTACGAACCTCTCTTCGTATTCGGCTGTTTTCTGTTTGAAAATGCGCCTAGTTATCAATCCAAAGCCTTGTATGATATAAGGAGCAAGCATAAAACCGCAAAACGTCCTCTGGCAAAAACTGATACCGCAACATGCGTGTGCGTAACTGAACTTATAACTGGTTACAAATGAGCTCTTACCCTAATTTCGGCATGGTACTATGTAACGAAACTCTGCGCATGTGCAAAAAGAAAACAACCGAGTCTGGGAAGAGGGTTTCTCCGGGTTCTAAATTCCAATTTGATCATAGAACGAGGTTCACAGGATTGTTATCCACTGGATATTAAGTGACTACCCTTCTAAAACAAAGAACAACAGAAAACAAAAGCCAGTAAAGCAAAAAGACTCGGCAAATAGAGAAAGACGAAAAACAAGACTTATACCCCGTTCACACTATAGCTTAAACATGTTTTAAAGTAGTTTAACTAAACATGTTTAGAAAATTATTTACAAACATTGTTCACTCTTTGATGAAATAATACATATAAACTATCCTTCATATTGTACTGAACAGATTAGAGATAAAATAATTACATTGGGAGCTTTCTAGTCTCTAAACATTTTGTTTAATAAAAACTCAGTTTAACTAAACAGGTTTTGGTGTGAATGGGGTATTAGAAAAAGACTATTAACAGACCCCTTGCACTAAATCCCTACCTGGTGGTAAAAAAAAGTGAAAAATGTTGAGATCGAAAAGATTTCAATCCTGAGAGAGAAGGGAGTTCTTTTGTTTTGACCCCCAGATCAGAAATTATCGCAAGGGGTCTTTAAGAAGCAATAATGATTGCTCTCTTTGTGACTAAAACTATTTGTTGCGCATGACGGTAATATGCATCTACATTTGCTCTGGAACGTGCAACGCAACATTATTGCGCGACAAGCTGCACGATTTTATTATTGTACATAAGTAAGAAAACAAGCATGAATTTAAGAATTAATATCATTTTTCATTTGACTCGTATCGTATTCTCTTAGGTTATATAGAGGGGTTTACTGCAGTAATGTCAGTTAGAGGTTAAACAGTCAGATCTCAAGTCTTATGTCATGTTTTTTGTTTTGTTTAGTTTGAGCGCAGTGAAGATGATGATGATCCATCAATATTTTATACTGGTTGTCTTTATAGTCGTAGCCAGCCGTGTTTCAGGGAACCAAACTTTTCCACGTAAGTATCTTATTTAAATCTAGAGTTATAAATACCATCTACTGTCTTTCATTCACCACTGTACTCTGAAGATGATTTCCGCTCAGGTTGTCGAAACGTCAGTCACCGCCAACAACAGTCTTTCTCAAGACTACACTCACCCGGACGATCACATTACTCACTCCATTATTTAAATCTGTTGATAGTATTTAGCCATTATACTTTTTTACCAATTTCACGAAAGTTAAGTTCTTCATTCGAGTTGTTCAACAGTAAAGAAAATAATAATAATCAAGAGAAAACGCGCGAAGTCTAAATTAACTAAAAGTTGCAGAGGGGACAACATTTTGTAATCGCCACAATTTTTCTCATAAAACTACTAATACATATCAAATTTTTTTGCAAATTGCTGCAGTGACTTGACCTCGCACTTTATCCTTCCGTGTGGCATTTACGCCAGTTATGTACAGTTGGGCCGGGGTAGTTAGTAACAGAAGAATCAGTAGAAGGCTCTCTTACTCATTTTGCTTTTATTGCTCTCTTTGCCAATTGCAAATTGCAAATTATACATTTGCGATTGATTTCATAAATCATAGCACGACTCTTGTTCCGACTCTCAAGTTCAAGCTGAAGCGGAATTAAAGTATTTTCATACACACATTATTCACCAAAGGCGAGGTGAATATCGTCTCATAATCACCGGTCGCTCGACCAATCACAGCGCGCGAAACTCTATATTCAAGGCTAAAATTATTCTAAAAATCTTTCTTTTCCTTTATATTTTTTCGGTCCTTTTATTTAACCTGGTTTCAGTAGCGACACGCCTGCACAGAATTAACTGCACAAAATTGACTGAATTTTTTGTTTTACCTAAAAGGGTTAACTGACCTTGAACTTAGTATTCATCAATTAACGATTTTGCCTGACACACGTCAATTTTGTAACAACCATGTCAGCCATCACGTTGGCGAACATTTTCAGCTGACAATCACATGATGATTATGCCTGCTTCAGTTATAAACTTTGTGTTTCACTAAATATCTGGTGTCTTTACTGTGTAGATTGTAGTAGTCCCTTATGGAGTCCTCTACCAGTGACCCTTGTCCACTTACCTTCTATTTTTCTTTACTGTGTAGATTGTAGTAGTCCCTTGGGCGTGTCCAATGGTTCTATTCCCGATTCACAACTGAGTGCGTCCTCTACCAGTGACCCCAAACTCTATGGCCCTCACCAAGGTCGATTGAGTAGTAAAGTTACAAGTACAGGCTGGTGTTCGGCAGAAGGCAAGATTATGAAGGAATATCTTGAGGTAGATCTCGGCCAAGACATGAGAATATCAGGCCTCGCTACTCAAGGAATCAGATTCTGGAATACGACTACGAAAAGGTACGTTAATATTTCATATTGGATAACTTTTTCCCTCAAACAATCGTGCTGTTGTTGCTGCTATTTCAACTACTGCTGCTTCTACTTCTGCTGCTGCTAATGATGATGATTTTTTTTGCCGCCGTACTTATTGTCACTGTTGTCACATGCCGCTACTGATGCTATTATTGTTTTCGTTGTTTCTGATGTTGTTACTACACTTGTTCTGGAATGAAATTCTTATTCAAATGTTACGTCCAAGCACAAAAATATACAGCTATTTCAAAAAACGTTGAATACTCTGTATATTGCATTCCAAGACCGAAACGCATTTTGGGTCTTATGTAATATTGTCTCAAGTAAAACAAATAATAATATTATTTATTTTATTTTTAGTGCATTCCATCCGGAACAATATACTAGCTACATATAGAGAACAAATCGCTGTTATTTTATTTTTTACTTCAAATTAACAAGACCCACAATGACTTTCGGTCTTGGTATGCACTATTCAGTATGCAGTATTCAATGCTTTTTGAAATAGCTGTATATTCAATCTATTGTTTATTATACCTCTATCAGCTATGATGCCCATCACGTGACCAAGTTTTATCTATCATACAAGAGAAGCTACGACGAGGACTGGAGGTGGAGACCGTATAGAGAAAACGAAGTCACCGTCACGGTAAACAACATAATTGATTCATCTTTAGACTTTCCTTGCATCGAAAATCTGTTGCTGCTTTTGTTGTTCATTTCTGCCCCTTCTCCATGACCCTCAGTTCGGTTGTCAAATGCACCCCACCCCAACTACGAGTAAACTTGATCTTTTTATTGATTGGTTTATTGACATCTGAAATGGAAAAACCTATCATTAATGCTGTATCAATCATGTAGCTGAATTAATATCATTACATGCCCTTTTGTGAGGGGCAAACATATCACTGAGGCCCCCCACAATAATTTCAGATGTACTGTATATTGAACACTGACAATTTTAGGTCTGTTACTAATACACAGGGCGTTTTAGAATATAACACCCCCAATACTTTTGACCTAGGGCCCCCAATATTTTTGGCCTCGCTACGGACCTGTATATGTACATTTTTATTGAAAACTTGCCCTTAAGCTGGTAAATATTCCACAGAAATGACTTCGATTTATATCCTAAATTCGATAGATTATTAATGTTATATTTTGCCTTTGTTTTTCCAGTTATTCGAGAGTAACCAAACATCAGTCAAGAGACACAATCTTCTAACACCACACATAGCTAGATATGTCAGGCTCATGGTCTTGGAAGGACTTGGAAACAGAGCCTGCTTCAAGGTCGAGTTGTATGGTTGTCCGTGGACTAATCGAAGTGAGTCATACATTCTCCTGTATATCACCTATCTGAGCTTTACCAATGAAATACTAACATTCATAATATATATAAATATACACATGGATATACAATGAGATATGGAGAAGCCGAAAATGGCTGTCATCCACGAAAGTGGACAGCGGTATATTCATGTGCATTGCAGGCGTTGCGCACCACGTCATTCTGAGGGATGGGTGGGCGGGTCACACACGCTCTTGATGTCACTGGAACGAATATGCACACGTAATACATCACAAGAAATTGTGGGACACGTATTGCTATGTTAATCTTGTTTATCTCCGGTACTGAGAATCTTGCATGGACTACAATATTGAATTCTGATAAGTTGCGCGCGTATCTGCATGTAAGACGCTCTCATATCTGCCTTCCAAGAATCCCGTATTTGCACTAGCAAAAGCGTGCATCGTATAACACACGGTGCATTTTTGCGCGTATCTGCATGTAAGACGCTCTCATCTGCATTCCAAGAATCCCGTATTTGCACTAGGAAAGCGTGCATCGTATAACACACGGTGCATCTTTGCGCGTTTCTGCATGTAAGACGCTCTCATATCTGCATTCCAAACATCCCGTATTTGCACTAGGAAAGCGTGCATCGTATAACAAAACGCACGACAACCGTTATTAATGTGGTATTTCAAAGTTACCGGCATTACCTCACAGTCATTTTCTTGCTTGTAATTTCAGATGGTCTAGTGTCTTACCGTGTGTCTCAGGGTAATGGCCGATCTAATGGTCCAGGTCTTGGAGACCTGAGAGATGTTGGTTATGATGGGCGTCGACTTGCCTATGGCACTAAAAGAGGAGTGCTATCCAATGGTCTTGGTCAGTTAGTAGATGGTGTACTAGGGGTTAACGTCCCTTGGAATGACACTACCAATTCTGCTTGGATTTCCTGGATTGGGTGGCGTGACCCTGTCACGGTGCGTCCTACTATCAACTTTAGGTTTTCCTCGCAGAGAAAGTTTTCAAAGATACGTTTTTATGTTCTAAATCAACCAGGAGCTGAAAAACTGCTTTTTGGAAAGGTGAGTCAGTGTGGAAGTGATCGTAATAGCAGATATTACGGATGCATGCAAGTGAGATGCAAATAAGACAACAAACATGGTATCGACCCGATAGCCTTACTTGTATGATTCTTAAAACAAAAGAATATCTCATTGCAGGCTTAACTGTAATAACAGCATTGTGAAACTCTCTGCGCACGACACGGTCATAGTACACAAGAGCACACAATTGGTTATGACAAAACACAGCGCGCTGAATACTGCTCATCCAAGTAGAATGCTGCGCAGAACATACAGTACCTTCTGTGGCACTTCTAAAAGCGATGACACACGATGTATCATTGCGCGCAATATTGCAGACAATATTGCTGAAGTAGGATCGTTTTTTACTTTCGCAACATTGTTTGCAGCGTCGTGCTTCGTGTGACATCGATTGCCTGCAGCATTGCACGCAATATTGCACTGTGTGTCTATATCTTAAATACGTCATACAAAGTTTGCTTTAGGAGCATATGAACATGACCTGCTTGGTTAATGCGCTACATACAAAGTTACACAGTTGGTTCTTAGTCAAACTCAAACTCTCTCTAATCTCTGACTTTAGTCGTCACTTTTTTGTTTCCATTTCTCTGTCATCTACGCTTGAATGCCATTAAAACGGAGCGCCTCAACAATGGAGGGATTTGCGCTTACATATACTCTTCCCCTACACCTGGTACTATCAGTAAGGTGCGCTAAAATCATACTGGTTTGAAATTTTGAACATTGATCGAACCAAACAACACATGTACACTGGAAAAAATCAGTGAGTTAGTAAGTATCATTTCATATTCTACAGGTAGTTATATCATTCAGTTCTGATGGAGAGTATTACGCCTGGAAAACCGTGTTTGAACCAAGTCTGAAGAAAAGAAGAATGAAAAACGTGGCTTTCTTCCTTGACGTGGACCTCAAACAGAACGTTGGAAAGTACATCACTTGTGACTTCTTCTATCATGGCTGGTGGGTGTTGATCAGTGAGGTGGAGATCTTGTCAGGTCAGTATCCAAATACTCTTCTCCACCCTCTATAGGAGTAAGATGCAGAACATGGTGTACTCTGATCTGCAGTCTTGGACAAAAAATGTTAGGGAATTTTGGGTCTTATGCCTAAAAATTAAGACCAAAATTTGATTAACCTCCTCACCCCTTTCAGAAAATATATACTTTTATGGCAAAACTGATATTTTAAAAACCCGTGCAAAATTAGAGGTAGCGCGTATAAGGTGCGGTAATACGAGCAACCAACAAAATCGTGCAACTTGTCACGCAACCAAAATCGATGCAAGTTGCAAGTTGCAAATTTTTTATAAGAAGTAGAAGCACTTACTACTTTTTGCAACAAGCAGCGGCCAAAACTTGCAACATCGATTTTTGTTGCGCGACAAGTTGCGTGCTGGGTGGTAATACGATCAACGCAACAATGATGGCGACAAGTTGCACGATTTTGTTTCTCGTATTACCGCAACTATAGGGGCCCAAAACCCCTCCTGATATTTTAGTATATTTCATCCTCGTTAAATAAAGTGATATCAACATCGTAAGCCCTCTTTGACCCTGAACGTAGTTACATATTCGTCAAGTACTCTCAGTAAAAAAATCAATGACGTCCGTTGCGAGTTCGTTGCGAGGGAAATGTTGTAGTAGGTAGTCCATGCAACAAAAATATTTTTAATTTACCGAAGTTTGCACGGTGACCACAGCCTACCGTATTTGACAAGGATGTGCTCAGTTTGTCTTTTATTTCTACAGTTCCAATTTATGGTCCAGTGTCGAACCTAAATAGTTCAGATGTTGATGACAAGAAGAAGATAAATCCCACGCTGCCACCTATCATACCCACTGATATTGATATCAGTATCAATACTGATATTGAATTAAATGTCAAAGGTAAACAACCGACAAGCAATCATCTTACTTCCAAATTTACTTCCCTTCTTTTCATTAGTATTTTTTTTCATTTCTTTTCATTTCTTTTTTCTTTTTTTCTGTTCGGGTTTTTTTCTTTCTTTGTTGCTGTCCTCACTTATCGTTATTTCTCTGTTTTATCTTATTCAGAATCAGGTAGACCAAAGAAAGGCTTCAATGGGGACGCCATTCTGTATGCTTCCATCGCAGCGGGAATAGTCGGTGCTATTCTTTTGATATCTGGTATTATCCTTTGTCTCCGACGAAAGTTCAAAAGACGACACCACAGCGACACGTCTGAACCTCTTCGAATCTTAAATCCTCTGAAGAAGAACTCAATCAATCGAAATAATGATCGAGGTGTACGCGCGGCGAAACAAAAGCTGAAGGAAATCGAGATGGAAGAAGATGATGAGAGTGAGAGTGAGATGGATGGACACAACAAAGACATAAAAATGAGAATGGAGGAGGAGGAAGACGAAGAGGAGATGTTTTGTAAACTCAACAACTGGAAATCAAACTATGGTCATTCCTTGTTTAAAGATGGTAAGTCGTGCATAAGGTTGCTGCATTAGGCGAGTGCAAACCATACTGCCAACGACAGCGCTGATAAGCTAAAGAAATAGAAAACGCGCGCACGTGCTGTGCGCAGTTGTAAATCACGCTGCGGGAATTGGCAAAACACGAGGGAAGCGTTAGGAGAAGCATGACGAAACAGAAAGTGTGCGCACATGCTGTGTACTCTGATAAAGCACGCAGAGTCATAACAATTATTCTAAAATTTAAGATAAACCCGTCTAGCTCACACAAACGTCACGCAAGGTTTTTCCTTTTATTTTCGTTTGCCGTGCGTCAAACTAGTTAGTTTCAATAGATTTTTCCATGACCACAGAACAACAGATTTAAAGCGAGGCTGGAGTAGGCAAAACAGTAAATTTATGGATAGAAAACCCAAGTCTCGACTGCGAATTAGGGAATGGTCTATTATTCCAATTAACTATTTAACAATTAACTTTACTATTTAACCTCATTCTTTAGGTTACCAAGGAGAAACATCAGCTAATCTCAGACCTGTATCACGCGAGATTACTCTAGAAGATGAGAAAGCAGAAGTACTGGCTGAGATGCGCAGACTGTCTGATAGTTCAGACCAACTGTAACTCTGCATCTCACAAATTAGAACTACTGGGCTACCTGTGGTGGTACTACATATTTTAATCTGAAAAAGAGAGGCAAGAAGTAACAGCTGATGCTTGCTTAACGAAGAAAAGCCCTCTACAAATAAGAAGATTTTTACTTGGTCAGATTAAGAGGATATACTACCATGGATCTGAATGACCTAGAGATATTTTTTATTGTAGAGAAAAACAACACTTTTGTGTTTGAAAGCCGCCACAAGTACTCATCAAATTTTGATCCAATTCTCGCTGGATTTCAAGAGTTTTAATTCCTTGCTGAAGTTTAGTATCATTTTGATTCAGGTATATGATCCGAAATAAGAGCACCTTGATCTTGATTATTCCGTAACTGTACATAACACGATATCATATTTAGAAGTGTGAGGATTTGGAGGAATTCCTAGTCAAACCAATCACAGTCTAATATGGACTGAAGTGAATAGCAGTTAGCGTTTGTAGGCTCCCCTGACATGCTCATGCTAATAGTTAGACTAATCCCAATAATAGTGATCAATTTTTTATTACCGATACGATTAGAGAGATTAACTAATGTGATAAAGTTGTCCTTCAGTAGCATGGTAGGGACAGTACAATTTTTTTTGAATTCAAAATGAGGCCTTTGACTGTAAAACTTATATGATAGTCTGTCTGGGCGTCATAAGAGACGTCATTAGAGATTCTTTTGCGCATGTGCATAGCTTATACAGGTGCGTAATACACGCGTCTTGGTGACCCAGCTATGCTATTTTTGTTGAAATTCTTTCATATTCTTGTAGCATCTTAGTGGTGGTTGCTCTGATCTACTGTCCTAGAATTGCTATGCATTTTTTCAGCCAAGCAACAATCTTCCGAAGAAATTTTGGTAAAACTAGGTTTCACTCAAATCAGTCAAGCCTGCGTTCATGATCTGCGTTCATGATCTGCGTTCAGTGAAACCGGGTCTGAAGCAAAATATAACATTAACTGTTTATGCTACTTGACCAGCCGAAGCCTATTTGCTAGTAAAATTATCGTGCAGATTCTAATTCAAAGACTTAAAAAAATGTGTAGTAGCAACAAAATTACATGCAACTCACCACGCAACATTCTTGGTATGCAAATGTTCCTGCATCCTCTTACCACACCGTGCGCATAAAACCTTCCCGCCTTCATTTACGAAATAGGAGTCATCCATATTCTTATATTCTTGTCTTCTTGGTGGCAAAAAATGATTTTGCGCACCGAGCTGTGAGACGTGTAGCATTTGCTCTACAACTTGTAACATAACAGTGTTCTACCACAAAGTATACTCCTGATGATCGTGCATGGTTGTTTTTTTTAATCAGTTGTAGTCTAAGTCTAACAGATAAACGTAGACATCGATTCTCTTATTTCCTTTGGGCCATTGTATCCTAACTAATAGTTTCTGTTAGTTCGAGACACTCACCATTCAAATTAGCTAGAGTCTCAGCTCAAGACAGAGAGAGTGCTGTCTATTATATCAGCCATTGCACCCTAACTAATAGTTTCTGTCAGTTCGAGAAACTAACCATTCAAATTAGGTAGAGTCTCACTTGGTGTTTCTCCCAAGACAGAGAGAGTGTTGTCTTTTTTAGTGTTATATATGTATATATACCAAAGCAATTGACCGCTTGTTTTCCATTGCTTACCGCGAAGTGACCTTAAATTAAGCCGCTGTAAGCAGCTATTTATGAATGAGTACGATTTTTTTTGCTTGTTAGGCATTTATTGTGAATTTATTGTGATTCTTAACATTGTTGCTTATAAAAAAATTGATTCTAAATAATTGCTAATATAATATATGATATTAATGTTATCATTATATTGTTATTGATTACTTGTAGTAATTATAACTTATTGCGATTTTGAGCCGCCAATACGGGTTTATATTGGCGGCTCTCTCCAAATCAAACTTACAGGAGAATCGCGATATTTATATATAATGAATTCATAGATAGTGATTTTATACTTGTAGAACACTTAGGAATATTACTGAAAATATGATGTGAACTAAAAGAAATTTTAATATTTTAATCCAAGCTATTTTGTAAATACTTTTTTGTATCATATTTCAAACCAATTAGCTGGCTTTTCGCGCATTAGTGATTGTCAATAAAACATTGTTTAGCGATTCAACATGCATCATTTTATCTTCGTAGCGTGTTAAGCTGGGCTTTTATATCTTGTCAATTAAACAGTTTCATACACTTGAATGCATTTTTTTGTTTTTAAATGGCTTTTCTGCACTTCAATGGTTTTTGTCCATTTTGTTATTGTGGCTTTTGTTCAACATGCGTAGCACGAATGTTTTGTTTACAACTTTATAACAACCTCTCGGATGATCAAAGTCAGGGCTCGGTTAACTGCTCTGCATGGGATGATCATAGTCAGCGCACAGCTAACTCACGTACAGATCGAACCCTTAAAAAAACGTCTCTGGGTTGATCAAACTCAGGGCAAGGCTAAAGACACACCCAATCTCGAGTATTTTAGATAAACAACAGCAGATTTAGATATCCAGTGGAATTATGTAATAAACAATAACAAACCGCTTGAGGCAAAAGGGGTTTCGTTATGACTCACTTGAATAATTAACTTTTCTTACAATGTATATATATGATACAGACCTATAGAGGCTCACCCCCCCCCCCCCCCCCCCCCCATCCACCAAGTGTTTTGCCATCTTAGTCTTTACTGAATAGTTCTTTGGCTGATTTTTGGCCTTGTGCAAGGACGGAGAAGGGACATTGAGGTTCTGTTTGTGGTGGTTATTGGCGTCTGATTGTTAAGCCGTAATGCATGAATGGGATACGCTTTAGATCAACTGCGGTGAAACCCAAGCGACGCGCTAGATCACGGGGCCATGAAAACCATAAACAAAGATACTGCGAGACATGATAACAAATTTATTGTAGCCTAGAAGAGTCGACTTTGGCAGAAAAACACCCTCTTCAGCATTAGATACGGGGAAAAATATTAAAAATAGGTTAATGATAAGACCCACCACCTAAATCAATAAAATCGGGTCCCTATTTTGGACAACTGTTTTGACCTTGTCCCTTATGGTGTCCAATAAGAATAGGTTTGCCTTCACGAAAATCTGCCCACATATAACTGTTTTTGATTTCGTAATATCACTCGTAACAATTTCTGCGGCTAAAATTCTAAACTAGAATCTAGTTCCGAACAAAAAGAAAAGCGAAGCAAACACACACTATTCTTAGAGTGACACTTGCATAAGACTTGCACTCAACTTTTCTTGTCAAAGTGTATTAGTCTAGTATCTATCTATTTCACGGATTTAGTGATTTAACTCTAATACAATAGAAAACAAAAGAATTTTAGTGCAATAGTGCTAAATACGCTAACATCTGTTTTGCGGGTTTAGAGTGAAGTCACTTAACCCGCGAAATAAAAATTGCTTGAGAGAGGGGGACACTGAGACAGCTGTAATAGTCAAAAAAAAAACACAAAAGAAAACAATGGCATTTTGGCCTACAAAAGTGTGTCAGTCTAATATCTATTTCATGGGTTTAGTGTTTTCACTCTACGAGCAGAACTGTTTATTAGAAAGAATAATGATGATTTAAATTGGCTTATTTCGCCATCTCCTTGAGGACTGAGTGGGTCAAAGAGGGAGGGGGACACTGAGACAGATGTAAAAGCACGTTTTGATCCGTGAGCCTTAACTGTGGCTGGCACTATTGAAATCCCAACCATTTAGTAAGAAATACGAACAAAAAAAAAACAAACAGAGAAGATCGTAGCTGACCAGTTACCGATCCATGCTGACTAGATTGGACCATCAACATGAAAGATAATAGTGAAAACTTGTTATTTGACGGAAAATACTTTATTTTGAATTTTTATTTTTATTTCATCCCAGTCTCACAACACTGAATATTTACCCACATTAAATATATTTGTATAATTTGATTTATATTTAACACTTTATTGACCGGTCCTAGGGATCCAGTGCAAATAAGGCTGACACTGGTTGAAAACGTTTAATTCACGGTTTTATAGTGTTGTTCTTTGTTAATGAGTATTTTTAATATGAGTTGGACCATATTTTACCATGACTCAACAATTGCGCTAATTCTGAAACTTTCAGAAATTCAAAATAGTGACAATGGCTTAATTCGGAAGCCATTTCAGAATCACTGTGCTTTGGAAACCATTTCAGTGTTACGGAATTTCGAAATCCATTTCGTAGTCAAAGTACTTTGGCCCAAAGCTATTAGAGGGTCGCAGAACTTTGGAAACCACTCAAGAGTCACAATACCGTGTAAAGCCATTCCGTAGTCATGGTAATCTATATTCCGCTCTAGGCTATGAATGACCGAGCTCGACCTCACTGAACTAAAATAGCAGCTTTCCGCATCGCTTTATCCAAGCCAGTAAACACTTATAGAGGCGTCTGGAGCGAGCCTCAAATTAAATAACTTTGAGTAGAAAATAATTCTATTTGACAAGTAAAATAAGTAATTTTTTTGTAGGATTCTTTTGTTATACTCACGAAAATTAACGACTTAATTCAAAACTGAAATTGGCGGGATTCTATGGCGCTTTCGGATAACGATCTATTATAATAATTATAAGACCTTTATTGGTTTCAAAGCATTAATCCTTTCACAAAGATCCTATGTTCGTTGAGAATGAGTGATGATGGGATCTTTTTATGAATTATTTGTATTGTTCAATTCGCTAAGTAAATAGTTTTTCTAGAACAAACTATCCGAGAAATACCGCTTAAAATGAAAACTGCGTTGCTCAATTTTAATTTATATTTTCTGAGCTTTCGAATATATTTTCGAAGCTAAACAATCTAGTGGATTTTGGAATTTTAAAAATATAGTGGCTCAAAAATAAAGTTTTGTTTTTGTACATAAACGAATTGGCGACAAAGTTGTGATATTATATCTTATTTTTTTACGAACGACACTCGTAAAAATAAAAAAAAGCCTAATCAAAACTGTTTGCAGAATGTGATGTACAATAAGAAGCATTTAAAGACCTTAAAACCGCACGTTTACGATCGAGTAAGTAAGCTTGAGTGAATTAAGATATTTTAAGTATTAGAGAATTGAATTTGAATATTTAATTTGACTTATGAGATGAGCGTATTATACGGGAACGAAAATATTGATCTTTTGAAAGAAAATTACATTTAATCTTAACGATAGATATTTCAATAATCCTGGTAAGACGGAATACAAATACCTTAAAAGGATAGATATACATGGATAAAAGTGATAGTACGCGCGATATTTGTTATGCCCTGAAATGAAGGGAAAATAAGGAAAATGAAAAGAAAAAAATGAACTGAAAGACACTAATTTTAATCCCAAGATGTCGAATAAAGAGAAATTATCGCGCGTACCATCATTGATTTTGATTCTAGCTCAGTGATTCAGTTAATTTTCTATCTCACTGTTGGTGAGAAATCAGTCCTTTTTTCCAGTCCAAAACAGTTTGACTTGCTGTTTGTAAGCTAGTTTTTCATTTCCTTCGTCGTTGACGGGTACATAGCCTGACAAGTTCATCCAGATAGTTTTCTTGGCGTTGAGTAAAGGCGCGAAGAACAGGAAAGCGAAGAACAGCAGCAACATTACCAAGGAAAAATACCTGAAAAAGGACATCTCGCTGTAGGACTTGATTAAGACTCCCCCGATGATCTGACCAAGACCTCTGCCTAACCCATAGTATAGACCGTGGAGGATACCCTGTAAGGTTGCACCTATCCTAGGCGGGGTACCAACATACGATACTAGGCTACTCCAGACCATTGCTTCGCAGAAGCCACTAAACAGCTCCATGGGTAGGACCAACCACGCACTAGGGATGATCGAGAAGTAGAAGAATCGAATGGAATATGCGGCTAGACCAATAGCTATCAGGCGTATCTGACCGAACTTTTTAGTTAGGTATACAGACGTATAGTACATTGTCATGTTGGAGAGACAGTGCACGCCAACCAGCGCACTGAAGAGTGACGTAGTGGCACCAAGATCTAGCAGATGGATCCCTAGGAACGCTTCTGCCGCTCCAAAGGCAGTGCCGAGAATCAAGGAAATAACTGCAAATACAATATACTCCAAATGAGTGAATACTTCAAAGCTCTTGAACAGCGTACATCGTTCGCCAATATGCTTGTCAGAGTCACTAAACTTGAATCTTGTAGCGACCAGTAAAGCTATGGTCATGAGCGCGGCATAAACGTAGAAGAATGGCCTGTAGATATCAAAGACTTTATTGGGGCATATATCAGTCTGTTCACCGTACTGATGTGTCACTATACTCCCAGTAATAAAGGCTGTAATCCCCCATCCTATCTCTCCCCACAGTCTCTGTTCACCATAATCAGTTGGGGTATTTCCTAGGTTCTGTAGAACAGCCACATCAGATAGGGTATTTGAAGTAGAACCAAGTAGTTCTCCAGCGATAGTGATGGTTAGTACGACAACGAAAACCACTTTTGCCTTTTCGTACGTTCTTGGATCGAGTTTCCTGTACACATCGAAGATCCAGTTTTGTTTCCACAAGTCGGTATTCCCTCGTTCCTTGATTTCAATATGCTTGTGAGCTTTCTGTTCCAGTTTGTGTTTACGGATAGCATTTTTGAGTACATTTTCCTGTTTCGTCGTATGGTTTCCGTGGATATTTTGCGTTTCATTTTTTGTAACATTAAGCTTCTTGTTGACCTCGCTTAAGCAAGACATATTGACCGGTGGTACGACAGTAACGACAAGTGCTGACACTACATATGCGAACAAAGCCACCACAAGTACAGCACGAACCTTGCTATATTTATCAGCAATAGTACCGAGTATGGGAGCACTGACAAACAGACAAAACGGTCGTATTCCTATCACAATCCCTACTAAATAAGCTGGCAGCTGAAGCGAATGTTTGAAGTACAACGCCAGGTATGGCAGTAGGGAACCCATCGCCGCAAAATAGAAGAAATAAAAGACTTTGTACACAACCAACGAACGGTCAATCTCGACTCCCGGCTTGAGATGGTCCAGCCAAGTTTCCTTTCTTGGGTTTTGAATCGTTCTCTTGGGTCTATGAGAATCGTCTTCGGCGTTAAACAGTTCGCCGTAGTTCGGCGTCTCTTCGACTTCGAGGGGCTCGCGCTCCGTCATTTTGAAACCAGAGTTTTTATCCCGCCGTTTGAAAATTCTTCTACTAATACCATGACTATTGTTCAAATGTTTGTTCTGATCTCAGTTGAGAAGTTTAAACAATCCAATTCATGGTCTAAACCGAGCGGCTATGTCGTTTTTGATGTAATATTAGCCCTCACGTTCACAAGCAGGAACAATTTCCAAGTCAGTGCTTTTGGGCAGATGTGTTTTGCTTTAAAATAAAAAATTAGCATCAAGCTCAAAGAACTCAGGAAATGAACCGTCGACCCTGATCGATCCTTGAATACTATTGGACAACACACCCCCTAATCACTATCACTCAGCAACATGATTGACATGTCTTGTGACGTCATAATAGTATAACACTCGGCATTGAAGTGATAATTTAATTTCGACATTTGTATAAAAATATGAACAATTTTTGTAGAAACTCAGGGGAATTAAAAAAAGGCAATCGTTTTTGAATTTTTATCAGGCCGATGAAAAACTTTCCTGCTAAGATTTCAGTAGATTGAAAATTTGGGCAAATGTTTAGCGAATATGTTAGGTGATTAGAATCTTGAGCAAATAAATACCATTTCCCAATGATGATCAACGAGAGAATGAAATGAATAGCTCTTGTTGTCAGGTGTTTTTTTAGCCGACTTACTTGCCTCGCGAGTGATAGGTTTCATATCAAAATCGAATATTTAATACCTTGAACCTAAATGATTGGATTTGCTCTAGTGCTTCGACAATTCTACTAATACGAATGATATTCAGCAAGACATATTTGAATTAATTTTATGGTTCAATAAAATAAAAACTACTTAAAAAAATGATTTAAACATTGAGGGTTGAAAAACATTTTTTTACTTAACTAAGTAGAACTGAAAGAACTTGTGTAAGCGGAAAATATAAACTACAACAAATATATTTAATCTAAATTTCAAGCGACGATTTGATGCGCTTCGAATACAGAATATCGATGAATGCCAATCGAAACGTAACCCAAAAGGACAAAATTATCATAAAATATTTGATAACAAAGGCCAAGTCGAGCGCCAAACTTCGTTGTTTTGGTCGAGCATAACAATACAGTCAGCCAGGTGATTCTAGAGGCTTTCTTTCATCGCGGTCGAATCTTTCCTTACTCAAAATGTTCAATCTACTTCCAGTACGTGGAAATCGCTTATAAAGGAGCTCTTTTACGCGATGAAATTTTTAGCTGAAATTTGTGTGAAGTGACGTTGCGAAATTGTTTTTTGAATAAAAGATCAGTCGAGAGCTTAGAGCGTATAACGCTTTTGTATATTTAGTTGGTGATAATCGACCATTTTTTTTTTTTGGAATTAAAATTCCGTCTGAAATACAAAAGGTCTTTTGGTTTTTTAGAATGGCTTGATGACTTGAGGAAACCAATGAAATGTGCTTCGGGGTTGCTTTAAGATATGGTTGCTTAGAGACCAGTTAGAGCAAGAAAACCTAGTTAAGAACCTTTTAGCAGCACAGGGATCCGTTGTCCCGACGTACGGGGAAAAAAATAATTCAATAAATTTCTTTCCCATTTTTTGAGTCCAAAATAATAAATAAGGTCATTGGAATCACGAGTTTTAGAAGAGATTAAGCTTCTGCTGCCCCTTTTCATACTCTAACTGTAAATAGTGTTGCTGGCCAATTGAAAATCGGTTCGTAAACAGAATTATGCCTGGAATAATAAGTGCAAATTGTTAAGGTACATCTATGACCAGATATATCTGATCTATAACAATATATAGAGGATTTAATATTGAAGAAATTATATTATTATTATATTATATATAGAAGATTATCTGCAGGTTTTTGCCGTAATATCAGACACTCTTTTAAAGCTTTGTGAAATCCCTTTACTGATATTTTTGAAGGAATTATCAGATGTAATGTCGGTGGAAACCCATGACAACTGTGTTGCTAACTGATCATTAGTGATTATAAGTGATTATAAATCACAACTGTGTAGTTGATGAGATCCATCTAATCGTTACTTGGTATTACCGAAGAAAGGCCTAGCTCTCCCTATACTCTAACGATACACAACTTATTATTTCTTTTTTTCTTTCTATTTGTTTCCCGTAGTGTTTTTTATTATATGAAATAGAGTGTGATATTGAGTGACATCAAAATGATAAAATTGATATCCCCACTCCCACCAGTGGCCAGTGGGGATACGATTTATATGGTGGTGTCAAATTTCGACTTTTTGCTCAGCAAGTCTCAAATTCTCCATTATTTTTCATTGAAGATTTCATGTAATAAACAGAATATCAACACTCGAAGATAAAATTCGTATCTCCGCGCGACCATGTAATATCCTCTATGTATTTATAATCATGGGAGGTGTGTAGCGTTATTGCATTAGTTGAGTTCTGGACTCCACATCACAGTGTGAGTAGAGTTTAATAGGTCTCTCCCATAATTCGAGAATTTTTCTCCGGGTTCAAAATTCAACTTGTACTGAACTCAGTTTCAATTCGATCATGGCGGGAATGAGCGCCACAGGTTTGTTTTAGCCACTGGCTTTTAAGTGCTTCCTTTGTTCAAACAAGGACGGTTTTCTCCCCCGCACATCTACATATTTCGTTCTTTCCTTTCGAAAATACACTTACGTCAGTAAGAGCTAACGAGTGAATGATGTCAGTACCGGGGTACGACCACGTTTTTGAAAACCCTTTCTTATTTGGCAATCCTGGTTTGTCATCGCTCTCATCCCGCTACTTATCCGACACTTGGTTCTTTCAATAATATTATCCCTTAGGAACATTATACAAAAGATAAGAGTAAAACTAATAAGACTTTTCTTAAATATAATTGTAGTGTGTTTAAAACAAAGCATTGACTTTGGCCGAAAGAATACTGGTCTTAATTTGATAGTGTAAGGTAACACACAGAGTATCATCTAGTGCAAGATTTGCGTAAGAATAATGAACATCTGTTCTGTTCTCACATGGTTTTATGCCATTTCCACCGGTCCGCACAACCTCAAACACGTGGGAAGAACTGGCGGTGAGACCAATACTATCGGTACGCAATACACAAGGTATACAAAAGTTAATGCGAACATTAAATTTAATTTTAAACTCGGATGATAAAGACGATAATGAATTTTTCGTTGTCATCGGATTTCGAACTGCCAATCATTATTACTATGGTGATTATGATAATGAAGATGGTTTCACCAGGCTGAATAGTTCGATCAATTCTCAATCGTTCGAGCCTACCAATTTGTAAATGTTAATGTTTTTTTTTCAGTGCGCGGAGTCATGTGATCAGTCATGTGATCAGGTCGATTTATTTCGAAGCGGATAAAAAGCTCAACTTTTATTTTTCCATAAAAAACAAAATATATAAACTTTATTTTTTGACGTGGGTTTCATTTGAATGACATTTCAAACCACGTGACTATTTAGGTGAATATTTTTTTATGAAATGACAGTTTTTTGTCAGTCGAATACAGAAAGGAAAAGGAAGAAAAGAAATGAAAACATTGTTCTTGTTGCTGTGGTGCTACTAACTTCGTACTTTCGTGCAAGATCTGATTCAATTCCTAATACACTTGCGCACAGAGCACACAGGGTCAGCAGTGGTATCCCTGTTTAAATTGTGACGCAGGAGGACTAAGTAAAATAGAGTACTTTTTCCACATAACTTATTTTGTCTTACCTTCTTGAGTTCCGTATGAAGAAAAAAGATTCTTGCTAGAAAGTGTGTATTTGCAACTATTCACGATGAAAACAATAGACAATAGGCAACCTTTTACGAATTCGTAAAATACCGCTGTGTTCCTTGACTACAGATTCATTTCCAG
The DNA here is from genome assembly GCA_964019055.1 of Anthopleura xanthogrammica. Lineage (NCBI taxonomy): Eukaryota > Metazoa > Cnidaria > Anthozoa > Actiniaria > Actiniidae > Anthopleura > Anthopleura xanthogrammica. The sequence continues at coordinate 16,923,741 of OZ025206.1, forward strand.
TATGCAGTGTTAGCCTATTCACCAACGTCATCATCAATTTCAAAAGCGTAATTTCGCATTATAATAAAATACTGAAAAGTTTCATAATCTTGTAAAGCGTTCAAAACTACATATACTGGTCAAGTTTCAAGGCTGTAGATCATCTTGTTGCGGAGTTATGGGCGAGGAAACATGACGCGATTTTTAGTTAAAATGTATGTAGCGGCCATCTTCGTGTTCCACTGAAGGAACCAAACATGGCGCACGAAACTTAAAAGGCTTAAGGTGACTGCCTACTTTTGAACGCTCGATTTGAGCCCACGATGAGCGCGCGCACAAAAACCGCTGAATAAAATACGAAATTTTATTGAGGAACCATACATGTTTTGAACTTCAACAGCGCAAAACCCTCAAATTTTGTACGGGACTCTTTACTTTTTATAAGCTTAATTGAAAAAACTTCTAAAAATCTACGTAATATCAATTTTTTAAGAAAAGTTAATTTTTCTAACGCATAGAAAAATAGATTTTTGTAGGAATTTTTGTTTCACTTTATGAGATTTTTGAGAGCACTTAAAAGGCGAAAAAAGTCTTTTTTTCAAAAACATCCATGTGGTATTGTAGAATAATTCATTAGCTGCCATTTGTGCATGATAGAGTCTGCAAAGAACTATTATTTTATAAGTCACTTCCGTTGGCGCAATTTTTGCTTCAAAAACTCGCGCGTAGACATCCATTAAATGCTGGTTATCTCGAAAACGAGCGCGGGACACCCCATTTTTCTTTTCATATTCGGAATTAGCATTAAATTTCACTTTAAAAAATCGTAGTTTAAAAAAAAGTTTAAAATTATTTCCAAAAGTAGCCAGTGACCTTAAGATGATGGAATATTTTTTATTTTATTTTACTGAAATAGACTTTAAATAGGGATTTTATACGTACCTAAGGCAAAATCTTTCAATTTGGGTAAATTAATATTAATTTTTATCGTTATGGAGATACATGTGACGGTATTGCGTGACACAATTTCAACCTTCATAACTTGGGAACCACGCATCAAAATGACTCGAAACTTTTTCCTGTGACTTATATTACTGATTTCTAAAACATATTTTAGAAATATCTTTATACGATGTATAGTTTAGATAATTTTAACAATCATACAAGTGAGGCTATCTGGTCGATATAATACTTGTTGTCTCATTTGCATGCATCTATAATAACTGCTATTTAAGGACATTCGCGGGCATTGTTTGTGCGCATCTGTTCTGCGCATATAGCGTGACAGCGCGCGCGTGACCTATGTATTTCAAGATCAAACTCCGTCACGCTCGGCTATATCTCGAAAAGAATCACATAAGCTGTCAGTGGTCCAAATTTGAAGGGAAAAAATGGGAAAATCATAATAAAACCCCGTATTTAGATGAAAACTTCAATCTACATTACGGTCAACGCGTCATCGAATGGTGCATGGTGGCTGCAAATTCGAGTCGAAAACTACAAGTTATTTGTATGTATTCATAAATATTTAGCAAAATATATTTGCCTATAGGTTATTAGACAGTTGCTTCTAAAAAAAGTTTAGCAATCCATTTAGTTTTTCTACAAAAAAATGACTTTACTGCTCGACTTGTGTGTATTTCGCGCAAGCAATTTTCGACAAGAAAAAGTCTGCGCTTTGATATCTCACTCATAAATGAGAACGGTGACCCCCATTTTTTATTTGCTCATGGAACTTCTATGATGGTCTTATTTCACCATGTGAAGTTTGAAGAAAAAAACATGGTTACCTTTATGGCCCGCGAACGTCCTTAAAGATACATCAATTTTGCAGAAAAATGACGTGACATTACATAACATAAAGCAGTAGACGCATGCGCATATTAGCCCCCTATTGTTATTGTTTTTATTATCAGACGACTGCGTTTATAAGTTTCCTCACTAGAATGCCTTCAACATTGATTCCAAAATATCCTCTATTCGTGTACATTTTTGGTCAGTTTCAGCGCCAAAGTCTGCACAGAACGAAGCCTATTGCGTTAGGTTACGAAACATTATTGATTGCAACGTTCTTGTCTACGAAATATGTGACGGTTTGAGACCGAGTGACTCAGTTCAAATGCAAAAGGTAAGATATTGGAAAAACTTATTGGAGACCAAAACAACATCTAGAAATTAGACCTTCTTGTAGTTCAAAGTCTTTGTCTGAGAATTTCTGATTTACTGAGCGAAGACAAACCTGAAAATCATTTGCAAAGCGAGAAAGATAGTAGTTCACTGGTTTCAAGGATGACTAACTACTCGAAATCTGGTATAGAACGGCTTAACTAGTCAGTACTATAGGCCACTATAGGGAGGAGTAAGGATCTTTGTAGACATATTTTACATTGCCGAGTCTTTCCACACTTCAATCCAGTGGAAGCCCATATTGAATAAACTTTTAGACAAAACCAATAAAATCAACCAATACCCTCCATGAATGGATTTAACTTCCCACGTCATTGGGAAGTGCTGATAAGGATAGCTAGTTGAACTGACTATCATATTAGCGACCTTCAGATTCGACTACGAGTACGAGTACGAGTTTTAAACTCTCAAAGATTTGCACTATAATTTCGTAGCCGTGGTGGAGTACGTAGATTGAAACTTAAGATTGTTAAAAACAGGAAATCGAATACGATTCAGTGTTAAGCACGAGCACAGGGCCAATTTCAAAACTCGTACTCGTACTCGTTCTCGTACTCGTAGTCGAATCTGAAGGTCGCTATTGTTGAGCGACTACAACTAGACATGAGTACGACTACGACATTATTCCTATTACTGTAAAGTATTCTTTTACAAACTCTTATAGTTGTCCTTATAATAATAATAATAATAATTAGTAGTAGTAGTAGTAGTAGTAGTAGTAGCAGAGAATGACAACGAGTTCTCGGACTTCTCGTAGTCGTACTCGAAGTCAAATCTAAAGCTTTCGAGGACCCTTCGGCTGTAAACCACATATGTGATGTTGGTATCCACAATAAATATGTTTATTATTATTATTATTATTATTATTATTATTATTATTATTATTATTATTACTACTTCTTGCAGTAGAAGCAGAGTCTGTATATATTGGACCACTTTGCTGTACTTCCAAAATGCAAATAATCCTGCCCCTTTCAGCAGTTCTTAGAGCAACTTAATGTGGATAACAATACTGACAATGAATTTATACATAAAGTACAGAAAAACAAATTGTTGTAACCAAGAACAATTTACGGTGGTTCAATCAAAAATGGCCGGGGAAAGTAGTATTAGACAATTAATCTATATATCATTGAGTATCTTTGTTAATTCATTGAGTCATTCAGCCTTTTGTGATATGATATTGATATACTTTAATACTGACACCAATACCGTGTTGCCTGATTTCACCACATGTCATTTTCTGTCTTGTGCAGAAAGTTCATCAACTAAACCGCAAATGAAAATGAAAATGAAGAATTTTTCTTCACATCGTCGTCAGTGTAAAGCAGATAATCAGGATTCAATGACATTTATCAGCCAATCGAAACCCACTGACAATTCATATTATTATACATTTTAATCACTATCTCGCTTTTGATTGGATGAGAGCCCTCAGCCAATAAACGATTATTGGATGAGGTTGAGCATGATTTCGTAAATTATCAAGACCAAGGCCGTGTTATCTGCCGAAGCCGTAGGCCGTAGGATTTTTTTCGAAAGCAGGATTAAATCTTTATTCTTAGTTTCAAAATGTATAATAAAACAATTAATCTCAAGAAACATCGCTACTCAACGAGAGATCAGAATTAGTCACTAAATGCCGACAAGAAAATAGGTTCTATGCAGCCTATCAAGGAAAGAACCCACTTGAATAAGTCTGATGATCGCACTAGTGTGAAAACTCGAGTTAACTACCCCCAGCCTGTACTTTATGTAATAAAACAATCATCGAATTCAGTTTTCACATGATATCGTAAATTATCAAAACCTCTGCCGCTTTTCCACATCTCAGGACATTGAAATTCTTTCGTTTTGTCCTCCAAATTGAGCTGCTTTGACGCCACGTGCAAGGGGTGTATAATATATGGAACAGTTACCTGGTTACCGGAAGTCACTCGACAGGAAAGTCATATAACAGTTTTGTCTGGGATGAAAGAGTTGGACATGCTTCCTGCAGGCTTAAGACATCGATCAGATCAATAGTGTTCAAGTCATGCATCACATGATACTCGAATTGAGATTTTAAGAACTAATTAGTCTTACTGCAGCCGTAAATGTTGGTACTGGTTGGTACGTATCACATGTATTACCATTTTCCCCTGTTTTGACCATGTTTGACTAAATCGTGAGGATCGTATATAGTACTGGGTAGATCGAGAGATCCACAATTTAGACGCAGCTGTTTAAAATTAATCAGTGCAACCCCTTTCTCCATATGTCTTTGTGTTTAATGGCTGTTCTACGTGATAAGTAAGTTTTGCCGCGATGCTGATCTTATAGCCCGTCCTTATTGTTAGCTAATATTCAAGCGTTCGTTTGTGTAGTCTGGAGATAGACACTTACCTTATTATAGGAAATTAAAGCTTCACGAAATTAAAGTATTAGAAATTAGCGCGACTTAAATTAACGCGAATTGAGGGCAAAAATACGTCCAAATGAAGAAAATTAACGCGAAAGAGAAGCCAAAAATCCCATTTAAATGAAATTAACGCGATGGACACAAAGATAACTCATCTGAAAGCGAAAATGAAGAGCTTGTAGAATGAAAAACAAAAAGATAATTCCCGACAAATACTGAAATGTTGTTGTTATTAAGTGACTAGCTATAAAGTTCAGTTTTAAATAAATAATTTTTCAAAAGTAGATTAAAGATAAAATAAAAAGAAATTCATATCGTGAAAATTAACGTTCCACTTTATTAATGATATGGAAATTAACATTAAAAGAAATGAACACGACTTAAACTAACGCGATTTTTTTAAATTCGCGTTAATTTCATGGAGCGTTGATTTCCTATAATAAGGTATACAACGAACTGCTAGTCTTCTTAAGAGTTTGAGCGGTGAGAGCACTCGCCTCTCAAAGTGCGACCACAGGTTCGAGTCCCGCTTGGCTCGGTGACGTCGTATTTGAGTAACCAGTAAAGTTGCTTGTTGGTTCTTTCCTGTTTTGACCACTTTTAACTAAATTGTGAGAATCGTATAGTACTGGGTAGATCGAGAGATCCACACTAAATGTTCATTGTTGTTTTCTCTTACAGATCAACGAAAACCAACAAAGTAAGTAATCCAAAATCAAACAATGCCATTAGTGAACTCAAAGTGTGGTTTGAAGAGCACAACCGTCTACAAGCAGGACAGCTTTCGTTCATGTCTAGTATGCATGGTTGGTGTTCTTTGCAACATCATCACCTATGGGACGGTCAATAGTTTTGGCGTGATTTATCCTGCTCTGATACACGAGTTTAAACAAGGCGAAGCTAAAACAGGTAAATATGACTTCTGCAACTCGTTCCTTGACAAGGTCCTGTTTCCATTTTTTCTTTTTGATTTTCGGTTTCGAGTCTTGTTTCTGAAGTATTTTTAAAAGGAAGTCTGATAAGTGGGTTTTCAGCCCGTTAATGAGTTTCTAGGATGCCATGCATAATCGTGCGCAAGAAATAAAACTTTTCAGTAAGGAGTGACAGAGGTTTTACACTTGGCATCTTCCTTGCAACGTGTATCACAAGGCTCCTAAACGAACCCATAGTTAGTCTGGTAAGCCGTGCACTAGGCGATGATACGTGCAACTCGCGTAACTACACTGAATGTGCTCGAGCGATAAATAAATTACACGCGACGAAAAATATCATTGGCTGTGATAGAAAACTAGTGCAAAAAAGTTACAAGAGTGGTGTTACATTATGCAATGTCTCAAAATCGTTGCCAACAAAATTGTTAGAGAAGTTGCAAGGAACATTTCCTAGCCTAGTGTTACATCATGTAACATCACCATGATGCAAAGGAACATTGCCTAGTGTTAGTGTAACATCATGCAACACCATCATGTAGTATGAAATGCATATGTGATCGTACCGTACTGAATGGACGTCCGTATACTAGTTGGACGCTCTATCACTGAGCTGCTGGAGACTCTATGGTGAGTAGGTCGTTAATGTGGGTTTAATTGTGACAAACGTACTGTATATGCTACGGTCACAGAATTGTCTAAGGAAATATATGATAAACATGATTTGCGTATGATGATGAAATATGAAATGCATATGTGATCGCACCATACTGAATGGACTCGGACATCATGTAGTGTAGGCATCGTTCTCTGATTCAAACTCCTTAATTCACAGAATTCACTTCTCCTTATTCTTGTTGATTTAACAGCCTGGCTCGGCTCCATGTGTATGGGTATAGCTTGCGCCTGTGGTCCAATTGGTGGTATCTTGAATCGTAAGTTTGGTCCTCGTCTAACTGGCATCACTGGAGCCCTTATCTGTGCCCTTGGTTTGTTCATCTCATCGCAGATGAAACTTTTTGTTGTAATATTTTTTACTTACGGAATAATTTTCGCTTTTGGTTGCTCGTTGATATACACAGCAGTTTTCAATATTGTGCCCAAGTACTTCCTCAAGAGAAGATCATTGGCCGCAGGATAGATTTCTACGGGTCCTGGTGCTGGAGTCTTTGTCATGAGCCAAGTGTTAGAGTTGTCGTTGTCAGCGTTTGGTTGGAGAGGTGCTTTAATGGTGGTTGGCGGCCTGATAACAGCTCTGGTCATTCCAATACTCGTGATTTTTATTGAAAATGCGGAAGCTCCAACACCCGTTGCTGGTAGATGTGGTGGAGTATGGGTTAAACATGTTGATGAAAGCCCTCCACCGGTGTGGAAAAATAAGCCACTAATTATCTATTTTATCACTAGTGCTGTGTTTCTTTTTGGATGTATGATTCCCCAGGTTCACATGGTGATTAGTATATGAAATACTTGAAATGTTTAATATACACCTTATATAGTTTATTGCGATCGATCTCTGCTTTTCTATTAGAAAGGAAGCAACGCGTTAGAATTTCAACCTCGTCGTCACCATATTTATATCTTGAAGGGGGTATTCCTCAAGGAACGAAGCTTGGACCATTGCTTTTCGCAGTCATCATGGGTTAATGATCTCGTATCATTTTGGGGGCCGCGCGCTAAGTTCGTCGATGATCTCACTGTGATAATTCCGAGAAATAGTCCCTCTGTTTTGCAATATATTGTAGATGATGTACAGAAATTCGCCGAATATAATAGCATGCGATTGAATCCTAAGAAGTGTAAGACGATGTCGATTGACTTTCTTCAGATTTTTCATCGAGTCCGTTAAGTCGTTTGAATTCCTAGGAGTGTTCATCTCTGACGACTTAGCGTGGTCTGATCATTGTGACCATGTACTGAAGAAGGCCAACCGAAGGCTTTATGCCTTACGTAAGCTAATTAAAGCGTTGTGGGGTTCCACCATCCGACATAGTTATCGTTTACTGTGCTTTAGTTAGATCTACAATTGAATACGCATCAGCAATATTTGCAAATTTACCGCAATATCTTGTAGATGCAATCGAGGATATACAAAAACGTGCATTGTGTATTTGATGAAAATTGCTTAATACCACGAGTGCGTAGCATGCGTTTCCTTTTAATAATACATCTACATAAAATTCTCGTTTCTGAACAACAATACAAGGTATAAAGTTCCCGGATGTGTGCAGTTAATTCATTGCATGGAATAAGAGAAAATTCACAATGAATAAGCCAATCAGAAACAAGTATTTTATGTACAAGTAGATATATTATTAAGAGATATAAACCAGTTTTCCATTTTAGATTTTTTTTCGTTAAAGGCTTATCTCTCGCCTGTTCAATATGTCCCAAATTAGACTTTAAAACGCCTTGTCTGAGTGAAATAATCTTGCATATTTATTTCATTTCTAGGCTCGGTACTGCGAAAGTCTGGGCATCAACGTATCTAAGGCTTCAAGGCTCTACCTCGGGTTTGGTATTGGTTCAATGTTCACCCGTGTAGTAGCAGGATTATTTGCTGACCATCCTTCTGTTAACCCTCTTTACATTCTTCGGGTAACATGAGTATACGTTGAATATATGTTCATTTGAGTCAAGCTTGACCATATTACTGGCTTGTAAACCAGGACCATAGATAGAGTTAACCCGTCGCTCATTAATGTAGCTTTAACTACCATTCGGGGGGGGGGAGGGGGTACTCCCTATAATTGACTATACGGGGATGCTCCGCCCGAAAGGGGTACGTTTTTCAGGCCGCAGGTATAGAAAAGGGGTGGGAATTTGTGAATTTTGAAAACAATACAAAAGAGTTTCAATCTCCTGAGAATTGGAAACCTATCGTTTTGTCCTCCAATTCAAATTGAGCTGCATTCCGAAGTGCTGCAAGGGGTTTATAACCTATTAGGGTTTCATGGATCTCAATCAAGGCGTTTCTATGACATTCCATACGCACGTGCCCCGATGTGCCCCTGAAAACTTTGTGCTTCCCGTCAATATTTTGGAAACACTTTTGACTGATGATTTTATCTTTATTCTTTTTAATATTCGTTGTTTCCTCCAGATTGGTATTTTTGGTGTTGGTCTCACAACACTCTTGTGTCCTCTGGCCAAAGATTTCACCTCCTTGATGATTAATTTTATTGTACTTGGATTAGCTGACGGTCTATCTTGTGCCTCTTTCAATATACTCTTTCTTGGTTCTGCTCGTAAAGGACAATACGGCAAAGTCATTGGATTCTCAATGGCTGTACAGTCCATTGGCTTGATCAGCGGGCCTCCTTTAGGAGGTTAGTTACATTATAGCTTTTGCCTTTCTGCCTGGATCCATTCACAGGGAGTTCGAGTGATGTGTTGAGCTTACCCAACGAGGCACTTTGCCTGGGAGTGTTACATAAGTGTATTTGTGGGTGTGTAGTGGATGCAGGAGGAGGGTGGTGGGCAGGGAGGAGCCTGGTAAAGGTGAATTTGTTAAGAAGACGTTTTGCACTTAGTTGTACCATTTTGACCATCAGTTAGAAAATCTCCATAGGGCATTGCAGAATCTGGTTAATAGCCCGCTTTCGATATTCTGGTTGAGTGATCACGCACAAAGAAATTCAAGGCGAGGCTCCGGGGAAACAAAGGAATACATCAGGATTACTCCATTGTTTCCCCAGAGCCTCGTCTCGAATTGCTTTGTGCGTGATCACTCAACCAGAATATCGAAAGTGGGCTATTTACGCTGCTATTGACGATTTGCGTGTTGGTCATGCGTGAAGCGGAAGTTGAACCAGGGGAAGTAGAGAGATAGGGTACTTTTTACTTATGGGACCTTGACTGGCGAAAAATTTGTTAAACGGGTAAAGAATTTCTCCATAAAACGACATATAAGCTATTTTCCCCCGCAATGATGTCTTTTAAAAATGTAAAGTTTAAAAACTGTTTTAAAGTTTTCTTGTAATATTAACCCTTGTACTATTTTTGGTAGGTCTTATTGTCGAGCAATTAGGAGTGTACGAGACGGCTTTCTATTTATCGGGAAGCGTCAACATGCTTTGCTTCTTGTTAACTTTTCTGATATCCTGTCTTGGAAACCAAGAACACAAGGAACTAAAACAAAGAGAAATATGTCAAGAACTTCTAGACGAATCTTTGATGGTCATAGAGCGAGAAACTGTTCTATAATTCATGGGCACGACTCCACGCCAAGTTACCGTTACCAAGACGTCTGGAATCTAGCTTTGGAATAACTGGGACTGCATTGCGTTGGTTTACATCCTATTTATCTGGTAGATCTCATCGCATCTGCTTCAAGGGCAACTACTCCAAGAGGTTTGATCTACCCCACGGTGTTCCTCAAGGTTCGTGCCTTGGACCATTGTTGTTCACTATATATGCCAGTAAGCTGTTTGAAGTAATCAAGGCTCATCTTCCGGATGTACACGCCTATGCTGATGACACTCAGCTGTATCTGGCGTTTAAGCCAGACTCTGATGCCAGTCAGATGGATGCTGTGAATGCTGTGCAGGATTGTATTGATAATATCAGGACTTGGATGGCGTTAGATAAATTAAAACTTAACGAAGATAAAACAGAGATTATTTTGATTGGCACTCGGCCACAACTAGGTAAAGTGAACATTGCACACCTAAATATTGGTCAAGCAAATATACCAATAGTAAGCTCCGCTGTCCGGCAATCTTGATTCGTGGTTTGACTCAAACCTTAGTATGACCACGCACATCAATAAAATTTGCCAATCATTTTTTTATCACTTATTCGATATTAGACAAATATAGGAAGTTCTTAACGTTTGACAGCACCAAATTGCTTGTGCAGGCTGTGATTATGGCGCGTATTGACTACTGCAATGGACTCTTGTATGGGGTACCAGCTGTTCATCTTTCTAAATTACAGCGTCTTCAAAATTCGGCAGCTCGTCTTATAAGCTTTACACCTAGATATTGCCATATATCGCCAGTACTATACTCGTTACATTGGCTGCCAGTAAGGTTCAGAATTCAATATAAGATCGCTGTTATCACCTTTAAGATAATTTACAACTTAGCTCCAGCGTATTTAAGCGATCTTATAAGCATAAGACAGAGTCCGCGCTATAACCTGCGATCTAAAGCTGCTGGCATTGTTTTGCATGACCCGACAGGCAGGTTTAAGCGCACGCTTGGAGACAGATCATTTACAGCAGCTGCTCCTAAAACCTGGAACAATTTACCTGATTATATTAGGAAAGAGGACAATTTTAATAAGTTTTAAAGTCTTTTGAAGACTCATTATTTTAGAGAAGCGTTTAGCAACTTAACTTAGTTTATTATTTTTATTCGACTTGCTTTACTAGTATTTAGTTGCGACGGTGCGACGGTGATTGGGCAATTTGCTATCGTAAAGGTTTATGTAATCAAAATACTGTAAGCTGAAATCGCACCAGACAAAGAGCGGGTCTCCCACTAAGTTATTTTTTTGAATTTTGCTAAGAACACCATTTCGTCATTTACTATTCCTTCCTACTCATCGTAAAATCAAAATTAAGTTTTAAATAAAAAAAAACTAATTTAGAATAAAAAGCTTTTTATCGATGCTCTTTCTTGTTGAAATTTAGTTTTGCATTCGATGGAAACTGCTGTTTTTGAAGACCACAGGGTTAGCTTTGCAGTTATAAGTCAGCTATTCAAAGACACCATTAAAAGTCCGTGGGATTGGTATTATTCAGTTTGCACATTCTTTACGTTAAAATTGGCTGTTGCTAATGATTTGTAAAAGTCAACTGTAACGTAAAGAAAGTTGAATCATTATTGAATAATAATTTAAATGTTTTGAAATCCCAGTGGTCTTCAGACACAGTGGTTTGCATCAAATGTGAAACTGGTGTACTCCCGACAATCTCAACTTCTGAGTCGGGTCTTATTAACGCATTTTTCAGGTTTTTTTCCGGCTTTCGCTAGTGTGACATTTATTAGCATTATTCTATTGTTTAGTATGTTCACTTGTTTAATATTTTCAAGTTTATAAGTTCCGAGGTGTGAATAGCAATCATTTCCATGCTTTTGCTAAGCTAGCTCTGGCCAGCTTAGTTTCTTGCTGTACTTGTGCGAGAATGGTCGGCGTGTTTCGGCGAACCCGATGTGTATTTATTCTACTATATCACAAAACCTAGCGAAGATTAGAACTCTATGTTTACTGGACGACAACATGGATTCACTTGAAGGTCAGTAATCTCAATTCATGGCCTTTGTTTATCCAAAACCTTTCGCACTTTTTGGCGTAAAAGGTACGTTTATCGTTTATGTATTTTGTACTTTATAGGGCACTATGTTTGCCGTGTGTGCTTAAGACCATTCGCCTCATATCAGTACTGAATTCTCCTGGACTTGTGCAGATTATTGATCACTAGGGGAGACAGAACAGAGTAGCAACAAGAATTCATGGTCTCTTAGAACAGAATAACAGTTGTTTGGTGTGAAGATGTGATTCAAGACTAAGGTACAAAACCCCCATCGTTCCTCGACATTAATCGGTTGATGTTTAACGTTCTCTCATTCTTCCTTTCCTTCGCTCATTTTAAACTCCGTGTTATCTTTACTGATGTGTTGAACGATAATTAAGCAAATAACATGTGCCATTTTAAAAAGGCGTTTATTTAAAAGAAAATTTCTTACCAAAAACAATTGTATTTACGACTGCGTAAATCAGAATTACAAATATCGAGGCTGGGCTCCCTGTGGATTATTTGGCTTTGGAACACAAAAACATCCCAAAATGCATTGCGTAGAGATGAATCAATGTACAAGAGTGAAGAGATTCCTATACACAATATTGCTGGTTTTCAATCATTTCCAAGAGACTGAAAAAACAAAAGACACGACGGCCATATTGGTTGATGTAACAAAAGAGAGTGATTACAAATCTTTTGTAAAGTTCAACCAAGATGGCGGCTATGACTATAATGATTCTTATTTCTGCTAAGTCATGCTTTAGAACCAAATTTTTCTCTCAAATAATTAAAAACGACCTGCGCTTTCATCATGTTTACCCCAAACCCATAATGAGTACCATCAAAGCTGTGTACCCCCCGGGTCATGTTAAACGTGTCCAATACTGTTATATTAAACCTACTGCAATAATCGGTCAGTTTTGTATTGTATGCGAGTATTGCATGGTTCCCTTGTCGTTGATAGAACGAACGCGGCTTCAGGGGTCCAGCAGAATGGGTGGTCAGCCATATGAGGTGTGGCCACCCGTTGCGTGACTTAGACAAGAGTTTTACGATTGGTTCAAGATACGATTCGATAACCAAACTATCATTAAAACTGTTATGTATACCTATGCCGAGGAACACCACAGATCCTCGTCTCGAGAGCTGGCGTTTGATCATTGTAAGTGCCACAGGTGCATGCTTGATGTTGTAAGCCTCGATAAAGTCTAATTTAAACCGAAGTGGATTTGCTTGGGGACAAAAGGTCGGATGGATTGATATGTCCTTCCATCTCATCGCTATATGCACATGACACATGCTGTCGATGAATTGACTGTCTCCTCGACAGAATTTCTTGAATTGCGACGGCGTTCTTTTTTTGAGTGCTCCGTGTTTGAAATCATTTGTCAAAATTAACATCACAGATGAGAATAAATGTCGCACCAGCGAGTCTCCCATGAATGTGATGTATGACATGTGGTCATTAATGAGCGCACATGCTCCAGTTTGTGAAAAGTTGTTTACTAAGCAGCCACTTTTGGGTTTCCAATCCGAAAGCTCCGCTGGAAGATAATTTCTAAAATCAATGCAATTCTTGCAATCACAAAAACTGGTCCCGATTCCACACCATCCCTTGACGCCATCACAGCAGGGTGCGTCTGTCTGGGGATCACACTGTCCTTGAATATCAAATATAACAGACCCAGACGAGTTGATGTAATTGGGTCTCGGTAAGGGGAATTTCCAGCCACACCGCAGATCACCATGCCACAGCGTCCTGGGCCAACCTTTACGTTGACGAAGAATCATGTCCAGTTGTCTACGAGCTTCCAAGGCAGTTGTTGACGTGTGTGGCCTTAGTATCCAAGTGCCTTGAGTAGCAGAACTGAGAACGTCTTTACATATTCTTTGGTTGGATTTTATTGGCGGTTTAGCATCGAGTTGGCGACGTCCGTAGTGTATCAATGAGCATGCGTAGTACAGGTACATGAAGGTTGCCACAGTAACGAAAACGATGCAAAGTTGTTTGTACACATTGAAGAAAAATCCTGAAAATGAAAAGATGAACGCGTTGTAAAGATCTAAAACCAAAAGAGCATCATGCCATCACTTCTTGTATTCACATTTATAAAAGATAAACATTCCTTACAAAGCAAGTCAAACTCGTTCATACGCTAGCTAATTCAAATCTTGAATTTGTAGCACATTTTTGAAAATTTATTTAAAAAAATATTTTTTTAGTCAACTCTTTTTTTTACCTTGCAAAGACATCCCCCAAACGTATTCAATTCTACTGTGTCTGAGAAGCGGCAAAGCAAACACTTGTTGAATGACCAGCGGTGAAAATCATCGAGGTTGACAGGGCAGTAGAGAACATGTCGTTCCTTCCATCCATAACCAATCTGACTACTCAAAACCAAACAGATATTTACTTATATCTCAGTCGAATAAGATACTTTAACGGATCTTTTTTTATAAAAATGACTTGCATTCTTCTTTAGTCTTAATAACAATCATTTCCATCCCATCGTGTTCATATTTCATCGTGAAACTACCAGCTTTCTTTTCTTCAGCTATAATTGTCGTGCCAATTTGGTCTTCAAATATCAACAGTTGGTACTCTTTTCTTTAGGACTTCGACATTAGACCGTTTGGTTTTCAATTATGTCTAGTGTAGTGATACTTTAGGACAATCTATTTCACAAAAAATATAAAAATCCCAAACCGATGATACGATTAGAAAGTCGCAGTTTGAAACCAGTCGAGTTGTGTGTGGTAAAAATACGACACAAGCTAACGGGTCGTGAATAATTCATTAATTCATGTGTTCAATTGTGTAAAGACAATGAACACTTGCTATTATGTGACAGGGTGTCATTTTAACACCTACTGACAGCTTTTTATACCTTGCTAAAACAGATTAAATTAGTAATATGAGGTGAGGATTCAATATAGATATATCTTGGATGTAAAAAAGTGTATAGACTACTGTGGTTGGTTGATACGGAGTCGAACTTGTTGATATATGACACACAGGTATTCTACGGGTTTCTTTCGGGTACCTGACAATCATGGTTGTCTATACTGGTCTTCAACACTTTTCTAGGTTACCTAATTATATTTGTGTGTTTATTTTTGGCATTCAATGCAATGTATACATAATTCAAAAGTCAGTTGCAAAAGCAAAATAGCTTAACCACAACTGCAATGTATTGTCGATCTCAATATTCTAGCATCCAAAATCATCTGGTTTCCTTCGCCAAATATTTTTACAAAATTCCTAAACATAAACAAAATTGCCTGAAATTTGAGATAGGGCTTTAGATCATTTAATATGGCGGTCCTTGTGTTCCCCATGGCTCTGAAAGGGTCCGGATCCTAGAAACTATCCTCTTTACACAAAAATCTAACTAAAACTGAATTTTGAAACGGTTTCAGTCCTATATATATATAGCTCTTATTAACCGAGTTCGAGGTCCGTACCGTAAATTATGGACCGCAAATTGACCAATCATAGCGCGAGAAATTCTCTTGCCATATAATAACTAAATTTAGTAACTTTTCTTTAACCCCATTTTGAATGTATGCAGATTATCTTACTTTCCTTTTTTATTTTATTCTCTTCCTTTTATTTATTGAATTTAAGACATCTATTTCAGAAGTTTTTTTCATGGGTACTCCTTCCTTCATGTTCTTCCTCGTGACACAAACTTTAATTTGAATATATGAAGTTTTGTAATGATTAATAAGGTACACACTTTTTTTATTAAATTTGTGATCATCCTTTAATTTTTCCCATCCCAACTTCTTGGAGACCATAGACCTTTTCTAAATTCGAAAAACAGAATGCATTATGGTCTAGCTTGGGTAAAAACATCTTTTGTTCATCATGCCTTATATAGTGTTTTTTGTACCCAAGCTAGACCACAATGGATCCTGTTTTTCGAACTCAGAAAAAGCCTAGTACAAGGAAGCTGCCACTCAAATAAGGCCAGGGATGCACCTTATAGTTATTTGGCTATATGTCCCAGAAAAGCCCAAACGACACGTGACCATGACGTCACGGTTTTTAATTTCCAGTATCAGAAATTATTTCCCCCGTCAAATTTTATGAGTAATGAGAAGAACACGTCAAAGCGTAATATTCATATTTGTATTATCTAAAAATTATTCAATTTTCTTTAATATCATTCCAATATTTTCCCCCATCAAACTTTTTCAAATGTAAAAAAGTAAAATACATAAATTTCAAAGTTAAATTTTTATAAATGAAACACCATTGTCGTCCTATTCCTTTACTCTACGTTCATTCACAGTCTTGTTTTTACTCCTCATGGGTTTCCTGTGTTTTCCGCATATAGTCAATAAACCACCTGTAGCTTGGCAATCCATCTTTTTTAAAGTAAATGTGAACGTATTTGACACTTGACACCTTGAGCCATCTTTATGTCCAAGCTAATGTAATCTAGAATCGAAGAGCTATGAATCTAAAAGAGAGAGGATCGCGGGTTAGTCTCGTGGGTAAAACACATGCAAGACACGTGCTCAGTCAGCTGTGATTGGCTCATTTTTTCCAGTTCATATCCATGCAAACTTTAGGACGTGGTTGGTAAAGTCAAGAGTGAGTATAAAAGAAAGACCACAGGAAGACCAAAGCATGAAGGAGTGAATTCTTTACCAAGCCCAGAGTACGTAAAGGATGGAAGTTAGCACATCTCAGTCGACATAAGTAACAAGTCAAAAACCATTTTGTCTTTTCGTCATGAAATGTCAAGATATATTTGCTCCGTCAGTCACAATATTTTAAGAAATTAAAGGTTTTCAAAGATGGGACAAAAGGACTTTGTTCATTTGGAGTTCCCCGGTAATGAATAGAGGACAACTTTGTTATATATCTGATTTAAGTGAATGGATCATCTCGTCATCATGCTTCATGCTTGGTGACGCTGGTTTTAGGTGTTTATACTTTGGACTGAAATGTTATATTTTACTTGCTGAACGCTCTTATACAGCGCTTATATCGTATCTTCATGCATTTAACCAGCCATGGTAGTATATAGTTGATGGTGTATCATGCTCACATGCATTCCTATCTCATTTTCACGTGCATTGCAACATCCATACTAGCAGATGCAGCAAGATCCAAAGTGCAAACATTTCTGTTCAATGCAATCATTTATGCTGTCATGATATAATAGGCGTTAAGTGAGTTCTGCTGCCACGAGGGCTTCGTCTACCGAATGTTGATTCATCTTGATTCAAGTCCTGGAGATTTGAAGTAGAGTTCTTACTGCACACACTAAGAGTAGATCCCGTCCGACCATCTGCAGAGGGTAGGGCATGAATGCCAACAGTGAAAAATAATGAGAGTTAGAAGAAATATTAGACGTACGTGAATGGAATAGATAAAAGAATAACAAGCATTACAGTTATCATTACAAGGTATCAATGAAACTTAGACAAGAAGTATATATAGCAAAGGCATGCAGGCAGTTCTAAACTGAACTGGGTGGTGTTACTTTTACCCCCCCCCCCCCCCTCAACGCAAAAAAGATTCGAAATCTAAAGGTGTGTAAATACGATCAACAAAATCGTGCAACTTGTCGCGCAACATTGTTGCGTTGCAAGTTGCAGAGTGAATGTCGCTCGTATTACCACCACGAGCCCAACAACTTCTCATTGTTACAGAGAGTAGAAAGAGCTTCACCATGTGCCACAAAGTTGCGCAGCAACATTTTGCTGTTGTAGTACGAGCAGCATTCACTCTGCAACTTGCAACGCAACAATGTTGCGCGACAAGTTGCCACGATTTTGTCGCTCGTATTTACGCGCCTTTAGCAATGGGAAAAAAATTTAGTTTTCATTTTGGATATCCTTTATCTTAGTACTATTTAAAAATGATCCTCTGTGTCGTGTTTGCCCTGCTGTCAGGGTGACTGACTGACTTTATAATTAAAATGATGTACGATATGGTATGCAACCAAGGTCAATTTCCAACCCACCAACAATGCAAGCCAACCAATACAACACAAGGTTGTGTGCCAAAATGGATTATCCAAAATGATAAGCTTTTCAAAACAATTAAGTAATTTAAACTGAATAAGTAAGAAAAATTGTTCACCAAAGTGGCGTTCATACCAATACCCAGGTCCATAGGCCCTATAGAGGACTGACTGATCACTTTATATAAAACCAGTTACGAGAATAAAAGTTAAGCAATTTTTTTTACGTATTTCAATCCAAAATCATGCCTTTACTTCCGCTCAGGAATCTTCTAGAACGGAGGTCCAAAATACTGCCAGAAGTCTGTCGGACGACTGACAATTTCAAACATGCAACCTTCACTCTCTGTCACTCAGTTTGTCCAATCAAAGAATTCCTTTCTAAATATATAGCCTCAATATCAAGGAATCTAGAATATTCCTTTTTAATATTCCGTGTGTTGATGTAGAAAACCATTAGCCAACTTTACTAGCTCACCTTTGTTAATTACTTGGAACTGTTCCTTCCATTTCTTTCTATTATTAGCCAAGGGTTTTGCCCAAGGGTGAACTCGTGACATGTCGATATTAGTCTGGGTGGAGTTTTCTTCTAGGAACACCTCCAGCGCCTCGCTGCATACCTCAAAGGCGGGTGACACTATTACATCAATAAACCCTGATATGATAGAGGATGAAGTTTGTTTCAGTGTTAAACAAAGCTCGAAAACATATTTTTCTAATTCATTCAGGAAAATGTCGATATCAGCATTCCCGAATTCGCCTGTCTGACCACAGAACAATAGATTCAAGGTGAGGCTGAAGTAGACAAATGCAGTAAATTTATCAGGGATTTGAAAACTGCAACTTGGACTTGAATATTTTGTTCTGTGTTCAGTCAAGTGAATTAGGAAAAGGTCTCAATTTGCGGGACTTGGGGCATCATGTTTTCTTCATTTTAGGCTAAAATCAAAGATTCTTTGTTCGAGTCTTATCCATGTTAAAAAAACCTCCCTAAAGGCTACTGGTAAAACAAAAGATACTCAAGGGAATGACGCAAGAACTTTTCGCCAGTGTATTGCCTTGACGTATATACAAAAGTTTCCCTACCTCACACCATCTGTCACTCCCTCGCGTATTTCATTTTAATTTAATTCAAATTGCAAATCTTATTCACATTTGGAAGAAGATAAAAGATTTATGAATCCATTGTAATCCATTGCTTACCAACTTGACTCTCGGGGATACGAGTTAAGGAGCGATCACACAGAGGGGACACATCCAGTCCTAGTTCCATTTCCATGTCGCCCTAGAACAATGAATTAGAGGTTGAAATGGCAATTATTCACCTACCACTAGCTGAGCTTGAAAATTGAAAGTCGAACTCCTGGCTTTCAAATTTCACTAGTGAGTTACATGTCCGACACAGTCCGACACAGTTCGATTATATACACTGGGGCTGGGAGTTGTTGTGGTACCACGTTTTCTAACATCAACTACTGACATTTTCACGAACTGTTATCAAGGGTATTATTTAAGTAAAATCAGAAACAATCTATATTTAATTTTCCGTCATCTCATCAGAGTTTTCACTTCTGAGATATTCTAGCTAATATTTGAGCCTTGAGGGGCATAGCAACGGTAACTAAGGGAATCCACACGTAGCTTACGGATAACGATAGCGGCTGATAGAAAGAAAAAGACAGATAAACCAACCAGATAACGACATAATGAAATTCTGATCCGGTACAGCTTTTCCTAATAAACAATACTCAAACTTATCAATAAAAGAACCTTATGAAATGAATTTTCCAATAGACTTAAGCCATTATTACTAGAGCCTTTAAAATGCTCAGAAATTAAAGTTAGTTGTCTTTGTTCAAACAGTATTGTGGTAATTAACCAACAGCACGTGGGATACGGCTTTCAACAAATTAAACATTTGATTTCTTCGATTAATTTTCATCACGTCCACTCATAATAGAGCTTACAACAAGAGAATGAAAAGACGCATTATTATTTTTTTCATTACAGCCGATAAATAGTCGAAACAACGATTATAAGATTATCGTTTCCGTGATGGAATCTTTTGATCGACTTCTAATTCAATAATTATGAAGTGGATTTTTTTTGTTCAAATTTTTAAAAGCTTATTTAGATTAAGAAAGTAATAGCCAATGTGCATTAGCTCGAAATTCTAGCACAGCGACGTGCCATGATTAGTTAAAATGTATGTACCGTGACCGTGGTGTACAAATACAGTGTCTCACTAGATTAGTTCAACAGATGTATCGTTATTCCTGTGCCGTTACTCCCCTGGCGCACGCTTGCCGTGCCCGTGGTACCGGGTGTCGTGCCTGATTTCATTGCTTCTGTAGATGTCGTAAATCCTGTGCCGTGACCGTGATGCCCGCATGCCGTGCACGTGGTACTGGGGTGCTGTGCCTGATTTCATTGCTTCTGTAGATGTCGTAATTCCTGTGCTGTGACCATGATACCTGCATGCCGTGCACGTGGTACTGGGGTGCCGTGCCTGATTTCATTGCTTCTGTAGATGTCGTAATTCCTGTGCTGTGACCGTGATACCCGCATGCTGGCCCGTGGTACCGGGTGCTGTACCTGATTTCATTGCTTCTGTAGATGTCGTAATTCCTGTGCTGTGACCGTGATACCCGCATGCCGTGCACGTGGTACCGGGTGTCGTGCCTGATTTCGTAATTCCCGTGCCGTGACCGTGATACCCGCATGCTGGCACGTGGTACCGGGTGCCCTGTCTCAATAAATTGGTTCTGCAGATGTTTTCACTATACCTAACCGCGTCGTGAATGCTTACCTGAGTAAAAAATTCTTCCATAATTCTCTGTGTCCATTGCTGGTGTATTTCCCAGTCTTTGGTTGGGTTGCTGATATCTGCCACGTGTAAGATCAACTGCAGCAATTCGCTATTTTCTATTGGGCTGAAAAGTAAAGTCAAATGTTATCTACCAAAAACGCGAGAAAACATTGCGTGTGAAGTCAATATTTATACGCGAGATCAAATCTACGACTAACTGAATAACCGCCAACACACAGGCATGCACTAATTGGCTTAACTAATCTTGTCAATCCTGTGCCGTGACCGTGCCATGTGACGTCATTAGTATTTCACTAACAGCCACTAAATAACTTCCCATACACATGCACACACACTGACATTGGTTCACTCCGTGCCGTGACCGACATTTTTCTCACTTTCTCCTTGTGTTAGACTATATGAACAGATGGAAGAGATATCAAAAGGTCGAGTTCTTCCTACCTTCCTCCAACTAAAGCAACTTTAGTTGTTCGTAGTTGTTCGAAGTGGGACGTCATGTCTGTTGCTAGTACCATGTCGATCACAAGAGACCGAAGTCCACTGGTGAAAAATGAGATAAAAATTCGTTCATATCTGACTTATTAAAACGACAGGGATCGGCCGCGCAAACTGAAATACGCTAATTATTGTTTACAGATTATAAAGGTGCCATGTACCCCCTGCAAGCTGGAGACATAGATATCACGCGCAAAGAGTAATATATACGTCATAGCACAGAAGGAAGTGAATCTGATACGATGAGGAGTTTGCATTGATTCTTTGTAGAGCCTACAAATCGTGGATTTCTTACCCGACCTTTCACTATGTAATTTAAGAATTCCGCGAAATAGCACGCAATTTATCGAATCTTCTTTTCTTTATATTAAGAGGATTATTAATGCCAAATGTTGAATCCAAATAATTATCGTTCAAATCAAGGCCAGATTTAATATTTTTTTACCGCAATATAAGGATTTGAAAGAACTTTATTAATTATTAACCAATCCACTTTTAAAGGATTTTGGACTTTGATGATTTTTTTACAAAAAGCGTGATGAAATTAACGAATGGACCAGAAATAGACGCGAATGAATGGACGAAATGCCGCGAAGGCTTTGAAATGCAAATTTGTATCAAGATCCATCCTACTAGATTTTAAAATATAATCTCTTTGGTGGAGCACCGCCGGAGCCATAGGTCGCACCTAATCCCTTTCGCCCCGGGTGAAGTTTAAATTTTTCAGCAACCTAGACCTCTAGTCGGCCGAGCTTTGCGCGCAAAGTGAACGGAGGAGGACGGAGACGTCGGCAAGGAAGATGGTACAAAGTCTAATATACATGCACCATACATCGCCAACAATATCTAATAAACATATAAAGATGGGCGTCTGGAAGTCACGCTGATTACCTGTATTGATTGTTATTTAGATTTGCTAAAATATTCCGGTCATTCTGTAAAGAGATAAAAACAAAATCCCTTATTAAGAACTCAGATTAATATAATAGTTCTTCAGTGAGTCTAAATATAAAGAGAAAGAGTCTTAATCAAATCCATACGGATCAACAACTGCTCGACAGCCCATATTGTGGTGTCATATTAGGCTATTATCAGTAACATGCGTCGAGCGTCGCATCTTTGAACTACTTCGACGCGGCGCGTTTGGAAGATAAGAAAAAGAAAACAAAATCAATATAAAATGAAAAGAAAAAGAAAAAAATGCCAAAAGGCGTCGAAGAAAATTAAACAACAGACGACAGAATGACCAAATGCATTTGCGCTATTCTGAATTGTTGTTGTTATTGCTGGTAGGTGGTGGTGGAGGTGGGTAGTGATGGTAGTAGTGGTAGCATTGTTATTGTTGTTGCGGGAGAAAACAAACAATTCTACCCCATATATTGCTGGTTTCAATCATTTCCAAGAGAATGGAAAAAAATAGACACCGCTGCCATGTTGGCTGATATAAAAAAAAATGATTACAAATCTTTTGTAAAGTTCAACCAAGATGGCGGCTATGACTTCACATGTGATAACCATGTGCGTCTAGGGGTCTCAAAGTAGACTTTAAAGCAAGTTAAAACTGCAACAGAATATGGCTGAAGGCCAAAAAGTAACCGGTTTATCGTGTATTGCTCTTGGAAGGAAGAGCAGAAAAATATTATTTGACTAAATATTCATAATATCCGTCAATGATAATAACTCACATCTTGTAATAGTTTAAAAGCCGCAGTAAGGTGATGGTTTTCAAGTACGGAGCGATCATTGTAAAGTATAGCCATTTCTGACCTGTAGATATAAGATAAAGCTTATTAGCCAAGCCATGCAGAAATGTAAGGATATAAGGATGGTATTTCTCTTGGTACTCGTAATAATCCTGCACACTACACCACGATTAAGCCTTTGGAAGGTAGATTAAAGCTAATCCGGGATTTGCTTGTAGAGACTTCAGTTGCCATGGTAACCAAACCTGGATTAGCACTAATCAGTTTAATATGAAGGACTGGGTCCAGATGCATGACTTAATCGGCTTGAACCTTTTATCAGGTGATTATGGTCTTATACCGTCCTTTCACTTGTACCCCATTGACCTGGTGCCGGTTGACGTCACAAGTGACATCACCTTGACCCCATACCTTCACTAAACTACTCGCAAAGCTACTGCTCTTTATTGCTCTAATGACGGGATTCCTGTGTTAGTCGCTGACAGGAAAAAGACACTGTTTTATCTCTTGTAAAAAAGAAATGGACTGCGAACTGGATCAACTACCGTCTCAAGTAACGCAGTCGTGGAAAATCCTACCTTGAATTAGTATGAAAAGCGTTTGTAGTTCCCGTATGTTCCAAATCATGAATAATGGCAGAGAGAAGAAGGGCGAAGATTTCCAGGTCTGACAGACATTGCTAAAAACAGAGAGATCATAGTTAGCAACAGGGTTTTAGTCTTCTACGAACGAACAAAATGAGCTATGAGCTCACGTGGAGTTTTTTTTTCACTAACCGCAAGAATCGTTAATCACATGGCGTCATGTTTATTTCCATTAGAAGCCTTTGTTTAAACCCGCGTAACCTCGTCTTGAAACGCTTGAATGTGAGGCTACGCGGGAAAAATCTATTATTCAAGCCAACATGGCTGTCGCATGAGAAAGGCTCATATTTACAGTGAAGCTAGCAAAAAAAAGTGCGTGACACCTGTTGCAGTATATATTGAATGGGCGTTTATTTCCTCAACTCTATTGCCCGGTGAAAACAAGACATTATTGTGCTCGTGGCCACTGACGTGACACATGGTAGTATGTTATACATGAATCACTCACCGCAAGACCAATCACGCTTAGAAAGTAGAAGACGGTATGCGTGACATCTGTGGCGTGACATTCATTGTGGTATGGGTTGCCGTTCTTTTGATAACCTTCTTCTACAGCTATCAAGAAACGGTCAAGGGTTCCAACATTCATCTAACAACAGCAGTAATAACATAGTTTAGTTGGTTAGCATCGTCAAGCTTGGCTTCTACAGAACTTCAATTTTGTACTGACCAAAACTGAATAGACCTCTTCACCTTGGGCGTAATGTTTTCCCATTTCACACCACGTGTCATTCTCTTGAGAATAGGATTCTTTGTTTGAGTTGTAGACTCTTAGAAATTACACGTGGTTTGAATTGGGAAAACATTATGCGCACAAGCTAGAGATATAACTATAACAAGTCACGTGGTTCCTCCGTCATCACATGATTGACAAGTGCATAAGCACATACTCTGTCTTCTAAAATGGACGCAGAAAGTAAAACATTCACCCTGTTTCCGGAAACCGCAAAATTCGAATCCGTTATGATTTGGGGTCAAAACCTATAAGAAGGGACGCGTACACATGCAAAGAACCAGGGACGTACCGCAGGAAGAGAGAGGCCTCAACCCCCCCCCCCCTCCCCCTCCGTCTTTTTAGGGCGCTCCAAGCTCCGAGGTCCTTGAGAACTGTCTTCAAATAAGTGTAATCACCACATACATGCAACAGTCTGGCTTTGTATCCTCGTTGTATTGCTTACCTTGAATAACCGTAAAAGATCCATTCGGCAAAGCACTTCGTATCCCATGAATCGCAAGGAATGACTTTCGGTTACTTCGCTCAGTGAAAACACATCAAATGTCCACTCGTTTAATTTCTGATCACAGAAAAAGACAACACCATTAAATATACCATCTAGGACACCAATACCTATATCACAACATGCATCAGTGGCAGCTAGTGGCGTAAGGGGCGGGCATAGCTGGCATAGCTGCTCCAGATTTATATTAAAAGAAAATTTCCAAAGATATTTTTTGATCTTCTCTTTTCTTTATGATTTGTCTCTCCTCTCAGGGACGTTTCTATTCTTTTTTTACGCATGATACTAGTAAGATTTATTTCTCGTTCACTTCAGTGTTAAAAAGTATAAATATGATTTGTACTTTTGCACTCTTTCTCCTACATAAATATAATTTTCACTTACTTCGAAATGTAGCTGAACTTCTTCTGGTACTTGTAGCTTGTTGCGTTCAGAAGCATTTTTTAATATTCTGATAAATAAAAACCTTAAATTTAACATCTTTTTTTCAGATTGACGTTCCAGCGATGGTTCAAGCCAGGGAAGTGGTGACGTCATTAACGGTATGTTTGAGGGCCGGGCGAGTAGATTCGAAGGAAGTATATTTTGAACAACTGGTTAGTAAGAAGTTTCTTGTCTTTGGAATTTAGTTGTTTTAATTTCTAGCCATGTTTCCAAAAATGAATGTTTGATTTTCGGTGCAGTTGCGGTAATCTCTCCGTCGCTATATCATGATATTGACTACTCTCGACTACACTGAATATGGATAAGTCTTCTGCGCTCTACATATCCGGTCTCGATCCGTTCAGTGGTGAGGTGTGGTCTAGGACTACCCTCCCTCCTATGCGTCGATTCCCGAACCGGGTGTGACACTGATGTGAGTGGCGTGTTGTTTCTCTCCATGCTTCTTAGATTCGGTCAGTGGTGATGCAAAACTAAAACTGGAATCAATTCGCAATGCCGGCATTGGTTGTCAATTATTTTGATATCCGGTTATTGAAAAATATTGTCGGTAGTGAGTGGACTTACTTATTGACGTATAGACTGGCTTTAACAGCATGTACCACACCCCTGAACGTATGTCTTGGCATGATACTCTTCCTGCGTATCGTGCCCGGTCCACGCGCGAACGTTGTTGCGATCCATTCACGAACCTCGTCGCTTACTACATCAGTGTACAGCTCCTCGTCTATGTCGCTGATGGCACTCATGGATCCCCTGTAGAGACTGAGACATGTTACGAAAAAGAGTTCTTTTTTTTAGTGTCGTTTGTTCGTTTGCAAGCACTGCCGAAATGTCCGTCCGTCCGTCCGTCCATCCATCCATTTTTGTACCCATCCATCCAACTCATTTATGTTCCCCACCAACCATCAATCCATCCATCCATCCATCCTCTTTTGGTTCCCTCCCGTATCCATTCCATTCCATTCCAGTCCTTTCTTTTCTTTTCTCGGCTTTTCTCTCTCTTCACGTTAACCATGAAATAATATTTATCGTTCTTCGCTATATTGTGTAACGTACAATAACAATATTATAAGCCATCATGAGCTATCTGGTTCCCAGTTACCTGTAATCGCGCATGTTTGACGATGCGACATCCATGATCGCCACTGCCTGGCTAAGCTCTTCTTTCATATCAGAAACCGAGTTGATTTTACCTTCATTTAACTGATGAATTAATTGACGAAGTCTGGAAATAAAACACATAATTGCACCAATTAGATACTTTAAAGCTGCTCTTGTCAATGCAATGTTAGTAGCGTCAGTAGTAGTGTAATATCAAGCGATTCCCTTTCAACGTTGTATATATATGCTCATGCTTTTGTATCAATAGGTAGATGTTAGATGTTAGTGTAATTGATGGCAAATAGAAGATACTATATGTCATATATGTATGCACCGGTGTACAGTACATGCAGTAGAGAGAGAGAGAGAGAGAGAGAGAGAGAGGGAGAGTGAGCTAGGGAAAAACACTAAGAGAGAGAGAGAGAGAGAGAGAGAGAGAGAGAGAGAGAGAGAGACAGACAGACAGACAGACAGACAGACAGGGAAAAGGACAGACGGAAACACAGAGAGTGAGACTGAGTGACACACAGAGAGTGAGACTGAGTGACACACAGACAGACAGACACATATCCAAGTATCTTACTTTGAGAGTGCCAATGTAGTAGCAGTATCAGCATAATCATCCATAGACTTGGGTCGTGGTTTGTACTCTGTGTTCCGTCTTCTGATGATCATTGATTGTGTTGGTACTGCAGTCATGCTTACGTTACTCTCGTTGTTCACATTCTGATCGCTGCTGCTTGAAGCCGTGGTGACATGGATAAGAGGTTGTACGTTTTCACCTTCAAAAAAAGTGATTTTAAGCAGTCAGAATTGGTTGAAATTTAATCTAATATATGAGTTTTATAGTAAAAACGTAATAAAATCTCTCTTTATTCTTGGGATTTGAATTCTTTCTCATGTAAAACGATTGTATTGTTCCTGCCATCCAACATGGCTGCCGTCACGTGATGGTGCAAAACCTTTATTCACTAATATGGATGCACTTGCTATATCATATATTCCTAAGAATGGCAATCTTGTTGATGCCGCTGACTGAAAACATTTCTTTTTGCCCAGAATAGAAAAAATAGAGAAAAATCATTTTGACCCACAATGCATTTCGCGCCTGGGATCAGTATTGTCTGGTGACCATATGGCGTGTCGGGGTATATCAAAGGCACATATATGTTCCATTCTCATCATAACCTGAATACCTACACTCCACCAAACTCTTGTGTCCGACCAATTTGGGTTTCTAGGAATGTTTTATCTGCATTGCTGCACAGCGATCACCACGCTGAAGACATGCGTCAATTTTTGTATTAAAAGAAAAAAAACCCTGATGCATGCGTGATGCTCGAACAACTTCAGTGAAATCCATCGGTATTTTTAGGTGCAATATTTCATTCATAACTACCGGTACATGGCGTGTAGAATTTCGACAACCGATTAAAATTCTACGAGAAAGGTCATGAAACATCCTTTCTTCTTGTAAACGATCCGTCGGTAGAATTTCATCACTTTACCGTTTGACCGTACGACGGAAGTAAAGGGTAAAAAATGGTTTGAAGTAAAACAGATCAACTCTTTCAATCCCTACACACTTTAAATATACAGTAAAAACCGGCAGTAAGAGCGTGCTTTTTCCCGCCAAGTTAGCCTAAAAAGGTTCTTATATAATTGGTGTTTTTCTCTGGCTTTTTTGGTTTTCCTCAAGTTCCCTCCCCAAAATCAACTTCTAAATTCCAATTGGATTTTCAGTAGACGAATAGCTACTCTGTAAAGCAGCCACTGTTAAACCCCAATATGTAAAGTGAGTCGAAATGGAAAATCTTAGGTTTTTAATCCCTAGGTTCTTATATGCGGATTTTTAATGTATTCTATTCAAGTGATGGTGATTCTGCTGAAGTAGCAGACTGGAAAACGATTATTTTTCTTACTGTTTCATTGACAATGACCCCGCTGGGGAGGGGAGGGGGCAAGGTAAGGTGTCGAGGATGGCAGCACTTTTTGGCAGCCACCCCCACTTGATTATAAGCCAAAGTAACATCCCCACGTTCCTTATATAGGACATTCCTTTGAATATTATCGAAAGTCAAGGAATCTAAGGCTTAAGAATTATATTTTGAGAACGTCACATCAATGTCATGCAAATTGCCACTTTCTTTAATAGAAATAGGAAGGATTGAAGGATTGTCTCACTAATATCCCGTCTTTCTGACATTCCTATTCTTGAGAAATATTTCTCGAATATCGAGCGCATCTTGTGGTTTTCAAATAAAAATGATTTTTATTGACAAACTCATAGATAAGATAAAACCCACTTGAGTGGCCTAAGCGGGCGAGTTACTTTTCATCGACGATCCTTTCTTCTGATTGAAATATTATGACAGTCCCGATTGATATCAGTAGCCAAGAATAGACCATATAAAGTTCACTCTAATTCGAAATTAAGTCTCTTTTGTCGATCAAAACAAAGCTGGTCATTCAAACAAAGCCCGCATACTAGGCCACACGTATCACTAAATCACGATGATATTGTGCACAGTAAGATAATGATCTTACAAAATGCTTCGAGCTGATTAAGAAAACGTTTCATCTTAGAAGAACATTTATTAAAAAAAGAATTCTAGATTAGAAGCGGTTTAGTAAAAGAAGAACTATGAATCAAAGAGATTTTCCTTTAGAGAAATTACCGTGAATATTGAGCAAAGGTGGATTTGATTTTTAATGTGTGCCACAGAAGGTAGTTAACATCTACATCACTGACAAATGATAAACTTTTGACTTGCAAATAAGTGGCTTTCTTTTGATACTTAGAGCTGAGAAGCTGCCTCCTTTTTTGATTAGGCTCGTATTTGTCTTACAACTAGAAAATTAGCTTTGTAAGCCATTGGCTCTATTTTTATTAAAAGACTTAATTATTTTTGTGTTACACGTTGTGAAGTCAAAGATTTCGCCTGAACGAAATTTCATCAGTAACATGTTTATTTATCACCTCAAAAAGTGTACTTCGAATCTGCTCCCGCGCTAAAGCTTTCGAGTTTGAATAGAATATCAACATTAACCACTGGCCGATGATCCAAATACAAGTATGGGTGCCTAGCAACCACTGAACCCGTCACCCATAGCAACGAGTACCTCGAACATCGCTAATTGTAGTTCATTTTTGCCAACTTTTGGTTAGTTTTAAGCTGCTTATCTGGAGAGTAAAGGTCAAGCTTTTATTTACAGTTTTGGATTTCATTTTGGAGTTGATTTTCTACGCTCTACGAGTGGAGATTGTTGAAATACCATTCATTAAGAAAATCTCCTCGGTTGTGTTTGAATAATTAAAATGGATTTTTTATTAAATATCTGGTCAAGAATTGATTGTATACTAGAAAGCTAACACGCTGGACAAATACTGGTGGATTTTTTTCTAAAGAGGTTATTTGTTTTAGTCTCGAGTGGCGAACGAATTTCATGTGTTGAACGTATCTGGGAGTTGGAGTTAATCAGTTAATCGAAGTTTAAAACTGTCAATCTATTTCGGCCAATTCTTTCATCACCATCAATGACATTTGATATTAGCTACAACACGAGCCATTTACTCGTTTTTTAGTCAGTACCACAAAGTAATTTTGTTTTTGTATATTCGACTTTTTTCTCGCTCATAATTCATTTTCAATTTAAACCATTTTGGTGGTTTGATGGTGGTATAAAAGCCCGACCCCCAGGAGTGACTCTTTACAAAAATCTTTATGTATTTGACTTGTTTTAATCAGTCGGTCGATATTATGGATGGATAGGAGGGGGTAATACCTCATCTTCACCGACTAATATTTATATCACTATGTTTAAGTAGTTTTTAGTGTAACTGACTCTCTACTTGAATCTAAAACCCTAGCAGTAGGTCTATCAAGTTGTATTTAACGTGGTTCGATAATCTTACGTCTAACTTGGGATTTTATCACGGATCACCGACTAATATTTATATCACTATGTTTAAGTAGTTTTTAGTGTAACTGACTCTCTACTTGAATCTAAAACCCTAGCAGTAGGTCTATCAAGTTGTATTTAACGTGGTTCGATAATCTTACGTCTAACTTGGGATTTTATCACGGATTGTGTATCAGTCAAACAGGCACAGCTAGTGTCCAAAACCAGGTCATCAATGGAGATGATCCAAATATCAACCAACCTAGTAAAAGTCTGCCGAGGATGGATGATGACCACAAAATGATAGTAAAAAGAAGGTGAAATCTAGAGGATCACCGCAAAAACACTTGCGGTATTTCGTGTTATGGCAAAGATCTCAGCTGAATTTAAAAATTAAGAATTCATAAAAGAAAAAAATTGATTAAAAAAGAGGCAACTTAGATACAAGTTCGTTTGGAGTTATTGCCGTTAATTTTTTGAGGCAAAATTTGTAATGTTATCAAGAGGTTAGTCGGTGAGTTAGTTGTTAAGCATTGTTCGTTGAACGTTCTGCCGCTGCTGCACACCGTGTTTGATTGTTTTTTAGAAACACTGGCTCGATTTGTGCCGCCGACAAACGATAAAGATAAATCGTATGGTACAAAGCCAGCTGTCAATCCTACTAAATATCAAAATACGAACAAGAAATGAAGCAAAAAAATTAATCAAACCTCGAATCTCTCAACTCCTTCAAAAAGGACGACATATTCACGACAAACACATTTTAATACCGACACCCCAGATCACCTTTATATTGCCATACTTAGGGGTTTTTTATAATCTGAAATATAGCTACTAAAATTTTCCCTATCGAGTTCTGTCAAATTTTAAAATATTGAAATTTTTTTCATTTTTGGAAGAATTTTACTTGACCAGACGGCGACTAATGTTTCTCCATTTTTAGTCCCTTTTTGGCTTATTGAATATTACATGACATTTTCAGAAAAATAGCCCAATTAGTTCGTTCGCTCTTGTACCATTGAGATTGAATTATCAGCCTTTGAAGCCATTTGATGTTACACACACACCTCGGGCCTCACTCCAGTTTCAAACCTGTTTATGAATCGATTCGACTACAGTTTGTTTTTATGTCATAGTTTCAGTTCAGATCGATCTTTACCTATTCTGAATTGTCAATTTTCCCTGCGAAATTTTTGTTGAAATGACGATTGGGAAACGGAAGAGTTTCATGCTAATTTATGAAAAGTAATGTCGTCAGCCGAGAAAATATATCCAGTGCAACCGAAACTGAAAGTCAAGATATTCCGGCTAGCCTGAATAACTTTTGGTTATGCAGGTGATTTAAGAGAAATAGCGAGAGCTTAGCAAACAAAGTCCAAGAACATACAGAATAATAATCACAGTTCAGTCAATCGAATCTCTCCCTGATCTCAGCTTGACTAGATGTTTGATTTGTTAGGCTTATGAGCGAAGATCTTTTGCAGAATTTAGGCTGGTTTTCTCACTTTCACATGCAATCAATCAGCCTTACTCCTCAGTGAAGAATCATTAAACATTCAATCTTTCTCCCAACGTCCACTCACTTGAAAAACGGCCCAGCTAGAGAATAGATGTTACCAACTTGTTAAGAAACGCAGTAATTTATAATTTACAGCTTTGACGTGGAATTAAGATGGGTAACGGGCAAAAGCTATCAACTGACCAGCAACCAACAAGATGAGGAAGAGTAAGATGTAGTGTAGCACATATTGTGTGTCTGCATTAGCATCTATCGTGCACCGGTAACACTAGATTGCCTAGCTTCTAATAATCACGAAAATATGACCTACCTTCGCGCGTATTTTTCTGGTATTTGTTGTTGGCTTTTTGGTCATTCTCGAGTGAGTCCTTTTTCTTTTTCATCGGTTTAGAGCATTGTAAACCCATAACCGGGTTAGCGTTCGATGAACTACCTCCAAAGCTACACTACAAAGAGAGCCAGCAAGCGACTCACACACATCAATTCAGTCTTCCATGTTTGCTAAACTGGCATCTTTCAACACTACATCTTCAGAAATACGCAACTCATTTTAATCCAGGTTCAAGTCTCAGGGTAACATATGATATCGGTCATACTCCAAACAGGGCATTCCTCTGGCGCCGCGGCCACCGAATAAATGCACGGCACAATCAGCTAGATAGCTAGTGTGACCCGTGACCAAAACTTTACCGGCATATGACTGGTGGGGAATAGATTTGTCAGAACACAAAATGCACTCTGAAGTTTGTCAGTTTTATAACTCGACTCCGCCGGAAAGTGCTCAGTTAAAATCGCGGTTGACAGTTGTTTTTTTTAAATTAAATTTTTTTTCTTTAAGTTATTCTTAAAACTCAGCGAAAATTTTTATTTTATTCTATTTAGGTTGCTACACCGACCAACAACGTGTACTGAGGCGGGAGATTTTTGAATACATTACTCATATACCGACTCAAGTGATCTTCTTAATTGGCATTTGACTTTTTTGGGGGTATTTTCATAATAGCAATCCGCTTGCTGGTTCTTCTGTTCTTACGAGGAAGAGCGACAAGCCTTAGGGGGAACGAGAGAATGCGACGTCGAGAACAGCTTGTTAACCAGTTTTTGACAATGCGAGAATCCTTTCAAGAAGCGGAAATATAAGCGGTTTTTTCATTCAAGACTATCATAACATATTCTATTTGATTGCAAAACACTGATGCAGACGTACACGGGGAGTTGGATGAATAAGTTTGATGTATAATTTTTTTAAATTTAAGCTGTTTATAGCCGCGAAGAATATGAAAACCCTACTGAGAAAGAGAGAGAGTAAAAAAAGATTGAATGAAAACATCGTTGATTTGTTATTTAAATGACAGAATTGTGTAATTAAGATCAGCGAAAAGCGTCATTGCAGACATAAACTTGATAAAAATAATCACTCAACTATCTGATAAAACGATTGCAGTTTCACTCACAAGAAAAAAAAATAACGTCCAGTGAAAATCTTTTATTTTATGACCGAAAAAATTCGACTGCCTTCGTACATTTCGTGTATTATAGTCGTTTATTTGTTTTTCTGAGAGTGGTCAGTAACGCTTGTATGTAACAGCAGATATCCTGGTAGTGACAATGGATTCCTAATCAATAGTGCAGCTTGATGGCACGAACCGTGTTTATGAGATGCTTAAAAGTATTCTTTTGAAACTGCTTTGTATAGGAGCTATTGTCGCCCACTGTATTCGTATTGTTAGCCCCTTTTGTCACGACTAAGGCATTATGGAGCTCAACAATAGCCATCTTTGTGATTCTCTTAGTCCAATTTTAAGTGCATTTTTGTTCTTGAGATCGTTAAGTCTGGTTCTTGCTGGAAGAAAAATATTTTCTATGATGTAAGCACGGCAGAAAATGCTTTGTAGGATCATTACGCATGCGCGGCTTTAAGTCGATCAACCACTTCTGCATCTCGTCTCAGTATTAGTCGGCTACGTACTGCCTTCAAAATATTTTAAACAATTCTTAAACTTTAGAATTCACTAAAAAAATATCAAATCATAAATGAGTGATTCAGCACTATTTTCGCTGTTGCAAAAGAAGAGTTGGTTGCATATAGTTCTTGGTAGAACAGATGAGTTAGTGATTATGTGTTAATACTAGAATGACACAAAAGCCTATAACACAAACGATATCGGAAAACACTCACACATCAACAAACAAAATACCCTTGAAGAAACTTATGAATCCAGAAGCCTCTATCGACTTCTATCAGTATGATTATTCCCGATGCAAGCGGAAAAAAATAAAGACACACGCAAGCGCACTGAGATAGTCTTTCATGGTTAGTTAACCCCTTTATATTTAGACAGAACAAAACTTTCACTCATCCTTAAAGTAATATCTGCGCTCGCGTATGTGGTTATGCTTATGCTTGCGTCGCTAGTGTGAACCAGGCCAGCAGACTGGCGGCTAAAAAAAATTGTTGTATAAGTGACTCGGAATTCTCTTTGTGACAGCCCGAGACGTATTGAAATGAGAGAGTAATAGTTTTTTATATTCGTGTTAGTGCTATTACCAACTGCTCGTTAAGTCAGCATGATCATCTTTTCAAACATAATTTGTCTTCTGATAACTGCACTTTAATGCTCCCTCCTTTCAACTAAGGAGACGAGCGTCTCAACAGAAGTAAAGAAAATATTTTTTAGATGTCTCTGCTTTCATCTACTTGTTGAGCTTCATTTCAGCCACAAAATTTCCAATTTTGACAGTTAAGCTGCCCCCTAAGGGCTGTCGCTTAAATTAACCAGTCCATTTGATTCTAGTTTGGTCTTCTTTTTAAGCCAGTTATTAATGTTTTATGAACATTAATAAGGGTTTTTTCATGGTTTGGAAGGTCGCAACGACGCCATGCTTTGTCACGAAGAGGTCATCTGCGTCATCATGGGCAAACAATAGTGACGTATGTGTTAATAACCATAGCAGCTGATAATCACTTTGACCCCTTATATAACCTCTTACAAGCTTTTTCTTTTTTCTTTCTTTCTTTTTTTTCCTTTTTGGTATCAATTTTTATCACTATTATCGTTTCATTTTTTCATTTTTATGTTCATTCCATTCCTTTTTTGTTTCTAATCTTTGATTTAAATCTTTTAATTACATGTCATTTCTTTTTAATAATTCAGTCATATATTTTACTTTATTTGGTATCCTTCACTTCTATCATCGTTTATCCTGATATTTTCGTATTTTCGTCTGGTAATAAATCGCTGGATTTGTTTATTGACAGCTGGTACAGAAAACCATTAATGTACGATGATGTTATTCAGGTACTACCTTTCCACCCACAGTTGTCATCCATCCATTTATTCATCCATTTACTCATCCATTTATTCATCTTTCCATACATTACTTCATTCCGTTAATTCATTCATTCATTCATTCATTCATCCATCCATCCATCCATCCATCCATCCATCCATCCATCCATCCATCCATCCATCCATCCATCCATCCATCCATCCATCCATCCATCCATCCATCCATCCATCCATCCATCCATCCATCCATCCATCCATCCATCCATCCATCCATCCATCCATCCATCCATCCATCCATCCATCCATCCATCCATCCATCCATCCATCCATCCATCCATCCATCCATCCATCCATCCATCCATCCATCCATCCATCCATCCATCCATCCATCCATCCATCCATCCATCCATCCATCCATCCATCCATCCATCCATCCATCCATCCATCCATCCATCCATCCATCCATCCATCCATCCATCCATCCATCCATCCATCCATCCATCCATCCATCCATCCATCCATCCATCCATCCATCCATCCATCCATCCATCCATCCATCCATCCATCCATCCATCCATCCATCCATCCATCCATCCATCCATCCATCCATCCATCCATCCATCCATCCATCCATCCATCCATCCATCCATCCATCCATCCATCCATCCATCCATCCATCCATCCATCCATCCATCCATCCATCCATCCATCCATCCATCCATCCATCCATCCATCCATCCATCCATCCATCCATCCATCCATCCATCCATCCATCCATCCATCCATCCATCCATCCATCCATCCATCCATCCATCCATCCATCCATCCATCCATCCATCCATCCATCCATCCATCCATCCATCCATCCATCCATCCATCCATCCATCCATCCATCCATCCATCCATCCATCCATCCATCCATCCATCCATCCATCCATCCATCCATCCATCCATCCATCCATCCATCCATCGATCCATCCATCGATCCATCCGTCCATCCATCCATCCGTCCATCCGTCCAACCGTCCATCCGTCCATCCCTCCCTCCCTCCCTCCCTCCCTCCATCCATCTATCCATTCATTTGGTTCGTTCCATCCATCCATCCATCCATCCATCCATCCATCCATCCATCCATCCATCCATTCATTCATTGGATTCGTTTATTTCAATTAGATATCCATCCACATTCGTCAGATCATTCAGCGGCTTCAGGCCGTTTTGATACGATGCCTTGATATAACCAACACCTTGTTCGTGAATTAAGATCGGTACGTTTGCATCGTTTTACTAACACAACAACACCCGGGGTCTTAAAATAACTGACCAAAAGGTGCTGCCTTTACGAATGGATAGGAATTTGAAATGGGCGACCACTCTTTAGAATCGTGGGCGTTACAACTGACTCACTATACCACAGGGGCGTAATGTGACTGCCCATTTACACTTAGTGGGTTTAAATTGTTCCGACACGAGCCTGAGTCCATTGGTGAATGGAAGGTCGGAGCAAATCCCCTCAAAACCACGTTTCGTTTCCATTTTACTGAATTATTTTTGAAAGAAAAAAGAAAGGAAAGGAAAGAAAGAAAGAAAGAAAGAAAGAAAGAAAGAAAGAAAGAAAGAAAGAAAGAAAGAAGAAACGATAATTCAAGCTGTTAAATATATTCCATACTCTTCGATGTCTGGATAACAGAAAAGTTCTTTGTGAAAAAATGATTCAATGACTTGAACTCAGTGAAGGAGTTCCTGTGGAAATAACAGGCACTTTCGCACCAAAACTAGGGCGCGCGCGCCCCAACTCATACTCAACTTTAGCTGCACCACAACTCATAATTAGAGATTTGTTCTCGAGAACACAGACTATCCTTACAGATTAAATGCTTTAAAAAAAAAACCATCGAGACTCCCGGTGATATACGGGGCAAAATCAGAAAGGAATGATATTAAAAATATTGTATTCGACACGTGCAGATGTGTTTCGTAACCGACGTACGTGCCTCACGTACTTTTAAAAACTGATGCGCTTTTTAAATCTCTACAGAAAAGTGGGGGATGGAGAGGAAATATGCGTTGTTATACAGCTGAATTGCCGAATTGTAACATAAGGAAAAGAATAAATGGAGAAAAAAGTACAAGGTAATTGGAGTTTATTTTTAGAACAATTTGTCTATTCTTGGATGTTGTGAAATATTATTACCATACGTTGGGAGCTGGGATTAATACGTAGGATGACTGCAGGGCAAAATAAATAGATAAATAGATAAAACGAATAAATGAATAAAAATAAAAAACATAAAATGATGGCTGATATCATTCGGTTTGGACTAAAAAAGAGGGACAAAATTTCTGACCACATTGATTTGGATATGTCGGTTATACACTACAGTAACGGTGTTTTTTTTCTGAGCCTTCACTACACATTGGCTAAGATATTTATTTTCCGTTCGTTATAGACACACGTGCTGATGGCCTTTTTATTCCTAACTTTGTTAAAATACTGACAAGATTGAACACTCGAGACCTGTCCCTAATGAAGCTGTGAGGAACTTCTGCTTTTAAAAATGGTTTCTTAAAAATTAAAAATTAAACCTAAGGAAGCTAAATTTACGAGAATTACTCTTTGAAAGAACGAGGCGAGTGCTGCCGTGAGAAACTTCCTTATAAAGATAAACGTTTCTGAGAAGCTAAAATGTAAAGGTCTTGAATCCAGACTCCGAAGAATAACTTGGGGAGACATTAGTCTTTGAAGAAAAACAACAACTCAAATTTATACATTAATTATGAATGCATTGAGTAAGAGAGAGAGCTGAACGGAACTGGGCGGTTCATTACCATTTCGTGAGCACGCTATCGCCTGCCTTAGCTTGCCTTAATTATGGAGTGAATAATTATGATGTTCCGTTGAGGAAGACGAAAGGTGCGTTGGGATATGACATCCGGTCATGCAAAGGGGCATGACTTCTGCCATTGCACAACAGATGCATGTCTGTAATCCTTATTATACCAATAAATATTTATAAACTCCCCTCATTAAGAAAAGTTACTAAGGAAGCCCTAAAGGCAGAAAAGCAGTTGTCAACGGCTGCTAGTCGAACTGCTGGTGTTTGGCTCCGTGAGCTGCGTGCGGCTATAAAAGCATAATAATGTTCCTTGTTTTTCACTTGCATGTTCAGTTCCTATTTGCATATTAGAAACACGGTTTTTAACTTACTTATTTCATTTCCATCATTTATACATTAAGATATACACAGACGCAGCTCAAACTAGTTTACATTCTAGTTTGTTGCTCTTTTATATTCATATAATATTAGCCGCCTTCAAAGCGGTGCTGTTTTTTTTTTGAGGTTTCTCTACCGAAACAGAATAAAGAGATTAACGGGCTGCCCTAAGAAACGCTTTATTTAGTGGATAAAAAAATTAAAGGGTTTCCGCTCTCTACCAATCCCAAAGAGAGAAGCTAGACTCAAACTATCCAATCAGATAGCAACGGTCAGTCAAAGGATCTACACTGTCTTCCAGTATTTTAAATGCTACCAAAGTACAGACTTCCGTCTTATCTTGTAAAAGTCCGACATAGTTATGACTATTTGCATTGCATAAATCAATCCGACTGTTCCGATAGCTGTTCCAGTCAAAACACGACAGAACATTTTAGTTCTGTATTTCCATCTGCATTTCCAATGCAAATGTTTAGATAAGGAAAACACATAATCAGCTTGAGACACCGTTGCTAAGGAACGCTGGGGTATATTTAAACAACGCTTGCGGTCAGCATGATTATGGCGCATACTTGATGACTGTCGGGGAAACCTGCGATGCATGTTTGATTGATTATCCCTGCAGGCAAGCAGACTCTTTTTTCAGCTCGCTTCAAAGATAAAAAAAGAACTGAAAAAAGAAAAGAAAAAGAAAAACGAAGATTGGAAGTAGGAAGGAAGGGAAGACAAATACGAAACAGGAAAACCTCGAGGAACGAAATTTAATGGAACGGAGTGGAGTAAAAGAGAATGGAACGGAATAGAATTGAAGGTCTATATAGTTATGTCCCCCTTTCACTTTACATTATCCTATTGATTCAATATCTGGAACTGGACCCCTTTGACCTCATGTTCCATTCATCCAGTATCTGGACCCCCTATGACCTCATATTCCATTCATTCAGTATCTGGACCCCCTATGACCTCATGTTTCATTCATCCAGTATCTGGACCCCCTATGACCTCATATTCCATTCATCCAGTATCTAGACCCCCTTTGACCTCATGCTCCATTCATCCAGTATCTGGACCCCCTATGACCTCATGTTTCATTCATCCAGTATCTGGACCCCCTATGACCTCATATTCCATTCATCCAGTATCTGGACCCCCTTTGACCTCATGCTCCATTCATCCAGTATCTGGACCCCCTATGACCTCATATTCCATTCATCCAGTATCTGGACCCCCTATGACCTCATATTCTGGTACTCGTGAGTAAAGCATGAAGTTTGAAAATCGAGTTTAGAGCCAGACCTATTATTTTGATGCTTCAGGCGAGTGATAATGATAGCGTTAAGGGGGGGGAGGGGGTGGGAGTCATGAACTGACTGGTATGACACCTAGCTACTTAGCCAATGAAAAAGCAACTATTACAAGGCCAATCAAGTACTACGCCGATGGCGCTTTTCTAAGTACGAGAAATTAAGCAATTTCGAGATCAAACAGAAAAAAATATTACTATATTACTATAATCTCAAACTAAATTTTTTTCGCAGAATCGAGGAATGTGTGTAAATGGAGTTTTTGCATCTTCCTGTTTTCATTCAATGAGTTGTAGGGGCGGAACGATACAAACGGTAAAGACTTCGGTGTCTTTAGGGGATTGCCTCTCAAGGACTTTAGTCTCCCTGTAAGGTTGATGTTCTGCATTAATATTCCTTCCTATTGATCTCCTCACCAAGTACCCCAAAGGAACAAGCTGTTTCGATTCTTTCCTTCCAGGATTCATTCTTTGTTTCATTTTATCATTAATAGAACGATAACAGGGACCGCGGAGCGTAATTTTGATTGGGGGGGGGGGGGGGGCTAACGACCACCAAATACTGGAAGACCTAGGGGGTTTGGGGGCATGCTCCCATTATTGGGGGGGGGCTATAGCCCCCCAGCCCCCCCTGTTCCGCGGTCCCTGGATAAGTATGATAAGGATGTAGACAAACAGGGCTTCCCATATATTGAATTGCCGTCTGAGTGTTTCTCATTGTATCGTGTTCAAATATTACCCTGGTACATGATCATGCATGAATCGAAGAGTCCCCCATCACCTGTGTATAATGATTATTTGTCTTGATATCACGATGTCCACCCAGAGGCGCCGGGCGGAGTAGTTTGAAAAGAAGGGGTGCCTGATCACGACATTCTCGGATCCATGCACCTGAAAACATTCTCCTTCCCTCTAGTAGTGTACTCCCTTTTTATAGACCTTTTTCCTTAGGTGTAATGTTTTCCGATTTCAGATGTAGCCAAGTGAAGTTTGCATACATTTTGTAATGCTTATATAGTGTATATTGTTTAAGTATGTTAGCCAATTGCATTAGCTGATTTGACAACTGTCAATCAAACCAGACCGCATGGTCTCAGGAGTTAGTATTATTTTAATAGTCATTCGGAGTGCTCACCGCCCAGAGCAAGTAACTACCACCTTGTGGTAAGATTATTTCATGTCTTATTTTATATTTATGTATTAGTCTATTAGCAATAAGCTAAGGCTACTTTTATACATTGTTGTTGATTTTATATGAATGTTTAAGGTCAAGAGATAATTGTAGTCAAGACCGCTTAGTTGTTTACGAGTTCATGACCTACTGTTATACTATACTTTTATGAAAGACAATTTAATCCATTATATTTTCAATAAGCTTTGTTCATGTTTATAAATTCGTCAAAGCGAGACATTTAGTACAACGTACATAATAAGCTAGAGCTAAGTGCTTTTGTTGTACACTTATTTTCACAATAGTCGCTACTCAAGCATGTAGTTTAATACTTTATTATCAAAAGTTAAGCATATTGTATTTATCTCTATTTGTAGCTATCACTGTACCTTGCCGCCCTTAGTTTTGTAGAGCATTTGTATGGTTTTATATCAAATAAAACGTTGAGTGAACCCTCCCTGTTACATAGACGACAGGTCATTCTTGAGAACGAGATTCTTTGTTTGAGTTGTATCCATATCCCGGGGGGGGGGGGGACTCCGGGGGTAAAGTATCTGGTATGCTCGTCGTATCTCTTAGGGGTAAAAATCAGCGATTTGGTATCTTTTAGGGTCTTAAATTTATGGATTAGCAAATCAGCACTTTCTGGTATCTTTTAGGGTGTTGAAAAAGGAACTAGCCCATCGCATAATAACACAATATGTATGCTTGCCTAAACTCAGAATATTACTCAAGGAAAAACATTTCAAAAGCCTTTATTTTTTAAAAGTATTATTTTTGTGGTATCTCTTAGGGGTTAAAATTTACCCAGCCACGCCCTTTTGAAAAAAACTTCCGGTATCTTTTAGGGGTATTTTTGGAAATTTCCGACGAGCATACCCGATACTTTACCCCCCGGAGTCCCCCCCCCCGATCCATATTCATGTTTCTTATCATGCGCAACCGTTAAACAAAGAAATGATACTCAAGGGAATGACACATGGTCTGAAATTGGAAAACATTACACCCAAGTTAAAAAGTCTATGTTGGTATCGTTTTAAGGATTTTCCGGTTTCGACCCAGTCCTTGTTCTATGATATGAAGTCGGTGCAGCAATGACACAGCCGGCTGATATCATGATCAAACGTTTATCAAGAGGGACTCAGTGATCTTACTTCTGCACGACTTCAATAATCAATCAATCGTCACATCAATCGGTATTGATTAAAGAAATGAAATTTAATTAAAATTTAATTAATAAATATGTTATGCGATATCCATTAGCTGGGAAAGTGAGTACTCTCAAGTAAAAGAAAATTATGAAAACCCATCCTGCATTTTTAATAATTTTAATCTACTCATAAAAAAAAGTTTTTATG
This sequence comes from Anthopleura xanthogrammica, assembly GCA_964019055.1. Classification (NCBI taxonomy): domain Eukaryota; kingdom Metazoa; phylum Cnidaria; class Anthozoa; order Actiniaria; family Actiniidae; genus Anthopleura; species Anthopleura xanthogrammica. The sequence continues at coordinate 16,965,686 of OZ025206.1, forward strand.
TCGCTCAGTTCACACTTATTAGATTTCATTTTAAAAAGAACTCAACATGAAACTATACTTTTATTACTTTCATGAGCTTTTGTTTATCGTCCTGACTGCACCTGCTAATGTAAACTTGATTCGCAGTTTATTATCTAAACCAACTTGTATTATTAATTTTGGGCAAGAAGACTGACCAGCTCGTTGGTGCTCGATGCGGATAACATAGTTTGTCTTGTAAGTAAGTGAAACAAGGGAAGTGACCCGGGTTCAATTTCCGATATCTCTTCTTTATATTAGTAGAGCCATCCTCGGGAACCCAGGGATAAAAGAAACGCGTGACGAGTAGAGAGTCTGAGAGTAGAGCCGGCTGCATCGGTTGGTTCGATGGTTTTATGTTGGTTTTCCACCTCATTAAAGCTCAAAAGTTCTAAGTCCCATTTTCCCATTTAGGTTCCGTTGATGAAGAGACACTTGGGAGAGAGAATTGGAACTTCCAAATCCCATTCAATTTTTTGCTGTTTTACTCTACTGTTAAAGCGTAAGGGATTTCTTTCTTTAATGATTTATGAAGTACGTTCCTTTTCCAGTTCAACAAAAGTGATGATGAAGGTTATTCAATTGATATTGGTTATCATAATGGCAGTGGACACTGTAAAAGCACCCAGCAATGGTTTGTCTTGTAATGTTACTGACAATGAGTTATCTTTGAACCGGTCAACCCCCAACACCAGTAAGTATATCATATTGATCAGCTTATGGCTAACTTATTTCTTGGATGATTAATTTATGATCTTCTTACATCATTGTTTGTGGCTCGGTATTGTTTTTCATACCTTCTGCAATGAGGTGAAAGAAAATATATTAAAGAATGAAAAAGAATTCGAGAGAATAAGAATCGAAGGGAAGCACGGGTGGCGGCGTAGCGGTGAGAACGCTTGCTTATCACTAATGCAACCCGTGTACGAGTCCGGCCCACCGGGCTCAGTGTCGTATGTGAATAGATCTAGAGTTGTTCGTTGGTTCTCTCCTGTGCTTCGAGTTTTTTTCTTCTCATAGTTCTCCGGTTTTCCTCCCTCCGCAAAAACCAACTAACAAATTCAACTTCCAACAAATTATGAGCCTCATATGGATAAGTTATCAAAAGGTTATTTAGTACAGCTAGAGACTAGAATTTGGGCCATAGCAGCTGCAGGGTAAGGGTAACTCAGGGTAAGGGGGACAAGCGTGAAAAACCCGTCTAAGGAAAATATCCATTGCTTTACAGCGTGTAATGGCAAAAACATAACATCATCGTCCCATTCTATTGGCCCTGAAGCAAAGATTTGGTTCAGTATTTCAACTTCTGCTATTGCTATACTTTCCTCGACAAGCAACATCATAATCATACATATCGTACTACGAAAACCTGACATGCGCACGACGGTGAATCTGCTTATAATGAACATAGCTATCTCAGACCTGTGCAGTACTCTAGTTGGAGGGGCAGAAATCTTGAATAATCTGTTAAATAGTTCGGGCTGGATTGGAGGATTTATCGGAGATGTCACCTGCAAGTTAACGTTCTGCACGATTTATGCAAGCGGCCTTTCTTCCCTATACAGTCTTCTTGCGATCTCTGTTGATAGATTCTTGGCGGTCAAGAAACCTCTTCAGCACAAAGCAAGAGTTGGCTGCCTCAAGTATGTTATAACATCGATATGGTTGGTGTCATTTGCGATTGGTGGAACTGTAATGTTTTCGTTTGGGTTAAAAAATGATAGCTCAACAAGTCCAAATTGCACGTTCGTCTCGGTAATAATTGCAGGGACTATTTGCATCTGCACTAGTTATGTCGTATCGTTCATAACCATGACGATCCTCTACACAATTATTGGGGTTTTATTGTTCACAAGAAAAATCCCAGGTCAGACGACTAACCGTGACAGACAGACTGCCATCAAAGCAACCATAATGATGGTCGCTGTAATGCTGGTGTTTCTGATCTCCTGGACGCCACCCATGTTGGTTGACTGTGTAGCTTGGATTCACTTGTACTTACCATCGACAATTCCTGTCGCAGTTTTGTACATCCTTATTGCATGTCATGGCTTCTTCAACTTGTTCATCTACGTCAAGCTCAACGAAAAGTTTCGCAAAGGTTTTCTCGAGATCCTACAATCGTTGGCATGCCGGCCTGGAAGATCTGTTCAACCCACGAGTAATGAAGTTCTTGGACTTGGTCAGATAAACCGAGGACAGGACTTCAATGAAAATCTTAACTTACACTAGCACCTTTTTGGTAGGATCTCAAGCTCTGGATCCATGGTACCCCACAAGCGTACTTCATTAGAAAAGGATTGTATAAAGGATTTGACTGAAGTATCTGCATCCTTGTCCTTGCTCATTTTTGGGAAAGAAGAAGATAGAGGAGGATCAGATGCGCTTTGTGTTTTCAAAGGATGGAATCATACGTATATTGATGATAAGGTTTGCACTACGTCGCGATATACCCAGCACGACTAGTCCTACTAATAACAATGCGTGTACCTAGAATTTTCTCGCTCAATATTTTAGCTCTACCTTGTACTATAGGCCCACTGTAGTTTGTATACTATTTTAATAGTGATGTTATCAAACATTATTTACATCTTCATACAATGCCATCTGATGTCACAAAAATACATCCTTATTCACAACTAAGGACCCCTGCCTTACACCATGCACACTTCATAAACTGCTAACATTTTGTACCTTCCTTTATATCGAATAAGCAAGCCTATACACATAAGAATTTATTTACAATGCTGACATTACAAATAAGCCATCAAGCAGTGGCTCCTTGAGTTGGTTTTGGTGCTGGAAGAGATGGTAGAGCTGACTGTATTAGACTGCCTGTTTCTTTTGATTGTATTGCTCCTTGTGTAATAAAAGTGCTGTCCTCTTCTTCTTTCATCGTGGATGACACAGCGGTTCCTTTTCCAGTAGATGGGGTGCTGGGTCCCAAGCTTGGTGCTTTATTCCTGTAAAACAAGGATAAGATTAATGTTTACATTTTGATAAATACAAGACAAATATGTATTATCTATGCATAAGCTGTTGCAGCGGAAAGCGCGCTCAGCCGGAGCAGTCCGCATTTAGATGTCTACAACTCAGATGCTTACAACTCGTCCAGAGTTATGACAAAATAATTGTGTGAGTAATAAAAGGAGTGATATTTCATGATTTGCATTCTTATTCCGCCGCAGGAAAAAATACGCGTGGGTAAAAACCAACTTCATGCAGCCAGCTTGCAACAATTGCAAACTAAAACCGCATACTGGAAAAGACTGTTCTGTTGTGATAATATAGCCAAGTCACGTTCGCGCGTTGCACGTAAAATTGCCTGCCTTAATGTAATAATGAACGTTGTTGAACTTACTTTTGTTTCCCTTTGTAGCCGTTCATTTTAGCGAACAGCAACCTTAAAATTCGTTCTCTCTGTTCCCAAGTCAATTCTCCAATGTCGATCTTCCCTTCCATACCAGTCCATTGTTCAGCCATTTTGAGATCATCAAACACATTGTTAGTGCTTGTATCAGATTGTTTGAATGTACGAACCATGGGGAAGTCTGCACGGCCTCCATGTGCTGCTAGCATGCGCTGTTGATATACTGCTTGTGCATCGCGTCTGTATTGTGCTCTGCAAGAGAATACGTTTTTTCAGCATTAGGGCCATGCGTTGGAAGAAAGCCGCAAAAACCATAATTTCTCCGTTACATTAGAATTGTCACACGTTGAAACTGTCTCAGGCAAGTTCCAATTAGATAATTCCTTACGTTATTTTAGAAATACAGTAAGGACAAGTGCAGCTGATAAGAGAAAGGTTTGATGCTTTAATCTATCCCTGTTTCCCACGCTTCAAACACCTTTACATTAACACGGCGCACTGATCATGAGGAAATGAGTGCGAACTTAACGTCCTCATATATACCAGCCCTATAGCATAGAAAGGTAAATACAACTGAACGACTTTTTCCCCATGATATCTAGTTAACAGCATATAATCGTGAAGGTACTTACTGGTTTCTGGCAATCTCATTCTTGACGTGTTCTAATGAATCCAGGAAAAACTGTTCCACCTCTGTTCTCTGTTATGAAAAGAACATCAAAACATCATCAAAGTGAAGAGAGGATTATAGTATACTATGCTCAAACCGTGACTCTGATGAAACAGTGTCTATACACGGCGCGGTATGACTAAATGATGAATCTCACGCAAAATTACGGCATACCTACATAAAAAATTGAAATGTGTTGATACACTACCCCTATAATGCTCCCAAAATTGGCTGTGTGAAATGACTGATGTCGACTGTACACTCCCCCTCCCCTCCCCTTGCAATGTTGTCTAAATAGCCAAAGTTTGGTACCGTGAGCTAGCCACTGACATTTCCAAGGAACAACATTGAATGGGGGAGGGGGGGTTTTGGCCTATATACGATTTTTAAAGCGCTTTTTCTTACACTGTATGCTTACTTTTTCCAACATTATGGGGCAGTGTATCAACACTTTTGATTTTTACTGTAGCTATCGCGCAAACGTTTAAGTCCAAATTTATGTGCAAAAACAACCGAATGTGTACGGTATTGACTTACAGCACGTACATGGTACATGTAGGGTATGTCCTAACATTGAAATGGGATCCCATCTCATTCGCACTCAAATATGATCGATAATAATAGTAAAGACAAGTCAGTCTCACCTGATCTAGAATATTTTTAGCAAGTCTTTTTACTTTATTCATTTCTTTCGTTTTCAGCTGTACTACTCGTTGCAGTCGAGCAATCTCGGCCCTAGGTAACAATTGCAATAAAAATGTAGATAAGTCTCATAAATCAGACTTCATCAAAAATATGATTTCCAGTCAAGCAGGGCCGCTAGCCCCCCAGGGGGGGGGGGGGGGGTACTCCCTATAATTGACTATACGTGGATGCTCCGCCCGAAAGGGGTACGTTTTTCAGGCCGCAGGTATAGAAAAGGGGTGGGAATTCGTGAATTTTGGTATAAAAAGGGGTAGTTTTTCTTCAAAAGTATATGAAAGGGGTACCTTATCAGGCAAAAAAGTATGTAAAAGGGGTAACTTTTTGCTGAAATTTGGTATATCAAAGGGTAAGGGGTAAGGGGGGGTGTACTTCTCGACCCCTTACCCTTTGATATACCAACTTTTTGCTTTCTATTTTATCTAAAGTACTGATACATTAGAGTTTTCCCGACTGGACCCCATTTCACGTGGTGGCTAGCTATGACCCTGTTTAGTGTACAGAGATGTACAAACCTGCTGCTTTTGGTCTCAACTGCTGCACTGTCCACAATATTTACTCTCTCTGCTTCAAACTCACGTACTAGGTGACTTAATGATTGTTCAAGGGTTTTCACTTTTTCTTGTAGCTGTAAAGCAAAATATAATGTTCTATCAGTATGTGAATGAGTTTGATGTCAAGTCAAAGATCCGAATGTATGCTGCTAAAATAATTACAGCATGAAGATGCTGTTACACTGGCAACATTTCTTGCAACTTGCTTCAAAATTTTGTCAAATGCGCGAAAAATTGCACGAGAAATTAACCAGGGCAATTTAGTGGGAAAAAGTAACAATGGGTTTTATTTCTCACAAAGATTGCAATAACATCTCTTGTTAGTGCAACTGCAACTGCAATTGCAATGGAATGAGCTGCTTTTGATCTTTTGCAAATGCAAGTTGATGTGTGCATTCAAGTTAATACTGTATTAATACTCTACTAACCTCTTCTATTAGTTGACTTTGTTTTTGTGATTCAACTACTTTTTCTTGTACAATTATCCCATTTAACTCCTAGATAGAAAAACATGAGAAATTCGTCTTTAAAATCCAAGATGTTTAAGAGTGTATCAGATGTTTAGCTGCATCACACATTCAATGTTTATGAGTAGGTCTGATTGTACATGTAAGTTATCTACCTTCTCTGACAAAAGCTCCTTGCTTTGTTCTGATAATTTATCTCTTTCCTGAAAAAAGAATGATAATTTGGATTAAAAGACTGTAAACTGTAAACTTGTTGATAAGTTGACTTTATTGACAATGTTTTGAATGAAATCCCCCATGAACAGAACCCAAAAAGAAGTTATTTACATTTCTGGTTGACTTCGCCATTGTAGATTTTGCAAATCTTAAAGTCCCTATTGACAACTTAAGGTACGGACACATGGTGCAACATTGTGCACAATCTTGCAGGCAGTGTTGCTGAAGTAGGATTGTTTTCTCTTTCAGCAACATTGTATGCAACAAATTGTGTCATGTGACAACATCGATTGTAATGTTGATTGCCTGTAACATTGTGCCCAATGTTGCACCATGTGTCCATAGCTTTAGTACTGTTGTATCAGAACTTATGCATTTGTCAGTCTTACCATTTATATATTTATATGTTTTTGTACATTATCAGCAAACAAATATTAATAAAACTTGAGGGGAGGGGGATGGAAATGATACATGGCCCAAAATTGTTGCCTCACAATAATTATTGATTTTGTCTAAGATATTTGCCTATAATATTTTCTGTACCAACCTTCTTTAGCTCCTGGCTTTCTTTTACATGATATTCAAGGGCAGCATTGATTCTCACATTTTCTTTATATACAGATCGAGTGGTCTCATCTAGATTGCTATGGTTTAACAAATACATTTACTGTTAGCACAGACACACAATATCATAAAAATAATATACTGCATACAGTATGTCAATTCATTACCTTATGGCTTCAGAATGGGCTCGCTCAGCTAATTCTGCTATCTTCCTACTAGCTTCTTGCTGTAACCGAACCTGGAATAAACAAAAATGACGGTTGTAATTTAAAATGTGTACCTGTACAAAACCATATCTGGTAATGACTACAATTTAATTTCAAATTCAGTACCTTTTCTTCAAAGAACTTCTGCTCCATTTGCTGCAATGTGCCTTTGTGGTGTTTCTCAGTTAAAAACATGCTTTCTTTGATCTGTTAAAAAAAGTTAAATTCTTTAAAATCTTGAATCAAAAGACATTTTTATTTTAATTAAAATTACTAAATTGCTAAAGTCTAAATTTTCATTTCAAGATTTCAGTACCTCGTCTAGTTCCTTTTGCATTTGAGCTCTTTTTCTTCTAAATTCTTTGACCAACTTTAATTCTGACTGCATCAACTTGACCTTGAAGGAACAGAAAATGATTATGATTCACAGGTTTATTGTATTTTGGTATGGGTAACTACCAAGTAGATGAGATTTGGAAATAAAATAAAATAAATAAATAACTTTTTTAAAGTGGGACACAAACTCAGTAAATGAATACCGGTTTCCAATTTGGCCCACTGTCACTCACACACACACTACCTCTACATTATATATTCTATGCACACAACTTGACTCACATGTTGATTTGTATGAAGGGAGGAAAAACCAGAGAACCTGGAGAAAAAACCCTCATGGCACAGGAGACAATACATCAAACAACCTCAACTAACATATAATCCAACTGAGCCAGGGCTCGAACCCGGACCACAGCAGTGAGAGGTGAGTGGTAAATCCCTACGACACCCATGAAGGATAGGCAGTGTAGCAAACTGATAGACCTGATAAATTGACCTGACCTGATAACTGATAAATTTAACACTTACCTCATTGGTCTTCTCTGCTAGGGCTTCTTGTAACTGATGTGTTTGTTGAGAATACTCATCTACCTGTTTGTTATATGATCACCACACCAGTAAGAACCACATACAGTATTAAATAATTTCATATTTAATTCCTACAGTAGTAAAACATTTAGATATCAGAATAATACTTACCAATGCTTGTCTTTCTTTTCGAGCTTCTCTTTTCAATTCCTTTAATGCTTGGTTCAGGCGAGATACCTTAAAGCCACAAAATAACAGGCTTTTTATCAATACATGTACATCTCAAATCATAATTTGACTAATTCATGTGATACCCAAATTCTAGAACCATGATTTTCTGTTAATATAGCAGAAATTTATTTAGCATACAGTAAGTACTTTATGTACAGCATCTGGACCTCCTGACTGGTAAATAACCTCTTTATATTTTCACATCAGCTTGGTTTCCATTGTTCTTTTCGGTTGAATATATCACATAACCCCTCACTTCAGGCTGATAACCCTCACATATGTTACATATATCAACATTGATATTCATGTAACTTAAAGAAAATTATTCTCAAGGGAATGACACTTGGTCTGAACATAGAAAAACATAAACATATGGTTTGAAATAGGAAAATTTAATTATCAAGAGGTCTAGGTCTTTGAGATCTCTCAACCAAAGATCTCTTACTGTCTAGGGGGGAAGCTTACTTGAAGGGGAGGATGTGATGTCTTACCTGTCCATCTTTCTTCATGTCCTCTTGTTTCAAGAATGATATAACATCAATAGTATCCCTCTCTGACTGGGCCATCTGTTGTTGTAGTGAATCATTTTCATACAACAACCTTTTAGCATTCTCCCTAAAAAACATGTATCATAGGCAATTATAGGTATGTACAGTATTTACTGGAGTGAGTAATGTATTTATTGGGGTATAAAAGTAAATTAGACAATATATATTCTTTTAATAGACACAAATGAACTTAGTACAATAAGTAAGGACCACACACCTGTATTCTGTTCTTGATTTTTCCACTGTAGTCAATTTAGTCTCCCATAGTTTAGCATTAGCTGTAGCATCTTTCAAAACGGATTCCTTCTTCGCCTTCTTGCCTTCCTTCTTGCCTTTCTTGCTGTTCAGGTGACATAAGAAATGTTTAAAAACATCTACTACATATTAAGCTACCAACACATTATAGATTGAGTGAGAAATTTGGCTGTTTATTTATGTTTTTCGACACAAACTGTAAAATACGATCTGGGTTTAAAAAGTCTTCTACTAGCCCGGGAGTAGTCAAACTAGAAACTAAAAACACGACTAAAAACACGAATTCGTACCGAAAAACTGAACTTTCTTCAAGTAGCCATCCTCATAATATCATTAATTTACTCACCCTCCTTTCTTGCCTTTAGAGGCTTTCCCTTTCTTGGCTTTTTTGGGCATTTTCTGAGCTACAATTTCACTGCTACAAGAATCACTTCTTTACTCTCGAACTTGGCTGATTTGGTTGCCTTAGTAACTATTGTTTACGCCAGACACGCGCCCGCGATCATTTCTTTCCACAAAAATACGAATGTTTACCGAAAGGTTGGCGAAAGCAACGGAGAATCTTCGGATTATTTTCGGTAACTTTCGAGGCTAAATCGGAAAGATAAAAATCATGACCTCTCATCAGCCAGGTCAGCGGTAAGCCTGTTGAATGCAGCTGATCACCCGCCATTTTGATTTAAAATCTTTGATCTTTCCAAAGCAAACGAGGATATTTTATTCCTGATCATCAAACAGCTGAGCTCTAGGATTGTTTTGATTCAAAGACACAACTCCAGACATGGAAGACGAGGTACAGAAATTGAAAAACAGAGTCGAAGAACTCGAGAAGGCTTTGGATTTGGAACGGAAAAGGAAAGGACCAAGAAGAGAAAAGATCGAACTAATGACTTCAGAAGTTGTAGACAGCAATCCTTACAGGTAAAACGACCACTGATTTTCTCTTTTATTTCTCTTTAATAAGTAGAGTTGGGCTTCTGTATAGATCTTTTGTATGGCTTTGGCTACTCAAAATTTTATCCGTACTATCTATTTTAAAACTATTCATTTGGCGCCATTTGCTTTCTTTTTTTTAGTTAAATATGCTTTTTTCCCTTCACTAGTGAGATAAACGGTAATCAAGTTTAGTCTTATCTTTCACATATCACGGCTTCACTGTAAGGAGCCAAGAAAATAACCACAACAATATTCGTGGTTTCTATATTTTCCCTTCCTTCCCTCAGAGTAAACTAATGCTTCTTACATATACACACGAATGTACACGTAAGCCTATCTTTAACAGTATTTAATTCCATGAATATCCCCGTCTTCTTAGTTTAATTTGTACGGCATGTGTTCCTCTTAATCCAAGCTTAGCCGATTAACAGCAATTTCGTCTCATCATTCCAACAAATTGGCAATTCATGTTGTAGTACGAATCCTGGTTTAAGTCTATTATTTTAACATTAGTAAACATACAATGGCAAATAGACATTCCTCCTTGTAATTCATTGAACCACTTAAACCAAAACGCGACCTTCCAGTCAATATAAAAAACACTATTTATTTTCTTTTGTTTGGCTATATAGATTTTGTATACACTTGAATTTTATGAGTATGATTGACCATTATTCATTTCTATGACTTTAGATTGATAACAGAATTTTGAATGACATTTTTTATGTCATATTCTTTTTCTGGTTATCAGATAACAGCGCATGGTTTAGTAAATATCTCGAAAACAGTCCTGCAGCTGTTTTCTACGTATATTTTATTGTTGTACAATCTCATCAAAGTGTGTTTTATTTTCATTTAACTATTAGAGTTTGTTAGTTAAACACATCAAAAACTCATAAAACAACAACAACAACAATAAATTGTTTTTCTCATTAGCTGGGAATTACACATAAATCGTCCTTTTTAATAAATTTTATTTGATAGTAAACTTAAAAATATTTCTAGTAATATTGACAAATGTAGGAAATGAAATACTGTACACAATACTGTTATACAGTTATGTCAAAAAAAAATGTCAAAACAAGCAGACATTTGACATTTAACTTAAGGAAGGGATATTATATTTGTTGATGTAAGAGTTATATTTAATCATTTCTATTTTGAAAGCTGGTATGTGGTATGTTGTTGTATGTGAAAATATATTACATATTGGTAGGCTTATTTATTAGATTGATTTTAATCTATTGATTAGAGTTTGTTGTATTATCATTATTAGATTTTGATGGATTTTGCTTTTCCTCTTGAAACATTATATGAGTATGCTTCTAAATTTTGTTACTTATATTTCACACTTGACACAGTTGTCTTTGTTTTTCATGATGTTTTATTTTACATATTTGCCCCTTAATTTAATTAATATTCACCTAATGAACTGAGTTGAATTTGTCATTATAAATGCAAGGAATAGGTAAGACTTTTTCTGGGATGAATTTGGGTACAGTATATCCTTGAGATTTGATACTCAGAACTGAATAGCATTGGTTATTACATTGCTATTCTTATAGTATTGGTTATTACATGTACAGCATTGGTTATTACAGCCTGTTCCTGCTGGAGGCATAACATACTCATTACTAATACTACTCATGATTGTAAGCTGCATGACAGCCTGTAAAGTCCTCCACTAAGTATTAAAGATTCCTGCTGGAGGCATAATATATTTATTACTAATACTACTCATGATTGTAAGCTGCATGACAGCCCGTAAAGTCCTCCACTGAAAATTAATGATTGTGAAGTGCATTGAGACATATCTATAATGCTCTATATAAGAACTTCCCATTAGAATTAATTAAACACAAGGAACATATCAGCCAAGTCCCTGCACTGGATATTTTTAGATATGTCTCGGGGACTTCATCAACATTACAGTGAGCCTGTACATCCCTCAGGCGTGTGGGCATCATTTTGTATTAAACTCTCAGATATATTAAAATAATTATGTTCTAGGTAAAAAAACTAGTTATATTTTCTTTGCATGATTTCTCATATAGCATTTTTATTTTTGAACTGTGTATATGTACATGAACCTCCTGTGTGTGCCCTCAAGCTATTAATTTGTGTTTGAGATGATTCACATGGTCACCAGCCTTCTTATTATGAGATTATGTTGGGCAATCAACTTTACTAGACCTAAGTATAGCTGAGAATATTTTTCTTAATCAGTTTGCGATAATGTGTCCAAACTTTTATGATAGATTTTCCACCCTGCTCTGATTGTGCAGTGGGTAAAAATCTATTAAGCTTTGGCTGTTGTATCACAGCGTGGGACACTCACAACACAGCTAAGCTACAATTACTCTGAAGCCCACAATCGAATTGGAATTTTGAAGTTGATTTTTAAGAAGGGAGGAAAACCAGAGAATCTGGAGAAAAACCCTCGAAACACAGGAGATAACTAACAAACAACTCTACTCACATAGAACACCAAGCAAAACCCACCAAGCCAGGGGACACTTGAACCAGGGTCACATTGGTGAGAGATGAGCACTTTCATCACTATGCCCCAATTCTTCCCAATTTAGGACTTGAAAATTTCTGATATTGTTTTGAGTCAATCCCCATTGGTAGTATTTTGCAACAAGGATTAGATATCACAATGCACCTGCCTTTATCTGCCTATATAGTAGACCATGCTGCTAACAGATTACTTTCAGTATTATTTTGAAAATGAGGCAAAAATTATACACTGTAATTGGGGAAAATAAGTAAGAAAAAGAAGGGAATCACACTTAATGCAATGTGAGATATTTCTTTTGTATAATGTTTCTCATTAAAGTAAGGAACCATCTACAATATAAACGTCTTTTGGTTTGAAAACACATACTTTTGGATGCATTTTGGCCTTGTTTGCTTGTGTCCACACTAAAACGATCAAAAACACACATTTGAAACACTCTCCAGAGTGGAGACATTTGAAAACTGAAGCCTATCCTGGACAGTGGACAGTGAAAATGGAGGCTTTTGAAAACATTTATGCAATTCATCTGTTGTTTTTTTTTGCATGTGCAGATGATGATATTGCATCATTTCTGATTGTATCTGCATTTTTGATCATTTTAGTGTGAATACTTCGAAAAAACTAGTGTGCACATGAAGCTTTCAATCCATTTTAAGTGAGATTAAAACAGAGTTTCAACAATGCATTATTGTGGATGTGGCCTAATCTTGAGAAGGGTATATTGCTATGTAATGCCGGCTCAAATAGATAATTTTTTTATTTCAGTCGTCTGATGGCTTTGAAGAGAATGGGAATAGTGGATAATTATGAGGTAGGTGATGTGAGAAATCTAGATGGATTTATAAACATTCTATTTGGCAAAAATAAATAACTTATAACTATTCATATTTGGATAATACCAATAATCTGTGCATATTTTATTCAGCGTATTCGGGAATATACGATAGCAGTTGTTGGTATTGGTGGAGTTGGAAGTGTTGCTGCAGAAATGCTTACTAGATGTGGAATAGGCAAGGTAAGAAAAAAATATTATTATCCTGTAATTTTGCTGTCCTTGATTACTTATTTTCCACCTGGCATGAAGTAGATAGGTGAAAGGGTGAATTTTGTTTTCCCAGAAACTATCTATACATTCCCATGAAGGGGGATTGTGGGATCCCAAAAAAATATCCGTACCCACCATGGAGGCTTTTTGAATAATCTCCCCACCCCTCAGGAATATCCAATTTTCTTCCTTACAAACCTTGCAATTTTGTCTTTTCTCTGACCCCCCACCCCCTGGGAATTTCGGATTTCCTCCATGGTGGGGTATGGATATTTTTTGGAGCCACACATTGTAATTTCCAAATGAAAGGAAGGGTAACAACAAACCTACTCCATGTGGGATGTTGTACGTATTTGGTACCTCAGAGGGGGGGGGGGGGGGAGGGTTGAAATGTTCAAGTGGTAGGGAGGTGTGTTAAACCTACTCCATCATGGGATTGTGTGACCCATAGGGAGGATTGCAATTTCCAAGTGGTAGGGAGTAGGATATACATTATGATAAACCCACTTTATGTGGGGGTTGTGAATACTTTTTGTGGACCCATGGATATGGAGAGGGATTGGAATTTCCAAGTGGTATGGAGGTTGATGTTAAACCCACTCCATGTGGGGGCTCTGAAAATGTTTTGCTGACCCATGGAGAAAGAATGGAATTTCCAAAGGTTAAGGATGGTAGTCTTATACCATTGCTAGTATATACAGACAAAAGAATCAAATAACTCCTTTTGAAAATTCTGTTCCACAGCTTTTGCTATTTGACTATGACAAAGTAGAGCTTGCAAACATGAACAGGTGAGTCCATAAGTGAACCATTATCTGTTTAACAAAAATGGGGAAAGTTCTTTGTAGGACACAAAATAAACTTGTTCTCTTTTGAATCTTTCAGATTGTTCTTTAGACCAGATCAGTCTGGTATGAGTAAAGTAGAAGCAGCTGTCAATACACTAAGGTATTAATTTTATCTATGTTAATATTTGTAGATGTACTGTATCACAAGCTAGGGACGTAGGAGTGTTTATTTTTTCCTGGCCGGTATCCAAAAAATTGTGCATTCTGATTGGCTGTTGGAGCGGGTGATATTTTCTATCTCTGCCTGGGGTCCAGTATCCAGTCCATCTGCGTGCACGTGGGATAATGGATTGCTAAACAACAAAAACATTGCAAAATAAATGTGGAAAAAGAAATTGAAAAAATTTTAAAAGTTAATGGAAAAGTCAGTTCAGGTTGGGAAAACTATGCCTTTGGCCTTGAAAATGAACCTTGGCCTAATGGCCTCAGTCCCTATATTCAAGAACTCGGGCCCAGTTTTTCCTTATCCAATTACAGTACTTGTTTACAATATTTAGTACTAAAATGCTATCGTGTAAAGTTTAAAACATGACTTGTATGTATCAATCTACTTTCTTTTCCAGGGAAATCAACCCTGATGTAGAGTTTGAAGCATATAACTACAATATCACATTAATGGAGAATTTCAATCACTTTTTGTGTAGAATAAGGTGAGATATCCACTCTATTCCAGCCATTCTTTGATTACTCCCTCCCTCCCTATACACCTATCTTATTGATGAAGGGTTGTTTCCAAAACCCATTGTGCTGCAAAGTTTCCTTGAATTTCATTGTCTATCAGTCTCACATTTTCATTACACCTTAGACTCAAGGTTGATGCTGATATTACTGGGGGTGAATCCAGTGGAGGGGTGCAGGGGGTGTGCACCCCCCTGGGTTGACTTTGTGCCCCTACTTTGAAGATAACCAATACAAAATAATGTTTTTTTCCTTTGATTCTAAGGGGTGCACCCTTTCCTGGGTCAACTTTGTGCCCCTACTTTGAAGATAACCAATACAAAATAATGTTTTTTTCCTTTGATTCTAAGGGGTGCACCCTTTCCTGGGTCAACTTTGTGCCCCTACTACAGCTTTAAAGATATCCAATACTTTTAAAATAACTTTCTTTTTCTTGGATGATTTTTTTTTCTTTTTGGTTCAGTGTCTTTCTTGTGTGGGTGCCCTTGCAACGCAGCACCCCTCCCTCATGAAAATCCTGGTTCCGCTCCTGTGTCACCCATTGATATTATTGTGTCAGCAAGAGCTCTCTTGGCTACTAAAACTTCAATGGTTAACAAATTTGTTTGAAAAAGGCAAACTATTGTAATTTTCAAAATTTCGTTATTTTTCAGCCATGGAGGATTTAAAGACAAAGCAGTTGACCTCGTATTGAGCTGTGTGGACAACTTTGAAGCAAGAATGGCTATCAATACGGTAATGAGATGTTATGTACATGTAGTAGCTGGAGATACCTATATTAGAGGATCACTTCTACCCAAAACAACATGGGGTACCACTTTTGTTATCACTTAACATGGGGCACCCAATCTTCCCTCCCTGCTTCTCTGGGTATTTATAATCTATTATCTTTTTTTAGGCCTGTAATGAGCTTGGCCAGGCATGGTTCGAATCAGGTGTTAGTGAAAATGCTGTGTCTGGTCACGTGCAGTTCTTACAACCAGGAGAATTAGCTTGTTTTGCGGTAAGTTGAACTACTTCCTGGTACATTCTTTTTGTGTTTCTGAGTATGTGTAATTTCGTACTAATTGTTTAAACCGTGAAGCAGAGAGAAAGACAGACAGACAGACAGTAATTCGTGGAGGGAAGACGAGGGATGGAGGGAAGAAGAGGGAAGGAGGGGAGCATATCAAATTTAACTGTCAATGTATATAAACGAATAATCAATGTTGAAATGATATACGAAGCATTTTCTTTTTTTTTCTTTTTTTTCTTTTTTTTTCTTTTTTTTCTTTTTTTTTCTTTTTTTTCTTTTTTTTCTTTTTTTTTCTTTTTTACTGAGTTGTACATTTTCATTGTAGTGTGCACCACCTCTAGTCGTAGCATCAAACATCGATGAAAAGACTCTGAAACGTGAAGGAGTTTGTGCTGCTTCTCTGCCAACAACCATGAGTATCGTGGCGGGATTCCTTATACAGAATTCTCTTAAGTATGTTGAAAAAATTTCATTAATTATATCTATCTTTATGATAAGAACGGACTAAGTCACGTTCTAACCGCCATGGGCACGTTGTCGTGATGTTGGCGTGATGTGGGTGGGTGTTCAACTGTCTAGGCAAGGTGATGCTAGTTGTGAAAGAACCGATCATTGCCTGCAGCAAGATTGAAGGGAAGATTGCGCTAAAAATTGTATCTCAAAACGAGACCACGCGAAACTTTTACAGACTGATTGAAACAAAGATGGCAAGAATCTGCATTAATTAAAGTATACGAGATTGCATGAAAAATACTGCTTGTCAAATAAATTAGAGCAACTGTGAAGGAGGGATAGCTTGAACAGGGCTGTTTTCAAAAATGAGGTTGCACATCAAGTACTCGTTACACCTGTACACGTGAAAGACCCTTTGCCAAAACGAATGGCGGGTGCAAATTTCGAATAAGTTAAAATTCAAATGAGTGAAAAACCCGGCAATACCAGCACTAGAAAGAGCACCTTTACTTTAGTAAAAAGATTCATTATTCCAGGTGTAGTATTGGCCGAAAACGTTTTTGAAAATTGACAAATTTACAGACGTTTGTATGTCTGGGGTGTACAGGGGTATTCTTACATACATTAATATGGATATAACTCAACCAATGAATGTCGTTCTCAAGGGAACAACAAATGGTTAGAAATGGGAAAACGTTACGCCCCAGTATACATTGGGTTATTTGATTGGACGATATGCAGAGTTCTTTCTTACTGATATTGATTGTTCTCCTCGTAGATATCTATTACAGTTTGGTGATGTGTCACATTACTTGGGATATAACGCTATGCAGGATTTTTTCCCAACCATGAGCATGAAGCCCAACCCTTCATGCGATGATCGTAATTGCCTCAGCAGACAAAAGGAATATCAGGTACTCCACTCGATGATACCACTTGGGTTTATTTTGAGGTGTTGACTGTGAGAAGAGGTTGGATCATATTGATTATTTTTATAACAATTTATACATAAAAAAGAAATCGGAAACAGGGGCCGGTTGTACGAAGCCTGGATGAAGTTATCCACCGGATAAGAGTTATCTAGTGTGTAGAATTTGTATGTATTTTTTATCCGCTGGATAAGGATTTATCCGGTGGATAGCGCTATTCAGGCTTCGTACAACCGGCTCCAGACGATTAAACTAAGGTAGTGGCTTATGATATGTACGGTCAATTCTCTTCTAACAATGTAAATGTATAGGGTTCGTGGATTCTGTACCGTGTGCGGTAAATGATTTTCAAAGTCGTCCAAAACCTGCTCTCATATGTTTACT
Source organism: Anthopleura xanthogrammica (assembly GCA_964019055.1). Lineage (NCBI taxonomy): Eukaryota > Metazoa > Cnidaria > Anthozoa > Actiniaria > Actiniidae > Anthopleura > Anthopleura xanthogrammica. The sequence continues at coordinate 16,983,160 of OZ025206.1, forward strand.
CTTCTTGACAAATGGATACAAGTACTTTCACTGGTCTTGTTTAGAAATTATGGTGAATCGGCGATTAGTCTTGTCTCAATGTGGCCTTCACCCGAGAAACAAATATCAATCTTACACTCTCAGAGGTCTCAGAGATGATATTTTCACCATATTTTAAAGAAAATCCTGCCGAGTAATAAGCGGGGCTCACAGGCACCCAGTGAACCTCCCTGACTTGTCACAGTTTGGTTTTGCTTTCATTTTCGTTCCACCTTCTTTAGTCTTCGCTTTGTTTATTTTCTTAGGAAGAATTAGCCTCGCGACCCGAGCCGGAGAAGAAAGACACAAGCAATGACAAGGAAGTGATACACGAAGAAAATGATTGGGGTTGGTATATATTAATCATTTCTATTGCTTCTGGCGTTGTACAACATGTGGTTACGACTTGTGGGAAACTGAATTGGGAAGCGGCTGCAGCATTAGTAGAGTTCATTAATTTTGCGAAAACTCGCGATACGAACTTGACATGCTACATCTTAACGCACGATCTGATTGGTACGAAGGAAGTCGCCACACTAGTGACCATGCATGCCGTGCCGTTACGCTAAGCAAATGAGCTGATGTCTTATATGGTAGTTCTCGGCGTTTTCTTAGCTGCTGTCCTCAAAAGCAATTAGATTCGACGCGGCAAAAGTTCGACTACTGAACTCAGTAGGCCTTAGCAACGTAAATATATTAACGACGGCTAGTTCTTTTGTTTTGCTCGCTGTATTTGTTCGCGTTAGTTTATGATTTCGAGATTCCAAATGTTTTTGATCGCCAAGCAACAAATGAAACCACCAATAAAACATCGATCGTAGTTGGCGTAGACCCCATAATGATAATCCTATAGGAGCATTTTCCTGCCGGATCCAACAGTGTTTCAACATCCTAACCAAGAAGGCAAAAATCCAATATGCGGGGGCATTCACAAGAGTAGAAACGACAAACACCCTGTATGTTTGTCTGGTAAGAGATTAAAACCCGGCAAGACCTCTGGTACAACACATCGATCCTCAACCGCCTTAGGTAACCGGGTGGAAATTATTGAGGTTTAACTAGTCGGGTGACTATTGTGCCAGTAACATCGCCGGAAGAGAAATTATAAATCAGTTTATGTGCCAAATGAGTTAACACGTTTAGGGGAGGCCAACTGATCTTAGCTGGAAATATAAATCTGTCTTCTTGATGAGGCCTGGAAACCACCCAAGGTATAAGCCTTATTTTCTTAATTCTTGAGGTTTAACTTGTGGGGTGACCATCAAAAAAAAATTAAAAACCAATTTCTTGGCAAACGAGTCGTCAAGTTTAGGCGAGGCCAGCTGACCTTAGCTGGAACTGAGTGCATGAGTCAAATGAGCTAACAAATTTAGACAAGGCTAGCTGGAAATATAAATCTGTCTTCTTGATAAGGCAAAATGAATCCTTCCACACTGGTCCCTGGAAACCACCCAAGGTATAAGTCTTAGTTCCTAATTCTTGAGGTTTAACTTGTGGGCTGACCATACCCTATCGGGCGGCACATACCCGTATAGCAAATATAGGGGAGTACCCCCCCCCCCCCGGGGCTGACCATTGAATCAGTAACATCGAAAAGAAGTGAAAAAACAATTTCTATGGCAAATGAGTTGGGCGATGCCACCCCACCTTAGCTGGAAATAGTGCATGTATGTGCCAAATGAGCCAACACATCTAGGTAAAACCCTCACTGCTTAGCTGGAAATATAAATCTCTCTTCTTGATGAGAAAAATCAAACCCTTGCACGCTGGTCACCACCCAAGGTATAAGCCTTATTTCTTAATTCTTGGCGGGAAAGTCTTGACGATCATCTTGTCCGGTGATTATTTTGCCAGTAACTTCGAAAAGAAATTTAAAAACAATTAAAGTGACAAATCGATTTACGAGTTTAGACGAGGCCACCTGACCCTAGCTGGACATATAAATCGTTCTTTTAATGAGGTGAACTGAACACATGCACATGTAAGGTCATTGCAAACTCTTCAAGGAATGAATCTTATTATATACAGTTATTTAAAAAAAAGTTGAAGGGGCAAACGCCGATCGGTGATTGACGATTGCATGACTGAAAGGATCTGTAGAATTTCGCACCTAAACAATGCCTACACCATTCAGCGAAGACCTTAGATGGCGAGTAGTATGGCTCGTTCATCTTATGAATTTTCAATTGAAAAGTTCTAATTTTACTTGGTTATTTTACCTCACTAATCTCTTTTGAAATAGCTGTATCTTAAACCTACGAGCGGCGTAGCAATTAATATTTACGCCGTGTCGTCTGAATATTTGCAAATCAATAAATGTTCCTTCAAGAAGTTTTTCCCAACTCTGTCAGTCCTCATTCTCGGGGAATATTTTCCATTCTTTAAATTCCAGTAGGAATTTCACTGCATTCCAACATAAAGGGCGTCCCAGAAATATTCGCCTCGAGGGAGAATTTCCATTGGCGTGAGGTCAAATCAAGTTTGTCAAGCCAGTGATTGGCCCCTGACAGATCTATAGTCTGTCTTCACCATGATGTTTTGAATATTTACTCTCGTTTCTTGATGATAGACTTAATATGTGTGGAGGTGTCATATTTCACTTATGGGACCTGCACGGTGACATTACGCTCTTCATTGATTATTCTCCAAATAATCTTATTCCGTAACACAATAAATACTTAACCCTCCACCCTCTAGCTGAACAACTAAAAGACGTTTACTTTCAATACAAATCAAGGTAATTAAAAGCTTAATCTGCGTTGTTTTTTTCAAGGTATATCTCTTGTTAATGAATACGAAGGCGAGGAGCTCGAGGAAGAGGTAACGCCCCATTTAGTCGAAGGAGTCAAGCTGGCTTACTCTAAACCCAAAGCCACGAGAAAAGTAAGTATGGACTTGAAGATAAAGTAAGGTCACAGACGCGGGGAAGATAAAATTATTTGGATTGTGTAGGAAAAGGTGTTTGAGGCTATAAATGCCATTTTTATATAGGCATCTATAGTATGTATCTTACAACCCCCAGCCTCTCCTCATTAGCGGTCAGTTTAAGACCGACACACTGTCGGCCAAAACACTAAAAATGCCAAATACTATATGTCAATCAAAGGTCGAGGGGGGTATTTTTCATTCAGCAATTTACTGCTAAGTTGAACTACTATAAAGGACTAAGGTCAATGTAATGGTCCAAGACTGGGGAACCGATCAGAGACCCGTTGAAATGCTCGATACTGGGTGTCCATGGTGACTATTTCTATACACAAATACGTTGTTTAACATACATGCAAACAGACAGTACATTCAATTATACTATTTGACTTCTAATTTGGAATCTAGGATTTCACTTCCAGAGATGGCGGGTACTGCCATGCAGTACTAGCCTCCTACGCAGACGCTCTTAGGGTCGTCACACAATAGAAACGTTGCGTGACGACGTGACGACCCTAAGAACGTCTGCAAAGGAGGCTAGTACTGCATGGGTAACCTACCCCACCCCTCTAAATCGGGTCCCGTGAGATGACAATTGTTCAGTTACCCGTTATCCGGCCTAAAATCAACTGAAAAGATTTTATCGTGTCATACACTTACAGGATATACGTGATCATTACCCTCAACAATTGTTACTCTCTCACCAGATATCAGAGGAAATCAGCAGTGAAGGACAGATCTCTGCTGATAATGATGAAATGACCGTCGAGGACCTAATGAAGAAACTCAAAAATTTGTGATGCCTAAAATCGGAGTCTTCAATTAAATAATTGATAAAATCGCTATCTAATAGTGGGTCATGACCTTTATATTAGATTAAGAGATTTTAAAACATCGATCTTAGATTGTTCCCCTCCTATCTTTTCGTTCCTTTCCTCGATATATCAATAGCTTTAGAACTTCGAAAAAAAAATATTGAGAAAAGTGAAAAAATGAACGGGAAGGAATGGAAGTAACCACATCTTTAAATGAGAGGAAAAATGTCTTACCTAGAAAAATGTAAGAAACACGTTCCCTTACTTATCATTCTATGAAGAAATTTTAATGAGTTTTAAGTATATATATAGTTAAAAGGCAGGTATTAATGCAGACGTAATAATCCATTAGAATGAGTGAGAGAGTTAGGATAACGTGACAGCTCCAGGATAACCAATCTCTTATTTCCATCTAAGGTTTTTAGCATGTAATTATTTGTCTTCGTCAAGAAGAAGGCACGCATGACGACAGAGATTAATAGGGCTTTTGGAGGTTACTGCTATTTTCATAGACGTGCGAACTCGGTATCTGCGAGCTGCACGCTGAAATTTGGTTTTTCGCTTCCATCGATTAAAAATAATCAGTCGGTACCTTTTATATTTTTGACTGACGGCAGTGAAAAACCAAATTCCAACGGGCAACTCGTAACTGCAGAGTTCGCGTGTTTATGAAAATTGCAGTAATACCCAAAAGCCCTTTTCTAAGATAGCGAACGTAGTGGTATATTCTGGTCTAGCTTGCTACAAATATTTCATTTCAGTATCATGCCATCATGCCTTTGTACCCAAGCTAGACCAGAATGCAACTTGTTTGTCGAACCCAGTGAAGGTCTATGCCGACCTGGGTGTCATTGGTCCATGTGACCTTTGAATAGTTGCTTTGTGGATAGAGTGGTTTTACTTAAGCAAAAATGAGTTGTTAATGTGTAATGGTCAATTAAACACGCAAGAAAAAGAAAAAAGATAACAAAGAAAGAAATAATATGTTAAGTAAAGCCACTCAAGATAACAAGACTAACATACTTATGGGGGGAGGGAAGGGGAGGGGACTGCGTGTCATCGGCTCTTTCTTGATGCTGCAAAAGAAGCACCAAGCAGTAGGAAATTTGAGATACCGCCAATCGATGTCCAAACAACTTTTTCCCTTGATTACAACGTGTACTTCTTGCAACATCAGGGAAGAGCTGCCTTGAATAGCCTGAATAACCTTGACTGGCCTTGACTAGCCAGACACTACCCGTCCGGATCCTCAAGTGAATACAGGAAAAGTATCACACCCTGGGTGCCTGCTTGCTTTCCGATCGAGTAGACGACTGCCGAATATATATAGCCTGATTCAGTACTATCGATCTCAGGTAGCCAGGGTGCAAGCGGTTTGGACGTCAGGGTTTGGAGTTTTAAGAATGTAATTCCTTTCCTTGGCTTTGTCAACAAAAGTATTCTCTTATTAATAATTTAATAATTATAAAAATAAATTGATAATCCATCACGAAGAAGTTTTCTACTGATACCTGCCATGTCCATGGATGATACATTTTGACTTTAATAACGTTATTCATTGTGTAAAGCTGACTGTTTTCGAGCACTTCAGGCGGACACAACCTGGAAACTGAACCCTCTGGAACCCAGGGTAGCGGATACATTAAAGGTTTGGCAATTTTCCAACAAAACTCATGTCCTCATGAGAGAGATGTTTACGACAATGTGAAAGAGAATCCATATGTACTGTGTCGGGTCACTTGTTGATCAAGGAAAACTTTACCTGGTTGTCGGTGAAGTAACTGTTAACACTGGGCTTTGGTTACCGGTACTTGATTCGAAAACTGATCTTTTGCTACGTGAGATTTCCTCCCGCTAATCCGGAACAAAAATTTTGTGCAACACTTTTGAAGAGGAATTAAATTTATTAAATTTGAAACATCGAAATTTGAGGTAGAATACGTGTTTCCGGTTTTCCTATGTCCCACAAACAACTACACAGTATCCGTTTTAAAGAGCACAACGAGGATTACGAGGCAATTTGTTTTTATTTTCACGCGACGTTAAACAATTGAAACAGTTTATAATAAAGTTTTCGCGATCAGGATTTTAAAATCCGAGATATTTTAGCTATTAAATTTGTTGAGCTTGTGGGACATAGCAACGGTAACTAAGGGCAGTCGGAACCACGGTTATGGAAAATTGGACCAACTTTCTCAGTCAGTGAGGCGCTAACACTAATATTCCATAACTTATCTAAATATTCTCTATTTGAAGCTTTTGCTTCAATGAGATGATAATAGTCGAGATGTTTATGCAACACGTAATTTTCACACATTTGTGGAATTATAATTCCATTATCAAGTTAGTTAAAAAATGATTAAGCAATTGTTTAAAAAACTCGTGATTAGATCTACATTGGATCTACTTAGCGATAAGAACGCCAGGTTATACGTTCTTCGAAAGCAAATGACCGTTGCTGTAATAAGAGTGAGTAAGTTTGTTTTTTTGGCAGGATTTGTGTAGTCATAAAGAGGAATTCCTAGATGGTCGTTGGGAGGTGAAGTATCTTGGGAATGTTCGAGGAATTTTACCGATCTTCTGAGGAAGCACTCCGTTCATTCACTGCGAACACTTCATTTATTTGGACTACACTAGAAATACCAGAGTACTAGTTTTAAAATACTATTCTTTAGGTAGGGGGCATTTTCTGGGGCATTTTGTTGTTAGAGTGTTTCAGAGCATGTTTATTTGAAATGCCTGAAACATTTTTTTACTCAGTGGAAAAAACAAACAACCACCATCCTTGGTTCTGGCAGACTGAACTCTTACACTTCTCAATACACTGATCCTTGTGTAAAAATTAAATCAGACAAAAGTCTAAACAACCTCTTGACCTGCCAATGTTTGATGTTACCAAATTGTCAATGTGCAGACTTTGCCATTCGATTCTCTTGGTCCGGCCGGCGAGGTGTGCAGACGTCATTCACCTATCACCAGCGCGCAGTGTGTTATATATTCCTTGTGTTGACCCGACCACACGACCTACAGAGTCTTCTGTCGAAAACACTCTTGCTTTGCGTTTTGATTCTTGACAGCTGAAGCGACTGGCATGTACAGTTTATGAGGTTTGATAACACGAAAGGATGATGTGGTATCATATGAGGTAAGTTCTTATTTGTTCGCTCAAAATGGACCCTATTATAGAATATTTATCAACCTCTTTCTGTCTTACATTTCAGGGTGGCACTTATTCAATTCTTGTGCCTGTTCTTCTGGAGTAACCGCATCTATGGACGAAATATTAACAAGAATGATTTACAACACGGTGCATCAAGTTTTCGAAATATTTTCTTAGCGAATGCTGTACGCAGTCAGCTAGTATGGCTAAAGAGTCCATTAAAGTCAGGTAAGGCTAAAAAAATTATATGTTAACAACAAATATTTAACAGTAATAATCGAAGGTATTGTTCGGTAAATCCCTTCAAATATCCGTTTTGGCACAGACGAAAAAGGCCTTTAATGAGTAGTACTCTGTTTGCTTCTTCAAACTGTTTCATTCATTTCCGTCACGTCTTGCATCAAAATGCCGAACTCTGAACCGCGATGATTTTTTGCCAAGATTTGTCTATTAGAGATTAAATGTTTTTAAGACTTTCAATTCACATAAGTCCTTACGAACAACACGATATATAGATATGTCGGCTTCGTATAGGAAATCAATACAACGTTTTCTAATTGAAAACTTGTGGAACTGGGTTGACCTTCCACGAGGATCTCCTGCTAGAGTGTCCCTCTAAGTTTCAAACTCCCGTGAATTAAACAGATCAATCTGATCCGGCCTTGATGGTGGGTTATTACAGTATTGATCATTTTGCCGCTAATCTTGATCTCCATGGGAAATATTGGGTAACCTTAGACACGTTATCTAGGGTATCCTAGTTTATTGTATCTGTGTTGTTCTGCGTGCTGTAGTATTTCATCATTAAAAATCATGCGTCTAGTTATTACAGTTACTATCTTTATATCGACCTGGATTGGTTTGGAGCGCCTGGAATCTATATTAAAAACCACAGATAACTGTGTATGAATGAGATAACAAACCATTTGCCCAATTATTGAACAAGAAGAAGGTCTGAGAAAAGGTCAAAACAATACACTGTAATATCGATCATCCTTGCAACGTTACTTCTCTTAGCAGAAACACATGGCAAATTGAGCAAGATAAACTCATTTGTGGCAACGACACTGGCTCTAGTAAAGTAATTAAATCCTGCCGTTATTAACATTAGATCCTACAATTCTTTGTATTTGCCACATATATTAGTTATAGGTTATTTCGAATTTTCCTTGGATTTCACCGGATATTTTTAAGACCTAGAATAGCGTTCTATAGAGCAAATGATTGTAAGAAGCTGTCACCATGATCTTGACATAAACCACTCAGTTATCCAATAGAAATTTGACATCAATATTAATCTTAGTAACATGAGCGGGAGGCCCATAAGACTATCAAAGGTCCATACAGCCACCCTTGAACACGTTGAAGAGTCTAGCAGCTCTTCAGGCAAACTTTCAACACAGACAACTCCATGGCGTCCACACATGTGGAAATCGGCTGAACTATCGCAATATATAACTCAATGGCGGGAGAAAGATAAAAAATATGTTTTGAAAACGCTTTCTGTATCTCTATACAAACTAGTCAAAGGTTGTTTTTTGTTATTGAAAATTGCATGATTTTTAGATTTTATAAATAGTCTTAGAAGAGTTCAACGAAGGTTTCAAGAGCCTCTCCATCTACGTTTACCACAAGTTTATGGCTTTTGAACAATTTTTTCGCCATGATGTTTTGCTGATACTCTGAAATAATTTCGTAAAGTTTTTGAACTTGCAGAGCGCGTGAGTCAGAACTGAGGCATGAAAACCACTAAAAAGTACAAACTACTGACTTCAGTTCTGTTATACTCTTCTCTTGGCGCAAGTTCAATTAACTCAAGTTAAATACCTATTCATTCCTTGATTCATGTGGTAACTGACACATAAATTGAGATATGTTATGGTATTCGACAGGTTTTTCCCTCGAGCTGTTTTATTATCAGCAAGATAGCGGTACAGTAGACTGGCCTTTGGATCAATGGGTATACAACATGTAGCAAGTCTTTTAAATGCTTAACATTGACGACATTTTCTTCAAAATTTCATTACATGCGGTCAGTGTTTAACGCCTTTGGTGTGAAAATCAATTGAAAATCAAATTTAGCCAAATCAGCCAGGGTGTCAAGCTCATGAGTTGCGAATTGAAAATGATGTCGAACTGGGATTTGTTAATTTGGGTTTATGTATATGAAGTTATTATTTAATTCTTTCGTCATTTATCGTTGAATTGAAGCAATCTCGCAATTAGTTAACATCTTTTTATCTTGTTGATAAAGTAATCTTCTTTCGACGCGCTGAAATGAGTATACCATGTGTTTAAAAAAGCGCGAAACAGGCGCACCTAAATTGTTGTGAAATAACTTGCGCAAAATACGCCCAGTGAAAAAATTTTAATTCCTTGCGTTACCGCGTTACAACATCCTGAAAGAACAAAGAAAGAGTGCGTGACCCTTGCGCCTAAAACTAGCTTTTACCACACATCCTCCAGACGCAGACGCAAGCAATTGTTTAACAATCTTTCATTTTTCCGTGTGTAAGTAATGTGATAACGCGTTAGGCTTCAGCCACGTCCTTGTGCGCGCGATGTGATAAGTTCTTATTTCCAGCGCTTGGCGCGCAGATCTCACGGGTCTGGCCTCGATCAGCGTGTTTCTGTTCTCCGTTCATCAATGAGCCACTTACCTTTTCTACGAGTTATCAACACTGCATCGAATTTAATTTTGCTTTGTTAAAAGATTCCTTAAGTTTAGTTCTCCAGAAATTTCTTTAGTAAGTACAGTTCAAGGCTTTTTTTAGGTCAGTAAAAACACAAGTATTTTGTGTTTGTTGAAGTAGTTGACTTTTCTTTGAACTTTGCTGCAGTACATGGTATCCCAGGATAGTATCTGCTGAATGAAAATTACCAAACTGCATGGGTGTCCGTTTAGTGTTACACATGTGAATAGGTCACAAGACAGACGGTCTAGTTTTTGTTTTTTTTTCAATATTTTATCAGTAATCTCATGAATGGAAGGCAGCTGTATTGTTGGCAGTAGTATATTAAATACAGTGCCAAAAGTCAACTAATAAGTTCATATATAAGTGTATGCGAGGACACAGGAACCCCATACTAGTCAATACGTCCTCTAGTCTTCTTTGCAGGACCTTGCAGGTCGTTATTGAGAGTAAATTTCGTATGAATAGGAAAAGCACACATTACGGACGGGCCGTGCCGTGTCCGAACATTTTGATGGGCTGAACAGTAATCTCGCGCTCTGAGATCGGTTCAAAGGATGTCAAAACAGTACATAACAGTACCGTGCGGCTACCTCTTGACAGTTATGACAAATCTGCTTGAGTGTTGATCCAAAGGCCCAGTTCAGAGGTCTAACATTTGCCGTGTCGAATCTGCTTTTTGTCTTTGAGGTCGAACGTTGTTATCCCAGGCCCGTATCAGGGGGAGGGGCCTAGGGGCCGGGCCCCCCAATAATTTCGGATGTACTCATATTGAACACAGAAATTTTTAGCTCTGTTACTAATACATAGGGCGTTTTAGAATATAGCACCCCAATACTTTTGATTTAGGCCCCCCAATATTTTTTGGCCTTGCTGCGGGGACGGTATACCTTAAATGAGAAGAAGTATGTAGACCAAACTTAACACATGTCGTCTCCTGGCGCTAAGTAAAATGACAGTTACAAAGATTACCTTGTCAGACAATTGCTATCAATCTTGTCTGGACTACTAGCGCAGCACGTGTCTCAGTATAAAGCAGGCAATACTCTGCAGGGAGGAACTTGTATATTGCATAACGAAAGAAGAAACAAGACTCCAGTTTGTCGGTCGTTTAATAAACAAGCAGACATGCATAGCTGCAACAATGACAGTACAAAAATGTCATCCGTCTTGATTACGTCATGTCGTGTCTCACGATAACTTGAGCGTGTAAGTTTAGTCCTTTGTTTCTGACCAGTAAACCTCGCGATTTTCAGATTTACGGCTGGTCACTCTCGCGGTATATTGCGTGTTTGCAGTTGTATGAGCCAGTGTCACACAGTTGCTTGTGTGTTTGCAGTTCCACGAGTTAGTTTGATCGAGGTATATCGCGTGTTTGTAGTTGCATGAATCAGTATTTCAAAATTCCTTTCATGTCTTCGATTGCACTAGGTAATGTCTCAGATATCTCATCAGCTGCTCTGACGAGGTATTGTTTCCGTGATCTTGCATGTTTTATTTGCATGATTCAATTTCCCCCCGTATGAGTGCGTGTTCATTAACATCGCGTGCAAGTTTTCATGTTGAATGATGAAAACATGAATCTTGTTTTCTCCTATAATTAACAAATTCATGTTATATCTCGACATGCATAGCTCCACAGAAACTTTCTAAAAAATGGTAATCTTTCTTTATTGAGGGTGTCGAAAGTAAGGAAATTTACAGGGGGAAATGCGCAAAATAACAAATAAACGTTCATGTTAGTTGGTACCTTGCGCAAGTCCTTAATCAAACCAAACATATATTTTAATCGAACCTTGATGGAGCAACTTTTAGGATGATCTAAGTCAGGCACGACCAACTTGGCAACGAACAGGAGTTAAGTATATATCCGCCAATCGGAAAGAACAAGACCAATTTTCAAATACATCAGAATGTAAATTTCTAGGATGGAGGACTTTTTATAAGATTTCATCCAGGGTGTATCTTGCTGGCGCCGTTAACTACCTTACCACCATAAAGTATAGTGACCTCACATCCGTATCACTTCTTAATCGAAGGAACATTTTGCTTCTGGGCTCAAGTTGTGTTTATAATGATCGTATGTTAAATTCACACAATGTTCTTTCCATCCGCATGGCCATGTTCGAATTCGCTCACGCGCTTTTGTTATGGAAAGAAGGTTACCTTATCACTCAGTGTATAGTCCCAATAGGTGGTTAGCAATGAGACGATATCAGGCGGAGGTTATGATATGGAAAGGTTGCCTTCAAAAGGGCTTCACACAGTGTATAGTCCCTCCAGGCGGAGGTTAAAAATACAGCTCAGACGTTCTTTTCTAATCTGTTTTGACTAGAGGTTGAGTATGATATAGTATTCGACTGTTTTGTGCAGTGCCGACATCACCGCCCAAGTCTGTCTAAATCTGAATACAAACAAAAATATTTTTCTGGGTCAATCGATATTCAGCCCTGAGGGCTTAACTGGGCAGGGGTTGAACTCTCGACCTCCTATAGTATATCTCGTCTAGGGTGAAATCACACACTTTAGTAGACCCTAATTCCATTTTTTTCTTTTGTGTCTATTTGACTATTACACTTTAACAAGGAATTTTTATTTCACGGGTTTAGTGATTTCACTCTATTGAGCCAATCCTGTTAGCCAGGCGCGTACTCGTTGGTGCGCAATGCTGAAAAGTACGATCGCGATTTTCTGCAAAGTTAAGTTGTGCGCAACGAGCTGTATCGTCGGTAACACGACCTGCATGGAACATCGCTGACAGTGGCGTGATTCTCTCATCCTGCAGCCCCAAGTGAGACCTTTGCGAGTATCTCTGGTCGGAATCCTGCGATATGTAAAGGCAGGGAAAAAGGAATGAGGAGAAAAAGGGAGGAAGGAAGGGAGGAAGGAAGGAAGGGAGAAAGGAGCGAGGAATTAAGGAAAGAAGAAAAGGGAAAGGCGGAAGGAAAAAGAGTGTAAAGTTGAGTCAGTTTTATGCTGTGGTTTTATTTATTATTCATCAATTGTCTTTTCTTATTTTTTTTCCAGGATCGGATAAAGGGGAATTTTTATTCTTCAGCTTGGACTTGTGCAAGTATGTGAGGAACCAGACAGGTGAATTTGAAAGACAATGCCAAGCTCTGAGTAAGTACTTGAATAATTCTGAATGAAATTTTAGTCAATGTTTTATCCCTCAGCCATTGATATTTTGAGTCGCACAATCCTTTAAGAAAATCTACTCTCTTCCCATCCTTGCATTCGTTCCTTTTCCTTTAGAAGGCATGTGCTTTCAAGCTAATTATTAGCTGCGCATCAGCTGCGCACGATGGAGTGTTTTTGTGTTTTCATCAACCCTGCTATTGGACTACCTGTGGTAAGGTCAAGTGATAGACAATTTAATGCGTGCGGCTTTGCTGGGCTGTGTGCGCAAATCTACATTGACTGATATATAGAAGTTAACGTGCCAAAGTAACGGTCATGCGAATACGGGGGGGGGGGGGGGGGCTAGCTCGAGGCGTTTAATTTACTAGAGAATGTGTGAAGAAGAGATCATCGTCCCCTCTCCCCGATCTTAGTAGGTAGCTGTTTACTCGTAGATGATTCGCCTAAAATAGTAATTTAATTAAGGTGACGTCAACTATTCAACAGTTTGACTAAATACATTCTATCTTATATTTAAATTTCGATATTTTTCACTCAAAAAATTATTAATTTTCATTTCCAATTTAAAAAAAAAAACATTTACGTCATCGTTGAATTCAGTTTTCTAACACCCTTTCTCATTGGTTGTTGATCACGTGAAGCCGAGGAGCCGCGAATTAAAAATATTTTCCAAGATGGCGGACGAAAGTAAGTTTTGTTTTTAGCTGTTCAGAACTAAAAATACCAGGATAATTCTCGTGCACAGATATATCAAATAACCACAACTTCAGTTCTACAGGTAAGATTCTTATTAGGCTTTTGTTTCACTTTGATTTTTATTCAGCAATTTTACAATTAAAACAGCTAAAAGCTATGAGAATTTGAGAATGAAAAAAAGAAAGTGATCATTTTGGACAATTCCAACTCGTTTCTAGTGGAGAACATGCATGAGTAATTCATGCATTACTGGAGTCCGATTTGTTTACTTTTTGATAATTAATACTTGACCTTTTGTTAGAATATTCAGTAAGCTTTGATGTATCCTCTTTGACCTTTTAAAAATAAACTAGTTTTGAAGTCTTTGAAGTTAGTGTAAGCTTACTAGCTAATTGTCCTAATTGAATTTCTTCAACCTTTTAGCAATCAAAACATAAGTTTATTAATGTTTGATTTGGTTAAGAGAAAGTTAAAAGTACAAATCAACACCTAGTGTTTTTGCAGTAAGCTAATGGCAGTCAAGTCAGTTTGGATTATAATTTTTTCATTTTGGATCTCATGTCATTCCATTGTGTATTATTTCTTTGTTTAATGGAAAGATACATTAACATGGATGATATGAAGATACATTAGCATGGATGTGAATCAGACATAGAATCTTGTTCTGGAGAGAAAGAAGGATTTTGGGTTAGGGGAAGGGGGTGGGGGATCACTAATAATGATAATGACCCTAAGGGGTATGAATGGTAGTTTGACAATGAACTTCTCTTAGCTCTTTGCTTGACAATTGTATCAGCTTTCGGTATCCAGTGTTGACTAATGCATGATAAGCTGATAAACTATAAAAAAATATACCATAATAGACCCCTTGCAGCACGTTCGAATGCAGCTCAATGTCAGGAGATTGAAATTCTTTTGTTTTGTCCTCCAAGTTGAGCTGCTTTGACGTCATGTGAAAGGGATCTATAGACCTTTCTCAAATTTGCTCTAGTGACAATGAAACAATGTCTCAAATTTGATGTTGGACTTGATAAGATACAGTAAATGTATGAACACATCAAGTCCAACCTTGACTTGGAGCTATTGTTTCATGGTCATCCAAGGAATTTGAGAAAGGTATGTTTGCATTTTCCGGAAGCTTTCTGCAATTTCAGATGTTCAATCCTTATTCCACAAGACTGCTTATCCTAAACAGTGGCTCCTTTGAGAAATGTTCTACTGTTTGTTCAATATAGTTCCAATAGGTTTTCACAGAACTTATCATTTAGTCATCCAGAGCCAATCCATCCAATAGTTCTAAAGTCTTAATTAAGGTCTGACCTTCTTTTCGACAATAAGATATTTCATTTTTACAGTTGATGTGATCTTTTCTAAGTCTTTGTTTTCTCAGGTGTACAAATTTATTATTTATGACAAAGACAATTTTAGGTGTGGCACATTTATCAATGTTTTAATTCTTTCATTTTTTTGTTATGCTTCCATTTTAAAGGACATGATAACCTAGTATAGTATTATAAGAAGTATTTTATCACAGTTTTAAATATATTTTAACTAATTTCAAACATCTAAGAATAGGATTAAACTTAACTTAGCCTTTACTGCTAGCTCAAGGGATCTCTCCTCTCTGTATGAGCATGGGTGAGAGTGCTTGCCTCTCACTAATGTGACCCAAATTTGAGTCCCACTGGACTCAGTGTCATATGTGAGTAGAGTTTGTTGATTCTCTCCTGTGCTTCAAGGGTTTTTCTCCGGGTTCTCCAGTTTTCCTTCCTCAGCAAAAATCAAATTCTAAATTCTAATTCGATCTAGAAGGGCCTCTGAAGGTTACTCTGTGTAACTCTAGTAACCCTACCAAATTGTGAAGTTTTTTTTTAATCTGTAGCTGGCCAATGTAAGCCACAAATTGATTAAGACATAGATCTGTTGCCATTAGAACTATAGAATAACCCTGAACAATATTACCCCTCACACACAGCAGCTGTCAGCTATTTCTAAAGGTTTTCAAATAGTAAATCTTGATCATAATACTCTTGAATTGGCAAGCTATCACAAGACAAAATCATAGATCATAGACAAAATCATAGAAAAGTTTTTCAGCAGTCATAAATAAGCGTATTTTATAGTTAAAAATAGAGTTTCGTCTCATTTTTGTGACTTATGTCAACACAGAGATTTTTTCAGTCTGTAAATTGAAAAACTCACACTAATGGTAAAAGAGTCAACTGTCAGTCTTTCATCGCTTTGAACACCGCACGAATTGAGTTATGTTGCGTAAAACAACAAATTTCTCACTCGATTGACTGCGCAGCTTCATTATTTTGAGTCATGGTCTCTTGGTTCAGTAACTTGATAACTGACTTGGACTATTATGAGCAATTTTCAGTGGGTATGAACTTTGGCTATCTCGATAAACTGTGCGCACACCACTGAAAGCGATAGCATAATAACCGCACTATTCTCTCTTCATGTGCCCTATTTTTACTTCTCTTTATCCCTTGATATTTTAAACATATTTGATTAGTTAGTTTATCTAGTGAAACTCTATATTCATCAATCATGTCAGTACTGTAACTTTCCTGTCGTTCTGTCATCAAGTTAAACTCATTTTTTAACAATAAACTCTGGGAAAAATTTCTGAAACGTAAATTATGAGTCCGCTGATTACTTTTTAAGTGTCTCTCGAAAACAATTGAGGATGTGCAATTGACTTGAGATATGGAATTATTGCAATGAACGCGCAGGATAGCCCGCCCGTCTATCAAGTGCGTCTCTTTGGATTTTTCCTAGGGAGAAGGTCGAGACTCAAGCTAAGCAAATATTTGTTTTCTCATTTGAGTCGAAAATGTCATAGTAGAAAAAAAACGTGGGGTGAAAGATGATAACTTAGCGTGAGGCCCAGGGCTTGGGGTGGAAACGTTTTGCTTGTCACAGGGATGTTCTGTCATAACCCCGACATGGAACAAAATAGGCTTTACCTTTGCACTTTCGTGTCAACTGAAAACGTTTTTGAAATTACGCTGGAAATTACTTGCAAGTTGTCAAAACTGATGGTACCCTGTAAGCGGAAGTATTTTTTCTTCCGTCAAGCCAAAGCAGAGCGCGGGAAAGATCTCTGTAAGCAGGGTAAATCGGTGCAGTTTTTCTTCTTTACTGCATTTTCAAAGACCCCCAGTAGACGTGGTGGGTCTCAAAGGACGACCTGAGTTTGAGTAGCGAATAGTTATGTAACTGAGGTGCGAGTGATGCTGAGAAAAGACTCGAATGTCACAAAGTTTGTTAAATGTATTCAGCACTGATAGTATACATAGTATACTATATATATATATATATATATACTATATATATACATATGATAGTATATATATGGGAACTTGCGGCCGTTTATAGGTCATATACGGGGTCATATACGGGGTCATATACAGGGTCATATACGGGGTCATATACGGGGTCATATACGGGGTCATATACGGGGTCATATACGGGGTCATATACGGGGTCATATAGGTAAGAGGGTTAATATACGCCATTGTGCCGTCTTCCTTGATCTTGCAGTGCGCTGCAACTAGTCACAGCCTTAGCAATCGATCAAGAATAGGGCCTCCTATCCCGTTACTAGAAATATACCTCATGTTAGATCAGGATTATATGGGACGTTTGAAACAAAATATATGGAAAACAGTACAGTTATATACTGGCAGCTGAAACACCTCCCCGCGAAAAAAATACCTTGGGGATTTTCATAGACTGTCGGTTAGGCATTTCCTGCTCTTGGTGGCGAAACCATTAAATTATAACATAGTTAATAGCTTTTAACCATGGTTATAATTCCGAAACCCAGCAAGGCGTCTTACATTAAAAATAAGTAAGAAAAAATCAATCTTCAGTTTGGTTGCCAAAGCGAAGAATAATCGAACCACTCGCTACAATACTACAATACCTTCGAATTAAGCAATCTTTATTTAGATCTTTTGATGATTATGTGTTGTTATCCAATTATGTTAATCGCGTTGTTAATTAATTAGGAAATCGATCAAAATAGAGTCGACAAAGATTTCTTGTCATTTGAATAAAAGCTTTTGTAACTGAGCATCGAGTGTGTCACGCATCATGCAGACGACAAACTGTCCAGGATCACGATCCCTCTCCCCTAGTACCTTGGCTGGTAACATGCGCGGTGTTCGGTGGCTATGAGGTTATCGGACATAAATAAACCACAGTCTTCTATCAAAATATTACAAAAATTCTCTGTATTAATACTTGTTTTTCGTCGATAATGTCTGCGAACATCATTTTGAGTGTAATCCACTCGTTCAGTAATCCTCATTGAACCAAGAGGCTCTCAGCCCTCTACACAAGTGAAAGTTTTTAGCAAGTATTGGAGGTGAAAAAGTAATCCATGAGTAGAAAATGGATTTTCCGACACAAAGGTGTTTAAATTTGTCGCCGGTAGCAAAGTTGATCATCGTAGATCGAACACGTCAACTCGAGGTGTTAGGAATGACTTCATAAGGCGTGGCAACACCACTCCGCTGGAAGCTTACCGAAGTTCACCGATTAGAGCATTCCAAGTGAAGCATGTTATAACTGACGAGCGTCTTAATGGCCACTTGAGTATCTAAATCCGTATAACAACAATCTGACTGCGCCTTAGTGGAGAAGATTTCCTTGATAAATTCTAGGTTTTGGTTTTGGCCAACTGGCATGGAATCTTGATACCAATGGGTATGAAAATAGATTCACTGAGAGCTCAAACTTTGAGTTCTATGATTCTCTGCTCGCTCCTGTTGCTACAGACGTCAGTGCTACTGTGTGCTGGACGTACTGTCATCCACAGAACCAAACGTAAGTCACTCGTCTTGTGTTATTATTTTTACTATCAAACTTTATTTAGTAGCGTATAACTTTTCTTACCCCAGGCTTCATGGCTCTGCTCAATTTTTTCTCCTACACGCGGCTGTAAACACATGTCGTAACCTCAAGATCTTTATTATTACAACCTCACTGAACTGATCACGAAAACTCTTTTTATTCGGTCTCGACAAAATCACTAACCTTCGTTCAATTTTTATCTTGAATTTATTGGTCTACTTTGGGTCGATACACGGTCAAAGGGTTTATTCATTGACCAGTTTTGGACAAAACAGATGAGAAATCCCCATGAAGTGTGACGAGCCTCGAGGCGAATATTTTATCATGTTAAAGATTAGAAGACTTTGTATACTAGACGTATTGCCGGTGTATGTTTGCACTGCAGTATAATATGTTGTTATTATACGAGTGTAGATAACTTCAATTGGCCTTGTCATTGCACTGATGGCCTTTTAAACTTTTCAATATCCGGTTGCATAGCCAAGGAATTCTCAAGGATCAAATGACTATTCAGTTGCCGGTTCAATTTTATCTTCTAAAGTCATAAAATATTTGGATAAATTCGAAACTTTCTAAAAACACGTGCTTCGGTTTCGCCGACTTGAGTAATTTTTTAAGTTTGAGAAGTTTGATGGATTCCTTGTACGTGATGGTAGATTCAGTAATTTTCGTGGTTCTTGCGGCGTCTAACCATTTCAAGATCACCACAAAACTAACATACGCCCTAATAAAAAAATATTTCTATTCGAGTAGTCAAGCCATTAAAACATGAAACTTATAGGGTATAACTTGAGATTTTCACTCTCAGTCGTGATAAAAAGTAACATTTTAGTCCCATCAACAATGCGCCCTGACAACATAACAGGCCTTTTAGAATACCGGAAGCACACCCAGTGGGTTCTGGTTTGTCGAACAAGACTATTGTGTTTAGTTTTAAAGTCCACGCAAGTTTTCCTGTCGGTTAAATCTGTAGCATGAAGACATTATAGTGTCACGAAAAATTAGTAGACGCGAAGATAGCGTGTTCTGTTTTAAACGATTTTGTGAGAACAGCGCGACGTAATATATCGGGCAGATGGTGCAATGTATGCTCAATTGTATTGCTGATTCCTACCTCGCCCCTCCATACCCTCTTTCTATTGCTTGTTCATATAGCTCTGCTTGCATGAGTTTACTCGACTCCTCTTATCCTGCTTGAACATAGTATAAGTGATCCTTCATGATCTACTTAAGCCAGCCCTCCCCTCTAATTAAATGTTCCGTTGTTCGAGCACAATGATTATAGAATCCTCTAATCTTATGAATAACGGCATGATATCCACCGTGTGATTACTTGAAAGAGTCTCTCAGCTGAGAGAGCTAGTGTTACATATGTTATCTAGCTATTAAAAGTCTTATCTGGATGTGATAATCGGGATTTGATGGAGTTAAACCTGTCAGTCATAGCATACAGTTGGTTGCATTGGATGTTAATCCCAATAGATTAGCGATATATATCCACAGGTGCAAAGAAAACCAACAGATGTCACCTTTAGTCAACTATTTGCATTTAGAAAAAACCTACTAATGGTCTATCACCAATCGAGCCCTGTGATTGGCTGAGCTACTAGGGGTCTATTAGTGATAGACCTCTAGTAGCGAAAAGCGCCGGTTTTGAAAACCAAAAAAAATATATTTAAAGCAAAATCCAAAACTTTTTGCATCCTTTTATTGGACCGATTAGTAGGTTTTTACTAAAACAATTAGTCCTCTCGCCCTCATGGCCTACGAGTCAATAGCCCATTCGGCCTCCGGCCTCATGGCCTCATGGGCTATTGACTCGTAGACCATTCGGACTCGAGGACTAATTGTTAAGTATACTATGAACTAAATATGAATGTACTGATCTCATAAAATGATTGAACACGCCGGAAGTATTTTTGGTGGATTATATAACACCTGTTGGCATAGCAACGGCATTCAAAAGTTTTTCCCATAGGTACTTAGGGCTTTGATTTTCTCATTGTAGATCCATAGTCCATTGCCTCATAAAATAACTATTGTGAATCTCGCGTTCTGATTGGTTGGGAGCGTGTGCTTTATGATTGTCTTATTCTGACAATCCCCAAGTGCTTCGCATAGCACAGCAAGCAAGTTTTTTATTTGTGTAAATAAGATACAAATGCACGCACCATCAACCAATCAGAAAGCGAGATTTATAACAGTTATTTTATAATAGACTTTATTTGAGCTGTTATCAGTATGATTTGAATACGGCCAAACACCCTCTTAGTGCCCTGTATAGTTGACATGTTTTGTGCATAAGAAAGGAAGGAACAGGAAATATACATAACATTAACTGCGTAACCAGCATCTAATTGCATGGCAAAGGTTATGGTACTAAAATACGCATATTCTGAAGGTCAAACTGTTAATTTACCTGTAAATCCGATTAACTTCTTTTAGGAATCTTAAAACGTCTATCACCTATCTCACCTATATAGGTTTGCTCTAAGACTCTAAGTCTCTAAGACTCTTACAGAGTCACGAAAGAAAGGAAGTGAAAAAAAGGAAAAGCGAATATCAAAGTCCAGCCATTGTGATCCTGGTTGGGCTTCCTGTGCTTTATTCAGCGCGCGTGAACTATTAATACGGAGACGAAGGACTTTGCGAAAGTCTATCATTGATCTATAGTAGGCTGTTAGTAATAATACTGGCTACTGTTCTTAGTTTTCCATGCACTAGCGAGAGAACAATCTTGATGATTTTCAAAAATTGCCCTTTGCACTACTCAAGTAGGGACAAGAGAGTATGAAGTAAGATAACACATCTCCCATACATAGGTCTATCCCCATGAAAACTATTTGGAAATCTATTTTTAGCTCCGCGCGCAGCTACTTTTAGCTGCCCGCGTAGCCTGAACTGAATCAGGAATCGTATGCATGATAAAATATCTCGGGCTGCGCGCGGAGATAAAAATGGATTTTCAAATAATTATCATAGAGCACGGAGATGTGCTCTCTTACTTCATACTCTCTTGGTAGGGACTAGACATTCGACTTTGAGCGAACGACGAATTTCACCAATCCTGTTCACTACATTCGTATTATGTATTAAGAGTCTGTTTAAATTTTTAAAATTTTTTTCCAGAGTTCACCTCATATTATTACACATCATATTTAGTGTCAATTTGAACTAATGAGCTGCCATGTTGGAAGAATTAATCACGATTTTCGTTAGTTTCCTTTGCTATATTATATGATTTTTTCAGTCACGCATTTTTCTTTTTGAGAATGTCTGCAGCCCAAGAATCAAGATAGAAACTGCCCGAAAACCATAATTAACGCATTATTAGTCTCTTGTTTTCTTATCCAACATTGCTGCCATGTCATTTGTTAGAAATGATTCCAAACCACCTAATAGACCCTACTAGTAATAGACCCCTTGCAGCACGTCGGAACGCAGCTCAATTTGGAGGACAAATAAAACAATAGGTTTGAAATTCTCAATAGATTGAATTTTTTTTATCCTCCAAATTGAGCTGCTTTGGCGTCACGTGCAAGGGGTCTGTAGAAGTATCTAACCTTGTCCAAGGTTACGTTATTGGCAACAATACAAGCTATTTCAGTTTGTGACTTATCGGTGAAGAATGTTCATGGTTTTTTTCCTTGTGACCACAAGGGATGGGCATAATGCCCGATTGTTCATAGGTTCCTTATTTTTTAGACCTCGTGGTTGGAAAAGTCAATTTGACGATCACGTACTGATGATTTCAGGAAATTCGACTCAAGTGCACTTTCCGTATAATGGCTGCCACAAAAACCAAAGATAATTAAGCGGAGTTCTTTTATTTTCGATGCGGAACACACCTTTGCGCAACGAACGCGATTTCGTGGTTTGAAATGCTTCTTGGAAAATGTTTACCGAAAAAGCGCTAACTGGTTTTTCGTTTGGTTTCTCAGTATTTTCTGCAAGTTTTGTCCAGGATTGTTGTGTTGTTTATATGTTAACGTATTGGTTAACTTATGTTAGTATATGAATGTATAATATTAGATGGAGGTTTACTAGTTTATTCCGGCGCAAAAAAATCGATAAGCTATGTAAGGTATCTTTAAAAAGTCACCTCATCTTACGAAGGGAAAACGGCGATACACTTTCGCGGCAAAAAGGGCCATATTAGGGATACAATTAAAAAAGAGTGCTATCTTCGTGAGCTATTTACTGATTGTAAGGTGGTTTGGAGGGGGGCAATCAACGACCGCCAAAGGGGGGATTTCATAGGGGGACTCAGTTCGGTCTACTCCCATATGGGGTGTCGGAAATCCTGGTACACCTTAGGTTTGCCACAGCACCACTGTTTCATAACAGGTGGCCGAGGTGAGTTTGTTCCCAATCTTCATTCGAAAGGTGAATAATATAGTTGTCAAATAGTATTCTACCTTTTATTTACCCACGTGCAGACCAACTATAACTCTGCGCTATACAACTCTTTTTATGATAATAGCGACCTTAAGATTTGCAAAATCTACGACGGCGACGTCAACCGGAAGTGTAAATAATTTCTCATTGGGGCTCTGTTCATTGGGGATTTCATTCAAAACATTGTGAGTACAGTCAACTCATTCACAGGGAAGACAGACTTTGAAGGCACGAAACCCAAAAGTAAAGTTCTTTACACTTCCGGTTGACGTCGCCGCCGCAGATTTTGCAAATCTTAAGATCGCTAATATTCTGTAACCACGCGAAGGCTTTCAACAAATTCAAACCAATGTCTTTTTCTTCAACAGGTTCAGATCCACCGTTCAAGGAAATCGATTTTCTTAGCTTCATTCAAAATCCTCTTCCACCTGGTGTCTTGAAAATCTCCAGTCCATTTGGCCCGGGAAGTAAACCTGCATACAGACTACAGCCATGGGTGAATATCGGTCGTTTCGCAAGATATTTCTTCAACAGCAGGATCAAACCTTTCTTCTCCATAAATGCCATCGTACGACCAACCAACAAACGCGGCGGTTATTTGTTCAGCATCATGCAACTGCCCATGCATTCACGGATATTATTCGGCTTAAAACTGTATTCCAATGAACGAAATACCTTTATTACTTTGGAATACACAGATGTAAGGCGTCAGAAACACATGCACACGTTTAAAGTGCCAAAATTTACAGGATCATGGAGGCGCCTCGGTGTGGCTTTGAACAGCCGGAAAGTATCGCTACACATTGAATGCCGTGAGGTCGAGGTGAAAAACCTTACAAAAGATTCACCAGATATCTCTGTTCCACTTGCAAGTGGTATTTATGTTGGGAGAGCTGGATGGAAAGCAGGTGAACAGCCATTTCTGGTAAGCACAAGTCTATTTTGAGAGAGCTGCAAATAGTTCCCCATTAGCCGGGGTCAAGTGGTTCTTGACTTGATAACTTATCATATTTGATAATCCTTTTTTGGGTATTTTCATTGAGATAAAGATTTGATACCACCGATGATGTACATACACATGTCATGCAGTATCAATATTAGGCAATGTGCATCAAAGCTCACAAAGCACTCTGGGAGACTGAGTCCTGCAAAAATGGAACAGCGAAATCAAGGAAATATCTGAAAAAAATTTCTCTGTTATTTTCGTCTGTTTAATAATCACACTTCCATAGAAAATGTCGAAGGAAAACTGAATTGTCAGATCATTTTTAGAGGAGCTAAGAAAGCGTAAGAACTCAGTTTGCCATCCAGCTTCTTTGTGCTGGAAATTCGAGCTCGTTCACATTGACTATAGCGATACTTCATGTTTAACAATACATTGTGATGTTAAATATGCCCAACGTTTCTACAAGAGCTCTTCACAAGTTGCTTTGTTTTGCCAGCCAATCCATCTCTAGCTGGCACATGCATGACTTACGTCACATGAAGTTTCGCTTTACGAAGGTTATCTCTAAAAAGCATACACTTTTCTGTGGGTTAGCCTCGTTCGTTCCACACCCTTAAACTCATCTTTCAAATTGTTGTAGTTTTTGAAATGACACTTATTATTTGTGTATATTTTTATGCTAATAAGAACTTGAAGTTAACCCTGCACAAACATTTTTTGCTGTAAATCGTCTCTTCCCGAATTCTCTGGAATAACCACGAAACCATGGCTTCAATTCGAGGTTTGACTTGATAAATAATACAGAAAATGTTTCGTGGTGTTTCAAGAGAATTCGGGCAAGGTCTATTATCGATTGTAAGATGAGAATACTTAGATAAGCAGACTATTATTAGCCTGCGTAGCGGCACAAAGAGGTTGGGAGAAGGGAAAGGGGGAAAGGAAGGCAAACATGAAGGTGGAGAAGGATACTTACAATAATACTTTCATCCAAAATCACAGAAAAAATGACATTTATTTTTAACTCTAACGACATCAGAGAGGATGCCGGATTAGCATGATAGGGTTCCAATGCCATACATTTTTACCGCCGATTCCGATGAACTGCGACTGCTACAGTCTACATGTAAATACTTCGTTTGCACTAATGCATTAGGGGGACGTCAATCATTCAATTGACGTCACACTCGCTCAACAACTAGCTTGTCTGCTTGCTTGAGCTTCCCTTTCGAGCAAGAAAGTTTAGTCGAAATGTGTCACAGTTTTCTTTGAATGATTGACGTCCACCTAATGCTTTAGTGCACACAAAGTTTTCAAAGTCTAGCAGTTCGCAGTTCATGGGCATCGGCGGTAATGTCCCATAAAAAACACACGTTGGGTAGTTTGCAAAAAAAAACGTGAAAATATATTGATTTCTCTTTTTTTACTCAGGGAGACATTGCTGAACTGAAATATTATAGTGGACCAGAAAATGCGATAAATCAAGACTGCACGAAGGTAAGTAGGCAAGCAAATTTGATTTCAATCTGCAAATGTTCATTCGAATGGGTGTGATCAATCTAGGTACGTAATATCCCTGTCATCCCTTGTGCACTATTATCTTATCGGTGGAGGCTCGGAAATGGTTCTTCGGAAACTTATCTCTAAGCTAACTTGAGCACGGCCAACTAAAAATCGGCGACTATACTGATTTTCAATGGCTTTGTATAATAATATATAACTTCTTGAAATGATAAAGTAGGATCAGGGGTACTTTTCTCGGGTTTCGCTTTTTTGGCTCGACATTACACTTGAACAATTTTCCTCAATTTCTCTCTTCATTTGAGGATTTTTTCACGAGTCCTCTGCGGTATTTTCTCCCTTCTCCAAACCTAGCACACCAATTTCCAGTTCAATCTGTGCGTTAGCCGTATCGATAAATGGACGTTTGATTACTGGAAAACTTGTTGTTAGAGTCATGTTCGAGAGAGAAAGAGAAAACTCTGTTCATTAAATAAAAACTCTTTCTATAGGAATATCTTACAACTCTAAAACCAACAACGATCGTATCCACGACAACATCATCTACAACAACAAAAGTAGTACCATCTACTCAGTCAGGTCCAATAATAGGATCCACGTCAAGATCAACGACTATATCTGTAGACACCACAAAAGAAAGAAACCTACCTGCAGTCCGGGTAACATCTGCAACGTTATCACACACTCATCCTCGAAGAACTGATGAGCAACCTACATCTCAAGTTACGGGTAACAGCACAGAATTCACAAAAAACCCTTTAACCAGTCCTACATCAGCAACTCTTTTAACGGAGTCATCTCAAGGAACTGCTAATACTTCTCCAGCTACAGGCATCAGTACAGACTTTACAGATATCCAACCTACTTCTGCGAGTAAAAGTACAGACGAACCAGAGGGTACATCTGCTACTACTGCATCTACTAGTATGAGTACAGACGAACCAGAGGGTACATCTGCTACTACTGCATCTACTAGTATGAATACAGACCAACCAGAAGGTACATCTGCTACTACTGCACCTACTAGTATGAATACAGACCAACCAGAGGGTACAACTGCTACTACTGCATCTACTAGTATGAATACAGACCAACCAGAAGGTACATCTGCTACTACTGCATCTACTAGTATGAATACAAACCAACCAGAGGGTACATCTGCTACTAGTGCATCTACTACTATGAATACAGACCAACCAGAGGGTACATCTGCTACTAGTGCATCTACTAGTATGAATACAGACCAACCAGAGGGTACATCTGCTACTACTGCACCTTCTAGTATGAGTACAGACCAACCAGAGGGTACATCTGCTACTACTGCATCTACTAGTATGAATACAGACCAACCAGAAGGTACATCTGCTACTACTGCATCTACTAGTATGAATACAGACCAACCAGAGGGTACATCTGCTACTACTAGTATGAATACAGACCAACCAGAAGGTACATCTGCTACTACTGTATCTACTAGTATGAGTACAGACCAACCAGAAGGTACATCTGCTACTACTGCATCTACTAGTATGAATACAGACCAACCAGAGGGTACATCTGATACTACTGCATCTACTAGTATGAATACAGACCAACCAGAGGGTACATCTGCTACTACTGCACCTAGTGGTATGAGTACAGACCAACCAGAGGGTACATCTGATACTACCGCATCTACTAGTATGAGAACAGACAAACCAGAGGGTACATCTGCTACTACTGCATCTACTAGTATGAATACAGACCAACCAGAAGGTACATCTGCTACTAGTGCATCTACTAGTATGAGTACAGACCAACCAGAGGGTACATCTGCTACTACTGCATCTACTAGTATGAATACAGACCAACCAGAAGGTACATCTGCTACTACTGCATCTACTAGTATGAATACAGACCAACTAGAGGGTACATCTGCTACTACTGCATCTACTAGTATGAATACAGACCAACCAGAGGGTACATCTGCTACTACTGCACCTAGTGGTATCAGTACAGACCAACCAGAGGGTACATCTGATACTACCGCATCTACTAGTATGAGAACAGACAAACCAGAGGGTACATCTGCTACTACTGCATCTACTAGTATGAGAACAGACCAACCAGAGGGTACATCTGCTAATACTGCATCTACTAGTATGAATACAGACCAACCAGAAGGTACATCTGCTACTACTGCATCTACTAGTATGAATACAGACCAACCAGAGGGTACATCTGCTACTACTGCACCTACTAGTATGAATACAGACCAACCAGGGGGTACATCTGCTACTACTGCATCTACAAGTATGAGAACAGACCAACCAGAGGGTACATCTGCTACTACTGCACCTACTAGTATGAGTACAGACCAACCAGAGGGTACATCTGCTACTACTGCATCTACTAGTATGAATAGAGACCAACCAGAGGGTACATCTGCTACTAGTGCATCTACTAGTATGAATACAGACCAACCAGGGGGTACATCTGCTACTACTGCATCTACTAGTATGAGAACAGACCAACCAGAGGGTACATCTGCTACTACTGCACCTAGTGGTATGAGTACAGACCAACCAGAGGGTACATCTGATACTACCGCATCTACTAGTATGAGAACAGACAAACCAGAGGGTACATCTGCTACTACTGCATCTACTAGTATGAATACAGACCAACCAGAAGGTACATCTGCTACTACTGCATCTACTAGTATGAATACAGACCAACCAGAGGGTACATCTGCTACTACTGCATCTACTAGTATGAGTACAGACCAACCAGAGGGTACATCTGCTACTACTGCATCTACTAGTATGAATACAGACCAACCAGAAGGTACATCTGCTACTACTGCATCTACTAGTATGAGTACAGACCAACCAGAGGGTACATCTGCTACTACTGCACCTACTAGTATGAATACAGACCAACCAGAGGGTACATCTGCTACTACTGCATCTACTAGTATGAATACAGACCAACTAGAGGGTACATCTGCTACTACTGCATCTACTAGTATGAATACAGACCAACCAGAGGGTACATCTGCTACTACTGCACCTTCTAGTATGAGTACAGACCAACCAGAGGGTACATCTGCTACTAGTGCATCTACTAGTATGAATACAGACCAACCAGAGGGTACATCTGCTACTACTGCACCTTCTAGTATGAGTACAGACCAACCAGAGGGTACATCTGCTACTACTGCATCTACTAGTATGAATACAGACCAACCAGAAGGTACATCTGCTACTACTGCATCTACTAGTATGAATACAGACCAACCAGAGGGTACATCTGCTACTACTAGTATGAATACAGACCAACCAGAAGGTACATCTGCTACTACTGTATCTACTAGTATGAGAACAGACAAACCAGAGGGTACATCTGCTACTACTGCATCTACTAGTATGAATACAGACCAACCAGAAGGTACATCTGCTACTAGTGCATCTACTAGTATGAGTACAGACCAACCAGAGGGTACATCTGCTACTACTGCATCTACTAGTATGAATACAGACCAACCAGAAGGTACATCTGCTACTACTGCATCTACTAGTATGAATACAGACCAACTAGAGGGTACATCTGCTACTAGTGCATCTACTAGTATGAATACAGACCAACCAGAGGGTACATCTGCTACTACTGCACCTTCTAGTATGAGTACAGACCAACCAGAGGGTACATCTGCTACTACTGCATCTACTAGTATGAATACAGACCAACCAGAAGGTACATCTGCTACTACTGCATCTACTAGTATGAATACAGACCAACCAGAGGGTACATCTGCTACTACTAGTATGAATACAGACCAACCAGAAGGTACATCTGCTACTACTGCATCTACTAGTATGAATACAGACCAACCAGAGGGTACATCTGCTACTACTGCATCTACTAGTATGAGTACAGACCAACCAGAGGGTACATCTGCTACTACTGCATCTACTAGTATGAATACAGACCAACCAGAAGGTACATCTGCTACTACTGCATCTACTAGTATGAGTACAGACCAACCAGAGGGTACATCTGCTACTACTGCACCTACTAGTATGAATACAGACCAACCAGAGGGTACATCTGCTACTACTGCATCTACTAGTATGAATACAGACCAACCAGAGGGTACATCTGCTACTACTGCATCTACTAGTATGAATACAGACCAACCAGAGGGTACATCTGCTACTACTGCACCTAGTGGTATGAGTACAGACCAACCAGAGGGTACATCTGATACTACCGCATCTACTAGTATGAGAACAGACAAACCAGAGGGTACATCTGCTACTACTGCATCTACTAGTATGAATACAGACCAACCAGAGGGTACATCTGCTACTAGTGCATCTACTAGTATGAATACAGACCAACCAGGGGGTACATCTGCTACTACTGCATCTACTAGTATGAGAACAGACCAACCAGAGGGTACATCTGCTACTACTGCATCTACTAGTATGAATACAGACCAACCAGAGGGTACATCTGCTACTAGTGCACCTACTAGTATGAGTACAGACCAACCATTGTCAGCTGCAACAGACGTAGCAACAGAAAATGTTTCGTCTTTTACAGACACAACGGACTCTGGTTCACAAATTAGACCTACTTCTCAAGCGACTATGTTGATTAAGGTACGTATTGCTATTATATATTTTGTGAAACATGAAGCATTTCAAATCATTAACTAAATTTTTTTAATGATATATGAAACGTTTTCAGTGTGTGTGTTTGTCCAGAAAATCAGTTTACTTTCGCCAGTTTCGGAGAACGTACTCTTTTTTCTCGTTTGGCACAATAATTGTTTCAAGCATGCATACCCGTTCTCCCTATGTTTGGACTTAATCCTCAGGGGACGTCCTTATTCCTTCGTAGTAAGATGTACAGTAGCGTAGAGAGGGGGGCACGGGGGGCACATGCACCCCCAAAATTTTTGGTTATTCGATAATTGTTTGTTTTTTACCTATTTTTTTTTTACTTTTTTGGCCTATTTTCGTACTGGGTGCCCCCTCCCCCCCATATTTTGTAGAGAAAGTTTTATTCTCTATTTCGTCGGAAATATCGCGATTTTTTTCTTTTGCTTCGGCGATTTTTGGCGGAGGTGTCCCCAGAAGCTAAGAGGTAGGAGCCTAAAACTTGAAGTGAAACTATATACGGGGCCTCAACAGCTTTTGGCCATATTTTCTAATATTCTTATGGGGATTGCCTTCCTCGCTGTGAATCATCTCCACAATATAGATCATCAAACTCCATGCATCCTTAGGGAATGAGATATCAAGTTTAATCATATCCATTTTGAAATCATTAGCAAATCCTGCAATCTGATTGGCTACAAAGTGTGCGATTTAAGCATTAATTGCACTATTTTGAATCATTAATTGCATCATTTTGTCAAACAATCACTTTTGAAGCTACATATAACTGTTGAGTATTCTAATATATTAAGTTTCAAAATGGAAATGATTAATAGGTAATAGAACTGAGTGTCTTGCAATTTTGGGCAGAAATCACACTCGTGATTAACAAATTGCACTCCCGCTGCGCGGTCGTGCAATTTTGTAATCACTCTTGCGATTTCAGCCCAAATTGCACTCAACTCAGTTCTATTACCATTATTAATAAATAATATAACGTTGAAATCATTTGCTTTAAGTTTTCGAACGCTAAAGTCAATGAGCCACAACATCAAAATGATTGATTGTTGAGAAGGATAAATAAAAAATGCTTTCTATTTACTAACGAGACGAAATAATTTGTATCTCGTCAAGAGAAAATTCAAATAACCTTTAAACCTTTGTTCCAATCAAGCTGCATTCAAATAATGTCGATAAAATCCAAAAAGGTCATTGAAAAGTCTATTAAGAAATACTAACTTTATTTCACCTTTTTATTGTGTACATTAGAAGACCACACAAGAAACGAGCATCAAATTTACATCAGCAAAAATAACGACGGAAACGTTAAGCACTGGACCAGACAGTGCAGGTGCTACTACTGCGAATCCATCTCTAAGAACTAGAAAAGTCAGTACAGGAACTGCAGCACCTCCAGCCACTAGTGAATATGCAGAAACAACAGGAAGAATGCAGGAAACCACTGCTGCACCAGGAGCTACTACTGAATCTGCAGAAACAACAGGAAGAATGCAGGAAACCACTGCTGCACCAGGAGCTACAACTGGATCTGCAGAAACAACAGGAAGAATGCAAGAAACCACTGCTGCACCAGGAGCAACTACTGGATCTGCAGAAACAACAGCAAGAATGCAGGAAACCACTGCTGGACCAGGAGCAACTACTGGATCTGCAGAAACAACAGGAAAAATGAAGAAAACCACTGCTGCAGCAGGAGCTACTACTGGATCTGCAGAAACAACAGGAAGAATACAGGAAACCACTGCTGCAGCAGGAGCAACTACTGGATCTGCAGAAACAACAGGAAGAATACAGGAAACCACTGCTGCACCAGGAGCAACTACTGGATCTGCAGAAACAACGGGAAGAATACAGGAAACCACTGCTGCACCAGGAGCTACTACTGCATCTGCAGAAACAACAGAAAGAATGCAGAAACCAACAACTGCTCCAGGAGGTACTACTGAATCTGCAGAAACAACAGAAAGAATGCAGAAAACAACCGCTGTTCCAGGAGCTTTTACTGAATCTGCAGAAACAACAGGAAGAATGCAGGAAACAACAGCTGCTCCAGGAGCTACTACTGAATCTGCAGAAACAACAGGAAGAATGGAGAAAACCACTGCTGCACCAGGAGCAACTACAGGATCTGCACAAACAACAGAAAGAATGCAGAAAACAACAGCTGCTCCAGGAGCTACTACTGGATCTGCAGAAACAACAGAAAGAATGCAGAAAACAACAGCTGTTCCAGGAGCAACTACTGAATCTGCAGAAACAACAGAAAGAATGCAGGAAACAACAGCTGCTCCAGGAGCTACTACTGAATCTGCAGAAACAACAGGAAGAATGCAGGAAACAACAGCTGGACCAGGAGCTCCTACTGAATCTGCAGAAACAACAGGAAGAATGGAGAAAACCACTGCTGCACCAGGAGCTACTACTGGATCTGCACAAACAACAGAAAGAATGCAGAAAACAACAGCTGTTCCAGGAACTACTACTGGATCTGCAGAAACAACAGAAAGAATGCAGAAAACAACAGCTGCTGCAGGAGCTACTACTGGATCTGCAGAAACAACAGGAAGAATGCATGAAACCACTGCTGCACCAGGAGCTACTACTGGATCTGCAGAAACAACAGAAAGAATGCAGAAAACAACAGCTGCTCCAGGAGGTACTACTGGATCTTCAGAAACAACAGAAAGAATGCAGAAAACAACAGCTGTTCCAGGAGCTACTACTGAATCTGCAGAAACAACAGGAAGAATGCAGGAAACAACAGCTGCTCCAGGAGCTTCTACTGAATCTGCAGAAACAACAGGAAGAATGGAGAAAACCACTGCTGTACCTCCATTTTCTAGTGAATCTGCAGAAACAACAGGAAAAACGCAGAAAACAACAGCTGCTCCAGGAGCTACTACTGAATCTGCAGAAACAAGAGGAAGAATGGAGAAAACCACTGCTGCACCTCAAGTCACTAGTGAATCAGCAGAAACAACAGGAAGAATGCAGGAAACAACTGCTGCTCCAGGAGCAACTACTGAATCTGCAGAAACAACAGGAAGAATGGAGAAAACCACTGCTGCACCTCAAGTCACTAGTGAATCTGCAGAAACAACAGGAAGAACTTTAAAAACCACCGCATCCCCGGAAGCAACTGCTGATACTACGGACAGAAGAGGTGGATCTGATGGAAGTTCATCGACCATGACTACAATGATGGACGGATCAACAATAAGTACTATGGAAACGACTGTTAAGACATCCAGTACAGATGGAGTTTTGGGTTCGACTTATCCAACTCCATTCGAAGTTACAAAATATACTGAAGGGACTGCTAGCGAGAAACAAATAAAGGTAACTTCAGAATCAAGTACATCACGTTCGTCCATAATACCTCGATCGAAGATAAGTACAACTAGTACTGCAACTCCTTTGCAAAATACTGGAACAGAAAGTTTACATGGCACTGATGAAAAGCTAACTGTAAGTACTGAAGCAGACAGGACAACTAGTAATGCTGCAGCAAAAACACCTGTTAAAACAACTCCTGAACAAGCAACAACTATTGATAGGACCCCAACGACAACACAATTGAAAACTACTGCTACCCCACCAACAAGTAGTGAATTTGCAGACACAACAGCAACTTCAATGAAAACCACTGCAAAACCAGGAACAACAACAGAATCTACAGAAACAACAGCAACAACAATAAAAACCAATGTTGCATCAGAAGCAACCACGGAATCTGTAGAAACAACAGGAAGACCGGTAAAAACCACTGCGGCACCAGGAACCACTGGAGCTACTACTGGATCTGCAGAAACAACAGGAAGAATGCAGGAAACCACTGCTGCCCCAGGAGCAACTACTGGATCTGCAGAAACAACAAGGAGAATGCAGAAAACCACTGCTGCACCAGGAGCAACTACTGGATCTGCAGAAACAACAGGAAGAATGCAGAAAACCACTGCTGCCCATGGAGCAACTACTGGATCTGCAGAAACAACAGGGAGAATGCAGAAAACCACTGCTGCACCAGGAGCAACTACTGGATCTGCAGAAACAACAGGAAGAATGCAGAAAACCACTGCTGCACCAGGAGCAACTACTGGATCTGCAGAAACAACAGGAAGAATACAGGATACCACTGCTGCACCAGGAGCTACTACTGAGTCTGGACAAACAACAGGAAGAATGGAGAAAACCACTGCTGCACCAGACGCTACTACTCGATCTGCAGAAACAACAGGAAGAATGCAGGAAACCACTGCTGCACCAGGAGCTACTACTGAATCTGCACAATCAACAGCAAGAATGCAGGAAACCACTGCTGCACCAGGAGCAACTACTGGATCTGAACAAACTACAGCAAGAATGCAGGAAACAACAGCTGTTCCAGGAGCTACTACTGTATCTGCAGAAACAACAGAAAGAATGCAGAAAACCACTGCTGCACCAGGAGCTACTACTGAATCTGCACAAACAACAGAAATAATGCAGAAAACAACAGCTGTTCCAGGAGCTTCTACTGGATCTGCACAAACAACAGGAAGAATGCAGGAAACCACTACTGTACCAGGAGCTTCTACTGGATCTGCGGGAAAAAAAGGAAGAATGGAGAAAACCACTGCTGCACCAGGAGCAACTACTGGATCTGCAGAAACAACAGGAAGAATGCAGAAAACCACTGCTGCACCAGGAGCAACTACTGGATCTGCAGAAACAACAGGAAGAATACAGGAAACCACTGCTGCACCAGGAGCTACTACTGAATCTGCACAAACAACAGCAAGAATGCAGGAAACCACTGCTTCACCAGACGCTACTACTGGATCTGCAGAAACAACGGGAAGAATACAGGAAACCACTGCTGCACCAGGAGCTACTACTCGATCTGCAGAAACAACAGGAAGAATGCAGGAAAGCACTGCTTCACCAGACGCTACTAATCGATCTGCAGAAACAACAGGAAGAATGCAGGAAACCACTGCTGCACCAGGAGCAACTACTGAATCTGCACAAACTACAGCAAGAATGCAGGAAACCACTGCTTCACCAGACGCTACTACTCGATCTGCAGAAACAACAGGAAGAATGCAGGAAACCACTGCTGGACCAGGAGCAACTACTGGATCTGCAGAAACAACAGAAAGAATGCAGAAAACCACTGCTGGACCAGGAGCTTCTACTGGATCTGCAGAAACAACAGGAAGAATACAGGATA
Organism: Anthopleura xanthogrammica; assembly: GCA_964019055.1. Lineage (NCBI taxonomy): Eukaryota > Metazoa > Cnidaria > Anthozoa > Actiniaria > Actiniidae > Anthopleura > Anthopleura xanthogrammica. The sequence continues at coordinate 17,018,218 of OZ025206.1, forward strand.
CCACTGCTGCACCAGGAGCTTCTACTGGATCTGCAGAAACAACAGCAAGAATGCAGGAAACCACTGCTGCACCAGGAGGTTCTACTGGATCTGCAGAAACAACAGGAAGAATGCAGGAAACCACTGCTGCACCAGGAGCTACTACTGAATCTGCACAATCAACAGCAAGAATGCAGGAAACCACTGCTGCACCAGGAGCAACTACTGGATCTGAACAAACTACAGCAAGAATGCAGGAAACAACAGCTGTTCCAGGAGCTACTACTGTATCTGCAGAAACAACAGAAAGAATGCAGAAAACCACTGCTGCACCAGGAGCTACTACTGAATCTGCACAAACAACAGAAATAATGCAGAAAACAACAGCTGTTCCAGGAGCTTCTACTGGATCTGCACAAACAACAGGAAGAATGCAGGAAACCACTACTGTACCAGGAGCTTCTACTGGATCTGCGGAAAAAAAAGGAAGAATGGAGAAAACCACTGCTGCACCAGGAGCAACTACTGGATCTGCAGAAACAACAGGAAGAATGCAGAAAACCACTGCTGCACCAGGAGCAACTACTGGATCTGCAGAAACAACAGGAAGAATACAGGAAACCACTGCTGCACCAGGAGCTACTACTGAATCTGCACAAACAACAGCAAGAATGCAGGAAACCACTGCTTCACCAGACGCTACTACTGGATCTGCAGAAACAACGGGAAGAATACAGGAAACCACTGCTGCACCAGGAGCTACTACTCGATCTGCAGAAACAACAGGAAGAATGCAGGAAAGCACTGCTTCACCAGACGCTACTAATCGATCTGCAGAAACAACAGGAAGAATGCCGGAAACCACTGCTGCACCAGGAGCAACTACTGAATCTGCACAAACTACAGCACGAATGCAGGAAACCACTGCTTCACCAGACGCTACTACTCGATCTGCAGAAACAACAGGAAGAATGCAGGAAACCACTGCTGGACCAGGAGCTTCTACTGGATCTGCAGAAACAACAGGAAGAATACAGGATACCACTGCTGCACCAGGAGCTTCTACTGGATCTGCAGAAACAACAGCAAGAATGCAGGAAACCACTGCTGCACCAGGAGGTTCTACTGGATCTGCAGAAACAACAGGAAGAATGCAGGATACCACTGCTGCACCAGGAGCTAATACTGGATCTGCAGAAACAACAGGAAGAATGCAGGAAACCACTGCTGGACCAGGAGCTTCTACTGGATCTGCAGAAACAACAGGAAGAATACAGGATACCACTGCTGCATCAGGAGCTTCTACTGGATCTGCAGAAACAACAGGAAGAATGCAGGAAACCACTGCTGCACCAGGAGGTTCTACTGGATCTGCAGAAACAACAGGAAGAATGCAGGATACCACTGCTGCACCAGGAGCTACTACTGGATCTGCAGAAACAACAGGAAGAATGCAGGAAACCACTGCTGCACCAGGAGCTTCTACTGGATCTGCAGAAACAACAGGAAGAATGCAGGAAACCACAGTTGCACCAGGAGCAACTACTGAATCTGTAGAAATAGCAGGAACAACGTTAAAAAGCACGGCTGCTTCGGAAACCACGAGCGATTCTACAGATAAAACAGTAACATTACTAACAACTCCGGTACCAGGAACCACTAGTGAATCTGCAGAAACAGCATCAACAAACATTAAAACTACCACTGTCCCAGCAGCTAGTGAATCAACCGATAAAACAGAAAGCACAGGTACTACTGCTGGAGGTCCATCGGTAAGCACTGGAACAGATAATGCAGGTACTACTGCTGCAAGTCCATCGGTAAGCACTGGAACAGACAGTGTAGGTACTACTGCTGCAAGTCCATCGGTAAGCACTGGAACAGACAGTGTAGGTACTACTGCTGCAAGTCCATCGGTAAGCACTGGAACAGATAATGCAGGTACTACTGCTGGAAGCCCATCGGTAAGCACTGGAACAGACAGTGTAGGTACTACTGCTGCAAGCCCATCGGTAAGCACTGGAACAGATAATGCAGGTACTACTGCTGGAAGCCCATCGGTAAGCACTGGAACAAACAGTGTAGGTACTACTGCTGCAAGCCCATCGGTAAGCACTGGAACAGACAGTGTAGGTACTACTGCTGCAAGCCCATCGGTAAGCACTGGAACAGATAATGCAGGTACTACTGCTGCAAGCCCATCGGTAAGCACTGGAACAGACAGTGTAGGTACTACTGCTGCAAGCCCATCGGTAAGCACTGGAACAGATAATGCAGGTACTACTGCTGGAAGCCCATCGGTAAGCACTGGAACAGACAGTGTAGGTACTACTGCTGCAAGCCCATCGGTAAGCACTGGTACAGACAGTACAGGAAGTCCATTTGTCACTAAAGATTCTACAGATGCAAAAAGACCAACAACAAAATCCGATGGAAGAACTCCTATGACAATACATACGTCACCAAGTACTGTTCGGTTGTCAACTGTATCTAAAACTGCTTTAACTACTACACCTTTTCGTGGTAAGGAATTGTTTCTGTGTATCAGTTTTTATAATTTTCATTGCATTTATGTGGTTTCATTGTTTGTGATGTTATTGGTCGTGTTATTTGTTGTTTTGTTTTCGTTTTTCTAATTAATGCGATGTTATATAACAGATTTGAGATGCATTACTAAGTATTACTAAGGTTTTTTTATTTTTTTATTTCTTTTTAGGAATTACTGTGAATTTAACTTTAAATCTAACTGGCGAGTCATGGGACGAGGATCTTCTTGATTCAACAAGTGAAATCTTTAAAACAATTCGAACCAAAATCAGAAAAAATGTAAGTGAATATTTTCTCTTCCGAGAATTTCTTGTGTTCAAAGTATAAGAATTTTTTTAGGCTTAACGATCCCTTAATTTTATCATCATCATTTGTTTTAAATTCCAGATGCTACAATTCTATCTGAAGTTTCCATCCCTGCTGAATGTTCAGCTTCTCCATCTAAGGTGGGTTTGTTGTTTTTTAGGTGGCGCTTGTGATTTAATGTTATGAATATACAACTATTTGTAAATAACTCATTTACATCAAAAGTTCTCATAAAAAACCTTCTACGATACTCCAGGAGGCGTTTTAAAAATTTCTTGAAATCAAGATGTCTCCATGGCAACTGACAAATCAAAATATTAAGATTGTGACTCAGTTTCACATGTCAAAGTTTCCTTGCTTTCGATATCTTCGAACACTGGTAAAATAAACCACCCCCTCCTATTTCTAGGCCACCAGGCTGGGACCTATGTTTAACTATGCTAACTGAATTTTTTATGTTACTGCATGTTTCACACGTACTATTAGTTGCTGCCCTTTTCTCACTAGCTCATTTTTTCTCCCTAAAGCCAAGGCAGGGTCGTTGCTGTTGTCAAACTTCAGTTTCGGTCACTTGAAAGTGAGGAATTGGTTGATCTGATGGAAAGCATTGACGATAACAAGGCCATAAAGGAACTTGCTGTGAAGCTAATAAATGCAATGGCAGAGGATGGTAAATCTGGAAAAAAAATTGATAATGTCATAAAGATGAATAATGTTACAGTGAGGACACTTGAACCATGAACACTTGATATTTTTATATTTTTTATTTTATGACCTTTTTACTGCTTCAAACCTTCTGAAAATGAAGCACTGAACTCAAATAATCTTATTGTTCAAAATAAATCATATTTCCAATGGATTCACACAAGGGATAAAGGAGAAAAAAAGTATGAAAAAACCTCAAAGTGTTCACGGTTCGAGTGTCCTCACTGTAAAAATTTATTACGTTTCAAGGGGAATGAAAAGAATTTAAAAAAAAAAAAAGAAATAACGAGAATTGAAAAAGAAAGATAATTGCGAAAATATGGACATTTAAATAGGGTGGATGGATATAACTTTTAACTTTCTTTCATCTTTGTCACTATTTATGTGCTAGTGTCATATTGATATTTTCGATTTTAGTTCTTTTTGCATCGTTCCCCATAATCCCCTTAATTATTATTTTTTGTTTTTAGTTCCGTCCGCTCCAACGTTCTTAAAAGTTGAAAGTCTAGATGACTCAACCATGGTTGTGAAGTGGGATTTGGTTGAGCCTTCGCCAAGTCAAGGAAAAATCGAAGGGTACAGGGTATATTACAGACCCCTATCCTCAAACATGTGGGAGTCTGAAACTTGCGAGAAAGATACAGATGATGTGGTGCTAAATAATTTAAAACCTGGGGTAAAGTATGGTGTTCGTGTGCTCGCGTTCTCTAACAACGGAAATGGCGTCCCAAGTGATAGAGCTGAAATCGTCGTCAAAGGACAGCCACTGACCACTCCTTATATTCAGTCAAGTCCGTCAACGGAGCCATTATCGACATCAACATCTGAACCCGAAACAGAAATTGCCACCACATTGCACACGGAAGAAGGTTTTACATCTGTAACTGAAAGCACCTCAACAACTGCTCCATCAAAGGAAACTAAAACTGTTACCACGAAAACAACCGAAGGTAAAACGCTAATGTCTAGCCCCTCTACATCTCAAGCTGATACATCCACAGAACCTTCATCAAAATCGGATCCTACAGAAGTAACAGCCACCAGTACAGAAGGGCCATCAGAAACACCTGCTGCAACCTCAGGACTCGTAGACGGGTCAACTGAAAGTACTGGAACAACGTCATCCATTACAACATCACAAGCAGAAGGAACAACTTCCAGTACAGAAGGAACATCATCGAAACCTGGTGCAACTTCAGCAACGGTAGAAGAATCAACTGTAAGTACTGGCATGTCACCAGTGACAACATCCGTAGCAAAAGGAACAACTACCATTACAGAAGGACCATCAGCAACACCTGGAGCGACTACGGCAACGGTAGGAGAGTCAACGGGAAGTACCGGAACAACATCACCAGTGACAACATCAGAAGCAGAAGAAAAAGACACCAGTACAGAAGGACCATCAATAACATCTGATACAACCTCAACAATGATAGAAGAGTCAACTGTAAGTACTGGAACAACGTCATCAATAACAACATCTGAAGCAGAAGGAACAACTATCAGTACCGAAGGGCCATCTGAAACACCGGATGCAACCTCAGCAATGATTGAAGAGTCAACTGTAGACACTGGAACAAAGTCATCCATGACAACATCAGAAGCAGGAGGAACAACTATCAGTACCGAAGGGCCATCTGCAAGACCTGATGCAACCTCAGCAATGATAGAAGAGTCAACTGTAAGTACTGGAACAACGTCATCCATGACAACATCAGAAGCAGATGGAAGAGCTACCAGTACAGAAATGCCATCAGCAACATCTGATACAACCTCAACAACGGTTGAAGAGTCAACTGTAAGTACTAGAACAACGTCATCCATCACAACATCTGAAGCAGATGGAAGAGCTACCAGTACAGAAACGCCATCAGTAACATCCGAAACAACCTCAGTAATGATTGAAGAGTCAACGGAAAGTACTGGAACAACGTCATCCATGACAACATTAGAAGCAGATGGAAGAGCTACCAGTACAGAAATGCCATCAGCAACATCTGATACAACCTCAACAACGATTGAAGAGTCAACGGAAAGTACTGGAACAACGTCATCCATGACAACATCAGAAGCAGATCGAAGAGCTACCAATACAGAAACGCCATCAGCAACATCTGATACAACCTCAGTAATGATAGAAGAGTCAACTGTAAGTACTGGAACAACGTCATCCATGACAACATCAGAAGCAGATGGAAGAGCTACCAGTACAGAAAGGCCATCAATAACATATGATACAACCTCAACAACGATTGAAGAGTCAACGGAAAGTACTGGAACAACGTCATCCTTGACAACATCAGAAGCAGATGGAAGAGCTACCAATACAGAAACGCCATCAGCAACATCTGAAACAACCTCAGCAACGGTTGAAGAGTCAACGGAAAGTACTAGAACAACGTCATCCATCACAACATATGAAGCAGAAAGAACAACTTCAAATACAGATGGAACATCGAAACCTGGTGCAACTTCTGCAACTTCGATAGAAGAATCAACTGCAAATACTGGAACAACGTCATCCATGACAACATCAAAAGCAAAAGAAATAACTGCCAGTACCACTGTTACATCAGGAATAGATGAATGGACATCCACTTCAGATGAATCAACAACGGCTGATCCAACAACCACACCTACAATTACTTCAGAAATAAGCGAATCCACTACTAGTAAGGGTGGATTATCAACTACAAATATTCCCACTACATTCCAGGTTACAATATTTACTGATAAGACTGACAGCAAAGAACAGATAAGATATTCAAGTACAACTGGAACACCCGCAGAAAGCACGCCACTTACAAAGACAGAAGCAGAGAGAAATTCGAAAACTGATATGCCATCAAAGACACCTGCTTCAACCACAACCACGTCGGGCCATGAATTTAGTACAACCACTCACGAAACGTCATCTATGAGCACAGGGACAACATCACCGACCACATCATCAGAAGTGGATGGAAACACTTCTAGTACAGAGGGCCCATCCAGTACTTCTGTTGCAAACACTTCCTCGCAGAAAAATTCATCTGTGAGCACAGGGACGACGTCACCGACCACATCACCAGAAGTAGATGAAACCACCTCCGGTACAGAAGGCCCTTTGAGTACTTCTGGTGCAACCACTTCAATGCAACAAAAGTCATCTATGAGCACAGGGACGACATCACCGACCACATCACCAGAAGTAGATGGAACCACCTCCGGTACAGAAGGCCCTTTGAGTACTTCTGGTGCAACCACTTCAATGCAACAAAAGTCATCTATGAGCACAGGGACGACATCACCGACCACATCACCAGAAATAGATGGAACCACCTCCGGTACAGAAGGCCCTTTGAGTACTTCTGGTGCAACCACTTCAATGCAACAAAAGTCATCTGTGAGCAAAGTTATAACATCACCGACCACATCACCAGAAGTGGATGGAACCCCCTCCGGTACGAAAGGCCCTTCGAGTACTCTTAATGCAACCACTTCCGCACAAGGAAAGTCATCTGTGAGCACAGGGAAGACGTCACCGACTACATCATCAGAAGTACATGGAACCACTTCTGGTAAAGAAGGCCCATCGGAAACTTTGAGTGCAACAATTTCCACTAAAGAAAAGACAACTACTGGATCACTTACTAAAGACACTACTGTCTTCAGTCCATCTGTCAACACAGGGCAACACAGTGCAAGTACTACTGCTGAGGCATTAAGATCGACTCGTGCAACCCCATTAATAATTACACAATATACTGAACCAACAGATAGTAAGGACCAAATAAAGAATACTTCAAAATCTAGTAACTCAGGTCCATCTCCATCTATAAGCACAGACAGCGACAGTACAGGTACTACTGCTGGAACTTCCTCTGTAAGCACTAGAACATACATTTCGAGTACTACTGCTGCAAATCCATCTGTTAGCACTGGAACAGACAGTACAGGTACTACTGCTGCAGGTCCATCTGTAAGCACTGGAACATACAGTACAGGTACTACTGCTGCAAGTCCATCTGTCAGCACTGGAACAGACAGTACAGGTACTACTGCTGCAAGTCCATCTGTAAGCACTGGTACAGACAGTTCAGGTACTACGGCTGCAAGTCCATCTGTAAGCACTGGAACAGACAGTTCAGGTACTACTCCTGCAAGTCCATCTGTAAGCACTGGAACAGACAGTACAGGTACTACTGCTGAAACGTCATCTGTAAGCACCATAACAGAGAGTACAAGAGCTACTGCTGGAAGTTCAAGTACTACTACTTTTTTGCCTTCATTAAGTACAGAAGGCATCGATTTGTGTAAGTTTATTATTTTTTGGAGTTGACGGAATGCTGTAGATGTGAAAATTAGTTAATGGACTGGGGTTTACGCTAAAGACAGTTCTTTTTACCATTGGTTGTTGGCAGCGTAACGCAGGTATCGTGATAAAAAGGGGGTCTCAAATGTGGTTTTGTACCTTGTACTCTGTGATTTTACTCTTTCTTTTGAAAAAAAATGAATAAAGCGACAGGTATTTTGTTAAATACAGGAACTAAGAAAGAAACCAATTTCGGCTTTATGTGAGTGTGTCCCTCACTCCTTGATCATAAATTAGAAGATTTAATTTTGATTTTGAATAGCCTTCTAAGGGTTTGTCAGTTTATTCAAATGTGAAGCATAGGATTATTTATATAATCAGTGCATATTTGCTATTTGTGTTTCAGTTCCTAGCATTCCATATGATGTCCAGGCTAATAGCATAAACCCAACTACTATCAAAGTACTGTGGAATGGAATCAACTATGATGATAAATACCTTCGCTTCAAGATTTCCTACAAATCTGTGAAGGATGGCATTTTGAAGAGTACTACCTGCAAGAACTGTAGTTCTGTTTTACTTACGGGGCTTAGGAGTGCAACAAAATATAGCGTATCAGTTGTGGCATTCAACGATTTTGGTGTGAGTGGACAAAGTGAAGAAGTTGAAGTAACTACAGGAGTAACTACTACTGAAGTAACTACTACTGCTGCAGGTCAATCTGTAAGCACTGGGACATACAGTACAGGTACTACGGCTGCAAGTCCATCTGTAAGCACTGGAACAGACAGTTCAGGTACTACTGCTGCAGGTCCATCTGTAAGCACTGGAACAGACAGTACAGGTACTACTGCTGCAAGTCCATCTGTAAGCACTGGAACAGACAGTTCAGGTACTACTGCTGCAAGTCCATCTGTAAGCACTGGAACAGACAGTACAGGTACTACTGCTGAAACGTCATCTGTAAGCACCATAACAGAGAGTACAAGAGCTACTGCTGAAACGTCATCTGCAAGCACCATAACGGAGAGTACAAGAGCTACTGCTGGAAGTTCAAGTACTACTACTTTTTTGCCTTCATTAAGTACAAAAGGCATCGATTTGTGTAAGTTTATTATTTTTTGGAGTTGACGGAATGCTGTAGATGTGAAAATTAATTAATGGACTGGGGTTTACGCTAAAGACAGTTCTTTTTACCATTGGTTGTTGGCAGCGTAACGCAGGTATCGTGATAAAAAGGGGGTCTCAAATGTGGTTTTGTACCTTGTACTCCATGATTTTACTGTTTCTTTTGAAAAAAACATTTTTGAATAAAGCGACAGGTATTTTGTTAAATACAGGAACTAAGAAAGAAACCAATTTCGCTTTTATGTGAATGTGTACCTCACTCCTTGATCATCAATTAGAAATTTTGATTTTGAATAGCCTTCTAAGGGTTTGTCAGTTTATTCAAATGTGAAGCATAGAATTATTTATATAATCAGTGCATATTTGCTATTTGTGTTTCAGTTCCTAGCATTCCATATGATGTCCAGGCTAATAGCATAAACCCAACTACTATCAAAGTACTGTGGAATGGAATCAACTATGATGATAAATCCCTTCACTTCAAGATTTCCTACAAATCTGTGAAGGATGGCATTTTGAAGAGTACTACCTGCGAGAACTGTAGTTCTGTTTTACTTACGGGGCTTAGGAGTGCAACAAAATATAGCGTATCAGTTGTGGCATTCAACGATTTTGGTGTGAGTGGACAAAGTGAAGAAGTTGAAGTAACTACAGGAGTAACTACTACTGAAGTAACTACTACTGCTGCAAGTCCATCTGTAAGCACTGGAACATACAGTACAGGTACTACGGCTGCAAGTCCATCTGTAAGCACTGGAACAGACAGTTCAGGTACTACTGCTGCAGGTCCATCTGTAAGCACTGGAACAGACAGTACAGGTACTACTGCTGCAAGTCCATCTGTAAGCACTGGTACAGACAGTTCAGGTACTACTGCTGCAAGTCCATTTGTAAGCACTGGAACAGACAGTACAGGTACTACTGCTGAAACGTCATCTGTAAGCACCATAACAGAGAGTACAAGAGCTACTGCTGAAAGGTCATCTGCAAGCACCATAACGGAGAGTACAAGAACTACTGCTGGAAGTTCAAGTACTACTACTTTTTTGCCTTCATTAAGTACAGAAGGCATCGATTTGTGTAAGTTTATTATTTTTTTGGAGTTGACGGAATGCTGTAGATGTGAAAATTAATTAATGGACTGGGGATTTACGCTAAAGACAGTTCTTTTTACCATTGGTTGTTGGCAGCGTAACGCAGGTATCGTGATAAAAAGGGGGTCTCAAATGTGGTTTTGTACCTTGTACTCCATGATTTTACTGTTTCTTTTGAAAAAAAAAAAATGAATAAAGCGACAGGTATTTTGTTAAATACAGGAACTAAGAAAGAAACCAATTTCGGCTTTCTGTGAGTGTGTCCCTCACTCCTTGATCATAAATTAGAAGATTTAATTTTGATTTTCAATAACCTTCTAAGGGTTTGTCAGTTTATTCAAATGTGAAGCATAGAATTATTTATATAATCAGTGCATATTTGCTATTTGTGTTTCAGTTCCTAGCATTCCATATGATGTCCAGGCTAATAGCATAAACCCAACTACTATCAAAGTACTGTGGAATGGAATCAACTATGATGATAAATACCTTCGCTTCAAGATTTCCTACAAATCTGTGAAGGATGGCATTTTGAAGAGTACTACCTGCAAGAACTGTAGTTCTGTTTTACTTACGGGGCTTAGGAGTGCAACAAAATATAGCGTATCAGTTGTGGCATTCAACGATTTTGGTGTGAGTGGACAAAGTGAAGAAGTTGAAGTAACTACAGGAGTAACTACTACTGAAGTAACTACTACTGCTGCAGGTCAATCTGTAAGCACTGGAACATACAGTACAGGTACTACGGCTGCAAGTCCATCTGTAAGCACTGGAACAGACAGTTCAGGTACTACTGCTGCAAGTCCATCTGTAAGCACTGGAACAGACAGTACAGGTACTACTGCTGCAAGTCCATCTGTAAGCACTGGAACAGACAGTTCAGGTACTACTGCTGCAAGTCCATCTGTAAGCACTGGAACAGACAGTACAGGTACTACTGCTGCAGGTCCATCTGTAAGCACTGGAACAGACAGTTCAGGTACTACTGCTGCAAGTCCATCTGTAAGCACTGGAACAGACAGTACAGGTACTACTGCTGAAACGTCATCTGTAAGCACCATAACAGAGAGTACAAGAGCTACTGCTGGAAGTTCAAGTACTACCACTTTTTTGCCTTCATTAAGTACAGAAGGCATTGATTTGTGTAAGTTTATTATTTTTTGTAGTTGACGGACTGTTGTAGATGTGAAAATTAATTAATGGACTGGGGATTTACGCTAAAGACAGTTCTTTTTACCATTGGTTGTTGGCAGTGTAACGCAGGTATCGTGATAAAAAGGGGGTCTCAAATATGGTTTTATACCTTGTACTTCGTAATTTTACTGTTTCTTTTGAAAAAAATAAAGTTTTTAAATAAAGCGCAAGGCATTTTGTTAAATACAGGAACTAAGAAAGAAACCAATTTTGGCTTTATGTGAGTGTGTCCCTCACTTCTTGATCATGAATTAGAAGATTTGATTTTGATTTTGAATAACCTTCTAAGGGTTTGTCAGTTTATTCAAATATGAAGCATAGGATTATTTATATAATCAGTGCATATTTGCTATTTGTGTTTCAGTTCCTAGCATTCCGTATGATGTCCAGGCTAATAGCATAAACCCAACTACTATCAAAGTACTGTGGAATGGAATCAACTATAATGATAAATCCCTTCACTTCATGATTTCCTACAAATCTGTGAAGGATACCATTTTGAAGAGTACTACCTGCAAAAACTGTAGTTCTGTTTTACTTACGGGGCTTAGGAGTGCAACAAAATATAGCGTATCAGTTGTGGCATTCAACGATTTTGGTGTGAGTGGACAAAGTGAAGAAGTTGAAGTAACTACAGGAGTAACTACTACTGAAGTAACTACTACTGCTGCAGGTCAATCTGTAAGCACTGGGACATACAGTACAGGTACTACTGCTGCAGGTCCATCTGTAAGCACTGGAACAGACAGTACAGGTACTACTGCTGCAAGTCCATTTGTAAGCACTGGAACAGACAGTACAGGTACTACTGCTGCAAGTCCATCTGTAAGCACTGGAACAGACAGTTCAGGTACTACTGCTGCAAGTCCATCTGTAAGCACTGGAACAGACAGTACAGGTACTACTGCTGAAACGTCATCTGTAAGCACCATAACAGAGAGTACAAGAGCTACTGCTGAAACGTCATCTGCAAGCACCATAACGGAGAGTACAAGAGCTACTGCTGGAAGTTCAAGTACTACTACTTTTTTGCCTTCATTAAGTACAAAAGGCATCGATTTGTGTAAGTTTATTATTTTTTTGGAGTTGACGGAATGCTGTAGATGTGAAAATTAGTTAATGGACTGGGGTTTACGCTAAAGACAGTTCTTTTTACCATTGGTTGTTGGCAGCGTAACGCAGGTATCGTGATAAAAAGGGGGTCTCAAATGTGTTTTTGTACCTTGTACTCCATGATTTTACTGTTTCTTTTGAAAAAAAAAAATTTGAATAAAGCGACAGGTATTTTGTTAAATACAGGAACTAAGAAAGAAACCAATTTCGGCTTTATGTGAGTGTGTCCCTCACTTCTTGATCATAAATTAGAAGATTTAATTTTGATTTTGAATAGCCTTCTAAGGGTTTGTCAGTTTATTCAAATATGAAGCATAGGATTATTTATATAATCAGTGCATATTTGCTATTTGTGTTTCAGTTCCTAGCATTCCGTATGATGTCCAGGCTAATAGCATAAACCCAACTACTATCAAAGTACTGTGGAATGGAATCAACTATAATGATAAATCCCTTCACTTCATGATTTCCTACAAATCTGTGAAGGATACCATTTTGAAGAGTACTACCTGCAAAAACTGTAGTTCTGTTTTACTTACGGGGCTTAGGAGTGCAACAAAATATAGCGTATCAGTTGTGGCATTCAACGATTTTGGTGTGAGTGGACAAAGTGAAGAAGTTGAAGTAACTACAGGAGTAACTACTACTGAAGTAACTACTACTGCTGCAGGTCAATCTGTAAGCACTGGGACATACAGTACAGGTACTACTGCTGCAGGTCCATCTGTAAGCACTGGAACACACAGTACAGGTACTACTGCTGCAAGTCCATTTGTAAGCACTGGAACAGACAGTACAGGTACTACTGCTGCAAGTCCATCTGTAAGCACTGGAACAGACAGTTCAGGTACTACTGCTGCAAGTCCATCTGTAAGCACTGGAACAGACAGTACAGGTACTACTGCTGAAACGTCATCTGTAAGCACCATAACAGAGAGTACAAGAGCTACTGCTGAAACGTCATCTGCAAGCACCATAACGGAGAGTACAAGAGCTACTGCTGGAAGTTCAAGTACTACTACTTTTTTGCCTTCATTAAGTACAAAAGGCATCGATTTGTGTAAGTTTATTATTTTTTGGAGTTGACGGAATGCTGTAGATGTGAAAATTAGTTAATGGACTGGGGTTTACGCTAAAGACAGTTCTTTTTACCATTGGTTGTTGGCAGCGTAACGCAGGTATCGTGATAAAAAGGGGGTCTCAAATGTGTTTTTGTACCTTGTACTCCATGATTTTACTGTTTCTTTTGAAAAAAAAAATTTGAATAAAGCGACAGGTATTTTGTTAAATACAGGAACTAAGAAAGAAACCAATTTCGGCTTTATGTGAGTGTGTCCCTCACTCCTTGATCATAAATTAGAAGATTTAATTTTGATTTTGAATAGCCTTCTAAGGGTTTGTCAGTTTATTCAAATGTGAAGCATAGGATTATTTATATAATCAGTGCATATTTGCTATTTGTGTTTCAGTTCCTAGCATTCCATATGATGTCCAGGCTAATAGCATAAACCCAACTACTATCAAAGTACTGTGGAATGGAATCAACTATGATGATAAATACCTTCGCTTCAAGATTTCCTACAAATCTGTGAAGGATGGCATTTTGAAGAGTACTACCTGCAAGAACTGTAGTTCTGTTTTACTTACGGGGCTTAGGAGTGCAACAAAATATAGCGTATCAGTTGTGGCATTCAACGATTTTGGTGTGAGTGGACAAAGTGAAGAAGTTGAAGTAACTACAGGAGAAGGTAAACTAGGTTTAAAATAGACTTATGTAAAATAATTGCCGTGTTGATGTAACGTACAAGCGTAGGACGTATATACTAGTTATACAATGGTTTCGAGTGGCATACCTTGGAATATCCCACGAGTCACTTGTAGTTTCTAGTATACACACGAGCCTTTAGGCGAGTGTGTATACAAAGAAAAAACAAGTGACGAGTGAGATATCCACGGTATGCTACGAGAAACCATTGTATAACCATTTTATCCCACACCATAGAAAATACAAATGCGTAAATTCAACGCGCAGTGCATGATGGGAAGGAAGAGTTAAATACCGACGAATATGCAACGGCTTTCCTGCTTTATGATTGGCTGTATTTTCTATGGTTTGGGATAAATAGAATTATAGCACCCGTTGAACCATTTCACTGGAGATTATGGTTCATTTAATGAAAATTGTTCGGAATCAGCACGATCACACTCATAGTGTAGGATGTTTTCATGAAACCCCTCAGAAAACATTGAATACATCGAATTTGATTTTTATGACTTTGTCAAGGAATGAGGAGGGATTTTTTTCAACTAATTCTCAGTCTTTCTCCGTCTCTCTGTTTTTCTCTTGTTTTTTTTTTTTTAATAGTCTTTTTGTGTGTGTACAATTATTTCCAGTGGTAAGTTATATTTCTCATTTCCAACAGGAATTGGTGCTCAAGCTACAGAGGCACCTTCTGCTACTACGCGACCAACTGCACAATGCACCACAAGAGTGAGTAATCCTCCATCTGTGCCATTTTTGAATAGAATGGTAGACATGCTAGTTACTAGGAGAAATAGAGGTTGAATAACGGATTTCGATTCATCTGAAGGCGGAAACGCTTTTCAATAAAAGTTTGCGACCCTCGGGGAGTGTACCTTAAGATCTCGAGACTTCATGCAGCTTCCCTAGACAAGTTCTTTCACGGACAGGTTCTTTCAACCAATCTTTCTTTATTCAATGCAGATGCCTTGTCAGACGGGACCGAGGGGTCCGATAGGAGAACCAGGATCTCCAGGAGTTAACAACACAGGTAGGAATTATCAAACTGCTGAAGGTCGACTAGGAATGCACCCTTCTCAAAATTATCTTGGATGCGAGGCTAACATGAAACACAAAAGAAATCACACTTTTTCTCGATGGAATTTGTGGCATTTCTTTTGTGTTCCATGTTACCCTCGCATTCAAGATGATTTTGAGAAGGGTGCATTCCGCCTTGAAAGACAGTTTTGGCATTGTATTCTAATAAACTATTTTATTACGTATTATCGATATTAATAAAGGTCAGTTAAGGCATTCGAGCAAGTATTGGGCTACCTGGAATTCCTGGACAGACAATTAATTTTCCTTCTTATGTTTTTGCTAGTAATAAAAGGTAGCAAAGGAGACCGTGGAAGTATTGGTCTACCTGGAATTCCTGGACAGACAATTAATTTTTCCTTCTAATGTTTTTGCTAGTAATAAAGGGTAGCAAAGGAGACCGAGGAAGTATTGGTCTACCTGGAGCTCCTGGACGCACAGTCTACGTGCATTCTAATGGAACTACACAGTTTATCAAAGGGCAAAAGGTATGATGTAAACCATGTTATTATATAGGTTATTGCTCGGGTTATACATAGTAATGCTTTCCTTTCTGTTATACTTAGGGTGACATTGGTTCCTGCTCGGCCAATTGTTCCTTGGTAAGTGAAGACTTGCATGCCAGAATGCGTGTGTAAAGTAGCTTCCATATGGCTGAAAACCTCACAGTAAGGTATTGCCATACCGTGATTGTGACGGTGCCGCTTTCGAGCATTTTGGTTGCATAAGGAATAACCTCACGTGCTGTAATTGGTTAAAAGGATTTCCCTATTCCGTGTCGTGTGCCGTGCAATACTGTTTGTAACCAATATAGATTAGTTATTTTAAAAAGTTCCTCTATCTTTTCTTATCAATAGGTTGATGGAGTAATGGGACCAAAAGGAGAACCTGGACAGGCTATTACTGGTCCTCCAGGAAAGCCAGGTAGCTCTGGTAAACCTGGACTTCGTGGTTTAGCGGGTTCGAGTGGTCTTCCTGGCCCACCTGGTCCTCCAGGCCTGCCTGCAACTTATGTTAATATGACTACAGGCGAGGTAGGATCTTTGGTTTCTTTAATCCCTATGTATTCTTTGAATGACGATCAACTAAAGTAACTGCATGTCGCGTTTTATGCTCGTCAAATAGCGTAGATCACTACAGCATCTATCATCAAAATAGGTCATCATCTCCATCACCATTATTTCCGCGATCATTATCACCAATGTCACTTTCATCATCACCATGGCCATCACCATCGTCATCATCATGAGACCATCGAGACACTCTTACCACCATCAGTTCATCACCATCACCGTCACTTTCAAGTTCATGATCATCAGATCATTATCGTTAAAGTATCCCTGATGTGTACTTTCTAGTGTTCAGTTATTGTTATACGACTTCAAACGAAGAATTACAATTCTTTATCTACGTGATCGTTCATTTTATCTTGTATTTTTAAGGTTCTTCGAATACTAAAGGGTGACCAAGGACCTCGTGGCCGAGAAGGACCAAGAGGTGCCGAGGTAAGTTATTTTTAGTGTTTCATTACCGTTACTTACATTGTTAAAAATGCTATTTGGACATATTTTTTTGCAATTTCAGTTCCTGGGAAAGTACGTGCTACAATTTTCGTTTGGACCACAAACATCAAAAATTGTCATATCGGCAGGAGAATATTTGCATAACGCTATAATCGATATTTCGTAATATTACTGAATTCTATTATCAGGGGGACAGAGGAATAGAAGGCAAAAAAGGTGAAAACGGGACCAATGGAGAAAAGGTATATATATACCTTTATACATAAAATTATTGTTGTTACTTCTTAAAAGTTGCATACTTTGTGTCCAACATAGCGGAGGTCTAGTGCGATACAACATTTGGAGACGGGAGTTACTAATTTACTCCTTTTACCCACCAAATATCGTGCCCTTTGGAAAGGTTGCATACTTTGTTTCCCACATAGCGGAGGTCTAGTGCGATACAACATTTGGAGACGGGAGTTACTAATTTACTCCTTTTACCCACCAAAGTTCGTGCCTTTTGGAAAGGTTGCATACTTTGTGTCCTACCTAGTGAGGTCAACATTGCTGTACAACATTTCTAATTTTCTCTTCTCGTCTACCAGGGCGAGAGAGGACCGGTAGGACAAATAGGTCTTCCTGGAAAACATGGCAAGGATGGTGTACCAGGAAAAGTAAGTATGCCGTATATACCATGTGTACAGTTTTTTATTTATATTTTTTTTCTTATTTGAAGGAATTAAAAACCATGGCAGAATTTTCAAAAGGCAGTTCATATTTTAAATTGTTATAAGTTTATATCATAAAAAATTAAACGTTTCCTGTATCTTTGCTGATGAAGTTCGTTATCTGACATCAAAAGATAACCACGGTTTTAGAGCGGTTTCGTATTGTGTGAAACATTCGGCACTGACTTGAACGTACACGGTACGTCATGCTGTAACATTGATATGGGTTCCCATTGTCTTCCAATAATTCATCCAATCACAACGCGTAGTTACGGCTACGGTAACATATGGCACAGCTACAGTACGGCTACGAATTTGCCGTATCGTTTGACACTCATACAAAAACCGCTCATACATGTGTTGTGTTCGTACAGGGACCTAAAGGAGACAGTGGACCAGCTGGACCCAAGGTATGCAATATCGAAACAAACCGTCATTTTATGCACTAAATTATAGGTACCACAAGGTTTAATACTTCTGTATTTCTTCTCATTCATCTTCCAAAGCAAGGGAATACGTTGTGTGATTTCCAGGGGTTGGAGAACGTCTTCAATTCTCTTAAGGGAAACGGGTTAGAAACCTTTCACACACAGTTACAAGTGGTTGTTAAACTTGAAGTTGATTTGATGTAAAATACTGTTTTTGTTATCTAATCTTCCAGGGCGAAAAAGGAGACTCTGGAGCACCTAAAGGAGAAACGGGAACAACGGTAAAATGAGCCACTAACTTGAAAGTACTATATTACATTGTGCAACCTTTTGTTACTTATCTCATTCATTTGTTTTTTTCATACTTACTGTCTATAGGGAGAACAAGGGCCTCAGGGATTTCAGGGCAAAAAGGTAACGATATAAAACACGGCGATTTAACATCAATCAACGAAAAAACATCTATCAGACATCGTTTTGATCTCTCTGTCCATTTACAGGGAGAACCTGGCGCCTCGATCCAAGGACCCCCCGGTCCACCAGGACCACCCGGTGATGGCAGCATCACCGACGGCCAAGGATGTTCTTGTTCCCCTGGTCCTACTGGACCCGTTGGGCCTCAAGGTCCCATTGGCCCTGAGGGTGAGCCTGGCGAGCCTGGTCTTCCAGGAGAAATTGGTTTAAATGGAACGACTGGACCAAAAGGAAATAAAGGGGAGCCAGGACCGCAGGCACCCCCACAACCTGTTTTCCCACCAATTCCAGGTAATTCAAAAAAATAATACATCAGACAACCCAAGATATACTTTCTCGACACTTACAGTTAATTCATAATATGAAATGAGACATGCGGTATGAGACATGGAACATAAGACATAGGGCATGAGACATGGGACATGAGACATGGGGCATGAGACATGGGCATGAGACGTGGGACATAGGGCATAAGACATGAGACATGGGGCATGAGACATGGGGAATAAGACATGGGGCATGAAACATGTGGCATGAGACATGGGGCATGAGACATGTGGCATGAGACATGGGGAATGAGACATGGGCCATGGGACATAGGGCATAAGACATGAGACATGGGCATGAGACATGGGACATAGGGCATACGACATGGGACATGGGGCATGAGACAGGGGAAATAAGACATGGGGCATGAAACATGTGGCATGAGACATGGGGCATGAGACATGGGGAATAAGACATGAGACATGGGCCATGAGACATGGGACATGAAACATGTGGCATGAGACATGGGGCATGAGACATGGGGCATGAAACATGTGGCATAAGACATGAGACATGGGCCATGAGACATAGGGCATGAGACATGGGACATAGGGCATAAGACATGAGACATGGGGCATGAGACATGGGAAATAAGACATGGGGCATGAAACATGTGGCATGAGACATGGGGCATGAGACATGTGGCATGAGACATGGGGCATGAGACATGTGGCATAAGACATGAGACATGGGCCATGAGACATGGGCATGAGACATGGGACATAGGGCATAAGACATGAGACATGGGGCATGAGACATGGGGAATAAGACATGGGGCATGAAACATGTGGCATGAGACATGGGGCATGAGACATGGGGCATGAAACATGTGGCATAAGACATGAGACATGGGCCATGAGACATAGGGCATGAGACATGGGGAATAAGACATGGGGCATGAGACATGGGGCATGAGACAAGGGGAATAAGGCATGGGGCATGAAACATGTGGCATGAGACATGGGGCATGAGACATGTGGCATGAGACATGGGGCATGAGACATGTGGCATGAGACATGAGACATGGGCCATGAGACATAGGGCATAAGACATGAGACATGGGGCATGAGACATGGGCATGAGACATGGGGAATAAGACATGGGGCATGAGACATGGGGCATGAGACATGTGGTATAAGACATGAGACATGGGCCATGAGACACGACACACGACTTAAAAAACTTTACTGACCACTAAGCTAAAAAGGTTTGTTTGAAAATAATATTTTATTTGGTTTGAATACCACTTTAATGGGATTGAAATGTCTGTTTGTGCAGGTCATAAAGGAAACAAAGGGGTTCCTGGTCTGCCAGGTTACCCTGGCCTGAAAGGAGAAGTCGGCTCTCAAGGTCCCAAAGGAACTATTGGAAATATTGGTCTTCCTGGAAAACCAGGAACTCCTGGAGTAAAGGGTGATATCGGACCTCAAGGCGTGGTGGGATTCCCTGGAAGAAAGGGAGAGGTTGGTGATCCTGGCCCCAAAGGAGACGTTGGTCCTAAGGTATGGAAAAGTATTGTTTTATTAGATAGAGTAGAGAGGGGTTGACAAGTAATTTCTTAACTCTAGTAGTACTTCTGTGTCCAGTGGATGATGTCATGACCCTCCGCAAAAATATAATGTTAATGGATTTCCTTTAAACTCAAAAATAAAAGTTCCTTTATAATTCACCCCTTTCAAAATCCCTTGCAGCTCAGCCTAACTCTAAATATATAATGTACCTACCTACCCAAGAAATGTGATGGATACGTGTTCGGCAAAATATAAAGATAGATAACTTTATGTAATGAGGGAATTAGATCTGCAGCAATAGAATTGGAATCACTTTCAGTAGGTAATTAGCTTGGCTGTAATTAACGGCATTTCTATCGTATGATCAATTTTTAGGGCAAAGTTGGGAACAAGGGAGAAAAGGTAAGACCGTGCAAGCACTATTTGCAAGTTGTTGGATTGTATCGGGATTGATAAGTCTTTTAAAAGAAAATTAGCAACACCTGTGTCTCCTAAATTTAAAGGCTGTAGCTTTATGTGATGCATTGTTTTATTGTGTTATTGTAAAATATTTAGTGTAAAAGAGGTACTGATGGAGAATCCGGACACATTAGCAACACCCATGTCTTCGGCTTAACTGAACGACTGTAGCGTCATGTGACGCATTGTTTTATTGTCTTATTGTAAAATATTTAGGGCGATAGAGGTAGAGATGGAGAACCCGGACACATTAGCAACACCTATGTCTTCTTAATTGAACGACTGTAGTTTTATGTGATGCATTTTTTTATTGTCTTATTGTAAAATATTTAGGGCGATAGAGGTAGAGATGGAGAACCCGGAAAGAATGGGATAAAAGGAGAGACGGTAGGTATTCCTGTATATTCCCATTTTTACTTATACACTAGCATCAGCTGACTCGTAATATTTGTATCCTAAGGGTGCGACAGGGACCCAAGGACAGAAAGGAGAGGTCGGTTCTGTTGGAGAGAAGGGAGGCAAGGTATTTATGCAAAAATATTCCATTAATTTAAATAGATAATGTGCTTCATTTTTCAAACTTGTCGCCCAAAATCGTGCAAAATATTATAATCTGCATTTGGCCATGTCAAAGTGTTGTCCATAGTTTTCCCGCTTCTAGGGAAACCAGACCTAGCTTGCCTTTCCACAGTCAGGTTCAAAGCAATTGGTAACAAATTCAGAATTTGTGGACGACGACTCAAATCAGCACACAATCCTTTGCACCACGAGGAAGTTACGAATTAATTATCTTGCCTTTGTAACAGGGTGACCTAGGCAAACCTGGCATCAAAGGAGAGAAGGTAATAATCATTTTCAGAATTTGAAGCGAGATGTTGTATACATAACGACAATTTTATTTTATTTTGTTTAGGGAGCGCTAGGAATTGGAATTAAGGGGGAAGTGGGAACATCAGGAAAAAATGGATTGCAGGGTCCACGAGGACGTCAGGGATCTCCCGGTCCCCCCGGGCTTGTTGCTGTTGTTAAGGTATGTTAGAACAAGCATGATGGTGATTTCACAGTACCTATGACCACATCTTGCATTACTACAAAATCATGCGCTTTTACGGAAAAAAATATTTGAAAATGCATTTTCAATACTCTTAAGGAAATGTCCTAGGACTCGCTTAACTTGGTGTGTCAAGGATTGGCAAAATATGTTCTGTGACCCATGGGACTCAACAGCAGAATTGAAAAATCCTGACCATCTTCATCGTCATTTGTGAAAACCATATCAATATGATTTACCGAATTCAAGATCTACAAATCCAATGTTGCGCCCTTTTTACGTGCTAGTTTCAAGTTTATACCTTTTCATTGTTATTTCAAAGGGAAGCGCCTAGCATGGGTCCCGTTCGCACTTTCCCCATTGGGTAGCGTAGATGGCATTTGTAATCTTTTTATTCTTATATGCCCAATAAATATGTAAAGAAAAAACAAGAGAATAAGAATTAAACTACTAGATAATACTCACTCCTTACTGATATAACGATGACATCCATTATCATAGTAGTGATGAGATTTTGACATTCTTTCCTTAGGGTGCTACTGGAGCTGCTGGCCCACCAGGAGAAACTGGCGTCTCAGGGAAAAAGGTACCATACAATTTAAGCATCGTCCTATCATTTGCTTGCTTTTTCTGTTCAGCTGTATACTTGTTCTGGTAATTAATAACATGTATTTGATATGATGTTCTATAGGGTGTAAGAGGAGACACTGGAGAAAGAGGACCTAAAGGAGATAAGGTTAACTGCAGTCTTTTGTTCAATGTGCTTCATATTAATATTTACTCTATTTTCATGATTACGCGACCGAAATCTAGCCAAGACGTTTGGGTTGACTTGCCTCAATCAAATTCCAATTAACGGTCAGAGGTAATTTTTGATGACTGAAGCTAGAATCTTTTGGTCGCGTTATTACGAAAATGGGTGTAATCTGACCGTACTTGATTTTAGCGACCTCAGCAGTAGCAGTGAAGTATTCAACAATATTTAGAAATAATTGATGTTTATATATTCCCTGATAATTCCAAATTCCTTTCTTGAATCATTGAAGTACATTCAAAACGTGACATTAACGGTAACGTTATGTTTTGTAATCTTAGGGAGTGAAAGGAGAACAAGGTACCAAGGGAAACGCTGGTGAAGACGGATCACAAGGTTTACCCGGACGAGTAAGTAATGTTCATGCAATCCCAAGGCAGAGTTAACGACGTTGAGGATGATGCAGATATTACACATGATTTTTCTTGAGTTTAGATAACATGTCAGATTATTTTTGTGCATCTGATTATGAGTTTATTTATAATTCTTGCTTTTAAGTCAGAGAAAATGTTAATTTTGTTGCCAATATTACTTTTGTAGAGTGTCACTGGACCACAAGGTCCTCAGGGTATCCAAGGCTTAAAGGGTAACCAAGGAGAGAAGGTATGTTGCCATATTCCATCCCATCCCATCCCATCCCATCCCATCCCATCCCATCCATCCCATCCATCCCATCCATCCAATACTACCTCCCTCCATCTACCCACTGTAGTTCGTTCATTCATGCATTTTACATGGAAAAACACAAAAGCAACAAGTTTGATGATAACTGTGTTGTAATTCCAGGGAGACCCCGGAGAATATGGAGAAGTTGGACCCGATGGACCCTCTGGTCCCAAAGTAAGATTGATCTCATTCTATATTTTGTTCATTTCCCCCCTCGACTTTCACATCCGCTCATAAAATATCTGATGTTTTTGTCTTCCACAGGGAAGCAAAGGAAGTGTTGGACCAGTTGGACCAAAGGTTTGCGCTTGTGTGAATAATTGTTGAGCCGAATGGCTTGAGTTATATTCCATCCACAACCTAGATTATTCCAGTCTGTCTTGTACGGACAGTAGGGATATGACTCTAATGTTATTATGTTCCTCTAGGGTGAAAGCATTCAAGGGCCCCCCGGACCACCCGGTCTACCTGGACCTCCAGGCCTGATCACGGTATGTACTTTGTAGTGCCGGAGAGGAGTGCAGTACAGTGTAGTACAGAGTGGTGTCTGAAAAGAACAGAGAGTTACTTTGCGCAACAAAGAAAATCAGTTGTGCGCAGATTTGTAATACAAACAACATTCACTCTGCAACTTCGAACGCAACAATGTTACGAGACTCTTTGAACGAGTTTGTTTGTCGTCTGTGTCGTTAAAACACTGTACCGCGTTTCCATTTACTCAACACAATAAGGGCAGAGTTTAATTTTACAGGTGAAGCTCCACTAACAACCACCTCCCCACAATGGCCACCTCTACCCAACGGCCAGAAAATTTTGTCTCGGTTACCAATGGTTCATACATTTTCTGCAACTGAAACCTCTCCACAACGGCCAACTCTATACAACGGCCACAAAAGTTTGCCCCAATGGTGGCCATTGTGTAGAGGTTCGACTGTAGTCAAATTTATCCGTAAAAATTTGAAAATACGTTTTTCATTAACAATTGTTTTTAGGAGGTTAACAAGCCACCTGAGGGTCAAAAAAACAACAGTAAGGTAGGTTATAGTTCACCGCGTTAGACATCTTAGTACGTTAGTCCGGTTGCTTCGCTTGTTTTGTGTATGTTATTTGCTTGGTTGCATAGTATTATTGTCCAAGTCGTCCAAAAACGTTTTTTGTATTCCTTATGTTTAGTTCTAATTTTCTTTATTTTTGTTCTTTTATATTTGCAAGGGAGTCAAAGGAGAAAAAGGTCCTTTAGGGCCAAAAGGAGAAACTGGTTCACCCGTAAGTACCATGATATACATAAGTACCATGATAACTTATAACTGCATATATTTTGGTATCTGTATAGGGGTCTTAATGGGTTGAAATGCCTGAAAAGGGTGTAGTTTCTAGAAATATTGCCCTCTCGTGATGTAGGAGGGTTCGATTTTTCTGGGATGGGTCGCCTGAAATAATTCAAGCACAAGTCTTAGTTTAAACAGTACTAATATTTTATGATTGTATTATTGGTGTAGGGACCCAAGGGTCCTCAAGGAGGTAAGGGAGAAGCCGGTGAACCTGGAACGCTCGGACCTGTCGGACCACCCGGTAAACAAGGACGACCTGGACAAACTGGTGATAAGGTAAATGAGAAATGTAACAGCTTTTTTTATTAATGGATACCATACCTATATATTATTAATAGCGCAAATTATTTATAGAATTTTGAAAAGAAAGGGAAAGAAAGTGAAATTGTGTCATTAAACATTTCGTTATATCCTGCAATTCCATCTATGGTAACAGTCTCTAACTACTACGAGGACTCAAAACCATTGTCAATACTTGTGAATAGACAATGAAGATAACCCTAGACAAGTGTAAACCTGTTTCAAAAAAAGTTGTCTGAGCCAACGGGAGATAGGCGATAGGAGATAGATCATTCCAATATCCAAGAATAGTCAATCACTGATCGCCAATCGCCTTTATCCCCTTCAACATTTTTTGAAATAGCTGTATACGAAGCCGAGTCTGCGTTGCATTAAAACCTTGTTGTTGTTCTTATTTCATGATAGGGTTCAGTTGGAGACCCTGGTGAGCAAGGCTTACAGGTAATGTTATAATTTTGTATTTTTTTTGCTTTGCCATCTTACTGTGTTTTATTAATCGTAACTCTTTTTAACAGGGTCCCAAAGGTACCCAAGGAGAGTCTGGCGAACAAGGCCCTGAAGGGATCCCTGGCAAACAAGGTGATATTGGTCCTCAGGGACCTCCTGGACCCCAAGGACCTTCCGGCCAAACAGGACCTGTGGTAAGTCACTCGTTCTTGCTACCGTACGTCAGCCATTAGATAATATTATTATATATTAATATTATTATTGTCTTCTGTTCTCAGGGTAATGCTGGTGATGTTGGTCCTGCTGGTGAGAAAGGACCCAAAGGATTCAAGGTATTTAGTTTGTAAAGGAAAATAAAGGGACAGTTGACCAACCTAACAAGCTTCAGCCTTGTTCCTGCCTTTAAATCTGCACTCAAGACTTTCCTGTTTTTCATTTACTCATCGCAACCTGCTGTCTGTCTACTCCTCTTGTTAAAAGCATCGAGACTTTAGTTAGATGCGTTTAAGAACTCTACATTATTATTATTATTATTATTATTATTATTATTATTATTATTATTATTATTATTAAAAGTTTAACAGTCCTCTTTACAATTCCCTGCGCCATCTTGAAAGGTAGCCGTACCTTTTCATTGTCCTAGGTGTTAAAAAAGGTATCTTTCATCGCAAGCTCACCGTTCGTCTCGCTTCGATGCAAAGGCACGGCTACCTTACAAAATGGAGCAGGACACTGAAAGGGACTATTACCCTATAATTACAATGTATTTGGTGAACTTAACAGACGACATGTAATGGCACACATACCTGCCACTTGTGCCACAGGTGGCTCAAGTGACGCAGGTTTTCGCGCTTGACCTTCTTTCAAGAGTTTGTTCTCATTGTATTTTCTTTGATTTGATATCTTGTTACTTGTTTCATTCAAAGGGTGAACTTGGTCAACCCGGAACAGTTGGTCCACAAGGACCCCGAGGCGCACCTGGATCTCAGGTTCGTCATTTAGTAAAACATTAATCTTGCAAATGGAGCCTTTTGTTGTTCAAGTCATGGATATCCTTTTCTGGGTTCAATTATTAAAAGGCGTGCATCGTTGCCAGGCTAATATTTTGTACTCTATACTAAAAGAAATTTCGTATAACTGCGAAAATCTTACGCCTCATGCTTGCCAGGTCATGACCATGCCAGTGCCATGTCTCAGCATGTTGGCTGGAAGAACACAGGTCTTGCGCACTTTAATTGATTCAAAGCATGTTTACAGTACCATAACTGTGCCATGTCTCAGCATGTTGACTGGAAGAACACAGGTCTTGCGCACTTTAATTGATTCACAGCATGTTTACAGTACCATAACTGTGCAATGTCTCAGCATGTTGGCTGGAAGAACACAGGTCTTGCGCACTTTAATTGATTCAAAGCATGTTTACAGTACCATAACTGTGCCATGTCTTGGCATGTTGGCTGGAAGAACACAGGTCTTGCGCACTTTAAATGATTCAAAGCATGTTTACAGTACCATAACTGTGCAATGTCTCAGCATGTTGACTGGAAGAACACAGGTCTTGCGCACTTTAATTGATTCACAGCATGTTTACAGTACCATAACTGTGCAATGTCTCAGCATGTTGACTGGAAGAACACAGGTCTTGCGCACTTTAAATTATTCAAAGCATGTTTACAGTACCATGCCAGTGCCATGTCTCAGCATGTTGGCTGGAAGAACACAGGTCTTGCGCACTTTAAATGATTCAAAGCATGTTTACAGTACCATAACTGTGCAATGTCTCAGCATGTTTTCTGGAAGAACACAGGTCTTGCGCACTTTAAATGATTCAAAGCATGTTTACAGTACCATAACTGTGCCATGTCTCAGCATGTTGGCTGGAAGAACACAGGTCTTGCGCACTTTAAATGATTCAAAGCATGTTTACAGTACCATAACTGTGCCATGTCTCAGCATGTTGGCTGGAAGAACACAGGTCTTGCGCATTTTAAATGATTCAAAGCATGTTTACAGTACCATAACTGTGCCATGTCTCAGCATGTTGGCTGGAAGAACACAGGTCTTGCGCACTTTAAATGATTCAAAGCATGTTTAAAGTACCATAACTGTGCCATGTCTTGACATGTTGGCTGGAGAAAAACAGGTCTTGCGCGTTTGATTGAGATTCAACTGTTGTTTGGAGTAACGTGACCGTGCTGTGATTTAACCTATTTTGCTTCTGCGCACGCTTGTATCTGTAATCATAAGAGAAATAGCTCAACTTACTCATTAAAAATGCGACCATCTAAATGATAATTGTCTTATTATTGCAGGGTAGTCAAGGACCCCCGGGATATCCCGGTTTAGAGGTGAGTACTAGTTCACTGAGGCTGAACCGTGGGCAAACCCATTGCTTTGTTAAGAAAAATGTGCGCCGTGTAAATTGGCGTTGGGTTCAGTTTCATATCTACGTATTTAATGTAATACGAATGATGAGGCACTATATAGAGGCTTTGCACCATCACGTGATGACATCCATGACAGGAGGCAGGAACAATTGAATCTGATGTAATCTGATTTACTGAGAAAAAATCCAGTTTTACGGGAAATAAGACTGTTGTTGTGCCTCTTGTCATGGCTGCCATCTTGTGATGGTGCAAAGCCTCTATTCGCAAAAATGGCTCAATTGACCAAAATTGTGTTTACTTCCAGGGAAGCCCCGGTCCTTCTGGTTCTAAAGGTGGCAAAGGAGAAAAGGTAAGTTTGTTGGTAAAGTGTTTTTGATTTCAGTGGCTTATCGTATTCGTCTCTAACTTATTGATGGTTATTTATCTTTGTTTTCCAGGGCGCGATTGGAGTAGGAATGAAGGTAAATGTAAAAAAAATCCTTGGGATTGGTGCACTAACTAGTTAGACTACTGTTATTACCAAATGATTAGTACAAACGGAGTAATTGAACTAGATCATGAGCATTAGTAGAACTGAATAGAGAGTTTCGCGCGCTGTGATTGGTCGAGCGACCAGTGATTATGAGACGATATTCACTGCTCGAGCGGTGATTATGAGGTTTGTCAAAGTTTACCAAAGCAGAAGTAAAACTAATACTTTTTTATCCTGAATTTCGTCCTTTCTCTGATATTCAAGTCTAATATCATACCAACACATTTCGATCTTCGTGTGTGGTCAATAACTTACTATCGTTTCATTCTTTTTGTACTACTGCTATGCTTAACATCAGTAGAAGCCCGCTTCTGGACCGGTTACTGCGATCTAATGCATGCGCAGTCCTCTATTTTATGAGTGCGTGGAGCACTCCCGTTCCTAGAGCTGGTTAGCACCGATACACCCCACGATGGCCGCGCAGTAACACGAAAATAAGGAACCTCGACATTAGGATCGAGTGAGAATGAACTCTGATGCATGGACAGTTGTAGAACAAAAGCATACGAGTACCTGTTTCTATTACCACTATTATTAGCAATCTAATGAAGAATTTCGTATCTAGTGTGATATTAAGAATAGTATTGTTATCTTTGCTATTATTCTTTTATAGGGCCAGAAGGGTGAGCAGGGACTCCGAGGTTTCCAAGTACGTTTAATTTTTATTACCATCATTGTCATGATATTCTCTCATATGAGCCCTTTTTCGAGTTCGTAAAATACCGCTGTGTTCATTGACTACAGATTCATTTACGCAGGGTTAACCTCAGTTCAATGTCAAAACATTCACATTACCAACGGTAAAGAATGCAACACTTCAACAACTGAATACAAACACTTTGAAATTCCAAGGACCTTCACTGGAACACAGTCTACACAAAATCGAGGCTAATCCTGCGTAAATGAATCTGTAGTCAGGGAAGACAGCGGTATTTTACGAACTCGAAAAAGGGTATTCACAAAAAATCCTTACTTTGTAATCACTTTTCATTTTATTCAAAACTTTCCTAAAGATATTATTACCTGTAGATGAGGAATTGTTTTTTTTTTAATTTCAGGGCTCGTTAGGATTCCCGGGGAGCAAAGGATCCAAAGGTGACTCGGGGCAACAAGGACAGCCCGGATCCCCTGGACCTGTAGGACCTCCTGGACCAGCCGGTGCAAAAGGAGAATCCGGACTTAGAGGCAAAGTTGGAATAACCGGATCAACGGGAACTAAGGGCGATAAAGGAGATTTTGGGTTTCCTGGAATTCCTGGCAAACCTGGACGAAACGGAAATCCTGGCCCTCAAGGTGCTAAGGTATGGAAATGGCCATGGAAATGACCATATATTGATCTCTGGAGGGCAACTGCAACCATTCTAAAGCTCCTGTTTTGACCATCTTTATGTTTCTTTTTTGTGTTGTGTTCTTTTGCCCTCGGTATGTAAAACTGAGTTTATCGTTAACCACCACCGCAAGTAGAGCAGTGGCGCAGCTCAACGGGGTCGAACTGAAAGCATGTGAAGGCGCCTCTGGCAGCCAATATACAGTCAATGTATGACCCCGGAACTCAGCTATAGCCAATTGGGGTATATAACAAAACTCTTATTTATTGGGACCTCGGGTAAGGATTACTTGTCCCTCGATTACCGACCGTCTCTGTTTTCATCGGCGCTCATAGTAATAAAATGGTTAATATTTGATTTAAAATCTTTTGCTCATAATTCTTTTCAGGGGGACATCGGTAAATCTGGACAGAAAGGAAATAACGGAGAAAAGGTACAAAATAATCGTTGTCACACGATTACCAGTCACTTATTTTAGCACTTTAGCGTTTTAGCTATTTGACTAGTATTGCACGTGATTGAGGACGAGG
This sequence comes from Anthopleura xanthogrammica, assembly GCA_964019055.1. Classification (NCBI taxonomy): domain Eukaryota; kingdom Metazoa; phylum Cnidaria; class Anthozoa; order Actiniaria; family Actiniidae; genus Anthopleura; species Anthopleura xanthogrammica. Next base: position 17,048,238 of record OZ025206.1, read on the forward strand.
GGTCTAATGATGGTATTAGTTACGAAATAACAGAGAAAGATGATCGAGCCTTAATTTTTTCTGGTTTATATCCTTAGGGTGAGAATGGTCAGCAAGGTTTACCAGGACCAAAGGTAGGCATGACACAAACTGACTGTAATTACCAGTTTGAAACTGACTTTAACTATCTGTTTTACTTATCAATGTGTAAATTTAGAACAGTCAAACAAATCATCTATCTTTCCCTTCTAAACGGTAGCATGGGTGGTGTACTCTGTTAACGCGTCGTCTTTCACCACCGTGTTTCCAAAGGTTCGGTCACAGGTTCGAGCCCTGAGGATACCATATGTGATTTGAGTTTGTTTGATTAGTTGTCTTCTCCTAGGCTACGAGGGTTTTCTCCGGTTTCCTCCCTCCGTAAAAATCAATCGTGCGAGTTGAGCGTTGTGTGCACAGAATATCATCGAATGTAGTTAGTGGTGTGTGTGAAAAGTGTCCCCAATAAGTGAGAAAACGGCTAGAACGACTAGACACTTAAATTAAGAGAATTATTTATTATATATTTATCAATGTCTTAGTACTACTACCATATTCTTTTTCAATTGTACCAGATATAGTAAGCTCCCCATCTCATAATTATCCCCACTGATTGTTTTGCTCGTATTTTAAGGGGGAACAAGCAGACGTGCTAAAAGTTTTCGGACCTCCCGGACCTCGGGGTCCCCCTGGACCACCCGGTAAATCAACGGTAAGTAAAATAATTGATATATTTCGGCTTAAGTAGCCTCCGCAGCGAACGTTGCTGCAAAGCTAAAACTCATTATTTGTACTATATAGGGCAGCTCTACCTCATCTGGACTACGCGGACCTCCTGGACCACCCGGGCCTCCAAGCACCATACCAGGACCACCGGGTCCTCCTGGATCCCCTGGAAGTGCAACTGGAAACGTTGCTCCTTTACCTACCGTTCCTGGAATGACGGTTATAGAACATGGGGTAAGAAACGCCAAAGTTGAGTTTGTTGAATTTTATGTGGCTAGCATGCATGCATCTTGTATAAATTTGTTACCGTTACATCGTTACATCAAGACCTCTACTCGCGCGTTGGTTACCGGAGATTACCATTTTGTTTGCGCGACGAACGTCTTTGCACATAGAGCAGATTTCGTATGAGTGTGAAAGGTCACGGCACACTGCACGGTTACAGCGCGGCGTGGACACGGCACGGAATTTCGAATGTTTTCTTACACGGCACGGCACTGACACGGTCGCAGCAAGGTGCGGTCCGTGCCGTAAGTTTTTCATAGTCATATATAGGAAAACTGCTCTATAAGTAAAAATTCGCTCCTTGTAACAAAACCTCCACTTTGAATTACTCCCGGCGATGTGGTACTTATCCCGCCTAAACGCGTGCTTTACGCTATTCAATTAATATTGTATCTATCGGGATCTTATCCAAACAGGTCGTCACCTTTGATCGTATTCAGAGTATGGTTCAAAGCTCACCTAAACCACCAGATGGTACCCTGGGATTCGTTCTTTCCGTGCAGCGCCTCTACGTTAAAACAAGTACAGGATGGAGACTCGTTATTGTAAGTTATATCTATCGATTTTAGGCCAAAAATTTTGCATTTGAATCCAATCTACCTTCCTTTCTTTACCGTTCTCCGATTCGGCAGCCATGTTGCTTGCAACTACATGCAACTTGAGCAGCGCGCAAAAAGTTCAAGTTAGTTGCACGCGATTATGTCACTCGTATCTTTCGAAAATTTGTTGAGAAAGTAGAAACCAAATCAACTTTTCGTGCAACTTTTATGTTTGAAAGATAAGTTGTACGAGGGGGTGTTACACGCTAAAAAACGCTCGTGCAACTTTAATTTTTTTTGCGCGCTGCTCAAGTTGCATGGAAAAAGACTACGTGTAACAGGGGCTTAACCTGTCTGGATTCAGAATGTCATTCCAGCCTTTCTATCACTTTCTTGCTGTTACTTCATTTACCAAAGACTTTATTTTCGATTAGGTTGGTCCGTTAGTGAACACAGGAGTAACACCTACAGATGAAACTATAATAACTCAGGTATAGTAATACAGAATTTGCTTCATCATATCCATAAATCTATAATCCATAACCAATCATACGGCATGTTCTTCAAAGAGTTGTACGACAACGTAATACGCTTTCCAACTTAAGATGTCATGTCTGCCATAGACCTTTTCTGATATTGGGAACATGGTGCATTGTGGTCTAGCTTGGGTACAAACATCTTTTGTTTATCATGCCTTATATGGTGTTGTTTGTACCCAAGCTAGACCACAATGCATTCTGTTTTTCGAATACAGAAAAAGGTCTATGCCAGCCGCGAATTGAAATATAGTTATACATTTTTTAGTATTTTCGTACTTTTTCTGTAAAAAAATCGCTAGAGCGGATTTCGTATTGGTGGGAGAAACAAGGAAATGTCATACTGCGGTACTCAAAACCTGTACGCGGCTATTTTATTACAATCATAGTTATGATTCATACGATACGATGAGAAACCAATATACAATGGGTACGGCATATTGCACAGTATATGCAGGGGCGGAGCCAGGGGAGGGGTGCAGGGGGTGCGCACCCCCTTCGGAGCAACTTTGTCCCCCTATTTTTAAGATACCCAATGTTTTCTTTCTTTGATTCTGAGGGCTGCACCCCCCTGGGCTGACTTTGTGCCCTGCGCCCTTTCCTGAACAAAAACCTGGATCCGCTCCTGATATGCTAAACGTATGTGTGCCGTGCCGTGCTTTGTCAGTAATATACCCCGCATTAGACTGTATCATCTTTCCCTTTCCAGGCACCCGCGGCCAAGCCTATTCTACCACAACCAGGAATCAGACCTACAGGACATTACGTAAGTACTCTATTCCAACTAAAATCCCGAACGCAACCTGGGCATCCTGCATTTTGTTATGTTCAGCCGGTATAGGACACAGACTTCTAATACATAGAAGAAATCTAGCCTGCGTGCAGCCCGAAACGAGAGTTAAAATCGAGCTGCACGCAGGCTTAAAAAAACTCAGGATAGACCTAGAATAGAAGCATAGCGGGAGCTCCCAGTCTGCAGTTTTACATAGATTATGTTGCGGCTGTTGCTGATCATGAGAGGAGTGATACGTTCATTTACTGACTCAGTTCCTTCCAAGATAGTCTGCAAGTCAAAAGCTGCGCTTTCGGCGCGAGAAAAAGAGCGCAGCAAGTAATATCACCAGCTTAACTCAATTGACATTTTATTTTTCTATCTCAGTTGCGCCTTGTAGCACTCAACTACCCAATAACTGGTCAGATGGGTAGTATTAGTGGAATTGACTATCAATGCTGGAGACAATCTCAAGAAACTAGACTAGACGGCACTTACAGGGCTTTTATGTCCAATAAACTGCAGTTTATCTTTTCTGTAGTACCGAGGAGAGAAAGACATTTACCAGTTGTTAATCTCAAGGTAAGAGGAAAAAGGGATGATATTTCACTGATTCGATATTCACTGAAGACTTAACGTAGCACAAAGAAGATATTCACTGGGGTTGAGGAAATTGTGTTGTGTGGTATAGTTGTAATTTAGGTGTGTTGTATCCTACACGGTTGCTTCGTTATTTACTAAGAAATGCGACCACTAGTTAGTTATTTAGGTTCTAAAATTTAGGTCTCCATTTTATATATTATTTTTGACGTCAAAATATTTTAACAATTGGAATTTTTCATGTTCCATGTTCCAGACTAAAAGGTTGTCTTAGTAGCTTATCGTGATGGAGTTCCTCCAATTTGGCGAAAATCATGATTATCGCGCCAAAACGCACGCTCTTCCCTCTCGCTACATCGCTACTTAATTCTCTTATTTAATTTGCAAACAAATTTGACTGCAACAAACCTAGGCTTTTTTGCATGATGGCGTTATTTACTACAACCGTACCAGAATCCCTTGCACACTTTCTTTTGTTCAGTTAATTAGCACCAATTGTCTTACCATTCTCATGAGGAAATACAAATTTGAATAAGAAAGAAAATTCGCGAAGCATTCTGGTAGTGGTAGTAAAATGACGCCATCATGCAAAAGGCCTATTGGGAAACGACAAACTGCATACAATAACCATTTCCCATCTTGGACAGTTTTTCATTGTTATGATCTACGATAATTGACGTGAAGGTTCGCTTTCTCGTTTTTTTTTTCTCTAGGGAGAGCAGCTGTTCCCGTCATGGAGAGAACTGTTCTCCAAGAATTTTGCCTTTAACAAGAAAATTCCTATTTATTCATTTGATGGGCGAAATATTCTGGACGACAAACGATGGTAAGTACAAACTTAGTAAACGATTTGTCATTCACTGAGGGCGTTAAAAGCAAATCTGCAATACTGTATAGCTCTTTGGTGCAAAGCTCATCATTCAGATAGATCTCAAGCCTCACAATGATGCAATAAAACAATGGGTTCATTGACAAATATCTTGTTTCCGTGCATCCAAATTAAAGGAGCAATGGGACGTATCTGCATATTATTAATATCATTAGAGTTTATGAAAGATTCTGTTCTAGTTTTTCTCTCATTCCTTCTTTCTTTTTCCCCTATCCTGTATTGGTGTCTTGTCGGTTCTTCCTTTCTTCGTCCTTTTAAACTGAAGCTAATAGATTATTATTATTTTATTACTATTATTATAATTAGGAACAGCAAGTACTTCTGGCATGGATCCAACAGTGATGGCAGCATGTCCTCCGAAAACTGTCAATCATGGCAAAGTCGTTCCAACCAGAACTTCAGCACAGCCGCCGCTTTTGATGGCAGTACTGCAGTCATGGCTGATGAACTATTTACATGTGATAATAGATTTGCTGTCCTTTGTGTTCAAATTGCCCAACTCAAGATAAGAAAATGACCAAACAAATATCAAAAATTAGGAAATAATTTTATCAAATTTACACATAGCCACGTGGTCTCTAAACACGTGATATCGTAAGTCACGTGAGCGCGCATGCGTTTAGGCAATTCAACATCCTCTATATTAAGCTAGAGACAATATTTTCGTATTCAAGCTGAATTTTAAGCTTTGCTAAAGTAAGAGGCTTTGCAATCACAAATTCTTAATATTTTTCTTATCAATTAGGATTTTATTAATAATATTAATATGCAAATGCATTTTATTAACAATATTTATATGTGACAAGATTGGACGCGAGGATGATGGGAAGTTTTGCCGACACTTTCAATAAAATCTCTAGACTATTACAGTGCGACTACTTCAACCAAGGTCACCCAAGCAAGTTTTCATACGAATTAGCCAATCACGATTGAGTATTTAAACAATAGGATCGGAACAAATGTTCACTTTTTTCCCTTTAAAAGTATATATTTTACTTTATACTTGTGTATTATGATAAGAAGTGAACAAGAAACAGTTTAAACTCCAGAAGTCGTCGCCACCGGTATTCCGCGTCAAACACGTGATTTATAAATTTGATTTAAAATTTATTTGGGTGGCCTTGATTCGAGTATACGTAGTCGCACTTTAAAGTTTCATTTAGCTTATACAATTAATTTGCAAGAAAAAATACTGATTGTTAAAAGTAAGTTTTGAACATTTCCTGTTGACTTTTCCAACAGCAATAAGACAAGTCGTAACTATGACTCCAAACTATTTCTTCAGAAATGCGTTGTTTTTTGAAACGTTTTTTTGCCATTAGGTCTAGCTGACGTCAGCTAGCAGCCTGATAATTTCATTCATGATAACAAAGAGATATCTTTTCATTCAGTTCTAGTCAGTCTATTTTGTGCTAGCTGACTTTTCTTTCTCGTAATTTTTCTTTAGAGTTTTTATAGAGTTTTATAGCGAAAGCATAATATCGTGAATATTATTAAAACATTATACAACATATCATAAAATAGATTTGTGACACTTATTATTCGTATAGACTGTTATGTTAAATGAATAAAATATACTTCAGCTGATGTTCAGCCGGCGCCAATCAATTTTTTCAGCTGGGAAGGGGTGCGACTTCTTCTATTTTCTAGTTTCGAAATAACGATTTGACGCCGACGATTTATTGACTGAAAGTGGGGAAAGCCATGAGGAAATACAAAATGAATTACATTTTTTTTTTAGACAATGTAACTTATCTATTTTGTATTTGTATTATTCACTCTCGTACCCCATAACGATGTAATCCCGACGATTTATCGACTGAACCCGATGACTCTTTGACAAAGAATGTCATTGTTTTTCAAGATGACATGACAAGTGCGCGTCTGTCCGATCAACCAATCAAAAGCCTTGAATCCGATATCCCAAAGAAAACATTCTCGGCATGCATCAAGACTCGCAACGCTTTTCCAACCGAATGAGCGCTCTTTACTAGCGTCTTTTGTTAGTTTTGTCGACATATTTCAATCAAATACTGGACTGAACTCTACAGCAACCTGCTCAAGTACGGTGAGTCTAAAATTTCAGAGCTATCTTGATAAAAATAACCGTTGTTTAGCGCCTTGCTGCGGTTAATTTTAAACCTAAATACGTCTCGCTATGGAGTTCCCGAACAAGCGGGAACTTCAATATTCAAAGACAAAATGCTCATTTTGTTGTAAATATGTCTTGACTGTCTATCGAAAAGGTCCGACAGGGAAAATATTGCTTTTAGGATTTGTTGGGATCCTGATTTAAACAAAATGTTCGCAGTTGGGAGCAGCTTTGCGCTGTGCAATGTCCATATGTATGAAATGTTCCAAGTGATTAGAAACCGAGACATTTTATTCATAGTACACGAACTATTTATGCTACATTAGGATTGTTTTGTTTGCTTGACCCTGTCCTCTGAGTAATGCTACTGTTATTTTACCTCAGTTGAGGAATAAAAATTACGAAGTTAACGGTTCCAACCTGTAATTGCTGCTATGAGGATTTTAAACTCCGCTATGCGATTATCAAAGATGCATATTTGTTGTTTCACGGTGCAGCGAACACTGCATATAAATTGAATATCAGACCCATTTAATCCTTTAGTAGCCCCAATAAAAGGAATTTATGTACATTATGGAAGCAGAACCTTGATTTCCTAGCGAGGAAAACTTCTTCTTTAGATTACTAAATTACAGTTTTTCGAAACGAATTCATGAAGTTCCTTGTAGTTGGTTACTAGAACACTTGACTGCCTCGGAATAGCAAAACGTATTGTCACGAATTCTGTCTTGAATTATTTTATTCAACATGAGAGCCTAGTGTTTGGGTAGATTAACTCTCATTTATATCATCTACTCTGTTTGCACGGTTATGTTTTACAAATTGATGTGGTAGTCTAATCTTGTACATAAACAGTTCCTAAGGACCTGTAGACGAATGAATACTGTGAAATTTAATTCACAAATATGCAAAGCTCGAAAACAATTATACATCTAACCGACACTCTTTTCGCCTGAATTTGTGCAAGGATTCCTTGCCAGGTGAGCAAATAAAAAATTATGGATTAAAATATTTAGAAAACAATTTATGTTCTTATGGAAATATAAGATAGACGTAGGTGGTAATTCTTTGCCCTCAACTGGACTTGCAAAGGGCGAGTAAACATGACTGCTATCAGAATACTTATCTTTCGTATGCTATCATGTTTCTTGGTTCGAATGTTTCATTAACTATTGCCATGTCACTGGGAACAGTTCATAGCTTAAAGTAGCAAGTTCTTTTTAAAAGTTCTTGTCGATCAAACCTCGTGTGCACCATGAGTTATAGTAAAGACTCCATAACAATATTTATATACTTACACCTAATATTTCACACAAAAAATAGAGCCCTATATATTCTACTTTTTGTATACTCATAGTCCAACTTTTGTATCATTTGCTCTTGTCAAAACAAAATAACTTTTTCAAACATTTATTTTTAACATAATGCTCTAATATTATTCACCTATTTTGATCACTCTGGCATTTTGTCAAAACCTTACGTCATCGTTAATTTTTGATCTTAAATATATTAAGAATGCTGATGTAACGATTACTATTACTATACTAATTGATACTTTGTGTTAAAAACTGTACAGCATCAGGTATAGAGTATTGTCTGTATTCCCAAAGAGTGACCCATAAAAACCACCATGAGGGTCTCGATCTTTGTGTATATTTTGCCTTCATCTTCCTGGATACAATGCTAATCTTCCACTTCAGACTTGAAATGTTTTTCATTGCTTATAAGTGCCCAAGATGGTGGAGTCATGTATCATATATCAAATTTAGAATCAAGTCTAGATGGATCATAACTTTGTCCACATTTGAATTATATTTTTGTTGCTCATAGTACAATTAAGCAAAACTCTCCATGAAAGTGTTTATTGAATCATTTATCAATTTGTTTATCATTTAAAAAGAAAGTTCAATAATTAGACAATGATTTGATTTTTTATATGACATATTTTACATATACATTTTATATGCCCAATTCATATTGAGTGGAGTACTTTACCCAGTACATATATACACCTATTTTAATAAAGGTTGTCATAGCCAAACCAACAAGCGTAAAGCAACATGCCAAGACCACATGCAAACAATGCTTTTAATATTAGCTGAAGATTAAGAATATTTAACACTTTAAGAAATGAAACAGTTGCAGCCTACAATAATAATTGTTACAAAAACCACTAAAATTATGATGTCTAAATCATTGATGAGTAAGGAGTGAAATGTAGATATTCTTTGCCATCTTAAGCTGCTGCTTGTTGCTTTCAGCTGCAACAACATTTTTTTTTTGGAATAGCTCAATAATAATATAGCCATGCAATCAAATCATGAATGATTTGTTAGTTCATGTAATGTTATTTATTAATTTACAGTAGGCTATCATACTTAATCCCTACCTACTTTTATGCAAACAGGGAAATGTTGTTTGTGGAGTTGTTTTTTTTAATCTCTAATAATAATGATTATGAATGTATACATGATTCAGGTAGTTTGTGTTTTTGACTTGAAAATTGCTGTTAAAAGTATTATTTTCATTCATTAAGTTTGCATTGTTGAATTCTATTACCAGAGATTAAGACAGACATTTGTTTATTCTTACTCCTGCTTATACTTACAAAAACATTAGATTTATGAAAGAAAAATTTAATTTTAGAAAATTACTGTTAAAAGTTGTATTTTACTCACTCTGATTTAATTTGTTTAATTGTATTATCAGAGATTATGGAAGACATTTGTTTAATCTCACTGAATATTAGATTTCCCTAACTCCCCTTCAAGAGTTCTTTGCAGTTAAGTGAATTCATTCAGGAATGTTAAGATTCTGTCGTTATCTTGATGTCCATGTGTAATCCATACTTGTTCTAGGGTCATGCTCTAAAGTACAAGTAGTGGCTTGTAGAAATATATTTTATGGTGTAGTATTCAGCTTCTTGCCTGCAGATGTATGTATATCTATAGCAGATACGACTGTGAATAACAAATGTTCAAACTGTGGACATACAATTGTAGTAGATAAGGGAATTTGACTTGAACCTAAAGGCAATTTTGAATTTGTAACATGTTTGTAGCCATAAATGTGTCAATAAATTCCTCCTTATAATAACACTAAATAAATATGGACTTCTAAAATCTTGTCCATTCATGTATCTTAAGTAATGCAGATTACCCCTCTAGTGTATAAATGTAAACAAGAAACATTGCTTTCGATGTATTTTTGGGTTAAAAGTCAAAATTATATCAGTTACAGTATTATCTTTGCTTATGACTTGTTAGAACAAAAATTTAGACCATAGAACTCTGCAGGGAAATGTGACTTGATTTTCATAAAAAATGATGACTTTTAATGACAAATATATGTTCTCAGTCCTTGTAAAAGTGTAAAAGTCTAGATTGCGATAAGATGTGCTTATTTGATTCAGGCAACAAATTACTCTGTCAAATTCAGGGATTTCATTAGAAGCCTGCAACCAGCAAACTTGGCTGTCCTCTTTTCATATCTGAGCAGGGGCGGATCCACAAATTTGCAAGGGGGGGGGGGGTGTCTAAAATGAAAAAAACTGACAACAGTGTTGTCATCAATAATAAGGGGGTGTGCAAAATGAAAAAAGTCATGATATAGTGACGTCATCAATAATCCTAATCTAAATTATTTTGTACTAACATTTAATTGGGGGGGGGGGTGTTTGGTGCACCGCAGGACACCCCCTGGATCCATCCCTGCTGAGCCTCCTACTATTTCCATTCCATGTTCCAATTGAACCTGTTAATGAAGGTTCTTTTCTTGATATGCTGCCTATATCAAGTAAACCATCTGCCTACTTGAATTTTTAATGAAATCACTGCAAATTATTTTAAAATTTCTCCCTAGATGCACACATGCATAGAGTGCAAACAATATATCCGTGAAACATTAGTCATACTAAATAGTACAATTTTATGCAAATTCTATAGTTTTCTATTGTTTAATTATAGCACTATTTTGTACTATTTAGTAATTTGTATTTCATGGATATATTGTTTGCACTCTATGAATTGTTTAATAGTACACTAATAAAGAGTACGGTGTACAATAGTTGTAAAATATAGACTTATAACTATGTAACAAGGCAGACAGCTTAGTTCATCCCTTGTCTTTTGACTGCTTTCCCAAGATTAACCCAGCTTGATAATGTTGATCATCAGAAAACCTGATTTTTTTTGGTTAAATATCATTCCTATGGTCATTAATCTCTAAAGGATCGTAACTAACGATATTGTTACAATGAAGTTTCTTTTTGGAGTTGAAATTTTGACATGACAGTACACATCATTAGAAGGTATTTAAAATATGCGGATAATGTCTTCAGCATTGTCCAGATAACGGAAAGCTCTCTTGATGACTTGAAGAGCTGGTCGAAGGTCACATGAATTTTCACTAAACCTTGTTTGTTGACAGATAGAACGAAGTAGCGCAGACTTATTCATTTGTTTTTTGATATCTTAGATCTTGGATTGTACACGTCTTAGACCTTAGATTGTCTAAGAAAACTGGAAGAGATAGTTGTGTACTGCATCGCCTTTGAAAGCTGCGAAACTTAGTTTATCTCTGATGTTTGATTGGTCTATAAATCACCTAAGGAATTTGATGTGACATGTTTGATAACCTGCTGATCAGATCCCCGGAAGTGACTGACTAAAAGTCACGCAATCGTTTTCTAAACTGATTCATCCACAGGAAGCCCACTCAAAAAGGTTTTAGTTTTGCTTGCGCATTAATTGTTATTAACGCCTACAGTTTATGCCTACTGCTATGTATGTGTCCTTGAGGCATGTACAATCCGGTGGCACTACAGACAATGGTTTTATCACTTGACAGCTTCCTTAGTCTCGGATCTCGAGGTCCTAGCCCTTTATTTCCTCCGCTTATCGTTAGACTGTCATTCTTGTCGATTTTCCAAAGGTCATTGAGTGGTGGGTTGCCTGTCTTTTATAAGTAAACATAGTGATACACAGGTTCAAATGTCCCAAATATGCCATCTTACAGCTCATTCTTGTCTTGTAAGCTTGCGCGGCTCGTTTCTGTTTTCTAGGTTGTATATTCTTGTTAAAATCTGTGACCTTGTCGGTTTTATTTAATAGCAGTACAAGGCAATTTTCAAACTCATTCCACGTGAATCAATGTTTATTTTTTGTAACGACAAAAATGTAAAAAAAATTGTCAAAAATGGGTTTGGCGCGCGTACCCTGTGCGAGTGTTTGCGCACTGCGTTGAGCTCACTGTATATGTGGTATATTCTCTTACTGCGTATTACATATTCTGAGGGTCGATATTAGTGTTATAAAACCGCAAATTTAATAAAACGCTATATCAATTCACTATTTTTTTATTATATCCAGTCTCAGTGTCACCCATGTTTTCATTGCTACGCGCTGATTGAGCATAAATGGGCAACAGATATGCCCCCATGTACATTTACTTACTCTAAAGGCCCCGTTACACTGTGCTATTTTTCAGCAACTTGTCTCACAATACTCAAAAATATAGCGTTTCAGGTTGCTGAGGTGAGGTGTTACACTACAACGTGATCTCAGCAACTTGCAATGACTTGAAAAATATGCCTTAAAATTGCGAGACAAGTTGCTGGAGGGTGATATCTGACAATGGTGTTGCCAGTTGCTGCAATCCGTTGCAAAAAGTAGAACTGAGTTCTACTTCGTGCAACGCTAAGCGCAACAAAAAATTGCGAGACAACCCCTGTTACACTGTGCAATACTCTAGCAATTTGTCTCGCAACGGCGTTGCGCGACAAGTTTGAAAATTGCACAGTATAACAGGGCCTTAACGGTGATTTATTTAATTGATGGCGCATAGCAATGAAAACAGTGGTAAGAGTGACCCCAATGTCGTTCACTTCTGCTTCATAGAGTGAAAGCATGCACTAAACCCGCGAAAAAGATATTAGACAAATACACTTTAGTAGACCCTAATTCCATTGTTTTCTTTTGTGATGTATCTATTTCACTATTACACTTAAAAAGACATTTTTATTTCCCGGATTGAGTGATATTACTCTAACGCGATATGTAACATGTAATAACCCTTGATAACTTTGAAAAAACTGGCATATATGTTTTTTTATATTTTACTTTTTTATTGAATGAATATCTTTGAACTCCTCAGGTTCATCATGGACGACCCGGCTTCACAGGAAGAATACGATAGCATACTAGGGCTTCGTATCTTCAAGCTTGTTTTGTTTGCTCTTATTTTCCTTGCTGGTAGTTTTCTCAATATTTTGATGTTCATGGCCGTAACACGGAAGCATATCAGACACCAGAGAACATCAAGAAGTTTCATCCGTCTTATTCAAAACCTAGCATGTGCAGACGTCCTCTTCCTCTGTTTGGTCGTGCCCTTTGACTCTGCTTGGTGGGAACCCAGAGATTTCCCCTATGGAGGAGCAGCATGTAAAATCCTATGGCCTCTTCGGAACACAGCGTTCGAAGCCATCGTCCTCACCTACGTCATGCTCAGCTTTCACCGTACTTATGGCGTCAAACAGGCGTTATTCGGCCAAATGAATGATATCTTCGTGATGTTTATAATCTTTGCCATCTGGATTGGAAGCATGATAACCACCCTGCCATACGTTGTCTTCCTGAACTACGACGCAGCGAGCTTGTCTTGTATTGAGATGTGGCCACTTCTTGATGACCGAAGGGCCTACAGTGGAGTCCTGTTCGTGGTGCAGTACATCGTACCCTTGATGGTCTTGCTAACCATGTACATTGTTGCCAGAAAAGAGCTTAACAGGTAGGTTATCGTTCGCGACTCGCTGTTTACTGCATAGACAAATTTCAAATGTTATCGATACGTCCTCTTGGCTGATCAAAGTCAGGGCATGGCTAACTCACAGATTGAACTAGAATTTAGCATGTTAGGTTTTACGGAAGGAGGAAAACTTAGGAACACGGAGAAAAACCCACGACAAGGGAAAGACTACTCACATGTGATGCTGAGGAATCATACCTGAGACCCATGCAAGAGGCAGGAGACGAGTGTATACTAACGCTACACCACCCTAGAGTCCCCTAGTTTTGATTCAAGTATTTTAAACGGTTGAATTTTGTTGTAGTTCTGCAGCTAGAGAAAGAACGACCATTGAACGCAAGGCCCGCCATCGTCGAGTTAACAACATGTTGATTGTCTACATTTTGATCTTTGCTGTTCTGATTCTTCCTCATCATATTAACAGGTTAGTTGAATATATGGTGTACTTTAATCTATCCCTCTATAGCTAGACCCCTTGCCCCTACACGGCCCCACCCATCTCTCCTTAACCTAAAGGTATGATATATTGACGTTGAAATTTTAGCTGTAACATGCACTGAGATTTCGAGGCAAGTCTCACGAGGGATACTGGAGACGATTCAACTCCTTTTAAAACATGTCTTGGGACGTAGATATCAGTTGCAGGAGGAAAAAGTAGTTCTAGTAAAACTTTGTTGCACACAACGCTCACTCACATGTTGGTTATACGGTTATCAAACGTCAGTTTACTCCTCTGCAACAATGCGCGATGGCAAGTTGTACGATTTTGTTGCCTGTATTAACCTCAAAGGCACGCAAAATTTTGATTGGTTTACTGAAATCTAATCGCTTTGAACTCGCCTCGTGTTGTTTCTGATTTTTGTTCATTCTTTTTCAGGTTTGTCCTAGATTTTGCCGCTGGAAACATGCAGCCATATTTCTTTGCTATCATGAAGTTGCTTTACTTCCTCACTCTTCTTATCACTGTTACCAATCCTTTGCTGTTCTTCTACTTCAATCAGGAATTCAGGTGAGTGGAGTACCAAAATGACTTAATGGAATTAATGTTTCAAAACCCTTGAATAAGCCTCTGGGTTGATAAAAGTCTGGGAACGGCTAACTCACAGATCGAATCAGCATTTAGTTTGTTGGGTTTTACGAAGGGATAAATAAAACACAGAAAAAACCCTCGAAAATTTTATTGGTGGAAGCCAAAAATCCAGGCATATAGTCATAGCTCGGTTAGTTTTTCGAAAGTGCCGTGATTGTGTATGGATGGTGTGCGTTGCTATGGCGATGTCTCTCAACATGTGAGTTGATGCCTGGGGTCGCTGGTTCGATTCTCGACTATATGAGTTGAGTTTGTTTGATGTGTTGTATTCTCTCCCGTGCAACGAGAGTTTTTCTTCGGTTTTCTTCTCCATAAAAAAGTCAACATGTGAGCTGAGTGTTGGGTGTTGTAAATCGTGAATGTAGTGGAAGTGCGTCAGTGTGGAGTGAACTAATTGTAAAATATGCGTTAAAAATTTTCGATGACTTTCAAGATTACTCGTAGTTCTTGTTTCTTTTGTGGAAAAAACGCTAGTGGAAAAAATGTTTATGGAAAAGATTAGCCCTGTATTGATACTCAGTTCATACAATTTTTTTTGCAAATACAAGTGTGAGGTGTGAGTGAGCGTTTCTTAAAGAAAGGGTGTACGGACATCATTCCGGTATTGTAAGGAAAATTGTGAAAGTTCTCTACCAGGAACAGACCTTCTTCCTGCAACAAATTCATGTGGTAGAAAAAAGACTCGGTTACATGTTACGAAAGGCTTTTGTTGCTACAAAACAGATGTCTTGCCGAGCTAGTATTCTGTAAGATTGATACTTTATATTCTACCCTTACCAACCCATGGGCTGATCCAAGGCAGATCACGTTTAATTAGCATGATAGGTTTTACGGACAGGCAATCAAGGGAGAGAGCTAGCAAACTCTATTCCCATGTCATGCCGAGTCTAGGATTCAAACCCGAGACCTCACGGACGTGTGAGTGTATTACCGCTACGCGTCCCTAGATTCCTGAAGAATTACTGAGTGACTTAGTTATTTGAAATGTAATGAAATCCTTACATTGTTGACACGCAGAAAAGACATGTGGCACATCCTCTGTTGTCGATGCTTCACCAACAATAAGGGAGACTCAGTTGATGCCAAGTCAGCTTCTTTTTCGATCGAGCTGCCTCCCCCTGGAGAACAAAGGGTTCCCTATTCAGACATTCCGACTACTCGAGCAAGCACCATGGAGCGGCCACCACACTATCGTGAAGAAGGATCCATTGGTGAGGCGTCTTACCATGGTCCTCCCAGTAGACACTCTGGTTCCCACCATGGAAGTGTCGACTTTGGAGTCAAAACTGGAGGCCGCGAGTCCTACCATGGCAGTAGGGAGCCAGTGATGCCCCCTGAACGGGACTCCTACCGTGGAAGTCGAGATGTTGGGCCACCACGAACCAGCAGCCGTCAGGAGATGCCTAGGTATAGCAGCCTCTCAGGAAGTAGGGAACAACTTCCCTACGAGCCGCCACTAAGAAAGGAGCCTTACCGTGGAAGTAGGGAAGACTTGCCCTATGGAAAGGAACCTTATCGAAGCAGTAGAGAGAAGCTGCCTCCCTATCGTGGAAGTAGGGAGTATCTTCCGTATGAAGAGCCTTACCGTGGCAGCAGAGACAACATTCCACGTGACCCTTACCGTTCACCAAGTCGTGAATATTTGCCTCGTGATGAGCCGCCTTACCGTCCCAGAAGCCGAGATGACATCCCCTCTCGTCCAGACTATGAAAGACGTTCGTTATCAAACAGAAGCGTACACGACGAGTTTGAAGATGATGATGATCAAGGTAGCGAGATGCTCTAAGTGGCATGTACAGCATTTAATACATGACAAAATGAAAGAAAAAAAGCTGAAATAAGGCCCACGGCAAGTAAGGGAATTAAGGCACTTAACTATCCTGGAATGATTTAACTGTGTGTGTATGTGAGTTTCGTCAGTGCTCATTGGAGTGCGCACGGCAGTTGTTCACTGGATCCACAAATCCAGTAAATGCTTTTTATTATTACATATATACATGCACAGACTTTCTAGAATAAATCTCTTTTCATTCTACCTTAAAAATCAGTCAAATTTGTCAACCCCCAATATTGTCAACAGGTTATTATAAAGTTGTAATATACTTCAAAAGCCGTGCTTCTCGATGGTACGACTAGTGCTTTAAAAGGTCAAATAAGCCTGCGTCTTTTGTGAAAAAGTTAAAGTTCGAATGATGCACTTTAATGCTTGTGTGGCAACTGTGTTAAGCTACTACTTCCAGCGCATTAGTTCCATTAGTTCACATTTCAGTGCTTGGTATCTATTGATCGTACAGGAGAAAAACAACGTGACACGCTATATGGAATGACAATGACGTCACGAATGACAACAATAAAAATGACGTCACATGCTAACTGAAAATAACAGAATAACTATGGTCATGTGATTTGTAGATTTAATAGTTGTAATATTCAGACCAAAGAGCGCAAGGAACATATTAGCAAAATAAATGACGTCTTGAGCGTCGACTATGGTGACGTCACGTTCGAGATGGGAACAATAGAATGACTATTAACACTGGTCATGTGATTTTTAGATCTAGTTCTAGTTTTGACCGATGAGCGCAAATCACTGTAGTATTTATCGCCGCCTACGTCTTTTCCTGTACGATCGATCGATTACTTGTATCCAAAGGTCAACCGATCTCCAAACTGAGTGATTTTTTTTGCTGTAAAAATGATAAATAAACCTAGTTTTCTTAATATGTCGGTGTAAGAGAGTCCAAAGGATATAATAATAACACATTTTAGGTATATACGTGAGGTGAATGTCAAACATAATCGTGCTTTGCTTCATCGATTTTTAGTTTGTTCCATTAGTTTTTGATTTAAAAATATCATGTAAATTGGTCATCTTAAATTTTTGTAATTGCCTCAAACCTAACAGACAATAAAGAAAATATATAAAGTGAGCTTTGTCAGTAAATTGAGACAACTGACTTGCAGCCATTAGTGAGCAGTACACTTACTAGCAGCTATAGCCCACGCTTGCTTCTCGTTAAAGGCAACTCAGTGCGTTACCGCTACGTCATTATTGTTTCGCATAAGTCTGCATGGTTTTCACGTGTGACAGAGTCGGAAGCAACTTATAATGAAGTGAAAACCAATCTGAAAGTCAAGCGGAATCAGAAGGATCTAATGATGTCCTTGGCTTGTGCTTACGCTTATATGACGAGCGATTTTCAATTGTAATTTTACGCAAGAACTGCTGATCCGAATCCGAATCCGTCGCAGGTGAAAACAAGGCTAAAATGAATGTGAATAGTTAATATGTAATATTTTCTCCGTGGTTTACAGTTTTTAAGTTGATGAAAGCGCAGTATATTAAATAACGTGCGCGAATTGTTGCAGCGAAGCTCGGGCGCATCGCAGGCTAGCTTGAAGAAGAGAAGGGGGGGAAAGTTCTTATATCTTCCAACCTTTATCTCCCTCCTATCTTTTCCCCCGCAAATCAAAGTAATCTTAGAAAAAGCGCGCACATGGATAATGAGGCTTTGAATTGTTTGGACCTTTTATTTTAGCTATTGTCACAATATCTGTGATATTTGGTGATTGATCGATGTTTCTGTGTTAACGAAAGAGTTGTATCATGACCATATTCCTTCTGATATAGTGGTGCTTTAATTTTATATTTGGTAGCAAAACATGGGTATATTTATATCTTAGGCAGGCATCCGATACCACAAAACCTTTATCAGAGGACAGCGAAGGAAAAAGAATGATAGTACTAGCCATATTTGTATGTAGTTATTTACAGCGCGACGCGCCTTACCGTAGCCACCCAACAAACTTTTTTTACAAGTTAGCCAATCAGAAAGCGAGAATCTGTCAATTTGCATGTTAACTTGCTTTGTTGTTACCGCAAATATTTGAACTTCGGAGCAAGAACTTGAAGAAAATGCTTAAAAATCTCTATTTCTAAAACCAGTTTTGCTCTTTTGGCTTGCTAACACTTAATACTTTCGTAGGCATTCTTTTTCATGTGGAAATTCTTTGCAAGAAGTGATTTATCGTACTTATACGAAACTTTGGCAGGGTGGCCACGGTAAGGCGCGTCGCGCTGTAATACGAATCCAGTAAATACTGCCGAAATCCCTCGACTGTTGGCACCGGCAAAATAACGATCGATCACGTTTCGAATTTCAGTTCCAGAGAGCTCCAAATGGTCACGTGACATTCAAATAGGTCTCCATAATCAGAACAGAGCAGGAAATTAATGTCACATGACCATTTGGAGCTTTCCAAGTGGTCACGTGAGTTAATGAAATTCAAAACGTGATCGATCGTTATTTTGGAGATGCTAACAGTAGAGTGCGGTAGTAAGCAAGACACCTGTGCAGCTGTTGGATGCCACAGGACTCTTTGACAGAAAAATCGGATGTCCTTGTATACCGATAAATCGTATAACATTGGCTGATGAGGTGGTGACGTCATTACGAGCACCTTTTTTTTGCGCAACGGTGAATTAAAACGTTTAAACTCGATTATACAAAGTGTTGTGCTCAAGAGTTTCAGGGGTGGACACTTGGTGCCATTTCGATGCTCCAGGGATTTACGTGATTATTACAAGCAAGTTCCGCAGAGATGTTCCAGAGGATGCGTGCAACGGCGAAAAGTTCAGACTCCATCGTACAAAGGCATCAAGAGTTTCAGGGGTGGATACTGGGTGAAGTTTCCATGCTCTGTGCAACACGGTAGGCAACATAAGCTTAATGTCTCCAAACCATAACATAAAGCTTTTTTTAAATTTAACGCAATGGCATCGTGGTTCTTAGCAGTCTTTTTAAACGGTCACAAGGTTGTGTCTTGCTCCTGGAATATCCTTATTGTGTTCGTGAACATCTAGTTTTAACTCGAAGCCATTGTTAAGGCCTTCACGAACACTGTGCTGAGCGGGATTATCGTCCACGGAAAAGGAGTCCGATACTTCTCTCAAAGGATGTTCTTCGCGAATGAAGTAACACCTATCAAATATAAAAAAAGCGTGAGATTGGATCATTTGACTTTGATATGAGTCTTCTTCATCTCATCCCAGAAGGTGACTGCATATAAACTGCAAATCCACGGGAAAAACGCCAAAAACCGAGAAACTGCAAAATGTTAAGAAATCCGAAACCACAAAATCGAAAAAAAGATCCCAAAAACCGCATATAAAATTGTTCAAATTTGCCAATCCCTACCTACGTCCCCAGCCCCTCTATATCATAGCATATATTTCAGCCTCAACTGAGAAGCCACCATTTAGATTCAAATTATCATTATTTAGTTTACTTATTCGTATATCTCGTAGTTTCCTCCTCTTTTTAATTACTTTTCTATTGTAATGCGCATTTGAAAACGAATGTTGAAATCTGCGCAATATAAATAAATTTGATTATTATTAGAAGGGCAGAAAGGGTCTCGGAACTGAGAGGGATGAAGGAAGGGCGCTTGTTTTGGTGCAAACGTTCCCGCCTAATCCACAGGAGTTCCCTAAGTATGCTGAATCATTGACAGAAACATCAAGTTACCCATGAAGGCTTATGTAAAGTTACATTCATCGTTGGGAAGTTAAGCACGTACCTCAGGAAGTACCACATATCCGATCGGAACTCAACATTGTAGACAAAGAACAGGACTGGATTGGTGATGGTGATGGAGTAAGTTAACACATACAAGACCGCCAAAACATCCCAGAAATAAGGCATTTTATCCCCGCCACCAAAATCGAGAATGAACCACATGATCTGATGAGGAAGCAGCAGGATAGCGAAGGCGCACAGGTAGATGATGAGCATAAGGGTGACGCGAAAATGGCGATCTGTACGTTTAACTACGATGGATTCTCCTCTGGCTCTGTTAACAAAGCAGCAAAAGTAATGGCTTAAAAACAGTTTTCTGGGTATCAGTTGTCCAAAAAACTCCAGTAATAACACATAAGAATAATCACATCTCTCAAACTCGTACATGTCCAACTGGCCATTAGACTTGTATAAGAGCAAGAAGTTGATTTCTTTTGGTATAAACAAACGTCGTTTGATAACCTGTCCCGTCTCTGCAGTTGTTGTGCGCTACTTTGAGGACTGCAGAGTACTTTTTCAAGGTTGCGCACAAAATGAACTTACTGCGAGTGTCCCGCTTCTGCAGTTGTTGCGCGCTACTTTGAGGAACGCAGAGTACTTATTCAAGGTTGCGCACAAAATGAACTTACTGCGAGTGTCCCGCTTCTGCAGTTGTTGCGCGCTACTTTGAGGAACGCAGAGTACATCTTCAAGGTTGCGCGCAACAATGAACTTACCGCGAGTGTCCCGCTTTTGCAGTTGTTGCGCGCTACTTTGAAATTCGTAGAGACGGTCTCGTTTAAACACATCTGCGATGTCGCTAGCAATGGCGTGTGATGTCGACAGTTTTTAAACGAGACAAGCTGTACGACAAATCTTAGCGTGCAGCAGGGCCTTAACGCGCACAAGTTATACCTGTAGCTTCCGAGTTCTTTCCAGGTTACAGCGAAGAACCCAGCCATGACAAGAAGAGGTATAAGGTACTGCAGCAGAAACAAGAATACAGTGTAGATTTTCCTGTGGTTTACAAGCTTCCAGTCTTCATCACACGATGGTGTTGGATTAGTATTGTGCTTTAGGAACACCATGTATGGCACAACGGTGGATAAGCTAGCAATCCATATGATGAGGATTATAAGATACCTAGAGTTAAACCAAGTACCGTCAGAGCAAGTATCGTCCGTTATATATGTATAAGTACGTACTTATAAATGCGCGCCGTTCATGGAAGCCAGTGCAAGAAGTGGTCATCTCTATCTGCAAGTGTAGGTAGCATTGCAGTTGTGTGTGGGCGTTAGATTTAGCAAAGGAAACTCAAACGAACATCAGCAGACATACACTAATTCTACTGTAGGTTTTTCCCAGTTTGTTTGAGGAAAGTTTGTTTATACTTCGAGCTGAAAGAAGATCTCTGTCAAATTTTGTTTTCTTTAGGATGGCATCATTATCGCATTGTAACATCACATACTATCACTTACAAAATTGGTTGCGCATTAGTTCATTGGCACCAAAATGTTAAGTGACAATCAAAATTTGACTAAAAAAGAAACTGTTCAAATCATTCTGACAATCGGATGATAAAATGACATTATCATGCAAACGGCCTATCAGATGTGAAGTCCAATAAGAAGTGCACTGTGTGACTATCACAAGTCTTAACAACTGCCATCCAATGTTACAATGTTATTGTTATCCAGCTTGAAATGCTCACCCTACAGCGCTCTTCAGCTGGCCAAACAGATACGTTTTGACTCCGTATGTTCGATGGAAGCTCAGCAGAACATACGTGAAGACCACTGCTTGGAAGGTTGCAGTTTGTAATGGCCATAGAACCTTGCACATTGCTTCACCGTAAGGAAATTCAACAGTCTACAAATTATAATGAAAGAATGATCAATCTCTTGTAACGCGCGCATCCTTGGTAAGTCTTTAGCATGGGTTATACGGAGGCTCACTTGCACCAGTGCTTCCTATTGGTGGGCTTAGTTACGATCTAGAAGCACTGAAACAAGAGGGCGACTGATGTATTAACATAACTGTATATGGTAAATGTGCACTCTATAAAAACCTTCATTGATACTGCAGTTGTGTAATAAGTGAGGTATCAGCTGTGAGACCTCAGTAAACGTACAAAGGTCTTATTCAAGAGCGAAGATGGCGATGATAAAGGTTGTTTAAGAGAGACTGACCTAAGCCAGATATATACATTACAGAGACATAAACGGCCGCTTTATATTGCTTTTATAATAGGATACTTTCAGCGAGTGCGCGCGCGTTTCTGTCCTCCGATTTAGACATGGCAGTCATGCAGCCAATCAGCTTGCGTATTATATCTAAAATACTTTAAAATATTAAGTATCATTAAATAATAAATAATTATATTAATTACCTCGTGCCAGGCTGCATCAAAAGGAATAGTGAGTACGAGAAGAAGTACATCAGCGAGGGCCAAGTTCTGCATAAGAGTTATGAATGTTTTGGATGTGTTGCTGTGTCGAATTCTCTTTCTCGTCACGGCGATGAAAAGCAGAATGTTCAACAGTGTGCCAGCGATGAACACCAACGTGTATCCAACAAGCTTAAAGATTCGCAAACCTTCTTTGACACTCTTGTCTTCAGCCATTATGCGAGTTTTCTTGGATGGGCAATGACGTGGGGAAAAGTCTGCTTGCAGACCTTGCAGTCAAAAATGATTTCCTATTGAATGAAGTTGATATCCGGGTGAACAAATGTGAGATGTCTATTCCTTATCGTAGGTTTATTTGTATGCTGCTGATAAGGGCTTGCTTTTGCTCCACCGAAACTTAACTCCAGTTACTATAATCTGATATCACGACACGCATAACATTCAACTTATGTGTTGACTTTTATGCAAGAAAGAAAAACCAGAGAACAATGAGAAAAAAGCCTCATAGCAAGGAACAGAGTAGCGCGGCTCCAGTCAAAAGTACCCCAAACACAAGGCAAGCTTTGTGTGTTCTTTTAGTGACTGCGGTCGAACTCGTTATGAAGGTCTAGATATTATACACAGCATATATCAGATATTAATCATGCAGAACTCAGAAACTGAATATATCTACTATCTAGGTCAGCTATACGGGTCAAATAAAATATTCATTTCCATATACTAACGTCATCAAACTTGCCTTCTCGTCATCATCATTGTATCGAATGCATGTCTGGATTCTTTCAAATGTTTAGCGCAGTATTAGATGTGATAGTTAACGTGAGCAGAGCAAGGTATAGACCCTTTTCACGTGACGTCACCGCAGCTCAGTTGGAGGACAATGAAGCCAAAAGAATTTCAAGGGGTCTATATGGATCATCAGCTACCAATACCAGTCTAGATCCTAAGCTCATTATTGGCTTGTTGCATAGTCATTTACAAATGCGCAATATTTTTGTTCTCTTGATCGCTCAACTGAGAAACGAATTCAAACTGCTACGAATTCTAATGCTTTTTTTTTAATAACACGTTTCTTTGTTGGCAGATTAAAATCAAAATAAAATATCTGGCAATCAAAAGATATCTCAAACAGATATGTGGCGACCGAAGGAAAAAATATTAAAAAGTTGGCGTCATTGAGATGAGCGAGCGAGACTAGAAAAACTCTTTGTTTAACTGCATAATCGATTGGTTTTAAGGAATGCATAGGTCCTTCAAAATATGTACGACAATAACAACGGAACATTCTTAGTTATATCTGTTATTCTTTTCAATTGTTTGTTTGTTTGTTTTAATTTTTTTCTGAGTCATTTTTTCCATCACTGATCAATAGCGAAAACAAAGAGCAGTCGCCGCAAGATTTAATCATTACCGACTCTTCCACAACGAAAAACACGGGGAAAATGCTGAATTAGTCCCCTTGGACCATTTGGTGACCTCAACAGCGGTAAAATCTTATATCCTCCGGCCTGAGTTCAGTCAAATGATACTGAGATCAGTTCTGAAAACTAAGTTGCTGACAGCAGATACAAGTTATTGGTGCATTAAAACTACATGCTTTTGTCTTCCAAAAGGTAGAGGTAGTTATTGTTAGTTATTATCGTTATAATGAATGTTAAAAAAAGATGGATAAAAAAATGAAGTTTTCATGAACAATCCGACATACACGACGAATAAAGCCGGAGCGCGTGAATGAAAGAACGTAGCTGCAAGATTCTATTTTCATATCAGTTTTTGCCTCAATATTAATACATTGTTTTACGAGTGCATAATGACTAATCGATTGTCGTGATTAAAGTTATTACATCCAAAAACAATATCTAAGATTTGTGCTAATAATCTAATCATATGTAACTCACCGAGAGACTGAAGATTTAGATGTGTGTGTACCACCAAATAGCTAGTCCAATCTGCTCTGTTTAGTTGTCATTTTCAATTTCTACGTTCTTAGCCAATATCAAGCCATCAAAGCCATCATCATTTACGACTGTTATGGTACAGTGCTTCTAAACAAGGTACTATCTGAATAACCTCACTGATCGAAACGCCCTTCGTTCAAAACAACTGACCGAGAAATGATAATAGGAATGAACGCTGATTATATATTTATTTTTTTGTGACTGTGGTAATTAATAAAAGTTTAATGACTGTTGACCAGAAATGCACATGAAAAGGGTCAGGTTTAATTATTTGGAGCGTTTTTTTTGCGCGACAAATTGGCCACACTAGGAGACCATAAAGATCTCGTGCCGCAAAATTCTATAGAGAGGGGCATTGTTTTGACTAGACAAGACCGCTTGAGTATTACAAAGGCGGTAGGATAATGTGATGTACGCTCTTTGAAATCAGCTATGTGCAGAAATTGTCTTCAAATTCCCATTTAGATTTTTTTTGTCTTGATCTTCAATGAGCCACTGATTTATTATTACTTGGTATTATGATATTTATGGTTATCCGATTATTTAGCTATAGAGGGGGTCTGGTGAACCGATTCATGGACACATTGATACTAGTCATAATATGGCGCAAACCATGTCCTGCTCTCTTTGTTAAAATTATCGTTAAAATAATGTTGAAAACAAACGATATCCCTACTTTAATAAAGCCACACTTACCTTAATTTCAAGAAGGAACGTGTTTATATATAGATCTTCATTTATTTGTGATCTGAAATGGGAAAATATGCCTAAGTGGATTGGGTACATTGGATGGAAATGATTTCTAACAATTTTAAAACTACATTGAGAAGATTGCACTGATTTTTCAAAACATATTAGGCGAAACAATGGGGCATTTTCTCGCTTTCTTTTTATTTGTCAGGGGTTAAATTACACTAAAATTAAATTTAAAAAGATTTGGCCTTCGGAGTTAGAGGTCCACGGCTCGATCATGAAGGACAGAGAGGGACTCTTGAAAAAACGTAACTTAGAAAAGTAAAGTTCCTATATTTGACGTCATGATCTCTTGTTGTTTTTTCTTTCTTTCTTTTTTTTCAGTTTTCTTTTCATTCCCTCTCCCCAATCCCTCTCCACTAATTCAAATACCGCTTTTAATATCGCGGGCTCCAACTGGCGTGACTCGACGCATGGACATCGACAAACTAGTTGAGGAAAAAGATAGTTGAGTTTGTCATGAAATTTTACTCGACTAACTTCGTCTTCAAGTAAGTTTACTTCTTGCCCTTCCTTCACCAATATATAAAGCTTCGTTTTGTCACCTTTTTTTATTTATTTTTTTCTATTACAGGTTTGCTTGGGATCAAGTTAGCTCAGCGTACTGGAAGCGATACCCGAATCCATGGAGTTTACACGTGTTGAGCGAAGATGTCTTGGCAAGGTAATCTTACTTTTCTAGCTTTATTCTTTCAAATGCAATATTTATACGATTTTTAACTTCTTGATATACTTATAGAGCTCAAAATGTCATATGTTAAAAGCTTTTCTAGACGAAATTACTAAGATAAATCGTTTGTTACGTCATTATTCTGTGGAGTTTAAAAACCAGAAAAAAAACGAAGCAACGCTTAGTAACACTAATCTAAGTTTTAAGATTCATCTGAGAATACTTAGTCGTTCTGTAGTATTATTATAAGTTATTTTTCCCATTACTTGTTATAATTAAGTTTATTATTTGACGTCTTAAACTATTCCAGGGAATACTACAGGTACTGTTATCGCACACCTCCAACACACCCTCATATCTCGTAAGATTTGTTGAGAAAATGCCATTCATAATCTGTAACTAATCTTCCCTTTTTCCTTCCTAACAGAACTGTAGAAGATGATAAATTAAAAACCAAAAGACTATTAACAAAGACAAACAGATTACCTAAATGGGGCGAAAGAGTAAGATATGTAATCATTTGATGTACTGCAGTTTGATATAGTTTAATATTGGGCCCATTAGCCTTCCTTATTTTGCTAAACGCCCATCTACACGCTGTAATTGTTGGCCGTATTATTCGTCAGAAATAAAAGGTTACAGAAGCGTTACTTTTTAAACACTGCTAGATGGCCCCGACAGTTGAGAATGTCTGTTGTGTAAGTGGTTGGGTCTTAAGCGGGTAATACACATTGTGATTTGTCTGCTTGATTCATTGTCCCGACACCATTAGGAAGTAAATCATGCGTGTAATGAAGTTTAGAGCCCGATTCAAGCCTGATTCGAAAAATTGAATTGGCCAGATTCGCAAAATCTGTAGCACTGTCAAAGATTTTCTCATGTCGGCCAGATTTTTAAATTCAAATCAGGCTTGAATCAGCACACTAAAGTAAATACATTATTTGCTTCCCGACATATTCTGACGAATAATCGGGTGGACAATCGCAGTGTGTAGATGGGCCTTAAGCCTGGACCAATACTTGTAATCTAGAATATGGGCTGGTTTACACTTGCATTAGTCCAGTCCCAGACTCCTTTTCTGTCCGCTGAGGTCGCGGAGGAAAGAGAGTCTAGTATTAGGGGATTGTAATTCTTTTGATTTGTCCTCCAAATTGAGTTGCTTTGACATCACATGCAAGGGGTCTGTATTCATGTGTGCCTTATGTGCCTTCTCGTGTGAGGAATATTCATGTTGTACTTGTTTTTTCTCTTTAGTTTGTAAATTCTAGAATAGCATGTGTTGTAGAAGAATCAATTGTCGACCCTATAGCAAAAACATTGACAACTTATACAAGAAATATCACTTACAAGACCCTAATGGTAGTTGAAGAAAAGTGTGTATATACTGTCAACCCACAGAACAAAGAATGGTATGTAACATGAAATCAAAACAAACAAACAAATTTTAAAAGATAAAAAATTTAATGCACTGTTTCTTCATGTGTAGGACAACCTGTGAAAAACATTCTTGGATAACTTCAGATGTTTATGGATTCGCCAGAGCAATAGAAGCATTTGGTGTTGAAAGATATAAAAAGAATGCTAAAAAGGTAATCCACACTGTCTTGATGTCATTTAATTTTGGATGGAACTAATTTGTTTGATTTGTTGTTTTCTACTATGTCATGAAGGCCTTTTCTCTGGTTAACATGTGAATTGAGAGTTATACACCAGTACATGGAATTTGTAAATGTACTTGTTTTGTTGCTAGGAATATTTATAGTGGATATTATTTAAGGAATAAAAAACAGTTTTCCGTGTATTATACTCTGATAAAGACATGCGGGATGTGGAGAGAACACGAGAGAAGCGTAGGAAACCACGATGCGTATTGGAGTGGTTTCCAGCTTCTCAAGTGTTCTCTCCACATCCCAAGTGTCTTTATCAGAGTATAATACACGGAAAACTGTTTTTTATTGCTTTTATAAAATAACTAACTTTTCGAGAGAAAAAAAATGACGTGAGCATGTATTATGCTCTCATAAAACATGGCTTTTTGACCAATCAGAGCGCGCGTAATATCAAAGTTATTTTATAAACTCTAATAATAAGTTGCTCTTTGTTTTAATGTTAGGCATTCAAAGGACTTGAACATATAATAGAAAAGCTTTACATCCCCGAAAGGCCACCACGACCTCCTGCACTACCACTACCACAAAGCAATATGATGGCGTGATGATTCATGTATTGCAACAGATTCCTAGTGGTTTATAAGTTTTAAAAAAAACTTTTGATACGAATTGACAAAATTTAAAAACTTAACACAATATTTTTTGTGCTCAAAACCAGAAAATATTCCTACTTCAAGTGTACAGGGTGATGGGAATTTCCCAGAGGGTGGGTAGGGTCTAAAATGATTATGACTTGGTATATAACTATTCTCGTTGGATCATTGAGATATTTTCTGGAACTGGGAGTTTCATTTTCCATTTTTGCTGGAAATTATTT
This sequence comes from Anthopleura xanthogrammica, assembly GCA_964019055.1. Taxonomy (NCBI): domain Eukaryota; kingdom Metazoa; phylum Cnidaria; class Anthozoa; order Actiniaria; family Actiniidae; genus Anthopleura; species Anthopleura xanthogrammica. Next base: position 17,076,419 of record OZ025206.1, read on the forward strand.
TTTGTTTTGGTGCTTTCCTGCTCTTGATCTAGTTTTCACCCATTGTAAAAAAAATAATGAATTTCAATGTAATGTATAAAGTTTGTATATGTACAGAATACGACACAGAATACAGACATGCAATAAAGTTATTTGTCATGTTTTAGTTCTTTTATTGTATTGGTTTTTGTAAAAATTCTGGTTATTACTTGTTACTTTTATTTAGATTTATATCCATGGGAAAACCTGTGGAAGGCAAGAACTTGCTGACAGTCCAACACAATAAAATGTTTGTAGTAATAGGTCATGTGACCCAGTGACTGCACCCATATAAAGCAGTTGTGTCAAACCCAAAAATTGGAAAGAGCATCTTGATAATAGTAAAGGAAGCATTCATGGTGGTGGGAGGGGTGAGGGATGGATATTTTGTGAGTTTTAAATTAACACTTTTTGGTAGCCCTTAACAAAACTGATATTCTTAGGCCCCAGAATGTCAGAAAACTTAAAAAATATATATAACCCCCAGCTGTCAGGGACATGTCACATTTTAAAGTTAGGGGGGGTTGGAAGATATGTGCTAAACAATATTTGCCAGTGAAAAATACCAGTTTCGAACAGAAAGTTAAAATTGAATACCTCTCCAGGGCTATGATGTAACATGCACCCCAATTGCGTATTTGATTATATTTGCATGGAACTTGTGCATTATAAATAATAATAATTATGAATATTATAGCTTCAACCGATAACAATTTAGGAACTCTGGAGGAGGATCAATAAACCCTTTTCGAATATGGCGTCTATGACGTCAAACAAGAAGAATGAGAATGAGGATGTCGAAAACCAATGATTTCCACTAGCAGCATCTGGGACTGGAATGCCCTGCATTGCAAAACACAATCATTATCACTTACAACAACCAGGACATTCTCGGGCTCCTCGTTTGACGTCATAAACTCCATATTCCAAAAGGGTCTATTGTTTCTTCTATTGATTGATCCTCCTGCAAACTGCAAAAAGTAGTAGTAGCAAAATACAATTGATTCACATGATGAAGTCATTTTAAAAAGCAATAATTTTATATATAGCAGAAAAAGTATACCGAAAAAGTATAAAGGTATACCGTTACCGAGGTGGATATGATATATCTCATATACACCTCCGTAATGGTATATAACCTTTACATAATCAATATAATTTATTCTATTTGGGATAATAGCTGATGTACAGTATAAAACTCAGAATGAAAAGGTCTGTTTGTCTGTCTGTCTGTCATAGTGCATAACGTAGAATGGCATTATATAAAAGCAGGGAGGTGGGAGCAAAATATCCCTGATAAGGGAGCATTCATTTTTTAGGAGGGGGGGGGGGGCGGAGGAATTAGAGGAATCAAACAGAAAAAAAGTGCTAGCCCCCATGGTAAGGAATTGAATATTTTGATAACCCCCCCCACTTCCAAATGTAAAAATTTTCTACCCCCCCCCCCCCCCCTCCAGAAAAAAGACTAAAAAAAAAAGACTGTATTCTTATTCATGACCCCCCCTGGTTCAACGTTTAAAAAAAGTTGACCCCCCCTTTTTATCTAGTAATTTTTTAATGACCCCCCCCCCCCTAATTCCTCCGGCCCCCCCCCCCTCCTAAAAAATGAATGCTCCCTAAGAGCAAATATTTTTATTAGATTTTAAAAAGTTGAGTTAGTAAAAACATAAATATTTATATTTAGTAATCTATTAGACCTGCTTCAGCAGAGGTTTCTTTATTTCCCGTGGACTTCCTGTGTATAGTGGGAGGTAGATTGGTAATGAGGAAACGATGCTGCATTTGCGTTTGCGCAGTATTCAAATTCATGGCGGGAAGGAAACATGGCGGGATATTCAACATGGCGTCCATCTTTATGTCTTATTCGTGATGTTTTACGCTTATTTCTGTGAGGGCGAATCTAATTATGTTTCCTATTAACTTAACTTTACTATGAATCTTTGACAAAACATTTTATAAACATGATTAAATGGAACAAAACGAAGTCAGCTCTGTCGAACTTGGAAAGACTTTTGACTTGCACGATATGGTAAGTTCATAAACACTTCTTGAAGTCTTAGTAAAAACGACTTATAAACACGTAAAGTAGCGTCCAAACATTCTGAAAATTACGGTTTGGTTTGGAATGACTTTTCTTATTCACTCAATAAAAGTTTGCTATAGCCATAAGCCTGACTATTCTCACGTCTTTCTTGTAGTAAGCGTTTGGTTCAAGATCCTTGTACTTTAGAAGCTTGTGACCACTATTTCTGCAGGTATTAATTGGTTTATAATAAGGAATTTATAAAGCATAACAATTCTGTTTCATAGGGTTTGTTATTCATTACTTTAAAAGTAAAAATACAGCAATTTTGAGATAACTTAATTAAGCTTACAAGTTCTTCAGCACTATAAACTTAAACATGTGTCCAAGTGAAACTGCCTACGAAAATACCCCATAGCGGATCGAAGAAAGGAAGGCTCACTGTGTGTCTATGCCCTACTTACTGCCAAGAATTTGTTGCATGCAACAGTTATATCTGGCCCCCCCCCCCCCCCCCCCAAGTCCAAACCCAAAATCCCAAATATGCATACACACATATTTTTAAGCACACAGATCATATATTACAATAGCTGTTATTATGGATGCATGCAAATGAGGCTATCAGATTGATACAATTCTTGTTGTCTCATTTTCATCTCATCTGCATGTTTCTGTAATAACAGCTATTGCTGGTTTGCAATCATCCCCAAGAGAATAAAATAACAAAAGACATAGCAGCATGATATATCAAAAGAGGCTAATGGCAAATCTTGAAAACCAACAATAAAGGTGAAAACTTATGTAACAAGCAGGGCTGTTACCTTAATTTAATTCATATTTCTGAGACATGCTTATTTTGTTATTGTTTATCAGAAATTGTGTAGAAGAGCTTGTGGGCGTTGGCAGTAAATGCCCAGAATGTGGAGCTTTTGCCTGGTCAAAAGACCTGAAAGTCAACAGGCGGTTAGCTGACATTCTATCACTGTGTATATCAATACGGACTACTATTGGAAATAATGACGATTTTGCTGAAACACCAGCAAGTCAAGGTAAAATATGGTTGATGGAGGATAACACAATAATTGTAAATTTGGATAACATCTTAGTAAGAAAATAACCTTGGATCTTTGTATCACATACTATTTTGTTAGCTCAAATACTTATCCTGGACTGAATTTTTCCTTTAGAAACTTGTGGTGTTGATGTCGTGCTAGGAACGGCTTCTAAAAACACTGAAAACATTGATGATAAAGATAAGGATATTGAAACAAGCACATGTAATGGTGATGAAATCTTATTAAAACATAATTGGAATCCTAGTGGCCGAAAAGAGGAAGCAGATAACAATACTGATAACAGCGATGCCTGTGAAAGAGAAGAGTATGATGTAGATTTAGGGGCTTACAGTTCGCAAGAATCTGAAACTGAGGATATTAACAGTTCATTAGAAATGTTAAGTACAAATGATTCATTCTGCTCTGAGAATGTTGTCAATCAGTCAGTAACCCAGTCAGAGTACTACACAAATGCATGTGGTAAGGAGTTGGACATTGTGACGTGCATAGATGATAAAGACGTTGATGCTTCTTTTCCTAACCACAAAAATAATTCTGAATCTTCAAAAATACGTGATTCAAGAACTAACACCTACATTAGCTCAGATATTCAAGACAATAACTTGCAGGGAAAAGGGAAAAAGAGAAAAAAATCAGAAAGTGAATTTGGAATTGATGATACAGGAAGCAATAATTCAACTTTACAAGGGGAAGTATTGATGATGGAGAAAAACACACCAGAAACAGAGAAAATGGATCCCCATGAGAAAAGCATAAATTCACAAAGTGATGTCAAAAAAGACTCTTCATCTATCAAGAAAAAGTGCAGGCTAGCCTTATCTCCCAAAAAAATGTCCCCTTCACCATCTAAAAAGCTAAATATTTCAACTCCACAAAGTAAAATCAGAAAAACGCTCATCACTAGCCCTGCAAGTATTAAGTCTCTAATGGAATTATCCCCAGCACATCTAACAAAAAAGAATAAGCGTGGTGAAGGACTGCTTCACATAGCAGCGATAAAGGTATTTCTGACTCCGATTAATAAGCTTTGGAAATAAATAATACAGCAAATACAGCAAATAAACTCATGCAACAGTATTAAAACTTAATAATGATATATGGGACAAAACCCTTTTTCATGGATTTATAGTTATTGATGGTGTGCATTCTAGCCAAGAAATACATTTATTTCATTAGCAATCTCATCTATCAGTTACTGACGTGCCTGCAAAGTTGTTCACTTTTACTATGGTTCTCAGTTGAGTTTGGAATGACATAATGACAAACCATTGAACCACAGTGTTTAGAGAACAAACCATTAAAATCATTCTTGATTGTCTTATAGGGTAATGATGAGGATGCCAGATACTTGCTCTTGAAAGGAGCAGATCCAAATGCTAGAGATAATGCTGGCTGGTCTCCCCTTGTAAGTAGAAATTTAATGTACAGAATATAGACATTTGTATGCCCTGTGTTCCACAGGCTCTCTTGCTCCAAATTCTTTCCTTATTGAAACCTGTACGACCAAGGAGGGAGAGAGTCTCTGGAACCCAGGGTAAGGCATTTGTAACTAAAAAATATTGTATAATTTATTATTAATTAGACCATGCATATGTATTAGCTTAGGTTAGACTTCTTTTCTGTAGCACAATATATACAGAGTTGTTTTTCAAAGTTGGTTTTGGAAGATGTCAATTGAGGTGTACAGTATCCATAACATTCCATGCACACACACCCTTAAAAAACTTGGTTTTCCCTGACAATGACATGGAAATGATTTGAACTTGGTTTTCCCTGACAATGTCATGGAAATGATTTGACTAACTTCCATTTACTCTTTCACAAAGATGGAGTTATTGAATGAGGGCTTGCCAGTTTTCTTGAACAAATTATTCAATTTTTTATCTATATCGCTCCACAAATAATGCGTTTGTATTCATTCTACTGTCAGCACGAAGCATGCAATCATGGACATGTTGCTATTGCTGAATTACTTTTGGATAATGGAGCAATTGTCAATCTACCTGGAGGTCCTGAGCATGAAACTCCATTGCATGATGCTGTTGTTAATGGTAAATTGCAAGTTGCTAGGTTGTTGGTCAGGAGAGGTGCTTCCCTGCTCACAAGGTAATTCTTTTACAGGGATTATAGTAGCTTTTTTATGCTTAGTTTAGTCTACTGTGAATATCAATATTCTGCGAAATCAGACATTTCAATGGTTTGCAGCTGTCTGTTTTTTTTTTTTTGTGGCTGTCAATCAAAACTAATCAGTCATTCCCTTTTATAACTACTGAGCTAGCAGAATATTGAGAATCACAGTAAGTTTGTTGTATACAATTCTGTTTTCAGGAACAATCAAGGATTAACCCCTATTGATTATGCACCCACTGATGCAATGAAAAGGTTACTGGAACAAGAATCCTCTGTACCAAGTATAACATCAAACAACAAGGAAAACATTTTGCTGCAGAAAAACCTGGTATGTCATAACAAAAAAACTTGTCTACTCCATTTTATTTAAACCAGGGAGGTGGTAAACGCTGATTAAACATAGATTACAAAGAATTGTACAATTTGCTATGGCAACAAAGTAAGTTTTTATGGTTGTCAGTCAAGGTTTTTCTATGACATTCCATAGGTATGTGCCTAGACTTGCTCCAAGTCAACCTCTCTGAGACTCAAAGAGTCAGGAGCGAAGCAAATGTAAAAAAAAAGATAACATAGCGAACGTCAAAGTCTCAAGAAGTTGACTTGTTCCTCTTGCAGGATTTTCATTTGCATTGTGATCCTGGTCCAGGTTGGGCTGCCTGTACTTTATTACACGCACATTAACTAGAGCGGATGGAGATGAAGGACTTTGCGAAAGTCTAGCATGTGCCCTTAAAATCCTTTTGCTTCATGACATTGCCCCTAAAATCTGACGTAAATAATCCAGTTCAAAACATACAGTATGATGGGTCACAGTTATATACCCTGCATATCCAGGGCCAACAAACTGCAGTTCTAACTATCCTCATTTCTGCACAGACTCCAGCACACCAAGCAGAAAAAGTTCTTCTTTACACTGGGCTGAATACAGAACAAAAGGTAAACTTAATTGAGTGTTGGATTTTTTTGGGCATGTTTGCAACAGTGTAATATTAAGATTATTACACTGTGAAATATTATATTATTTAAGAATATAACAAAAGAAAAAGTTGGAAAGAAAAGGAAAGCCTTTTTAAAAGTAAATCATTGTCTTCTCAGGAAAAACTGGAACTGTGTGCGAGTATTCTTGGTGGAAAACTTGTGAAGGAATTCTCAGTTGATGGTAAGTTAACAAAAATATCTTGGATATCTGCCATGATAAAGAAAGCATATCAATAATCCCTATCCAGTATATATATATTGTGGCTGGTGATACTGCTAAAGGCAACTTGTGGGGGATTTCATGCAAATATAATTTTATATCAAGGCATTCACAAATTAAATACTTCCAAATATCATTACTGGGGGAATATGTCTTGCTGGTTAAGTTAGTAGTGCCATCCTGTTGAACTACAGTACTCTTTAGATAGGTTTAAGGGGATTGTCTCCTGATTCAACACCCTACCACCACCTTGGTGTAAAGCATAGTGCTTTACAGGAACAGAATCACCAATTGACTGATGTTAATTAATACAATTTCAGTGACTCACATTATAACCAGTACCAGTAATTCAAGCTTTTGTCGCCGCACCATAAAGTATCTTTCTGGTATCTTGTGTGGCAAATGGATCGTTTCATTTGGGTGTAAGTCTGAATTTTAAAATGATATTCATAATTTATGATATAACTGAGTATTGAACATGTCCACAGAGGCATCATGTTGTCATTGAGAATCAATATCTTTGTTGTGGTCTTCAGTACACTATCACAGTCACTGTATTTTCATTTGAGTGTGCGTTTCACTTACTATTACTTTTGTCATTATCATACTTGTAAAATTTACATGGCTGCCACTTTTACTGAAAGACTTTTTAAAGTGGGCATACAATAATGCAATTGGTTTTCAGTTGTTGATTGTGCTTCAAACTGCTGGCATCACAGTGCCAAGGTCTTTAAACATTGCCAAATATTTAACCAACTGCTTTAGAAGCCTAAAATAATTTAACCAATTAAAAATATACAAAACTTTGACGCCATCAACTTCCAGGGATTACAAAATGTCTGTCAGGCAGTAAATGGGTAGATGAAAGTCCTTATGAAGTGAAAGGAACAAGTAATGCGAGAAGTGGGATTCCACATCATGCAAGACTCAATCATCTACAACAGGTAACAAACCAACTACAGTAACTTAAGTATAAAAAATCTTGAATCTAACAAAATTTCAATCACACTCTTGATTGATTTTGAATTTTCTATTCTCCATAGCTCCCCGGTTTGTTTGATGGTTGCCAGTTTTTCTTTTCTGGAACATTTGATCCCAAGACACCCAGTAAAGAAGATCTTATTAATCTCGTAAAATATGGAGGTGGCAAAATACTAATGCGAGAACCCAAGCAAGAGATTGATTACTCACCCTTTATTATCCAATCCAAATATAACAAGGACACCATGCCCTTGTCAACACTTTCTACTGTAGCATATCATGCACAACCAGACTCTACGCAATATAGATGTACTATGTACATTATTTATGACCCATTGTCACAAAATAAGCAGCCAATGAGGAATGTTACAGGGCTGTCTGTCGCACCTGTGGGATGGCTGTTGGATTGTATCTCTAATTTTGAGATAATAGATGTTGAAAGGTTTTTACTGAAATAAAGCACTTGAATTTGCTGCTTTTGTCAAACAATATTTAGGCGTGGAAATCAGTACTAGGAACTGTACATAATATAATTGTATATTAGTTGTATATAATTATGCAGTGCTATGTAAGTTCTCCAACCAAGTGCTTTTAAAACAGTGCTCTTAAAACTCAAGACTGCATGTACATAAGTGTACAGCTAAATAAAAAATGTAAAAAAAAAACAACTGAAAACATGTAGAAAAATAAAAATATGTATCTCAAGCACAGTCTAGAGAAAATAGAACAAGATCTTTGTTATATTAATAAACCATTTTAAGGGAATCCTGTAAAGAAAAATTGTAGCCCAATGGGGAAGATAAGGCTGTTGTAAATCTTGGACTGCTAACACTCCCCACTGCTCGTGTGGTCCATCCTCGTTTTGTCCTCCAAATTGAGCTGCTGATGTCAATGAAAGGGGTAAATTGCACTATCTTAAAAGTAGTATAGATATGATAGCCATACAATATTCTTATCTCTTGGCAAGTATTTATAATGATGCCCTATTCTTTTCTCAAAATACTTCATTTCTTTGTTCATTAGGGTTAGCCTCACATAGAATATTTATTCCAATGAAGGTACATTGAATTTCATATGTTTTATTGTTGAAGTTGACTATTCCTTTCTTTTCTGTTGGTGTTGGTTCATATTTTGATGCTAAAATACAAGGCTACGTTACTTAGTAAATAAGTTTGTGAGACACAGTAATTTTTTAATGAATTCAAAAATGCTCCAATTCTTTTCAAAGGTTGAACCATATTAACTATGAGGGGTCAAAAACCTAGTTGGGGAGGAAGGTTAAATCTTGAGAAATCCTTACAAAGCCCTTCATTGGACATTTCTCATTCAGATACCATGATGTTGCCTGGAAAAATAGATTTTTCACTGCTTAGTCTTGCATTCAACCATTTCATATTTCATGGGAAGCATGGGTGGCATAGCGGTGAGAGTGCTTGCCTCTCACTAAGGCGGCCCGAGTTCGAGCCCCACTGGACTCGGTGTCATATGTGAGTAGAGTTGTTTGTTGGTTCTCTCCAGCTGTGCTTCGAGGGTTTTTCCGGGTTCTCCGGTTTTTCCTCCCTTCTCAAAAATGAACTTCTAAATTCCAATTGGAATGCAGTGGAGGAAGAGCCACTCTGTGGATTCCACTGTTAATTCTCATTTATTATTTTATTTATTTATTAACCAAGTATAAACTAAGGATATTATTTGCATGGATTACAGCACTTTCCAATCATATTCAATTTACCATCATGACAATAAGGTTTTGGTGGACCTCAATCAAGGTGTTTCCATGACATTGTAGGAAAACACAAAGTTATCAAGGCATGTGCCACGTGGAATGTTTTGGAAACACCTTGATAGACGTCCACCAACAAAACATTCTTTATTGCAACAGCAAATTGTACTATTTTGTGCATGTGATTGGAAAGTGCTGTAAATAAACATGACACTGTGATCAAGGTCCATGTCCCCAGAACATAACATGTAGGCCAAACTTGTTCTTAATGTTTATTGGCAAACTTTAAACTGGTTTACAAAAATAGCAATGAATAAAATTAAAATGATGTAACAAATTACTTACAATCGAAATTCTTATGAAATTGTACAAAAGATAATTGATATAAAAACTAATCAAGAATTGTGTTCTACTGCTGTATTGGCAGACTAATACTATTGATTTATTAGAAAACAGAACATTTCTAGAATAATTACTTAATCTGCAAGTCTGTATTCTAAATTCGTATTGGTTCATGAGCAAGTAATTTTGATATTTAAGTTATTTTAACTAATTTTACTTAGTTCAGAAAATATCCATATTATCTCCTCTGGTAAAATTTTCTGTTGCTTCCCTCCAGTTGTGGATATAGGTTGGAATGTTTAAGGGGTACCCCATAACTCCTCTACTGGAAAACCAGTTTGCTCAGAAGTATCACCTAACCATCGTAATCTTCTCTTCCTTCCCCTCCTTCTAAAGTGTAAATGCCCTCTGGCCCCCGTCCCCTAGCCCCCGTCCCCTAGCCCCCGTCCCCTAGCCTCCAGCTGATGATCAGGATTAGGGTGTCTAAGGGAGTATTATCTAACCATCCTTAATTTTCACCGAGGTGTAAATAACCTATTGCTGGGGATCAAGATCTGTAAGGGATAACCCCTAAAACTATCCCACTGGAAAACCAGTTTGCATCATTGAACCATCATTATAAAGTGCAAACATTAAGCCCAGGAAACTTCCTCCATGGTGAAGAGTATGTATGGATATTTACTGTAACAATAGAGCAAAATTACCAGTATTCACCACTTTCCATACATCGGTTCACTGGTCATGTAAACAAAAAGCATTCAGTTGAGGTTGCAAGGTACAAATTTCAATAATCCTTCTAAACTACTTTGAAGCCTCGCTTGAGTGCTTTGTGTGTGGCCAGTGAACCGATGTATGAAAATTGATAAATCCAATCACAATACTTTATATAATCCTAAAAATCCTAATATAAAGAGTACATGTATTAATTGGATTATGGCTACCATAAACATCTGCAGTAGTTTAACTGAATGAACTTTTAAATGAAATTTTCTAAGTATAATAATAGAATAGAACTTTCAGCTTTAAATTTGGTGTGACAGTAAGCATTTTATTTCAAATCGTGACATTTTCCATTTCATTTTATTTATTTGTCTCCAACTTAAAAGAAAGATGGCATGAAGTGGAAAACATTTCTCTTAAGCTGAAAAGATCTATCTTGTTGGACACCCCCTTTTTTGTAACAGGATCGCAGTTAGCATGAATGATACTGGACAATAGTACTTTTAAGAAATTGCTGGTTTCAATCATTTCCAAGAGACTGAAAAAACAAAAGATACGGCGGCCATATTGGTTTATGTAACAAAAAAGACTGATTACAAACTTTTTGTAAAAAGTCCACCAAGATGGCAGCTATTATAATATGTGAAAACCAGCAGCTGGACAAGTTTTGAATAATTCCCCTCAAATGAAAATAATTTATTCTAATTTTTTATTAATCAATAGTTATCATTATTAATTATATCATGATCACTCTAAATTCACGATTAATTTGGATCATTTTTGTTCACATTTTTCTTGAGAAAACTGAAGCTGTCCATTTACTAGTAATTGGATAGTTTCTCTCAGCCAATCAAAACTCAAGTAAAACAATAGGAATTAGCTTTAAACCAATCAGCGCACAACTTATGCTTGTTGGCTTTGTTTACTTTTTCCTGGATTCAGAATGGATCAAGGAAGAAAAAAATTGTTCTTTGTCTTTAACAATGTTTTTTTAGTCAAAATTATGAAAATTTCCTTAAGGAACTGCAAAAAGCTTTTACTAGACTCCTAGAAGTATCTTCAGAAAATTTAACACGCATGCGAGAAGTAAATATGGACAAAAAGTCACAAAAAAGTTGTGTGACATGGATGAAAATATTTGACTGCTTAAGTGTTCAACTGCTTGTGGAAACCAAAAAATCTCGCAAAACATTGCATCTTCACCACAGAAAAGTCTCAAAAGTACTGAAGTAGCCGACTGTTGGCATTTAGAACCTAACGATGAATCTATGTGCGCTGTCATTGGTTCAAATGGGTCATGTGCAGGATGGATGTCAGACGATATCCTCCGTCTGAAGTGATATCCATCCAGTAAAAGAAAAATATGTAAAAAAGAAAAGAAAAAACACGGAAACAAAGAAGGTTTTTACAAAAAAGTGAGAGTGAAAAACAAAGAGTGGTTGAGAAAACTTCGCCAGCAAACATGAAAAAATCAACAAAATATGCTGTAAATGTCTTCAATGGTAAGCATCCATGTTTCATGAATGAAGTTTTTGGTTTGTTTTCGAAATTGTTTTTTATAAACTTAGTACTAAAAACCAACAAATAATTCGGCAACTAATGTTAAACGATAGAATTCAATGTCAAGCAGCTTTCATTTACCAAAATAAGATAGTGTTTTTACATCCAGCTTGGAGACGACAGAAATATTTTTTGAAAAGTCTGGAGATGTTGAGTCAATGCAGTTTGCTGAATCCAATTCCAATAAGTCGTTGGGTTATAAAATAAATAAACCCCTTCTGGCTCATTAGGAATATCGGCTGATAATGTCCTTGGATGAGAAATGGTCCTCAAAATATCAGATTTGCCCTTAAAGTTTCACTTCTTGGCCAAAAAACTATTTCTCATCCTCAGTCATTATCAGATGATATCCCAGCCACCAGAAGAGGTTTATTTACTAAATAGCCAGACAAGAAGCAAGGCAATATTGTTATATTTGAACTATTTTCTAACTTTTTATTTATGTAGGTTTTTATGATCATGAGTTGGTCATGATATAATTAATCTGCAATAGGACTACATGATGTCCAATTTGGAAATAATTGAATTCAAAAAAAATTCCCCAAAAAATTCCTGACTGCCAAATTGGACTCGGGTTTTTCATCCAATTATTTCCAAATCGGATAGCATTATATTACCTATACTAATGATTATTTATTAACTTGTTTTGGTCAATTTGTACATTTATTACTGACAGGGACCGTGGAGGGGGAGGGGCTGGTAGGGCTATAGCCCTACCACTTTTTCCCTTTTCCCATACTAGTCTCTCACATTTTCCAATCTTAGCCCCACCATTCTTTCCGAAACTAGTCTCTTATAGCCCCACCACTTTTTAGGGTGCTCCATGGTCCCTGGATTAAGAACACAATTCAAAGCTTCAGAGTGGTTTTTATGAACCCACAAAATACACTTTAGCACATAATTTTAGCACTAATACACTTTAACATTTTCGGAAGATAATCCACTTTGCATTCCTGTCCTTTGTCTTTGATCAACTAGCATTTGAACAAAAAAAACTAATAAACTTAATTACACCCTAATAATATGCCCTAATAATTATGCTGTAAATAATATGAAACCAAATAATACAATTTATTTCATGGGTTAATGAAAACCACTCTAAATGCAAATCAACGTTTGATTAGAAAATGCTAATTAAAGTATCAATGAAAGTTTAAGGGGTTTTGAAGAAAATAAGTCCTAACTACTGAAGTATTTAAAGCTATCAATAGTATTAGTAATATGAGAGAGAATGACTGACTTGAGTATTGTCCTTGATGGATGAAGACATCATGAAAGTGGTGTGTCTGGTATAAAAGTAAACTTGTCGAATGCTTCACCCTCATCAGCTTCAGCAATCCCTTCAAGGTGATGGCTTCCTGATAATTAGAGAATAAGAAGAAAATGAAGCTTGCATCAAAAAAATTATTCTCTTCAGCAGCTAATTAAGAAAGTATTAATGTTAATTCCTGAGGCAGCTCAACTCTGATCTGGCACCGCCAATGAATCACTGATTTATGAGAAGAAAATATGTACACTATGTCTTCTCTGATTGTAAAGTGATTTTCCAGGTGTGAATGTAGTCTTGAGAAAGACCGTTGTTGGTGGTGATCAACTGATGTGTTGACAACCTGAGCGGAAGTCATCTTCAGAGTACAGTGAGGAATGAAAGACAGTCAATATTAATAATTATAATTATTATAGTTCTGGTGGTGTGGTTGTAACATAAAAAGTAATTAGTCGGTGTTGTATAGTAAGAGTCGTATCGGTGTTGTTACAAGTAGTAGACTATTGTTCTTCGTTCTATCAGAGATAACATTGATATCAATTTTAGAAGTATTGATAATGAAATACCTTCAGGTGGAGTGAGTCTGACTGGTTCACTAGTGAAATCTTCATCAAAGTTGGAAACATCTGTTTCAGACTTGATAACTGGCTTGAATGGAGGTTTTATCTAAGAGTATCAAGTTCAATGACCATTACTAACATTACCAATTAAAATCATTAAAAAAAACTAGGATAAAAATAAATCAACTTTGTTTATAGAGGAGAACACTTGAAAATTGATGAACTAGTTGATTAAAGACATCATAAACATGGTCATCCAAGCCATGCCACATGAAGGTCTAGATCTAACCATTTGCAGTGTTGGTCTGGCCAGGACTTGAACCACAACTTCCCACACAAAAGTCTGATGCTCAACCGGTTGGCAGTAAAACTCTGGATTCCTTTTCATCCTAGTTACGTAATAAGTTTTTTTAAATAAAAAAACTCACTTTTTTGTTGTATAAATCATCCCAGTTGATGCTGTCAAAGAAAGGATGTTTCATTACTTCCTTGGCGTCGTCGGCCTTACCACCTAACCTGATAAAACAATCATGAAACAAAAATAAGTTTATTAATAAGCTTACTTGGTGAGCTACCGGTAATTACTTTTATTGAATTTCAGTGACACTTTTTGAGTGATTTTTGTAAATCCATATCATGAATTAGCCAGTTAGTACTTAGGAAAAAATGGCTGCTAAACAGTTATTCTGTGCTCACTATTTCATAAAATGCCAGACTGTCTAGAAAATTATTAACAATCTAGCTCAAAATAGTTCTTACCTTTTTTGTGGATCTTTGTCGAGTAGTCCTGAAAGAATGTTCTTTCCCTTTTCTGATAATCTTGAGGGAAACTTTACATCTTCCTGTAGGTAAAGAACAATTCATATTATGAAAGAAAGCTGTATTAAAAGGACCTCTAGATCTGTTGAAGTTACTACCACATCACATACCACTATTATTATATTCTTTTCTTATCTTGATTCCGTCTCACAGTGTCAAATATTATTACAGCTAATTTACGTCACGCTTTACCAGTACCATAAATCTGAGACTTCAAATTTTATTTTCAAGACTTCTGATATTTACATGTCAAATCTCAGATCGATGGATGGCTCCGATATTTTTAAAAATTCCGTTAAAAATTCGGTTTTGGACCCGCTATCATGAATGATTGTGAAATATTTTCCAAAAGAATTCACTTCCCAACCACATTGCTAAGTACGTATCAGCTTGAAAATATTTATTCTTGAAATAAAAATAATTTGAGTAGCCAGAGTTTTGATCGTAGTTGGCGCCATAATTAGCTGTAGTATAATAATTATACTATTATTGATATACTTACTGTTAGGATGAGTTCAAAGAGCACTTCATGATCTCTGTTATAGAATGGCAGTCTGCCACACATCATCTCATACATGACCACACCTACACCCCACCAGTCCACACTACGCCCATAGTCATTATCTTCTAACACCTAGAACATCCAAGCAAATTTTAGGGGATTAGAATAAAAAATGTTCATGCATGTTCTGTCTAGTTCTTGTCAAAGGTGGTCTGGCCTCTGAAGCTGAGGAAGCAAAATTACGTGACCCCATAATAATGACAGTTAAAAAAGAAATAAAAATTTAATAACATTACAGTGAGGACAGTCGAACCATGAACACTTGATATCTTTATATTTTTTATTTTATGAACTTTCTACTGCTTCAAACCTTCTGAAAATGAAGCACTGAACTCAAATAATGTTATTGTTCAATTTAAATAAATCTTATTTCCAATCCATTCACACAAGGGATAAAGTAGAAAAAAAGTATGAAAAAACCTCAAAGTGTTCACGGTTTGAGTGTCCTCACTGTCAAAACCAGGGATAAAATATGTAACATATCATAGACTGTAAACATTATGTTAGGCTGTTAACTGTGTACTTCATATATTTGCTGTTACCGCTTTGCGAAGAAATAAAGTAGAAAACGCTAACACCTACTGAATAACAGATCCAGTTTGGCACTGAAACAATATCAGACTGAGTATTCATTAATCTCAAGTCAAAGGCAAAGAAAACGTACCTAACTTGTGACAGTAAACTAATTATTTCTTGTTTTTACAGTTATACAATAAACATTGTTTTTTAGGATTGTGTTTGTTCAGTAATAAATTAACTTAAAACTTAAAGTTATAAATTAATTAAGAAATCAAATGAATATCAAATTAAAATCAAATCAATAAATTTAAGAAGTGTCTCAAAATATGTGACTTCCAAAATCATATAAATAAATAAGGTTTTATATGATTATGTCGATTATTACTATTGTACAATATTAGGACCATGATTGTACTTTACTCAGACTACAGTATACTAACCTCTGGGGCAAGATATTCAGGAGTCCCACAAAATGTTTTTGTTGTAGCTCCATAAGAGATTTCCTCTTTGCATAAGCCAAAATCTGTGATTTTTATATGTCCATCAGCATCCAGAAGCAAGTTTTCTAGCTAAAAAAGAACAAATACAAAAACATTTAATTAATCTGAACCTTTTAATAAAACTTCTAAAAAGAATGGCTACAAGTTATTAAAAACATGACTTTTCCCAAAGTGCGCTACATATGATAAAGAATAATATGCACTCGAAATAGAGAAATGGCCTGTCAAGTGACAGCAAGCAACATGAAGATGTATCAGACAAGATTCGAAAAAGGCATTTTGCGACTATAATTAGTCTACTACAAGTTGGAGCAGAAACAACTATTTTTAAACTTAGAGTGAAGTCACTAAACCTGTGAAATATATATTAGACTAATACACTTTAGTAGACCCTAATTCCATTGTTTTCTTTTGTGCCTATTTGACTTTTACACCTTAACAAGCAATTTAGGTTTAGTGACTAGTTTCTTTTTACAAATAATTTTCCTGTTGGAAAATTACCAACAGTAATAAATTAACTAAAACGAAAATTCAAATTTTTAAGCTTGTAAAATCCTGATGGAGATTTCAACAGATTAAAATAAGAGAAATGCCATAGGCACAGGACTTAAGAGCTAACCTTTAAATCTCTGTAAACAACTTTATGGTCATGCAGATACTTGATTGCTAATGTCATCTCAGCACCATAGAATCTAGAACGGTCTTCAGAAAAGACACGGTCCTTGGAGAGATGGAAGAACAGCTGCAATAGAAAAAAAAACAAGTATATTTTATTCTTTCAGTGATAATGCATGAAGCACTTAGACAAACTAAACTCTGATGTTGAGAATTCTAAACCATAGGTTGTTCCAGTTCCAGTTACTACTTTTATTGTTAAAGTGCAACCCAGGAAGCTTGATTCTCGTTTGGAAACTACAGTAACATTTCAATGGCTGTCAATCAAAATACTGGGAAGGAATTTGAGTCCACTAGTTTTATTCATATTACAGCTGACGCTAGCCAGCTGTGTTGTAAATGATGTTATGTTAATTAATATATATATCATACCTCGCCACCATTGACATACTCCATCACAAATATCAACCTGTCAGAGGTCTGAAATGAACACTTTAATTCCTAAAGAAAAAAGTAAAAAATGCAGAATTCATATACTCATACATATTATTATGTTTTAAAAAAAAAACAATATTATAATAAGATTTTTTTAAATAGCAAATATTTGACTGTAATTATGTTAGACTTCATTTTTTAGCATATTTGTATTACAGCGCTACCCAATCACACAAGCAAATTGCAGTCGGGACAACATAAGGTTTTGCTAGACGTCAATCAATGAAAGTGTTTCTGACATTGTCCCAAAACAAAAAGTTATCAAGGTACATGCAACGTGGAATGTAGTGGAAGCGGCAAGCTTGATGTATTGATGCCCACCAAAACCAACTTCATCGCAACAGCAAATTGTACGATTTTGCACAATACATGTCATGTGATTTAATTTGGAAGGGCTGTAACATATTACAAAAAACATTGAACTATAAAGATTCTTTTTAGAATAGATGCTGGAATAATTCACATTCAGAAGACCCTTTATTTTGTTTCTGGATTCCAATCAGCTTTGAATTTCATTACCGTATCTGCTATAAACGATGGTCAAACACTGACCATCATGTAAAGTCATATATATTTGCGAATACTGATCAGCTGATGAACATTCTCTCAATGACATCTAGTGAAATCAAGCAATTGTTTTCTTTTCTTTTTAATGGACAGTAATATATATACACCTGTAAGCACCAACTATTAAATTTTCATTTTATAGTTAAATATAACTTGGCTTATGAAAGCTAAAATGTTGATCCTTACCGTTAAGAATGGATGTTTTGTTGACTGAAGAACTCTGTTTTCTGTGAGTGTGTGTGTAACCTCATCCTTTGAACAAAAAGAACTCAAGCCATCAGTAAAGTCATATTAATATATCATACAGGAGAACGTCTATTAAATGGCCACCATTATTGGGGAATAGACCTTTTCAGATAGGGCAGAATGTTTTCAGTCCATTTCAGAACACATGTCATTCCCTAGAGTATCATTTCTTTGTTTAACAGTTGCACTGTGTCAAGAGAAGACATGTGAATATGGATACAATTCAAACAATACAAAGAGAATGATGTGTAAGTGAGTGGTCTGAAATTGGAAAAAATTATATGCCAGAGCCACAAGGTCCATTGTCAAGTGGCTCCAAAATAGAGGTTGGACCCTTAAAATAATATACCAGTAGGTACAATCATAGTGAAAAAACCCTTACTGGGACTTTGACAACTGGCTAAATAAAAGTTACCTAACGTGCCATTGAGAAACACTGTTAATAACAGAAGTTCTAATGTACTCTACAATTTTTAATGATGGATGGATGGGTGGGTGGGTGGATAGATGGATGGGTGGGTGAAGGGATGGATTGGTGGGATGATAGATGAATGGATTGTTGGGTGGATAGATGGATACGTGGGTGGATAGATGGATGGATAGATGGATGGGTGGGATGATAGATGAATGGATTTTTGGGTGGATGGTTTATTTAGTTTTTGGTAAATACAGTACCTTGGCAATTATAACATCTTTTTTCAATATCTTGAGAGCACATATTTCTCCTGTGCTTTTCATGCGTGCCATCATAACCTTCAAAGGAAATTCCCTGGTCATGAATATATACTTTGTAGAATATTGAAAATACAAAATCATAATTACATTGATTAAGTGAGCATGTATACCTTTCCAAATGTTCCTTTACCAAGCACTCTTAGCATAGTGAAACTGTCCAAAGTCTGAAAATCACAAACACAATGAAGGTTATTATAAATTAATTAGTGTTTGCGAGATTTATAGAAAAACAGTATCATGTGCATGTTGCTATGGTAACCCAGGAAAAGTATAGAGCGTTTTCACTCACATGACAAGGCAGCCATATTGGTGTACCAAACAATAGAACAGTTTGTCTCATAAAAATAGAGTTCAATTTCCGGGGGATAGAAAACATATTGTTTATAGGTACACCAATATAGCCGCTCTGACGTCACGTGAAAACGGTCTATAACATGTTTCAGTCTTATTTGTGGAACTGGTATGTTCTGGCTTAAATGCTCTGGAGGGTAGAAGGATTCACTAAACATTGTTTATCAATAGAAATGTACATGGACAAAAAAGTGAAATCACCTACCAGTTTTGAGTCTAGTAGCTCATCAACGTTAACTGTGCCTTCAGCACTCTCTTTTAACTGATCAGTAACTTTTTGGATAGCATTGATCCATTCTTCTCTGTTCAACAAGAAATTAAATAATTGCTATGAAAATCTACTGTAGGTTAATAAAAATATTGCAGTGAAAAAGAGTGGTCAAAGATTATAAAACTCGCACTCTTAAAAACCGATGAGTTTCATCAAAAATGTATCAACATGGTTGAAATCTGTGTTTATTCAGCATTTAGAAAATATAAACTTTTATAGACATTAGATGAGTAGTTCTTGCGCTACGAGGTATTTAGTGAACATGGTCAAGAAGGTCCCCTGATACCTTAATATTTAACTTGTATTGTTGCTCATAATAAACAATTATTGGATCAAGTTCAGCATGATATCGTAAATTATCAAGACCAAGGTTGTGTTATCTGCCGAAGCTGTAGGCTGAGGCGGATAAAACGGCAGAGGTCTTGATATTTACGATATCATGCTAATACCGAATTCAATAATTGTTTTATTATACATTTTGTAGACTAAGAATATAAATTTAATTCTGCTTTCGAAAAAATAACATATTTCCATTTCCATTGTGACCTTTGAACACTTCGAGTTCACACAATATCAGGGATTGGCTGAGGGCTCTTGGCCAATCAGAAGTGAGATAGTGAGTAAAATGTATAATAATATACCATATAGACATACCTTTCCTCGTAAGAATCTACATGAAATGTCCTCTCAACAAATGTTGTCCATTGCAGACATCTAAAATAAAAAAATAAAAAATAACTAATTAATAACAAAAGAAAGTTAGCAACTAGTTGGAGTTATATTGATGGAAGTATATAAGTTGAACACTGTGGTTAGACTTGCTTCAAGTCGTCCACTCTCTTTTCCTCTCCCTGTTCATGATCATGGATGTAAAGAAAATTTGGCAAGCATGAAGTGCAAGGGTATTACAAGTGATGAAGTTGCGAGTGGACAACTTGTTTCCCTTGCAGGGATTCAATTTCCGTTTTACGCCAAAAATGTCGCCAATCCAGACGTAAACATAGTATTATATCCTAAGGTATCCATTCCATATCCATTCCAGAGAATTGCTTTCTCTGATGCCATTTTGATTTCAATCTGGTCTAACCTAATCTAATTGAAGGACACCTCTTCAGCAAGGCGTTCTCATTGGCTGTTTGATATAATTTATTCACTGACGGAAAAACTTGTCAGTAAATTTGTCGCGAAGCAGAGACGAAAAGTCCTTGCAGTCCCGCCAGCCAAAAAAAAAAAAAAAAGGGACAAAGGACTTTTGGAAAGTCTACACTGTGGTATTCAAATAAAGAAAAGCAAAATTATTTTTAGGACAAGAAAATTTATACTTTTAACCATTACCTTACTAAAAATGTATTGGGCTTTGGTTTGTCAACCTTTAAAAGCTGACTCTCTGGAAAACAATAAAAATAGATACATCACAGCATTAACATATTGGAAGTATAAACCTTGATACCTCCAAGATACATCACTCAAATCTTATAAAAATATTTTACCATTCAACTATTCACTTCATGTAGAATCAATACTGAAAATATTGAGTTAGGGTTTAAATTTTATAGGCACTTTTAACTAGTACAGTTGTATTATTTGACAGGGATTTTGCTTCTGTCAAAGTCACAATAGTGGGGTATCCATAATATCAGCTAGCTAGGGTGTCTGTGAGGCGAGAGTTGACTATATGTGATTGGTGACACACAAGCATACTCTCGTCCATTCAACATTGCTAGGGGGAGGGGGGTAGTTTCTTCTTAATGGAATTGGGCTTCCTGTGTTGTCTGTGTCTTAGGTATTTGTTCACCAGTTGTAGTAACGTGATCTATAGGACTATCTTTAAAAGGTCTCCTTTTTAAGTTGGAAAGCACTTTTTTTTGGAAATTCTTGGGCTACTGGGGTTCTCAGATCAAGTACCCTCTGTATGAGAACTAGGGGAGAGGGTAGGGAAGTCCCCCAAGGGAATGATGTGTATATTTTCTATCACATAAACTTTAAGATAAACGTTTCCTAACCAGCTACTGTGAAGTTATTCAGAGGCACAGCATCTTTGCTCTTAGGTATCTCTTTGTATCCAATAAAACTTCCATCACTCCACAACTGGAAGTATCTAGGTCGCCAGTTTTTGATGTATTCACCTGGAATCAACAAGTATGAATACTGTCACCTTCAAGGGCATTACTAGTACTTGTGCACTTAACAAATATGTGGCCCTTGTTACATGATCAAATTGGAATTTAGAAGTTTATTTTTTTGGAGGGAGGGAAACTGGATGATTGATGACCTGGAGGTAAACCATGGCCTTGAAGCACAGTGGAGAACCAATTAAAAACTCTACCCACATACGGCCCAGGACTCAAACCTGGGTCACACTGATGAGAGGTGAACACTCTCACCACTATGCTAACCATGATTTAAGACTCAAACAGTCTAACGTTTACTTAAGTAGCTATACAACTTCAGTTATATATTTCACATGAGTTATTAAAATTCTGAAGTAAATTCTAAATCCTACCTCTTTTCTGGAGCCATCCAACCTTTACGATGGTAGCTCCTGGAGCAGGACCACTTGCCATTTTATTAGTTACGAATCACCTGGGATTTCAAATGGTAATCAAATTTCAAATAGTTCATTTTATGCACATGCATGCATATATTAATATGCATAAATTCTGGGAAAAAGGTGACGATTTTCGTTTTTACATCTATTGTAAGAAAAGCATTCCTCTCATACCAGGGGTCGACAAATGATTATACTTAATTATATGATTAATAAACAACAAGGCTAGTTATTACATGTAGCTATACTAGGCCAATAATGGTGTATCCCGAAGAAAATTGAAATAAAATCAAAACTTGAAATACTGGATTCAATTGTCCCAATAATAATGATAATTATTTACATTTTGGTTTCTATTTGAATGCAATATGAATTTTCCTTAGATTTTAACTCCAAAACTGTGCGCATTCTTATACATAATGAAGACAAATTCTGTTGGATGTTATTAATGCGAGAACGGCCTATAGGCTATTAGCTGGCCGGAAATGAAACATTGGTCAAGATCAGAACCAAGGCATATTGACTTCCTAGTCTAAAAAAGCTATGGAAATAATTTGAAAAAATAGCAAAATTTCAGTGCTTTGAAATTCAAAAGTTTTTTTACAGACAATGTTTATTTAGAAAGTTATTATTGTCTGATATGGGGTGACGTATGCTCGCTTGAACACCGTAAGACAAGTTTCGCTATTTTGGGTCCTCGCCACGGAAGACAATTACTTTGAAAATTCTTAATTCCAAAATATCAAAATAAAAGCAACTGTTGCTTAACAGACATCAACAGTGATTAATAATGCAGTAGCTTGTAGTTGTTATTACTTCTTAAAAGCCTAAACTACAAAGTTAACTTAGTTTTAAATCTTGGACTTCAAGGCGATACGCAATAGTGAGCAACAACAGTGAAGTATAGCTGGACTCGTGATAATTTAGAAAACTAGCCTAACGATCTAATCATTATAACCAAAACTATATTCATCATAAGATCCAAGCCAAGGGAAAGACTTGATAGTTTTCTTAAAGCCCAACGGGAGTTGTAACAGGAAAAAATCAAGGCGAAAAGAACAGGAAATTCTAATGGAACTCGTCCATGGTATTAATCTTAAAATCCATGGTACAAATCAATATTTACAGTAAGTTTTACCATCAATAAAATGTTCGATCTGAGTGAAAGTATTCATAATGACAAGACACATGAACCCATACCTTATGAAAGTAGTCAGTGTTGGAGTATCCAGGCCAGATAAGGGGTAAAAACTCTGTATTTCTGACACTTCCTACTCCCTCTGCTCTTTCGAAGTCTTGGGGTTCCTCGACTTGAACAAGACTCGCCCCCAGACCCCAACCAAGCCTACCACGGAACTTACTCAAGGAATGCTGAAGCTAGGATTTTCCTATCAAAATAAACTATTCCAAGAAATCTAAAAAATATACCATAATTAAATTTAAAAAATAAATTATAGATCTTTTTTATCTCGGAAAATTACGTAAATTTAAATTGAAAAAAAGTCTATGAGTTTTTAATGAATGGTTTTCCTGTGTTCATGTGGACGCGCTTTGATGGTTTAGAATAGGGCCATGGAGAGAATCAATGAAACGGCGACATCTATGCAATATTGACCAATAGAATGTTTCGTTCAAACAAAGTTTCTTAGGACTCGCCAAGAATGGCTTGCTTGAAGATGCTGCAGTTTTCATTTGGCGCCGAAGTACTAGTATCCTGGCAGCGAAAATGAGGACTTTTAGAAGGGAAAGGAATTCTTTTATTTGCTTTAGCTTTATATAATTTTATCACCAGGAATCAAGGAACGAAGAAACGCCGTGGAACGATGTTTCGTAGAGTGAAAGTATTTTTTTTTATAGCTTTGGTAATCGGCGTATTTTCGCTGGTGTTCTTTCTCTATTCAACCCGAACCTACTATGGAAAATTGAGTCAAACTACTCAATACTTTGCTATCTTAAAGACCAATTTTTCAAACCAAGGAAGTCAGCACATAGTTGAAAATAAACTAAGAGAGTATGTTTTGAAACTAAGGAAAAATATTACTTTTACGGGTGGAACAGTGCATCCTTCGGTGAACAACGATGCCTTCAAGGTGCTTTCTACACCAAATTCCAAGTCCGAAGAAAATCCTTCTTCCGCATCAAATGGAGGCGATAAAGTAGACCAACTTATACAAAAATCTTTAGAAAAGAGTAAGCCTGAACTTCATAGCGAAGGAGATGAACCAATTGATTCTAAAGATGATCCTACTACACCTACTACACCTACTGATGAACTGAACTCTGAACAAGAAACAGAAAGCCCTGCAGCTCCGTCTGCTGTTAGTAAACAACCTTCCAATGATCCATCCGATGAAGAAGACGAGGACCTGGAATTATGTCCTGAAAAGCCAAAATCGTTAAGTAAGTATAAACAAAAACGATGAGTGATTTTCTTAAAACTAGTAAAAACTCTTATTTTAAGGTCCCCAGACAAGATAAGCTTACTATGGTTATTAATTTGAAGGTCTGGAATTTATCAAAATGAGATTTAAATTAACTTATCTCTGAAAAAATATCATTTCACTTCGAGAGCCACAGTTTCTTGAAATCAGATATCTTAATATCAGAAAACATATCATCTCATTTCAAGAACCACAATAGCTTGCACGTGTAAATATTGCTTATCTAGTGAAATAACTCCTGATCTTATAACATTAGTATAGAAGTATAGTATTTTTAACCGTTAGGGTACCTAAGGGGTTTGCATAGGAACAAAATTAGATGCATAATGGATGGGACAAACTATGAATTTAATAGTTGCTAACGCCTTTGTTTATACGCTGTTATACCACTAATTACGAAGATTATTAGTAATTGATGTCTGGTTAAAAACAGTTCCTAGAATAAGGGGAATGGGGGGGGGGGGTACTCTGGGTTGTTTCATACAGGGATGCTCCGTCTGAACTCTTGACCCCTTTACCCTTTTATATACCAAATTTCAGCAAAAAGTTACCCCTTTTATATACCTTTTTGCCTGAAAAGGTACTCCTTAAGTATACTTTTGAAGAAAAGCTACCTTTTTATACTATAACTCACAAATTTCCACCCCTTTTTTTACCTGCAGCCTGAAAAAGGTACCCCTTTCGGGCAGAGCATTCCCATATAGGCCATTATAGGGAGTACCCCCCCCCCCCAAGAGGAATGTTATTACTGGATATATTTCTACTATTTTATCTAAAGCTTGACTTCTTTCAAGTACGCCAGAGGCTGGCCCCTTCATTGCTTTTACAAAAGTGATAATTGTTATAAGACTCATTGGGTATCTAAAATGTTGGAACTTCAAAAAGAACTCTGTTAGCAAACTTAAAACTTGGTTTCAGTGTAAATTTAGAAGAACAACCTGCTTGTCATTAGTGGTGTAAAATGCACTGTAATGACTGGTATTACAGTATTACTGCGATTCTCACTAATCTGCAAACTCGGACATTTCAACAGCTTGTTGTGAAATTGGTTTTTCGCTGTCATCAATCAAAACTAATCAGTCGGTATCTTTTATATTTGTTACTGGCAGCAGTGGAAAACCAAATTCCAACAGGCAACTCGCGACTACCAAGTTCACAGAATATTGAGAATCGCAGTAAGATGCAGATACACTGTGCAACTTTGCATGCAATATTGCTGAAGTAGGATCGTTTTCTACTTCAGCAACATTGAGTGCACTAAATTGCATTGTGTGACATGGCTCACAACATCTATTCCCTGCAACATTGTGTGCAATGTTGCACTCTGTGTCCGTAGCTTCAAGGAGTGTGAAAATGCTTAAACTGATAATGACTGTCTGGTGGTTACTTGTTGGAACTGCATTGATGTGTTAAATACTTCAAGTAAATATAATCTTGAATGAAACTCAAACCCATTCTTAAAAGTTTGTAACTGTAATTGTATGGCAATTTCCAATGTTTCCCCTTCGCATTTTACTCCAATTAAGGACTAATAGGGATTTTAGTGTGATATCACTTGTATGGAAAAATCGCTTCTCGGTCCAGCTCTATAAAGATTTTTCTTACTTTTTCTTCAAAAAAAAAAGGCAGAGATCATTGTGAACATTTTTTGCTTTTATGGAGAAGTACATTAATTTTGAACTTTTTCCAAAGTGTTAAAATTTCCTTCTTATTTACTTGTAAAAGATATTTAAGTGCAGTAAAACATTTGTAGCTGGTTTTTCACTCAATTTTGCTCCTGCTTGACCCTCAGACTTTCTCATATACACAAGTAAATTATTAATTGCTCTTTTGTTACGATAGCTGGGCCTCTATATGTGAATCAAGTTATACCAAAAATGGAAGAGCTTGAAAAACATTTATCTGAGGCATATGGTGGTTGGGTGAAAAAAGGTGGAGCATGGAGACCTTCTAATTGTAAAGCAAGAGTCAAGGTATGCTACGTGTTATTATTTGATAATACAACTGTAAAGAGGTTAAAAGAGAGGGAATAGACCTTTTCAGCTTTCTTCTAGGAAATAACTTTTTCATTTTAGACAACATTTCATTATCTTGGGAATAACATTCTTGGTTATCTTCTCAAGTAGAGTAGAATATTAGAGTAGAACGTTTTTGATTTTATTTTTACCCCTGCTGCCAGTCTATGTGTAAAAATCTGAACTCTTTTTATCCTATTGTTTAGATAATCTAAAGAATTATTCTAATAAACTCTTTTTTTCATCTTCGCCTTTTTTTTAAAGATGGCACTAATAATACCATTTAGAAAGCGATATGAACAGCTGGGAATCTTTGTTAGACATATGCATCCAATGTTAAAGCGACAAGAATTGGACTACAGAATAATAATAGTAGAACAGGTAAACTTATCGTTATTCATTCTATTCAAGTTAATAGTCCCCTTCACAGTTCTTACACCATCTTGAAAGATAGCCATGCCATAAATTGCATCGAAGCAAGACAAACAGTACAGTATTCAATGATAGAGACATGGGAATAATTGTCTAAGGTGTAGCTGAATGAATTGACCTAAAGAAAAGGTCTCCATCATTGCAAGCTCACCATTCTCGCTTCGATGCTAAGGCACAGCTAGTGGAAATCCAGGGGAGGGAGGGTCTGAGGGCACTAGAAATTCAGGGGAGGGGGCAGGTCAAAAGTCATGTCCTCAATAGGGGAAAAAATGCAACTGCCCATTGAGAATCACAGTAACTGATGTTCTTAATTTTCATGTTGTATTTGTAGTCTGGATCTACGCCCTTCAACAGGGCAATTCTCTTCAACATTGGATACAAAGAGTCTTTAAAATTTAAAGACTTTGACTGTTTTATTTTCCATGATGTTGATCTTATTCCTGAGGATGATCGTAATATGTACAACTGCCCCACATCTCCTCGGCATATGTCAGTAGCAGTTGATAAATTTAATTACCAGTAAGTGGTCCATATCCATTATTTTTATATGTGGAATATTGTGGAATATTCTAGTCATTATGGTTTTAAATAATTATATATTTTTTCCTTGCTATTGAATCACATCAGCTGTTAAACAATAAACATTTCACAAATGTATTTTTGTTGCTATGTTTTTTAGCAAGCATGTGGGGCCTTGGACTTTTAATTTTAGTACTGATCTAATTTTTTCAATACTTTATTTATGTAGCCAAAGTTGGATTAAGCTGATAGAAATTTCCTATAATTATTGATAATAAGAAAAGGAAAAAACCCTCTGTTTGTGCCTTTTTTCTGAAATATTTCTCAATTAATATGACTTTAGTTAAAAGTAAACATGGTAAATGGGTTCTGAATAGGTGCGTATGAATATCATCCTATGAATAAGCGGCTCTTTCTTGGCATTGCAGGATACCTGAGGCATTCATGAACACAATAAAACAATAGCCAAGAACAAAGAACTTAGAATGAAACAATACCCTGCAATACAAAGAACCCTAACCTTGAATACCTAATAAAAGACGTAAATAAGCTAGCTTTTTATCAGGACTATTACATGACTTAGCTTGTGCTCCTGTGAGGAGTTCTAAGAACAAAGAAGAAACTCATTAGTATAGAATATATTTACATATTAATTATATCATTTTATTGAAGCTCACAATTTTGTTTTTGTTTTTTCTTGGATAGATTACCTTATGCCTCTATCTTTGGTGGAGCAGGATCTTTCAAAAAGAAGCACTTTGAAGAAGTTAATGGATTTTCTAATAAATTTTGGGGATGGGGAGGTGAAGATGATGATCTTTATCAGAGGTAAGTCATTCATATTGCCCCAACAAATATTAATTAACTGGGAAATGATTAAAGATTTCATTAATTAAAGCAATTAGATAGTTTCATGCTGTGAGCCAAGTGGTTTGTAATGACATCCGGCATGTTCTTAGAGTGGCAGGGGATATTTCTACAAATTTCAATGATTTTTTTCCCCATACAAAACAGGTTGGGTCAGTTAGCTAAACATTCATTGTACTTTCAGCTGCATGACCTGTTACCATGCCAACAATAGTCAATGTTTGAATTAGGCAGTATAATTATGATTACGCAAGGTAGCCAGTCAACGGACAATGTCCAGCCAGAATAGCTGTTATTACGGATGCATGCAAATGAGATATTTTTTTGTTTTAAGAATCGTGGCAAATGAAAGATTGTGACTGACTGAGATCTATATGATACTAATTCTTCTGTCTTATGATTGGCTTCATCCCAGTTAGTGTGCCAAAGCTGAAATGGCTCTTACATCTAGTAATGAAAGTTCTTTATTTTCCATTGTGATGGTTATTTTTTTTTCAAAATTTTTATTCACTCTTGATGGTAATTTTTATCAAGATGGCTCTAGTTTCAGTAGGTGTATGTATAAACTTTGTAATTAATCTTCTTTCATGATGTCTGTCTGATTTTCAGAGTTGTAGCCAAGGGACATCATCTAACAAGACCATCCCTTCAAATTGGACGCTATAAAATGATTAGGATTCATCACCATCAAAGTTCTAAAGCTGACCCTAACAGGTAAGATTATAAGGAGTTTTAAGGCAAATATATGGCGGCCATCTTGAATAATTATGGGATGCTGAAGGGGCAAATGTATAAATATTTATAAAGCAGAGTGACAGGGTTACTTTCTCAAAAAATTTTATGCTTTCGTGTTTCACATATTGCTCCAACTACCAGCAAATTCAATTCATTTGGTTTTTATATGTGCTTCTCAGTGAATTTTTTTACATGAAATTATATAAAAAGACACCCTGACAGCTGTGCATACTATAAATTTTCCAGTAATAATTATTGCCCCCTCAGAATCCCATAATGTCTTACTTAAAACAATAGAATTCAAGATGACCACCATATCAGTAAAAAGGTCTGTTGATTGTTATGATAAATACAGTGAATAAAGTAAAGTAATATAGTTAAGTTCTGCCAAATTGCACCCTCATTGGAACGTATATGTACTCAACTGTTTCGCCCCTTTTGCACCCTTCTTCCATCAGCTTAAATTCGGTTTCAAGGGTAATAAAAGCAAGGAGGTTGAAACAAATATCTGAGATCCCAACAGGCAATATACATGTACATCCTGCTTGCAGCTGATTTACCAGCTAAACAGCTTGCTTCTTAAAGTAAACTAGCACATTTAAAATCAATAATCATAATAAAAAGATGATAAATATGCTAAACAATTTGAATTTTAAACAAGATTTTTGCATTTCTAATTATGGCTGTCATAAGAAGCCAAGACATCAATGACTCTGTTTCAAAACTGAAGTGGAAACTAAAACCACACGAAACAAGGTTTTGGCCTACTTTCGCATCCCCTGAATGATGGCTCAAAAGCTTGGGTAACAGTATTTTGTTATAAATACATGAAATAAACCAAATAGAAAAATATAGACAGAGTAAATTTTTATGAAATCTACATACAACGAAATCCTCAACCAATTTGGCTATAGACATTAGATCAGTCCAAAGTTTTATTTAATATATATTATATAGTATTAGTTTCAGTCCACAGTTCTGATACGTAATATGTATAAACTGCATTAGAATTAAGTTTTACTTTCTAGAATACACAGATATAGATTTGAAATGAGTATGCTGGGTTTCTGTTCATGTTTGCAATGACAGAAAACATAAACTGTCATCTATATTATCAAACTCAAAAACAGCCTCTGGGCAGAAATATTTTGAGAAATGAAATTGTGCAATATCATTTTCAATGATTTCGGCATTTTGAAGTTTTGATCATATCAAGTAGTTCACTAGCCTTTCACGACTTCCTTACTTCTTAATGTTATTCTTCACTAAGTCTGATTGTCACTGTCGTACCAGGCAGATGAAGGGATTTCATTAAAATTTCAAACAAATGAATGGTTTATTTAATTAAGTGACAATATCAAAAAAGTAAAAACCTTCATTAACAGTATGTACATATGGAAAGTAGATGCCAGAGTTGGCCGGTTGCCAGCTTCTTATGAAATCCCTGCAGATGCAAGCACAACATCAGGAACTTTTTTTCACTTACAGCATAGAGAAGCCAGACTATGTACACGTACATGCATGCATGTATTTGTAGTACTGATTCCTGTACTAGCATCAGCTGTAACACCAGGATTTGCGCTTCATTACTTTGACAAATAGAATAAACTGATGCGTAAACCCAAACTCTTTCCCTTCTTTACATCAGGTTTGATCTGATAAGAAACTCTGCAGCTCGAATGGCTTCAGATGGCCTTAGCTCTCTAAACTACAAGGTACTAGAAGTAAAGGAGCAACCTCTGTATACAAGGGTTACAGTACATGTAGAACAGTCAATGCTGCCAAGTTAACACTGGTCAATGCTAAGAGCTCTTAGCTGTATGCATTCATCAGTCTGCAAAATTCAAGGGAACAAATCCTGGCAGCAAATAGAAACAATTTTCCGAGCAACTACAGAATACCCCGCCAATCATATTCAGTAGTCGGAACTCTTTGAAGAACGAGGCATACAACAATAGAAATCATAGTTATTAATATGTGCATATGATTGGCGGGGTATTCTGTAGGTATACTCAATTTTCAATTGATATTTTATTTTTATTGTAATCCACATCATCAAGCATGAACTATGTTCCCAGCACACTTGTTTTCATATACAACAAAAAAATAGTGTCTTAGCATAACTCAAATGAATTGTTCCTAACAACAAATTGAATAGAAAATGAACTGTATATGCATTCAGAAAGATATTTCTATGAAAAAAACGTTTTGTAAATATATTTATAATTAGAATGCATTGCTTGAGCATAGTCGAACACTGAGTAGGGAGAATTGCAAATGGCATATTTTTCATTAGATTTCCCAAAAAGTGCAAATAAGAATTTTTAAGTCATTTTAGATAATAATTATAATATATATAAATCATCTTCACTCTGTAAAGTCAAGAAGTACTATGGAGTTTGAAGACTATAGCAATAAACACTAAATTTGTGTATGTGGCTTGTGCTGTAGATTTAGTGTTAGTTAAACTTTTTTTGTACTTTAATGACCCCCTTCACTGGCAGACTGACCTCTTACAGTGCATTTCACATAACTTTTGCCCAGCTTTTTCTGAACTGTGTTCAGAAGTTCAACTTAAACTTTGGAAATTCAAAATGAAATTCCTGTTTCTCTTTGAAACTAACATTATCTCGAATTCAGAAATTCATTTAGAATGCCTTACAAACTTAATTTCTGATATGGACTTTATCACAAAACAAGGTATTTATCTCTAATAAGTATGCTGGATATGATTTTGGGGGCATTTGAGGCTTTAGGCAATTCTAGCAAATACTAAGTTCTAGATGTTGCCAAGTTCAGGGTTCACTGAACCTAGTTCACTTAGAAGTTCAGAAGTATGGTTCCTACTTGGAAACTTCCCAAGGAACTTTGGAATTGCTGGGCAAAAGTTAAAATGTGTAAAGCACTAAGTATTGTGCATTTTCAACTTGTACCTACAAAATAATGTATTATGTTATAAGGTCTCTCCAGACTTCATATCTATATACCTGGCCATTGCTTATGCACAGAGCTTCGCTCAGTCCTTTAATTCATTCTGATGGTGCTGTCACATTAGCAGAGCCAAAACTTGATAATTTTTCATCTCTTCCATGTGAAAACCCATAAAAAAAGTAATGTTGTAGTAGAGTGCTTACACTATGTCCATGAAATAAAATCTAAATAGTTACTACCTAATAGTTTTTATTTAGTGACTATTAGTCACTATCACTCAACTGGAACAGCTTCAGTAACAATACACAAGGGAAATCAAATACTCAAGACAATAGAAAGATAATACTTTATTTAATAGAGGCATACTTTATTGTTACTGAAGCTGTTCCAGTTGAGTGATAGTGACTAATAGTCACTAAATAAAAACTATTAGGTAGTAACTATTTAGATTTTATTTCATGGACATAGTGTAAGCACTCTAAAATAATGATAATGTTAACGATTATGATAAAAAATAATGCACTAATGCAAAAACAAAACAATTTTTTTTAAATTATTAGAGTGCTTGCACTTATTCTGTCGAACAGCAGTGTATTGTTTCACCAGTGTTATTTACTACACATTGGTGCTTATTGTGTTACTGTTTCACAGATATAGTGTTTGCACTCTACTGAATGATATCATTAATAACACTTTCTATAACTGATTTTAAATAATAAAAATTCTTAAGACTTGGGTGTTTGAGAGATTTTGGGACAGGGTTTTGTTTATATGTAATCATGGTTTCTCGTTCAATTTGGGATTAATTTGCACGAGTGTGTTTTTCAAAGAGTTCAAATTGCACGAGACCATAGGTCGCATGAGTTTGCATGTGCAGAAACAAAACATGGCTGCTGCGTGACAAAGGTCTATTAGTGTCAATAATTGTCTTACGCTCCAGCTGATCTGAAAAGGTGACGTAGAAATGATGTCACTGCAAAACTGTGGTGTCATGAAACCTGCAAAAATTGACTTATAGACTTGTATATCTGAGAAAAAAATCTAAATTTTCAGGAGGTTTTTGATATTTTGTATACATTTACTATGATGTTCATTATTGAGTGAGAAAATAAAACAATGAAATAGACATGTTGAGTAACTGGGCTACTGAGGATGACAACTTCCCCGGGGTACTTCGGGTCATTTCATACGGGGATGCTCTGCCTGGACTCTACACCCCATACCTTTTTATATACCAAATTTCAGCAAAATGGTACCCTTTTATAAACCTTTTTGCCTGAAAAGGTAACCCTTTCATATACCTTTGAAGAAAAGTTACCCCTTTTTATACCAAAAACTTACAAATTCCCACCCCTTTTCTATACATGCGGCCTGAAAAAGGTACCCCTTTCAGGCATAGCATCCCCGTATATTCCATTATAGGGAGTACCCCCCCCCCCCCCCAGGACACCTCAGTTTTGCAAATTTTTGGCTAATATTTTTCCTCAGATCAGCTGGCTACTCATGAAGAAATACAACTAATTTGAATAAGAAAGATTTGTGCATTATTTTGGTATTAGTAATACAATAGTGCCATCATGCAAACAGCCTATTAGAATCAGTTTGACTTTTTATCTTACAGTGGGGCTAAGTTACGCAACTCAAGAACAAGGATGTTGAAGGATGGTCTTAACAGCCTCAAATATAAAGTGCTTAAAATAAAAGAAGAACCAATGTATACAATAATAAATGTTCAGGTCAATGAAAGATGGGTGTAGACCTGTGCTTGCCTCAGCTTCAAAAACATCCCTGATTCTTTAAATAAAAACCAAGTTCAAGTACAGATTCGAGTTCCAGGAGATCTCTGTGGTTTTTGTGTAAACTGAGTTATTTGACATAGTACGGCAGTAATCATAATATTGTTCCATGCAGTCATCAGGAAATAAATGTCAACACAGCCAGGACCAATGTATGTTTCATTCCTGTTGTGATAATCTATGCAAATATTTATTCTCTTTGGTGAAAAATGTATTTTACACTACTTCTAACGCTGCATAACATAAACTTTACCATAAAACAAAGAAATGATACTCAAGAGAATGAAACGTTCTAAAACTGAAAAACATGTCCAAACTAAAATGACATAAAAATCAAGTAGCGTGGCCAACCAGGATCAACCAAGCTAGGCCTGATTCATGCATGGTATCCATACTCAAGAGAATGAAACATGGTCTAAAACTGAAAAACATGTCCAAAACAAAAATGACAGATAAAAATCAAGTAGCGTGGCCAACCAGGATCAACCAAGCTAAGCCTGATTCACACATGGTATCCATACTCAAGAGAATGAAACATGGTCTAAAACTGAAAAACATGTCCAACCTAAAATGACAGATAAAAATCAAGTAGCGTGGCCAACCAGGATCAACCAAGCTAGGCCTGATTCACGCATGGTATCCATCTAGAAGCAGGAATTGGTAGTTGTATATTTATACTTATTTAAACCGCATATTGGGTTTTAAATGCTAATACTGTTTGTAGTATATATCAAATGACAAACTGTAGGGTAATATTTTGAATTATTTTAAATTTTTTAATGTCTCATTTACATTTTTGTAGTAAAAAAGATAAACACTGCTCAGACCTAGAACTCCCCACATTTTGTCCATCTCAGTTTTTTTAATTGCCATTATATTATAAGTTAAATACAGCTTGTAGAGAAGATTGCATATGACTGTAAAAAACTATGGTAAGGATCATTGCGCTGTATGCCATGTCACGCCTTGCCATGCTTGGGTCAACTAGTGCAGAGTGTGTCCAAGCATTCTGATTGAGCGTTATAATTATTGGCTTCATCAGTGTTTTGTGACTGTGGCCAGCAACTTTTCACAGTCATACATAACCTACTTTGATCACTAGTTACAGAAGCAGTTGTTCAATGTCTGCAAACAAGTATACTTTTTTACATATTACTGCTATATACATAAACATGCGAACTCGGTAGCTGTGAGCTGCATGATGAAATTTGGCTTTTCGCTTCTGTCAATCAAAAATAATCAGTCGGTACCTTTGTCAGGCTGGTGACAGTGAAAAACCAAATTCCAATGGGCAACTCACAACTACAGAGTTCACATGTTTATGAAAATAGCAGTCAAATAAGTATGTAGTTCCAGAAAATAAACTAACATTAACCTCCCCATACCCACTGAGGGTTCCTGTGCATTGTTTTGTTATTTCTTTCTTCTTCTCCTCAGCAGTACAAATCATGACAAATGTCAGGACACTGGACTAAATAAATAATCTTTCAAACCCTGAAACTACTCCCCAGAGAGCTAGATTATTCAATGCTAAGGGCACTCAAGGTTATTCAAGTCAAAGTACAGTACCTCCCTCCTTTACAGATATCCTTAGGGTTGTCACAACTCTTGAGGGATGACCCTAGGATGTCTGATAAGGGGAAAACTTGGAAGTAATGCATTTATCTGAGACTATGATATAATAATTATGCTTGCTGAATGTACCTCAATATTATATTGTCTGAGCTAGGCTTACATATATGTAACTAAATATCCTTGATTTGTTTTCTAATGTCTATGTTGTAATCAGTGTCCTTGATTGTTGTCATGTAAGGTTATTTTATTATAATAATTAAATTGCTGTTTTTGTAGAGTGATTCCTTTTAACCTGGAAATAGGTAGTAGTGTTAGGGTGTTAGTCAGAACTGGCCAGCCAGACCAGTTCAAACAAAAAGAGAATTCTGTTATTAAACAGAACTGTCCAGCCAGATCAAGCAATTCCTAAATGGCATCCACTATTCTGATGAAATGTATATAAAAACATAGGGAAATTTCTCAAGAAAAAGGCCTCCCTTTTACGTTGAGCTCTCTGGCCAGTCAGTTCTGACTAATGGGAAGCACCCTTAGAGTGATTTTACTTGGCCTGTATAGGAAGCATAATATATTATTACCAGTAAACACTGATTCCATTGATTTCTTTTGTTTTACTTTGACTGTTAGTTATACACCATTTTTTCATAGGATAAATAAAATCACTCCATAATCATAAGTCGACACTAGTTTTAAATTATTTTTGTTTTTGTGACACATGCAACCACAGAATTCAAATTAACTTTCTTAATTTATATGTCAATCAATGACCTTTCTTTGGCTTGTAATGAACCAATGATGCGTCTCAATGAGTTATTCCACTGATTCAACCAAATACAATGGAATTTGTCTTTCTAATTTACATTTATTAGAATATCTAATTCAAGGTTAAATGGAATCACGCTAAAATTATTGCTTGCACAGCATTTTTTAACTTAGGATTCACAGGACACAGATTCACAGAATTTCTGGAGCATACCAGAAACCGCATACCACCATCCTTTATCATAATCCAAGTGATTTCCTTACTATCTGCTGTGCAATATCATTGAACTTTGTCCTGTTTTCTCTCCACATTTTCTAGCATTTAAACATAAAGAGAATTAGTAAGCTTTCAATTCCATAATGAAATAAGTTCCCTGAGATAATAGAAACTATCCGAAGCTCCGACAATAGAAAGCATAATTACTGGGAAAGGGTGTGTAAAATAGGGATAAATGCATACTTTTATGGACGTGTTGTCAATGAAAAACTGTAGGGGTCAAAGACCAATCTACAAGTTTAGCTGTCCCTTCTGCAACAAGCGCAAGTTTAAAAATGCACTAGATATTCCAAACAATTTTCCTAAAATATTCTTACCGATGCATCAACATTTGCTCCACTTTCATCATTTGGTTCTGTAAAATGGAAAATATTGAGCTTAGGTTTTGGACAAGTACAGTATGATTGTTGCTGTGATCATGTCAATTCTATTGAGTCTGTAAGCAGGCTAAAGACTTAAGGTGCAGAAATGTGAGCAACTTGTTATGCAACATATTGCATGCAAGTTGCAGAATAAATGTTGCTTTGCCACCCAGCTGTGTGCACAACATTTTTGTTGCACGAGATAGAAGCTCTTTCTTCTCTCGGCAACAAAGAAATTTTTTTGTGCAACAAGTTTCTCGTATTGCTGCACCTTCACTCTTATGTCTAATAAGTTTCTATCAAAGTTACTTCATACCTGCTAGCATGCTTACAACAGACAGAAGTATTTTTTCTACAGACTGGACAGGACTCCATCTCTCAGCACTGCTTTCATATCCCATGGGATCATCTCCAGGAGCATGAAGGATAGAAATGCAAACTCTTCCATCGGGATACACTAAAAACAATAAATACTTCAGTTTGCACTGAATTCGAACCCTGAAACAACTTCTGTGTTGATTAGTCAGGGTATGGCTAAACTCACAAACTGAATTGGAATTTAGCAGGTTGGGTTTGTGAAGGGGGGGAAAACCACTGAATCAAGGGGCACCAAACAAATTCTGCTGACATGTGGACATGCGCTGATGCTGAGTCCAGAAATCTAAACTAAGGCACAGAATTAAGACTCAGGCAAATCTAGACCACTCTAACTCTAGCTCGCATTACTAACCAGTTTGTTATAATAACAAAAAAGGGACAAAACCACACTACTTTATAGAGATGATGGCTGTGAAATGATATTGGACACGAAAAATATTTGTTCAGCCCCATCATTAATTCTATAATACTTACCATTTGGATGAAACATCTCCCCTACAAATCTCATTTTTGGTGGGCTCAGCGGGTAGTCATGAGGGAATGTCAAGCGGGTGGTGAATACGCCCCCTTCAAATGATGTTCCTTCTGGTCCCCTATACAACAAATTGTGCAATTAATATTTCATCATTTATATTTATTATTTATTTATTTGAGAATTTGCCCGCAGGCTGGTACTGTGCAATAGGACACAGGGTCCCCTTCGAGGTACACTAAACCAATTCCAATCCCCCTTAAGATTCCCTATCCCACAATCAACCCAATAAGAAATCATTGGTAAAGGCCAGACACTGAAAGGTAGCCGTGTCTTTGCATCGAAGCGAGACAAACGGTGAGCTTGTAATAATAGAGACATGTGAATAATTCTCCAAGGTGTTAAAAAAAACCCTCTATCATTGCAAGCTCACCGTTTGTCTCGCTTCGATGCAAATGCATGGCTACCTTTCAAGATGGCGCAGGGGACTGTGAAGGGGACTATTCATTCACTTCACAAACTTACGATATCAAAGCTTCCCATTCAAAGAAATTATCTTCTGCGATAGGACCTGTAGTTCATCAAAATAAGGCTGTTAGAAAACTTCTACGTAGCGAGATAAAAAAACAAGTGATAACCAACCAACCTGCTATGATTCCCTCTGGAGGATTGAGAGTTAGTTCTGTAAGTAAAACAATTTTAGTGTTTTTATTATATTTATTAATTACCTTTTAGGTAAGCTTAACTTAAATATTCATCTATTCTTGTCAGGACGAGAGTTTTAAGATTCGAACGTCTAGTTTTTAATGTCTTTAAAATTATGCAGAGGATCGATCACTTACGTTTATATTCGGCCATAAGCCTTTTTAATGCCGCTCCTGCCATGGTTCACGACTAAAAAGTTATTGGTTCAACTACCAGCCGATCAAAAGTTCTTTTCTTTCTTCGTGTGAGCAGCCATCTTGGTTTTTGGTATGCGGTATGCCTTGCAGGCTCAACACCACAGGAATCCCAACAAACACATAAAGAACATCATCAAGTCAACAACAGTACTACTGTCATCATTCCCAAAAAGTGAACTCAACAGAACTCAACTAGTTACAGTTAAAACTAAGTTGCCTCCACTAGATACTGTTAAGGAATCCGACAGTTAACTTAAACCTTTTGTGTTATAAGTTTGAATGTCTGTGATATTGGCTGTCATTTTTAATAACCAAGAGCAGGGCAATCACTGTACAATGTTCAGGTGTAAAAAAAAATCCATTCGTTTCCTAAGAACATTTCCAAATTGTCAACTCATGGAGGATAACATAACCTGTGTACCAGAGTGATATTCTAGTTGCACTTTAAAGATATTAATGCCAATGTTTTTTCTACAAGATGGTAGAAATAAAGACAGGAGGTAAATTTATACAATTTTAGTGCTAACAAAAGGGGTTGCCTGATGCGTGTTAAGTTACTCCTCTTTTTGACATGGTATATATATACAAGTACATACATACATATGCAC
Organism: Anthopleura xanthogrammica; assembly: GCA_964019055.1. NCBI lineage: Eukaryota > Metazoa > Cnidaria > Anthozoa > Actiniaria > Actiniidae > Anthopleura > Anthopleura xanthogrammica. Next base: position 17,115,311 of record OZ025206.1, read on the forward strand.
GGGGACTCCCATATACATGTATGCCTCCTTGGTACAGACCAATACAAAACCATTCACATACTGTTACAAAAGAGATGGATGGGGAATCATTCTCACCCTTGATATCCAGTAGCAGAGTCCAGAAAATAGAGGTTTCGTTCAACCCACGGGTCAGAAAAGGTTTGACACCGGATTTTGATAGTACAGGACCTACTGAACAACCCAAAGTAGTTTTTATGGTTGAAATGTGGTATAGGTTCCGAGTTAAGGGGGGTTTTGTCACGCAACTCCTGATATCTGCATGGAATCGAGGCTGGTCACTTAGTCAGCTTTGTCTTCTCTTTTTAATTAAAAAAAATGTTCGAAATAGGAAATAAAGTAAACCATCAATGAAATGAAGTCATGCAATACAATTTTAGGGGTAAAGGGTGTCACGTGACCAAACACGTGACCCATCTTGGGACAAAATATGCCAAGAAAATATGAAATATTCAATTTTAAAGCATTGTTAAGACCATAGTTTAAAATTGACAGGTTGTTACTCTCTTTTTTATTCTTCTAGCTAGTATGCATTATTTCAGACACTTAACACACGTTTTTAATGTAAAATATGGCCACGACATGGCTTTTATGACAGTGTTAGCGCCAACATGAAAACGAGGCTAGTAAATTGGTTGGCGTTTTCTCCTCTATTTTTCAGTAAACTTTGATCAAAACAGTATTGCAAGTTAGGCCTTGATGACATGAAGTCGTAAAGAGTCATGTCAAAATTATAAACGGGAATCACGTGACTGATCACGTGATATGACGTATAAAGGTAAAGATAAAGTAAAAGGATGTTCAAGCATACAGTACTTCTTTGCTTCTTAAGAAATATTAAATCCATTGAAACTTAGCCATTCTACACTCCAAGCACAAAATGTTTACGCTCAAATGGAGTCATCTAAGTGGCTCCCTTCTGAGTCGCTCTCTTCTGAGTCGCTCTCTTCTGAGTCGCTGCTGTATTGCCAGAATAGACCATTAGGATTTTTACACGTCGTCTCGTCTGCCATGCAATCACAGGCCTCTGTGCAAGCAAGACCAGTATTTTTGCAAGAACAGTTGGTGCGACATTCTGATCTTTTGCAGTGACAGGTGGTTAGTGCCAGTAGACTTTTTGGTGCAGGTTCCTTTGTCATTAATACTGGTTGTAGGACGCCATCTTCCATTTCCCACCCATGACCCTCTGGTTGAGGAAGATTCTGCATAGCAGTTAGGCTTCGTCTCCAAACACATGCCTGGTAGTTTGCACGCTGGATGTGTTGTTGCAAACTGTCTGAGGTCGGGGGAAGCTGCTCATTCTTTTGCTTTTTCTGGCAGAAAATTACATATCTCCGTTCATCTGCAGTGTCTGGAGCCTTTTTTGAACATTGGTATAGGTCACAGATGAATGCCTCACACTTTCGAGCAGTTGTTTCTTCAAGTATTGGGACTTGGCCTAGCAGGCTAAGACTTTGCTGGTGAATATTGCTTTGTTTTAGTATATCCCAGGCCTTTTTCTTCCCAACACCAGCCAGAGCACTGTTCGAGTCACAGCCAGTAAGGGCATGGAAGGCTGGAAGAGCTTCACAAATGGCTCGGCCCAATGCACGGTAGACATCGTGTACTGGAATGTATCGCAGCCTATCTTTTACACCCGTCCTAAACCACAATTCATCACAGGTTATATTTCTATAATGCGCAACACCAAGGACAAGCACGTCGGTATCGGGTGACTGGATAACAACTCTCCGCTCTGCTTGTGATACATACTTGGTGTGCAGTAGTAACCGCGTGTCTGCCTCCTCGTGGTCTGACTTGAGATCTGTAACATCTCTACAACAGCCTCTGGCGATGAGCACACATCTCTTCCCATCCTTGAAACCTCCTCCGATTACCAGTTTCTTGTCCAACGGTAACAGCTCTTGCCCAAGCTTGCACAAAGAATGAGTTAAGAAGTCACACAGATTAATCTTGTTCTGCTGGTTGGTGATGTACTTTCCCCATTGCTTGGGCACGGGAGTGGAAGGGCCGCCAATCTGTACTTCAAGGGCAGTTGTTGATCCTCTCCTTGACCGTTCTCCAGCTTTGATCGAGACTTCAAAGTACTGGTCAAAAACAATATGAACTTCTGTGCAGTTGCAGCTGTGAAGGGAAAGTGGTGCTGTGAAGATGCTGAAGTACTTTAGTGACAGATCACCAAACGTACTTGCTCCACCAGACTTGATCATTTGCACTACTGCCATCCCGTCGATGATATAGATGGTCTGTAGAAGTGATGCAGGAAGCGTGGGAGGGACATTGACCCCTTTCTCCATGATAGACATCAGGACACTCTTGGTTGTCTTCCTCAGACTTCCGTCACAATGTGCAAGTGAGCACGGAATTGGAGAAAGCTCATAGCTAAGAACCTCCCTTAGATTAATCTGTCGAGCATTGGCAGCGATGAGTAGCCTTCCAAAGAGGTCCCTGTCGGCGTTAACAGTGATAAGCTTTTCGTTTGTAGCTTTCACTTGCACCTTCTTGGTTATGGAGCTGAAGGTCTTGACTTTCAGGCTTGGAACAGGGTCCCAAAAACTTATTTTGTTGGTGTTGATTCTTTTCTCAATAAACATTTCCATTTGCTCTCTGCCTTTTTCAGTGCTACTGACGAGGATTTCTGCAACATCCATGGGTAAAACAATACCAGTGGCAAAGTTAATGAGAGCATCTGCATCTTCGAATAGGTTGCTCATTAAGCCTGAGGTGAAACAGCTTACCAGTTTCCTGACGTCATCCTCGTCCCTCTTTACTCGTTTGGGCGCCGCTTCCTTGTGTGTGCCTTGCTCGGTATTTTGGACTCCATACATGTCCTTTAGAGCAGTGGTTACTGATGTACGCTCATGGACAGATAAGAACCACCTTTCAAGGGCTGCTGGACTTTGCGATATCCCCACAATTCCTCCTTTAGACTTTGAATCAGCATTTATGGACTGTTCGAGAGCCATATCAGTCCACACTTGGGAAAAAGGCTGACCGGAGCGGCTAACAGAATGATCACCCACAGAAAACTCCTGGTATACGCGGGGATGTTTTGTCTGGAGCTGATGCATGTCAGCAAGGTAAACGGGTAACCAGCGAGCATAGTTTGGTCTGTCCATGGCAAAGAAGTGTGGCACCATCGTTGCAACGGCGGAAAGATGTAATCCCCAATTCCCAGTCCTTTCTGCTTTGATAAATTGCAGAAGAGTGTTGACAGTAGAACAGTACTGTTCCCAAAAGGCAAACATCCTGGATTTGGCTCTTGCTTCTGATACAAAGACTTCAAACAAAGCTGTAAGATCAACCAGGTCAGCTTCTAGGTCTTGAACCTTTTGGGATATGTTTCCCTTGTTCTCTACGACGCGGACTCCATCTGCAATCTTCTGAAGGACATCTTCTTCCTCAATGTGTCTGTAATAATAATAAATCCTTTATTTATTTAGTCTGTATTGAACAAATGCCTTCCACATCAGACGGAAAAAAGCCTCCATTAACAACTTGTGAGCTCTGACCCCACGATTGTAGGACTTGCCTTTCATAAGAGCAGCCGTCGTTCCAGCAGCGTATACCCCAGATTCTACAAGGAGATCGTCAAGTCCTGAGTTAAGGTATTTTTTCCCGATCAATGAGAGAAAATTTAGCGCAATGTGGAAACCTCCCATGCGAATAACAACATTAGAAAATTCATCAGGAAATCTCCATTGAATTTGTTTAGCTTTGATGTAAATAAGAAGATCAAAGGTGATCACAGTGTCTTCTTGGCCCAAACTCATGCTGATCATCTGGGCATGTTTGAGAACAGTGTATAAGGTACTAAATTCGGTTGAGTTGCCATCTATCATCGGACAGTAGCCAATGTTAGTTTCTCCTGGCATGTCTGGAAATAGAATCGAATTGAAACCACTCCATCCTGGAATAGGCTGTTTCTCTATTACTTCTGCACTTGGGTTTAGTCGTAGTAGTTTCCAGATAACATCGGTGCGACTTGCTTTTTTGAAGGCGTTGTTCTCTCCTTTGTACCACTCCTGCTTGACTTCATCGATATAGGCGGTAACAACAGGGCGCCTACCATGTGCAGAGCAATCTTGCAGCTCGTAAACGTTTAAACTTGTCTGCAAGGATCGCCGTCTATTGCTATGATCTGCGAGAGGTTTTGGCGGTGGAAATGGACCGAACGCTTTTCGTTGGTATACTACCATGGTGGTAGCGTGTGTGGTGTTCTTACCATCTAGAGTTTCCTCGTTTAGGTCATTGTTGTCAGCAGCGAGTTGTACAAAAGGACCTGGTGATATATTGGAGGGAATCACTGTTCCATATTCTTCGGTTTTGGCTAGCACTTCTAATGCAATGCTCGTGTCTACAGCCCGGACCTCATCGTAGGAGCAGCAATGGCCCATCCTGTTCAAGAGTGTTATGAGTTGTCTTGATGACGTTAAGTGGTAAACAGACATAGCCAGACTTATGTGTTTTGGTAACTTTACACGACTGTTTGTGCAGCAATGGATGATGTCTTGTGCAATACTCAAAACCTGTCGTTCTTCTTCTATGTTGGTACACGTGCTTGATCTGTCTAAGCCTTTCCTTTCAACCTTGCCTTCAGAAGCAATCATCAGTCGTATTAGCCAATACAGACAGTCAGGTATCACTTGCTTTGTTGACTCTAAACTTATGTCCTTCAGATCGAGAGGCCTTGTACTAATACCTTTGCATTTTCTTATCTCGGCTCTGATATAACTTGCCACACGAAGAATATCTTCTTTCTTCACTTCGCCTGGTTCTTCTTCTTTTCGTTCATCCTGTTGGAAACGTGCCCACGCATTCAGTACATCTTTTACCTTTATTTTACTTGAGTAGACAAGCTCTGGCTTATTTCTTTCAGTTGGCTGATGGAACACGATACTATCGGCAAAGTGTTTCTGTAAGCGCACTTTTAGATGTTGCTTGGTGTAGCTGTCTGAGTTAACACCATTATTCTTGAGGATTCCTTTACACTTATCAAGGAGTGACGCCATGTCATATGCTTTACCTTGATCTATGCCTATGCCTATATCTTTCACCATCTCCTGGAATGCATTTTCATAAAGTGAATTACCTTTACTTTCTTGATACTTTAAGGATTTCTTACTGATATACAAAGCAAAACAGTTTTTATGGTACTTCCCTTCAGCTGCAATAAGGTCGTAATTAACACTACGGAGAGTGTGTAGCATGTCCAAATCCTCTTTACTTTCTGCTGCTTTCCTTACACTATCACATGCCTCAAATGTGCACACATTAATCATTTTTTTTTCCTTTTTATACGTTTTGTTTTTACAGATGAAGCACTTTGACCAATCCCTTGGTGCTGTTTCAGAGCGAGTTACTCTATTTTCCTCCTCTTTTTCTTCGCTGTTTTCATTGTTTTCGATTGTTAACTTTTGTTTCTTTGGTTGGGAGGGGAAGGACATATCATATCCATTATCTTGGCTAGCCATCACTGATATAAAATATGATATAAAGTTTTAAGATATAAGTGCATGCATTGTATCGCATCAGGTAAGCTTGATATGATACCGAGTAGTAGTGCAGTGAGTATTCAATATTGTAAAACTTCTTCAGGATAAATTAGCAATATTCCAAAATGTTTATCATGTACTTTTTTGTGTGTACTTGCTTTCTATTTACTTGGTTTACGTAGAGCAACAAGTAATCATCAATAAAAAGATGAAAAAGGGTACTTACAGACACAACAGAGATCATACCATGGAGGCCGCCATGTTGGATGCTGATAGCTTCGATCTGGTGAAGCATGAACACGAGGCCAACCAGCCTCATTCTCGTGATTTGAAGGGGCTTGCAGGATCATTATATTTTAATAGTAGCATATATTTTGTTATTTAAATATCCAACTCTATTGATTAATAATAAGTTCAGGGTGAAGTTCGAATTCAGGAGCAAAGAAGTACTGTATGCTTGAACATCCTTTTACTTTATCTTTACCTTTATACGTCATATCACGTGATCAGTCACGTGATTCCCGTTTATAATTTTGACATGACTCTTTACGACTTCATGTCATCAAGGCCTAACTTGCAATACTGTTTTGATCAAAGTTTACTGAAAAATAGAGGAGAAAACGCCAACCAATTTACTAGCCTCGTTTTCATGTTGGCGCTAACACTGTCATAAAAGCCATGTCGTGGCCATATTTTACATTAAAAACGTGTGTTAAGTGTCTGAAATAATGCATACTAGCTAGAAGAATAAAAAAGAGAGTAACAACCTGTCAATTTTAAACTATGGTCTTAACAATGCTTTAAAATTGAATATTTCATATTTTCTTGGCATATTTTGTCCCAAGATGGGTCACGTGTTTGGTCACGTGACACCCTTTACCCCTAAAATTGTATTGCATGACTTCATTTCATTGATGGTTTACTTTATTTCCTATTTCGAACATTTTTTTTAATTAAAAAGAGAAGACAAAGCTGACTAAGTGACCAGCCTCGATTCCATGCAGATATCAGGAGTTGCGTGACAAAACCCCCCTTAACTCGGAACCTATACCACATTTCAACCATAAAAACTACTTTGGGTTGTTCAGTAGGTCCTGTACTATCAAAATCCGGTGTCAAACCTTTTCTGACCCGTGGGTTGAACGAAACCTCTATTTTCCGGACTCTGCTACTGGACTATGGTGACAGCCCTGCAGTAAACTATCTGAGTCAGTAAAAACTGATATCATGAAGGTTGTGATGATTTTATTGGTTCAACATCAACAGAGTATTTTTTTTATAACAAAAGGAAATGACTGAAAAAGGCTGAACAAAAAGTATAATTATAGTTAAATAAATTATGTAGCAGCATTTTCTACAATGTTTGTACAATGATTGAGTAAGTATAGACATTGTTAAACTCTAAAACTAGTTGCCTGTAAAGTGACTGCTCCAATATATGCATGATACATCTTATGACCTGAAGACCATCTGATACAATTTAAAAAAAATTGTGTACGAACTTTACTCTCATACATCAGGACCACTGATCAACTGTTAAGGAATACAAGTAATCATTCTGCAAACAAGTATTTATGAGCCAATATACACCTTGGGTGTAGTGTTTTCCCATCAGACCACATCTCATTCCTCTCAGAATAAGATTCTTTGTATGAGTTATATCCATATTCATGTGTCTTCTCATGAACAACTGTTAAACAAAAAAATAATACTCTAGGAAATGACATGTGGTCTAAAATGGGAAAACATTACACCCAAGATAGAGGTCTATGAGACGCACGTAGGAGAAGGATTTGGTTATTGAAAGATATCTAAACCAGCCCCCTCACCAAAGGTCAAATACATAATTCAAACAGAATCTTCATTACTTTTGATGAGATTTTTAACTAACATTGTTATACAAAAAATATAATATCATTGAAAGGATACTCTCCACCTGGAATAAGCTGTATAAAAACAGAACAAATATTAAATTATTTGAATAATAACAACAGCAAATAGCAAGAGCATTAAATCTAGTAAAACATGTATTACCATGGTAATATTGTTGCCATTGAGCAGAATTTGGTCTAATTTAGTGATGCGTTGACCTTCTGGGGTATTTTCACTATAAACAATTAAAAATATAAAAGATCAAAAATCATCCTACTGTACTTGGCTTAACTGTTCATTTTGTACTTACTATTCTGTGACATCCTCAAGAACCATATCTAATTTGATAGTTAGGGGTTTTCTTGCAATTGTTAACTATTAATTACCTGGATATATATGAGGCCGGAAAGCTAAGATAACACAAAAGAAATCCCACTATCCATTATTAGAATGTCAGTTACTGTTATTTCGTTTGTATTGTCCTGTTAGCCTCACAATCAAGATATCAAGCAGTCAGTGGAAAGGAAAAGGAGTGGAAAGGAAAAAAAGAATTGTTCTTCAAACAGTGCTATTTTCTATTTCTCCCTACCCTGGTTCCAGAGGCGCTTTTATATAAGGCGAACCATGGCGTGAGACGAGCCGGAGGCGAGAGAGAAGCGCCTCTGGTGGAATCCGTTGGGAATCTCACTTCCATGCTAGGCGCCAAGCTATCTCAGGTGTCAAAACCGGTTTTCCCCGCTTTGCAAAACAAACACGTAAAAATATTGTCACAAGATTGCCTTTGGTCTTGGAATGTCCTCAGGTGGTGCACCTGGAATGTCCTGTAGAAAGATAAGACGTAGTATCTTCCGGGAATCGGGGAAACTGCAAAAGTTTAAAATCCATCTACAAAACTTCAAACATTCGAAGAAACACTGAATAAACAGAGTGGAATACCCCGCGCGTCAAACGATGTCATCGGCACTCGCCGAGCAGTACCAAAAGTCCAGTTCGAAAAAAAGCTACGCTCCCTCCAAGACAAATTTTATAGCCTGCAGCTTAACTGATAGAAAACTCAAATAATTTGAATTTAACGCTAGTATTAAATGGCTGATCGAAACTGGGGTCTTGAAGTTTTGACCTTGTCTGTCATCGAGTGTGTCATCGTCGAATTTCTCGAGTTACTTCAAAAACTGGTTTTACAATCACAACATGGCGTCTTTCTGTGTAAGCCAATAGCAATGCGTGTTATATGGCAAACTCACGGTCAGCCAATCAGCGCCCAGGTTCAAATCTTGAACTTGGCGCCTAGCATGGAAGTGAGATTCCCAACGGATTCCACCAGAGGCGCTTCTCTCTCGCCTCCGGCTCGTCTCGCGCCACGGCTCGCCGTATAAAAGCCATTGAAAAGCGCCTCTGGAACCAGGGTAATTTCTCCCAAGTTCTTTCTCCCAATATTTGGTGCACAATATATTTGGTGCACATAGATGAAAATCATTGAAAGAAGGAAGATGAGAAAAGTTTGATTAAGTGTTAATAAATGAGGGGAAAGGAATTAAATGTAGCATAACGTAAAAATCTGGGGGAACTTATATTGGGACATGTGATCACGTGGCGGAATGTGAGAGAACCAGTTATATTCATATTATCCAAAGTTCATAAAGAAGCATAAGTCTAAAGGATACTGACATAATCATCGAAACCCAGTAGAGTACCAACAATCTCTTTGTCGCTTTTCATGACGATGTGGATTCTTGATCCAATGCATTTGTCAATCAGCTCTGAGGTTATATTTAACACATCAAATGTGAAAACAAACAAGAAACAGTGTTGTATATTAGTGCAAAATGAACAAGTTAGAGCTGCTAAAAAGCTTTCTTTTCTGATCTTAGAAAAAAGTCATAAAAACATCACTTTTAGTTATATTTTATCGTACATACCAAGAGGAAGCAACTGTGAAGGTTCGGCCGCCATTTTGTTTATCGAAGGCCTGGCGCGAGCGGTAGCCGAAACTCCACAGGTAACCCAACGTTTTTTGTCAAAGTGGTGAGAAGGGGTCAACACTCGTTCATCCAGATTGTCGAATAAAACAAAAGAACTATTTCACTTAATAAGCACACCTTGTTTCACGGGTTAACGAGAACAACTCTATTCAACAGTGTGACTAAATTCACTCTAGAAGGGAGGGGCTAGTGAGAACAGGGGCGGTAAGGGACGTGATAAGGGGCTTTCGCGTGAAATCGTGAACGGGGTTTTCTTATCTAATTTTCAAGATCTGTGTTGAGCATGGTTTAAACGTCGTGAATCGTGAATTTTCTTGAAAATGAACGTTTGATATTTTTCGTGAACCGTGATCTTCCTTTTTTAGTTTTCGTGATCCGTGCAGAGACCCCCCTTACCGCCCCTGTAAGAACTGATTGGATAAAAAAAATTCTGCATTCCGCTTTTATACGACTAATACAGCTAGCTATATACTAGTTATTACAGCTACGATTACAAGATGGCGGCCGGCTAATGAAAATTCGTTAAGAATACACAAGATAAAGAAAACAGCCATAAACAACCAGGAAATCATTAAACGAAGATTATCAGGCATTTTTATGAAAGTTTTATTCCGATATTTTTTAGTAAACTCTCCCTAGTCCCCTCTCGGTCACAGAGAGGAAAACATTTACACGGTCTCGATATAGAAACGTATGATAGAAACGGAGAAGCAGATCTCACGAAAAACCCTACCAATCAGAATTCGAAGAACAAAACTTTTAGGTATTGTATTTATATTTTAATTTTTTTATATTTAATAAAGTTTTTTTTAAAAGATTGACAAGATTCGGAAGCACGTGGAGTTCCGCCTACTAATATCGAAAATGACGTCACTTGAATTCTAAGAAATCTGCCAAAATCGCTGCTTTTCGACCTTTTCAGCTGTACGCTTCATCCAGGTTTACTAGTACTTTTTTACTATGGCGAGGCAAGATACAGGTATAGTAGTATAATATTTTGATTTCAATAGTTCTTTTCACTTTATCAATTACAGATTTTGATTGTTTCGTAACTAGTGTTTCCAAACGAAACTTCTAGAACTTTAGTTTGGAATTTTGTTTTCTTTATGTATCAATGGCACAGTTCGACCGCTAACTCTAAGCTCAACAATTTCACTAAGTTAACCTTAATTTCTACTTTGTGCTGCTCCAAAACTGTACAAGTTTTTATTACATGTTATGTAATAATTATTATGAAAATGGGGAGGTTTGAGTGCGCGATTCCCTGTAAAGTATGTAATAAAGGCCCTGAGAAGGACATCAGGACCCCCAGTGGAGAGCGGAGTATGAAACGGAGGTCATTACTCACAATAATTAATCTCGCGCGAAAATATTTTAAACGACAGTAAAATCGATATACAGTTCATTTAAAAAAAAAATGCTGATGAAGTTTTTGTAGTTGTATGAAAAGACAAGCGCTTGAAAAAAAATTTAATGTCACGCTTCTTGTACCCTGGGGATCAGAGGTTATCCATCTCGCTCCGTGCCGTCACACCCAGAGGAGGGTCCAGGGTTATCCCATGATGCATTGCATTTACCAATTGTAAGCATTGAACCAGCTGAAGCCGTTTTTAAAGCCATGATTAACCAACAAAATCATGAACAATGAAAGTAGGGTTAACGTGTGTTGTTTTTTAACAATCCTACTTATGTTTACACCAAAAGGTAATGATATATTTGGAATGGTTCATGAAAAATTTGATCTTTTAGAAAGGCAGCTTGATACGCTTCAAATATTCGAGTGTCAGATGTTCCAGGCAAAACGCTTATTTCTCAGAAAATATACGAGTATTTTTTGTTTTAATACCATCATATCTTAGCTTAAAGGTTCAAAGGTTCAAAGGTTTTTATTTTTCCACACACAAAAAATCAAAGAATTACAAAAATAGAAATAAGAATGAAGTGGAAAGGTGCAGGAGGTACAACCCAAGAGGGGTTAATTAAGAAAGATCCTGCACCAATGTACACAATGTTAAAGAAAGAGTAAATGGCGTAAGGGTTAATTCACACTGGTATATGAAAGTACTCCAAAGTACTCCAGGTTTTAGATGAGTTTAGGACCTCTGAAAATAGCCAATTTTTGACACTTCACGAAGAACTGAACATTGGAAATGTATAAAAAATAAACGGACGTTGAGTCAAATCACAGTACATTTTACACAAACGACAAGAAAAGTAATAAATCTACAACTTGTCCATATAATAGGTACTGAAATAAGGAAAATAAGCGCTGGGATACGCACTTTGTTAAACAACGAGTCCATCGAACAGTTGTCACTCGTCTCTTTCTCTCAAATTTATCCAGATAACTGACATGAATCAGTCTTAAAACAACTTCAACTCCTTCCAAGGCGGGTATACAAACATAAAAATCGTCTTTCGATACACAGTGAACGTAAGATAAGGAAACATTATGGGAAAGATGCCGAGTATTCAGCAACTGAACTAAACTCCGCCATGTTGATCTTCTCTCAGAGTCTGCTCAAACAAAGTGATGACATCACGAAAGAATTGATAATATACTATGAAACGCAGTGCATCATGGGATAACCCTGGACCCTCCTCTGCGTCACACCCATGCCCCTGCATGTACAGTAGGACGAGAATTCCAAGAAATCTGGACTCATTAGCATAAACACGAAAGACGTCGCTCCACGGTACACATGTAAACGTACCGTGACTTGATACTCGAAAAAGCATTCTATAAAAAGAGAAATGGCAGCACAATCTTACACAAAATTCGAGGACCATAGGGAAATAAGAAATACGGACTATCCTGCAATTCCTACGGAAGAGGAACGACACAACAGGGAGCAGTCGACGTCCGCAAACAATTTCTACTCTGGACCACAAGGTACTCAGTTTTAGGGGGAAAAATCGCTTGTTCGCTTTTTGTATTCTTGAAGTTATTCTTATTCACTGTTCTTTCATTTTGTCCTTTAATTTCTTTGAGTGACTATATCTAACTGCTTTAAGAGCGGATGCCCGTAACAGTCGAAAATCTCAAGTCAGATGAATAAATTCGAATTTTTTTTTATTTGACCAAATGATCCCATTTAGTGTTCCTATCATGGGAAAAATACTAAAAAGTTGATGCGAATTTTTTTTCTGGTGATCTTTACGAAATTTTGGTTTGGCGGTAAATTAGCCGATTTTCACACCCGAACTGACTGATTTATAAGCTTACTTTGTGGTACTGCTGACGGCTAAATATAAAACTGATTAATCTAATATTTCTCTCACATATTAAGACACTCTTAAAGTTTGATTTTGCATTAGAAGTTTGTTTTTAAGTTGGCTATTTATTTTTTTATAGTTTTTTTTGTGAACCCCATTTTCGTGGTCTTGAAAAACATGCGAAAATTGGCTAAGTTTAACGGCCAAAAACCTTTCCTGGTACCTAAAACTTCGAGACAAAAATTACAGTCAGCCAAAGCCTGGTTATTGTTTGTCATCTCACAGAAGTTTCATGCTTGGACTCGAAGTGGTTTGGTGTTGACAAACCAAAGTTTGAAGTGAAGTGTATCCGGCTAAAGGGTCACGCCAACCGAAGCGTTACGCTTAACGCGTCTATAGTACATCGAAGAAATTACATTCAAAAGGTTCCCTCGACTTGAATTTTATTGGTTCATGATCTAAAATACAAAGAATGTATTTTGAAATGTATATACGGCATTTCCGCTTTTTAAAGTGAGTCGGAAACCGGAGTAATATTAAAAGCCGATTAGACGAATTTCATGTCAAACTAGTACAGATGTAAACAAATAAGCCGACATGTACAATAGTTGAATGGTAACTATTTTTTGTGGATTTAACATTAGCACTCTTCTAAAATTGATCGTATCTGTCTTTTATAGAGGTTTTAATTCTGTATGCACTCAAATAATTAGAACTGAAGCAATTATTAGTATACCATATGATAATATTGTGTGACATCCATTGTCGTCTATATATAGTACATGTGTACAAGGTAATGGTCTGTATTGGTCTGTAATGCTACTTGTTAATAATGTCACTTTAACTATGAATCTTGTATGATTCATTCAATGCATTCATTCAAGATTGCATATGATATCCGTGTTAATATCTGATAATCTGCTGACCAAGTAGCTGTTGGTTTCATTGTGTGTTCAAGGTTCAACACTAGCACTCAGCATGACAAATCACAAATGTGCCATATCACGTGAACATTGTAATAAAATGTTAAACTTGAAAAATCTCAATTTACTTTTATAACTGTTTTGTTATTATTTTTAAATAAATTTTTTTTTGTGATGACATATACGGTGGTTTATAAAGGACATGAGATAATTTTCTAAAAAGTGAGATAATTTTTCTTAAAGAGTGAGATAATTTTTCTTAAAAAGTGAGATAATTTTTCTAAAAAGTGAGATAATTTTTGTAAAACTACGAGATAATTTTTCTTAAAGAGTAAGATATTTTTTCTAAAAAGTGAGATAATTTTTATCTTAAACTGTGATCAGTCTCGCCTCTAGACGTGGACTTAGTGGGCCGTCAATCAAAGACATTTCAAGACATTTCAATGGATTTCCATGAACTTCGCTTCTCAGAAAATTCACTTTTTAGAAAATTATCTCACTCTTTAAGAAGTCCTTTATAAGCCACCCTAGATATAGGTGTCGGAAGCGGGATTATTTGTAACAACTGCAACAAAATGTCCAGGGTATTGTCTCCTGTTTATAATCATCGCTCCGCGGACTCCGCGATTCGTGCGATATTGATTTCTCTCGTGAAATTCAACGTGGAATTCCCTCGTCCTCCAATGAATTTACCTATAGAATCAGTGACAGGTTGTGGCAATTCTACTTTTTTTTTTAAATTGTGAATTCAGAAACTAAAAATCCCAATAAATTCAGATTTTAGAATTTTTTCTCACAGTCACGTGACATTTAGGCAGGAAATGATAATTTAGAATCGGCGGGAAATAAAACGGTTAGCCTATTAATATTAATATTGATTAGTAATAAACATATGATGACATCTTTCGGCATAGTTTGTCAATTTATTGAATTAATCAATTAATATTAATATAGTAAGTGGCTAGTACGATAGAAAAGGGTAGCTTTTGTTACTCAGGTTTTTCACCTCGCACAAGGGCAATAAAGGTACCTTTTTATCCGCTTTTCGGATTTCTTTCAAAAGGTGAAACTTAAAAAAAGGTGGGAAATTTCATCACATCCATTAAAGAGATTATGCATTAAGTTTCCCATCTTTTTATGGAATAAAAAGGTACCTTTTCCCATCATTGGAATTTATTCTTAAAATCTTTAAAAAAGGTAGGAATATTGGCGTTGTGAAAAAGAGAAAAAATTCTAAAACCTGAATTTATTGGGATTTTTAGTTTCTGAATTCACGATTTTACAAAAAAGTAGAATTGCCACAACCTGTCACTGATTCTATAGACCCAAAAAGGCCTGAAGTGTTTTCCGCACTTAACGTCACAGTTCCATTTCTTTCAAACTCAAGATAAATATGACGTCAAGTGCGAAAAACACAACACTTTGCCAAGGGTCTAGATCTGTACAGTGTTTTGTTACTATCAGTGCACTTTGCAGTGCATAAAAGCAAGTGGCCCTTAAAAACCCTAGTTATGAGAAAACTCACAGCTCTAACTATTCACTGATAGTCACTTCGCCTTCAGCGAATAATGGTTTCGGTAAATATATAACAGTGTCTCAATTCTTGCCACTTTTGATTGCAATTTTGATAAGAGAGCAATTACTCAAGGTTTAATAGAATGGTTTTCATCACACTTTAGGTTCTTTTGTATTGTACCACGTGTACTCTAATATGTACTATATCAAAAGCAACTATAAAAAAATATTGTATTGTACAGGATGCATATCAAAGTTTATGGAAATGGAGGTACAAATCCGATTTCACTTGTCTACAGTACTGAACACTTATAATTCTAATTATTTAGCTTTATCATGCCATCAGTAGAGCTGTACATATGTACTATATATAGACGACAATGGATGTCACACAATATTATCATATGGTATACTAATAATTGCTTCAGTTCTAATTATTTGAGTGCATACAGAATTAAAACCTCTATAAAAGACAGATACGATCAATTTTAGAAGAGTGCTAATGTTAAATCCACAAAAAATAGTTACCATTCAACTATCGACATGTCGGCTTATTTGTTTACATCTGTACTAGTTTGACATGAAATTCGTCTAATCGGCTTTTAATATTACTCCGGTTTCCGACTCACTTTAAAAAGCGGAAATGCCGTATATACATTTCAAAATACATTCTTTGTATTTTAGATCATGAACCAATAAAATTCAAGTCGAGGGAACCTTTTGAATGTAATTTCTTCGATGTACTATAGACGTGTTAAGTGTAACGCTTCGGTTGGCGTGACCCTTTAGCCGGATACACTTCACTTCAAACTTTGGTTTGTCAACACCAAACCACTTCGAGTCCAAGCATGAAACTTCTGTGAGATGACAAACAATAACCAGGCTTTGGCTGACTGTAATTTTTGTCTCGAAGTTTTAGGTACCAGGAAAGGTTTTTGGCCGTTAAACTTAGCCAATTTTCGCATGTTTTTCAAGACCACGAAAATGGGGTTCACAAAAAAAACTATAAAAAAATAAATAGCCAACTTAAAAACAAACTTCTAATGCAAAATCAAACTTTAAGAGTGTCTTAATATGTGAGAGAAATATGGGGCATGGATTTTGATTGCTGCTAAGGGATCGATAATTATCGTTTAGTTGCATTAACGTTACAGGAATGCATGAAATATGGACAAATATGAAAGTAAAATATTTTATTATGCGTTATACAAGATCATAAGAATAATTAAAAGTCTCAATGATAGAAAAGAATTTATGCTAAGAAACATTTATTCAATCTGCAAAACTTGATTTTAGTAAACCAAGCAAGAAGAAATGTAACTTGATCACGCAACATGCTCTTGCATGACAATGACAATGCATGCGAGATGGCTTGACAGACAACACAAGACGATCATGCATGAGAGAAATGAACACCAAACGCAAAGTTTAGCGTAACAAAAACCACAAAAAGATGCTCTTAGATTACGATTTTGGTGCCATGCAGTCGAGATTCAGATATTCGCAGTTCTGTGGAAGCTAGGTTTGCCGAGATTTCAAGACCCACATCTTTCATAATTCCCATTGATATCAATTTATCGATTGGATATCCAATATCAATTTTTATCAATATTGCACACGGTCACAGAACTTCAAAGCTAGGTCCGACAACAAATGATTTTGGATTGTAAGATATCCCAGTTTTGCAATCGATGATCAAACCTAAATAACAAAACATACAGTAATCGGTGAAAAAAGTATACATGGTCTGTCTTAGTAAATGCAAGGCCAATTCAAGTGTTGTGGTATTGCAGTATTCAAATTCCCCTTTGCCCCCCATTAGTAAATATTGCACAATTTTATTTTATACAACCCTATATATATATTTTCTTCTCCATTGTCATTCTTCATTTTCCATATCTGCATCTTCTCCCATTACATCTGTATTTTGGAGGAAGTCATTTCCAGAAATTTTGATTCCTTTCATCAATTGGGGGGGGGGGGGTGCTTGAAATGAGGGGGTCAATTTTACATTTGATGGTTTGCATGGGGGGGGGGGCAGATTTGCATTCTTGGTTTTATTTGAAAAACTTCTTGAAACAACTTGGCAACCTGTTCCTGTTGCACATTAAATTTTTCATCTTTATGAGCTGGAGAATGTGTGGGGATGAACCCCACATTGGAATTTTCAGAACCTGAAAATCCCCATACCCCCTGACCTCCTTTGTTGAAATCATTTTGGTTCATCACTCATTGTACATGTCCCAGATCCAAAAATGGCATATACTTTCACTTCATTGTTTATAACATTACTAATTTTTGTTTTACTTTGGTTTGTAAAAGTCAACTTGGATCAAATCATGCCAACTGTGGCATTTCAACCACAGCCTTTCAACCCCAATGTGCTGGATCCAGTATCAAGGGAATTGTACAACACCCTCCCTACCAAACACATGAGTTCAGCTCAATTGCTTACAACTGTGGGTCAAGCTGGAGCACAACTTAATAATTCTGTGAATGCACAATTTGGCTCTCTCAAGGTAGATCTTTCGTGCAGTTTCGAATGAGAATGAATAGTTGTAGCAAAGTGTTTATCTTGCCCATGCATAAGTATTCTAAAGTTTATATGCAAGCTTGCAAGCTTATAAGTCCCATTTCATGATCAGCTTATTTACCTATATATATATAGCAATCTTTCTTTTTGCTTGTTTCATGTTGCATACCAAGCCCAAAATGCAGTGTGGGTTATGTGAATTCATTCAGTGAAAGATCACCACAATATGGGATCGTCACAAACTTTGTGTGTACATTTTTTCTGCATATATATTTTCTTCTGTGCTGACATTATTTACATATGAATATAATACATTTCAAGCTTGGCAAACAACATGCAACTACATGCGCATGTGCAACATGCAACAAAACCTTCACCAACCTTTTTTGAAATAGCTGTGTATATGTAAACATTCCTTTTATAAATGTAAAGAATCATGTAAACTGTGTAAACAATAAATTAATTAACATTTAATTAACCAATCAGATGTCTATATAAAGATGTTAGTACAGGTAGTATGTATAGGTTAGTGCGCATAATTATATAAAGTGAGGCATGCATTACTAGGCGAGTATGTCGTTCACTATACTGTAACCAATATTGACATGTTTATTTTTGTAACTGTTTACTTGAAAGGGTGGCTTGAGCTATTCTGAAATGTTGAGTGGACTGTTGTATAAAGGAGAAAGAGTCGTACAGCACAATCAGTTCCAGTTCCTCCAGTACAATAATATTGTACTATGTGATGAATCCAATACTTATAACTCACAAAAACCTGGAGGGATTTGTTTGTTGACTGACAAAAGGATTCTTCTGATGTCTTCTCAAATGAATCAATGTAAGTCTAATCAAATCACTTTTCTTAGTATTTGTCTAATGGTAATTAAGCCTGTGATCATGAGCCTTGCTTAGCTTGGACGTTCTGTTTTCCCATATCTGAGACTGAGACTGTTGGTCATTTATTCCCTAGAGATCATTTCTTTGTTTAACAGTTGTGCATGAGAAGACACATGAATATTACTGATATGACTCAAACAAAGATTATCTTTGCACATTTCTTGTCCTGAAGATGGACGCTAAATGTGGTCCAAAAGCTCAACAAAAAAACACTAGGTTGAAAAAACCTGTAATTGAACTTAAACTATGAAAAATTCAAGCTACAAATTAAAGACACAGTTACGATCGAGTGGTAGAGTGAGTAACATGGTCTGAAATGGGAAAACATTTTGCCCAAGCTGAAAAGGCAGCCCGGTTGTACGAAGAGTGGATAGCACTATCTGATGGATAATTACGTTCTTATCCAGTGGGTAAATTTATTGGATAGCAGCATTGACTTATTCACTGGATAAGGACTTATATCCATCGGATAGCTAGTGATATCCACTTTACAACTGGCCCTGATCAACCTATTCAGGAGCTGACCCAGAAGTCCATGGACTTGACTTGAGTCCAACATCTTTGTCATACTTTACAATACATTAATATAAATATATTCTTGCACACTCACATTACATAGATAACTTAATTAACTTTACTTACATACAGTATTATCTACGATTGATTTCAATATTATATAAATAAATGATATTTTGTAATATCAGCAACAACATTTAAGATGTTTGGAGACCCAAAGAAAATGCCTGGTGGTTACAGTATTGAGACAAGTCTTGGAGACACCACCAGTTACTTGCCAGTCCCCTACAGATTCGTGAAAAGTGTGGAGATGAATGGGCAGTCAGGAGTTCAGGGAAGCGTCATGGTCAACCCAGAGGCACCTTGTTGTGGTGGACTCTGTGGATGTTGTGGGGTGAGTTTTGTCATTGCTGTCATTTTTGGTAAAATGTAAGATCAGCACTGCTGTACTGTTTCTCAGCAATTTATTGACTCTTTCTAATTCTGCTGTGGCCATTTGTCAGCCATTTTCACAGCTGTTTGTCGGCCATTTGTCAGTCCATTTCAATATTGCATGTAGGCATAGGCTCCAGTAGTGCTCTACCAGTTTACACTTTTGTTCGATTGCAATGAAAATGGTAACAGTCATATAATATTAGCATACTATTTTTTTCACAGCTTCTTTGTGGGTCAGCTGCAGCCTCAATGCTAAAGCAGTGGAGCTCCAGTCATGTGAATATCATTGAAAATAACTCGATGATCATTTCCATTGGTGTGATTATGCCACCATGGGGAAGAAGGATGTTCCTGCATATCCATATTAACATCAATGTTCCTGTGCCAGTTGTAAGAGATTTTGTCTCATTGCTTCAGCAATATGCTACTGACCTCAACTGATTAACATGCAGTTGCAAGGCAGGCATATACATTACTACAGCAAAAGAAAATAACTTGTTTCTATGCTTCGCATATCCACAAGTTAAAAAGGTTATACTTAAGCAAGTTTACTGCACTGATTGCTTTGAAATAATATGGCACACATTGTAACTTTACTAATTGTGTTATCTTATATGTACTCAGTCCTTTTGAATATGGAGTGAACTTAATTTTAAAAACCATTTAAAACTTTTATCCCGAAATTTATTACTATTTTACGCACAGCTGCGATACAAATTATCCAAAGCCTTATCAAGCTTGCAAGGACATGCATAAATTATATTTCCCCTCACTCATTTAGGCCCTGGTATTTTCTATAATTATGATGTTAAAACTAAGACATTTAGGATATAGTATTTAATTGTAATAGTTTATAAAATATATATATGTCATTTTATCTAGTGCTGTAAAAAATCACTCATGCTACTAATTTGCCTCCAATATTATTACAAAGTAATACTTAATAAAATAAATTGTCAAATTTTATAGAGAATTCTGAGTAAAGGGTCAGGACTCCCTTTTCCCTGAATCTTCTCTCCTAGCTAGCCCCTCTCCCCCCTCCCCCCTTTTCTCCTGATTGATCAAATAACTGTTTTCTACCCATCATAGGGAACACTGGGTAATCCTCTAGTGCCAAGATTTTTGACTTTAAAGATTGAACCGGCAAGAGCCTGTTGCTTCTTTTCTTCTGGGGACAGTCGTTTTCTTGAAAAGTAAAATATAAGATTTTCACTTAACTGTTCATGATCATTATTAGTTGTACATTTCTTCTCATCAGTATTTTTACTGCTACATTTCAGTACTATCTTAACCCTTTGACTCCTGGAGGTTTTTGAGGTTTTTCAGTGTTTTTCTGGACCTAAACGTTCTCCAAGCCCTAGCAAGACCATATTTGGAGTTTTGATTGACACTGTCAGTGTTTTATGTAAATGAGGGATGACGTTTACTGGCTGCATAATTAGTTCCCGCTTGAAGCCGTTATTCTTGGAATTCTGCTGCCTTGTTTTCGACTATTTTCGAAAACCAGAGATTTTGAGAGCCATTTTGTTCATCTATGGAGTGCTGGAAGGCATCATTAAGCCCTAAGACAGCTTAAATCAGCATGATCTCGAAGAACTGAGAGTATGCAAGGGATTTTAGCGTCAAAAGTTCGTAGATCATGTACATTGGTACGAGTTAGAATTTTTGGCGCGATTATCCTATGAGCTCTGAAACGATGAACAGCCAGGACCTACCGAGGCATTTTATTTAATATTTGGTTTGTGGAGAATGCTCTGAAACTGATATTTGGGTAGTAGGACCTAGTGGCTCTATTTTGAGAAAAAAATTCTTGAAATGTGGGGGCGGACGACACCGCGGAAATACGTTTCGTGACGTCATTTTTTTGGTCAGCGGATTCATCATTTTCGCTCGATTCGGCTTGAGTCGGCCATTTTAGAATTGCATGTCGAATTTTGTAGTTTCAACTTAATTTACTTGGTAGAATGAAAGCTATTCTGAAAGAAATTTATTGTCCAACCGAAAGGAACTATATTGGTATTATTTTACATAAAGATTTACTAGCTTCATACTCAAAATGCGTGATTTCTTGAAGACTTTTCACGGAGCCGACTGTTTTGTTCCCCGGGCAGTTGTTGAGGTGAGTTCAATACTATTACAGTATGTGTCTTACAAGTCTACTTGCTGCACGATTTCTAAAACTTTTAGCATGAACAGTTTGCAGTATAAACGAGATACATTTTTTTCTGAAACCAGTGATTGATATAGACTTTATTTACAAGCAAACATTGATTTCCGTAATATAATAAATATGCGCCATACCTAATAAATATTATGTACATTTGATAATTGTTTTCATCAGTAAAATGTTTCTTATTCTGGATCTTTATATACATATATACAGTTTGTATTTTTTTTTAATGAGAATGATTACACTTAAACCACGAAAAGTTACAAACACGAAAAGCGTTTAATATTGCTTAGAATCTATCTTTTTAGTGTTTGATTAATTGGTGCAAACTTTCTACTGGAATATAGAAAATAATTTATAACTCATGGAGGTTATGAGTGCTATTTGATTTTGTTACAAATTCTTTCATTTTTTGTGTTCTATTTACAACATAATCTTTGAATAGTTTAGAATCGAAATAATCATAATTTTTTGTGTTTTCCCCAGGTTTCAATGGTGTGCTGTCATCATCATCAGGATCATCATCGTTGTTATCTTCATCATTATCACTATCATCATCACTGCCATCATCTTTCATCAGGCGCTGGTTCCACACTTGTGATAGCTTCTTAATATCTTTGATGAGGTTAGGGAGACATACAGTACAACCATTATTATCCATGCACACGTAGTGGAATGTATGTCCACATGTCAGCCGTTTAATCTCAGATTTGGATGGTGATTGACATATTGGGGAATCACAGTCGAGGAGGGGGTTTGGTTCAAATCCTGGCCATTTGTACCCAAGAGGGAGGCTCTTTGTAGTGAAGTTCTTTTCAAAACTTGCCAAGCTGTATGAAGCTTTACCATATGGTTTCCCAGCACGGTTTAATGGTCTTGGTAACTTAACAGACTGGCCAAGGTTTGACGCCACTCGCTCAAACATTTCAAGAACGCTTTCAGCTGCTAGACCTGAAAAAACAATTTGTTAAAATATGCAATTGATATAAAGAAAACAAGTGTTTTATTACCAGTTAAAAGAAGCAAATTCTGGTCGCTGATACCACGTCTATATCCGTTAACATAATCTTGTTCAAAGAAGTTGTCATCCAAGTTTGACCTTGCCAATAGACGAGCAGTTTCCTGAATCTTAGGTGCTTTGTCGTTTTTGTTGATTCTACTTCTGATCTTGGAGTGGAATATTTCTACTTTCTTCTCAGTGAGGACTGGGCATAAATGCTGCTTCGAGTTGAAGTAACTAGGAAAGGTCTCCCTTTGGTAATTGGTGTCACTTATCCAGGACAGCGAGGCTTTGTTGTAGTGATGTCTGTCCATGCCTATAAACATGAGTGATAGACGCTTCATTGCTAATTCGAGTTGCTGGAAATTTCCTCCTCTCACAACCACAGGGTAGTGCATAAAGGTTAGTGGCACTAATTCATCAAAGAGGTGGTACAGACAGGCAAACTCAACATCTTTGCATTGGCCAAATGCAGCTATAACATTATCTCGAACCTGGAGCCACCCTGCAAATGCCAGTGTAATACACAAGGTCACTTTGTCTGGCTTTGGCTTTTGAGGCAACACTTTGCGTAGGCCAAACACTGCCTTATACATCTCGCTGAAGACAGTATGGTATCTTATAACTACATTTTCAGTGCCATTTAAATAGACATGAAACTGTCCTAGTTCTGGAATCAAAGAATCTGCTTCAAGGTCATGGCAAACAATTTTTTTATGGAAATACCACGTTGGCCAATCACCAGCAACTGGTAGAACATTGATTTCCAAGAATCTGGACAGTGAGGGTAGAGCTTGAAATATGTATTGGTGAGTTTCTTTGTAGTTTTGCTTGCTATGTAGATCTTGCTCAATTTCATCAATTAGTACAGTGGATTTTAGTGTCTGTAACTCTTGATCCATTACTTCTCTCTCATATACTCTGAAAATAGATCAGAACATAAACATTTGGATAAGATAAGAATAACTATTTTTCTTGATAATATTTTACAATTATATTTCACTTTGTTTGCTATCATTACATGATTACTACAGTGCGTTTAAAACAACTGAGGCCACTTTTAACAAATTTTCCACAATTTTTTTATTAACTTTGTGACAATTTGAGTGCAACAAAATTGTAGTTCACTATTATAAATTATCTCTTATTAATTTAAACTCATGCACACTCAAGTTTTTGGTTAATTGAATACTTATAATTAAACAAAAAATTATAAAATTGTAATTGGAAATTTTTTGCTAGGGTGGCCTCTGTTTGTGTAGGGATGCACAGAAAAATCTTATTACAACATTCAATTGATAATTGTTTTCAAGGCACACGCTACTAAGGATTTAATAACATGTAGAGATTATGCTGATACCTTATCTCTTTTAATGATGTTTGAAGTATACGTGGGTTCATATTCCTGTAGTGGGCAGGTGCATTCTCTAAAAATGAATATACACAGTACTGGTACCAAAAGTTAGAAATTTCTTGAATGACAGCATCACTGCATATGCCACCTTTGCATACTTGTGGCTCCCTTCCATTCGCTGTAATTATTACTTCTCTATGGTTATTAGCTTGGCGTTCTACCGGTTCTTCATTTTGTATATCAATTAGTAGAGTAGCCATGTGTACGGCATTTGAGAGTTGTCTCCCTTGAGGTGTTTGTATAGTGTTGATGTTATGAAAATCATCTATCATCAGTATAAGAAAAGATCCCTTGAACAAAAAGTATGGTAGATGAGTAAAGATATATCTGTACAATTTAACAGTTTTAATAATTGTAGTATTTGACTGGAAATGTAGGGAAAAATTCATTAACATAGAAAATACAAAACAAACAAACTGTGAGTTACTACAAACACTAAAAGTGTGTACAACTTTGCGATTTCTACTGCTAAATGTAGTGATATTAAATTAGGCAATACAAAAACAATAAAATATCATAATTTAGATCCATTTGTACTAATTCATTGCAATAAATGTTCTAACATTAGTGTTTGTACTCAGTATAATTTAGTGACAAAAAAGTGCCTACCTTTTTCACCATGAGTTGTTTAAACCTGTCTTCAACATTTTTGGTGTGACTGAGTGATATTTCATGTTTTTTCTTTGTTGTTGTCTTAGGGTTCCTTGCAAAGCCAAGTGTCATCCCTGCTGACATTCCTGTAGATGTGAGACCATGAAGATCCAAGAATATTGAACTTTCATCCTGAAAATTTCCATGTCTTTGGTTTCTGTTGCATAATAAGTAATAAATCATGACTATATTATAACTTAGTTGACTTGAGCAAAATGTTATCAACATAATTATTACTAAACAATACCTGAAGTATAGTAAGTGCCATATTAGTGATGTTATTCTCTTTTCTTGCATGGCAATTTTTTTGGATCCTTGCCTTTCATTGGAAATGCTTTTGAGTAAGGTATGGTAAAGAGTTGGGGCATGGTGCTGGACAAAAGACTTCATGTTGTCATGACTGACCAAAGATTGTCTATCTTGATGCTTATCTATTAAGCTACTAAGTTTCATCAAGTTGTTTTCAAAGCTGGGCTCTGAAAAATATAATTTTGTGTTGATTTATTAATATTTCAATTAATATTGTCCAGCCGGTGGTTGATCTGAGACAAATAGCAATTTTGGGAGCTCGTTAAACTGCAAATGCACTATTATAATCACACTTGATTATTAATGTTTACACCTGAAATACTAATGTATTTGAAATTTAATGAACTCTCACAATTCCTATCGGTCTCAGATCAACCATTCCAGATGGACAACTTTAATTGAAATATTTGTATATATTAATATCTATTTTGTTTATAAAATGTGCTATTCATCTTTATAATGTGCTATATGCCATTATAATATTATTTTTAGTGACAAGACAGGGCCAAGACAACATACAATAAATAATTTATTATGTACAATGGCTAAAAGTGTGCAACATAATTGTTACTATTAAACTAATAACAAGCAGTACTATTTGAGCACTATAAACTGTACGGTATGTTGCAAAGTTTTACTATGTATGTATCCTAGAGAAGGAATTAATTATTCTTAGTAAGGCGTAATTTCACAAACTAACCCTTAAGTTGCATCTGAATGTTTTCCCATGTTGGCTTCTCTAGCATCACATCACCATCTCCGCCTAGAAGAATTGGACCATAGCTACTATGGCTCAACCTCCAATAGTTTTCCTCCTGGAGTATCAGTTTGAGAAAAATAGTTTAATTGATATTCAATAAATGATAATTTCATTTTGGTTGTAGATTAATAGACAAGTGCATTAATTATGACATACAAACATTTTCAGACATGAAATTGCACAAATTAAGCTAATATGTAGTGCCTTACTAATTAGCACTTGCTATGTTATTTAGTACTGTTTGAGTACTACTCTAGCATGTATCATGCACTCTTGTTTAAAATATGAAAATAAACCTGTTTATAAAATATATCTTTGCATAATATTTACTTGTTTTAATGTATCACCAATTGAACTTTTGTTATCATGATTGGAACTGCAGTCAATCTTGTCATCTTCAATCTGTATTATCACAACAGCTGATAAGTAATTTTCATATTTATTTTTTGGGGGTAAATGATTCATTTATTATAACTATTTTTAAAATAAAAAAAACAACATTTAGTCAAGTAATACTTAATTTTTGTCGTTTTGTTGACTTGTTTTCTAAGTTGTCATCACTATTATTTCCCTCTATGAATACTGTAGGGGCCTTTTTGTGACACTTGTTGCACCATCTTGTACCAGGTATGTATCCTTCTAATTGTTGCCCAGCCTTGTCCATAGGGTTGAGGTACTTGGATGGAATAGGATGGGGGTGCAGTGATTTTGAATGACCCCAAGTGGACGGACAAGAACAGCGTTTATCGTTACGACGTCGTATTTCATCATAATGAAGCTGGCAAAGGCATTCACTTATAGATATTTGACTACTTCTTTGTATGTCTTTGTTGATTTTTTTAAGATTTCCCCTACAATTCTCCGAGGACTGCCTTGTTTTGGCAAAAAAGCACAGCATTGCTGCTTGCTATGTAGCAGGAATGATGGTTTTGACGAATGCTCTCGTCAGCTTGTACTACGAGTTTTTTTATTTTGACTTCAATCCATATTTTTACTATGAGTGCAAGCATCATTTTCTGTGTGCAATACATATATTATCTTAAATGCACTTAGCTCACCCTTAACTTAATATTAAGCCTAAGTATTGAGTATTACGCCTAAGTTTTAAGATTTTATCACTGTAGAGCAGTAAAAGTAGTAAAAGAAATGCTATTTTAGCGTCGCTCACGAGTGTTCAGCAAGTGAACTCAATCGAAAAAATTTTTGTGGAAAAACTTCCTTTTCGTCTTTATGGCAAGAGAATATTCAAGTTTGATGACAAATAAAGAGACTTTTGAAAGGTTTTAAACATTTTATTGTTTTATTATTATTTATTTCTTGTTTGAAATTCGCTTTTTTGTCGATAAAAAAAATCAAAACTAGCCGTCCAAAGTGTAGCTTTACGCGAGAGCCCGCTGACCAGTATAATAAAGTGATCGACAACGTATTTCCGCGGTGTCGGGGCGGACAACTGTCCTGTTGAAAAAATCGCACTTTTCCCAGAATGCATTGCGAAAGAGAGTAGTGAAAATCGATAAGCGATGAAATGGGTCGAAGAAAAGGGATGTCGCTCGCCGTGTGGAAGGAATTGATGAGAAAAAAAGCACTAAAAGCCAAGTACTAGGTCCAAACTATCCTGTGTAAGAGTATTGTTTGAGTAGAAATAAAAATTGCATGAAAAAAAATGTGATGAAAAAGCGTGATTTTTGGCTTTGGGAAATGACGTCAAAAACAGTGGTTTTTGGTTTTCCAAAAATGTTTAAAGTTTTTTTCGTTATAATTTTGGACATTTGTGCAGGTTTTTTGATTTTAAAAGTTGTTCTGTTTGCTAGTTAAAATTTTAGACTGGTATTTAGGTCAACTTGATCAAAATTGTTGAAGCTGAAATTTTTCATTTAAGGTGCGTTTTTTACGGGCGGTTTCGGGCGCCGTAGGAGTGAAAGGGTTAAACAATTTTTCATTCCGTCCTTTGTCCTCAATTTTTGTTAGTTTTCCGTTCCTTTGGTATTTTTTTTCTTTTCTATTCTTTCCTTATTCTTTATTCTTTATTCTTATTCTTTTGTTCCTTTGGTATTTTTTTCTTTTCTATTCTTTTTTCTTTTCTATTCAAACTTCATAATGCGGCATGCACTACAGGTCAGACTTAATTAACATGTTTGCTGTGTCAAATTAAAACTGCAAGACCAAACATCAATAACGTTACATTGGCACAAGAGTAGAGACTCCGTGTATGGAACAGACCTAATTCGTTTTATATGATTATTAAGTTCGCTGTCTGAATAAGCAGTCACTCAATATGATTTGGAGTTGAGATTAACTGTATTAGGTTCAGCACATGCATAGAGTGGTATATAAAATCATCCTTACCTTTCAGTAGTGACCAGCAGCTCATCATAGTTAGGACCAGCCCAACAAACAGATGTTGTCTTGGTAACAGGAAAGTTTACTGTCGCAATCACATTTCCATTTGTAGGATTGTAATGCACAACCTAGACATCATAAGTTTACCATCAGAATCTGATGTAGAATAGTAAGAAAGTAAGGCATCACAGCAAAATTCAGAAGCAGGAACATTAACTCACTTTACCACCATTGTACATTGCTACCCATAACATCCCATCAACATCTACTGTAATCCCATCTGGTACCTAAATCATAAAATATATACGTAAATTATAAGAATTATAAAATAACTGTTATGAATCTTGCTTTCTGATTGGTTGGGTGTGTATGCCTTTTTGAGAGCACAAAGCACCTGTGCATGCATGCAGGCACATTTTCTATTTTGGCATTCATAACCAAAAGAATATCTATCAATTCTAATTTGCATTTTATAAAAGAAACAAAAAACTTTCTTCAATTTCTTCAATGAAATTACTGTACTTCTGATCAGTATTTCTGACTTTTTGTTCATAGTTAATATTCCTGCATGTATAATGTACTGATTTCCAACTCATGCATAGCCATGGGAGACACAATTGTTACATTATCTATCCCTGATCACAAATCATACCCAAGCACTAGTACTACTGCTGCATCTGTTATGTGTCTTTGAACTTAATTGGCCAATGTTTGATCTCTAGGATAAAAGAGCCCTTAATCTGTTCATTGTTCTGTTCAACCACATTGCAATAAAATATTGTGCATGGAAGAGTGCACGTATCATTAGAGTTTTTCCAGTCAGACATATAAAATCTACCCTTTTAATTGTAAATCTCTGTTACTTACTCCATGAGAAGGATCTACTTGTATGGCTACTCTTTTATTATCAATGCTTCCAGAAGCTAAGTTATAATCAAATGCATATACACAGCTATAAAAAAATTATATAAAAGGATTTTAGTTACAAAGCCTGTTGAAGTTGCAATTAAGTTAAATATATACCAAATTAAAGATCCTGACCCAAATGTGACAATTTAAATAAGCAGTCTTCTATGCTGGTTTTCAATGCACTGATAAATTAGTCTGCTCCAAGTAGTATAGTCAAACACTGACCCACCCAACCAATTGTGCTGCTAGCCAGAAAGAAGGCTATAATTTCTAAACTTCAATTCAGTTGATAAACATTTCACAAAAGACAGTAAATGACATCAAGTGAATTAAACCAAGGAATTGAAATGGCATTACTTGTGGAACAAAATTTTCCTTTATAGAAAGTGCTGACACTAGTCTGTTAAACAGTACTAATTTTATTTTGCTCTGAATATTATATATGAAATTTGTTGCACTGCAACTTGCAATGCTCATATTACTGCACATTAAGATGGCAAATATAAACAACCCCCCCTCCCTTCTAAAATCCTGACAACAGGCCAGGATTATATAGGACTAGTAAATACCATATTTACTCGAATAAGCGCCATGGTGCTTATTAAATTTTTTCGTGCCTCAAATGACTGCAGTGCTTATTCGGGGGTCGGTGCTTATTAAATTTTACGTCCCAAATGCAGTGCTTATTTGAGGGCGGCACTTATTCAGGGGGGGTGCTTACTCAAGTAAATACGGTATTAATATTGATTTATACAGTTACCCTAGGAATGAATCCACAAAGTAAAATGTTTTATTATCAGGACTCCACGCAAGGCCATTTGAAATGGTAATCTGTAAACATTTTCATTCAAAATTTCAAATATTATGCAGTTGTTGATAGAACATATTATAGCTTGTCAATTATCTGCACTAAGCAATGTTCAGCAATCTATTTTACCTTGTTGAAATGACCTTGTACTTTACGATTTTTATCAAAAGAGTACTGAAAACAAAGAGGCATGCATAATGGTTACTACCAGAGATTTGTCAGTCGGCCAGCACAATTATAAATGTCATACTAAGTTAATGTTGACATATATCAGCATATCTTTTAGGCAACTTACAAGAGTCCCTTGTTCAGGTACAACTTCAACAGGTCTTGGCTCAGGGCCCATTGTCCCTAAGTAGTAACAAATCAAATTTTGAAATACTTTAGATATATCATAGTTGTATAGTGAGAATGCCAGGGCTGGGGGGGGGGACTGTCGCAGGGGTATGGTTGGGCAGTTCCTGCCAAATCCACAGGAAATCCATGAATTTAAGTCAATGGCATCAAATATATCCATTTACAAGTCCTGATATGAAATAATTTAATTGCAGCTCAATAACTGAAAATAGTCAATGAATACAAACCAGAATAGACCCTTTTCGAATTTGGCATCTAGGATGTCAAACAAGGATTCTGAGAATGCCCCAGATATCAAAACCCAATGATTTCCACTAGCAGCATACAGGACTAGAATGCCAAGGATTCCAAAACACAATCATTGTCACTCATAACATCAGGGACATTCTCGGACTCCTTGTTTGATGTCATAGACGCCATATTCGAAAAGGGTCTATTACAACAGACATAGCTTACCACTCCAAAATCTGCCAGCCTAAAACAGAAGGATAAAATAAACTGAAATAAGTACTGGTATACCACTTAATACAATGTGGCCTTGCCTGTATATGTAGGACGCAGAGTGGTGATAAAGGTGAAACAGTAGGGGCAGATCCAGGATTTTCTTCAGTGAGGGGTGCTGTGTTGAACATAAGAGAAAACACTGATCCAAAAAAACATATCCAAAAAAGAAAAATTTATTTCATATTGGATATCTTCAAAGCTGCAGTAAAAGAACAAAGTTGATGCAAGGAGGGGTGCACCCCTTAGAAGTCTTCGAACTAGGGCATAAAGTCGATCCATGGGGGTGTGCACCCCCTGGCACCCCTCCCCTGGATCCACCCCTGTGAAAGCTTAATTTACTACCATACTACCCTTGCCACCCTTATGCTATATATGCTACTGCTAAAATGGAAAATATCTTATATACTTACAGCATCACATTTTCCATCATTGAAACGATTTTTGGGCTTATCAACTGTTTGATTTTTAAAAGAAACATCATTAAATTGATAAATAAGAAATTATAAATTAAACAAGCATTTGTATCACATCTTTATATCCAAAAAGCTTGAATATTGGAACAGTTGCAGAAAACTATGAGGCAGGCAAATACAAAAGGCATTTTTACCATTTTCAAAATGAATATAATAACAATTATTTATAAATAATACTATTTACCATCCACAGTAGCCACTATTTCCTGTTTTTGAGTCTGAAAACAAACAAAAAACCCACAGTCATTGTTCACATGATCATGTAGCAATTAAGACATAAAATGGAGTTCCAGAAAAATTATACAATGAACATGTTCTTTCTCAAGTGCACACTTTTATCTTCAAGCCACTAGTAGTGTGTGCTCAAGCTGCAGTGGCAAATCAAGGATTCTTTTAACAGAGGGTTATATATATGATGGCAATGAAAGCAATAGCCATCATTCTCTCACTGTCAGCTAGCTAATCAAAATTTGCTACATTTGTTATATGCTAGGATAATGTTGTAAAATATAATTTGCTCCTGAACACTCACTTCCAAATCTAAGAATATAATCTTCAATCCACTTGTCAGTGCTACAGAGCCTCCTTTTTTTCTCATCACAGCTGTGAATTTTCGAGTAGATAAAGCTTTGAATTGTATGACAGGAATTTGTCAGTTTGAAAAAGATTAACAGAGATTAACTGTAGCCCCCTAGCTTGCAGCACTCCTAAATGCAGCTCAATCTGAATGGCAAAACAAGAATTTCCATCTTTATAGGAATCTTAAAATTCTATTGCCTTGTGCCCCTCTTATTGAAATTGAGCTAGAATGGGAATATGCTGCAAGAGGGCTACATGTATCTCACATACATCTGTATACAGGATTATATTATATGGCTAGAGCAGGCCCTTAATTGTCATGGGGGAAGGTAGGGGACAGGTTCTGGGGAGGGGAAAGGAACAATGGCCTGCTACTCTGGCTTCAAGGCATTCACCATTTTCGATCTGGCACTACATGTACACTTAAAGCCAATGATCTGGCAGAAAAGGAGAAAGTAAGGGGTCAATTAACCCCTTTGATTTACTGAATGGAAACTCCTCAACGTTCGGAAATGAGTGAATGCCCCACCTACAGCTCCTGCCAGAACACTTTAGAAGAGTAATTTTTAGTTTATTTTCAAAGTCCCCACTTTGCCCCTTTCATGCATGCTCCAGTCCAGGGGGAGGGGAGGTTAAAGTGCATGGGCTTCAAATGACTGACTAACTGACTGACCAGCTCCAATTGTATCTTCAAAGTGGTATTTATGGTCCTGAAATAGAAGTCAAATCATCTACGATTTAGATTGTCATTCAAAAAATGTCAGGTTTCATTTTTCATTTCAATTATTGGTGATCTGCATACTTTTAAAATCCACAGAGAATGGCTGTTGGTGTTGCTTTCACACTTTCTTTTGGTTAGTTTATTAGATGTTTAGTAATTATGCACTTATCAATGTAATTCCTGGGGGGGGGGGGGGGGGTATTCGGGCAAGGGGTGGGGATTTGAAAAAATCCCTAAAAAAATTCAAATGCCCCAGGGGGGAAAGCAGTTCTCAATCAAATTGCACCAAATAGCACCACCAAATGGAAGAATTGTCATACATTTACTATAGAGTAAGCTTTTTTAAGCAATCAAACTTCCGACCCAGGGGCACATATTTGCTATCAAATCCCCACCCCTTGCCCGAATACCCCCCCCCCCCCCACAGGACTTACATTGATAGGTGCATTATCACAATTGGTCTTACTAATTTCATGAGAAAAACAAATTTAAGCTTAAATAAGCTTAAGTTTTGAAAGAAAATTCACGAAGTGGTAAAATGATGCCATCATGCAAACAGCTATTCTTGGGGTGCAACCATGGGACTCAAAATCCCCTGAGATATAAATAACAAGAATTCATAGACTTTATAACGGTTTTGGCCACCATTTTGACGAGTAGGCAAAGAACTAGTAGGCGCGGTTACCAAGCCCCATACATTCTTTGTCAATTTTTATCGAGTGATGGCAAAGCAGTGTAAAAAAACTATAAGTTCTTGCTTTTTGTCTTTATTGTGGGCAAAAAAACTCTCGATTATTCAAGCTAAGGACATGCTTTAATCGTAGCAGGAGAGCCAAGCTCATGGGATCAATATTTTCGATCAAGCCGATTTTTGTGAATTGTCTGGCACCGAGTCCATGTGGGTGGATGCATGCAAATCAAAACAAACACGAATAATAACAATAGACTTTATTTTCTCTCTAAATATGTAATTATGAAGTTGATAGACTAAACCAATGATAATTGATAATAACTTACCGTAAATCCTCTATTAAGCCCCCCCCTCTCAAATAAGCCCTCCCTCTCTAATAAGCTCCCCCCCTTTTTAAAGGAAGAAATTTATTAAGCCCCCCTCTCTTTTAATCCCCCCTCCCCTCCCCAACTAAATTCACAATCAAGGTAAATCATACTTGAGACTAACACAAGTGAATCAAATGTTGAAAATAGCTTGTAATTCGAACAATGCATATACCATGCGCCTATTAGATTATGCGAGAAAGTCCATAGTAATACTTCCATTTAATCCTGAGATTACCGTTTTGGAATAAAGTTATCATATCATATTATATTTTAATAGCGTAGAACTTCGATAAGCTCCCCCTCTCTATTAAGCCCCCCCCCCTCTCCAATAAGCCCTCCCTCAAACGCAGGGGACTGTGAAGGGGACTATTCATTCACTTCACAAACTTACGATATCAAAGCTTCCCATTCAAAGAAATTATCTTCTGCGATAGGACCTGTAGTTCATCAAATGTAAGGCTGTTAGAAAACTTCTACGTAGCGAGATAAAAAAACAAGTGATAACCAACCAACCTGCTATGATTCCCTCTGGAGGATTGAGAGTTAGTTCTGTAAGTAAAACAATTTTAGTGTTTTTATTATATTTATTAATTACCTTTTAGGTAAGCTTAACTTAAATTCATCTATTCTTGTCAGGACGAGAGTTTTAAGATTCGAACGTCTAGTTTTTAATGTCTTTAAAATTATGCAGAGGATCGATCACTTACGTTTATATTCGGCCATAAGCCTTTTTAATGCCGCTCCTGCCATGGTTCACGACTAAAAAGTTATTGGTTCAACTACCAGCCGATCAAAAGTTCTTTTCTTTCTTCGTGTGAGCAGCCATCTTGGTTTTTGGTATGCGGTATGCCTTGCAGGCTCAACACCACAGGAATCCCAACAAACACATAAAGAACATCATCAAGTCAACAACAGTACTACTGTCATCATTCCCAAAAAGTGAACTCAACAGAACTCAACTAGTTACAGTTAAAACTAAGTTGCCTCCACTAGATACTGTTAAGGAATCCGACAGTTAACTTAAACCTTTTGTGTTATAAGTTTGAATGTCTGTGATATTGGCTGTCATTTTTAATAACCAAGAGCAGGGCAATCACTGTACAATGTTCAGGTGTAAAAAAAAATCCATTCGTTTCCTAAGAACATTTCCAAATTGTCAACTCATGGAGGATAACATAACCTGTGTACCAGAGTGATATTCTAGTTGCACTTTAGAGATATTAATGCCAATGTTTTTTCTACAAGATGGTAGAAATAAAGACAGGAGGTAAATTTATACAATTTTAGTGCTAACAAAAGGGGTTGCCTGATGCGTGTTAAGTTACTCCTCTTTTTGACATGGTATATATATACAAGTACATACATACATATGCACGGGGACTCCCATATACATGTATGCCTCCTTGGTACAGACCAATACAAAACCATTCACATACTGTTACAAAACCATAAGAGATGGATGGGGAATCATTCTCACCCTTGAACCACCCTTGGTGACAGCCCTGCAGTAAACTATCTGAGTCAGTAAAAACTGATATCATGAAGGTTGTGATGATTTTATTGGTTCAACATCAACAGAGTATTTTTTTTATAACAAAAGGAAATGACTGAAAAAGGCTGAACAAAAAGTAATATTATAGTTAAATAAATTATGTAGCAGCATTTTCTACAATGTTTGTACAATGATTGAGTAAGTATAGACATTGTTAAACTCTAAAACTAGTTGCCTGTAAAGTGACTGCTCCAATATATGCATGATACATCTTATGACCTGAAGACCATCTGATACAATTTAAAAAAAATTGTGTACGAACTTTACTCTCATACATCAGGACCCCTGATCAACTGTTAAGGAATACAAGTAATCATTCTGCAAACAAGTATTTATGAGCCATTCCTCTCAGAATAAGATTCTTTGTATGAGTTATATCCATATTCATGTGTCTTCTCATGAACAACTGTTAAACAAAAAAATAATACTCTAGGAAATGACATGTGGTCTAAAATGGGAAAACATTACACCCAAGATAGAGGTCTATGAGACGCACCTAGGAGAAGGATTTGGTTATTGAAAGATATCTAAACCAGCCCCCTCACCAAAGGTCAAATACATAATTCAAACAGAATCTTCATTACTTTTGATGAGATTTTTAACTAACATTGTTATACAAAAAATATAATATCATTGAAAGGATACTCTCCACCTGGAATAAGCTGTATAAAAACAGAACAAATATTAAATTATTTGAATAATAACAACAGCAAATAGCAAGAGCATTAAATCTAGTAATGCATGTACATACATACATTATTTTTACATTTGTAAATTACGATATACTATGGACAGCGGAAATTCTGCGACAGAACAGTAGCGAAGTCAACATCCAAGCAACTTGCGTGGAAAAACTGTCCACAGTGATCGCATCCTAGCGAATCTTCATTGTCATCAAATCGACATATCTTGCACACTTATGACGAAAATCGTTTGCGCATCTTGATATCAAGGGAGTTTCGATTAGACTTGGATTACCACCGGAAGTCGTATAGGGAAGATGGATAATACCGCTGAACATTTATTTTGTATCGCGGTTTCGGGCCTCCACATCCACCCGGGGGAAATAGCTTCCCGCTCTGAATAGGTTAGATTTAACACATCAAATGGTACCCATCAAATGTGAAAACAAACAAGAAACAGTGTTGTATATTAGTGCAAAATGAACAAGTTAGAGCTGCTAAAAAGCTTTCTTTTCTGATCTTAGAAAAAAGTCATAAAACATCACTTTTAGTTATATTTTATCGTACATACCAAGAGGAAGCAACTGTGAAGGTTCGG
Organism: Anthopleura xanthogrammica; assembly: GCA_964019055.1. Lineage (NCBI taxonomy): Eukaryota > Metazoa > Cnidaria > Anthozoa > Actiniaria > Actiniidae > Anthopleura > Anthopleura xanthogrammica. The sequence continues at coordinate 17,151,600 of OZ025206.1, forward strand.
CCGCCATTTTGTTTATCGAAGGCCTGGCGCGCGCGGTAGCCGAAACTCCACAGGTAACCCAACGTTTTTTGTCAAAGTGGTGAGAAGGGGTCAACACTCGTTCATCCAGATTGTCTAATAAAACAATAGAACTAGGCAGTATCACAGTAGATCTATGCCTCGTTCTATTTTTTTGTAAGTCACACTGTTGAATAGTAAATAACATCTAATTTAGTTGACATCAACTAGAGCAGTTCTCATAAACCCGTGAAATACACTTTAGCGTATTACACTCTACTTCACTCTGATTCTTTTGTTTTCAATTGTGTTTTTTTTACTATTTCACTTTAATAAGCACACTTTGTTTCACGGGTTAACGAGAACAACTCTATTCAACAGTGTGATGCTAAATTCACTCTAGAAGGGAGGGGCTAGTGAGAACAGGGGCGGTAAGGGACGTGGTAAGGGGCTTTCGCGTGAAATCGTGAACGGGGTTTTCTTATCTAATTTTCGTGATCTGTGTTGAGCATGGTTTAAACGTCGTGAATCGTGAATTTTCTTGGAAATGAACGTTTGATATTTTTCGTGAGCCGTGATCGTCCTTTTTTAATTTTCGTGATCCGTGCAGAGACCCCCCTTACCGCCCCTGTGAGAACTAGTTCGATAAAGAAAGATAAAGAAAACAGCCATAAACAACCAGGAAATCATCAAACGAAGATTATCAGGCACTTTTATGAAAGTTCTCCCTTTCTTTCTTTCTTTCTTTCTTTCTTTCTTTCTTTCTTTCTTTCTTTTTTCACAAAAACATTGGGGAGAGAGAGAGAGAGAAGAAAACATTTACACGGTCTCGATATAGAAACGTATGATAGAAACGGAGAAGCAGATCTCATGAAAAACCCTACCAATCAGAATGAAGAACAAAACTTTTAGGTATTGTATTTGTATTTTAAATTTTTTATATTTAATAAAGTTTTTTTTAAAAGATTGACAAGATTCGGAAGCACGTGGAGTTCCGCCTACTAATTTCGAAAATGACGTCACTTGAATTCTAAGAAATCTGCCAAAATCGCTGCTTTTCGACCTTTTCAGCTGTACGCTTCATCCAGGTTTACTAGTACTTTTTTACTATGGCGAGGCAAGATACAGGTATAATAGTATAATATTTTGATTTCAGAGAGAGAGAGAGAGAGAGAGAGAGAGAGAGAGAGAGAGAGAGAGAGAGAGAGAGAGAGAGAAAGAGAGACAGAGACAGAGACAGAGACAGAGACAGAGAGAGACAGAGAGAGAATGAATGAATGAATACTTTATTTATACTCGAAAACTATAATAAACTTTCCAAATATATAAAATATTTATTAAATACTTATAAAATTATTTTTCATGAAAATTGAGTTTATATTAACAAAAATAAAATCATGTATTACTTATTACCATTAGAGTTCAGCAGACGAAAGTTCTCTCCTAAACTCTCTTATATTATTGGCTGATTTTATTTCATAGGGTAGTGAGTTCCATGCTCTTGCACCTTCATGGGAGAAAGCCTTTTTCAGGTAATTTGTTTTTGGTTTGGGTAATACTAAATTATTTTCCCTTCCACGTAAATGATACGTGTTTTCATTAGTTTTAAAGAGTTTTCTCAAACTTTGGGGGGCAAGAGCATTCATTGTTTTGAACATTACAGTAGCCTTGTGTTTAATTCGCCTCGTCTTAAGGTTTTCCCATCCAAGGTTCTCAAGTATATCTTTTGATCTTACATCGTAGCCACTTCTCGTTATAATACGGGCGGCTCGATTTTGTAGTTTTTGTATTCTTTCTGCTGATGTTTTTGGGAGGTTATTTCCAAACCACATCGCAGTAGTCGAACCAAGGAGTAATTAGTGATTTATAAATTGCTATTGCTATCTCCTGAGGAATGTGATCACGCACCCTCCTAAGGCCAGACAACCCTGATGATATTTTCTTAGTCATATAATCAACATGGTCAGCCCAGGAGAGGCGTTCATCGATCACAACCCCAAGGGATTTAGATAATGAGACACGTTTTATTTGTTTGCCGTCGATGTATACATGTGCTTTTGAACTTATCTGTTTTAATTTATCATCGGACTCAATAAACATATGTTCAGTCTTTGTAGCATTTAGACTCAGCTTATTCGCCTTCAACCAATTTGATATGCCAGAGATATCATAGTTGGCTTGGCTAATTAATGATTTCTGTGATTCACCACGGGTCGTGAGACTCGTGTCGTCTGCATACATTCTTACATTCGAGAATTTTACACTATTTGGCAAATCGTTAATATAAAGAATAAACAGTAAAGGCCCTAAAATCGAACCTTGTGGAATACCAATGGAGATATTTTTTTTAGTTGACAAGGTGTTGTTAATACTGCATCTTTGTTTTCGATTTGCCAAATAGGACTCAAACCATTTCACTGAAATATCTGCAATGTCATAGTAGGACAGTTTACGAAGTAGGATAGAGTGATTGACTGTGTCAAATGCTTTTGTAAAGTCTAGCAATGTGACACAGTTAGTCCAACCTGCATCCATATTTGTAAGCCACTCGTTGGTGGCTTCCAGCAATGCAGTGGTTGTGGAATGGTATGGTCGGAAACCCGATTGATTTTCAGACAATAATTTATTTAAGCTTAAGTAGGCATATAATTGGTTGAAAACGATTTTTTCAAATATTTTTGCTACTGCAGGAAGGACTGAAATTGGACGATAATTATTCAAGTCCTCTCTCCCATTTGCTTTGTAAATTGGAGTTACTTTAGCAAGCTTTAGGTCATCAGGGAAGATACCACTATCAACGGATCGGTTAAAGAGCTCGACAAGTTTCTTGTATACAACTTTTGGACATTCCTTGATTAAACGTATCGGAATACCATCAAGTCCTGTCTCCTTTTTACTGTCAATAGATTGAATGATTTGTTCAACTTCTTCAACGTTGGTATGCATTAGCTCAAAAGTCGAACTTGTTTTACCTAAATAAGTGGTGAAATCTATTTGTCCCTCTTGAATGGAATTTGCAAGCTTTATTCCTATTTCAGAAAAATGATTGTTAAAAAGCTCTGATATTTTTCTAAAATCGTTAATAACACTTTGCTCGTCTTTGATGGACGTGATAGCAGTGCTATTGTTCTTCCTTGATAAAATATCGTTAATTGTTTTCCAGGTCTCCCGAGGATTATCCGAGACACGAGCAAAATGTTCATCATAGTAATGTTTCTTTGCTTTTTTAATTTCATTATTAACACGATTTTTGCGGATTTTATAGGCATTCCAATCAGCGGTTGAATTAGTTTTGATTGCTAGACGTTTGAGCTTATCCCTTTTGTCCATCAGCTTTCTTAAGTCAATAGTTAACCAGCGTGACTTTTTGTTTCTTTTTCGTTTCCGTTTCAGTGGTGCATGTAAGTCAATAACAGATAAGAAAAATTGTTTCCATCTCGACCACATGTCATTTGGATTATTTAGAATATTCAAGCTATCCCAAGGGAGTGACTCTAAGTCCTTCCTAAATGAGTTTGCATCAAAGTTTTTAAACGATCTAAAAGATATTACATTATGCTTGTTATTGGTAGGTATTGCTACCTTACGAATTGCGTAAATCAAGCTATGATCACAGATGCTCAAATGAATGACACCACTTTGCATTACCCTGTCGGGAGAGTTGGTGAGGATGACGTCAATCAATGTTTTACTATGTTGAGTTATTCTTGTAGGTTCTTTTATAAGTTGATGTAGTTGGAATAACTCACAAGTATAACATAATAGACGTGCTTGAATACTAGCACTACCAGAGTGCAGATCACAATTTAAGTCTCCAAGAATATAGAGCTCTGAAATTTCTGTGTCAATTTTAGTTAAGATATCTTCCAAAACATCAAAGAAATCTCGCGGATCATAGCTTGGCGGCCTGTAACAGGCCAATATTGCAAATGGTTTACTATTAGGTTTCGTAACTTCAATGCATAACGATTCAATTCTACTATCAGTTAAGTCAGGACGGTTTCTACAATTTATACCACACTTGAGGTACAAACAGACGCCTCCACCCTGTCGATTTCTATCGAATCTATACAACTCAAAACCCTCTATGTTTTACACGGTCTCGATATAGAAACGTATGATAGAAACGGAGAAGCAGATCTCACGAAAAACCCTACCAATCAGAATTCGAAGAACAAAACTTTTAGGTATTGTATTTATATTTTAATTTTTTTATATTTAATAAAGTTTTTTTTAAAAGATTGACAAGATTCGGAAGCACGTGGAGTTCCGCCTACTAATTTCGAAAATGACGTCACTTGAATTCTAAGAAATCTGCCAAAATCGCTGCTCTTCGACCTTTTCAGCTGTACACTTCATCCAGGTTTACTAGTACTTTCTTACTATGGCGAGTCAAGATACAGGTATAGTAGTATAATATTTTGATTTCAATAGTTCTTTTCACTTTATCAATTACAGATTTTGATTGTTTCGTAATAGTGTTTCCAAACGAAACTTCTAGAACTTTAGTTTGGAATTTTGTTTTCTTTATGCATCAATGGCACAGTTCGACCGCTAACTCTAAGCTCAACAATTTCACTAAGTTAACCTTGATTTCTATTTTATGCTGCTCCAAAACTGTACAAGTTTTTATTACATGTTATGTAATAATTATTATGAAAATGGGGAGGTTTGAGTGCGCGATTCCCTGTAAAGTATGTAATAAAGGCCCTGAGAAGGACGTCAGGACCCCCAGTGGAGAGCGCCGGGAGTATGAAACGGAGGTCATTACTCACAATAATTAATCTCGCGCGAAAATATTTTAAACGACAGTAAAATCGATATACAGTTCATTTCAAAAAAAATGCTGATGAAGTTTTTGTAGTTGTATGAAAAGACAAGCGCTTGAAAAAAAATGTAATGTCACGCTTCTTGTACCGTCTCGCTCCGAGACGGCACGATACTTATCTTAGCTTCGCATCCACCGGTCCCAAACTATATATTATGACTTCTTTAATATACATAGCAAAGCAATAAGGAAAATTCCGCGCCAAAATGAGTCTCGTACACGTGCAGTTTCTTCATGTTTCTTGGAAGTGCTAGCCACATACCCATGCCCCTGCATGTAGGACGAGAATTCCAAGAAATCTAGACTCATTAGCATAAACACGAAAGACGTCGCTCCACGGTACACATACGTACCGTACCGTGACTTGATACTCGAAAAAGCATTCTATAAAAAGAGAAATGGCAGCACAATCTTACACAAAATTCGAGGACCATAGGGAAATAAGAAATACGGACTATCCTGCAATTCCTATGGAAGAGAAACGACACAACAGGGAGCAGTCGACGTCCGCAAACAATTTCTACTCTGGACCACAAGGTACTCAGTTTTAGGGGGGGAAATCGCTTGTTCGCTTTTTGTATTCTTGAAGTTATTCTTATTCACTGTTCTTTCATTTTGTCCTTTAATTTCTTTGAGTGACTATATCTAACTGCTTTAACTGGATGGGTCGGGATCCCATCATAATTATCATGTTCTGAAAACCTTCTGAAAACGCGACAATATTGGCACGCTCGAACAAAGTTCTTTTGAATCTTTGCATTTGTTTTTTGATTTCGCAAGTCGTAAAGGTTTATGCAAAAGATATATCAAAACAGTTGCTCGTTATCCCGGACTCGTTAATTATCATATGATATTAAAAACTACATCAATATTTTTTCACCGTTCAACCAAATCGCATCATGTTTACCACCGATTACATGATTTGCTACGTATACGCGCCCGACTTTGTGTTGTGCAAGTTTGTCGATTCTCTTCCGTCAATCAAACCGTTTGGAATTTATTTAAGTCGCGTGTTTGAATGGAAACTAGAAGAAAAATGTCAATGTAGAAAATTGAGGAAAGAATACTGATACTTTATGGTTTTTTATTTCATCAGTTTATGCACTAATCAAAAATATGAGAAATAACGAGATAAGCCCCACATTTCCCCCACTCTTCCCCGAGGTGGGGGGGGGGGGGGGGGGGGTGGGGGGTTACAATTGACTAGTGCATTAGTAAACCATGATCAGGAATGCTTTGTCTTACAATAATGCAAACGGTGACATGTCAATCAAAGCCTTGCCAACTTAATCAATATTACAGTGCGAATCGAAAAACCGTGGGCACCTAGAAATATTTCAAGAATGTTTCTTAGGAATGGACCATTAGATAGTTGATGGGGGGGTTGCATAAATCCCCCAAAAAAATATCAAGCAAGCCCTTAAACCTCAAAAAAAAATCGCGTACGCTTTTCTGTGCAAAAAAAATATATCCAGTAAGCACAGGTCAATTGAATAGCAGGACCTTTATAAATATGTTGTGAATGCCCCTCAAATCACTGGTAATTGCATTTCCGAGGGTCTCCATTTTCAAAAATTTCGGGGAGGGGGGGGCATGCCCACCTTTGGCAGTATAGTTAGCCTCCTTCCCAATAAAAATTACACTCGACGGTCCCTTCATAATGCATAATTGCATTGAAATCAGAATATAATAAATTAAAGCAGAATTCGGATTATAATGTTGAGTTTTCAATTCTGAAATAGTAGTAGTTATCTTTCAGTAGTAGGAGTGGTTTCAAGAGGCCAGTTAAATAAATTATAATTTTACATGTTAATTTTCTTGCATGTTATGCAGACAATGTCGACTTCAAATTTTGCCCAAAAGCCCTCCTTGATTAACCAATCAGTAATTTTGCCCTATGTATGATTAATAATATTAATGATTCCATACTAGTTTTTTTTTAAATATCGTGCAAGGTTATGATGTGCAAAAAAAAAATAACCTGCTAGGGGTGAGACAAAAAAATAAATATTATGCAACTAAAATTCCTGCAACCCCCCCCCCCCCCCCCCCCCCCCCATCAATTATCTAATGGTCCATCCCTTAACCATTCAGAAACGTTATTCTTATCTTTCAATCATCTTGTGGTTAGATCAGAGTCATTTCTGATTGGCCAAAGAACAACATAGAACATTCCTGGAATATTTCTAGGTGCCCACGGTTTTTCAATTCGCACTGTAATGAGTTGCCGAGTTTTACAAGTCTCTCTTGCTTTTCTCTTTTCCTTCACGTCATTCCTTCAGAAAGCTCTCGTAACCAGAAGTTCAACCCTATCTACAGCTCCTATATTACTTAAATTTTGTGTTTGACCCCGATTCCCTGTTTTCCGAGTGCAGTCCATGTTTTTTTGGGTCCTTTTTTTTTTTTTATTTTATTTAACAAACATTACACAGGCCATTTTATTATCCGATGGATGAATCTTATCAAGTGGATAAATCTATTTGATAACACCGACTTATCCACTGGACAGGGATTTATCCATAGGGTAGCGCTATCCACCCTTCGCACAACTGGGCCATTAATCGATAGCAATCGATAGCAATCGATAGCGAAAAAAGTTGTAATCGATAATTATCGTTTAGTTGCATTAACGTTACAGGAATGCATGAAATATGGACAAATATGAAAGTAAAATATTTTATTATGCGTTATACAAGATCATAAGAATAATTAAAAGTCTCAATGATAGAAAAGAATTTATGCTAAGAAACATTTATTCAATCTGCAAAACTTGATTTTAGTAAACCAAGCAAGAAGAAATGTAACTTGATCACGCAATTCAACATGCTCTTGCATGACAATGACAATGCATGCGAGATGGCTTGACAGACATTAACACAAGACGATCATGCATGAGAGAAATGAACACCAAACGCAAAGTTCAGAGTAACAAAAACCACAAAAAGATGCTCTTAGATTACGATTTTGGTGCCATGCAGTCGAGATTCAGATATTCGCAGTTCTGTGGAAGCTAGGTTTGCCGAGATTTCAAGACCCACATCTTTCATAATTCCCATTGATATCAATTTATCGATTGGATATCCAATATCAATTTTTATCAATATTGCACACGGTCACAGAACTTCAAAGCTAGGTCCGACAACAAATGATTTTGGATTGTAAGATATCCCAGTTTTGCAATCGATGATCAAACCTAAATAACAAAACATACAGTAATCGGTGAAAAAAGTATACATGGTCTGTCTTAGTAAATGCAAGGCAAATTCAAGTGTTGCGGTATTGCAGTATTCGAATTCCCCTCTGCCCCCATTAGTAAATATTGCACAGTTTTATTTTATACAACCCTATATATATATTTTCTTCTCCATTGTCATTCTTCATTTTCCATATCTGCATCTTCTCCCATTACATCTGTATTTTGGAGGAAGTCATTTCCAGAAATTTTGATTCCTTTCATCAATATGGGGGGGGGGGTGCTTGAAATGAGGGGGTCAATTTTACATTTGATGGTTTGCATGGGGGGGGGGCAGATTTGCATTCTTGGTTTTATTTGAAAAACTTCTTGAAACAACTTGGCAACCTGTTCCTGTTGCACATTAAATTTTTCATCTTTATGAGCTGGAGAATGTGTGGGGATGAACCCCACATTGGAATTTTCAGAACCTGAAAATCCCCATACCCCCTGACCTCCTTTGTGGAAATCATTTTGGTTCATCACTCATTGTACATGTCCCAGATCCAAAAATGGCATATACTTTCACTTCATTGTTTATAACATTACTAATTTTTGTTTTACTTTGGTTTGTAAAAGTCAACTTGGATCAAATCATGCCAACTGTGGCATTTCAACCACAGCCTTTCAACCCCAATGTGCTGGATCCAGTATCAAGGGAATTGTACAACACCCTCCCTACCAAACACATGAGTTCAGCTCAATTGCTTACAACTGTGGGTCAAGCTGGAGCACAACTTAATAATTCTGTGAATGCACAATTTGGCTCTCTCAAGGTAGATCTTTTGTGCAGTTTTGAATGAGAATGAATAGTACTAGTTGTAGCAAAGTGTTTATCTTGCCCATAAGTATTCTAAAGTTTATATGCAAGTTTATAAGTCCCATTTCATGATCAGCTTATATATTTACCTAATATATATATCAATCTTTCTTTTTGCTTGTTTCATGTTGCATACCAATAAGCCCAAAATGCAGTGTGGGTTATGTGAATTCATTCAGTGAAAGATCACCACAATATGGGATCGTCACAAACTTTGTGTGTACATTTTTTCTGCATATATATTTTCTTCTGTGCTGACATTATTTACATATGAATATAATACATTTCAAGCTTGGCAAACAACATGCAACTACATGCGTATGTGCAACATGCAACAAAACCTTCACTAACCTTTTTTGAAATAGCTGTGTATATGTAAAAAAAAACCTTTTATAAATGTAAAGAATCATGTAAACTGTGTAAACAATAAATTAATCAACATTTAATTAACCAATCAGATGTCTATATAAAGATGTTAGTACAGGTAGTATGTATAGGTTAGTGTGCATAATTATATAAAGTGAGGCATGCATTAATTACTAGGCGGGTATGTTGTTCACTAATACTGTAACCAATATTGACATGTGTATTTTTGTAACTGTTTACTTGAAAGGGTGGCTTGAGCTATTCTGAAATGTTGAGTGGACTATTGTATAAAGGAGAAAGAGTCGTACAGCACAATCAGTTCCAGTTCCTCCAGTACGATAATATTGTACTATGTGATGAATCCAATACTCATATCTCACAAAAACCTGGAGGGATTTGTTTGTTGACTGACAAAAGGATTCTTCTGATGTCTTCTCAAATGAATCAATGTAAGTCTAATCAAATCACTTTTCTTAGTATTTGTCTAATTGTAATTAAGCCTGTGATCATGAGCCTTTCTTAGCTTGGACGTACGTGTTCTGTTTTCCCATATCTGAGACTGTGTGTCATTTATTCCCTAGAGATCATTTCTTTGTTTAACAGTTGTGCATGAGAAGACACATGAATATTACTGATATGACTCAAACAAAGATTATCTTTGCACATTTCTTGTCCTGAAGATGGACGCTAAATGTGGTCCAAAAGCTCAACAAAAAAACACTAGGTTGAAAAAACCTGTAATTGAACTTAAACTATGAAAAATTCAAGCTACAAATTAAAGACACAGTTACGATCGAGTGGTAGAGTGAGTAACATGGTCTGAAATGGGAAAACATTTTGCCCAAGCTGAAAAGGCAGCCCGGTTGTACGAAGAGTGGATAGCACTATCTGATGGATAATTAAGTTCTTATCCAGTGGGTAAATTTATTGGATAGCAGCATTGACTTATTCACTGGATAAGGACTTTTAGAAAAAACCTACTAATGGTCTATCACCAATCGAGCCCTGTGATTGGCTGAGCTACTAGGGGTCTATTAGTGATAGACCTCTAGTAGCGAAAAGCGCCGGTTTTGAAAACCAAGAAATAAATATTTAAAGCAAAATCGAAAACTTTTTGCATCCTTTTATTGGACCGATTAGTAGATTTTTAATAAAACAATTAGACCTCTCGCCCTCATGGCCTACGAGTCAATAGCCCATTCGGCCTTCGGCCTCTTGGGCTATTGACTCGTAGACCATTCGGACTCGAGGACTAATTGTTAAATATCCATCAGATAGCTAGTGATATCCACTTTACAACTGGCCCTGATCAACCTATTCAGGAGCTGTCGACCCAGAAGTCCATGGACTTGACTTGAGTCCAACATCTTTGTCATACTTTACAATACATTAATATAAATATATTCTTGCACCCTCACATTACATAGATAACTTAATTAACTTTACTTACATACAGTATTATCTACGATTGATTTCAATATTATATAAATAAATGATATTTTGTAATATCAGCAACAACATTTAAGATGTTTGGAGACCCAAAGAAAATGCCTGGTGGTTACAGTATTGAGACAAGTCTTGGAGACACCACCAGTTACTTGCCAGTCCCCTACAGATTCGTGAAAAGTGTGGAGATGAATGGGCAGTCAGGAGTTCAGGGAAGCGTCATGGTCAACCCAGAGGCACCTTGTTGTGGTGGACTCTGTGGATGTTGTGGGGTGAGTTTTGTCATTGCTGTCATTTTTGGTAAATTGACTCTTTCTAATTCTGCTGTGGCCATTTGTCAGCCATTTTCACAGCTGTTTGTCTGCCATTTGTCAGTCCATTTCAATATTGCATGTAGGCATAGGCTCCAGTAGTGCTCTACCAGTTTACACTTTTGTTCGATTGCAATGAAAATGGTAACAGTCATATAATATTAGCATACTGTTTTTTTCACAGCTTCTTTGTGGGTCAGCTGCAGCCTCAATGCTAAAGCAGTGGAGCTCCAGTCATGTGAATATCATTGAAAACAACTCGATGATCATTTCCATTGGTGTGATTATGCCACCATGGGGAAGAAGGATGTTCCTGCATATCCATATTAACATCAATGTTCCTGTGCCAGTTGTAAGAGATTTTGTCTCATTGCTTCAGCAATATGCTACTGACCTCAACTGATTAACATGCAGTTGCAAGGCAGGCATATACATTACTACAGCAAAAGAAAATAACTTGTTTCTATGCTTCGCATATCCACGAGTTAAAAAGGCTATACTTAAGCAAGTTTACTGCACTGATTGCTTTGAAATAATATGGCACACATTGTAACTTTACTAATTATGTTATCTTATATGTACTCAGTCCTTTTGAATATGGAGTGAACTTAATTTTAAAAACCATTTAAAACTTTTATCCCGAAATTTATTACTATTTAACGCACAGCTGTGATACAAATTATCCAAAGCCTTATGTCATTTTATCTAGTGCTGTAAAAAATCACTCATGCTACTAATTTGCCTCCAATATTATTACAAAGTAATACTTGATAAAATAAATTGTCAAATTTTATAGAGAATTCTGAGTAAAGGGTCAGGACTCCCTTTTCCCTGAATCTTCTCTCCTAGCTAGCCCCTCTCCCCTCTCCCCCCTCCCCCCTCCCCCCTTCTCTCCTGATTGATCAAATAACTGTTTTCTACCCATCATAGGGAATACTGGGTAATCCTCTAGTGCCAAGATTTTTGACTTTAAAGATTGAACCGGCAAGAGGCTGTTGCTTCTTTTCTTCTGGGGACAGTCGTTTTCTTGAAAAGTAAAATATAAGATTTTCACTTAACTGTTCATGATCATTATTAGTTGTACATTTCTTCTCGTCAGTATTTTTACTGCTACATTTCAGTACTATCTTAAACAATTTTTCGTTCTGTCCTTTGTCCTCACTTTTTGTTAGTTGTCCGTTCCTTTGGTATTTTTTCTTTTCTATTCTTTCCTTATTCTTATTCTTTATTCTTTATTCTTATTCTTTCGTTCCTTTGGTATTTTTTTCTTTTCTATTCTTTTTTCTTTTCTATTCAAACTTCATAATGCGGCATGCACTACAGGTCAGACTTAATTAACATGTTTGCTGTGTCAAATTAAAACTGCAAGACCAAACATCAATAACGTTACATTGGCACAAGAGTAGAGACTCCGTGTATGGAACAGACCTAATTCGTTTTATATAATTATTAAGTTCACTGTCTGAATAAGCAGTCACTCAATATGATTTGGAGTTGAGATTAACTGTATTAGGTTCAGCACATGCATAGAGTGGTATATAAAATCATCCTTACCTTTCAGTAGTGACCAGCAGCTCATCATAGTTAGGACCAGCCCAACAAACAGATGTTGTCTTGGTAACAGGAAAGTTAACTGTCGCAATGACATTTCCATTTGTAGGATTGTAATGCACAACCTAGACATCATAAGTTTACCATCAGAATCTGATGTAGAATAGTAAGGCATCACAGCAAAATTCAGAAGCAGGAACATTAACTCACTTTACCACCATTGTACATTGCTACCCATAACATCCCATCAACATCTACTGTAATCCCATCTGGTACCTAAATCATGAAATAAATACGTAAATTATAAGAATTATAAAATAACTGTTATGAATCTTGCTTTCTGATTGGTTGGGTGTGTATGCCTTTTTGAGAGCACAAAGCACCTGTGCATGCATGCAGGCACATTTTCTATTTTGGCATTCATAACCAAAAGAATATCTATCAATTCTAATTTGCATTTTATAAAAGAAACAAAAAACTTTCTTCAATTTCTTCAATGAAATTACTGTACTTCTGATCAGTATTTCTGACTTTTTGTTCATAGTTAATATTCCTGCATGTATAATGTACTGATTTCCAACTCATGCATGGCCAATTGGGTGACACAATTGTTACGTTATCTATCCCTGATCACGAATCATACCCAAGCACTATAGTACTACTGCTGCATCTGTTATGTGTCTTTGAACTTAATTGGCCAATGTTTGATCTCTAGGATAAAAGAGCCCTTTTAAAATCTGTTCATTGTTCTGTTCAACCACATTGCAATAAAATAAATTATTGTGCATGGAAGAGTGCATGTATCATTAGAGTTTTTCCAGTCAGACATAAAATCTACCCTTTTAATTGTAAATCTCTGTTACTTACTCCATGAGAAGGATCTACTTGTATGGCTACTCTTTTATTATCAATGCTTCCAGAAGCTAAGTTATAATCAAATGCATATACACAGCTATAAAAAAATTATATAAAAGGATTTTAGTTACAAAGCCTGTTGAAGTTGCAATTAAGTTAAATATATACCAAATTCAAGATCCTGACCCAAATGTGACAATTTAAATAAGCAGTCTTCTATGCTGGTTTTCAATGCACTGATAAATTAGTCTGCTCCAAGTAGTATAGTCAAACACTGACCCACCCAACCAATTGTGCTGCTAGCCAGAAAGAAGGCTATAATTTCTAAACTTCATTCAGTTGATAAACATTTCAAACAAGACAGGAAATGACATCAAGTGAATTAAACCAAGGAATTGAAATGGCATTACTTATGGAACAAAATTTTCCTTTATACAAAGTGCTGGCACTAGTCTGTTAAACAGTACTAATTTTATTTTGCTCTGAATATTATATATGAAATTTGTTGCACTGCAACTTGCAATGCTCATATTACTGCACATTAAGATGGCAAATATAAACAACCCCCCCCCCTCCCCTCCCTTCTAAAATCCTGACAACAGGCCAGGATTATATAGGACTAGTAAATACCATATTTACTCGAATAAGTGCCATGGCGCTTATTAAATTTTTTCATGCCTCAAATGACTGCAGTGCTTATTTGGGGGTTGGTGCTTATTAAATTTTACATCCCAAATGCAGTGCCTATTCGAGGGCGGCACTTATTCAGGGGGGGCGCTTACTCAAGTAAATACGGTATTAGTATTGATTTATACAGTTACCCTAGAAATGAATCCACAAAGTAAAATGTTTTATTATCAGGACTCCACGCAAGGCCATTTGAAATGGTAATCTGTAAACATTTTCATTCAAAATTTCAAATATTATGCAGTTGTTGATAGAACATATTATAGCTTTTCAATTATCTGCACTAAGCAATGTTCAGCAATCTATCTTACCTTGTTGAAATGACTTTGTACTTTACGATTTTTATCAAAAGAATACTGAAAAAAAAGAGGCATACATGATAGTTACTACCACAGATTTGCCAGTCAGCCAGCACAATTATAAATGTCATACTAAGTTAATGTTGACATATATCAGCATATCTTTTAGGTAACTTACAAGAGTCCCTTGTTCAGGTACAACTTCAACAGGTCTTGGCTCAGGGCCCATTGTCCCTAAGTAGTAACAAATCAAATTTTGAAATACTTTAGATATATCATGCATTTACAAGTCCTGATATGAAATAATTTAATTCCAGCTCAATAACTGAAAATAGTCAATGAATACAAACCAGAATAGACCCTTTTCGAATTTGGCATCTAGGATGTCAAACAAGGATTCTGAGAATGCCCCGGATATCGAAACCCAATGATTTCCACTAGCAGCATACAGGACTGGAATGCCAAGGATTCCAAAACACAATCAGGGACATTCTCAGACTCCTTGTTTGACGTCATATTCGAAAAGGGTCTATTACAACAGACATCGCTTACCACTCCAAAATCTGCCAGCCTAAAACAGAAGGATAAAATAAACTGATATAAGTACTGGTACCACTTAATACAATGTGGCCTTGCCTGTATATGTAGAACTCAGAGTGATGATAAAGGTGAAACAGGGGCAGATCCAGGATTTTCTTCAGTGAGGGGTGCTGTGTTGAACATAAGAGAAAACACTGATCCAAAAAAAAACATATCCAAAAAAGAAAAATTTATTTCATATTGGATATCTTCAAAACTGCAGTAAGGGAACAAAGTTGATGCAAGGAGGGGCGCACCCCTTTGAAGGGCATAAATTAAGTCAACCCATGGGGGTGTGCACCCCCTGCACCCCTCCCCTGGATCCACACCTGTGAAAGCTTAATTTACTACCATACTACCCTTGCCACCCTTATGCTATATATGCTACTGCTAAAATGTAAAATATCTTATATACTTACAGCATCACATTTTCCATCATTGAAACGATTTTTGGGCTTATCAACTGTTTGATTTTTAAAAGAAACATCATTAAATTGATAAATAAGAAATTATAAATTAAACAAGCATTAATTTGTATCACATCTTCATATCCAAAAAGCTTGAATATTGGAACAGTTACAGAAAACTATGGGGCAGGCAAATACAAAAGGCATTTTTACCATTTTTAAAATGAATATAATAACAATTATTTAATAATATTAATACTATTTACCATCCACAGTAGCCACTATTTCCTGTTTTTGAGTCTGAAAACAAACAAAAAACCCACAGTCATTGTTCACATGATCATGTAGCAATTAAGACATAAAATGGAGTTTCAGAAAAATATAATTTGCTCCTGAATCAAGTCCTGAACGTACACTCACTTCCAAATCTAAGAATATAATCTTCAGTCCACTTGTCAGTGCTACAGAGCCTCCTTTTTTTCTCATCACAGCTGTGAATTTGTGATTAGATAAAGCTTTGTATGACAGGAATTTGTCAGTTTGAAAAAGATTAACAGAGATTAGGGCAGCAGGGCTGTAGCCCCCTTGTAGCAATCCTAAATGAAGCTCAATCTGAATGGCAAAACAAGATAAGGATTTCCATCTTAGGAATCTTAAAATTCTATTGCCTTGCAAATATTACCCTCTTATTGAAATTGAGCTAGAATGGGAATATGCTGCAAGAGGGCTACACGTATCTCACATACATCTGTATACAGGATTATATTATATGGCTAGAACAGGCCTTTGTCATGGGGGAAGGTAGGGGACAGGGTCTGGGGAGGGGAAAGGAACAATGGCCTGCTACTCTGGCTTCAAGGCATTTACCATTTTTGATCTGACACTACACTTAAAGCCAATGATCTTGCAGAAATGGAGAAAGTAAGGGGTCAATTAACCCCTTTGATTTACTGGATGGAAACTCCTCAACGTTCGGAAATGAGTGAATGCCCCACCAACAGCTCCTGCCAGAACACTTTAGAAGAGTAATTTTTAGTTTATTTTCAAAGTCCCCACTTTGCCTCTTTCATGCATGCTCCAGTCCAGGGGGAGGGGAGGGGAGGGGAGGTTAAAGTGCATGGGCTTCAAATGACTGACTAACTGACTGACCAGCTCCAATTGTATCTTCAAAGTGGTATTTATGGTCCTGAAATAGAAGTCAAATCATCTACAATTTAGATTGTCATTCAAAAAATGTTGGGTTTCATTTTTCATTTCAATTATTGGTGATCTTTGACTTTTAAACTCCACATAGAATGGCTGTTGGTATTGCTTTCACACTTTCTTTTGTTTAGTTTATTAGATGTTAAGTAATTATGCACTTATCAATGTAATTCCTGGGGGGAGGGGGTATTCGGGCAAGGGATGGGGATTTGAAAAAATCCCTCAAAAAAATTCAAATGCCCCAGGGGGAAGCAGTTGTCTATCAAATTGCATCAAATAACACCACCAAATGGAAGAATTGTCGTACATTTACAGCTATAGAGTAAGCTTTTTTAAGCAATCAAACTCCCGACCCAGGGACACATATTTGCTACCAAATCCTCACCCCTTGCCCGAATACCCCCCACGGGACTCACATTGATAGGTGCATTATCACAATTGGTCTTACTAATTTCATAAGGAAAACAAACTTAAGCTTAAATAAGCTTAAGTTTTGAAAGAAAATTCACGAAGTGGTAAAATGATGCCATCATGCAAACAGCTATTCTTGTCGCTATTCTTGGGGTGCAACCACGGGCTCAAAATCCCCTGAGATAAAGAACAAGAATTCATTGTTTTGATCGGTCACTTTAGCATAATAAGGTCAGTTTACACATAATAATCTTTATTAACCTAGGTAGATTACAATTGTTGATGTTAAAATTGGATGGCACAAAAGAAATTATTAAGGTTTACCTTCCCAGTGTTTGTGTCAAGCAGATTAATACTCTTTCCGAGTATGTCCACGTATAAAAGCCTATTTGTAGCATCATCCCAGAACGGACCTTCTCCCAGATCTGCACAGCACTCTGCAACTACACTTATCTCTGGTTCAGTCATTGTATTAGCTTCAAATCTAGAAGCCTAACGGCCTAACGTCTTGCAGGACTTTGCGTGAGGTCTACCTTGTCCTTGTTGCTACAAGTACATCTCCTAGTGGTACCACAGGAAGCCCAATGCTTGTACCGGGATTTTCCCCTGGGTGCATGTTACGTCAAGAGTTGTTTCCAAGAATATGGGTGATATTGGTGAACAATGGTATTAAAAAATTAAATTCCATCAAAAAAGTCGGGGAAAAAGTTTTAATTCCCAAATCAGTTGAACCCAAATTTAATGCTAACTTGAGAGTGCGCATGCTCTTGGGCTCAAATCGAACGTTCAGGTCATCCAGAAATAATACTGGAACCATGGATGAACTAAGCAATTTTTCCGCAACTTCTCGGTTAAAAAGCTTCAATTTAACTTATTTTTTATCGAAGTAACAATATTTGTCGAAGAAACAATATTTGTATTATGATCATCCGGGTGGATTAACTTATTTTATCGAAACCTGATCTAAGTCACGACACGTCACTGATCGAATCGCTTTGTTGTTTTTGGGAAGTAAGCAAAACTGAAAAACCCGGAGAAAAACCCTTGAATCACAGGATAGAACCACCAAAGACTGCTCACTGCTCGTCATATATTTATATCTATATTTATCACATTCTATTTAGCTATCAGATTTTAGATAATTTAGTGTATTCAATTTTTTCATTCTTCTCTTCATATATATTTCAGTAATCGTACACGCTTCACTGCAAGAATTAAAGAGGGAAGCCTTAGATTATGTGACATCTCAGCAACTTACAGCGACTTGAAAAAATGCCTTAAAATTGCGGGAAAAGTTGCTGGAGGGGTGATACACTGTGCAATGGCGTTGCCAGTTGCTGCAATCCGTTGCAAAAAGTAGAACTGAGTTCTACTTCGTGCAACGCTACGCGCAACAAAAAAAAAATGCGAGACAACCCCTGTTACACTGTGCAATATTCCAGCAACAAGTTGCTGGAAAAATTACACAGTGTAACAGGGCCTTTAGTGTAGACAACGTAAATGGAGGCTGTTTTTCGTATGCGCAGATGATGATATTGCAAAACTTTCCATGCGTTTTCAGTGAGACGAAAACGAAGTATTAGTGTAGACTTTTCGGCCAAATAACGATTAATGAAATGACCAACTTTTACATGCAGGAAAATTAATTCATGGTCACGTAGTTAAATTGGGTAATAAATTTTAATTGCATGGCTGGGCTACAAGCCGCTTGTATAGGGCCTATAACAGCACTGAGCATGCTCATGTGAGTCACTTCACATCATTCAGTTCCGAAGTAAAGGTTTAAAATCACAAGATGAATATTCCAGAATTGCCTAACTTACAGCAAGTCAATCTCAATGGTCAGAAATATCTTGAAAATCGACGCACAATCGTGCTTGGAATCAGCCCTGGTAATCCACATTACTACAAAACAGAGACGCTAGATAGACTGTTCTGCTTTGCTGAAAGCAACTCAGATAAGGTATGTTTTCAGACGATATTTTTCTGTTTTGGATTGAGTCAATCCTCATCAGGTCAGAAAGCGCGAACCCTAGTGTAATGTCAAATCAGTAAGCAACAGTCCATTTTTTCAGGTGCTGTTATTCATATCCGATGCAATCTCCGAACATAATTACAGAGCAGTTGGTTCCAAAAACCCAGAGAAATCTGCTCGAGTCAAAGCCAGACGTTTGAGAAACAAATGCAAAGATGCCATGAATAAAATGGGTTGTGATGAAGGAAAGTACAGTTATGTCAAGTGGGAGGAAGAGGTCGAGTCCTGTCCTGCCTACATCGAAGCTTTTCAATCCATCAAAGATCTGTACAAACGAAACGACGAGTTTCGCTTCGATGTACAAGAATTGACAAAAGCTGCTCTGGTATCGATGAACAATAGCCGTGAGAATGCCCCAACAACCGCCATTGATGTAGAAGAAGGGGTAAAATACCTGCTAAAGGAGCTAGCATTTCTAAATGTGTTGCCTAGAGTTTACAAGAATTGTGAGGAATTTGTGTACGTGTATCATCGCCCGTGGCCTATTTTAAACAAGTACTTTTGTGGGTTTTATGACGGTATTGTAAAACCTTCCTTGGGGTACGTCGTATTTGATTAAATTACCATGCAGGCTAGATAACAGAGCCTCCTTTGACGCATTTTGAGGAACATTTTTAGGGAGCGTTCTTTAATTATTTATTAGAGGCAAGGATAATTTAAATTTAAAAACAAAATGGGAGCCTGAAAATTATGCTAATGTGTGTGTGTGTGCATGGAGGGATCTTATATGTATTATCGGCAGAAATAAAGGCTTATATACGATTTTTCAGTAAACTGTTCAAAACCTTACAGTCAACCGTATTCACTTAAACCCGGAACGACCCACCACCATCTACGACGACCTAACACCAAAACCTTGCACAACCAGCCATATAGTTGCGTGATTGAACCGGTGAAGCTGTGCCTAGGTGATGTGTTGTCACGACACGAAAGCTCAAATCGATATGATCCTATATTTCAGGCAGATCGGAATACACGTCGATGAGTAGGAAGTTAAAGTTCAAAGACTTTTGCAATTTCTAGTTTTGATAAATTGAAACTGATTAATTTAAAAAATTGTTAATTAATTCAAGCTATCAATTTCATTAAGACTTGCGGAATGGTCAAAAGCGATCATTGATAGAGTCAAGGTTTCCGTACTCCAGCGGCACATCCCTATCACTGAACCACCCCTAGTACCGGCCCTTCATATTCTACTTTCATTGCTGACGATGGCAAAATATTGAGTGACATTAGGCTATAATTTTTGAAACTTTGTCCCAGGCCCCCAAATTTTACATATAAATCGTGGCAAAACAGGCATTTTTTCGAGCTATTCCATATATATTTCAACATTTTTTTCGAGCAAAGTTGAACATTTTGTGTTGTCGTGCTTTACTTTATTTCTATACACAAATACGTTCTCTATATAGTATACATGCAAACAGACAATACATTTTGTGCGATTTGATTTTTCAGTGTAAGTTAGAGATATTGGAAGACAAAATCCAGGATTTCACTTCCAGAGGTGGTGGGTTCCAACTCCACTCCTCTCCTCTAAATCGGTCCCGTATAAAGATGACAAATTCACAGACCGTCTTAACCAGAGTTAAAGTCGGGCTGTATCAGTACGCACGCACACAGGTGATACACCGTGAAACTGAACACTGATTGCAGTTAACTTACAACATTTGCTACTGAAGTGAAAATTGCTAATTTTTGCCTCTAAATTTTATTATTATTGATAAATGATAATAATACGGACGACTATGGGACTCAGAAAAAATCTGAGCTGGGCTCAGATTTTTTCTGAGTCCCATAGTCGTCCGTATTATTATCATTTAAATTTTATTGCTTGGTAATTTTAAAAACATAATCGACAAGAAATACTGATATTCCCATTCCAAACAGTATTCCTACTTGAAGGAACATGTAGCCGATACTAGTTGCCATGCCCTCCTCGTGCCTCTTCCCATAGTTCCCTGGGGCTAACAGCATCATGGCGGCGCACAGACCATATCCATTGACCAGACCAAGCAGACCAACAGTCACATCAGCAACCCAGTTAGCTTGCAGTTGAGATACACAAGGCTCAAAATAGATCAACAAGACAGGAACTGCTATGATCAGCTGAACTACCAGATTGAAGAGAACGGTTCTCTTGTTGTAAATGATGGCAAGGATTGGTAGGTTCTTACCAATGGCGTCTGCAACTGAGTAACAGCCGAAGAGAATGACAACAAACCAGCCTGTTTTGTCGCTTGCTACAGACGGTGTCGGCGTGTGGATATCTTCCAGGGCGGAGGAGTTGAACTTAGAATTGGTTGTGCTACTGCAGTTATATTTGCTGTGGAATTGAGACGTTATCCCGGGAAAGAGAGCATTAGATATGACCAGGGTCAGGCAGATAGTCAAAAGTGGACCATAATTTTCCTTAATGATTGTTTTTCTGGATATGTTAGCAGATAATTCCTGACTGTTCAGTAGAGGCTGGTTCTCGTTATCTCGCTCCGTGTCTCGATTAAACGAATTCAAATTCTTTTGTTCCCTTTGGTCTCGACGTACCAAGACAGTAAGACAAGAGGCAACCAGGATGATAAGGTCAACAAGTGCTACGAACAGATAACCACTCAGTCGAAAGCCACGGTTGACGTCCTTCTCATGTTGAAACGATCCTTTGGAAATACATCGAACAACGAAGGTGGCTGCAAACGCACAGACACCTCCAGACTGCGCTGCGTGTACTCCATACTTAGGAAAACGTTTGCCAATTATATTATAAAGAGCTCCGCCACCGAAGTTTTGAACAACCGTCGCCAGGAAAACCAAGGCCAGGAGAATTCCAAATCGCGTTTCATCTTTCATCGAATGTCTTAACGGCGTGACAATAACTTCTGCGATCAAAATGAATGCAGAGATGATCAGTGTGGCAAGTAATACTCTTAAGCTATGCTTTTTTGGAGGAAAACAAACTGTCAGCACAGCACCAAGACTTGCTCCTACACCTACTGTTACTCCAATATACACTTCCGGTTTAAAGTCATCGGGAAAGAAAAAGTTGAAGTAGTCAACTGCGTTGAAACTGAAGAAGACGGCGCTCTGTACTGCAGCACCGAGGAACCAACAAGAAAGATAGACTTTCCAAGAAAATGCCATCATCAACTGATCAACCAGCTAGTGTTTCGGCACTGATATGGTTACTTCACGAGGAATGTGTGGCAACTGTAGAAAAATCTTCTTGTTTCTTGGAAAACACGTGTTCTAATTAAATCCTGTAATCTTATGACTTCCGCTTTTAACCAAACAAACGTCACAACTTAAATATTTCTGTTTCGGTTTGGTAAACCTTTTCGTGGAAGAAAGATGCAGGTTGAGTCCCGTAGATGTGGCGGGTTTCACAGGTATTTCTTCTTGACGCCGATTTATGTTTCTCTGAAATCACTGACTCAAAGGTTATATTTAGAAATGATCTACAAGCGCCTTTCATCAGTTTCATGCTGTTCCACGATATTGCGTATTGCGTCATCACGTCACATGATATCACGAGTTAGGGCAATACTAATGCAAGTTAGGCGTCTTGGTTTGGCTCAAGTCACGTTAAGTTACTGGAGCACTTACTTGCAACATTTTGTTTGGGAAAATGTACTGTATGGGAGTATTAAACAAGAACGAAATTCGCGGCATTAGGTTCCAAAGCAATTATGCAATTATGTTACTATGGCTCAGGGTTGAAACATCCTGAGAGAGGTTATGAATGCCGATAACACACAGACAGAGATTTTTTAAGTATGTCAGTGAACCCATGTGAACTTTTCCATGGAACTTAGTGGCCTCAGCTCCGGCTTCTATTCCGGCACTCGCTGCACTATGCATCCCACCAAGCCCTTAGCTTACACCCATAAATCATGGTTGATCAATTGGTGCACGACCTTTTTTTGACACAAAGAGAATGCGGGGAAGTTTTAAATGAGTATTTTATTTGTACAATACTGAATACAATATAATCAACTTTATTTAAAGAGGGTTATACATGACAGTACATAATATTCAACTGATAATCCACCCGGGATAATCCAGTGGCTCTCTATCTAGATATCATCTAATTATAAAATATCTAAATAATAATGTACAATATCTAAAACTCTATAAAAAAAGTTACAAAATCCGAGTTTGAGCACCGAAACCCTTGTGCACCGAATTCAACACAAACATTGAAGAGAACTATACACTTCTCATATGTCCGAATATATCACTTATATCACTGCTTGTGTTTTATCTGGTTTTATCATTCAGTCCTAAATATTCTGTGGAAATTTCAGGTCCCCGAATTTGTTGCTTATCCTCGCATCCGCATTGATAAAT
Source organism: Anthopleura xanthogrammica (assembly GCA_964019055.1). Lineage (NCBI taxonomy): Eukaryota > Metazoa > Cnidaria > Anthozoa > Actiniaria > Actiniidae > Anthopleura > Anthopleura xanthogrammica. The sequence continues at coordinate 17,174,968 of OZ025206.1, forward strand.
ATAGAACGGTCCATAAGAAAAATGTTGGTGGTAGGTGGTAGTTTAATACAGTTAATCGAATACAACAAATCCCAAGGAAGGTTTCACAATACCGTCATAAAACCCACAACAGTACTTTTCTAAAACAGGCCACGAGCGATGATAGACAAACACGAATTCTTCGCAGTTTTTATAAACTCTAGGCAATACATCAAAAAATGCTAACTCCTTTAGCAAGTATTTTGCCCCTTCTTCTACGTCAATGGCTGGCCCGGGGGAATCTGTCGATGCTGATGCCCCGAGTCCATTTTCACGGCCATTCTTCATCGATACCAGAGCAGCCTCTGTCGATTCTTGTATATCAAAGCGAAACTCGTCCTTTCGTTGGTACAGATCCTTGATGGACTGAAAAGCTTCGATGTAGGCAGAACAAGACTCGACCTCTTCCACCCACTTGACATAACTGTACTTTCCTTCATCACAACCCATTTTCTTCATGACATCTTTGCATTTGTTTCGCAACCTGTTGGCTTTGACTCGAGCAGATTTCTCCGGGTTTTTGGAACCAACTGCTCTGTAATTATGTTCGGAGATTTTATCGGGCACGAATAACAGCACCTGGGGAAAAAAAATATATTCATTCGTTAAACTGTAAATTAAATAGGCTACTTTGGCACTTGAACACTTGGATTTGCGCTCTCTGTCTGATGAGGAATAACTTCAGGTCCATGCAAGGTAGACATCCGAAAAACTTACCTCATCTGAGTTTCTTTCAGCCAAGCAGAACAACCTTTCTAGCGTCTCTGTTTTGTAGTAATGTGGATTACCAGGGCTGATTCCAAGCACAATTGTGCGACGATTTTCAAGGTATTTCTGGCCATTGAGAACGGCTTGCTGTAAGTTAGGAATTTCTGCAACATTCATCTTTTGATTTTGAACGTTTACTTTGGAACTGAATGATGTGAAGTGACCATCTGAGCATGTTGAGCCTTTTATGGGCTTGTCGCACACCGTGAAATGCACGTAAAAAAAAACCCCGAATTAACCACGTGGCCATTAGTAAATTTCCCTAAATAAGAATGTTTTCGAAGAAACACTTTTGCAATATTGGATTAATGTACGGTTGACGTCACGAATGCATGCAAAATCTACACTTGAAAGGGGGAGGGGACCGTGCAAGAGGTCGTATGAGGCACGAGCTAGCTAGAGAGCTAGCTAGAGAGAGAGAGAGAGAGAGAGAAAGAGAGAGAGAGAGAGCGAGCGAGAGAGCGAGAGAGAGATGAAACTCTGCAGTGTAGGACAAAACTTGAACTCCTTTTTACCAGGCCAACCGCTATAATTCATTCCTCCATGAGGCATTCATTATTTTATTAGACCCATGCTGGCCCATATGACAAGCACAGTCCAGATAGCTAGCGTGTCTGGTCTGAGCCAATCAGATTCACAAGAACATTTTCCGTTGTTTCCAAGAAGTGACACATGAGTAATCGTTACATCCATCTGTAACATGTATTGGATGACGTACGTACATCACGAGATGTGCTCGCCTCATGGAAAAAATTCCCCGAAAAAATTCCCTATTCGTCAGCAGGATTCCTGGGGATTAAAATCAGAGATGAAAGCCGATGTTAATCAAACGCTGACGGCGAGAACGACAAACAACACGTACTGAAGAATACAGCATTTCATGATGGAACTAGCAGCATTGGGCTATGGTTTGCTGGCTACACTCATTAGTTTTGCATTGGCTTGGCCACTTGTGAAGAGTGTCATAAAAGTAAGTCAAAGTTTCTTTTCTATGAGCGAATCTTTGTTTACAATATTTTGCTCATTAGCATAAGGTTTAAAATCAAGAAAAATACAAACTGAACCCAAAACTTAAAATTAGATCTCATTGATTTAAGTAATGTACGACATTTTTAGCTCTTTAGGGACGGACTATTAGATAGTTGATTGAGAGATTGCGTAAATCCCAAAAAAATATCGAGCAAGCTCTTAAACCTCAAAAAAAACTATAACGAGCACGCTGTTCTGTGCAAATAGAAATATGGAGCAAGCACTGGTCAAAGGTAATGGCACGAACTTTATAAATATGTTGTGAATGCCCCTCTCAAATCACTGCAAATCGTATTTCCGAGGGTCTCAATTTCCAAAATTTTGTCGGGGGGGGGGGGGGGGCATGCCTCCAAACCCCCCTACGTTTGCCCGCCTTTGACGATCGTTACCCTTCTTCCCAATAAAATTCAGTCCATGATAATGCATAATTGCATTGAACATCAGAATATAATAAATTAGAACAGAATTCCAACTGCATGTTTAGTTTACAATCCTGAAATTGTTAAAAAAATTCATTTTACATACTCATTTTTTTACATGTTCAGTCAATTTAAATTTCAAATTTTGCCGAAAAGCCCATCTCTGATTGACCAATAAGTAATTTTGCCCTATGATGATTGATAATATTAATTATTCCATACAATTTTTTTTTTAATATCGTGCAAGGTCATGATGTTCAAAAAAAATAACGTGCAGTTGATGGGACAAAAAAATAAATATCATGCAACTAGAATTCCTGCAATCCCCCATCAATTATCTAAATGGTCCGTCCCTTACATGCAATACTTTCCGAGATATCAGCTTCCAAAGTTACATGGTGGCAACAACGGAAATGAGCCCATACATTCCCTGTGAAATATAGAGATTTTTTTCAGTCAAAACGGCTCAAGATTTCATTATTCGAATATTGAGTTGATTATTCACTCTGAGTTTTCATTAAAAAATCGGAAGACTCCAAAGTTCACATTCATTTCACACTAAAATTCTAAAGGATGGCCTTTATGGGGAATTTTCTACCTTCGTATGGCAATTGTTGAAGAATCCAATCAAAACTCAAGTAGATATTTTATTTTCAAGTTTGGAGTCAGAGTGAATAATGAACTCAATATTCTAATAATAAATTCATTAGTGGATTCTAGGGGGGTACGCTTGAGCCGTTTTGACTGTAATTTAGATTCGATGATTTAAACGAGTGTCAAATATTGCATAGCTTTATATTTTTTTCTACGAGTAAAGGCACGATTACACGGAGCAATTTTCTCTGCAACTTCGTTGCGACACAAATTGCATGGAGCATTGCGGCGTGCAGCCTACAGTGCAATCTCAAAAGTGTTGCGAGACAAGTTGAAGAGAAAATTGTTAAAAGTTGTTTTATCAGATTAAAATTAAGTCTGGCCGGGTCCCAAAAATTTGAGGTGTTTGTATTTTTCAAAATCTGTTGTCCTTTTTAGTGGTTTTTGTGCAGGAATGGCCGTGGACTTGTAAAAGCCACAAGAATAATTAGCAGTTATTCGCCGAAGGCGAAGTGATTATCGATGAATATTTACCGAGCGGCGAGTCTTCGAGCTGCGAGGTAAATATTCATCGATAACCACTGAGCTTGAGGTGAATAATTGTTTTAGTATAAATAAAAAGGTGATTATTTCAAAAAAGAAAGAAGGAAACAACATTGAAAGTGAAAATATTTTATTTTTTAAAAGCGCGACGGTCACGCTGACAGCCATTTTGTCCGAAAAGGTGATTATCGGCTGATAATCTGAGATAGAAAACCAATCAGAGCGCGCGATTTTGTATAATCACCTTTGTATTTATACTAACATCAGATATTATGCCTTCCTTATTTGTAGTTTTTGATCATCTACTGGTGTGTACCATGGAAGAACAGCAAAGGAGAAAGAATGAAAGGCGAGCCACCAAAGTTACCCTACGGACAAATGAACCAAGTGAATTTCTTCGGACGAACATTGAGTAAGAAGCACGGGTCAGTTTATTACATTTGGCACTGCTTAACACCGTTCGTGTAAGTAGATTCCTCGAAGAGTATTTTCAACACAATATTTACGATAAATAAACAAACAAGGAAGGGTTTTTATTGGATTAATGTAGGGGGATGGAATCCAAACATAGACAGAATCCCCTTTTACCTACTCTCTCTGAGGGGGAAGATTAAATGGGGGCTCTGCTAGCAGGGTATCTTGCATGGCGAGCGTGGAACCGTCTTTGTGGCGGGAGCGAACATAGCGAGCCCAGCACAAGACTTCACTGATGTCATAGGCCAATTTTCAGCACTCGACGTCTGGAAGCATGGTCCCGAATGACTCAAGTAACAAAATGTAACGGAATAGCATTGGGGTTACTTTAGATATAGTCTAGGAAACCGAAAAATATTCCTCAAAACGTAACTTCCGGCTGACTGACAATTAAATCAAGGGCCCACAACCATTTTCGTTCCTCATAAAGTGCTTCGTGTCCTGTTTTTTCCCCCTTCCATCATCATAAGCATTTTTATCATCATTTTTCTAGTATTCTTGCTGATGCAGAGGCTATTCGTAGTTTCTACACTGATCACTACTCTCACAAACGAGACAGAGACTTCACAAGCTTAGGATGTGTGTGGAAACAAGTATTGGGTGATTGCCTGGCAAACAGTCATGGGAGAGATGAGGTGAAGAGATGCCGAGGACCTTTCGAAAAGTATTTCACTTCGAGTATGGTTACGAGCGTCCTGCCGATTATTGGTCGAGAATGCAAATCCTTCATGGAAAAGGTTCCCAAGAATTCTCCAGTAGATCTCATGAAAGAAGGTCTGTCCAACGTCACACTTCGTGTACTGATACAAATTGTTTACGGAGAAGATGTTCTTCAGAAACACTTATGGAGAATCCTACAGATCAGCAATGAGCTTCAAGATACAGTCGATCTGTTTAACGTTGGTGAGACTAAACTACCATGTTATTCCAAACTACCCACCTCGGCTAATCGACGAGCACAGTCCTTTAACAAAACATGGGCAGACTTCAACAGGTTTTTGTTTGAGGAGTATGAAGAGGGACGTCTGAACTCTTCTGGTGACGGGCTGTTCTTCGTTATGATGGAGCAGCTGAGGTCTAACTCCCTTGACTTAAGAGAGCAAGAGGTGTGTTTTATTATCAATAATAGGTAGTTACAAGACACGAATGCAGTGACGATTATAACCAAGGATTAACATCTCCTTGAGAACAAGGAAAGCCTTTTGGGGAAGGATGGGGCCAAATTCGTCTCATGGCCTCCAAATTACTTTCCTAAAGTCCACTCCCTTTTTTTTCAATTTTTATCTTAGAATCATGGCTATATCTGCTATATCATAGTGAAAACCACGTTGTTATTAATGTGAAATAGGGTGACCATTAGAGAAGAGTGCAGGCCGGGGTGCATATGACCCCCTAGAGGCCGCACCCACTAATTTCATTTGGGCGTTTTGTTTTCCACTTCATGCCACTTGTATTGAGAAGAAGATTCTTTGTTTGAGTTTCGTCTATGTAATGTATGCTCTCTCGTCACGGGTGCATGAGAAAAAGAATAATACTCAAGGGTATAACATATATTTTGACCATAATATGATATCAACGACTTTAATTTCTGCCTTGCAGCTCTTTCATTCAGTAGACGAAATCCTTCTCCTAAACATCGACGTCAGCTTCGCAGCCACTTCGTTTGCACTTGGTGACATCGCACGTCACAAGGACGTCCAATCAAAACTAAGAAAAGAAATAGACGAAGCCCTTCAGGGTCAAGATCCTTCGACATTCCAAGACCTTGATAAAAGATTGCCTTATATGGAAATGGTGCTAAAAGAAAGTGCCCGGATGCACCCTGCACTGGCGTTGAGTTTACCAGAAAGAACCGTGAAACCCTTGACGGAAATGGCAGGATACCTCATACCACAAGGGGTGAGAAAATATTCTACAACTAAATTTGTTTAACATTCTCTGAATTCCTTCGTAAAATGCACGTCCAGAAAGCTATTTTTCTCCGACTCAGTGGATGATGTAAGACAGTATTTAGAAGAAAAAAAATATTTCCCTTTCAATGCAATCCCTCTCCTAATTCTAAGGTGACAAGACAAGAAAAAGGGTTACGGTCCACCTTGATGACATTGATACGACCTCCCCACCCCCCCCCCCCTCTCCCCGGAGCCGTCACCGCACAAACTAAACTGGTTTTTTTCTCGATTGTCAACAGACCCCAGTCTGCGTGGATACTCACTCCCTCAACTACAACGAAAAATATTGGAAGAACCCGGATGAGTTCAAACCCGAACGTTTCGCCGAAGGAACACGTCAAGTTCCGGGTTCGTACTTCCGTTTTGGTATGGGACCTAGGAAGTGTCTTGGGTACAGATACGCTTTGGCTATCACACGGATCGTTGTAGCATCCGTTCTTCAAAAGTATACCGTTAGTTTGGCTGATTCTGTTGGATCTCCTAAGATCAAAACCAGAGGAATGCCTTTCTTTACTCCTTATATATGTACAGATGTAGTGTTCTCTGAGAGATCGTCTCAATAAAGAACCAGACAAGCAAGCTGATGAAGACAGACAGACAGACATACAGACAAGCAGACAGACAGACAGACATACAGACAAGCAGACAGACAGACAGACAGACAGACAAGCAGACAGACAGACAGACAGACAAGCAGACAGACAGACAGACAGAGAGACAAGCAGACAGACAGACAGACAGAGATACATGCGGAGAGACAGATAGACAGACAGACAGACAGAGAGATAGAGAGACAGAGAGACAGGCGAAGAGACAGACAGACAGACAGACAAACAAAACAAAAACAATAAGAAAAATATATTTAACAAGAGTGAAAAGGTAAAAATTGGCAGCAAAATTGGCTGCAAAACCTAACTGGAAAAAACAACAACAACAAAAACAAAAAAGGAACAGAAAGAAAGTCTGAAAGTAAAGGAAATGCGTACGTAAACTTGTTACGGTTCCCGCGCAACCGTACTTTTTTTAGCTGCGCATTCCGTTCAGCAATTTGTGACTATAAATGGATTAAAATAAAAGTAGAAATACTCTTAGGGAATGACACATTGTCTTAAAATATTTTACACAAAATTGCGCATGGATACAATCTTGAATGGTCATTGTCAGTAGACAACAACAACAACAACAACAACAACAATTAATTTGCACTCAAAAGAAAATAAAAATTACATTGAATTATGTAAAAATTGCAACAACAAAAAAAGACCACAGTTACCTTAAATAGCGAGAAAGCAAAAACGAGTTCCCATAATTACCGTGTTTCTTGATCACAGTGTCATTTACTCGGGATTATTCTCATTTCATGCATCGTCAAAATAATCACAAATAACAAGGGTAAAGTAAAGAATCCACAGCTTCAACAATACGAAGAAACACTTTGAAATTCCACGTACCTTCACTGGAACACATGAATATTCTACACAAAATCGAGGCCAACCCTGAGCAATTGCAACAGAGAATTATTCAAAATTGCGTATTCTTACGATTTTGGTTCACTACAGAACACGGACGCGAGCTGGCTTACCAAATAGACTAACTTGAAACCAACCTCTTGCAAATCCTCTTGCAACGGTCAACGTCATTTTGATCCAGTTTTAAAAGCTAAACCATATTCCAGGTATTTGTTGTCTCTTGAGGTAGATTTAGCAAAAAATAATGCATAGCTATATTTTTGGACTTCTAGGGTTGTGAAATATTCTCCAAACTGACACTAGTGTTTACGAAGGCGTTTGCTTGAAGTAATAATCGAACATTGGTAAAGTTTAACTTTTCCCTTAATGCAAGGCCTATGGCCGATATGTATGTATGTATGAGTGGGAGGGGGATAGAGGGGATAATAATAATAATAATAATAATAATAATAATAATAATAATAATACATTTATAAAGCGCTTATTCAGGTCTGTTCTAAGCGCTGATAAAGGGGGGATGGGGGATGGATGGGAGTATTTTAAGGTCACAACTAAGGCTAGTACATACACTTTAGTGGCAGCGGGTAGCGCTTGAGAAGATACTTTTAGATGTAGACTTGTAAACCTTACTAAAAATCTAGTCTCGAGGCACAGATAGTAATGGCTGCTTGTAGAGCGAAAAAATTGATTTACGGATAAATATACCTCTCCAGCTTGTGTGTAATGTTTTCCCATTTCAGATCACGTGTCATTCCCTTGAGAATAAGATTCTTTGTTTGCTTTGTATCCATATCCACGTGTCTTCACCTGTGCAACCGTTAAACAAAGAAATAATACTCTAGGGAATGACAAGTGGTCTGGAATGGGAAAACATTACATTTCCTAGTCTCCATTGTCAGTTTACGCCCTACTCCTGATACCTTGTACTTCTAGATCTCGACTCGTTTTCCATCAGTTTAATCAATGAATTAATTATCTGCAAAACAATTTATTCTCTAGCTATCTGCTAATTCTACATAACACGAATGGTCAGTAGTTTTAACCTTCTCTATCAGCATAACATTCTAGATCTTTATACCTAAACGTTTCACCATTATAATCATTGATTGTTGTCCCATTCCGATCTTCTTGGTGACCCTCATCCTCTTCGTACAAGACCCCTACACAACCAGGTAAGTTCGTTTCATTGACAAAACCTCCCGGACGCCACTTTGATTGACAGCCAGGGAGAGTATCCTTTACCTGAGAGTAATATTCATTCCTTTCCTTATCGCCACGTTCTTGATACTGCACCCAGATCTTGTCCAGAAAAGCGTGATGTAACCAGAACTCTGGGGACTGGGACGAGGAGATGCCACCCATTGTACCCCCAATTAAACAATGAAGCTCATTGTGGAAGACTTTGCGTACGTTGTATTCAAAAATACTGAAACTCGAAGCAATAGTATTTCTGATAGCTGTTGTATCCCGTGGCTGCCTGTCGTATTGAAATTTTCTTTTTAAGCAGCCGGAACCACTTTCTTTGCTCTGATACCACTGACCCTCACGAAATGGTCCATCCATGACGCAATCATCTTTTTCCCGCCTTCCGTTTCCACCAAGACCGTGAGGACCTGGGTTCCAGACATCGCGCGTGCGGTTTCCTCGCCAAATTGTTTCAGCAATTCGTGCCCAGTTCAAATAAGGGATCGTGACTCTGCAGTCAATTCGACGAAGGAAGTTTTCAAACTCGTATAAATACCACCGATGCCATGGAAAAAAGAAGCTCACGCTATGAACTCCATGAAAGAATTGTTCTGCGTGAATATTTGTTAATCGTGAGAATTCTTCTCTGTATTTTGGGTCAAGGTTGGCCTGTTTGATGGTTTGAATGAACCGCACACGTTCTTCTAAGGTCATTGTGGTAAATTCTTTACGTATCCGATAGCAGTGGCTCAGTGATCCTCCATCTTTACACACGCACCTACGCGCACATTCGTCGTAGGTAAACTGTCTTTTTGGGTCACAAGGTTTATTCACTCCTATTCAAGAAGGAATAAGGTCAGTTTTGTCAATATTTTTGTAATGTAAATTCGTGGTCTGAGTAACGCAAACTTTGGTCGTGGCTGTGAAAATGATAAGCTGGAGAGATGTGTTGTATATATGGCTTGATTACTGACGAAACAAACTGTATTTTGGAATTCTTGATGTGCAGTATTTTTTAAACAAGCGAAGGTAAAACCTAATTCTAGTTAGCCATCATTCTCTCCCTGTCAGCCAGCTAATCGAAATTTTCATAGCGGGGTTGCAACCCCTACAACACTCCTTCTCATTCGCCCGTGTTAAGACAGTCATTTAAAACAAATATGTGTGGTTAGTATAAGTTGTTACCTTTGTACTTTATAACAGATAGTTTCTTCATTATTGTGTAGTAGCTGTTTGCAGTAACAAAGTGCGAATTGTGGGGCTTGCTTGCCAATTTCATCAAGGTACTATCCAGCCCTACTCTTGGACCAACTGCCATCACAAATACCTCTACATTGTCCAAATAACGCGCCACGAAATCGTGAACCCTTGAGCTAAGAACCTGGTATTCGTTGACAAAGAGGAGTAAAATTTTTAATGCATCTTTTCGCCAGCCTCCAGTGATTTCAGTAAAAATATTTTCGAGATCAGAACTGGAATAGAGTCCATTTGCTGGCCTGAAAATAAAGCAAAAATAGTTTTTATTGGTACAGCTGTACGTAGCCTCACTTTGCAGTTCTCGCTTCTTTCTATCTGTACTTGTAAGACTAGTAGTGCAGGAATATGACGCATAAATCGTACACAATTGTTCAGTTTTTGGTTTCAAGCATGAAAATTGGCACAACGTTAGAAGACCTCATGCTGATTATTTTTTTATGTAGGTCCACACCCAAAAATGATTACTTCCAGTTTTACGGCAGTGGAATTACAAGGGACACCAAATCTGCAAGAGACCCAGCAAATCTGCAAGAGACCCAGCAAATCTGCAAGAGACCCAGCAAATCTGCAAGAGACCCAGCAAATCTGCAAGAGTTAGAACCAGCAAATCTGCAAGAGTTAGAACCAGCAGAAGTGCCAGCAAATGAGGCGAATGGAAGGTGTGTAATAGTGACTAGATCTCGATCGTTATTGCTGCATTATTATTTTCTTCAGCACCTTCAGCACATCACCACCGTTAAAATTATTACTATAATCACCAATGAAAGGCTCACCTAATATTATTAATCGCACGAATCGTGCACTCCTTATTCAAAAACGTGCTGAAGTCAAAAAATCTCCGTGGACGGCCAAACAACGAGACCAAACTGACTCTTGTCCCTGATGGCGAAATGCTAAACTCACTTGCAACTAACGATGCAGTTTTCTTTTGCAGTTCGAACTGATGACGTCCCTGTTGTAAAGCACTACTGTCAAGAGCGATCATAAGGTCTATCGCTGCTGGAGATCCTCTTGCTGAGCCAGAAACCGCGGTGAGTCAAAAAAATATTGAAGTTAGTTTTTTAGATTGTTGGGAAATACCCGCACACTATAGGCTGTATATCCAGCATAAGCCGTGCTGGTACAGGATGCGGTATTACACGGGACATGTTGGGAAATACCCACATACTATAGGCTGTATATCCAGCATAAGCCGTGCTGGTACAGGATGCGGTATTACACAGGACATGTTGGGAAATGGCATAACATGACACCCATATGTACTCACGTGTTTTACTGTTTGCCAAATGTACGAGTCTTCTTATCATGGACTGTGCCTGATGATCTGTATGATATTTATGAGAAACACTGTTATCCTGCAGTTATATCACTGGGTTTCTAAGAGTGTATATCAGGCTGTGCCTGATGATTTGTATGATATTTATGAGAAACACTGTTATCATGCAGTTATATCACTGGGTTTCTAAGAGTGTATATCAGGCTGTGCCTAATGATTTGTATGATATTTATGAGGAACACTGTTATCATGCAGTTATATCACTGGGTTTCTAAGAGTGTATACTTTAATTCTTTAATATTTAATTCTTAGATATTAAGAATATAAGAAAAGTTACTCGAATTTGTCTTCATACTTTATGCAGTTATATGGTATACGACTAATATTGTATATGACTTAATTAAATGAGCCATAACGATTACTAATTAACGTTTCGTTTTTTGATACTTTCCGCCTCTGTAGATTAAATATTTTCCTCTTTTTCCTTGGCTCTTTAATTTTTTTTGTCTGTTTGTCTGTTTGTCTGTTTGTCTGTTTGTCTGTTTGTCTGTTTGTCTGTTTGTCTGTTTGTCTGTTTGTCTGTTTGTCTGTTTGTCTGTTTGTCTGTTTGTCTGTTTGTCTGTTTGTCTGTTTGTCTGTTTGTCTGTTTGTCTGTTTGTCTGTTTGTCTGTTTGTCTGTTTGTCTGTTTGTCTGTTTGTCTGTTTGTCTGTTTGTCTGTTTGTCTGTTTGTCTGTTTGTCTGTTTGTCTGTTTGTCTGTTTGTCTGTTTGTCTGTTTGTCTGTTTGTCTGTTTGTCTGTTTGTCTGTTTGTCTGTTTGTCTGTTTGTCTGTTTGTCTGTTTGTCTGTTTGTCTGTTTGTCTGTTTGTCTGTTTGTCTGTTTGTCTGTTTGTCTGTTTGTCTGTTTGTCTGTTTGTCTGTTTGTCTGTTTGTCTGTTTGTCTGTTTGTCTGTTTGTCTGTTTGTCTGTTTGTCTGTTTGTCTGTTTGTCTGTTTGTCTGTTTGTCTGTTTGTCTGTTTGTCTGTTTGTCTGTTTGTCTGTTTGTCTGTTTGTCTGTTTGTCTGTTTGTCTGTTTGTCTGTTTGTCTGTTTGTCTGTTTGTCTGTTTGTCTGTTTGTCTGTTTGTCTGTTTGTCTGTTTGTCTGTTTGTCTGTTTGTCTGTTTGTCTGTTTGTCTGTTTGTCTGTTTGTCTGTTTGTCTGTTTGTCTGTTTGTCTGTTTGTCTGTTTGTCTGTTTGTCTGTTTGTCTGTTTGTCTGTTTGTCTGTTTGTCTGTTTGTCTGTTTGTCTGTTTGTCTGTTTGTCTGTTTGTCTGTTTGTCTGTTTGTCTGTTTGTCTGTTTGTCTGTTTGTCTGTTTGTCTGTTTGTCTGTTTGTCTGTTTGTCTGTTTGTCTGTTTGTCTGTTTGTCTGTTTGTCTGTTTGTCTGTTTGTCTGTTTGTCTGTTTGTCTGTTTGTCTGTTTGTCTGTTTGTCTGTTTGTCTGTTTGTCTGTTTGTCTGTTTGTCTGTTTGTCTGTTTGTCTGTTTGTCTGTTTGTCTGTTTGTCTGTTTGTCTGTTTGTCTGTTTGTCTGTTTGTCTGTTTGTCTGTTTGTCTGTTTGTCTGTTTGTCTGTTTGTCTGTTTGTCTGTTTGTCTGTTTGTCTGTTTGTCTGTTTGTCTGTTTGTCTGTTTGTCTGTTTGTCTGTTTGTCTGTTTGTCTGTTTGTCTGTTTGTCTGTTTGTCTGTTTGTCTGTTTGTCTGTTTGTCTGTTTGTCTGTTTGTCTGTTTGTCTGTTTGTCTGTTTGTCTGTTTGTCTGTTTGTCTGTTTGTCTGTTTGTCTGTTTGTCTGTTTGTCTGTTTGTCTGTTTGTCTGTTTGTCTGTTTGTCTGTTTGTCTGTTTGTCTGTTTGTCTGTTTGTCTGTTTGTCTGTTTGTCTGTTTGTCTGTTTGTCTGTTTGTCTGTTTGTCTGTTTGTCTGTTTGTCTGTTTGTCTGTTTGTCTGTTTGTCTGTTTGTCTGTTTGTCTGTTTGTCTGTTTGTCTGTTTGTCTGTTTGTCTGGTTTGTTTCTTCGTCTGTTAGTGGCTTACGCTACTTTGCGGAACGAAACGAAACGAAACGAAATGGAATGTTGGAGTCTACTTTGCGGAACGAAACGAAACATTTATAAATTAAATTCGCAATAATATACCTTCAATATACAATAATATACAAAAGCCCATTGCTGGGGTCCCTGTGGTATTTAAAATGGCGCCTGCTAACAGCCCAAGGAAAAAACTTTATTTGTCAAGTTATTCGGCTTATTCAAGAGATATAGCCAAATAATCGCAAAGTTAGCCCTAAGAGTGGGTAAACAGAAGGCTAATTATTGTGAAACGTGTTTTAATGGCCTCGAAAGTGCGTTGGAAAGCCGCAAAGTAGTGTAAGCCTCTGTTAGTTGATTCTTACGTTTATGTGTTCTTTTGTTTTTCTGTTTGTTTCTTTGTATCATGATTTGTTGTGGGTTTCCTTTGTTTCTAAATGAAAACGAGACCTGAGAGTTATTAGTAAAAATAGCTGAGAACAAAAAGCCACGAAGTTTCTCTCGATAAACATCATAATCAATATCATCGAATCGTTTTTTTCATCAATATCCTGTATGGTGGGTTTTAAAGCTAGTTTCCCTTCACATCTTGCCGACATTCTCAAGCAGTCTAGATATAATCAGGAGATTAAAGAACTCGTAGCCGCCATGTTCAAGGATAGAGGACGCCTGGTTATCGAGCGTGGTTGGTGCGTGCACTAATTACAACCGAAACGCTTTTATCGAGCTTTTAAGATTTTATTTTTCAACCATATGTTTATAAATAGCTTGGTATTTCACAGGATAAGAAGACATGCTGAGACCCCTAGGGCTCTAGAAAAACATCCGACTTTGCAGTGAATAGTAATGATTTCGCTTTTGTTTTTTTTTATTCAAAGTGTTTCTTTACGAGTTTTAGCTTGTAAATTAATGAATGGACGTGAATTAAATGATGAAGAGCATGATTTCACAAGTCAAGTCAAGTCTCGGCTCGAATCTCGTGGTTAATTTGAAGTGGATTCTTGTGTTGGAAAAGTATTTTTAAAAGTGTTCTTTTTCTCGAGACATGAGACAGTAATTCTAAAGAAAACATTTTCAGTTTTTTTTTCTCCAAAAGGAAGTGAAAATGACTTAGAAAGTCAAGTCCTACCGGCGTCTACTTGTACAGTTGAAACACTTTTGTCAAAAATGAAAGATTTTAAAGAGACAGAAAGCCATGTGCATGATAATTATCTTAAAATAATCCGACTTTTCAGTTTTCAAACATTTGTTTGCACTATACTACGACATGCTACGACACACCAGGCGATGTACTCTATGGTCTGGAAGCTAGGGCGTTGTTGCTGTTTAGATGAATTAGTACTATCGTGGCAGCAGACAGTACGAGTCTCGTGGCGTCCAGATTAGATGAACATTGAGTTGATGTCTATGAAAGTGAATGACAAAATTGCAGAGTTTTTGCCAATTTATTATTAAGGAGAAGCCTAGGCCTCTTCTCAAAGCTCATGTACGGTTAATTTATCTATTTTCAACACGAACCGCGATATGTTCATTTTTGGTGTAATTATATCATCATCGTCAAATGCACACAAAGTGATGGACAATTTTGTAGGGACATGATTCAAATACAGACCAGTCTGACGTATATGAACATGACTGTCAGTTTTGATATGGCTATGAAAAGAACCGTGGTCAGTGGTACTGTGTCCGAGCAATGTGATTGGATAAGCAGCGATGTCGCGCACTGGGATATTGGTTCCAAGGAGTCAGGCATTTCCATATCAAGACGGTGCCCAGCGTACGCCCGTGTGCTATCAGTGTCATTTATACGATCAAAAATTGCTCCATTGTACATACTAGGCTCGTACACTTTTGCAAACCCCCTTGAAAATGACCCATTTACGTTGGGTGTGACTGACGTTTCCTCATATATCAGGTTACGTATCATTCCCTTGAATATACTTCTATTATTTAAAGTATAAAGTAACCATAAGTTACATGATTTCAGTCACATAGATGAGGGTCAAACAGAGAACCTCATTGCCTAGGTGTTTGAAATGGGAAAACGTTATTTCCAAAGTAAAAGAGTCAATGAGAGTACGGTGGTAAACACAAACGATGCCTCTGTGTTTGAGAGAATTCACACATATATTCTTACCTTCATATTCGTTTTCCAAGTGTCCTTTTGTTTCCAAACTTTCTGACAAACAACACTCAGTTAAGATAAAGAACACCAATACAGTTACGAGTTGCTTCATGGTCAAATTATCATTCTATGATCCAGTTTTCCTATTTCTTTGTTTCAGTTCGTGGAAGTCCGTCAGGCGTTATCTCCAACTTGACAATGAGATAGATCTGAATTAGCAGGGAAAACACAAAGAACAAGAAAAAGAACAATATAAGTTTTGGACGGTGAAAAGGAGTATTTTTCGCACGGAGCTTATCCGGCTTATCCGATCGATTCTTCAATCCATTCTGAACAAAATGAGATCTTTCTTTGAGAAAACAACACTTTTGAGAGACCAGTAAATATCAGGAGTGTCTAAGATGGCGCTTTTCAAGTGGTTCAAGAACAAAGGAAATATAGACGCTTAGGAATAACAAAAAACAAGTGATAATCTATCGATCATCGCTTGGGCTAATGACTTATATTCAAGAGCCGTCGGCCTCAGCCCACGTACTTTTGGAGATTCCTCTTCCTCTCTTTCTCTTTTTAGACTGAATGGATATTTAGCACAGTTACATCACTAGTAATTCTGGTGTTTCTAGTATTTTCAGACAGTCAGAGACAAGATCGATCCGGTTGAGCCGATAACGAGATGGCCTACATTATTGACATATTGGTGTCATTGTCTTGATAGAACGGGAAACAGATGACAAAGCGTTCAACTTTAAATATTACAAAACACTTGAGATTTCATACTAAGCAACCTAGTCTACAGCGGCAAAAAGCTTGGTGTTTATTTACTGAGAATAACATTGACTTGTATTCCTCCCATTTTCCATCTCATTCACTTTCATTCAATACTTCTATTCATCATATCCACTCTCCTACACCCCAGGCAAATACATCCTGTAACGATATACAAAAGTGGAAATGGCATATTGATTTATTAATTAATTAGGTAAAAAGCTAAATACATTAAAACGAAAAACCCTATACCCTATACCGTCGTGCTCATACCTTCCAAAAGAATATAAAAAGCTTTTACATACCGGAAATGGAATTTATATTACTACTGCGAAAGCACTAGATGAAACTGAGGAACTAGAACCAGCAGGGGGGTTGTTGACTATAGGGCCAATGAAATGATATCGAAATATTGTTTGGACGCGCGGCATATTTCTAAAATTATAAATCTTAAAAAAAAAAAAAAAAAAACAAGAAAAAAAAAAAGAAAAAACACGAAAGCGGCATGATGCCTCGGAGAGATGGCATTCACCGATATTCACCTGTACATCCTTCACAACATGCAGCCGACTAGTGAATGAATACCAGAGAGCATGACTCAGTAATCATGAGTGGCTCACACACAAGTCCACACGAATCCGATTCAAGGCAATCTTCTCAAACGAGAATGGTTTGATTAGCGCCGGTTGTGAAAAAAAGCATGTAGAACAAAACAGGCTCATTATCCACCGGTATTCCTTTGAGATTTTTACCATTCAATTATTATAATACATTTTGCTTGTTCTGACTGCGGAAATATAAACCGTTTTGCATTTTCTCGGTTTTAATTTGCTTCACTTTTCATTAGTTTGTATCCTTTCTTCTTCTTCTTTTTTTTCTATCTTTCTTTTTCCTTTTCTATTTTTGTTTTAGGTTCTTTTTAACTTTTTCTTTTTCTTTTTCTTTTTCGTTGTTTTCCTTCTTTCGTTTTTTCTTTTCGCTTTTCCTATTCATTTTTTCTTTTCATTTTTCGTTTTTTTTCTTCTTCTCTTTTTGTTCAATTTTTCGTTCTTACTTGGTCTTTTCTCTGCGGTTCTGACTGCCTCTTAAGCTAGACGGACTATAGTATAGGAGTATACTACAGGGCCGTAGCAGGGGGAGGGGCCGGGGTGGCCGCCCCCCCCCCCCCCCCAATAATTTAGGGCGTACTGTTTATTGAACACGGCTGAAAATTTTAGGCCTGTTACTAATACATAGGGCGGTTTAGAATATAACACCTTCAATACTTTTGACCAAGGGCCCCCAAATATTTTTGGCCTCGCTACGAACCTTTACTATTATTTTATGGCGCCTGTAATGACCTAATGATCACGTGTTTGTCCAATATCATCACGTGATTAAGTAAAAACTGCGAACCCTTTAGCACGGTCACCCTGTGGTACAAGCACAACGCCTTCAGTTGACTTGTGCAAAAATGGCTGCCGCAGAGAAGAAAAAAGTGGCCATTATTGGCTCTGGAAACTGGTTAGTCTTAGTTTTACTATTGGTATTCTGTCAAGCAAATCTTTATGATTCCTAAACAGTTGTTTTTTGGTGTTTAGGGGCTCAGTTATTGCTCGAATTATTGGAGCCAACACGAAGGACCACAACGACATCTTCCATGAAGAAGTCAAAATGTGGGTCTACGAAGAAGAAGTTGACGGGAAAAAACTCACTGAAATCATCAATACACAACACGAGAACGTCAAGTACTTGAAAGGATATAGCATACCGGATAATGTTGTAAGTAAAAATGGGAGATTGAAGCATTTTTTAAATTATTAAGCTTATAGATATATTTTTGTAAACATTGCACATCTGTTTGGCATCCCACGGTCCTCTTGTCAATAAAGCTCTTATAGAACCATTAAAGTTAATGCTTAGAGATAAAAAAAAAAGCAATTATGCAATTGATATCCATACTTTTAAAACAAAGTACAGCTGTAGTTATTCCTTTATACTCTGCACAAATCCTCAGGTATTCAACTGGAATTGATTGCAGTTTAAGCCACACTTGACACACATTTGAAATATTTCTCAACAGGAGAGACCTCGTACAAATAAATGTTTTCATTTCTAACGGTTTCTTTTGATTTTCTGTCCCTTAGATAGCTGTTCCAGATGTTGCAGAGTGTGCAAAGGATGCAGATGTTCTTGTTTTTGTAGTTCCACATCAGGTGATAGGCCCAATTCAAAGCTAATTATTTTAATCCAGTAAATACCTAGTTCAACTTGTAGTATAATTTACTAGTTGGGAGGCTGGTATTAGAGAAACGCTTTGCACACTTGGTAAATAATAGCACAGTTATTTGCTGCCTATCGATAAACCAACACTATCCACTATCTTATGGGTTGTTATAGTTTTGCATTCACCAGTTAGTGCCACGGGTTAATATGAATTCTTGGGGTGGAAGGACATAACTCAAAATCACTTGAGATATAAATGTGATTTTTAAGGAGGGAGAAAAACTGGAGAACCTGGGAAAAAACCCTTGAAGCACAGGAGAGAACCAATAAATAACTCTAATTCACATGTGACATCAAGACCGATGGGACTCAAACCCGAGTTGCATTGGTGAGGGGGTTCGTACTCTCACTGACATGTTGGTTGATCTAACAAGAGAAGGCTCTAATGAGGAATAGCACCATTGTCATGTGACCCAGGGCTCAAAATAACGGCTGGTCAACGGCCAATGCCAGGCCAAATTTGGTACTTGACTGGTCAAATACGGTTTTGAACAGACATGTTGACTGGTCATATTTGAAAAAATAGAATGAAATATCATATGCCGGACATCTTGACCAGCGTATGACTGGCCGTTATTTTGAGCCCTGTGTCACTAACATGTATATTGGCTATGATGTAACATATATATATGCACCACAAGAATACAGTACACTAATGTTTCTATGTAGTTTGTTTGTAGTTTATGATACTCTCTTGTCAACTAACCATTCCTTTTTAGTTTGTTAGAAGAACCTGTGCAATGATGAAAGACTACATCAAACCTAACGTGATAACAATTTCTTTAATTAAGGTACTTTGCCTGCACTTCTATCTTAATCTTACAGTACAATAAATGTGTTGCTTGTGATTCTAGAAATTATCCACAGATAAAGATTGATTATTCAACACCCAGAAATTAAAAGTTCACACAAAAACTATAAAAATAGGCCATTTGTGCATACATATAAATTGTGGACCCTGACCCCAACTCTAACTTTATGAAACTTACTAAAATTGAGAATTACCTACACATACTTATATGCAAATGGCCTATTTACACTTCAAGGCCCCTACCCCTTGTCTTCAAAATTCCATTCTCACTCTGTAATTTATCTTGTGTGGATATTTCTTGGAACTAATTATTACACTACTATTAAAATAATTATGATTTTTTTTTTTTTTTTTTTTTCTTGTAATAAGGGAATACGGGTATTCTTGATATATTTACATGTAATAAGTAAGGCAGATGGCTGCTGAAACTGGTAAAAAAAAGTTTTTGTTCAAGTCTCCACTCCTGGGTATTCAATGCTTAATCAATCATAAGTAATCCCTGGTAAGGTTCCTACGACCATAATTAAAAATAATATTAAAAAGTACTGTATAAGGCAAAAGTTTATACCTTCCCCAACTTTCTTTTTTAATCCTTGCTCTGATAAATTCTAAATGGTTCTTTCAGAGCTCAAAAGTACTACATGTAGTGGTAATATGTATATTACCATATGATTTTTAGAAGATAAACACTAACTGTCAGTATGTTTTTAATCAATTATTGCAGTATGATCATGTTCCGGTCATGATCAAGATTCACTAGGGGTCCCTTTTGTTTTTTGTCGTGAACCATATTATTTATCTTGACTATGGGTCATTATCTACTTATAAGAAAATATCTTATTGGCCAAAAGTGCATATTCTTTTTATGGATATTCAGATCTTTTCATCTTAGTTATAATGCAATGTTTGATTTTGATTATAGAACACTATAAATTGTTATTTGTTTTTGCTAATGCAGTAGTACATCCGGTTGACTCAAACCACTAAGACATGACCAAGTTGCAAATGATATTATTAATGCTGACTGGTATACAGTACTGGCAATCATACAAAATAGATATACATAGATCTATAACCAATTTCTCAAAAATCTACTATAAATATTGCTCATAGGTCTAAAATACATATAGGCACAGTTACATTATTCACTGGCTTAACCTTGAAAACATCAATTAACAGTTTCCATAAAACAGATGTTTTTCATGGTATGCCATATGAATATTCATGCAATTTTCTAACAAGAAAAATAATAAGTCTATTTACCTAGACAATGGCATATCTTTTGAATTGTATTATACTTCTTATAATACTGCCATTTCATTAGTGACAAAGCAAACACTCCATGATTTCCAACTATGGCCTTTTTTATTTTGATTAACAGTTCGGAATCCCTTGTTTGTATATGAGAATTGATGCTCATCATGCTCAGATCACAACATGGAAGCAGCACAGAAGAGATAGTGTTAACAGACAAGCTGTCCTTAAAAGACAAAGGAGCATTAGGGCGAGTACAGTAGACTTATGTATCTCTCTATAATGAATATTTTATTATTAACTGTCTACTTGGAATTTTATACCTTTAAGCACTTGTCAAAACGTGGTTTCTTTACTTCAGTGGTAAAAGTTTTATGTGAAATATCATTTTTTTGGGCAAAATAGCTTTTGAAAGCTTTTTCAAAACATCAGTGTTGATATACTGTAAAGCTTTGGTTTGAACGTTATTGTTCAAATTGGAAAAACTTTTTTTATAAATCAAGTTTCATAATGCTGACCATAATCTTTCTGTGCCATTGTGACCATGTTACTGATCTGAGTGAAGTATTTGATAAGATAATCAAATTAATGTGTTCTCAATTTGTTATTGCTGTTGTGGTTTTGGTATGAAGTGTTTTAATGTTGTGAGATTTTTTATTTTAAATCCAAGATTCTTTTACCACTGTTTTCATTGCTACTTGCTGATCTGACAAGACACCAGTCATGACAGGGAAATAGGTCAATAGAGAGCTTAGGCTCTGTTAAGTTGTGACATATTTCCGGGTCCAACGGCTCACAAAAACAAATAAAATAAAGCGAAAAATGTTCTTAATGGATTACATGTAACCTCCACCTGAAACAGTTGGAACTTTGGACAACAAATCCTGTCATGAAGAAAAAGTCAATAGAGAGCAGGCTCTGTTACATTGTGACATATTTCCGGGTCCAACTGCTCACAAAAGCAAATAAAATAAAGCGAAAAATGTTCTTAATGAATTACATGTAACCTCCACCTGAAACAGTTTGAACTTTGGACAACAAATCCTGTCATGAAGAAAAAGTAAGAAAAATCTTCATAAAACTGCTTTTTGTTTTGGACCCTGAACTTGTTTTTCTATACGAGTGACGTCACACTTAACAGCCCTATGAGAGGTACTCTGATTAATGGCAGTATATTGCCCTATTTCCTAGTCTTGACTGTTTTTTTTTTATCAGCATGTAGCAATTGAAACAGTGGAAAGAATTGTGGACTTTTAGAAAAGGGATTTCTTTGAGTCATCAAAAAAAGAAGGGTGTGGTATTTAATGGGGGATTCTCAACAGAAATGTCAAAAAAAAACAAAATGTGGGCTTACTTTTGTATAGGTTTTTAGTTTTTACTTTGTACAATTTTAATAATTTATTCTCATAATGTTAATATATAATTGAACTAAAAACTAAGAATCTTCTTAATATTTGGATTCTCAAAAGAATAACAAACTTTCCTTTCCCTATTTCTCATCCTCATACCTCCCTAGGTTATTTTGTAAATTCTCTATGTTTAATATAATATAGGATAAAAATTGTTATGGAGGGACCTAAAACTTTAAAAATTCGAACAAGATTTAAATTTAAATTTCCTAAGTTTATCCTAACTTTTAGGTCATAACTTTTATCAATGGTCAATAATGAAAACGTAATTTAATTTCTTATTTTATGTTCCTATAATAATTTTGAAAAATGGGACTTACCAACAAATCAATCCTGCGAAACCTCTGATCTTTTATCCCAGTGACTACTTCACAGAGTATAAAATGTTTTTCCAGAACTGGTTGAAAAAATGAATTTAATGGTAAATTTTGTTACCAATCTCCCTGCATATCATTAATCATTTGTTGCCTATACTGTTCTTCATACAATATGTAAACATCTTGATGGTAATAAACTTATGAATTATTTTAAGCCAGTGAGTAAATGTGTTAACAAGTTCATGATCAAAAACTTACATGATTATGATCTTGATATTCTGACAGTTTCATTACTTGGCCGAAATTAATTTTTTTTTAGAATTGGCAGATTTAATGAATATCTTTCTAAATTCTGTAACCAGTCTCCTTGTACGTTTAGAAGCAAGAGATCCATACTGGAGTTCCCATGATCTTGCAATCTTCAACTTCTCTCTAATCTGTAGAGCTTTAGCTTTGAATACTATTAAAACAAAGCACTGATGGAGAGAGATGGGTAAAGTGTGCACCATCAGCTCCTGGAAGACCAGCTTCTATTTAACGTCAGTGTCTTCTGCTAACTAGTAGCCATCCTTGTTTAAACAAGGACAGTTTTTCTTGTAGAATGTATGAATAGTATTTATTACATGATTATCAATGAAATAGCTATATTTCTCTATTTCAAAAAATTGATATTTTCACAATCATGTGAAGATAACATGTTATCTTCACATGTGAAAATATCATCACTATGGTTACATATTTCTATAACAGAAAAAAGCTCGAACAAGCTTTCTTTTGTTTTCATTGATAATTATATAATAAACAGAATATTACATGGGTGCATGGAGATACGAATTTTATCTTCTCGTGTTGAAAATCTCTAACTTGTTCGCTGCGCTAACTCGTGAGAGATCTTTTCAACACTCAAAGATAAAATTTGTATCTCCGCGTGCCCATGTAATATCCTCTATATAATTTTATAAGTTATATTTGTCTTTTTATTTCATATAATAATGTTTAAATATTCCTATGCTTGACTGCTCACCAAGTGTTCATGTTCAACTTTTATACTTTTCATTCCTGAATCTGATGATGTTGGTGTCCAGCAAAAGCTCAGGAACAAAATAAATAAATCTACAGTAGTGTACGGCCTCAACTGATTTATTTAACTCATAGTAATATTTGTTTTAGCCAGTGATTAAATCTTGTAATGTGTTAACAAAATTCATGATCAAAAAACAACTTATCAGAAATCCATCTGAATTTCAAGGGGATTTATAGTTATGAAAACAAGTGCTGTTCTGACATCTGTTCTTATCAACCTCTGTTGTCTGGTTGGGCATTACTTGTACACCCATTATCATAATTATTTATTCCAAAACTTTTACCACTCAAGTCTTTATAGACACTTTTCACCATCACATGATGGCAAACATGACAGGAGGCAAACCAATAGAGTCTTTTTTCCCTGGGAAACTGAATTCTTTCTCATGTAAATCATATAAGACCAGATTTAATTGTTCCTGCCTCCTGTCATGGCTGCCATCATGTGATGGTGCAAAGCCTCTATTGGTTAGCAAGTGATTATTTTGACCATGGACCCATTTAGTTTGTTTATTTGATAAGTTATTTTGTGTGTTTATTATTTAAATTTTCCTGACTTATTCCATTTGTTTTAATAATTAGGGTTTAGATCACACAAAGACAGGGCTCAACTTGGTATCCAATGTCATCAAAGATGCTCTTGATCTTTCTGAAGTCAGTGTGTTAATGGGTGCTAACCTTGCTGGTGAAGTAGCTAAAGAGTTGTTTGGTGAAGCCACTATTGGTAATTCATTGGTTTTTGTTTTTTAACTCATGATATTTGTATGTACAGCAGTGCTACTGTAATTATTGCATTTTGCTGTCCATGATGGTGTCATTTTTAATAATAAATAAAATAATTTTTTAAGAGACAAAGAGATTTGAGTGGCTAATCATCCTTTCTTGCAGCTCTAAATAGCTGAATTGCAAAGGATGCAAACAAACAAACGAACATCTTTATTTGGCACTCCTTATTTTACAATATAACAGAATTTAAAAGATAATTTTATAAAAATAGATGGGCGCCAGCCATTTAGAAATAGCAGGGCTAGTCGAGCTAAATGGCTGGGTCAAAACGGAAAATCATAGAAGGAAATGTATAGTTCTAAGGAATTATATATAATTACAACAACAAAATATATGGATTTAACTGGACAAACTGCCAGGGGAAAAAACACACACACACGAAAACTGAAACGAGGTAACAAAATAAACACACACACACACATAAGGGAAAAACTATTAAAGAATAATTTGTAAATGAGAGGGAAAATTGATTCAATTCAATATGTGAAAAACGATAACTAATCGTTATATTTTTTCAAGAGTGATTTAAATAGAAGCTTCTTGAAACAGGAGCGGGACTTTGATTTATATTCATCCTGGATGGAATTCCAAATTTTAACGCCTAGAAAACGAATGTTAAATTTGCCATAATTAGTTCTTATCTTTGGCAAATAGTATGCTTTTTTGCTGGCAAGTCTAGTGTTATAACCATGTATTTTGTTGATAGATACAAAAAAATCATTGAAAACTGATGGCAAACTACCTAAATGAAAACCATAGATAAACAATGCATTGTTTAAAAAGATTAAGTCAGGAAATTTTAGGAGTCTCAATTTATAGAACAGTGGACTAGAGTGGGCTCTAAAATCAGAAAAGGTCATTAGCCTAATTGCTTTTTTTTGAAGAACAAGAAGTGGTCTTAGAGTAGTTGTGTAGGTGTTCCCACAAGTTACAACTGAGAAAGATAAGAAGAGATATACTAACGTATAATACAACATTGTAAGAATTGATATATTTACAAAATGCCTGATTTTTGAGAGAATACCTACACATCGTTTAATTTTTTTAGAAATATGAAGAATTTGGTATTTCCAATTTAAATGGGAGTCAATATAAATACCTAGATATTTAATATACATTTCCTTCTTAATTGTTTTATTGTTAATATATAATCTAATTGCATAACTAGTGGCTTTTTGAGGTGGGTGAAAGATAATAAAATTTGTTTTGTCTATGTTAAGTGAAAGCTTGTTAGCAATAAGCCAGTTTGACACGTGACTAAGGTTTTCATTGATACAAGATTCTAGGGCAAGTAGGTTGCTGTTAGAGTAGAACAAATTGGTATCATCAGATGCTTCTCAACATGGCCAATTCGAAGGCATACAAAGGGGCTGCGGGCAGCCACCATATGACTCATCTCTGACCACAGAACAGAGCTCAGATCGAATTAGGGTTGATTTTTGCAGAGGGAGGAAAACCAGAGAACCCAGAGAATAACCCTCAAAGCAAGGGAGAGAACCAACAAACTCTGCTCACTTAAGGTCGAGTATGGGGATCGAACCTGGGACCATAGCGATGAGAGGCGAGAACCCATGCACTATGCCACCCTTGCTTCCCTAGTTTGAACACTTCCTCTGATCATTTCCTGGGAGACCAGCAAGGATAAGGGTGTTTAATAATTTATTGTCATTGTTCATGATATCAAACTGTGCCTTTTATAATTTTTTCACCTTGATATAAGAACAGTTTATGGTACACCTTTTAGGTTAAGAAATTCCCTAATAATTTTATTTATTTTAACTTTATATTTTACAGGTTGCCGTAATATGGAACATGCCCAAATTCTTAATGACCTCTTTCATACCCGCTACTTTAAAGTAAAGGTAGTGGAGGATGCTGATACTGTAGAACTCTGTGGTGCTCTCAAGGTATGCAATTAGTAATGAATAAAGATATGTGGCAGTATGTGGTGTAGGTGGTGGTAAGATTGTCAGTAGTTGCCACATGGTTAATGGCAGAATGTCGATAGGTTTTTGATTGGAAAACCTAGTATGAACATCAAGGGAATCAAGGGAGGTGTAGCAAGCAGTACTTGCCTATCACTTCTGTGGTTTTGATTCCTGGACCCTGCATTACATGTGAGTACAGCTTGTTTGGACCGTTTTTCTTATGGTTCTCAAATTTTTGCCCCCTTTGCAAATCCCTAACAAGCTAAATCCAAATTTATTCTTTAAGTTAGCACAGCATGCCCTTATGTAAACCCAGTGGTTGTTTTAAGGAAATCAATAATAATACAAAGTCATTTGAAGTCAGATTATATTACACAGTGGTGCAAAGATATATAGTTTATCTTTGAGTGGTAAAAAAATATATGATGTATTTCACAATTGAGCACAGTGATAGACACATTCACAAACAAAACCTTTACAACACATAAAAGTGAGCAGGAAAAGAAGTGAAGTCATCAATAATCTTACAGTGCAAATCGAAAAACCATGGGCACCCAGAAATATTTCAGAAATCATGTATCGCTCTGACTCTCTAACTGCAAGAAATTCGACTGATTTGTAGTCAGATAAACTTTGTGTAGTTAGAGAATTGTTTCATATTGTTCAACGAACGATAAACGATTTCTGAAATGTTTCTGGGTGCCCACGGTTTTTTGATTCACACTGTAACATGTGAGGATATATAGAAAATATATGTAGTTTGTATGAAAAATATGAGTGGTGTATTTTCCACTAGTCTTGATATAATAATATTTATTAGAGGATGCATATTGATGTAGTTATTGTTTGTAATTAACAGAATGCTGTGGCCTTGGGTGCTGGTATGGTTGATGCCTTAGGGTAAGTGATATTCTTGTTATCCATCCATTTACATCCATCTTTTTAAATATTTATTAAAATTTTCTGGATTTTAATTCCAAGATATGGAGATAACACCAAAGCTGCCATTATCAGAATTGGTCTGAAGGAGATGATAGATTTTGCTAATCGTTTTTACGAAGGAGTCAAAGTAGAGACATTTTATGAATCTTGTGGTGTCGCAGATCTTATTACGACATGTTATGCTGGTAGAAATCGTCGAGCTGGAGAAGAGTTTGTCAAATCCAAGAAGGTAGATAGAACACTTTTTAGTAATATAATGATGCTTTTTTGTCCATTTATACATGTTCTCATCCATCCATCCATCCATCCATCCATCCATCCATCCACCCACCCACCCACCCACCCACTGATCCATCCATCCATCCACCCATCCACGCACCCATCCACCCACCCATTCATCCATTCATCCATATTAATCAATCTTTCCATCCACCTTGTATCTACCCATCATTTTCATTCTATTCATCCCATGTCATTCACCTCTTTTATATTTTCCAAAGTCATTTGATCAAGTAGAACAAGAAATTCTTGGTGGTCAAAAGCTGCAAGGACCACATACAGCATATGAAGTATATCAAGTCTTGAAAGAAAATAATCTAACAGATGAGTAAGTACTTCAAAAATGAGGCATAGGTCACAGGCTGAGAATAAAAGAGTGATGTACTTATATTGTGAGCTGAATATTGCAAGTTCATTAGAACCAATGAGTTTTTGTCTTCTCCAAATTTGTCTTGAAATCATTGTTTGTGACCACTGAAAGGTGAATGGACTTCAAATGGGATAGAATTTGTAGGAATTTTTTCAGGGGATCACGGGTGGAGTAGGGAATCAAGGGGATGAGTTTTGTGGCACGATGTTCTACAGGTATGTACTGTAAGCCAGTACTTTACAGCGCGACGCGCCTTACCGTGGCCACCCTGCCAAAGTTTCATACAAGTATGATAAATCACTTCTTGCAAAGAATTTCCACATGAAAAAGAATGCCTACGAAAGTATTAAGTGTTAGCAAGCCAAAAGAGCAAAACTGGTTTTAGAAATAGAGATTTTTAAGCATTTTCTTCAAGTTCTTGCTCCGAAGTTCAAATATTTGCGGTAACAACAAAGCAAGTTAACATGCAAATTTACAGATTCTCGCTTTCTGATTGGCTAACTTGTAAAAAAAGTTTGTTGGGTGGCTACGGTAAGGCGCGTCGCGCTGTAATTCCCACTCTAACTAGAGTAATCAATTAACATTCTTCTTTTTTTTCCCAGTTATCCTTTGTTCACAGCCATTCACGATGTGTGTTTTGAAGGACACACACCACTGGAGATGATGGAGATGTTAATGAAACACTTTTAGTTTGTTTGCTAGTAAGAGAGTGAAAAAGGCCTATACACCCCTACAATATCCCTGAAAGAATCACGTTAGATTTGTATCATGAAAACCAACATAAAATGTTTTGTTTACTACTAGTTATATATGTTAGGCCAATATAATGCTATTTTGCAGGTTTTTTGAAATCAGTCAAGTTATTACAGCCATTCTCAGATGCACGTGCACTGTTGTGATTTTTTCTGTCACGACAAAGTAGGGTTTTGGTGGACGTCAATCAAAGCGTTTCCATGACATTCCATACGCACATGCCTTTGTAGCTTTGTGTTTTCCGACAGTGCTATGGAAACATTTTGATTGACGTCCACCAAAACCCACCTTGTC
This sequence comes from Anthopleura xanthogrammica, assembly GCA_964019055.1. Lineage (NCBI taxonomy): Eukaryota > Metazoa > Cnidaria > Anthozoa > Actiniaria > Actiniidae > Anthopleura > Anthopleura xanthogrammica. The sequence continues at coordinate 17,203,385 of OZ025206.1, forward strand.
GCGACAGAAAAAATCGCAACATTGCACGTGTGTGTGAGAATGGCTGTAATTAAGTGATCACAAACAATAATGAAGATCAAAAGCAAGGCCCTGGGGTGTTAAATTATTCTTGTTTTTATTTCGAGCCTTTTCTTTGACCCTATTGTTAGTGATCAATAAGCCCAAGTATCGAACAACAGGGCATTTGCATTTTTTAAATATTTGAAATACAGTAAATTTATTCAAAGATGTAAGAATTTTTAAGCCATATATTGATGTTTGTGTTAGGTTGGTTGTGTAAGGTTGGAATAAGGAAAAACGATGCCAGAGGGGGTGGGGGAGAGGAAAGAAGATATAGGTTACACATTCAAGTATCCAATATTGATGTTGTTATAATAATTTATTGTTTTATACTATTTGCACAATTTAAAAACACAAACAGTTTGTATCAAAATAAGTAAGATTTGTAAGACTCCTTATTTATTTGATTTCTACTGATTACTATATGCTTTACCAGTATTTTAATCTATAGCATTAGTACACATTGGTATCAAAACAAAAACTTTATAATAAAACAATAATCACTGGTCGCTAGACCAAACATGACTCACAAAACATGAATCACAAAACTCCATATTCAAGTCCAAAATTATAGTAAGGACTTATATTATTATCATCATCATTTTATTAATTTTTCTGAGATCTACATGCAAACAAGGTGCATTCTGGTCCAGCTTGGGTACAAACATCTTATGTTCATCATACCTCTATGATTATGTTGTGATTATGTATTTTTACCCAAGGTAGAAAAGTATGCAACTTGTTTAAAGTGGCCAGTTTTTTTGCTAGTGATGCATTTGCAATGGCATAGCTAGCCATTTTTGTCTTCTTAAAAAAATCACTCAAAAACTAGTTATGAAATAATAACAAAGAAAAATTCGTAACCTCAGGTTTTACTGGTGTAGAGGGAGGTACACTACTGATTTGGGTAAAATAAAACTTTAAAATAAATAAAATTTTAAAAGTACTTCTACCTTGCAATACATTGTTTTTCTTATATACTTGTAGTACTGGTGAAAACCAGCCCTATTTCATAAAAGGTCACTATAGATATTATTATAATGCTAAAACATTTGAAGGATATATTTTTGTCACATAAAAACAACATATTTGTTGGAAAAGAAGTAACAATGCTAATAAAGATAATTAAATAAAATGGCCTTTGTTGTTTGTGCCCTGGGCAGGGGGGGGAAGTACTCCCTATAATGGACTATACGGGGATGCTCCGCCCATAAGGGGTACTTTTTTCAAGCCGCACGTATAGAAAAGGGGTGGAAATTTGTGAGTTTTGGTATAAAAAGGGGTAGATTTTCTTCAAAAGTATATGAAAGGGGTACCTTTTCAGGCAAAAAGGTATAAAAAAGGGGTAACTTTTTGATGAAATTTGTTATAGAAAAGGGAAGGGGTCGAGAGTCCAGGCGGAGCCTCCTCGTATGAAACGACCCAAAGTACCCCCCCCCCCCGGGGGTTTGTGCTCCTTCTGGTTTATTTCCATTAATTTGTTTCTTTCTTTATAAAATCTATTGACACATTTCTTTATCATCTGTGCTCCTGTCAGTGATTGACAAACCAATGATAGATTAAAGATGAATTTGAAAGGGGTGTCTGTTAAACTCTAAGTGGGACGTATCCAATCAATCCATCTGCTCTCTCCCCAATGACCTTCCATTGTATCCCCTGCAGACCCAGCATGGGGGGAGGGGGGTCTGATATGCCAATATATCCGATTTACCCTTCTATGATACCAATATTCTTTGTGTTTTTTTACCAATACATGAAAACCCTGGCCGGGTCAGTCCCTGAGTCATTTCCGATGGGTCACACCTGAATCAAATAAATGATAAAAACTTGACAATGCCAAAACTCTGTAAAGACTGTAAGTGCTCTAGAACCCTGATATGGGCTTCCTGTGGAACAAATTTCTCCTTAGTAACCACAGGAAACCCAGCAGGAAGAACAATACACATTCAAGATGGCGGCTCCAGCTGCTGCAGACATCAGTTATATAACTGGTACAATGTAATTGAAGGTTTCTTCCCTCCAAAGCGAATGAAAACTATACAGAGAGAATGATGAGAGTATATTTGAAAGGTTTAGCAGGTGCTTTGCGAAGGATATCTTCACGAAATCAGAGATGTTTTCACGATTCAGCAAAGAAAGTGGCTGTCATTGGGTCTGGTAACTGGTAAGCTTAAGTCTTTACTACAAGAAGCAACAGCTAAGATCACCCTTTCTTATCGTGTTTGTTTGCTTCACTAAGGGGTACAACAATGGCGAGGGTAATCGGTATCAACGTGAAGAGGAAACCACACATGTTTCAAGACGAAGTACAGATGTATGTATATGATACTGTGCACGAGGATGGAAGAAAGTTAACAGAAATTATCAACACAGAACACGTGAATGTGAAGAATTTGCCGGGTTATGTTATTCCAGAAAATGTGGTAAGATTACTACATCTGATTGTGACTTTCTATCAACTGTTGAAATATAAAGGTAGAGGTGGTCCAACGTACCTCCCCCTGGACCCCTCCCCCTGGAACCTTCCCCCTGGAACCCCTTCCCCTGGAACCCTGCCCCTGGAACCCTGCCCCTGGAACCCTAGCTCTGGACCCCTCCCCCTGGAACCCTGCCCCTGGAACCGTAGCCCTGGAACCGTAGCCCTGGACCCCTCCCCCTTCCCCTAGTTGATTAGGGACAGAACTGCCATTAATGTATTCATTCAAGCCATGTGAAGTTCTAACTGTTTTGTAGATGTTATGACAAAGGCAGCACCTTCTCCTCAGCTATTTTAAAACTCTGAGTGTTGGTCCGGCTGGGACTTTAACCAGGACCTCTAGCACAATACAGACTGACACTCTTTTTACTAATTGAGCTAACTGCTGGCAGTTAACTGCTTGTGTTATCCTAACTAAGTACCTGTGTGACTGCTTACAGATTGCAAACCCAGATTTGGTGGATTCTGTTAAAGATGCAGACATTTTAGTATTTAATTTACCACCCATGGTAAGTACCTAACAACAGAATTTTGTTTCTTTATGGGCAAGGACTAGAGAACACCCTAAAAGTGGGGGTTTAGATTTGAAAATGTAGCAGACTATATGCATGTAGTATGCAAGAATACAAGTTTGTATATGTGTGTTCAGGGGAAGTGGTTGAGCAGAATGTTAGTAACAAGTGCCAGCCCCTCCTTGTGGTCCCTAAGTGGTGGATACCAATAGTCACCTGCAGGGTGCAGTGAGGTCTCAATCATAAGTGTGGCAATGTACCAACTCTATATCCACAGGAATGTCCACAGGAATCCTGCATGAATTAACAAAATTTGAGTGCCGAGATGCAACTTTGGGGGGAGGGGGGAGATGTCACCCTCTGGCTATGCTACTAGGCACCTGTAGTTATAGTGATATATATGTGTATGCATAGCATTCTGTTCTTTTTCTGGCACAAGGACTGTAATTAGCAAACAATAAGTTTACTTTCTTTGCAGTTTTTGAAGAAGACTTGTTTAAAGTTAAAAGGAAATATCAAACCAGATGTACTAGCCATCTCAATGATCAAGGTAAACATGAGTCACATCAAATGTATATTACTACAGTATTGCTTGAACTTAATTTACATTGAATTCTAAAAAATATATTTAAAAAGGTTGATCTATTTACCTCGTTAGCCACTTCATTGAAGCTAGTACTTGCAGCAAATTTTTTTCACAGTGTTTATAAGTGTAATTTTATTATTATCTTATTATTATTTATCTTTCCTCCTCTCAAGAGGTCTGTAGCTTAATTCCTAGACACTCTTGTTTCAGCTTCTCTCTAATCTGTGAGGCATAAAATTTAAATATTTATATTTATATATTTATTTATTTATATGCCATTAAAATGGGGGTGATGATGGAGAGAGGTGAGGTGTACAGTTAACTTCCTGTTTGGGTATCAGGGGGGGATCCAGGGGAGGGGTACAGGTGGGGCACCTCCCTGGGTCGACTTTGTGCCCCTATTACAGCTTTGAATATACATGTATCAAGATATCCAATACATAATAACTTTCTCTTTCTTGGGTGATATCATGGATTTTGTAGTTGTTGTTGGTTTAGTGTGTTTTTTTTGTGTAGGTTCCCTTCCAACGCAGCACTCCTCTCTGAAGAAAATCCTCGATCTTCCCCTGTATATGATCATGATGGTATATGTTATGACTTGATATGTTACAGGGTCTTGATCACAGCAAAAAAGGATTTCACCTGATTTCACAACAAATAAAAGATATACTAGATATTCCAGATGTAAGTGTCATGATGGGTGCAAATATTGCTGAAGAAGTTGCCAAGGAAATGTTTTCTGAATCAACAATAGGTAAATACTACTAAGATTTGTACATGTAGGATCAATAGCCGGACCCTTCACAGTTCCCTGCACCATCTTAAAAAGTGCCTTTGCATCGAAGCAAGACAAACGATGAGCTTGCAATGATAGAAACATGTGAATAATTGTCCAAGGTCTCTATCATTGCAAGCTCACCGTTCGTCTCACTTCGATGCAAAGGCACGGCTACCTTTCAAGATGGCGCAGGGAACTGTGAAGGAGACGATTCCATAAATATGTTGCAATTGCCCTTCATGATCACAGCACTGGAAGTCATATTTCCAAAAGAGCCTTAATTTCCAAATTTTCATAGGCCGATGAGGGCATTCCTCTTGACACCTCCCAGACTGGTATTCCTTCCTTCCTTCCATTCATCCATCCATCCATCCATCCATCCATCCATCCATCCATCCATCCATCCATCCATCCACCCACCCACCCACCCACCCACCCACCCACCCACCCACCCACCCACCCACCCACCCACCCACCCACCCACCCACCCACCCACCCACCCACCCACCCACCCACCCACCCACCCACCCACCCACCCACCCACCCACCCACCCACCCACCCACCCACCCACCCATCCATCCATCCATCCATCCATTCATTCATTCAATTTTATTTTCAGGTTCTAATTCCCTTGAAGATGGCTACATATTCAAAGAACTTCTTAGCCTGCCTTACTTTAAGGTCAATGTGATAGCTGATGTGGAGACTGTTGAGTTTTGTGGTGCTATTAAGGTAGTTTAAGATATTTATCTTTATCTACAGTATTCCTCAAGATATACAGGGGCAGTTCCAGAATTGTGTTCAGGGAGGGGTGCAGGGCACAAAGTCAGCCCAGGGGGGTGCAACCCTCAGAATCAAAGAAAGAAAACATTGGGTATCTTCAAAATAGGGGGACAAAGACCCCTGGGTCCGCCCCTGATATGTTCAATCTTAATTTCTTAAATTATAATCTGTTTATATGTTATATTTTTTTCCTTTAAGAATGTGGTTGCTATAGGTGCAGGGATCATTGATGGTCTGGGGTGAGTTTGAAATGTTTGTCATCAATACAAATGTTAATAAGAAATGAAATGAAAAGAAATGAAAAAAGTGGAAAACCCTGATATTTAAAAGTGAATTGGATGGGACTGGAATGGAATGGAATGGCATATAATGGAAATGACTGGAATGGATTGGATGTGACTGAAATGGATTGGATGGGACTGGAATGGAATGGAATATGATGGAAGTGACTGAAATGGATCGGATGTGACTGAAATGGATTGGACGGGAATGGAATGAAATGCATTGCTCGTGATTGCATCGGACTGGATGGGACTAGATTGAAGGAGAACTACAACAGATGTTTAGATAGATCAGCAACAGTAAAAAAAAACTTTGTAGGTTGGTAGGATAGTGGTAGTAGGTTGTGGTCAGGTTGTTGGTCAATTGTTGATAGGGTACAATAGACTATTAGTACTGTAGGTTTTTTTAAAGGTGTGGTCAGGTTGCTGGCCGATTGTTGATAGGGTGTGGCTGAGTTGTTGGTTAGGTGTTTGTTGGATTCCAAAACACCCAATGCTTCCAGCCCTAACATTAAGTTCTTTCCCTTCATTGTCTCAGATATGGTAACAATACTAAAGCAGCCATTATAAGGATAGGTCTGGAGGAGGCCTTCGAGTTTTCCCGTGCTTTCCTGCCAGGTTCCAGGATGTCCACATTTTTTGAATCTTGTGGAATCGCTGACTTCATCGTTACGTGTTATGGCGGGAAACATCGGCTTGCTGGAGAAGCTTTTGTTAAGACAGGAAAGGTAATTTTAGACCGGCGTTGACTATACATAGTACTGGGACATGTTTTCCTCCCTCTTCAAATATTAACTTCTAAATACTAATTCCATCTTTCTGGACCTAAAACGTTCTCCTTCCATCCTCAAAGTGTAAACTAAATGAAATCTCAAATGTTTGTCTTTCAGCCATTTAACGAATTGGAGTCCATTGTTCATGAGCTTCGGTTCAGAAAGCTTCCTGGTCCAGATACGTTAGAAGCTGTGTTTGAAGTAGTACAAGAAAAAAAACTAGAAAAGAAGTAAGGATAGAAACGAAGACACCTTTTGATTTTCCTATTGTTATCTAATATATGCACAAGTAAACAAGAATAGGGCTTTTGGGGTTCGAAAAACAGAGTGCATTCTGGTCTACCTTGGGTACAACAACATATAAGGTCCAGTAGCGTAGCGGTGGGGGGGGGGGCAACATTTTTTTTGAAATTAATGTTTGCCTTTTTATACTGGGTGCCTGGGTGCCCCCCCCCCCCCCCCCCACTTTCAAGGTCCTCGCTACGCCCCTGATAAGGTCCATATAACAATGCGTTCACAATCAACTGCTAAATTGTATCCATACCTGTACCATGAAAAGAAAAACTCTTGGCCGATCCAAGTCAGGGCACTGCTAACTCATTGATCGGAGAGAACCCGGAGAAAAACCCTCTAAGCACAGGAGAGAACCAACAAACTCTTCTGTCATGTGATGGTGAATCCAGGAATCGAACCCGACACCCCAGAGATTTGAGTTCAAATTTTCTTTTTCTGTTGATTAGCGATAACATCATCAGTTTATAACATCAGTTTTCAGTCCTTCAGTTGAAGCTTTGTAATCCTCTTTTCTTTTCAGATTTCCATTAGTTACAGTCTTGTACAATATCTGTTTCGAGGGAGGCTCTGCGAACGACATCATTGAAGCTCTACAATGCCACGATGAATTCCCAACAAATATATGAAAATAAATTATTCTCTTAGCTTGTGAATCATCCAATCACAGCGCGTCTAGTTACGGTTACGGCACGAATTTGTCGTATCATTTCCGGAGTTTTGATAGGAGTGGGAAACACAAGGCACAGTCACGGCGCACTGCACCGCATATCGAATGTTTTCATACACGGCACGGCACAGTCACGGTGCGGCGCGGACTCGGCACCGCATATCGAATGTTTTCATACACGGCACGGCACTGGCAAGGTCACGGCAAGGCGCGGTCCGTGCCGCAAGTTTTCCATAGTCATAGAAAAACTGCTCTACAGCAAGCACACGGTACGACATTATTTTCCAGTAATTCGTCCAGTCACCGCCTACGGTAAGATACTGTACTCCTGCAGTACAGTTATGAATTTGCCGTATGGTTTCCCACTCATACCAAAACCGCTCTGGTCAACCTTGGTGTATATCAACGACTTTTTATTTATATCAAGTGATTTCCTTTGCAAAACTCTGACTGGGAAAACTTATTTCTGGCCATGCTTGAAGACGAACACTTTCCATTCGAAACGCATGTTAATTTTAGTCTTAAAGGTTCATGACAAGCTCGTGAAAAACAGGATAACAAAATCACATTAATATACTGAATATACTTATTTCAATAAAGTTAGTCACCTGAAAAGCTGAGACCGGCAAGAATTACTTCAAAGTGTATGAAAGAAAGAGTACATACAAGTATTAATTGTTTTGAAGAGTTATTTATTTGATTTGATTAAAAATAAAATCCGATTTCCATCTAACTCATTAGGTGTATCCACTGCGTACTCGTTTTTACTTCATGTACTTTGTATCCCATGGTATCCCATGGTTTTGAAGGACTTTGACCCTTTTTCACAATTTTCTTCATCCGATCAATCTCGTGGTTTGTTTTTTTTCAAAATTGCATGGTTTCCGGCCAACAAGGATGGACTATACCCCCATGGTTTTCATAGATTTTGGCCTTTTTTCACAATTTTCTTCATTCAATCCATCTCGTGTATATTTTCAAATTCCATGGTCATATATGGCTTCACTTCTGACCCCCAATAACCAACGTGTATATTTTTTTTCAAAAATAATGGTCTTTGATGAAAAAGCATGGAATATAGCCCATGGTTTTGATCGATCTTGGCCTTTTTCACAATTTTCTTCATCCAATCCATCTCGTGTATTTTTTTAAATTGCATTCACTTCCTCACCCCCAATAACCAACGCATATATTTTCAAAAATCGGGATGATTTTTGACCAAAAAGCATAAACTATGCCTCATGGTTTTCTTCGATTTTAGCCTTTTTTCGCAATTTTCTTAATCCAATCCATCTCTTGTATATTTTTCAAAATTGCATGGTCATATGGCTTCACTTTCTGACCCCCAATAACCAACGTGTATATTTTTTTTACAAAATTGCATTGTTTCCGGCCAAAAGGGATGGACTATACCCCAATGGTTTTGATCGATTTTGGCCTTTTTTCGCAATTTTCTTCATCCAATCCATCTCTTGTATATTTTTCAAAATTGCATGGTTATATGGCTTCACTTTCTGACCCCCAATAACCAATGTGTATATTTTCAAAAATAATGGTTTTTGATGAAAAAGCATGGAATATACCCCATGGTTTTGATCGATTTTGGCCTTTTTTCGCAATTTTCTTCATCCAATCCATCTCTTGTATATTTTTCAAAATTGCATGGTTATATGGCTTCACTTTCTGACCCCCAATAACCAATGTGTATATTTTCAAAAATAATGGTTTTTGATGAAAAAGCATGGAATATACCCCATGGTTTTGATCGATTTTGGCCTTTTTCACAATTTTGTTTATACAATCTATCTTGTGTATATTTTCAAATAGCATGGTTATATGGCTTCACTTTCTGACCCCCAATAACCAATGTGTGTATTTTCAAAAATGGATAGTCTCGACCCATTTTCACACTTTTTTTATCCAATCTATCTCGATTATATTTTCAAAATTGGATACATGGTTCAGTTTTGATTAAAACCCATGGACTATAAACCATGGTTTTGGAAGTACTTTAATCCGTCTTCACACGTTTTCATACGGCTTCACTTTCTGACCCCAATAACCAAGCATTAGTATACAAGGATACCTTGGTTATAGGCCATCACTTTCTGACCCCCAATAACCAAGCATTCGTATACAAGGATACCTTGGTTATATGGCTTCACTTTCTGATCCCCAATAACCAAGCATTAGTATACAAGGATACCTTGGTTATATGGTATCACTTTCTGACCCCCAATAACCAAGCATTAGTATACAAGGATACCTTGGTTATATGGTATCACTTTCTGACCCCCAATAACCAAGCATTAGTATACAAGGATACCTTGGTTATAGGCCATCACTTTCTGACCCCCAATAACCAAGCATTCGTATACAAGGATACCTTGGTTATATGACATCACTTTCTAACCCCCAATAACCAAGCATTAGTATACAAGGATACCTCGGTTATATGGCTTCACTTTCTGACCCCCAATAACCAAGCATTCGTATACAAGGATACCTTGGTTATATGGTATCACTTTCTGACCCCAATAACCAAGCATTCGTATACAAGGATACCTCGGTTATATGGCATCACTTTCTGACCCCAAAATTGTATCATTTTGAATTGATTTTGACCATTATTTTGATAATAATGATAAAGTCGTTTTCACATGTGTTTGTTTCCCAAATCCATCTCTTGTATATTCTTAAAATTGTATCATTTTGGGTGTTTTTTTCAACCAAAAAGCAAGGGTTATAGCTCATGATTTTTATAGACTTTGTCCCTTTTTCGCATCTCTTTCATGCAATCCATCTCTTGTATATTCTTAAAATCGTAATATTTTTGGTGACTTTTGACCAAAAAGCATGGACTATAGCCCACGCCAGAATTTTGATCAATTTTTGGCCATTTTCACACCTTTACAAAAAATATGCATTATTTATGAAGAATTAGAAATAGGTTATATTTAAACATTTTCAGCCGCAAAGCATAGACTTTAGCGAATGGTTTTGGTCAATTTTGGATCATTTCTAGACCTTTTTGTAAAATATGCATTATTAAAATAGGTCGGTTCTTTTTTGCCATTTTCTGTCAAAAAGCATGGACTATAGCCTACACGGTTTTGACATGATCGATGGTAGACCATTTTCACATGCCCCTTTTCCAATATATTCATTATTTATGAAGAATGCAACATAGGTCATTTTTGACTCTTTCTATATTTATTTATCTTTAAAAAGCAGAAAGGCGTGAGGAAGAACTTTTTTGTAAAATATCTACATTTTTATGGCTTAGAAGATATCGTTTTTCTATATTTTGATAGGACATATCTATGCTGTGATACGTCAGAGGTAATACATAGATACTCTATCTCATTAGAATATTGACATCGGTTTTTTTGTTTAGAGCATAATGATTTTGTAAAAATGATTTGCTGTGGCAGATCCCACCAGATCCAAACCCTCTTTGAAATTTTTTTGATTTTCCTTTAAGATGCAGGAAATAGCGTTTCTGAGCCCCGCTCCTTGTATAGGCCTCCCCTTTAAAATCCTGGATCCATCATGAATTAGCCTGTGACAGCCGCTACCCACCCCTCCCCCCTGCGGGAAAAAAAAAACGATTTTCCCCCGCAGGGGGGAGGGGTGGGTAGCGGCTGTCACAGGCTACCATCAGTAATTTAGTGGTCTAGTAAGGTATTACAAGACCTCAGGATTACAATAGGTTGCATTAGGTTGCGTCTTATCTAGTAGTTCGTCCAGCTTCACTGATGAAAGTTTGGGTATTGTCATTACCTGAGTTCGATTCAATTCATATGACAATCTCAGACGAAAAAGCGAAAAAATATTTAGCTCAAAAATCCCAATTAAACATTTTTATCGAGGCCGGCATTTTAAAATTTCCCGCATTCCAATTAACTTAATAAGTGATTCAAACTTGGTTTGTGCTAATTGTGCACCAGGTTATTTTGCACTAAGAATGTCACAGACAGACCCCAGTACTTGTCCCACCAGCCATGTTAGATTAACAAACAACATACAGAATGCAAACCCTGCAGACAAAAGTGACATAACGATCTCGTACGAGTTTGACAGCTCCTCATATGACATCGAACGCCAGATCTTGTACACGACGAAGGCTAAGGACGCGAAAAGAATGGTATACACGATGACTGTGGCTGGTCCAATGAACGGATAGAGAAGAAGATCGAGAAATCCGAGCCACTTGTTGTTGACCACGCCTAATGTATGATCGTGGAACCAATATGACATGGTATGGACTTGGGTTAGGATTGTGCGGTTTTCTTCATTGTGCAACATCATTTTGATCTGAAAAGAATGAACAACACAAATATACCGTCTGGTTTTCGCTTTTGGTTGAAAACGGTGAATATTTACTTTTTCTCTGTTTTCGAAAAAATTCTCGGCCCCGTTTTTTAATTGTTTTCGCTCATCCAAACGAAAATGCCTAAAACGATTAAAAAATATTAGCATCCCCAACGGAGAATGCGCGAATTCAACGTTATTGTTTTTGAAAAGTTCCTTTCTCAGTCTGCAACACCAGTACTGACAGAAAAATGTGCGCGTTTTCACTGTTTTCAAGAATTTTTACTCTGGATAGGGTTGTTAAAAAGTTGCCTTTATAATTTGGTGAACGTAAACATTCACTGGATACTTCAGTGTGGACGGAAGGTAAATCCGTAACTAGAGAAAAGGTCGTGTTTGCAAACGAAAACGGATAGCTGTGAACGGGGTCGCAGTCTGAAGTTGTTGGCAATGCTTATGCTTCTTTAGCAAGAGTAAAGTACACTCCACTTTTTCCATAAAAATATTCTTCAATCCATTTGTAGCACAACTAGATCGTTTAGATTGTTATTTGCAACCTACTGACGCCCTACGATGGACGCTCAACATACATCTCCAATGAAACCAGAAAAATAAATTGTTTCAATCTACACGTTTCAAAAGATTAGAAGACTACCAAGGTTGTTTGCTTCCTGTTGATGGCAAACTGCAACAGCAATCCAATGTAATATTTACCTGTTTTCTTGTTTAACAAACTGCAAACCAAATCCTTTCCTCTGTAGACTAGACGGCGTCAGTTACAAGGCTGCAAAACAGTGTGTGAGCAAAACATAATTTCGGAAAACAATTTAAGCGTTTTTTCTCCTGAGACATGACAGCAATCAGTGACATACTGGTGCCTCGTCCATCATCCAATGAACTGGCTGATTTTGTCCTCCAAACTTCAAGAGATCGTCAATCTGTTTGATTAGCGTTTCCTTGGTGGAGTTGTACAACGCGTCTGCAACAAGCAGGTGCTGTAGAATCGTTTAGTTGTTATCGGTTTCTGTTAAGGCGTCTTTTTATATATACGTGAAGGTAGGATGATCCTGGCTGGTGCTGGTGCTGGTGCTGGTTGGAGGACATTAATAACAAGAGTTAGCCCTAGAAGTAGGGTCATTCTCCCTTCATTCTAAACTGCATCTAATAGTCTGATACACTCAATACAAAGTACTAGAGTAAACGCCTATAGTGATGTCAGTCAGTGGAACTAATATCTATTTGATATGGTTACGCTCACATGGATTCATCGTATTTATCGAGTAACAGTCAAAGTAAAACAAAAAGAACGCACTTATCGAATTAGTATCTCCTTCTATGTATTATACTTACTATTTTTTCACGTGCCGAGTGAAGTGAATAATTGAACAAACGTAGGATTCTGCACTATTTACACTATTTAATACCATAATTAGTTTGGGGACTTTTTCACGGGTTAAATGTTGCAGTATGCAAACATTGTGAATTTAATATACATTCATCTCCAATACATATAAAATAAAGTATCCTCTCTTTGTCCAAGGGCAAGTGAGATACAGATAATTCTATCTGCAGAAAAGGTTACTCTTTTAAAAGACGACAAATGATTTTCGGTTGAATTAATTTTACTTTAAAAAGAAGTACATTTGCTTTAAACATTTCAAATTAAAATATAAAATAAAAGAAAGAAAGAAAGAAAGAACGAACAACACCTATTCAGCTTGGTTCACTGAACAATACTAATACATGGAACGTGCATGTTCCATAATTCATGTATATACTGTAGTGTTCACATGCTATGTCCATTATATGATGACCCATATAATGTTTGAAATCAATGTAGTCCATTAATCCCCAATGACAAAATTGGAAAACAGTAAAGCAAAAACTGAATTGGTTTCTCACTAACTAACACAAAGGAAAACCTCTAAAAGAAAAATCAATGTTATATATATGTTAGACCCAGTTCAAACGTCGAACTTCACATGAGACGAACGCATTGAAAAAATATGGATAACAAGGTGGTCTTCATTGATGTCGTTGGGTTCAGCTCATGAGAAGATCGACGTTTGAACTGAGGGTCGTGTCCATAAAGGAAGATGCTAGACAGACTGTTTGCAAGCTCCTAATCTATAGTCAAAGAAACATTACTTAATGAGAATGAATTTTTTCAAAACTGTGAGGTTGAGTAGATGAAAAGTTTCTCTGCCAAGATCAGTAGCAGCAGCATCATTTTTGGACAATTTGAAATACTTACATCATGTAAACGTATCAGAAATCTTAAAGAACATACACTATGATTAAAGTTTCGTAAGGAAATTTGATATTTTCCATCCGTTCTCCCATTCCTTTTTTCTCATTATTAATAACAACTCCAAATAATACAAGCACTACCATATTATAGAACTAATTAGTCTTGGCTTAGGGTTTAGCCATTTCAGACCACATGTCATTTTCTTGAGAATAAGATTCTTTGTTTGAGTTGTAACCATATTCATGTGTCTTCTTATAACCATTAAACAAAGAAATGATGCTCTCAGGAAAGACACATGTTTGAAATGGGAAAACATTACACCAAGATGACTTAGGTTTATAGGCACCTTCCAGCACCTTCACAATGCAGCTCAATTTGGCGGACAAAACAATCGGATTCAATTTTCAGGAAATTAATTTTTGTTTGGTTTGTCCTCCAAATTGAGCTGCTTTGATGTCACATGCAAGGAGGCTATTATATTCTTTAAGGTGCTCAATATTTCTTTTTAGCTGAGACTACAGTAACCACTACAGCCTTGCACACTCTGAGCACCAGCAGTCAAACTAAGGCCGCCACTGCTTTTGCTGTCATTTTCCCATAATCCTGGAGTTTGAATGATCTACAAGATGAATAAAGTGGTATATTTAACACGTAATTCCTTGAAAATAATAGACCTTTTTCGGCTTGGGTGTAATGTTTTCCCATGTCATTCTCTTGAGAATAAGATTTTTTGTTTGAGTAATATCCATATTCATGTGTCTTCTCATGTACAACCATTAAACAAAGAAATAATATTCTTGGGAATGACACGTGGTCTGAGATGTGAAAACATTATGTCCAAGCTAAAAAGGTCTATTCCAGGATGGAGCATTTTTAAGAGGGAATAAAATCATGTATTATTAACTAGTCTTCAGTAATTGATCATATTTCCCTCAACTGTCAAGTAATAACTTCATTACTGCAATTTTGAATATTATGTGAATTCATTTGCTCGTTTGCCTTTATTTGTTTTACTTCTGTCAGTCAAAAATGTTAATCACACCAGCCAATTAAGAAGTGTTGAGAAGCACTTGGCTGTACATTAGGCTTTTCCTAACACTTCTCTTATGTTCTGCCAACCCCCACGTACTTTATAACTGCACACGGCAAGGGAGCATGTTTTCTATATTTTTTTTAGCATACATCATTTAGATTCAACTGATTTTATTCCTACCTTTTCAACGAGTTCCTCAAAAGCAAGCTGCACTCCCTCTTTTGTTCTTGCACTGAAACAAAATCATTCCTTTTTGTCAATAAAATCCCATTGTCTCAGTTTATAATGTTCTCATTTTATACAAAAGAAATCCTAACCTTGCTTCAATAAAAAGCATGGAGTGTCTTCTTGCAAACTGTAAACCTTGTTTTCGATCCACTTCACGGTTATCCTGTTTAACAAAAAACAGGATAGCTTGAACACTATCACATTACTGCTATCTATAGGTGGATGCACATCTGTGTCATAATGTAACTTGGTATTATTTTATTCCATTATTGTATTTTAGTATCTTTATGGAAAATCGTGTACTCTGATTGGTCTAGATGTTCGGAATATTTCTCTATAATCACTTAAAGGTGAATATAGCATTGCTTCGTTTGTTGATGTGTGCCTCTTTCAAAATACGAAAAAATATCTACATTTTAGAAATAAATCGATGTTTTCAAATAATCACCTGTGTAATGAGGACTCAAGGACTTGGTAAAATATTCACTGATAACCACCACAACTTTGGTGAATAATTGTTAAATATGATAGGTAAATTTTTTTCCTTCTTGTCATGAATGTGGGACTTTTTTTCACATATTTAATGTATGAGTGTTATGTTACCTTATCAATTTTATTCCCAACAAGCATCTTTACTATATCCTGTTTGGTTGAATACATTTCTACTTCATTGAGCCATTCTTCAAGTTTGTCAAAAGTGCTGCTATTACATGTGTCATACACTAAAATGTGAAACAGAAAATTGCTAAATTTTAATTATTTTGTATAATTTATACAAAAAGACAACAACAGATAATAATAATAATAATAATAAACTCTTTATTTAAAGAGGGTGACACGGAATAGTTAAAAACTAATAAACTGGTGGCCCTCTAGAAAAACAGAAACAGAAAAACAGAACTCATAGGTAAAGAAAAAATAACTGACAGTAATAGAAAGAAAAAAGAATGAATGAAAAGAAAGAAAGAAAAGTAAATGAATGAATTATTGATTGATAATGAAAGAAAATGAATGAACGGATGAATGAATAAATGAAAGAAAGTAGGAAGGATGGATGGAAGGAAGGATGGAAGGAGGAAGAAAGGAAACAGAGAAAATAGTAGAAAAATGTATTTGTTAGATTTACTTTTCTACAGATCTAACTTCAATATACATAGCAACTTTATCTACTTTATCTTTTGGGAGATTTTTGCTACAGCAAGAATTATTCCAGTAGCTTATAAGATATATAACAGTGAGAAACCAGTCTGGGTAATGAAATAAATATTGTTACCTAAGATAACACCTTGTGCTCCTCTGTAATAACTTGGTGTTAGTGTTCTGAATCTTTCTTGGCCTGCTGTGTCCTGTGTACATCGACAACAAGTATCATATACATGTAAGTATAAGTGAGGTTCAAACAGCAATGTTTTTTAATTAAGGTGGCTCGATGGGATAATATGGCACGCTAACTTTCAACTTTTACGTTTCAAGCGCACACTGGCTCCGTGCACGAGTGATTTATCATTTATCAGTATGTGTCCTCTTATTTATAACGGTTAACCACCAATCAGTGCGTGAGAAATTTCACAGTTATGGTAAAAAATGGCGTAATCCTAATATATTCTCTCACTTCCCCAGAGCCTCACCTTGAAATTGCTTTGTGCGTGATCACTCAACCAGAATATTGAATGTTGGCTATTTGATTTGACCATTAAATGTGTGATTTTTGACAAACCTCTCATCCGTACTCCTGGACCACTGTCCTTCCCTCACCACCCCCCCCCCCCCCCAAATAAAAATTATCTTACCCATATGGCCAGTTTTGCTTTGTTTCCATCCACATTAATTGTTTTGACCTTAAAATCAACACCTACAAGTGTATATACAAATTAAAAAGTTATTTGTTATTTCCAATGATAATTTTAGTTTTTTGTATGTTTGGGCTTCACTGTCTACCTAATTTACATTTTACTTTAATTGATCAAATTTTGATTGACAGGCACTAAAAACCCAGAATTTGTGAAACTTGCAGAGCTTGAGGTTTTTCAAATTTGCCTTGGTTACATGTGCATAAATTGACCAAGTAATAATAGGACCTTTGCAGCTAATAATCACGTGACTGTCACTGGAAGGCAAAAAAAATCCTATTTCATTTATTCAAAACAATTTTCATTAGAGTTCTAATGCCTTGGGTGAAGCCTTTTTCAAAATGCTGTTATTTAGCAGTTATTCGCCGAAGGCGAAGTGATTATCGATGAATATTTACCGAGCGGCGAGTCTTCGAGCTGCGAGGTAAATATTCATCGATAACCACTGAGCTTGAGGTGAATAATTGTTTTAGTATATATTTTTTAAAAGCGCGACGGTCACGCTGACAGCCATTTTGTCCGAAAAGGTGATTATCGGCTGATAATCTGAGATAGAAAACCAATCAGAGCGCGCGATTTTGTATAATCACCTTTGTATTTATACTAAATCCTCATAACTTGCTTGTGATCTCAAGATATTAAGCGTTTTAGAGTTTGTTTGCCTTCCCCAAGGGACTATGAGCTCAATCCATTCGCTACTAAGTGATATTATCATCACATGGCTGTTAGCTGCAAAGGGGCTATTTGTAAACAGTAACAAGAAAGAAGCTCTAATTCCAAGTAAATCTTATCTTGCATGCATGGTCAGTTATCCTGATGCAGACACATAATATACAGTTTTTTACTAAGAAAAAAGAAATGGCTAAAGTATTACCTATAGTTGCTCCAATATCTGGATCAAATGTATCATCAGTAAAACGCAGTAAAAGGCTAAATATAAACATAGTCAAATGTTAGATCAAAGTGGGGAAATTTAACAGATATTTCAATGACGACATAGCCAAATTTGCACATAATTTACAGTATTCGAAATTCAAACTTATTTTTCTTGAAACTCGGCATTAATGAGACAAAATCAAATAGCAGTTAACCAAAAACACTTTATCATAAATCGCATCTGAGTAAATAATTCAAAAATTCTGAAATATCAAGCTCCAAGGAAACAAATTTCCGAGAATTGAATTTTGCAAATCAAGCAAAAAATTCTAATCACCTCGACTTTCCAACGCCACTTTCACCAACGATTAATATTTTTAGGGTTGTCAAGACGTCGTTATCCATCGCCTTTATTCCTTTGGAGTCCTGTGTTAGTAAGGGAAGGCGAAATATCTGCTGATTTAGCAATAAATTGGGTTGATTTTCCTCATTTCGTTAATAATGTTTTCATACTAACTAAGCGAATTCATTAGTTTACACGTCTACTTTATGGCGTAATACCGCTGGTCTTAGTACTTTAAGATACCCATAATGCAGTTCGGCATTTCCCATGAGATTCTACAGGAATGAAGTGAGGAAAGGAAATATTTAATAATACAACTGTTTCAGGAATCAGCTTTCGTTCATTTATGTTACGCTTTGAGTTTTTGGGACCTTGGAATAAGTACCTTCATAAACGATATCATGGGCAAGGATTATAAAGGAAAACGCATAGCTCTCAATCTTTTTTGGAATTGTCTTATTTTGCATGCATTTTGTGAGAGTGGTTCCCACTTGCGTGCTATCCTCACAAAACGAACTTGAGTTAAAAGTGCCTACGCGCATAGTCTTACCGAACATATAGTTTTGTAGTATTACTGCAGGAAAGCTCCCGCATCTGCACCAAACAATTTTCCAACAGCTTCATATCAAACAGGGTCTGGAAGGGTATTCGCGTGATCCGGGAAACTAGAAAAAAATCTTAGGGGATTCGGGATATTGGCATCGGCCGTGACTCGGGAATTGCCGAATTCGATGTCCGGGATGCGGGATTTTGCTTTCTGATGGTCGGGGAAAACGTGAAAAAATGAATAAATAATAGAACTAACAATCCTCAGACTATCCAGACAGTAGATCGAGCCTCAGAAGATCTAGCTTTCGACCAGGACTCCGAGTACGACTCTGATCAAAAACAATATATACACGTTCATGCAGGCCGGGCTGTCACCCTGTCATATCGGGCCCTTTCGTCATATTAAGGTAATTTATAGTTTAAGTTGAAAAAAAGTTACATTCGGGAAAGGATGGCAAAATGTCGCGGGACGCGGGAGTTTCGGGGGGGAATATTGCATGATTCGGGATCCAGACTCTGATCAAAGGGTGTGGTTTGTGTGGCGCAGTCGCAAAGTTTTAGGGGCCAAGACCTGTTTTGCTAAATATTTTTACTGTTTTATTACAGGGCCATAGAAAGGGGGGGGGGCTATGTCAAAAGTATTGGGGGTTACAGGGGCGTAGTCAGGATTTTGGCATAGGGGGACCAAAAAAAGGCCAACCTTGAAAATCGGCCATGACCTACCAAAAAAAGGTCCGGCACGAGGTCAGCCCTATGTATTAGTAACAGGCCTAAAATTTTCAATGTTCAATATATACAGTACACCGAAATTATTGGGTGGCCCGCCCCCCCCCCCCCCGGCCCCTCCCCCTGCTACGGCTCTGTATTATGAAATGGCTGTCAATTTCTTTTAAATCATATCATTAGCTAAAGAGTGGACATCGATAATCGATAAAAAAGAGTCGTTTCAAAATTATAAGTAGCTTATTTATTACATTTAGTTTTGTTAGCCGTTACAAACTATTCCGCATACCTTACTTTCGTATAAAAGTAATGATAATTGTCTTTATAATTCTTATGCAATCTGATGTATATATTTAGATTTTATATTAACTTAAAGTTTTTATATTTTTGAATTCAATCGTTCTTTTTTCTATTCATCTACACTGACATGATACGCTGAAAATATGTTTATACTGATACAGGGGCTGGGAGATTTTGGGGTTGTTGGTTGAGCGTTTTCGACCGAGGTCATCATCAGAAATGATGCTTTCTGATGGTGGCTTCGGTCAGGAGCGTTTGGCGGGCAATTTTGGAGTTTCTTAGCCCTTGTATCAGTATCAATATATCTATATCTATATTTATATTTAAATTTATATGTTCATTTTGTAAATTAGGTATGAAGAACCTATCTATAGGGAACCTAATAAAGCTTATTGTATTGTATTGTTTGGAATGGGCAAAACAAACGCCTAAGCTGAATAGGTCTACTAAACCAAGGAGGATGCCAAGAAGGAACTGAGTAGTAAAATTCAATCAACGGCTCAACTATCCATTTCGTCTCAAAGCCAACCAGATCCAGAGCCAGAAAACGAGATTGGGGACGTAGGGCTAGAGCTTGTTCTCGCGCAGTCATGCAAAAGGCCTTCTTGACATCATCCTGAATTGTCTGGAAAACACTAATTTAAAATTCTAGCCTCTAATATTTATTATTAACCTTCGTTTGAGTGGTGCGTATCCGGGGGGGGGGGGGGGTCACTTCCCATTACCTTAATAAAATCATCCCTTCCTCCCCAGACTCCAAACATATGCACATACAAAACAGTTAAACTTTCACTGGATAAGGGGGGGTCACATGCACCTTAAAAACACTGGATATGTTTATCTTGTATCGTTAAAAGCTCAATAACAGAATCACAATCAATGCTTTTACGATAGAAGATATCTTAGCGTTTCAAGAAAATGTGTTTTCTAATAATCAGTTGAACGTCACTAAACACGTTTAAAGTTTATACTCCATAGCATTAACAACAACAACACTAAGGTAATTTGGTTTAAAGAAACTGTGGAAAGATACTGAAGCATTTTATCTTTTGCTGATCGTGATCCAAACTTCTTCCTTTGGTGAAGTGACCAGACGATAGACAGGTTCTACTTTCTGTCCCTCGACAAGCTCCACCTTGAAACGCCTGAAGAACACAGACAAGAACACCAGACCCTCTGTTATAGAGAACCTCCATCCAGGACATTTCCTCTTTCCCGCAAACCCAAATGGCTGGTAAGCAAGAGAAGGGCGATCCTTCACGTTCTCTGGGCTAAAACGATCGGGATCAAACCTGGGGGAAAAAAACCATAGGTTAAGATTTTCGAAGGATGACCAAAAAATATGAGTAACAAAATATCTTGCTTGTAGAGGTCTTTTTCTGTCCCTACGGATGTAAAGAAAAATAACCTCTACAAGCAGAGTAGTGCGTCAAATGTGCGAGTAATAATAAAGAGAATCAGAAAGTATATTTGAAGGTCCTACCTTTGCGGCTCAGGGAAAAGTTCAGGGTCGTGAAGTACAACACCAAATGGTGTCAGGACTGGAGTCTGAAAAGAATATTATATGTACATGTTTAAACTAATTTACGTGCGTTGCAGTTGCTGGTGTTGTAGCTGTAGGTATGATTGTTCGTTTTTCAAACGATGTTTGCTGATATTGTTGTTGTTAATGGTCAATATGTTATATGCTGTGGAAATATTTCAGAAGACCACTACAGTCACCAGGGCAACGAAAGAATACAACAACCATTCGCTAGATAACAACTATATTTCTAATTTAAATAGATCTGGTATATTAACTTTATTTTGCATAGAACGACGATCTGCCTAGCCGACAGATCTATCACTAAAATTTATAATATAACATTCTACCTCTTTTGGCACAACATATTCTCCTATCTGAAGGTCATGGTCCATCTGCACTCTTGCACCCCAAGGAGCAACTACTGCACAGCGGAGGGTCTCATCAAGAACTTGACGGCAATATCTATGAACATATTTTAGAGAAAACAAAAAATTACAAAAATCAATTTAGAGCTGAATAAAGTACATTTGGTATAACTGTATATTGCAGGGATGGATCGGGGATTTTCAAAAGGGGGGTGACTGTTACAGGGTACTTCACACCAATACTATAGGGAACCCATAAAAGGCAAGGAAATGGTGAAAAAAATAGCATCTCAAATTGACAGAAATGAATTGTGAGTGCTTCAAGTAAACTGATGTAAAGTTTGTCCGGGAAAAATGTTTTCAGTTTAAAAAATATTGTGTGTTGCCAGAAATTATCCACACCCCCCACCCCTAGGAATTTCCAATGGTATTATAATGCGCAAAAACCTGCTGCGATGAGTTTCGATTTAAACGGAATATTGACGTATCCAAAATTGATGTCTTCAAGAGGTCTAAACGACATTTGCACCGTTTTCGTTAACTATACTTGGTCTTTTTTTGTAAAACCATCAGGAAAACACGTTCCTTACGTAACTTAAAAGAAACTGATATTGTCGAGGCTAACTCTCTTCAGACTTTTAAAGTTAAATTATCAAAATACATTAGAGATTAATTATTAACTGTTATATAGTTTTTGCTGACTGAATATAATGTAGAATGTAGAATGTAGAATGTAGAATGTAGAATGTAGATGTAGATTCAGAAAAGATCCACCCATCCCCCATTCAATAAGTGTTACTTACTTACTGAAGCTTGTCTGCACTAGCTTGCACCATGGTGACTATCAGTATGCATTCTGGTCTAGCTTTGTTACAAGTTACAAACAACACCATATAAGGCGTGATGAACAATAGATGTTTGTACCGAAGCTAGACCACAATGCTCCATATTCACTATCTTAGAAAAGGCATATGCGCAACAAAACTTGATGGAAGTAAGAAAGAAACTTCCAAAGAGAGAAAAATTTTAACTAACTTACTGGAGTTGGCTGACAACAGCTGGGGCAATATCTTCCTCACCCAACACCTCAATCAGCTCTTGGTAAACTTTTTCTTGGATTTCAGGGTGAAGAGCCAGGTAGTAGAAACACCAAGTCATCACTATGAAAAAACATCAGGAAATAAGGATTTAAAAATCATGGAACAATAGGATTTGGAAGCACACTTTTAATTAGTACTACATGTCCTTGTAAAGTGCTGACTCTATCACTATGGTGGTTCAATAGAGTACCGAAGTGTGATGTCACACAAATAATTATTTTGCTTTTGACAATTTTTGATCTTCAATTCCGATAGAGCATCAAGAAAGACATTAACACGCCAAATTTCATGGGAATTGGTTAAAAAGTAACGGAGATATGGCATTTTGAATATATAATTTCCCCATACAAATCACTGTATTTTCGGCTTGGTGCTTACTAATTATGGTTCACAGTTTTAGTGTGAGTACTCTACTAAAAAAACTTACTATTTCCAGTAGTATGGAATCCACCAATCAGAAATGACAAAATATCACATTCCAGCTAAAATAGGTCAGTCAGAATAACATTTGTTAAGAATGACATGTGATGGAAATTTTCCATAGTTAACTTCTCTCCAAATTCTCAATTTCATGTGTATATAATTTAATCAATTTCCCAGTATTTTCCAACGGTGTCATATATTTGTAACAAAGTTGAAAAATTCCAAAATTGACATGCAATGTCCCCCCCCCCCCCCCTGTGACCCATGAATGCCATTGGAGAGGATTGATCATTTATTATTTAAAAAATTTGTATTGAGGGCCTACATTTTTCCTGTTCCACACCTAACAGTATGTACTTTATCACCAATGCAAGTTTAGCAAAACTGGGTGAACAAGTACCACTGGATAATTTGGTTATGCCTCTCCATTTAAACATCTTAAGCTATGGACACATGCTGCACCATTGAGTGCAATTGTTGGAGGCAATCTAATTTTGCAAGCCATGTCATGCGATGACATTTGTTGCATGCAATGCTGCTTACATAGAAAACGATCATATTTCAGCAAATTGCCTGCAATATTGTCTGCACCTTTACAAAAGGTCTAAAATAGGTTTTACCTCTTCTTGATCAATCTGGTCATATTCAATCATGGAATCAATAAACAACTTGTCTGTTTTCTGGTCCATCTTTTTTCTTGCTTGAATTACATTTTTCAACATAGAAAACAGGAGTTCCTTCCCTTAAGAAAAAACATTGAAATAGATTTAATAAAAACAAAGTGTTTTTCTGATTTCAAACTGTAATTACAATTGTATAGCAAACAACTAAGGCTGGCCTTACACAGTACCAGACAAATCTTTAACTGTTCAAATATTTGACCCGAGTGAGTAGACAAAGAACCTGACCCAAATTTGCACAGCTAGATGTTTGATTTTTTGTCCAGATACAGTAGCCGGTTCCATGTAAACAGAGTGGTAATCTTACAACTTTTTGAACAGTTAAAAATTTGTCTGCTACTGTGTAATGCCAGCCTAAGATGGAAAACACTTTACCGACCTTCTTCAAACTTCTTATGCCTGTCGCTTCCTTCAGTAGGGGGAGGGGTTCCAAGCTGGGTCTCCATTTCTTGCCAACACTAAGAATTATTTAAAATTTAGTGATGATGGTGAGGATGATAGTTGTAGGTTGCATGAGACAATGTCAATGCACAATTTTGGTTGCAATTTGTCTCGCAAGAAATGCTGCAAGTTGCACTTGTAATTTGAATCAATGATGATGCACATGCTCAAATCACAACAACCATGACAAACATAATTTACATATAAAACAAAAATTATTGCAGAAAGCAGAAGCCAGTTCTACATCTCGTGCAGCAAAAAAAAAAAAAGGTTAAATATCGAATTGAATAAACACTAACCACTTCATATGCTTCAATGAATTTACCAGTCTCCTTATCATCTCTGAATGCCTTGCCTAGGCCAGCCAATCCCATACTTTTGACAGCCAAAGACATCATATTCTTCTCAAGTGGAATATGTTCACCTTTTGGCAAGGATTCCCATTTTGCTACCATTTCTTTTGTTGTCTGAAACAATAAGTTTGTGTGACCCATGAAATCCCAGCAAGCAAGCAACAGCAAAAATGGAGGTAACCATGGCAACCTAGCCATTCATCTACAAGGATACCTCTATTAAGTGCTAGACCACTTATTAAGTAGACCCTTGCTCTTAGAAGCAGAGCATCTGACAGGTTGCAGGGAAAAATGCAAATTGTGAGGGATTTGGGATATAAATTGTGTGGAAAAATCACTGATTGTGTGGGATTTAAAAAAATATTTTTTGCTTAGTTAGGCCTTCTGACTTCCATACAGTTACCAGGCCCTTTTGCGATCTCCATCTAAGAATGCTTCATACTTTTCATAGAAACAAGATGGCGGATATCGAGTTTCAAAACGCTATTTCCCTTCCAAATTCGGTTACCAAACTAGAGCCAATTCCTAATTTCACCATAATCGAGGAATTAATAATGCATTTTCTTCTGGATTTTAAGGTTTTCTTTACATTTTGGGTGAATAATGCGGGAATTTGCAGAATTATGCAAGATTACCGACATGTTTTGGAAGGTTCCTGCCATGAAAAAAGTCTGAATTCCTGACAAAAAAAATACATTGATCAAGAGGAATGCCTGATTATTCTAAAATTTTCGACAAATTTTGCAGGATTTTGCGGATTTTGAGGGATTGTGTGGGATTGACCCGATTGTGCAGATCCGCAATCCTGCAACCTGTCAGATGCCCTGTAGGAGTAACAAAATTAAAAAATAAATGATTGATTGTTTAATTGATTGATTGATACAGCCCTTTCAAGTCATCAATAATTGACCTTCAAAAGGTGAATTGTATATTAAGTAAATGTTTATCAACACTTGCTTGATAATGGTGTCTGATCAACACTGAAACGTCGCGCTGCACTCTTTAATTTTAGTTTTCATTACAAAAGGTGAATTATCAACAAACCTCAAGAATGCAATCAACGTAGTTCATGACAGCTTCATGGCTGAAACTTCTGTCCGTTACTTGTCTCAGCTGACGTCCCTTTGGCCCGTTTTTATACTGGATGCTTTTTTTTCCAATCAATGGCTCAAACAACTTAAAAAGCTCAGCTGTAAACAACAACAATCAAACTTGAATGAATACTGGACCATCAAAAGAAACACCCATTTAATCCAAAACAACTTATTGGCTGAGCTAAATTTACATTGCCTAGTTCACCGATAGCCCAGGGTTTGAGCCAGGATTTCAGTTGAAAGGGTCTATTTGTCCCCCAAGCAAACATTTCAAGGGACAATTTTCAAATCAGAGGGTCATAAAAAGTATACAAAAAAACACGTAAATGCAAGAAGCAAAGGTTCTTTAATAAAATACAAAACCACTTTTTAAAGTAATACAAAGGTTCCAAGTAGATTTTCTGGCAATGTTTAGTATCATGCCAGATGGCGAGTGAGTTATTTAAGGATTCTCCTGTCCTTCTAAGCAGCCCATTTGTTTTTGTGTGACATATTTTCCCTCTCGAAGATTTGGCTTTTCAGATAAACTGAAGACATCCTTTTGGCAATTTTTTAGGGGACAAATTGACCCATCCTGCTCTTTGTTAAGGGACATCTTATTTTTTTGTGCGGGAATGGCGCAATGGCGCTGCCTGGCGCTAACCCTGATAGCCTATGTGCAACTTGATTTTAACTCTGGTTAAGATGGGCTGTGAATCATTACAAGGTTCCACCTTTTGGAACCCAAATTTGTGTGGCTGCACGATTATATATGCAGTAATATGTTTTGATTGGCTGCTATGTCAATTCATTCTTACAAGCTTTCTGATTGATCTGTCAAAGAATAGGCAACAAAATTGTAGTCTTTTGAAAAGGATAAGCCAAATCATTGATATATGCAATGTTAGGCCATTCTAGCATCTGTGTGCTATTTGATCAACCATATGCATGGTGGAGCAATTGATTGATTGATCATGATTAACCATGATCGATTGATCGCACTCAATCAATATTTCCTTAACCATGGTCCATTGATCAGTATATGTACTAATTCAAATACTTACGAGGCCTGTCAAATATGCCCTGAATATCCTTCCACAAATATGGACATGCAACGCTGACAGTATACGTCTTCCCCCACCAAAAGCCTACAATTTGACCATAAGTATCGTGAAGATAAACCATGTATTCATGGAGGCTACCAGCTTTTCTGAGATCATCCAGATTGCCACTCCTAGAAACAAAAATATCAGATATGTCAGAGGCAGATCTAAGAAATTATGAGAGGAAAGAAATTCTAAGTCTAGTTTATTAATTAGCGTCATAGGGAAAACAGGTGGTGTGAGTTATACATTGCTGATGCACTGCATGATCACTCTCTGCTGTGGGCATGGGTTTGTTCCAGGCTTGCCTTAGGCAGAATTCCAGGTGATCTGGAATCTAGGTGCACAATGCATTGTTTGTCACAGCGAACATTTCCAAGTGTTTTCTATTATCTCTTGTCAAAATGAAATATTTTCCACCAACAACGACGAAATGTGCTTTTTCTAAAAGGCATTTGGTGAATCTTTGCATGGAAGAGTCTTATTTTTTTAATTTTCGAGCAAAAGCTGTTATAAATCGAGCCGAAAACCTGGAACTAGGAAACATTGAGCTATGAACAAAATGTTCGCTGATTGGCTAATTCCTTCAGCCTGAGAGAAGTGAGATCACCTGGTTAAGACAACATTTTAGTGAAGTTGTCCTTTAAAGTGGCTGCCTACTATAGAAAAATTAATCTACTGCGCATGCTTCTACGCAATCACAATGACACCATGAAGCAGCCAATCTGATGCCACTATGTGCGCTCGCTCGAATAACCTTCAAACTTTTATTGAAGAACCATACATGTTTTGAACTTCAACAGGGCAAAACCCTCAAATTTTGCACAGGACTCTATAATTTGTTTGTGGATTTCAAAAAGAGCATATTAAAAAGAAACTTTTGACAAAGTTTGGGAAGAACGACATGGGTTTTACTCATAGAAAAAGCAGTAAGCGTACATTTTTTTGCACCTGTTTCAGACAAAATTGCCAAGGGAAAGCCGAATCAAAAAAATATTTTTGACAATACTTCTCAAGATTTTCCAAATCTTTTGACTTATATTTGTAAAACGATGTATAATCTAAGTTTCTTGAAAAAATAACGTCAAAAGCTAGCGCTTGATTACTGGTGAAGTTATGAATTGTTTTCGTAGATAATTGGTTTTCGCTTCTTTTTCTTCAAAAAATTGTTGATATGCTTGTGTTTAATTGTGAATATCTCGAAAACGACCTCGGGACACCCCTTTTTTCTTTCCAGATTTGAAATCAGCATTAAATTTGAGTTTAAAAAATTGTGATTTAAAAACTTTTTCATGGATTTGTTCTATAGTAGGCAGCAACCTTAAGCAGTCGTAATATAGTAATATGTAAGTAACTACATTCGTTACTGCTTTGAAGAATTGCAGCCTGAAATACATCTTACAGCTCTGGCGCATAGAATAAACTGCAAAAGTGCACGATATTTGATGTATGAACTTGTTTTTCCTTGTTCAGGTTTATTTGTACATTCTTCGCTCACTCTGCATTTGAAGGTTCTGGTCCGGGAATGGAAGGTCCTTTGGTGGATTTCCTCTGTGATAAGAATATAAATATATAAAATGCAAAAACTACAAGATTACAAGAACTTTTATCTAAGTTATTGTGATATCTGTATAAAAATATCTTGAAGCTATAAAATAAATAAATCCAAGATCACGCACAGAGGAGTTATCCGATCCCTTACTTACAAAGTCAAATAAAGAGAGTAAAACCACAATGAGTGCGAAAACAGCAACCACGGCAAAAATACCAAAGTCAGCAACGTGAAGGTGTGATGGAAACATGTTGGAAAAAGCAAACGAAAGCAAAAGATTTAAGATAAAGTGGACAACCTTCCACGTCGAAAAATGTGAACACTCTTTTCTCCAAACGTCGACCGCTGCCCGAAAACACAGGGAGCCCAATTTAGATAAAATAATAGAGGAAAAAATCAGGAAAACATTTTCTTTTAATACTGAATATTTTGTTGTCGAGGCCAAGAAAGAGTTATAAATATGACGAGAGAATGAAAAAAAAAAAAATCAAAAGAAAATATATAATTCAGGGGAAATCACTGAAAACTGATGAGATAAATGGAATAGATGATTGGATTTTTGTTTTATCAATCAGTTACAATCATTATGCATAAAACTTTATCTTTCGTCTACAATCCGACATATATTTGTTTATTGCGTTCATTTTTCTCTCTCTTCATGCCAAGAGGGTGCCACAAGATGATCATCAAATTTCACTGTTTCCCGGCAACCGTTCTGAGCGGGCAACATTACAAAACCAGAAGTGATTACATCGAAAACTGAAGCTTTTCAAAGTCCTAAAAAATGAAATAGTTTAAAAATCGAAAAATTGTTTTGTATTCTTTGACACTTGGTATATAACAAAACACTTGTTTACTGGAACCTCGGGAAAGCTGTGTGTTTTGTGATTCCCCGATGGCGATGAATATTTCATATCGGAATCTAATCTCATCAATTCATATCATGATCAATCGTTTCCCCCCTACTCATTTACACACAGTATAACAACACAACTGCCTTTAATTCAAGAACTAAAAATTACATATATTAAAATTATTTAGAGAGGATGGCACGTAACATAGGCGCACCTGATAAACCTGATAAACCTTATCTGAACCTGATTATTTTTATGGATACGCCCCTCACAACATACTAATCTATTATCATCAAAAGCCGCATGATTTCCTATGATTAGGATTAAATGTAGAAGTTTCATGAGGAATTTCTCTCTAACAATTATATGGACTTCACTTTAGTTTCATGAGTTTGATTAAATTCCATCAGTAGTGGGTCCTGTAGGGGAGGGGGGTCCTAATCCTATTTCCCAGCCCAAAATTTTGCAAAATCCCAGTCCGAGTTATACATGATTGGTCGAGAACTTGTAACCATAGCAATAGTCTGTCCAATGAAGTTGTGTTGTGTTATGTATTTGTGTACGAATATGATCGACAATTTAATAGAATTTGCCACATGATATCGAGCACGAGGTATTTATAGCTAATTCGGTGTTTGGTTGCCATTAATTCATTCGTTCAAGGTTAAATTTGTGAGGTATGTTATCTGTAGATATGTGGCCTACCATTGTCTTAGCTTTTTTAACGGTACGCTTAAACTACTTACAAACGCACACGCCGTACGTGGTAGACCCACACTAAAAGATGTTGCTTCTGGTTGGTCCACGTACTCAAAGAGAGAAGTCTGAGTATCTATGAGGTATCTTTGAGAATCTATGATGAAAGCTGACTCCAAGAACTTGTAGAAGTCAGACGGGCTGATAGTGATCTACAAGAAAGCGAACTGCCAAGACTCCTTGTTGAATATTTCCATTTATGAAAATACAGAAACAAGAACTGAGGGAAAAACAAATTACCAGTTAAACACATTTTGGCTAAGAATGTTTACATTGATAAAACGTTTGTTTTGCAGTGAACAGTTTCGATACTGAAATAGATATGTTTATTTCATCAGCTAGTCTTGAAAGGTCACGGTACTCTAGTAGGTCAAGTAGAAACCTAATACGCGTTGACGAGTCAGTAACGCAACACTAATGTCTTACCAGAATTTAAAATGTTTTTAATAAAGGGGGACTTTGAACCCAAAAGGAACACTTTAGTGTGAAATAATAAAGACTATATAGGATTGGCGATTGGGCAAGCTCTTGCACAGGCAACCCAGTGAACGCTCCAAGAGCGTCTAGTTTTTCCTCGGTAGTTTGAGCGGTTTTCTATTTCTGACCAATCAGGAGAAAGGATTTTTATTTGCTTATTCAATTAAAGGGGCACTTCGATGAAAATCGATGAAAATTGGAAATGCTTTGAAATTTGGTTAAACTTATCTATATGGCCCCAATAGTAGCCAAGCAACATATTTTCTTCACAGTCAAAATTTGCGGATAAGAATAATATACTTTTTTCAGCATCTAAATTATGAGTAAATGACGTCATTTACTCCACCCTATTGTTCTTTTATTGTTCGTTGTACATAGTCATAGATAATAATATGCTTGTTTTATGCATACAAATGAGTTTCACGAACCGTACGGATCGTGAGCTTCACTGACGATCCGTATCAGGTCGACAGTATTGGACATGACTGTTAGTTTTTAAACCAAAATTTCTCAACTGCAGGTGGCTCCCAGGCTAAAATTTTTTGCCAATCTGGTTTTCATAATCATGATTGAGTCATATTATTCTTAAATACTTGAACTATTCGGACTTTCAAGATATGGGGCGTTTTCATCCAAGTGCCTCTTTAAGATTTTGTAAAGAGATGATAACTAGCGGTAAGCTAGTGTGGGCTGCGTCGGTGTTTCTAATGAAACAGTATGGATAAAAAGTTAAATTTTACACCGTAAAAAATAAGAGAGATCACTTACTGACGTTTCAGACGCTAGTCCTTCGTCGGAGTAAAAGAGAGAATAAGAGTGGAAGGTAGTGTATATATGATAAAGATAGAAAATAGATAACCAATGAGAGCAAGGTAGGCAAGGTTACAAGAAAAAAACAATAAGAAATAATAAAAAGACAAAAGAATAGATTAATTAAAAGCGAAGCCATGCCATGTATTATTTGCGCCTAGTTCTTACGCGGATCATTACTTAATTCGAGTCATCGAATGTTACCGGAATGGCCAACTTACAGCAAGTCATTATCAATGGCCAGAAATACCTTGAAAATCGACGCACAATTGTGCTTGGAATTAGCCCTGGTAATCCACATTACTACAAAACAGAGACGCTATAGAAAAACTGTTCTGCTTTGCTGAAAGCAACTCAGATAAGGTATAAAGTTTTCAGACCATTTCGTTCTATCTTGGATTAATTGTCCTGAAGTCAATCTTCAGGTGATCAGAAAGTGCAAATCCTAATCCTGTTATAGTAGTAACCACTAAGCAACAGTCCATTTTTCAGGTGCTGTTATTCATGCCCGATAAAATCTCCGAACATAATTACAGAGCACTTGGCTCCAAAAGCCTAGCCTGCATTGCAGGCGTTCTTCGTTGGTTCTTTCCGGGACGGGGAGGATTGGGGAGACGGGGAGGATTGGGGAGAGGAAGGAAGAGAGGAGTTCCCTTCTCCTCTCTCCCTTCCTCTCCCCAATCCTCCCCGTCTCCCCAATCCTCCCCGTCCCGGAAAGAACCAACGAAGAACGCCTGCAATGCAGGCTACCCGCAGGGTGGCCACGGTAAGGCGCGTCGCGCTGTAATTAGTATTCTCTAAGCCAAACATTAGTATTCCTTATATAGAGAATACTAATAAGGCTTTTTGTTTTCTTTTTGTTTCAAGGTCTTATTAGTATTCACTATATAGCGAATACTAATGTCTAACTTAGAAAATACTAATTGAATAAACCTGTATTTTCCCTGAGCTTCAAGGCTCTTTCCATTTTGACACCTCAGTATAATTACTCTATTGAATATACAAAAAATATAAATGTCCCCCTTACCATAATATTTAAATCCTAGAGTTTTAGATCATCTCTGAAGTATCGTAACATATAGCTCATGATAGCAAATTCAATTAACGCTGTCGTCGGTAAAAAAATAAACATTATTTGCTTTTTTTTACCAACAAACTTCACGGTAGGCTATCTAAAAATTTGGTGATATATGTCCAAGTCGTAGAATTTGCAAGCATACAGTGAGTTTCTGATTGTTATAATGCCACGGTGAAATGAGTTTCATGATTCCGCTTTTAAATAAAGCTTTAGGCTTTAGGCTTTTTTCATCCACAACGTTAATTGAATTAGCTATATATTATAACACAAATATATTATTTCTAAAGTAAATCTTAACAGGCAGTAGCTTAATATATATTTCTTTGGCACTTGTACTATCTTTGCAAATCAACAGAAACGAATCAAAGTATATTTTTGTTGAATTAAAAGGGCTGTAACCTGATATTTGGAAGAAGTACTACTAAAGTATTCATGGCACGGAGTCCCGTTGATCATGATAGTAGATAACACAGCTCCTAAAAAATCTGAAACCGCACTTTGTTTTCTTTGAAGAGTTTGTTTCGATCTCCAAAAACCACCATTTTCAAGAACTGTCTTATATCCAAAGCGTTGTAAGAATACAGAGCACTTTGTAAATCATCTGACGTAACGCCCCCCGGAAAAAATCTGACAACAGATCCAAAAATCTGACTCAGAAATCTGACACCAACTTCACTCTGGTCAAGCTTGTACTTACAATTTTGTCTTGAAATTATATTGAAACTTGTCGACAAAAACCTTGGCCGCTTACGTCTCTTCATGCTACAGTTACAACTGACTATGTAAATTCTCGATTAAGAGTCTCGGGGGACAGAACATCACATACATGTTCTTAATGAATAGAACATTTCATCGTATTTCTGTTATTTCAAAGCTAAAAAAATATGTCTTATAATACTTTTGTTCAAAGATTCATTTTCTCTTGGGAGGGGAACAAAAAAACGTAGCAAACAAATGCATACAAACAATGGTCTCGTGAGTATGACTTTTCGCCTTCTATCAATGCGCGGAGCCCGGGGGGGGGGGGGGGGGTTACTACCACCCCAACTTGTGTGGGGGTGTACCGCCAGGTCCTCAAACCCCTGACCCTATCCCAGACCTAGAATTTTGATTTCATATTCCCTACCCAAGACTAAACTTAAGAATTGTAAACCCTATCCCAGACTAAACCCCAACATATACACCCTATTTCAATAACTATTTGGCAATTGTTTAATTGAATTTAAATCGTTTTTTTTGTGCCGGCAGAAAACGTAGCCTACCAGGGTAAAACAACTAAAACATAACCCTATCCCAGAAAAAATGTCAAAAAGATACCCTATCCCAGACAAAAACCTTACCCTTCCCCAGACAAATTGTAAAAAAATGATACCCTACCCCAGACCTAAAAGCCAAAAAACCATACCCTATCGGGCGGCACATACCCGTATAGCAAATATAGGGGAGTACCCCCCCCCCCCCCCCCCCCGGGGCGCGGAGCTCTAAATCCCATAAAGCACTCGCGTGTATTCCCTATAACCCTTACATATTCACGCTATAAGGCTTATAATAAAAGTGTGCTTAAAATGTTCTGTAGTAATCAATGAGCTCAGGGATCGTGCTGGATTTTTAAATGAAAGTAATTTAAGGAGATTTTAAGAAGTATATCAAATGTTTTATATCGTGATGATTGCTTAATAAACAAGCCTAATAATTATTCCCCCCAGACTGCCAATTTGTCACACCTCCATCTGTTATTTGTGTAATAAGGTGTCATAATCAACGACTTTTCTATAACTTTTCTTTTTTAAACAAAGGGAAATTCAAGTTCCCTCAAAATTGGATTTCAATATCCAGGAATTTTATGTCACGGAGCTCAAAGATAGGAGGTACGTATACCTGACCGTTACCTGAGGACTGAACATTATTAGCCAAGATCACACGAGACTTCGATGCATTTTGTACTTACAAATCCAAATACATAAAGCAGAACCACAGTGATTCCGAAAACAGCAACCACGGCAAAAATACCAAAGTCAGCTACGTGAAGATACGATGAAAACATGTTGGACAAAGCAGAGGGCTGAAGAACTTGATATCAAATGATATGGATCGATCGCGAGAAGGTAAAAGGTCCAGGTCAAACACGGATGGTAGTATATGATTGATAGGTACGTCATGTGCCCGGTGTTGAGTAACAGCGGGAGAGGAAGAGGATGCCTTTCCTTAGCAGATCGTGATGAGACACCCATATTGCTTTAATTAAGGTTGTAAATAAATGTTGTTGTTGTTGTTGTTGTTGTAGAAGTGCCAAGTTTAGTTACCATTGATGCCAGTATCCCTTTTCCCTTTTTCAAGCTTTTATTGGTTTTGCACTTGTATCGCCGGGTGATTTATCTGCCTGATTCATTGTCGTTCTTCTTCTCTGTTACCTTGTTTCAATTTTTTCAAACAACTAGAAGCTCTTGGAGCGTTCACTGGGTTGCCTTTGCAAGTATTCTAGAGCTCGATGATGAACATTCCAAGACTCGCCAAATCCCCAAGCTAATCCCGCTTACTTATTTCGCGCAGAAGTTTTCCTTTCCTGTGGAGAACAACCTTTTATCTTACTTTTCTAGTAGGACGACAGGTTTGATTGCGTTACTAACGCGTTTTGACGAGTACTATTAAGTTACTTGTTAACCTAGACTACTTTAAAGACTAACATGTTTGATGAAATAACTATATCTATTTCACGATCGAAACTGCTCACTGCTAAATAAGCTTTTTTATATCAAAATGAAATTTTGAGGTAGAAAGTAGTCATATGGTTGTACCAAAGAAAATAAATTTTCTGCAATTTTTTAGTCCTGCTTGGTTCGCGTTCAAGTCTTACAGCATGGCAGTGTTCACATATTGCACTATTCAGCTTATAGTAATTAAACTTTGAATAACGAGACCTCAAGTCATTTACTGAGTCTTTATTATCACCACTATATACAGTTACAGATAAATGCATAGCTTCTTAAAGATATCACAGTCACTGAATGTATTCTCGATCGAATCATCGATTGTTTGATATACAAAGACAATTGTCAATAGTGTGAATTGAACGAATGATATTGTGCCCTAAAACATACAGCAATAGCCCACTTTCGATATTCTGGTTGAGTGATCACGCACAAAGTAATGGACTACTTCGACGATACGGCGGCCATTTTGGTAGGGGGCAAATAAACAAATCTTTGTTACACTTATGGCGTCGATTGAAATTAACATTTCACCCCTAGACAACTTGACAAGAGATGAATTAAGAAGATGGGCATGAAAGAAAGGCAAATAAACGAAACTCTCTATTTTATCCGACATTTTTGTTTTCTTTTGCCCCCTGGACGCCCCATAATGCATTGCGATCCAAGATGTGAAAATAATGACTGATACTACGTAGAAAAATGAAATGCTTGTCACTTAACCAGCATGATAGGGCCAGAGAAACCCAGGATTTGTTTTTTTCTTCATCAGATCCTACGTATACCCCCGGCATCTCGTAAAAAGTTCTTTTCATTAATTCAGATTCAAGATGGCCACCGCATCGTCGAAGTAGTCCATTCAAGACGAGGCTCCGGGGAAACAATGGAGTAACCTAATATATTCTTTTGTTTCCCCGAAGCCTCGTCTTGAATTGCTTTTTGCGTGATCACTCAACCAGAATATCGAAAGTGGGCTATTCAATAGAATAATACCGATTATGACTACATAAATAAACAACGATTCCACCTTGACTTTCAGTGAATTACACAGTTCTTATTTTCTGTGCTCTGACACATCTTGTCATCGATGCAAATATTCAACATGCCTTCTTGGCAGTTCGTTTTCTCGTAGATCACTATCTGCTCGTCTGACTTCAAGTTCTTGTGGTCAGCTTCAAAGTTTTGCTTGTCAATTGTTTTGTAGTTTGTCTCCGTATAGTTTGTATTTGAGATCTGGCAAGATCTAGATTGGCTAGTTTGGCTAGATAGTTCTAAGATTCGGATTTGAATGCACGCAGTTGTTTGTTATTTACAAGAGAAAATGCGTGACATAACCGGGGTCAAGCTAGAAAATCGTGCTCTCTTTGAAATAAAACAAAACCTGTCAACAACAACAAAACAAAAAAAAACAGAAGTTGTTCCGAAAACCCCTAGCCTCCTACGCAGACGCTCTTAGGGTCGTCACGCAATACTTCTCGAAACGTTGCGTGACGACGTGACGACCCTAAGAACGTCTGCAAAGGAGGCTAGAAAACCCCTCGCTTTTCTGAACATTTTGATACGTAATTCATAGGAATCCGTTAAAATTTAGAACCGCATTTTTGCTGTTTTTATGAACTCATTCTTTCCGTTAGCCTATACATTCGCCTCTTAAGATATCTTAAGACTCATAGCCTCGAAAACACAAGGTAGTAGCTAGCTAAAAAACACTAGATTTACCGAGCCATTAGGATGTTGTGTCACGCTTTACTCTTGCTTATTACTTTTTACTTTTTCAGCACAGCCTTTTGCTTCGCACAAAATGATGAGGACCGAAAAGAGCAAATGTTCCAAATGTAAGGACAATTTTTCCCGATGATAAGAAGAACTCCTTGACCGCCACTCGATCATTACATTGTATAAAGTTCACTGAACCGGAGATCCGCACACCTTGACTGTCAGATGCAAATGAGCTATTTTGAAAAGATCTCCCATGATGCTTTGCGACCTGACAGCGAACACCACCTGGTGATCGAGTTACGGTATCACGCGTTCGTTTGTGGTGATGAACAATACGTGGTAGTTTTGTTTTTACCCACCCCACCCCCTATGTTTTTAGTAACTGAAGTTTTGTTTCCCCACTCCACCCCCCTCCATTCTCAAAATAAATACTTTTCGAACGAGTTCATGTTATCTGAGTCCATGTTTTCTCGAGTCCAGTCCAGTCTATGTTTTAGTCATTGCCACTCTATGAAGCTACATAATGTAAACTGCTTTCTTTCAAAGTCATGCCATGAACTGAGTGTAATTTGATACTTAATGTAGAAATTTTGAAATGTTTCAATGTATGAGGTGTTCACGAAATGTTGTTCATCATCACTTTGTAAACGCTTCTTGTTCGGGTTCTCCGATTTTCTTCCCTCTGCAAAACCTAACAAGCTAAATTACAATTCGATTTGTAAGTTAAAGGCCGTGGCCTGACTTGACCAGCCATACGTATCTGGGTATTGACTAATAAAATTTGGAGGTTTTTAGCGTTTGGTAACATGCATATGTCATGGTCGTCATAAGTGTAAGGAGAGATTTTTCCTAAGGGACGTGACATGAATAAGAAAATAAGAAACAGAAAAAAAAAAAATTATATTCAATTAAGATAAACAGATAGTTGGCACCAGAACACAACTCAAAGTTTCTTTGTGGTATTGCTTAGTCATGTCACAGTTTAGAAAGGTCATGGAGATAACCTTAGCTGTCAACAAGTTCATAATTACTTTTCCATATAAAAGCCCCCTGATTGGTTGATTCCCGTTCTCATCCCAAGTATTACGAATCCTTAATCTGATTGGTCAATTCTCGGTATGATCCCGCATCGATGATTTTCCAATTATTTTAAGACTTCCTATTGGTTGAAATACGTGATCATTCCGAGAGCCTTGTTTTCAGAAGTGATTACATTTTTAAATAGCGTTTTCCATTTTTAAATGAACGCTTGTTATAGGCAACCAACAACGTTTTGGTTTAATTCGAGTCATCGAATGTTACCGGAATGGCCAACTTACAGCAAGTCATTATCAATGGCCAGAAATACCTTGAAAATCGACGCACAATTGTGCTTGGAATCAGCCCTGGTAATCCACATTACTACAAAACAGAGACGCTAGAAAAACTGTTCTGCTTTGCTGAAAGCAACTCAGATAAGGTATAAAGTTTTCAGACCATTTCGTTCTATCTTGGATTAATTGTCCTGAAGTCAATCTTCAGGTGATCAGAAAGTGCAAATCCTAATCCTGTTATAGTAGTAACCACTAAGCAACAGTCCATTTTTCAGGTGCTGTTATTCATGCCCGATAAAATCTCCGAACATAATTACAGAGCACTTGGCTCCAAAAGCCCAGAGAAATCTGCTCGAGTCAAAGCCAACAAACTGCGAAGCAAATGCAACATGGTCATGAAGCAAATGGGTTGTGATGAAGGAAAGTACAGTTATGTCAAGTGGGAGGAAGAGGTCGAGTCTTGTCCTGCCTACATCGAAGCTTTTCAGTCCATCACGGATCTGTACCAGCGAAACGACGAGTTTCGCTTCGAAGTACAAGAATTGACAAAAGATGCTCTGGTATCGATAAACAATAGCCGTAAGAATGCCCCAACAATCCCAACAACCGCTATTGATGTAGAAGAAGGGGTAAAATACCTGCTAAAGGAGCTAGCATTTCTAAATGTGTTGCCTAGAGTTTACAAGAATTGTGAGGAATTTGTGTACGTGTATCATCGCCCGTGGCCTATTTTTAACAAGTACTTTTGTGGGTTTTATGACGGTATTGTGAGACCTAATGTGGGATACTTCGTATTCGATTAAATTATCAGGCTATAGGTAACGGTGCCTCCTTTGACGCATTTTCAAACGCTTTAGTAGTAGTATAATACTAACCATTGCATATTGCAAGTAAAGGTTTGTGATGATTGTATTTGTTATTGCGTGCGGTTAGTGTAAAAACTGCTAACATACTTAGAAAGAGCTTCTATGTAGACGACTGTTTATGGTGCGGGTACCTTCCGTCCATTAGATTCTTGACAAAATTGAAAATACGAAAATTGGTGTTCTGAGTTTGTATTTTCGTTTTGTTCAAAATCAAAAACTCAGTTTTTGAAAATCCTTTTTTAAACTTCATTCGATTGCTCAATCAGAAATTGACCAGTTTAAATTTTCCTTTGCTTAAAAGTAAGTATTTAAACTCTTTTTATCTATATTCTATCGTTTTACAAAAACAAATTTTACGGAATGAGTATCAAGTTTTGAACTGTTCACGTTTCCAAGATTTATCAAAAATTGACAAAATGTCCCCTAGGAGGAGGGGAAAGGAAAGGGGAGGGGGACTGGGGGAGAGGGAGAGAAAGGAGAGCCTGCTATGAAGACCCCACATTCCTCGTTAAATATTTACAAATGGTTCCAGACCTTCGCCGTGGCTGGGATGATTACGCAAAATGGCGGCCTCGTTTCTTTCTTTCTTTGTGACGATGACAACACAAATCTCACATAGCCAAAAAGAGCACATCGAGCTATACAAAATTCCCAAGTTTGGTGTTAATTAGATCAATACTGAACGACTTACAGCCATTCAAAAATACAAAGAAATGTATGGTGTCCGGACATCGCAATGGTGTTGCCAGTTGCTGCAGTCCGTTGCGAAAAGTAGAACTGAGTTCTACTTCGTGCAACGCTACGCGCAACAACAAAAAATTGCGATACAACCCCTGTTACACTGAACAATACTCCAGCAACTTGGGCGTTGAAATTATAGCTAATTTCTTGTATATACTGTAAACGCATTGAGGCTAGCAAAAATGCGTAATAAAAACCGTAATTATTATTGCAAATGATCGTTGTAGCAGCAATTGAAGTATAATTTTAAGAAACAAAACGACAACCTTTAGTTTAAACATGTTTCGGCGACATCGCTCGCCATCGTCAGTGAGTTTTATTGAAGATGTGAACTGTATATAAGTAATAAGGAATTAACATAATTGACAATTAACAATTGAAAAATTATTCCAGTGGGAAATAAACTAAACTTTAAACTTTAAGCATGATGTTAGAGTGCCGTATTATAATTGTTGATTTATTAAATAAAGTTTTATTTTTGTTGTAGAAGTGCCAAGTTCAGTTACCATTGATGCCAGTATCCCTTTTTCCTTTTTCAAGCTTGAGTCCGATAAACTGGCTTGTACCGGTTTTGTATACTTGTATCGGGTGATTTATCTGATTCATCGTCGCCGGTTCTTCATCTCTGTTACCTTGTTCTTAGTTTCCATATTTTCAACCAATTCTTCTTGTCAGCCGGTGGTTTGCCTGTTTGTTCCTTGGCTGGAAAAATCGATCCGACTCTTTTTAATGCTTCTATAGCAAAATGTCCGACTTTTTCACAGGGTTTTTTTCCCCCGAAAAATCTATTACAACGACACTCTACTGAGTTGTTCTAGAAAACTGGCCAGCTTTTTTCCGGGCTTTTTCAAGTCTTTAAATGTGTTAGCAAACGAAACTCTCGTATGTTCAGTCTAGGAAACTGGCCACCTTTTTTCAAGGGTTTTTACCTGGAAATATCTTAGTAACCGCGGACCCTCTAGGATGGTTCTAGGAAACTGTTCAATTTTTCCAGGGTTTTTGGTTGGAAAAATCTTAGTAAACGACCCTGTAGTATGGTTCTAGCACAGCCTCCACCTGTATAAATGTCCATCTTGTTGCTTAACAAATTGAATGATTAACTGATTGATTGCTAATCAGTTGAATAGTCAATCGTTCATTCGTTTATCCATCCATTAATTTATTCATCTATGCATCCAACTAAATATCCATCCATCCCATCCGATTCTTTCTTTTCATTCATTCATTCGAGGTAGATCGATCGGTCTTTCGTTATGTCAATCTCCATCCTACATTCCTTTTTTTGTCATTCATTTCTTTGGTTTATCGAACCCTCCAACTGATT
Organism: Anthopleura xanthogrammica; assembly: GCA_964019055.1. NCBI lineage: Eukaryota > Metazoa > Cnidaria > Anthozoa > Actiniaria > Actiniidae > Anthopleura > Anthopleura xanthogrammica. The sequence goes on from OZ025206.1 coordinate 17,244,324, forward strand.
TTGTGGTTCTCCATCCACTTTATTTTGTTGAAGTACAAATCTAGTACAATTCTGAATCGACTGAATCTGTACTTGATCAGATTAGATCGTCTTACCTGATTGGGTTGCCTGTGGTTTTGGTAACATCTCGCGTATCTCCTGGCGTTGCGTCGTCTGGCGTTGCTACGTCGTTCTCTTCTGACCACGAACCCACTATAAACCTTCACCAGAACAATGGCTCTAATAATGATAACAGCTATAGCCCTTCTGGCAGTCATATTCATGGCTTCATTTGTTGGTTTGATGGTCATTTGTAAGCACAAGTGTGGGAAACTTGATTTCACGGCTCAACGAAGCGAAGCAGGGTACCCCAAGAGGGTTTCCAAGTGAGCATTATCAATAACAATAATATAACTAATTATTTTACGATACTCATTTATTAAGTTTAGACAAAGAAACACTTATGTAGAGTGTTATTTAACAAACGTTGTGTAGAAATATTTTCGCATCTTACAACAGTAATAGAGTGATTTCCATAAAATGCATGCCTTTGGAATACCAATACAGTGTTGACATGAGTGCTGATACAAATATTTAGCAAAGCGTAATGTTGGCTTCTCTATTTGTTGTTGTGCTTATAGTTTAGGACCGTGGTATCTATGATTTCCGTGTGCCAGAGGTTTTTCTTGCATAGTTATTTTTGGCAAACAATGTGCTATATAGCTACGGTATGCAGTACCTCTTGCCAGCCATACCATTCATCCTTTATAATACTACAAGCTAAGGTCTCTTTTCTAACTCTTGGATATTATCATCCTTAGTAAAAAACAGGTGGAGCTCATTGGAGCTAATTTTAATATAAATGCAGACTTTGGAAGGTGCCTTTCAAATGAAGAAGATCTGGTGAGCATTATTTGCACATATATATTACAACGGAGGGGAGGCCCAGGTGGCCTACATATTGATGGGTTGCACACTTTCCCAAGATAGTCAAATAACAAAGACATGCATGGCAGCCATGTTGGTGGTATATTTACAATGGATGCTATGACCACCAACATGGCCCTGATGATATGATGTGCAATTGAAGAATGTCCCAGACACCTCATTCTTTCATTTCTCTTGCATGGTGCATTAGCACACATGGATGATTTTAATGGGATAAAATACTAATTATTAACCTATTTTTTGTTGTTTATAAAGTCTGGAATTTTTCTTGATCCTGATTGGCAAGGAGATGCAGAGTAAGTTAAAGTTTCTTAATGTTTTGGGGGCTTCATGTGAACCACTAGAAACATTAACACACATAGTTTTGACTTTACAAGAAGCCAGTCTGGTCATGTGTAATGCCCCACTCACTGGTTTTAATTTATAACCCAGTCAGTGTCCATCAAGGCTAGGTCTGCTGATGTTTGATAAATATGTTGATTCAGTTGCTTGAGTAATTAAGGCTAATCCAATTTGTTAAAATGTTTTCATTTTGTACATGAAGAAGACTTGTCGGCCACTGTGTGGAACTTCTCAAGGTAAATGTACCAAATTAGAATTAGTTAATTACTAAGGTTTTAACCAAACATCTTGAAATCAGTTAAATATTATGATTAATCTATTGCTTACATATCATGCAAGAAAAGCTCAGGCTACTAATATAAATGCTTGTTCATATTCAGACATGCCATGAATTGACTGAAAAACTGGTGGCATATACAGTAGAAAATGGATCCAAGATAAAATCCCAGGATGGTATGAAAGAGATAATGGCATCAGCAAAGCATATTGGTCCAAAGTAAGTAAGACTCTTTTTTCATTTTTAATCTCTGCTCCGCGATCTAAATTTTGTAGCAATGAAAAATTGCATGGTATGTCAAAGTTCACATAACAACAGTTCCCTTCACAGTTCCCTGCAACATCTTCAAAGGTAGCCTTGCCTTTGCATAGAAGAGAGATGAACGGTGAGCTTGCAATGATAGAGACATGTGAATAATTGTCCAAGGTGTTAAAAATTGGTCTCTATCATTGCAAGCTCCCTGTTCATCTCACTGTGCAATTGTTTTTCAAAAATTGTGCAAATTTGTTTTTCTAAAAAAGTGATTTCAGAATTAGTGTGCTGAGATTGAAAAGTCTTCAGATACCATCTGAAAATTTCATGGTAAACAATATAAAGGCTTTGTGTGCATTTGCAGGGTTGATGAACTAGTGGAAGCCATGTACACTCCCTCAGACTCCAGACAAATTGAGGAAAAGTTAGTATAATTAATTTTGTTGATCATCATACAGTAACCACTTACAAAGTACCATAACATACATGAAGATGTTTAAAAATTGTTCCAGACAATTTGCTGGCAGTCTGATTCATTGATAAGTGTAACAATATATATTTATTAGATTTGCAATTTTAGTACTAAGATATATTAAACGAAAGACAAATGACAGGCCAGGTTACCGCAACAGCATAGCCAATTACTGTGGGCCCAAAGAAAATTTTAATGTGTAATATAATATTTAAATTTTCTCTTTTTCAGGTCAAGTGCTCTGTATCTTGCAGTACACCTAATGCTACAGGTTGGAGTTGTTGTATAACTAAGAGTCAATAAATTGTCACTGCTTGATAGTTTGCCGATGATTACTTGAGTGTGATTCCTACTTTAATTTGCATCATGTCCCAGCATACCAGCTAGGTTCCCCATGGGTTACTTTTGAAGTCATAGCATGATATTGAGAAATTTGTTACTACCTGTTTCTAGGTCATCAAAAGTGTGTCAGATCAACCAGAGAATTTGAATTGGGCAGATAATGTCATTCACTTGATTGAACAACACATTGAGGAAATGAGGCACGACAGTCAGCCTGATCCAAATCTACTTGAACCTGTTGGTAATGCAAGTTGTAAAAATGAGCCGGTGATTGGTGGCAAACAAAGTCTGTGTTTTGTGAACAGGACCTTTCTTGCTTAGAAATCTATCATTTGTGTTCAGTTGTTGGTGTAGAAAATGTACAGAAACAATCAAATACAACATAGATTTTGATTGAAATTTTTACATTTTTCCTTTAAATTTTAAAATATTTTTGTATGCATGTTCATGGAAAATTAAATGTATGTAGAATTTTAAATTTCAATTTTAATCCCATAACATTACTATATATATACCATATTATCTATCAGCATTGAGTTTAAAGCATGCTTGGAATAGCTAAAATGTTCTCTATCAGAGCTCAAAATGATTTAAACAATAAATATAAAAACAAGTTAAGTGAAAAGTCCATTTAATCTCCTGATATCCCACTGGGCTTGGTGTTGTATGCATAGAGTTTCTAATTGATTCTCTCCTGTGCTTCAAGGGCTTTTCACTGGTTTCTCTGAATTTCCTTCCTTCACAAAAATCAACTTCAAAATTGCATTTGATCATGGAACAAGGTTTGTTAGCCACTGGCTATTTTAAAAGTGCTACCCTCATAAAAAGAAGGATGGTGATGTTTAGAGCTTTCCTATTTGAAATCCATGAAGGGTGTATTGCCACAACTGTTATTTAAAAATCTATTCTAAAAAGCGTATGCATGCCCAATGGATCAAGTGTGTGAGACTGCTTTGGCAAGTCAACAAAAAAATTATTGTCTGCTAGTAAGTGGAATAAAGTTGGGTCAATCTTGTAAACCTTACTACATATACAGTTTGACCCCTACCAGCCTCGCACCTCTATCACTTTTCGTGATCTGGAAAGCAGAGTACTGATGAGAGAGAGGCAGGATAAAGTGCTAAAGAACAGATTCCTGAAAGAGCAGGAACTTAGCAGCTAAAGAAAATACAATCATCAATGTTCAGTGTTAGTCATATAAATTACCTTAAGTTTACCTTAAAGTTTGATGTTTATAAGAATGCACTTTTGCGCATGCAAGCCATTTTGAATACATAAAAACATACATGCTTCCCTGTTTCATGAATTGCCACTTGATATGCATGGATTGTATGCAACTTTTTGGTAAGGTTGAACCTAAAATATTGTGCATTCACATCATGTCTTCATAAGTAGACTGTGCCATGAAGGAGTTGCTGCAGCATGCAATATGTGATGGAAGTTTTTACTATTAAATTCCTATGTCCTCTATACCAATGTGTCGGCACAGTCAAGGATCTAGGAATGCCTTTCAATAGACACTATCTATTCTCACATTAATCTACTTGGCCTGCATCCCAGTAGAAATGCTCTTAACTTCTTCATGGCATCCAGTTTCTTTGTGCTGTCATTCAAATAATGATAACAAACATTTGCATCACTTCCTTGGCCTGTATCCCAGCAAAAGTGCTCTTTCATCGGAAGAAAAACAGTTCCAGAAAAATTAAAGTTAGCGAAGTGTAAATAAAGTATTCTATTCTATTCTATTCTATTCTTCACTGTTTGTCATCCAGTTTCTTCATGTTATCATCCAAACAACAAGGCCAAACATTTGCATGTTTAAGCTACATGGCTTGCATTCCAGGCAAAATGCTTATCACTGTTCAATTCATCCAGTTTCTTTATGTCATCATCAGAAATAGTGAAATCAAACAACTGTATATTTTCTTTTATGTGTTCAGCATTGGTTGACTTTGGAATAACCCCTAATAACAAAACAACATTCATTGACACATATATCATTAATGGTTGTCTAAAGCTGTTTGTAGAAACTAATTATATATATCATTGAAGGATAGGATGATAGTTGAATTGTTCCTCAAAACTCATGCAAATAAAGTTGTTGGTGACAGCAAGGGAAGACTACCCAATTCTTGAGTAGGGGTAGACAGAAGTCATTCCTTGGCTGCCGACGCCATGCTCTTGAAAACAACATTGCAGACATGCATCATTGTTCCATGACAATATTTATCGTGCTCAACATTGCAGAAGTAGATTAATGTTAATTCTACATTGCATACAACTGTTGCAGTGTTATCTTAAAGGATACTAGAAAACTCATGTTAGTTTCTCATTTTGACATTAGGCTTGCATGTACTCTACACTCACCTACTCCATGCTGCAAGCCCCATTTGAGTAAGACTTGTGCTGGTGATATGTTATACCTTTTGGCAATGTCATTCACCACTGGTTCTTCAAGAATCTTAGAAACATAAAAAATTTTGATAATTATCATTTTATTACATTTTTAAATAATGTAGACCCAGTACTGTGCAATGTTTCCCATTTCAGACCATGTGTCATTGAATCCCTTGAGAATGAAATTATTTATTATTTGAGATGAATCTAATGATGTATCTTATTCACCAGACTTAGACTTATAAACAAAGAAATAATATTTAAGGGAATGCCATGATGTGAAATAGTTAAAAAATAGACTGGGTACATGCTGCAGGTCTTGAATAAGCAGGTAAAAGGGAGTACGGTACCTCTCCTTTTCCTAGTGAAGTGTAGGCTTGTAACCAAATGTGATTTTTTTCACAAAAATCCTGCAAGTCCTTTTGGTACAACAAGGGATGAAACTCTACCTGGAAAACCATAAATTCCATTAAGAAATATATATTCCTTACTTTCCCTTACTTAACTCAATTCTTAGGGTTATGAGGTTTTTTGAATGTGTAAAGTTTTTCCGGGCAAAATGCAAAATACAAGATCAGCAACCCAGATGCCATCAGCTGACTGTCAGCCATTTCATGGCCATTTGTAACCTGTTTCAAAGCTGTTTGTTAATCATTTACATGTATTGGCCGTTAGATGGTATGCCAACAGTTGGCTGATTGTGGTTTGTGAGATCATCAAATGGCCAACTATCGATGTGCTGTCTAACGGCTGACAGCAATGGTTGAAAAAAAAAGCATCTGTGGTGATTTTGTGTATTACCCTCACTCGTGCCCTTGAAACTGGGGTCAACTTGCATTTGGGACATACAATAATTTATATTTTCTATGCATAATGCTCCATAAATATCGTAAACAAGGGAGTATTAATTGAGAGCATTTTATATTTTTACCTGTAGTAGAGTGGGAGGATCTGCTGTAAATGCAAGTAACTCTTCAAGATGATTTATAGTGTAATTTGAAACACCAATCGCTCTAACAAGCCCTTAGAAATAATATTTCAAATACAACAATTGATAGTTATTTACAATATATATTCATGTGTGGTAGAGGCCGTTATTATCAATTGAGTGTAAATGGGTGTAGAATTTATTGAGTCTCTCTCTTGATTGAGGCTTTCTTACAGGAATCTCCAGTTTTGCACGAATCTCTCCAGGTCAAATTAGACCCTGCACACACTCTGCACATACTGTGAATAATTATAACTTAATCTGTGAGGTAGCTGTACCCTGACTTGATCTTTGATCTCACTGCATAACCTGTGCAGAACTGAGTTAAAAACTTTGCATGCTGATCATAAAAATACCTGATTGCTTAAGTTCTTCCAGTGCTCTCCAGCTTTCAGCTCGGAGCTTGGCATTCATTGGGTCTTCACTTTTAAGTTTTTGCGCCCCAGGCCAGTGTATCAAATACATATCCAAGTATCCACAATCAAGGTCTTGGATCGATTTTAAACACTCCATCTTTGCAGTCTCAAATCCATGACCTTTTGGACCTAATATTTTGTATTTATAAACACAAAATAAAGATTTCAACGATATAAAGATTAGACAAATAAAATAAAATTTATTAAAACTATAATGTGATGTTTCCCTACCAAGTTTACTGGTAATAAAAAGATCCTGTCTTGAAAGTCCATACTTTGGACAAAGTGTTTTCAGGGCTTTTCCAATGTCAGCCTCATTTCGATAAACAGATGCAGTATCTAGAAAAGAAAAGAAACCTTTATTACATTCTGTTATTCTTACTCATAGACTGTGCTATCTGTGTGATTACTTTGGTGTTGCTTTTTTGACTCTTTAATCAATGTCGCTATCATTTTAACATAAAATAAAGGTACTTTTCCTAGACAGATTAGCTTCACATACAAAAATTACAATGATGGGGGAGGTCTTAGAATCTATTTTGCTGCCACAAACATTAAAATTGCATGTCACTGTCTACATTGTTCATTTTGTACCTCACTGTCGCCAATTTTCGAAAATTGGATGTTGAATGTTGGCTTTAAGAAATAAGCATGTTGCCACTTTTTGAGGTCATGTCACATGTCACCAGGACCCCTTTATAGGCCTCACTTGTGATATGTGTTAAATAAGCAATGAGCATGCACATCAGTTAGTGTAATTGTTAGTTTAATATTGGGAATCGTTAGCTGTCCCAATTATTATTACTGTGCTATGTGAGCCAAACTAGATATAGTAAATGTACTGTAAGGTGAATATTCTCTGGTGATCAAACAACATATGCAGTTTGTACTCTTACCTATAAGTCTATATCCACAAGCAAGAGCATGGTCTAATGATTGGCATACAAGGTCATCGTTACCAGTTGAGCGTAGATGATATGTACCAACTGCCAATTAAATATTTATATTATTAAACAAACAAAAAATGCAACTGCACGGACCACGCTTTGCTGTGACCATTTGCCAGGTGTGCCACTGTCCACACCTGCTGTAGCTGTGGACCATATGCCATGACTTTTCACACTCATATGAAATCTGTTCTGATTATAAAGATTATACACCTATCAATGTAAGTCCCGTGGGGGGGGGGGGGTGTATTCGGGTGTATTCCCCCCTCCCACGGGACTTACATTGATAGGTGCATTATGTTTAAAATAAATTAGTAACTTAAGTTATATAAACAGGCTTTGTATTATGTGCAGCATTATGCACAAGCATATTCATTGAGAGCTTCATATTCAATAACCTGAACAAATCCTCCCTCCCTCCCCTATCCAAAGCACACTAGAAACATGTATTTCACCAATAGCTTAATGCTTATTCATCACTTTCACATTCCCATAATGCTTTGCATTTTGGGGGGGCAACAATGAGACAAACTCGTTAATATTACCATGAAGATTAATAAGAATTAAAGAAAAAACATCTAAAAACATTTATGCATTTATGATAGATTCTATCAGAATTCACAAAAGCCAGAATGAAAGAAATTTGAACAGGTTTATGAGTAAAAGTCATGACATTTCTTGGTAAGTCCATACATGGTCTGTAACACCTGCAAACATTTCATTCTCACATGCATGTGGTAACTCTGATTAAACTAATACTGGATTTTTCAATGGTAATAGCAAATATACTCAACATCTGCATGAAAAGTTTTGAATTTTCAAATAATTTTTGTTATTGTTGCCCCCCAAAAACGCAAAGTATTATGGGAATGTGAAAGTGGTGAATAGATTTCAGCTTATTCATATCTGATAAAGTTATATTTTTAAAATAAAGATGAGTCACAGCCAATTACTGTCCCATATCCATCTGTTCCCCTTTGAGTTTTAATTATCTTATCTTTACGTTTTTAATTGCTTTTTCAACGAAGCAAGCGAAGCAATCCTTGAACACAAATGCCAAGTTCAAGTAAGCTTACTAGCTTAGCTAGGGTCAGCCAAATCAGGAAGTTCATTGAGTGAAGCCAGTTAGTTGGACCTTTCATATAGGGCGCAAAAAAATCGTTTTATCAAAAAATCAAATACAACTTAACACTTACGTCCTACCAAAGGAATGGAAACCCCAGATTTGAGCAAGTGACTGGACATATGCTTAATAAATGATAAAAATATCCACTAATACTTGTTTACAGTAGTTCATTAATAAGTTTGAGACTGGACTGCGCATGCGTGATACTTGTAACCTGAGCCTAAATTCCGATGACCCAGCGGCTGCTCAACAAAGCGGGAAACTCGAAGGTAGTGAATGACAGCAAAGTATAACAGTTGGACAAGAAAAAGAACACCGAAAAAACCTCCTTTCAAACGACTTCTAGACCACCATTCCACTTAATGTGATATGAGGTACGTACTATAAAGCTTATTATCTATGAATATTAAAGAAAAGTTCGAAAAGAGGAATTAAAATCTCGCCAGTTTGGTGGCTTTATTGTGTTGTTTGACAACGGAATGTTTGGAAATTATAACAACAAAATTCTCTTTTTGAATCTTTCTAGGCAGTGATCTTTTTTAGAATACATTTTGAACTTTTAATGACGTTTGTCTTCGATTTGAGGTGTCTTGGGGAGAGGTTTCTCGTGATTTCAAGTGGCTTTGTATTTTGTTTTTATCCTTTTCTCACATGCGGAACATGTGCATTAGAATGAACACTTGTCAAAAACTAGTACAATGTACAAGTGTGGCTCTTTATTCCAATCACAGCAATAATTAAACATACTAAATCTCGTAAAATACACAAGCGGTTAAATCCGTGAGGTCAAATAAATATTTAAAACCGATATCTTTTTTACAGTATTTTTTTAAGTCCACGCTATAAGACAGGGAAGTTCTAAGAATCGATTTTCTTGTTACAGGAAATAGCGATCATGAAAGGAGCCGAACCAGGAATATTATTTTTGTTGATGATGCTATTAACATTGAAAAACAATATAGATAACTGACCTTTAACATTATGCCTTCTTAAACAGGACGAGAAATGGTCATTAATGGCTATTCTCGTACATCTTAGCGTGTTTTACACCTTTATTTTGTTTTGGTAGCTAATTAGTTATAAGGATATTTTTATCTAAATTGCTGTATACTTTACGTGGAAGTGATATCACCAGGGTTAGTAAACTTCCTATAGAAAGTGGATAAGAACACGAAAACAAAAAGAAATACAAGAAAATTTTCTTATGAAGTCCGTTTCTTTTTATCGTTTTAAAGTTCATTTCCTTTGTAACTTGTACATCTGTAATAATAATAGATGTATGGTAAATAAACATTCTGTTTTTCTAGAAGTAATTAAGTACTCATGAACATGAGAGATTTTATTCGATGCGGGCTTTCTATTTTATGGCTAATTTATATTCTGATGTAAAAAGAAAACCTCTCGATGAGGAGAAATAGGAAAAGACAAGGCGAGAAAAAAGCAAAATAGGGGGGAAATTAAGTAAATTTAAAAAACTAAAAAGTGAAGTTAAAAAATCTTCACAGGACTGTGATTATTATAAGTATATTTACCCAGAAAAAATATTTTTATTATTTCCGTAAGGCATTTTTCAATCCAAATTTTTTAGGAAAAAAAGAATATAATAACACACATATTGGTGGATATAGAAACTGATTTCACATAACACATTGTTTTTCTACAGGCATAAATCACCCCTCAATAATGCCAAAAAGAAAGAGAAAGAGTGACGAAAATACTTGTAAAGACCTTAAACCAAGGTCAAAGCACAGAAAGACATATAACACTAGAAATGGTAATGTGTCTTCTGAGGATGATGATGATGGAAGTATATGGGTGCAGTGTGAGAAGAAAAACTGCTTAAAATGGAGAAAAATTACATCAGAAGAACTGGAAAAGGTGAGTAAAAGAATCTCAAATTTTTAGGGGGCAGATCTAGGATTCTTAGTTTGGGCTTTACTCTAGAAAAAAAATTTAGCTCAAATTCCTGACAATATTGTTTCCCATTGTAAATGATATTATTGAGGAAGTCCTGGTAAAATGAGTCCTAGGATGTGCCTACTCTAAATAATCCCCAGGACTCTCTCCTTTCAGTTTCTATAGACTCTTTTAATAAATCCTACAATGCTTTATTTTCTGCATTTGACGTCAAATTTATTCTTTCCAAATTTGTTCTTTTGTTCGTTGAATGTGGAAAATAAAGCATTGTAGGATTTATTAAAAGGGTCTATATGATGCGAGAGTGTATTTTAATATTTTGACCATTAAAAATGTGTGGACTTCATTTTTATATGTTCAGGTTGGCGATGGATCTTGGTACTGCTCAATGAACTGGGATCCTCATTTCAACAGATGCTCAGCTCCTGAAAGAATAGATAAATTACCAAAACACATGAAATATATTTATAGTTTGTTACCGAAGGCTGAAATAGTTATGGCAAGAATACCTGGATACCCCTTGTAAGTATACCAGTCCGAGACTGCACATTTTTTTTTTGATTAGCAGTTCATTTGTCAGGCCAGAGTAATATTTTGACCTGTCAAACCCAAGTGTGGCTGGTCAAATGTCCAGAGAATGGGAATCTTTTGTATCCAGTCAAGTGGTCATTCTTACTGAGCATTTGTCTGATTTCTTTTGAATGACAGTTACCGTATATTCTAGATAAAGCACCATGACACTCTTCAAATTTGTAGTGTTTCAGTTTGGTTGTGGCACATATTCGGGGGAAGCGCTTAATATGGTCATTTTTACCAGACATTTGTCCGATGACTGGCACCTATTTACAGCTGTCCTATAATCTGTGATGGTATAATAAAATAATTATTTAGTTATTATGCAGCCAGACTTATTATTCAAGTCCCCTCATGTGTCACTTGAGCTCTGGATTCTCCAGTTTTCTTCCCTCGGCAAAATCAACATCTGTAGATTTTAAATATTACACATATTACATTATGAATTATAATATTACTTTTTCACTCAGATGGCCAGGAATTCTCACTCCTGATCCAACATGTGGAGAGTATTATGATGCACTATTAGAAAAACAAGACCAGCCCATACAGTACCACGTGGAGTTCTTGGGAAAACCCCATTCTCGAGCATGGATCAGACCCAAGATGGTTCACCCATACAATGCAATAACAGAAGATGAAAAGTTGATGCCATTACAAAAAGGGTCATCAAAGTTATTGGGATCTTACCGAACAGCACTGGATGAAGCCAAGAGATTATTGTCTGTCAGTGCATCTGATAGACTCAGACTTTCTTGTCAGTTCAAGTATATAGAAAATGAAAGAGACTCAGGTATATGATAAAGTGTATTTCTATTAAATGACAGTTACCATATTTACTCGATTAAGTGCTGCGGTGGTCTGAAAATTTTTTTGTGGTTTCGGTTGCGGTGCATATTCTGGCTCAAGCTCTTATTGGAGGCAGTCCTCTTTAATTTCTTGCTCTCATATGTGGCGCTTATATTAATCGAGGACGGCACTTAATTGGGGGGGGGGGGGGGGGCACTTCAATGAGTAAATACTGTAACTTGTTCTGAGAAAATATCATAACATTTTAATACAATACAATTTTTTATACAATTACCTATGTAACATGCAGCTATTTTAAGAAACGTTCTCATGTCCTCTTTGCTTAAAGGTAAAAGTCCGTATTTCCTTCGGTTGAAATTCAACTGCTATCAATGAAACTTGATGGACTGCTCACTTTACCCCCTCTCTCAATCAGTGCTCTGTTTTAAGTTTATTCAAAGCTGAAGCTACATGGATTAGAGAGAAGTTGAAAGAGATGTGGCGATCCTGAGGATCGAACCATGTTCCTTGCGATCTAGCTTCTATTGGTCAGGATCTTTGCTTCTATTGGGTGAATCAGTTCTATCAATCATTAAAAATATATAATTTTACATTATTTTGTGAAAAAAATTAGATGGTGAGAGCTAAAAAGTACTAAAAAATATCCAGTTATTCTGGTTTGTACAGGTCTTATATTTAGCTGTTGTTTCTCTACAGATAAATCTGATTCAAAGAAGAAGATAGTACAGTCTCATTCTCCAGTGGTCCAGCCAAAGGAAAAAGTAGATTATCCAACTGACAGTTACTCTGACTTTGATGACTACCTTTCTTCACCTGATGAGAAGCAGCCTAACGACTCGTCAAAATCATCATCAGCACTTCCTTACTTAACACTATTTGAGAAAAAGAAGAAAAACCTGCCTAAGAGAGTTGTAAGTGTAACTGCAGAGGATAACTATCTGTTTGTAATAGTAATACTAGGTGAAAGCCCATAGATCAAATTGGAATTTAGAAGTTGATTTTTGTGGAGGTAGGAAAAACGGAGAACCTGGAGAAAAACCCTTGAAGAATAGGAGAGAACCAACAAACAACTCTACTCATGTACGACACCAAGCCCAGCAGGACTCAAACCCGGGTCACCTTGGTGAAAGGCGAGCACTCTTATTACTACGCCACCCATGTGCTTCCCTGGGGTGACTTGTGACTGTGACTGGAAACACACCCATATTTTTTGGTTAAAGAAATGAAAAACTAGATGTTTTGCATTATTGTTATTCATTTGCTAAAAGTTCTATTTTAATCTTAGGAAAATCAGCTTGAACCTGCAGAGAAAGAGTTCCTCAATTCACTGAAAGAAACTCTTGCTCAGAAAGGTCTGCCTCCTCCAAGGCAGCCCAAGTGGAAGGGACAGCATATCAGCCTTCTGATGTTCTTCACAGCAGTCCAGCAACAAGGGGGCTTTGAAAATGTAAGTATTGATCACCATAGCATCATATATCCCACGTCATTGAAAATACCGCGAATCAGGATGCAAGAACACTGTTATATATAGGCTCATGTGCTTATTTGAAAATACGAGTGCCTCAAGGTCCCATGGAAACATAGTGATATAGCTTCAGTACAAACAGCACGATATAAGACGTGATGAACAAAAGATTTTGGTACCCAAGCTAGACCACAATGCACCAGTTGCCAATCTTAGAAAGTTCTATAATATACCCCTCAAAACCATTGTATGATTATTATGTAGGACTTCAACTTTTTTAACATTTTTCCAATTTTCGTTAATTTTCATTCTTAAAAAAAATTAAAACTGGGCCACAAAAGTAATATATTATCATTTCCAGGTTTGTAAATCTAAATCATGGAATCAAATCTACAACAACCTAGTAAAGCCAGATGACACTGCAGGGAATGGTGGGATGGGAAATAAAGCAAGGCTGTTTTATCAGAGGTTTGTAAATTATAGATTGTGTAGGCTGCTGAACCAGACAATATCCATACCTCTACCCCAGGGGGGGGGGGGTACTTCCAGAGGAGTGGGGAGGTCTGCAGAGGATACATAGTGTCTCCCGTGAGGGAGGAGGTATCAATATCTCACTGCAAATCCAGAAAACTGCCTTTGTTGGATATCATTAAATTTTTTGGATGTCATGGATGGGCAAGGGGTTTATTTATTACATTTATTTATTGCCCTTTAAACATGTTACCATTGTTATCCTGTCCATGTTTGATATTCATTAATATCTCATTATAATGTGCAATTATCTGTTTTAGACATTTGTTACCTTATGAAGCCCACATGAACAGTCTTCAGACAAGTGGTAAGTAAGAGTGATCCAATTAACAAATTTGTTATGGGCTAGTGTTTCCTTCCTTCCTTCCTTCCTTCCTTCCTTCCTTCCTTCCTTCCTTCCTTCCTTCCTTCCTTCCTTCCTTCCTTCCTTCCTTCCTTCCTTCCTTCCTTTACTCCTTCCTTCCTTCACTTCTTTTTTTCCTCCTTTTTGTTCCATCCATCCATCTTTTATTCCTTCCTAAATTACTGGAGGATGTTTTACTCTCACACATAATTCATAATGTGTGTACAAGGAAAGAAAGAAAAAATACGATATTATTTTTTACAAATACAAAATCTACAATTTAAGGAACCTAAAAAATTCAGCTTGGTATACCTGTGTCGTGACAGACAGAGCACTTCTGTTTAGGGTTCAAAGTAACCACACGACGCTCCAAACCGGTCCAAACAGCTTTCAATATTTATAAGGATTTTGAACCTACAGTTTTAGACTGTAAGCAATGACTAGTTTGCAGCACGTCTTATGATTGGAAATACAGGCTCTCTCTTCTTGCAGTCCTTGTTCGTGCGAGTTTCTCTTATTCCTGCACCGGCCGCTCGACAAACGACGAGATATCTCTACCGGAAAGAAAAAATCGAGAAAAAACTAGACTGGAAATAGAATAATAATGGCTCAAGCAAACTCTTACGAAATAACCGAATCAGAAAACAGGCAAATAATCGACACATTCGGCATGGAAGTTGAACTTACCACCTTCAAGAGTAACATTAAAGATTTGGTCGACGAGTCAACCTCATCCAGCGAGCCACAAGATCAGGAGCCCTCGAGACCGGAAGCTCGAAACCTGGGTATTATTTGTGCTGGGAATGACTCGAACAACTGGGATAAAATAGTATATATCAAGCACTATTTGAAAGAAAAACCACAATTGAGTGACAGCCATCGAACTATTGGTGTAGGATCGGCTTCAAAGGAGATTCGTTCGCCTGACTACTCGTTATCACCAAATGAAGCACTCAAACTTCAATTCGTTGTCATTGGGGAATATGTATTTGATAGGATGCTCAAAGCTTTCGCGTGTCATACACGCAGTGCGATGGAGATTATTGGAGTGATGGTGTTCTGGGGGCCGAAGAACCCTGGCTCTCTTAACACTGCAGTAGAATGGAAGAACAGGATACAGGAAGTACTGCCACCGGAAATGAGAGACCACCTCCCCTTCATACTAATCACAGACAATATTTCTTCCGTTGAGTGGATTGGTAGTGGGAAGATCATGGGAAGTATTGAAGCGATGGACACTTTTTGTCAGGATAACGGGTTTGTCAAGTGGTTTGAAATACTGAAGAGTGATTGGAAACTCGGGGAGCAGAATGAGATTGGTAGAGCGATTGATTGGCTTCTGAAAGAAACACTCGACATAAAACAATCAAGTGACAACGAACAGAATAGAGAGTAAAGAATGATCACATCTAACAAGAGAGTTGAAAACACCCTAATATATAATGTTGTTTATGATGATATGGTTATTATAATAATGGTGATGATGATGCTGGTAGCGGTAGTGACGGGGGGGGGGGGGGGGGGGGGCTCTTATTCCCAGAGACACTGATTAAAAATAGACGCATCACGCATCATCGGAGCAATCAGAGCACGAGTATTCTTCTAATTTCAGTGTTACATGTTTTTTAAATCTTATAAACTTTAAATAAACATTTATTCCTCAGAAAATCAGTATCGAAAGTACTTATCTTGTTGGTGGTCGAATTTTTTGTAACCAAACATTTTTTGTAACCAAACATTTTTTGTATTCAAACATTTTATGTATTGAGGTTTTTCATGTGACGTCACAATGTAGAGCAATTACTTTAATCTAAAAAAGGAGTTGATATTCAAAGTTTTCATACAGATATTAGTAAAACTGTGAAGATCGCGCGTAAACTATCGATGATATGAATTTTTAAAAACGTGAAGTTTTACAAAGAAATGTATGTTGGCAGGCAAAGTTGTCAAATTCAAAAATTCATATATTCTCTGGATTATGAATAATCTTCACGAAACTTTGCAATTTTACTAATATCTACATGACAAATTTGATTGCGAACTTCTTTTCCTGATTAAACAAAAAATAAAATTTTTGGATTACGTAACGTCACAGTGAAAAACCTCAATAGGTATAGCCATACATTATGTGACGTAAGCCTTTGTCATTCATGTGCCAACCAGAGATGGATTGGCTGGCAAGACAAAGCAACTTTTTTGTGTGAAAATGCTTGGCATGTTAGCACCACATTGCTATTGTTGTAAACATGAAGTTTCACTATAGATTAGGGAGGATGAGTGGTAAGGAGAAGAGGTGAGCATAGGTGAAGTTGTAGTATCCTGCTGTACCAGGACCTCGGGTTTTTATCTATTTTATACTACCTGATTTTCATATTTTTGGTTTCCCCGGCTCTTGACCCCCTTAGCCATGGTAATTATACCGTATTTTACTGTTATCTAATCGTTGGATACGTTTGTTAGGGCCAGTACCTTTATTGTTTTTAATTAGTTATCATATTTTGTAAATACTTATTGTATAGCTACAATTCTGGGTACAAATAAAAAAATGTTGTTGTTGTTATTGTTGTTGTACGAAAACAATAGTGGGGAAGGCAATTCAGTGTTAATGCATATGGTAACGGGCTGTAAGTGTGCACACGAGGGTTTTCTCCGGGTTTTCCGGTTTCCTCCCTCCGTAAAAATCAACATGTGAGTGAGCATTGCGTGCAGAGAATATCGAATGTAGTGGTAGTGTGTGTGAGTAAAAAGTATCCCCAATTAGTGCGAAAGTGCTAGAACGACTAGACACTTAAATAAAGTATATATATATATATTTCTAAGTACGACCTGCGTTATTTGGCGGTCTGCGGTTGTCTCTAGTCCAAGTATTAAAATCTTTGATTACTTATTTTGATTTCTTATTCACAGAATCCCATTTAGTTCCTTCTCCTGGAGCCATGTCACCTGATGTCTGTGATAAACAAAAGCCCTTGGTGTCTTCAGTAAGGAGAGAGCGCAACACTTCAACCAGTACTTTAGCAAGTGACGGTAAGAAAACCATGGGTTACCTGAGGTATTTCTAATCAAACGTACCGTTTATCAATAATTTCTCGTTGGGCCGGGCTTCTCGTTAGTGTTGTTCCTAAAAAATGTTATGGTAATTCGCCAGAACCGAAGGAAAATTAGTAACGAATTCGTCCGGTCTTGCAATGCATCTTGCATTGAGTTCGATGCAAAGAACGTTTTTGACTTTATTGAAAAGGTGAACTGAGTTGCGCACTCTAAAACTACCGCCACTATCCACGCAAAAAGAACTGAAGTCCTGTAAAAAGAAGTCATTTTGCATTATTTCAGGTGAGCAGAAAGTGCCGATCCATGTAATGGCAGCAGAAAATATTGAAAGTAAGTACGGTTCGCGAACATCAAATTTTTTATACCAATGATTTATCATAGACTAGTATTTTATTTATCTTATAGAGCAGGTTTCGGCGTGGTATGATTGTGAAAAACTTTGTCAGTGCCGTGCCGTGTATGAAAACATTCGACATTCCACTCTGCGCCGTAACCGTGCCGTGTGCCGTGACTTCAGTTTTACACTCATACGAAATCTGCTTTAAAAGACTCGGTTTATTCTCTAACCCTTAAATATTGTATTCCTGTAGGTCCTCCTTCAAGCAGTGCTATGGGTGATCATCCCCAAGAGTCACCTGACCATTATACTCCTACATTAGACTGTGTTCCAAGTTCTAATCCAAACTCGCCTCTGACACATTGTTATGGTGGAATCACATCTGACAGTGAAGGTAATGACTTCATTTGAAGGCAGCAGTTTATTTTTACTCATTAACACTTGTTTACTGGAACCGAGGGAAACCATTTGTCTTCGGGAATCGTCAGAAGTCGCGGTGCCACAAAACATAAAAAGGCGCGAAAATACGAGTATTACCACCTCGCGCGCAGCAAATTTTCATTTTTTGGAGCCAACTCAATCACGTTCCCAGAGCCCTTATTTCTTACTGCGCATGCAATTTTGTTATTGCACGGGGTGGTAATACGAGCCACATTCACTCTGCAACTTGCAACGCAACACTTGCTCGTATTTCCGCGCTTTTGTGGCACCGCGACTTCCGACGATGCCCGAAGTGAACTCGGCTTCGCATCGGGAAACATCAGCGTGTCTCGAGGCAACAAAACATAATGCTTTTCCGAAGTCCCAGTAAGTAAGTGTTTTGTTATATACCAAGAGCCCCATAAAAAGGAGAAAGAAATGGACTCTGGCACTTGGTGTATAACAGTGCTCTTTGGTTGCAAGAATGTATGAGATAACAAGGCAGTAAATTCTCAATTTGAATTTAATCTTCAGATGAGGATGAAGACTTGGGTATTGACTGTCGTGCAGCGGAATACGAGCTGCAGCAACTAGAAAGATTTTTGTCGTCCATCGAACCTTCACTCTACCCACCACAAGGTAACCAGCAATACGAAAGACTGGTGTGTTTATCATAAGGATACTAACAATCTAGTATTACAGTTGACACCTATACTAACAACCACCTCTCCTCAACGGCCACCTCTACCCAACGGCCAGGACATTTTGTCCCGGTTTCCAATCAGTTCATACATATACTGTAACTGAAACCTCTCCACAACGGCTACCTCTCTACAACGGCCACACAATTTTGTCCCGACAGTGGCCCGGCGTTGTGTAGAGGCTCGACTGTAGTATAGCTAGTGGTGTTGAAGGAAGTGTGGCCGTTGCGTACTGGGAGATGTCTACTAATGGTCAATGAGAGGGGGTAATGCTTGCTAGCATGAGAAGTGGACACTTCCACCGAGAAGAATCCATTGATATCCAAAGATGTTCACTAGAGGGTGCTTGGGTAGCTAGCACCACTACCAATCTATAAATAGGAGGTAGTTTTTTTACAGAACGCATTTACTAACTTGTATTTTCTTTTCTTTCTTTGTCACAGCGCAAGAAAGTTCTGATAAAAGAAGGTAATCCCTGTAACATCGTCCATAATGTCATCATATTGTATTGTTTTCTAACATTTCTCTTTCCTTGACCAGACCTCAAGAAACAACACCATTGAATTCCTCATCTTTGTCTGGTGATAGTCTCCTGTCCAGTGGTGTTGATGTGTTGAAAACATTAGATGAAATGTCCAGAATTGATGGTAACTAGCTCTATATGAATCATTACTATCCAACCCTTTGAGCCTCCTCTAGTTGTATCGCTGTCAAGACGAATGGGAGAAAAAGAGAATGAAAAGAAAATGGGAGGGTGAGAACAATGGAATAGATAGCGTGGCCTCCAGTGGCAGGGTGCAGAGGCTCTACCACTACCACTCTTTCGGGAGTATTTTTGTTGCCCCTTCCCTTCTCTGTGTCCAGACGTTGTTACTCAACTTGTAGTAGAAACTTTTCTTTATAATTTTTTTAATGGACTTAATTTCTTTCCAGGGACGATTGCAGATCTGGACACAATGGTCTCGGTAGAACTCGAACATTTATAATGTCATATATAGACTTTAACTCTATTACGGGGTACGTAAGCAAACAAAATGTACAACGATAAATTCTGTCCCTGAATGATTATTGATTGGTCATGCAAACTGTGGGATGATGACGGTTGTAATCGGTATGAGGTGCATTGGTGATGTTATACTGAATTGGTCTGATCGATGCATACGAGATCCGCAATACTCGAGGTTCACTCGATGCGTGGTTCACAGATGCATGGATGGTATGGTTCTTAAAGGGCCGATCGTTGGTTATTTTCATGGACGTCAATCCGTATCGTGCGATTTGTTTGCTTATAGTAACCCTATTGTCCAGTCTTAACATATAACTAAACATGCAAAGCATACATACATAGTTCAAGCAAAGTCCCCTGCTCGACTCTAATGTTTTTTAGATAGTGCTTTGGTGGGTGTTGGTGGAACCCAACAACCCCATATTTACATGCCTAGACTAGAATCTTGCTTGACAGTTCCTCATTAGGCGTCCCCAAGTGCCCATCGATCTGTGTATCAGAATTTACAGTTGAAGCTCTCGTAAGCGACCATTGCGGGAAATCAGAAAAGTGGTCATAACTGGTCGCTGGTCGCTTACGACAGTGGTCGCAAAGAGAGCTTCAACTGTACCATTTCCTTTAGTCGTCAGGGAAAATTTGAAAACAGTTTAATTTCGTTGAGGAAAGCTACTCAACCCCTTCTGTGGCGCATCTAGGGAAGATTCAGAGGGTTCCCGCACTCCTCCTTGACCAAAAACTCCCTCAAAAATGCATACGGACAATAGCCACTGACAGTCCATAGAGGTACTTCCGCCTCAGCATGCATGCAATAAACTGTGCAATATGTGCTACATCCGGCTCTCAGTTCTGTGGTGACTCGCCGCTCAGAGCCCTACATCCGTCCTTTCTGTGACCCTGGTCAAAAAAATCAGGCTTGTAATTCAGTGACGTATATAGGTGTGAAATTTTGTACGATTAGAATGTTTTTAATGATTTGCCGCAGAATATTTTGCATTTCAATATATATATTTTATATTAGATAATAAAATTCATACCATGATATACAAATGCCATACAATCAATATGACAATGATTGTAATTTTAGAAATTAAAATCGTTCAAAATAGTTAAGCCAATTGTTGTATTCTGTTAGAATATTATCAGGGGAAAAGCTTTCAGTGCCATTATCCTGATTCAGTGTTTTTTGGGGCGTGTTAGGGTACGTATAATGTGAGCGGGTTGTGGTACGAAGCTGAATAGAGTCTCTCCAGAACGAGACATTTTTATCCACTAGAATAATAGCGAAAATGGTTCCCAGTCGAGGTTGAAGCTGATAAATACAGTAAATGTATGAACACATCAACTCAGTTCAACCTCCTCCAAGAGAGCATAAATATATTGTTTCGTGGTCACTCAAGTGTATTCGAGAAAGGTCTATTATTTGGATGGTGTTTGTTTATTTTATAGTTTTGTAGCAGAAAAAGCTGCTACCTATTATATCACGGGTACTCTAAAATTCGTTGCCCCGGGCTGATTTAGAACGTTAACCGTGAATCGGAGCGTGATTTTTTTCACTTTTTCAAACCACTTATTAAAAAAAAAAGATTCTTTGTTTGAATTTATTTCATATTTTTTTATCATGAGTTTCATCCATATTTATGTCATGTATCTAGTCAAACGTAAGGAAAGGAAAGAACCTCGTTCTTATGACCATAAAATGACTAGTTAGACCCCTCCACCCATATAAATACTCAACCGATAATACTTTGTTTTCGGGCTCCCTGTGTTAAGTGGTTCTCAGTCCACAAGTCCTAGTAGTTGAGGATCAGTGGCCTGGTCGTCCTTATTCTTGCATATATCTGCATAGATCTGCATAGATTATCCCCCATACATGTCCTGGGAGATCGTAGAAAGACCTTCCGTCCATGAAATGGCCAAGATTCAGGACAAAGGTAAAAACTTTTTCTTAGCTCTACTGATAGAACGCTGAGATAATTTTATTTCTGATTCGAGAAGTAACTCGCCATAACTCGTCAAGAGATCCAAGAGAAGTGTTTGTTTTTGATTCAAATTATCATAACATTCAATGACAATCAAGTTGGAGAGATCTGTTTAGGCAAGACTTCTTCTAGGAAATTAAGATTCCTGATTTATTTATCACAGTATTGTTTAATATATTTATCATTTTGTGATGATAATTATTCTTATTGTCCGTATGTGCTGTTCATCACTTCATCAAAGCTTCACTTTCATCTCCACGTTGGCTTACCCCTAATGCACTATTAAAATAACAATGGAGATAAGGCCATTTTCTTGAGAATTGAACGCTTTCCTCGGATATCTTTTATTATTATTTTGCCCCATCTAGTAATTAAGCTTACTGCAAGGGTTGGGTTTCTGTATGTGTAATGATTATTGCATATTATATATAATGGTTAATGTTTTGTCTTCATGATCATTGATTGACAGGTCTAATAGGGTGTCCAACTAAGACATCCTTCATCACACTAGATGGGCCTGTCAATTCATTCTGTTCATCTAAAGATGGTTCACAGATAGCTGTTGCTGGAAGGAATGGTAAGATATACTAAAGTCAAACTTCTATTAAGCCATTACATACACATATGAATAGAATTAATGAAGGCTAAAGGTACCTTGGAGCTATGTTGAGCTCCTGCCTGGGGACCAGGGAAAAGGTTCAAATTAAGGGTGAATCAAGTGAGTAATAGTCATGTTAACAAGTGTGTGTTTTTCAAGGCTTTTTCTCCAGGTTCTCTGATTTTCCTCCCTCCACAAAAATCAACTTCTAAATTCCAATTCGATCATGGAACGAGGGCCACAGGTTTGTTAGCCACTGGCTATTTAATGCTACCCTCGTAAAAACCAAGGATTGTTTTTTCGTGTGAGTGAGGATTGAGTACATGTAAATGATTAAGAGGGAGGGAGGGAGAGGAAGTGGATGCATGGGTAGATTGGTAAGTGAAGGAAAAATTGATTGTAAAAAAGCTTGTCATTGCTAATCACCACACAAAGTCTAGTCGTGGTGCAGCTCAATGGGGCCAAACTAAAAGCATGAGAAGATTACTCTGGTTGCTATACAGCCCATGAATGACCCCTGAGTACAGCTCTAACAAGCTTGAATTGGTTAGGGTCAATTTGACAGGCCTAGGAGGGAGGGAAAATCAGAAAACTAGCAAAACCCTCAAAGTCAGAAAGAGAAAGAGTTTCTCAACATGCATGATGAATGACATTATATTCTAACTGAGTGTGCTAAAATTACTTCCATTAATTGATTGTTCTTGATTCTCTGTTTCAGTGTTTAAAATAATATCTGTTGACCAGGATCATCTACAAGAGAAAATCAACCTCCGTGTTGGTCGAATTAATTTAAACTTTAGCATTACTGATGTCCAGTGGCACCCAGTTGAAGGTTTGTTAAATGCAAATTGCTTTATAATAGACCATTTCGAAAACATCGCAGGCGCAGACATGATCTTGAGGCATTTTCGGGCCAAGTCAATAGCGCGCGTGATCTTGCCCAAAAATGCCTATTTTTCTGCTCCTGCGATATTTTTGAAAGCGCTCGCACATCTCGAAAATGGTCTATTCCAGACAATATCAATAACTCTTGATATTTATAGACCCCACTTTTCTCAGGCAGTTCATATAGAAAATATAATAATAATTATTAGTTTAGCAGACATTTATGTTTTTATGTTTCTAGACATGTTTTGGCATTGTCAAATGCCATCCTCAGAATAAAAAAATCATCTCCCAAATGAAGGTGGTGGTAGTAATGAAAGAATATACAGTATTCAAGGGCATGCGTTCATTAATAGCTGTTATTGCAGTTGAGCACATATTGAGATATTTTTTGTTTAAGAATCATACAAGTGAGGCTATTGGGTCGAAACAATGCTTGTTGTCTCACTTGCATCTTATTTGCATAATAACATAATAACTGCTATTAAGTCTAACTTGCTCCTTTTATGATTAGCATTAATATTTGTTCATCAGATCATATTCTAGCAACAGCCGCAGGAAATGGAGCAGTTGTGATATGGAATCTCAATAAGATAACTAAACAAAAACAAGGTTTGTGTTGCATTGTTTCAAACTCCCTCAAGAATACCCAGCATTCATATAGCATGAAAAATAGGTATACTGTAAAATTATTTCAGAAAATATCTTTATTTCAATGCATTGAGAGGGTCTTACGTTACCATTGCCAGTGACCATGAATTTCTGCCAGAAACCTTATGGAAACTGCGATCTTTCTAGGAGCCACTCTTCACTAACATCAACAAATCAGCTCTGCCTCCCCTCCCCCAAAACACATGCATGTTACATGAGGGGGGGTCACTCCCTACCAATAAATCATCCCTCCCCCCTCCCTCAAAGCACAGTTCCACTTCCTCTTGATTCTTGACTCTAATTTGGTATTCCAATTTGTTCACTAGCTGATGATTTATGTCTTATTATTATTATTATTATTATTATTATTATTATTCACAGAGCTCATATTTTCTGAACACAAAAGGACAGTAAATCGTATAAAGTTTCACCCAGTAGAATCAAATCTACTTTTGAGTGCAGGTCAAGATGGAAACATGAAATGCTTTGTAAGTAAAACTTTTTTAGTCACTAAAAAACTATTTTTTGACCAGTCGTCAGACAATGTCTGGCCAAGGTGGGCATTTATCCATACAACCAAACCCCTCTTATGGCAGTCCTCTTGAGCAGTCACATGTTGAACAATCCAATGTGGCCAAGCCGTCACCATATTGAGCAGCCGTTATTTTAGCCCTGAGTATTCTAGGAAGTTAACGCAGATGTGTGAGATTGAGCAGGATTTAAATGAACATCTCCTCTCCTAACCAAGCTGATGATATTGCTCATTAAATTTCAACAAATGGTGTATAATTTATGTTCATCTTATGTTTCATAGGATATAAGAAAGCAGAGTATTGTTTTTACTTGCTGTTCAAATTCAGATATCATAAGGGATGTAGAGGTAAGACATACATATGAAACCTTCAAATTTAACTTTTGGCAATACCCTAAAACAACCTCTGGGCGATCAAATTCAGGGCATGCCTACATCTCAGCTGAAATTGGAATCTAGCTTTTTGCAATGTAGGATTTGTAGACGAAGGAAAACTGGAGAAACCAGAGAAAAAATATTTCCCTAGGGAAAGACTCAACCTTTTCAGCTTGGCATGATGTTTTCCCATTTCAGAACATGTGTCAATCTCTTGAGAATAATATTCTTTGTTTGAGTTGTATCCATATATTCATGTGTCTTCTCATGTGTCTTCTCATGTGCTACCGTTAAACAAAGAAATGATGCTCTAGAGAATGACAAGTGGTCTGAACTGAACCTGAGACCCCAGAGGTTAGAGGCAAATGCACTATCACTATGATCCCCTATCTATATACATTGTACTGTGTATCTTTGAATGAATGCAAGTTTATATATATATATCCCATAATTTTCAGTTCAGTCCCTTTGATGGAAAGCTATTTACAGCAGCTTGTGAAAATGGTAACGTCCAGGTAAGTTATAATATTTTGTATTAAGTTGTAGGTAAAATCAATATGGCTTACTACCAAAACAAGTAGAGTGAGAATTCGACTCACCACTTCACACTCATTTGACTTTAAATTCATGAAGGCCCATGTACACATTCCTGGGGTAGAGAACAAAATGCCAGGTATAATTAGCTTTGAAGTAACGTTCCCATTACCTGCTATTTTAATCTTTACCCCAGGAATGTAAGCACAAGCATTCAGGAATGTAAAGTCAAATGTATACAGCGTGACGAATCTGAATTCTCACGAGTTCTACCTGTTTTGGTAGTACATTACCAAAGTATAATCCTTTCTTTTCAGATGTGGGATATGCGTCGGACAGATATGTACTATCAACAGTTCATGGCACATAATGGTCCAATATTTACTATTGACTGGCATCCTGAAGAAAGGAACTGGATAGCTACTGGTGGAAGAGATAAGTTTGTCAAGGTATAAGACTGAAGTGCTGTACTGTATGCCCACACATACAATACCAAGCATAGTTTATAGCCTACTGTATACAGTATCTGTATGACAGGAGTCCATAGACTCAAAGATTGCCCCCCCCCCCCTCCACCACCACACAAGAAATACTACTTAACCCACCTCTCCAGAATTTACCTTGGAATCTACCACCCTGCACTATAGGGTGGATTTGGGTGATGGGGGGGGGGGGGGGGGGTTGGGTGATGGGGCTGCAGCCGCCCCCTTTAGTTTGGGATGTATTTTATATCATTTCACTCTACACACTGTCTGACTCACAATGAAGGCATTGTCTAATATTGTGCTGGTAACAATCAGGTTTGGGATGTCCAGTGCAAGGCAAGTCCTTTATTCAATGATGGATTACATGGAATACAGGCAATAACGTCTGTTGGTCGTATTAAGTGGAGACCACAGAAAAAGTACCAGATAGCAAGGTAAGAGGTTCAAATTGAATACTGAGCCAGACCGTACAGGAGTGCATACGGAAATGGTAGAGGGAAGGAAGGAAGCAACAAATGAACTTTCAAGGCAAGTTCAACAGGAATTTTGTTATTGGCTGACTGGCTAAGCCGAGGTTTGCCGGTATTGTAACAGTACATGTAAGTCTGTCAAGGATCGGATTTTCTAGTTTTCAAGATTCTTTGAAGGTTATTAAATCCAATTGTTTGGGCACAGCACGGTTGCAGCACATCACAGCAACTCCATGTCACAGAGCAGTTTTCGTAAGACTATGAAAAGCTTACGGCATGGACCGCTCCTTGCCGTGTCCGTGCCGCGCCGTAACCATATACGAAATCTTCTCTAAGAATGTAACAGTTTTTTTTTTCTCTTTTTCTGCCCACAGTTGTTCACTATTGGTAGACTTTGACATTCACATATGGGATATGCGACGTCCTTACATTCCTTACGCAACGTTCAATGAGCACAAAGATACTCCTACAGGTACGATATGATAGCTAGTTACCTCAAGTGTTATTCTTTCATTTCATTAATCAGTCATTCCTCTGTCACAGGGATAATGTGGCGACAGACAGGTCGTGGTCGGGACCCCAATGTTCTGTTATCTTGTTCTAAGGACAGCACTCTATGCCAGCACGTGTTCAGTGATGCTCATCATCCTGTTGATAATGCTCCACCTGTAGCTATCTCACTCAATGTTAATGGTGATCTCAGCTATGCTATGTGTGACCAGATAACTAATATTGCAACTCAAACTAACTCGATTAAAATGAGGTAAGCAATGGACTACTTCGACGATACGGCGGCCATTTTGGCAGGGGGCAAATATACAAATCTAGCTTATTTACACTTATGTCGTCGATTAAAATTAACGTTTCACCCCTAGACAACTTGACAAGAGATGAATTAAGAAGATGGACATGAAAGAAAGACTAATAAATGAAACTCTCTGTTTTATCCGACATTTTTATTTTCTTTTGCCCCCTGGACGCCCCATAATGCATTGCGATTCAAGATGCGAAAATAATGACTGATACTACATAGAAAAAGGAAATGCTTGTCACTTAATCAGCATGACAGGGCCAGAGAAAGCCAGGATTTGTTTTTTTTTCTTCATCAGATCCTACGTATACCCCCGGCATCTCGTAAAAAGTTATTTTCATTAATTCAGATTCAAGATGGCCGCCGCATCATCGAAGTAGTCCATAGACCACGCACGAGATATTAAACTTCTAGCAAGATACCGAGGGTCTCCTGAATAGGGTGTTTAAAATTACATTAAACCCCAAAAGTATCAGCATAGACTTCAGAGCAGTTCAATTTGGAGGGCAAAACAAAAGAATTTTAATCTCCTGAGAATTGGAAACCTATTGTTTTGCGCTGCATTGAGATTTAATTCGTTGTTTATTCTTTTATTCTTCAGTCGTGGACTTCACAGCACGAGCTCAAATAACAGCATATCACAGTTCGTTAAGAAGTTCCACGACATCTCCGATAATTTCACTGCACGAGCGAGTAGTAGTCTCTTCGTGTACACCAACAACACGCCTCTGGTGAGTGAGCCAAACATGTATCTAGAGTTCTCTGTAGCACCTGATTAAACCTCACAGCTACCCCATGTTCCAAAGGCGCGATTACACAAATATTTTTTCTGCAACTTGTTGCGCAATGGCGTTGCGACACAAGTTGCATGGAGCATTGCGGCTTGTAACTTACAGTGCAATTTGAATAATGTCGAGACAAGTTGCAGCAGTCGTTGCGAAAAGTAGAATTCGTTTCTACATTTAGCAACGATTGCGTCTCCGTTACACCGTGTAAAGCCTCTTGCAATTTGTGTCGCAACGCCGTTACGAGAGAAGCTGCAGAGAAAATTGCTCTGCGTAATCGCGCCTTAAATCATAACATATCTTGTTTGTCTCTTTGTAGAAGGACGATTGTTTCAAGGTTCTAGCCAAGAGTTACAAACTTAGTGGACGATCCTTCTCCGAGCTCTGCGAACACAACAACAATGTAAGCACGTGATTTGAATCTTTAAAATGATATTTTTTTCTTCCCTCCGGGCTTCTCGGGTGGAAATAGCAAACTTTCGTAAAAAGGCCCGGTCTAAAATTCACTGGATCCAGAAAGGACCTATCGCATCAGACATTTATTTTCTGTTCTTATCAGGTGGCCAATAGTCTTTTCTTACACAAACACGCCAAGTCATGGTCTATCCTGAACGCGCTTTACAGCGAGAATATGGCGTCAGTCGCCGGAACACTCGCACCCAGTTCCAAAACTGTACAAACTCCAGGTGGTGGAGGAGGACTAAGACCCAGTGTTGGTAACACAGATGTCCAAACAGGTATTCTAGCCAATCCATAGTGACTAACTGTAAATGTACGGAAACTCTAGAGTGTAGTGGACGTAGCATTCCGATTGGATAAGCCATGCCCACCTTGCTGTTTGATTGGTTGAACAGATCTCTTCGAATCCGTACCGTTGCCGTGCCGTGTACTGCGATTTTATTGTATTGTATTGGTTTTTCTCGGGGTTCTCCGGTTTTCCTCCCTCCGCAAAAATCAAGTTCTAAATTCCAAATTGGAATTTCAACAGATGAAGAGTCACTCTGTGGAAATGCCACTGCCAAACCCTATTTTTAGTATATATTCATACTATTTACGTGAACATATTATTTTCATCTTTACATTGATCCAGTCCCAACAACAGCAGCTGTGAGTTCCTCGACACAGCCCAGTACAATTAACCCCAAGACTGATACGATAACCTCACAAACAGGACCATTACAAGACCAATCTACTCTTCACGGTTAGTATTTTCTAATGTCTAGCATTTCTACTGCAAGTTTTACAGAAAAGTGTTAAGCCCTACGTCCCTGATTGTTATTCTTCATAGACCCCTTGCGCTAGTCCCCAATCTTGGGGTCAAAACAATAGAACCCTTTCACGTGACGTCAAAGCAGCTCAATTTGGAGGACAAAACAAAAGAATTTCAATCTCCTGAGAATTGGAAACCTATCGTTTTGTCTTCCAAGTTGAACTGCATTCCGATGTACTGTAAGGGGTCTATAGAACAGGGGCGTAGCGAGGACCTAGGTTCTGGGGGTGCACCTCCGCCAAAAATCGCTGAAGCAAAATAAAAAATAAAAAAAACCGCGATATTTACGACGAAATAGGGAATAAAACTTTCTCTACAAAAAGTGGGGGGCGCCAAGTACAAAAAAAAAAAGAGGCCAAAATAATAAAAAAGGGAAAAAAACAAACAATTACCTATTTACCAAAAATTTGGGGAGCACGTGCCCCCCGTTCCCCCCCCCCCCCCTCCCTACGCTAGTGCTATAGAATACACCTTTCCATAATTCAACCCACGAAACAATGGCTCCAAGTCGAGGTAGGACTTTATAAAATACAGTAAATGTATGAACACATCAAGTCCAACCTCGACTTGGAGCCACTGTTTCGTGGTCACGTAAGGAATTCAGGAAAGATCTAATATTTGTTTTTAAAATGTTTCAATGTGTTGCCATTTTCTCTCTTCCCTCAGATGATGATGATTCTTCATCGTCGAGTAGTGAGGACGAAGTACCAAAGCTGATGAACATCGCCAGTGGCGGTAACCAAGGTATAAACTAAAGGTCCTGCTGCTGTAGTGCCCCATTATAAAGGCTATGATAGTAGTTGTGGATTTGTAAATCCCACAACTTTAGCATTCTGTGTTTAGCAGGGTTGTACTAATCTCGAATGCCCAACAAAACAGATCTGCTTCTGTCGAAGGTCCAAGGTGGTAGTGAAGATGATTGTGTTCTCCCTTCGCCAGTATATAAGTAATTTGTCTAATCTAGTGCCTGATTCGTATCAGACTTCCTGTTCGGTGATGATCCAGACGAAGGATTCTATTTCGATGACGCAGCAGCTTTGGATGATACCGGACAAGACTGGACACTTCCTAGTGTAGGTTACCTTTGAACATGTATCAACCTCCTTATGTCTTAAGGCGCAGACACACGGTGCAGCATTGCGCGCAATATTGCAGGTAATGTTGCTGAAGTAGGATCGTTTTCTACTTCAGAACATTGCGTGCAACAAATTGCGTCGTGTGACATGTCTCGCAACATCGATTACCTGCAACATTACGCGCAGTGTTACACTTTGTTTCCATAACTTAATGCACGTCCACTAACTGCATATTACCACATTTTATGTTTGTATAGGAAGCATTTGAACCTCGACAGGCATTTCTAGAGAGGTAAGTCAGTTGGAAAGTCAGAAACCAGTAGTGGAAAGCGCATGCGCATTGGATCTAGTCTATTATACGATATTACTCTTATACTTTCTTCAGGCCAACGTCGCCCAATCTTGAACAGGAGCAAGAGAGACCAGAATCTCCTTCGAGGTAAAATACACTTGTTTTATAGTAGAAATAAGAAAACCGCGAACATCTAAAATATGTCTGGAACGGTTTAACCACAGCACGACCGCGCCAAAGTTGTTCATTTTGCCATTTTATAGTTTCAAACTTCATATTTTAGTTTTGTTTTCGAGAAATTAGAGATTTCTATTCGAGACAGACGGATACACGAGAGAAGGATTCATTTCAAACTCTTTTCATGGTGGCGAGAAAAATATTTTTACATGTAACGGTCTAAATAAACATTCCAGAAATATTTTAGGTGTTCACGGTTTTCAGTACTAGTTTGACTGTAACTTGGTATGGAAGTCAGTTGTGTGGCAGTATTGATCCAAATGAACTACCTTAATATCTCTGTCTTAGTAATGTGGAATCCGAATCAGCAAGTGCTTCTGTCCAGCGGTCTGCTCTAGAACCAAGTGTGAGCGAAAAACAAGTCTCTGAGGACTCGTCCCAAGCCCTGGTGAGTTTCCCCATTTGTGGGTGGCATTTCTTTCTTCTTTGAGTGAGTTTTTCTTTAACGGTAAAATATACGTTGCAAGCGTCTGTCAAGTACCTAACATATATTGTACATCTAGTATGATACAGCTTCTGCAGCAAACCTAGATAGGTTGGCAACCTTTCCTTTCCTTACCATTTTCCTTATTTTTCTTGCTTGCTTGCTCGCTTTCTTTCTTTCTTTCTTTCTTTCTTTCTTTCTTTCTTTCTTTCTTTCTTTCTTTCTTTCTTTGTCTCGTACTTCTCTTATCAGTCAACCAATGGATAATAAAACTCATATCTAATGGCGTTCTTTTTTTCAGTTTCTACCAAAGTGGGATTTTACTTCTTTAATCGTTGAAGTTCTCAATCATTTCGCAGACGAGGTAAAACAAGTTAATCTCAGTAAATACGTGTTATTTCTAAGCACTCGGGTATGAATACGATTCGTGTTATCTCTTGCAGGGTGACGTGCAGATGTCTGTGTCACTGTTGATTGTACTTGGAGACAGAATACGATACAAGATCGATGAACAGACACAAGAACTATGGCTCATGTCCTACATAGGTAACTATGTCTTGTATTATAGATTATTGAATGCACAAGTTTAATGTTTTGCGTATATTCATTCATTCATTCATTCATTTACTCAGAAATTCATTCATCTAATCTTCCATCCACTAATCCATTCACTCGTTCATTCATTCATTTATTCACTCACTCTCATTCATTCATTCTGGGTTTTAACCTTCTATCCAGTGACTGACTGACTGACTGATTTCATTCATTTTATAGACCTTCTTCGTAGACTGGAAATGTATTCTGTAGCAAACGAAATCACCAAGTTATCAAGTTTACCTATCGTCAACACGCAAAACCTGGTAATGCATAAATAAAAGCGTCCGCCATAGGGAGGGTTCATAATATTTGTAGATGTGGAGCTATGATGTTTTTTTAATTTTTTTCCCTCAATTTTTTGAACCATCCCCCCCCCCCCCCGATGTTCTAAGTGAATTTGTTCTGCCCCCTCCCCCTTTCCCGTCCCATACATCCTTTCTGTGACATGTGGCTGGAGGAATGGAATAACAGATATCCTGCAATCCATGGTAAAATACCATGACCTCCCTTATAACTGTTATACCTTGTTCTACTTTTGTGGAAATTTCCCATACCTTTCCCCAAAACCTACGGCTAAAAAATCATGACCTCCCCCTCAGAATCTTCATCACCATGACCCCCCTTTTATGAACCCTCTCTTATAGACCCCTTGCAGCACGTTGGATTGCAGCTCAATTTGGAGGACAAAACAACAGGTTTCCAATTCTCAGGAGATTGGAATTCTTTTGTTTTGTCCTTCAAATTGAGCTGCTTTGACGTCGCGTGAAAGGGGTCTATAGAAAAGGGACTTCTTGAATGGCAGTGATATCTTATCGTTACAAAAACAATCATCTGATTTTCGTATTAATTCTGTTCCTTCCTTTCCCCCCAGCAATCTACCACAGTGTACGCATCATGTGGCCGATGTAAAAAACCTCTGTCCAAATCAGGATGGTTTTGTAAACGATGTGCTAGACTCGTAGAGCCTTGCTCACTTTGGTAAGTCGTATTGATAAATGTTATTACTTCGTCCCACGAAGCCTTTTCTGTAAGATTAGGGGGAAACTTTCATACCCTGCGTAGCGGCTTAAAGAGAGTGAAATAGAAAGAGGAACCTACTGTTGGCTTCCTTCCTTCCTCTTGACCACCACCAGGATGTTATATAGGCTATGTTATGTCAGGGACAAAACTAACTCGGCATTTGATGCGCATTCAGCTCATAAACTTTGCTTGTCACACAGGGAGCCCACAGCCACTGGTAGAATCAGTGATTAGAATAAAATCTATCATGCGTAAATGCACGTGCTAGCTCCCGCACGAGCCTGGCGGCGTTTCCTGACTGGTTGCTGTTCATGTCTGAATAAATTATCAGCTGTTATCAACCAATCCGGAAACGCCAACGAGTTCGTGCATGCAGGAGCACGAGCTTTTACGCATGATAGATTTTATTTTAAACAATGATACCAGTGGCTGTGGGCTCCCTGTGCTTGTCATTGAAACGACAATAGCAGATGGATGCATACAAATAAGACAACAATCACTGTATCGCCCCGATAGCCTCGCTTGTATGATTCTTACTAATCACGCAGAATCGCTATTGTTTTACGGACATAGATCACCAGAGCGCGAAAATTTATGCATGAAGTAACTAATCTGTGACTGTATGGATAAAAAGTTAAATTTTACACCGTAAAAAATAAGAGAGATCACTTACTGACGTTTCGGACGCTAGTCCTTCGTCGGAGTAAAAGAGAGAATAAGATTGGAAGGTAGTGTATATATGATGAAGATAGAAAATAGATAACCAATGAGAGCAAGGTAGGCAAGGTTACAAGAAAAAAACAATAAGAAATAATAAAAAGACAAAAGAATAGATTAATTAAAAGCGAAGCGTTCATTCATCCCATTGGGATTATGAGTACCCAATAGGTGAATGAGCCGCATCTCTTTGGTTTTGCGACAATCATTGTTGCCGCTAACCAAAGACAAACCGAAAACAATGAAGTCGGAAAGTGAATGATTAGGTAAGTTGAACTTGTCCTCACTCTTAACTGTTTCTCTTTTGATGATCGATATTTCAAACAGATAAATGGTGTTGCTATGGGTACCAAAATGGGCCCCAGTTATGCTAATTTGTTTGTTGGCTATATCGAGAACCTCATCTTTCAACAATATACCGGCCCTAAACCCGAGTTTTTTGGACGCTATATTGATGATTGTATTGGTGCTACTTCTTGTTCTCGCGATGACTTAGACTCTTTTATTTCTTACGTTAACTCTTTTCATCCTGCCTTAGAATTTACTTGGGAAATCAGCGATACGTCAGTCACTTTCCTTGACATCTTAATTAGTATTACTGACGATCATCTTAGTACTAGTGTTCATTATAAACCCACTGATTCCCACTCTTATTTACTTTATTCTTCCTCTCATCCTAAGCACACTCTAAATGCCATTCCTTTTTCGCAATTCCTTCGTCTCCGTCGTTTATGCAGCGATGATGATGATTTCTCTAACAAATGCATTGAGATGCGTTCTTTTTTTCTTAATCGTAACTATCCTGCTCATGTAATCGATCAAGCTCTTCGTAAAGTCTCTAATATTGATCGTAACACTGCACTCACTCCTAACACTCGTGCTTCTAATAGTCGCACTCCCTTCACACTTACTTATCATCCTATCAATAACTCTATTAAGCCTATTGTCAACCGTAACTTTTCTTTACTTGAGTCTGACACTAACACTTCTAACATCTTTAAAGACCGCCCTCTTTTCTCGTACAAGCGTGATCGTAACCTTCGCTCTTTCTTAGTTAAAGGGATTCTTCCTTCTAATAAGGATCCTGGCACTTTTCGTTGTTCTCGTAACCGTTGTTATACTTGTCCGCATATTGTTTCTCACACTTCTATTGTTAGTCCCAAATCTTCACTCAAAATTACTGATCATTTTGAATGTACCACTTTCAATGTCATCTACTGCATTAAATGTTCTCGCTGTAATCTTTTATATGTTGGTGAAACTGGCCGTCGTTTCGGTGATCGTATCCGCGACCATCTTTATGATATTCGTAAGAACGATCAAACCAAACCAGTTTCCCGCCATTTCAACTTACCTAATCATTCACTTTCCGACTTCATTGTTTTCGGTTTGTCTTTGGTTAGCGGCAACAATGATTGCTCATTCACCTATTGGGTACTCATAATCCCAATGGGATGAATGAACGCTTCGCTTTTAATTAATCTATTCTTTTGTCTTTTTATTATTTCTTATTGTTTTTTTCTTGTAAACTTGCCTACCTTGCTCTCATTGGTTATCTATTTTCTATCTTCATCATATATACACTACCTTCCAATCTTATTCTCTCTTTTACTCCGACGAAGGACTAGCGTCCGAAACGTCAGTAAGTGATCCCTCTTATTTTTTACGGTGTAAAATTTAACTTTTTATCCATACTGTTTCATTAGAAACACCGACGCAGCCCACACTAGCTTACCGCTAGTTATCATCTCTTTAATCTGTGACTGGTTCGTCTGATTGCCTCCCGGGAATACAGACCTCATAAATATACACTCAATCAAATATCACTAATCCTCTGGGAATACACGTCAATCAAACTTTTGCGAAGCTTCAACGAAGATTGTTTTCGTAATTCCGAATGAGCCCCGAAAATAATCTCGATAACGACAATGAATATTCATCCTGTTTGATTGTCCGTGAGTTCCCGGCCTTCTTGCAATGGTCTTTATGCCGAACAAAACAGTAAAACTTTTGAAAAACTCTAGTGCCAAAAGTCAACAATTTCAAAATACCCAGAATAATCCTACTATTTGAGAACTCCGATAATTATAACCCTTTCATTTGATCACTTGAGTCTTTCGTTCAAGTTTACTGAGCTCGCTTTTGCCGCTTTTTTTGTCGTGTGGTTTTAAATGCCGATCAACCACCATTGTTAAGAAAAAACAGGCCCCCGAAAATAAAACTCTACTCTTTGAGTCCTTGAAACAAAATTATTTTCCTCTCTGAAATCGTTTCTACCGAGTTACTCTTACCAATCACTGGAAATCTTGCATAATTTTTTAAGATCTGAGTTGCCGCCTTATTTGTCGTTTGGTTTACAAATGGTTCGCACCAGAAGAAAACAAAAGAGGCGATGAATTATCGATTAGTTGTTTGAAAGAAATCAAGTGCACATGTTCAGACCATCATTCCCATACATACTGTATTATTGAAGTAAGCATCAAGTTTTCTCTCTCTCTCTCGAAATGGTTTCTATAAATCCGAAATTGGTTCGCGTTCAAATGCCTGATGTCAGGAATGGTAAATCTGAGAATTTCGAAGTGCAAGTATCCTACCAAGTCTTAAATATTATGAAAAATCATCCCAGTTTTGAGGTCCACAAAAAAAGTCTGGAGTCCTGCTTGCTACGGCTTGGATACCGTCTGAGCGAGGATGGTATCAGACGATTTGCTAAAAACCTCCAAATCCGAGCTTGCGGGTTTAAGAAATATATGTCTAGAACAAATGGTAAGAAGAAACGAGATGCTTACAAAGAAAACTGGTGGAGATACGAGTGCTGTCCCGATGAAGTCGAATTAGTTCCCTTGAACACACTCGAGATCAAAGACCAAGAGATTCATGAGCTTAGAGAGTGTATTACGAGCAAAGATATAGCAAATAAGGACCAGGCAGACAAGGTTTTACAAGCCGTAAGGGAGTTGGAAGACTTACAGAAGAAAATGAAGGTCCTAGAAAAGGAAAATCAACATAAAGGAAAGGCATTTAGCGAAGTTTGTTCTAGACAGCAACTTCGCCATTTGTCTTTATTGAGGTAATGTATTCAAAATCTTTTTCCTATTATTCGAAAACTTACTACTGTTGGTAAATCGAAAAATATTGCCATTACGAAGAAACTTCTGTTTGCCAGTTTGTTTGCTTTTCTTTCTCTGTAATGGCCAATACCCCGCCGTACTATTGTTACAAAACACCCGGACAATTTTCGAAACTCCCAGAGTAAATCCCTACTCTTTTATCAATCCAGTCCTTGAAAATGTGTTTTCTTTACTCAATGAACTTGCCTTGGACTTTTACTTCTCGTTTAATGTTTTTAAGCCACTATTGTTACGCGAAACAAGTTTCGTTGCCAGAAATATTGGACATTGTCAGCGGTGTTACGCATGAATGAAAATGAAGTGGTTTTCTAGAGGAAAAATATAACTACATGGTTTCCAAGCACATATTTATATTCAACTATGATGTTAGTAAAACAATTCTTGCCAAAAAATAGTTACTTGACAATCAAAAGAACAACTATTATTTTTCTGTTAATAAGCCTCACCACAGGAAGCCCATGAAGGACAAGAAACAAGTTTCAAACGTAAATCGTTACTTTAAGCTTCCTTATTGTATCTCAGCAGTCAATAGGAGCTTGTAAAAACAAAATGGCGATATTTAGGGGGTTTTGAAGCTGTTTGGAGCAGTTCTCTGTGGTTTCTTGTCATTTTTAACTGAAAACTACGAGCTAACAACGCGTCGAATCGCTTAAAATTTAACCTAACTTCAAGCTTCTTGGGAACCTACATTCTGAAGGCATGCTGTCTATTTTGAGCGGTTTTGGATTTATTAAACACTCGTTTGGTGATATCGAGGTGGAGCTCTTTTACTTTTAATTTTTTTCGAGCTCAAATAAGACGATTTTGGGGTCAAGTGTGGCCAGATTTATAGACGATGTATGGAATCTAGAGCTTTCGAAGCCTTTCAAAGGCAAGTAGTCCGGGAACCAATATGTCGCATGATTCAATGATCATTTTACGCTTATTTAGTAGCTTGTAGGGTGAGTTGTTTGTCGCGATGTGGAGCTCAGAGTAAATAAAACCCTATTCGCCGTAAATAGAGGAAGCT
Source organism: Anthopleura xanthogrammica (assembly GCA_964019055.1). Taxonomy (NCBI): domain Eukaryota; kingdom Metazoa; phylum Cnidaria; class Anthozoa; order Actiniaria; family Actiniidae; genus Anthopleura; species Anthopleura xanthogrammica. The sequence goes on from OZ025206.1 coordinate 17,281,842, forward strand.
CTATATTCCCCATACATTTCCTATAAGACTCGGCGGCTATTTTGTAAGCTGAAACGCATCATTGCGCATGTATGAGCAGGCTCATGTCCCATATTTCTGGCAATGTCAAGACTTCCTACTCTTTGATCACTCGATTCTTAGAAATATTATTTTGAGTTTACTCAACTCCTTTTTGCCGCGTTTTTGTCGTCTTAACAATGATTTCGATTGTCGATCACTATTGCTACAAGAAACAATTTTTAAAAACTCCCTGAACTCGCTTTTGCCGCTTGCTTTTCAATAGCGATCAACCACTTTTGTTACAAGAAAAAAATGTTTAACTCGTTTTTGCCGTTTTAACCATTTTCAATTTATTTTTTAGACACGAAACTTCCACGGCTCTTGCTTTCACAGAATCGTTCAACCTGGCGCCAGTTGCATTGCAGCTTCGAGAAAAATCAACAAATGAAAATGTTGTGGTCGATTTTGAAGAAAGGGATGAGAGCCAACTTAGCCAAGATAGCCAAGTTTCGCAAGACCGTGATTCTCAAACCCAAGAATCCGTCGATTAAGATAATCCTGTCCGTACAGGTATATATAAAAAAAAAAAACTGGTAGAGTTTGATAACATTGTAGGTTCGTTTGGGTTTACAATCTGGGGTTTACGAATAATCATTTTTTTCTTCTCTAAATTTTATCTCTAATGTTCAGACTTGTTCGACTCCTTATTCCAAAATGTTTTTATTGCTTTACAACACAAATTATGAAAAGAATAACGCGAAGTTGAGTCAGAGTTCTTAGAACATTTAATATTTCGGCCGGCATCCACTTGGCATCATCAGTAACTGAATGAATTTGGTAACAATTCTCAAAGGTATTAGTGAGACATTTTGAAGGATTCTACAAGGAATCCATCGAACTTCCGAGACCTCAGAAAGTGTCATGTAGAGCTATTTTGATTGGAGAATTTATGGTAGAAAAGCTTCTAGCAAAGAGGAAAGTAGGAAATCGTTATCAGTTTCTAGTTATATGGCAGGGCTACCCACCCGAAGATTTCACGTGGGAACCAGAAAGTCTGCCGAGCTTCGATCTCAGTTTGAATGTCCAGCACCAGAACGATGCCTCGTACAAACAGCCAAGGAACAGCTTGCCCTGATGTTCGAGCGAAGCCTTAAAACACCGATGATGACTACACAGACCCTAGAAATACGACATGATGTTATCCGCAGTCTATTTCCATCATTGCCATCGACTCTGGGCCGTGATTACCACAAGCTCGTTGAGAGCGATCTCCAAGATGCAGAGCTGTTGATCACAGAAAAGGTTGTGACGCTGACAAGAAGGACACGAAAGATTGATATGCCTGTCCTGATAAAACTGAGTCTTGGAAAGGCTCCTTCATTTTTAGACATGCAAGGAAATAAGACCAAGACAAGATATATACAAAAAGTTACCTTTCAATATAGAAAGAAAACTTTTTAGAGACAGAACAGTCTCGCAACTGGCTCTTTTAGGAGCCGCCAAATGCATGAAAGTCATGACCAATACCGCTTTGCTTTGACGCTAACTGACTGAATAGGTTGTTAGTAAATAAATAAAAAAGTATAAAAAAAGAAACTTATCCGACGAATCACATGATTTTTAATTAGCAAAATTGTTGTTTTTATTCTGGGACTTGTAAGATTTTCAGACTTGAGTGATCAAAGAGTAGGGGTTTTCTGGGAGTTTTGAAAATGATTTCTTGTAACAATAGTGGTTGATCGCCATTGAAATTGAACCAAACGACAAAAATGCGGCAAAAACAAGTTCAGTAAACTCGAAAAAAATTTCAAAGATTAGCCGGTTTATTATGGGAGGTTTGAGACTTGTTTCTCCTCAAAAGAATATAGTTAATAGTCAAAAAATTGCCAAAAACGAAATAAAATGAAATAAAAACTTTTAGAGACTCGAGTGTTCAAAAGGTAGGGTTTTATTCTGGGAGTTTTAAGTTTCTTGTTTCTTGGTACGTTGATCGCCTCGGACCATATCAAGAAGGCCGGAAAGTCACGACATTTACGACGGAATTACGAGTTGTTTAACCTCCTCGGGAATCCTTCGACATGCCTTTAAAATTCCCATGAGGATTTGAGAGGCGGAGCTAAGAGAAGGCGGGAAATACAATTTTTGAATTCTAATGAGTCCGAATCAAGAATTTATGAATACTAATTAGGTATTTGCTCATTATTGTGGAACCATACGAGGTTTCCAATATGTTCCTGGCCATATATTCTAATGAGTACGAATCAAGAATTTATGAATACTAATTAGGTATTTGCTCATTATTGTGGAACCATACGAGGTTTCCAATATGTTCCCGGCCATAAATTTGAGTACATCATCCCTCATTACTGAATTTAGATGTATACTAGACATAATCCGGATTGAACAGACAAAGTTCTATATAAAAGTTTCGCGTTATTGATGTCGAAAAGTTGCATAAATAGCTCTCCCATACTAGAGACATCAAATTTACCCAACTTTTGCTATCGATTTACAATATGATCTCCTAAGTTTAAAGAAAAGCCAAACATGTCAATGCTTAGATAGACATTTCAACTGTCAGAACCCGGTTCGAACAGAGTGAATTCTCAAAAGCTTTGATAGTTAGAAGCAGATAAACTACCAGTACTGACGTGATTTTGGTCGTTTTCTTTGTTAATTCAAGCTTGATATTTGAACTTCGCGCGCAACCGAGCGGGACAAGGGTGTCGGTAATTAAGTTAATGCTTCCAAATGTCCGGCGATTCTGCGTGATAAGACAAAAGAATACCTCATTGCGGGATTAACTGTAATAATAGCTATTCAAATCTGTTTGTATTTGTAGTCATTTGTCTGTTCGAGGATCATATGTTTGGTGTCAAGGGTGTGGTCATGGTGGTCATTTAACCCACATGCAAGAATGGTTCTCCAATAATATCTGGTGTCCTGCAGGCTGTGGACACATCTGTGAGTTCATGTGAGGAACTACTGACCTGCACCTGTTGAGCTCCTGGTTGATGCAAAGTTGGTATGGAAACATGAGCGACTGGGCTGCTGACCCATAGGAGCCGAAGAGTATGAATGACAGTGGATAATAGAAAAACCACGTTAATTCACATGTCAGCACAACTTCTTGCTGCTTAGAGACGTCATAAGCACGTGATTAGCATGACATGCACACGTGAATGGTACTGTCTACAGTCATGACACGTGTATATCAAACGGGTACTGTCTACGGTCGTGATCAGCGAGTGATAGCATGAGATGGATGATACTGACTAAGACATGTAACGGCACGTGATAACCATGGGATGAACACGTGAACGGTACTGTCTAAATTCAAGATAAGCAAGTGAGTAGCACTGATGAGACATGTAACGGCACGTGATAGGCATGGAATGCACAAAGAAAAGCATGAGATGCACACGTGAATGTAACTTTCTACGGTCAAGAAAAGCAAGTGTGAATAGCATTGATGAGATGTGTGATACTGTCCAAGACGCGAAAACACGTGAGTAACACGAGATGCACACGTGAACAGGTCTAAAGGTATGATATGCTAGTGCCATAGAACATATAGAATGTAAGTAATCACGTGATATGCGTGTTTATGGCAAATTCGACCGTTTTGTCCAGTATGTATGCCTCCTAGAGAAACCATACGTGCTGTTACTAAATGTGTGCAGACTTTAAGTAAAAAAAGTATTATTAGAAAATATAAATTATAAATAATTAATGATGTAAATAGTGTCATGAAAGCTGTAAATGGCCAATATATATAGTTTTATTCTTTCTATTGGAACATTTCGATAATCTTAGAAATAAAGTAGTTTTAACAGATAAGCATATTACAGTGAATATATCGCACATTGCTTCCTACCATATCAACGGTTTGCAACCTGTATCAGATGAACAAACTGGGATAAGAAAACTATCATAGGTTTTTTTAAACATTTCTTTTTTTATGGTATTGCTTGGTATCAATCAGGTAAATAAATATCATGAATCTCATTACCAGCCTTAAGTGAAGGCCAAACACTGCCTTCCTTGTTCAACAGCAGCCTGTTGTTTGGAATTCGCTTCGGGTGCAAAACAACTTGTCTACCTGGCTGGTGGTTTTTGTAATATTTGTCTTGAAGGAACTCTATATTCCATATGAAGATATACTTAGTAAGAGTAAGAGAAAAAGATATGGTCGAATAATAATTATATTTTATGTAACATTAAAGAAACTTTTTTATCTCTATAAAGAATCGGTATTAACGTTACAGCATAAGTATTTCTCTATGGATTTGTATATAAGTTCCTAATTAAATATCCTTTCTGAGCTAGTCACCGTTTGTTGTATCTCACAGTTACCATGACAACTATATTGACTGAAGCTTTGCCATGTTTATGTTAGAAACATGAACCACTGAGCTATGCTGTTACTTTAGTTACCATGATTGAATGACTGAATATCTGTTGTGTTATCTTTGTTTATCCTCATCACCATCTGAGCCAGCTTCCCCTGATATCCTCCATGTCCACAGTCCTGACACTCACATGACGTAATCACGAGGTATTGATAACCCTTGACTCTACCACCAGGACATTTCAAAGTCGCGTTCTTAGTATCAAACTCTTTGGGTTTACAGCATTGACACGAGCGTGTAAGCCGAGGGAAGGTAATATTTGCAGTAAAGCTTGACCAACATCCTCCTTGACAGGCTGTTTCTTGTACTGGATGTTCGCTCTTACAACCTTTGTTGTCTGTGTAGTTAGTAAGAGTAAACTGTAGCTTGCATGGTGGAATGGCACCTTCAGTTGGTGGAGGATATCCAGAAGTCGTAGATGATTCTGTTGTTCTTGGGTGGATTGTTGTTGTGGGTGGAGGTGATGTTGTGGTTGTGTTGTCTGGTATTTTGTTGGGTACAGTCGTGGTGATATTTTCTGTGCCCGTGGAAGTAGTTGCTGGAGTAGATGATGCTACCAGAGGCGATGTTGTTGCGTTTTCTGCCATTGTTTTATTGGTGATCGGCCCAGTTGTAGTAAGACTTTCATTGGACATGGTTGGTGTTGTAGAGGTAGATACAGTTGTGATATTTTCTGTAGTGTTGTTATACTTGGTTGGTGGGTGTGTTATCATTGTAGTAGTTTCATTGGACGTTGTTAATGTAGTTGGAGTTGGTGCAGATGTAGTGGTTGTATTTTCTTGTTTCGTTTTGTTGTGTATAGTCGTAGGTAGAGGCGCGATAGTTTGATTTCCAGGAGTTGTAACATGGCTGGTCGGGGTCGTTGGTGTTGTTGCTGGAAGCAAATTCAATTCAGTTGATAAAATTGCATACCAAATGAACTGAATAGGACTCAGCTTGGGCGTAAACGTTTCCCATTTCAGACCACGTGTCATTCCCTAGAGTGTAATTTCTTTGTTTAATGGTTGCACATGAGAAGACACGTGAATATGGATACAACTCAAACAAAGAATCTTATTCTCAAGAGATTACCACGTGGTCTGAAATGGGAAAACATTACGCCCAAGGTAAAGAGGTCTATTACGAAAAACTCATCTATGACGGTTCCCTCTACACTCGCTTCCCATTACAACATTGCATTCAGAAGAGTGAGGTTATCTGTGACAAATTGAACTTACCTTTCCATTGGCAAAAACAGCAACTGTTTGAAGGCAAAACTATCTCTTGTCCCTGAAAATAAGAGTAAATTATCTGCTTTAAACACACAATGATGGTGTTATCATGTTACTGGTATAGTTACTTACCTCTGGACATGTTGTTATATCACAGACTCGTCCACATTTCACTGAACCCCTCAGACATTTACAGAGGGTGCAATTTTGTTCACGCCATGTTTCGTTGCTCTAAAAGGTACAAAACTGTGTGAGACTGGATAAAAAAGCCAGCTGTCCATCATCTCGTAGGAGCCCTAGCCCTAGTGATTAGTAGACCTTATCGCTTCATTCTCATGAGCAATAATCCCCTCTTTCTCGAGGCTAATTACCTAAAAAAATAGCTTTTAGCCTGTATAGCTGATTTTAACTGAGCACACCGAAAATTCGTAGCCACCCCCCCCCCCCCCCCCCCCCAAATCAAATGTTCCGTCCCTAACAGTAACTGATAAGAACTAACCTTTCTTATGACATCACTGCGAATACAATGACATTGTTCCGACGGAACACAAGCCGTGCCATTGTGATAAGTACCAACACGACACTGACATCCGGGAACGCATTTGTTTAGGTCACAATGCATGCTGGGACTAGGACACGTGATATTACACGAGCACTTGGAGTATACCATGTTTACTGGACAAGCTGGAATGAACAAATTGTGGAAAACAGTTAGTTATCCCAATCAGTATTTCTAGATACTTGTAGCGGTTTTAGTATGACAGGGAAGAATACGGTACTAAGGCTTACACACAGAACGAACGAATTTTTAACCGTAAATTTTTTTGCCAGTACATCCAGCTGATCTGAAATAGTGACGAAGAAATGACGTCACTGCAAAACTGAGGTGTCATGAAGCCTGTGAAAATTGACTTATAAAAGTTTATATGTGAGAATTCTAGACTTTCAGGCTAAAGTTTTGATATTTTACGTACATTTATGATGATAGTCATCATTGAATGGGATAATAAAATATAGAAATAACCGTCTCCCGAGTCTTGATGGCACCTCAGTTTTGCAAATTTTTTCGATTCTGATTGGCTAACTTTTTTTCTCAGATCAGCTGGATACTCTTTACACAGAACTAGGTCCCAAATTTGAACGACTATAGGCATTTGAAAATTAGTCCGGATAGCACAGTTCCGTGTAAACGGAAAGCCTAAGGCTGGCCTTACAAGGTACCGGACGAATTTTTAACCGTTCAAAATGTTGTACCTTTAGGCGTTCCGTTAAAATGGAACTGTGGTTAAGAAAATTCGCCCGTTACCATGTAAACCAGCCTTAACATTTAAATGGTTTCCAATGGTTTTCGTGTTTTCCATCCAATCACAAGACGACACGTATATGTAGTTAGTCTCGTTTACTTACTTTTCTTTTTCTGGCAATAGCAACACTGTCCTGGTATATCTATGAGTTCACTATCCTTTAGAACAAGAAAAAGCATTCAATTTGATCATAAAGCAAAAAGAGGTATCTTTGCATGGTATTTAGCGGCATGTGACTTTCGTTGAATCAACATTTGATACACTATTTCAACAAGATTTTTTTCTGTTTCTCATTTTTCTGATAGCAAAACATGGCCACGTCTTTAGTAACGTCAGCTCTCTTTCAAAAGCCGTTATCGTTGGGAAGTCTGGAATGGAAACCTTAGACCCGAGTAAGACAAGTTAGGTAGCGTTTCTTCAATTAGGTGCTCGATTTTCATTCTGTTTCATATTTTTTGATAAACGAGAGCTAAGGTAATGATATAGACCCCTTCCACGTGACGTCAGCAGCTCAATTTGGAGGATAAAACAAAAGAATTTCAATCTCATGAGAATTGCAACCTATTGTTTTGTCCTCCAAATTGAGCTGCATTCCGACGTGCTGCAATTAAGGGGTCTATAAAAATACAGTGGATCCTTTACCTCAGGGCAGCTGTCAATGTTACAGCTCTCTACACACTGCAGTCTGTCCTGCATGCATAAACACGTTGAACAAGTACCATTATTGAACGAATCACCAGTCTGAAAGAAAGAAAAGATCGATACAATATACCTGTGAACAAGTTAGCACAAAGTCAATGACTTGCCCTGTCTTGCGCGTTCTCAATCAATAAAGCTGTGGCGCCAATCTTTCCCGATCTCACCAAGGATCGCCTGGCTACTACGCAGGCTAATAAAGCTGTAACTTACCTTATAAAAGCGCCCATCATAGACACAAGGACACTCTTGGGTTGGGATGACGCAACGGTTATTGAACGATACATAACCATCTGGACACTGGCAGCCAGGCCGACAATTCCGTGCCCCACAAGGGGTAGTGTTGGTATTGTTTCTTGTAGCCAAGTCGTCGCATGTTGGTGTACAGGAACAGTTGCTCCATATGCAAGGAGGTTCTGGTGTTGCTAAATATAAAAAATATATATACCTTGAGGACTTTCAATCCGATCACTCCTGTACAACTTATTTTCTCCCCGAGTCACTCATCACTTACTCGATCTCTACGCGCTAAATCACTAACGTATCCATCCATTTATCTATCCATATTCCATCAACCCATCCATCGACCACTCCTAAATCACGAAATCCCTCATTCCACCATCGATCCCATCTCCCCCTCTATCCATCCGTCCACCCATTGATTCCTCCCTCCCTTCCTCCCTTCCTCCCTCCCTTCCTCCCTTCCTTCATTCGCATTTGAAAATAATAACCGACTTTACCACTTGTAGATACAGCAGGATGTGTTGTTGGTGTTGTGGCATTTGTCGAGGTAGTAGTCACGTTAGGCTGCGTGACAGGCTGTTCAGTGCCAGTAACTGGAGTAGATACAGCAGGATGTGTTGTTGGTGTTGCGGCATTTGTCGAGGTAGTAGTCACGTTAGGCTGCGTGACAGGCTGTTCAGTGCCAGTAACTGGAGTAGATACAGCAGGATGTGTTGTTGGTGTTGTGGCATTTGTCGAGGTAGTAGTCACGTTAGGCTGCGTGACAGGCTGTTCAGTGCCAGTAACTGGAGTAGATACAGCAGGATGTGTTGTTGGTGTTGTGGCATTTGTCGAGGTAGTAGTCACGTTAGGCTGCGTGACAGGCTGTTCAGTGCCAGTAACTGGAGTAGATACAGCAGGATGTGTTGTTGGTGTTGTGGCATTTGTCGAGGTAGTAGTCACGTTAGGCTGCGTGACAGGCTGTTCAGTGCCAGTAACAGGAATGGAACCTGTAGTGACTTGTTCTGTCAAGTTCGGTTTCGTGACATTCTTCTGCACGCCTTGAGTAGTTGGAATAACTTGTTCTGTAACGCTATTGGTTACACTGGGAGGTGTAGTTGTCGTGACGCTTGTAGTCACGCCAGGTACTGTCACGGGTCTGGTTGGCTGTTCTGTCTTTTCTTTGGTACTAATGATCGTAGTGGGTGTGGCTTTTGATGTCATGGGTGTGGTTACTTCAAAAAGTAAAAATGTCATTAATAAAGAGCTTGATAATATAATCATATATATTCTAGTCTATGAAGTAGTTTGCGTACGTACTTGATTCGTTGAATTGCTAAATGCTGCACTTGGCGCTTTAGAAATCAAAATCCAACACGAGATGTTTACGGTGCTTAGGGGTGTAATTTTCTTTCTTATGTATAGGGTTTGGTTTGTGTGAGAAAGGCATGTAGGGGACTTTGTGCTCTATTGCTTCATCACCGCTGCCTTCAGTTGGCGAATTGTGAAATGAATGAAAAACTGAATGGGACGTGATCAACTCAGCTGGCCATGATTCTCAGTGTCATCCAAGGTCACTCAAGTATCTTTTACAGCCTTTAGTTGTATCCATCCGTAATGACTAGATGAATATCTTACCTGGTTTGATGGGGAAACACTTGCAGCATCTCTGGGGGTGATTAATATGTACAGCGCGATAACCCTAAACAAACAGACAACAACGACATAAATAATCATTCGCAAAGGACAAATAAATAAATCTAATACAGCAGTCGGAATTCTAACTGCAAGAGGATGGAAAAAACAACGTACAGAAGAGTATACACTGAATCAAAATATGGAGACCAATTTGAATAACTATTGTTCTTAACGCACGAGGCGTAGCCTCTTACTTACCACAGCTCTCGACCAATCAGTGTTCAATCAGTTCAACAAAAATGATACTAAAGAGAATGACTTATGGTTTGAAAAACATTACAACTATGTACAAGAAAGAGATATATTTAGAAATCATTCGGAAGAAAAAAGGAAAGGCTAACCTCAGGACAAGTGACGTCACACACTTTAAAACACCGCACTGAAACATCTCCAATTGTCCTGGGAGTCCGTACACAACGACATTCCTCGCAACGATCTTCACTGAACCCGATGACCTTCGTATTGACCTGAAGCCGAACCATTGATATATTAGTATATATATGGCCCGGTTCAAACTTCGATTACTAACCCTGAGGTAAGTATGTATCAGGCATGGGTAGTATACGGTGGATACCATACTACACAGTTACCTACCCTGTAGGAAGCCCCGTTATGACTACACTGAGGTAAGCATGGATCAGGCATGGGTAGTATACAGTGGATACCATACTACACAGTTACCTACCCTGTAGGAAGCCCCGTTATGACTACACTGAGGTAAGCATGGATCAGGCATGGGTAGTATACAGTGGATACCATACTACACAGTTACCTACCCTGTAGGAAGCCCCGTTATGACTACACTGAGGTAAGCATGGATCAGGCATGGGTAGTATACAGTGGATACCATACTACACAGTTACCTACCCTGTAGGAAGCCCCGTTATGACTACACTGAGGTAAGCATGGATCAGGCATGGGTAGTATACAGTGGATACCATACTACACAGTTACCTACCCTGTAGGAAGCCCCGTTATGACTACACTGAGGTAAGCATGGATCAGGCATGGGTAGTATACAGTGGATACCATACTACACAGTTACCTACCCTGTAGGAGGCCCCGTTATGACTACACTGAGGTAAGCATGGATCAGGCATGGGTAGTATACAGTGGATACCATACTACACAGTTACATACCCTGTAGGAAGCCCCGTTATGACTACACTGAGGTAAGCATGGATCAGGCATGGGTAGTATACAGTGGATACTATACTACACAGTTACCTACCCTGTAGGAAGCCCCGTTATGACTACACTGAGGTAAGCAGGGATCAGGCATGGGTAGTATACAGTGACTTCCATACTACACAGTTACCTACCCTGTAGGAAGCCCCGTTATGACTACACATAGGTAAGCATGGATCAGGCATGGGTAGTATACAGTGACTGCCATTGCTGTATTTTTCTCTTGGACAAATGCACTCTTCTACAGGACATGTTGACTTCTGACATTTAACCTTTCTATCACACATCACACGACAGGAGCATTCAGGAGGACAATCTGACATAGAAATTACACCAAAAGCATTAGTACCACCAAAAATAGCCCTGATTCCATAGTCGTTTTCGAGCCAACCTTTATTGAGAAAAGGTTTGGTTTCTTTTGGGTTTCTTTCTTTAAAAAATGGATTCGCTATTGGATTTTGAATTGAAGATTTTTTTGAATTTTTTGAATTTTTTTTCTTAAAAAAAATAGATTCGCTATTGGATTTTGAATTGAAGAGCCGCAATAGACCTCATCGGCTTGGGTGTAATGTTGTCCCATTTCAGACCACGTGTCATTCTCTTGAGAATAAGATTCTTTGTTTGAGTTGTATCCATATTCATGTATCATCTCATGCGCAACCGTTAAACGATGAAATGATACTCTGGGGAATGACACGTGGTCTGAAATGGGACAACATTACACCCAAGCCGATGAGGTCTATTGACTCAAATCTAACTATATGTACGCCATTTTGAATATTATTAAACTTGATGCAAGATTTTTATGTCAGTAAATGTTTAGCCAAAACAAGATTCTATGACTATTTTAAGAGCCACAGTAAAAAAATGCTTGTGTTTGGAAGTTTACATCGTTTTGTTATTGCTGACTTACATTTAGGGACAGTTGGTCCCGTTGTGTGGACTGTGGGCAACTTCGGCCATTTTACTGTGGTGACAGGTTTTGCACTTGTTATTTGTTCTGTGGAGCTAGTAGTGGTTGTCTCTGTGACAGTTATTGGCTTTTTTGTAGTTGGTATTCCAGTTGTCGTTATCGTTGGTTTCTCAGTGGTTTGTGGTGGTGGAATCTTTGTTGTTGTCTTTGTGACAGTTGTTGGCTTTTTTGTAGTTGGTATTCCAGCTGTCGTTGTCGTTGGTTTCTCAGTGGTTTGTGGTGGTGGAATCTTTGTTGTTGTCTTTGTGACAGTTGTTGGCTTTTTTGTAGTTGGTATTCCAGCTGTCGTTGTCGTTGGTTTCTCAGTGGTTTGTGGTGGTGGAATCTTTGTTGTTGTCTTTGTGACAGTTGTTGGCTTTTTTGTAGTTGGTATTCCAGCTGTCGTTGTCGTTGGTTTCTCAGTGGTTTGTGGTGGTGAAATCTTTGTTGTTGTCTTTGTGACAGTCGTTGATGGTATTTTAGTTATTTTTATCGTTGTTTTTTCAGTAGTTTGTGGAAGTGGAATGTTAGTTGTGGGCTGTTCAGTTGTTGGTATTTTAGTCGTCGTTTTTGTTTCAGTGGGTTGTGGTTTTGGAATCTTTGTTGTTGTCTGTGAGAAATGTGTTGGTATTTTAGTTGTTGTTTCAGTGATTTGTGTCTTAGGAATCTTTGTTGTTGTACTTGCAGTTGTCGTTGTTGAATTGGTAACCATGGTTTCAGTTGTTGGGCATCCTTCTTCATCTTCACCATCAGGACAATCAACAAACACGTCGCAAACATGTTCCTTTTTAATACATTTCCCGCTCTTTTCACACCGCCATTCTGTGTCGTTCTTACAAGGACATCCTTCCTCGTCCTCTCCCCAGGGGCAGTCCTTGTAAAAATCACAGCGGTAACTCTGTGGTATGCATGCGCCGTCCTTGCATGTAAACCCTGGACATGAGTTGTTTGGTGTAGTCACATGGGTTGGACAGTTTTGATTTTCATCTTCGCCTTCGCTGCAGTCTGAAACTCCATCGCAGAGAAACCTACACAGGTAGATTATGAATCATATATTAGTCTTGGTTTACCCAGACAATCAAATTTCACCGACAATAAAATCCAGTAAGAAAGAAAGATACTCACTTATAAGGTATACATAATCCATTGCCACAAGTGAATTCCGCACACGTAACGTTATGACAAGAGAGCTCGTCGGATCTGTCGCCACAATCGTCATCACCATCACAGACAAAGTTACGATCGATACACTTTCCATTGCCACACTGGAACTGTTTGGAGGTACAGGTGATGTTACAACGCTCATCAGACCACTCCCCACAGTCATTATCATTGTCACATACCCAGCGATATGGAATACACTTACCATTGTCACACCTGATCATGAACAAGCAACAAGCACAGTTACTCATTTTCTTGCCAGCAGAAGAAGATGGGAATTCAAACCTTGTTTCTCAGACAAATTTTGGGGAAAATGGGTTCCTTTCATGATACATATTCGCCCCAGTCAAAAAAGTGCGTTACCATAAAACTCAAGAGCTTTCATAATACGATCTATGCAATTAGTTGTTATGGCTTCAATGACTCTCTTGTTCGCGTAGGCCGAATACAAACGTTGAACTTCACATGAGACGAACCTAATCCAAAAGACCACGTTATTATCCATTATTTTCAATGCGTACGGCTCATGTGAAGGTCGACGTTTGACCTGAGCCTTATTTACCTGAACTCTGGGCAGTATCTCGTAGTCGGTACTAAGGTAGTTGGTGAAGGTGTTGCAATGTTACAACCATAAAGTTCAATACGCAAACAAGCAAGGCGTTTCCATCGTATGGCATTTATCCTAACGTACTGAGCATTGATTGGTTCAGGAAATTTGTTAATCACCGCGGTCTGACGATCAGTGTTGCCATCAAATACCTAATAACAAAACATTTAGCTAACTCAGGACATGAGATATCCAGGATAAAATTTTAGTGATGAAAGTTCACGGTACCCAGCCTTAAGTTGAAGAGATATCCGGGGTTCGAGATCACGGGACTCAGTTAGTATCATTGTATAGAATCCTTTCACGTGACGTCAAAGCATCTCAATTTTAAGGACAAACCAAAAGAATTTCAATCTCCTGAGACTTGGAACTTGTTGTTTTGTCCTCCAAATTGACCTGCATTGCGACGTGCTGCAAGGGGACTTACCATTTCTTTGTTATTTATCTTGATCTTTAACCAGTTTATCCCATTAGTACTGTACAGGACTCGATACTGTTTTACCCAGTCATCCAGCACAGGATTCCCCTGGGTCGCTACCTTGGTCACTTTATATACAGAACCCAAGTCTACTTGTAAATAAGGATCAGAGTCACTTGTTTGATGACTACACCAGCTTCCGCTTCCATTACCGATGATATGTCTATTGTTGAGACGTCCAAGAGAGGGCTTGTAGTAGAATGACTTTGAAGATGAGGCAGAGAAGAAGACTGGAATCTTGTTATTTGCAATACCTACTTAGAAAGAGAATTTGTAAATATGTATTTTTCTATTTTCAGTTTGTTTGTTTTCAGTTGTTCGTACTGTCTGCGTTTTTTTTTTTTTTACATGCTGAGATGCTTGCTTGTTTCCGTCGACAACAGACATGATATATGGCGGATAACCCGGGCACTGATCTATTTCTCATCAATTAAGTTTTTGTCAAATATTTGTTGAAAATGAGTCAACATGAAGTAGAAATCACGATGTGTGTGTATTTTTTGGCTTTTCTATTATCACCTACTAGTTCCTACAACAATACTTACCGAGGGGATCAGCACAGGCTGCCATTGTGCAGTTCCTCTCGTCTTCTCCATCTAAACAGTCCTTTTCCCCATCACACACCCAATGCTTGGAAATACAAGTCCCGTTCTTGCACCGTGTGAAAGATTCCTGACAAGCTGGTACTGGCGTTGTCTTGGTAACATTACGCCTGACACACTTTGGACAACATTCTCCTTCCACTGTAACAACATCGAAGAGATCATACGGACATGAGCCAATCGAAGGACATGATTTTCTATGACAGAGGACTGTATTATTCCAGCAAACACATAGTTCACATCCACTTATCCATGTTGAGCGAGGTTCATAAAAGCTGCCATTGTAAGAACAGATACAGTCACCTGGCCTCGTGCAGTGGGTACCATTGAATACACTTCCATCGGGACACCGACAGCCAGGGATACAATGGAGAGGTTTATGTGATGTGCAAGATTGATTGATATACTGACATGTCATGTCGCATACTGGTTGACAGTTGGTGCGTATCTTGTTACCTTGACATGTAATTTGAGAAGTTGGTGATTCTGTAGTCGTTGTTGACGATGGAGTCTTCGTTGTCGAGGAGTAGTTAGCAGGTATTGTAGTTGTTACTACAGTTGTGTTTGGTATCTTTTCGGTGGCAGGTGTGGTTGGACAACTAATCTCATCAGATCCATCATCACAATCAAAATTGCCATCGCAAACCCATTGCTTGGGTAAACATTCGCAGCCTCTTGCACATTGAAAGTTACTTGTAGCACACGGTGTACAAGTCATAGCTGCTGTAGGATGTTTTGTGGTTTGTGTTGTTGTAACATTTTGCTCTGTGATTGTCACCAAACCTTGGGCCGAAGTAGTAGTGGTTAAGGTAGCATTTGGAGTTGTAGTTGGTGCTTTGGTAGTAGTAGTTTTATTTGTAGCAGGCGTGGTTACCATTGTAGTTTTATTTGTAGCAGGCGTAGTGGTTACTACAAGGGTTTCGTTTGTTGAAGGCGTGGTTACCATTGTAGTTTTATTTGTACCAGGCGTGGTTACCATTGTAGTTTCGTTTGTTGCAGGCGTGGTTACCATTGTAGTTTCGTTTGTTGAAGGCGTGGTTACCATTGTAGTTTTATTTGTACCAGGCGTGGTTACCATTGTAGTTTTATTTGTACCAGGCGTGGTTACCATTGTAGTTTCGTTTATTGCAGGCGTGGTTACCATTGTAGTTTCGTTTGTTGCAGGCGTGGTTACTACAAGGGTTTCGTTTGTTGAAGGGGTGGTTACCATTGTAGTTTCATTTGTAGCAGGCATGGTTACCAGGGTTGTCTTGTTCGTAGGAGGCGTGATTACCATAGTTCTGTTCGTAGCAGGGGTGGTTACAACAATGGATTTGTTTGTAGATGGCGTGGTCACCATTACAGTTTCATTTGTACCAGGCGTGGTTACTACAATAGGGATCGTAGTTTCGTTTATTGCAGGCGTGGTTACTATAAGGGTTTCGTTTGTTGAAGGCGTGGTTACCAGGGTTGTCTTGTTCGTAGGAGGCGTGTTTCCCACTGTAGTCTCATTGGTAGTTGGGGTTGTTAACAGTGTAGTTTCATTTTTGACCGGTGTCGCTATTGTAGTATTAAATACAGCTGCCGTAGTTCCCTCAACAGTTTCATTTACGCCAGAGCTTAAAGTAGTGATTCTTGTAGGTTCTTGTGTCGCATTGGTAGTGGCTTGTGTAGTCATTCCAGTAGTGGTATTCATTAAGGTACTTATGGTAGTCTGGTTTATCTGTGTAGGTTTGACTTGTCCTCCATTCCCGGGTGTACTTTCTGTTACAGTACCAACATATATACCCTTGGTGGTTTGTAATGGTGCTCCTGTTGTTTGGATCGTCGTGTTAGTCGTTGCAATAGTCGTTGTCGATTCTGTGACCAGCGGTGTAGTTGTCTGCTCTGTTGTTATGGAAACAGGCTTCGTAGAAGGTAAAGTCGGTACATATCCGGTTGTTGCCTTGGTGACCTTGGTGGTCGGTAAGGTAATCGTTGTTGATGATATCGTTGTTGTTGTTGTTGTCGTTGTTGTCATTGTTGTCGGAGCACATGTTGGCCCACTACAAGATACTAGACAGCCCCTCTCGCATTTGCTGTCAAAAATAAAGAACTTCGCTCAGAAACTCGAAATAAATCAAAGAAAGAAAATATTCACTGACTTTTAAAAGAACGATTTGAATTACAATTAAATTCCAAGGAAATTCTCTTTACCATTTTTGGCAGTTCTTGATCACAATTGATCCTGGTTTATGGACAGTGCCATCCAGTTCACAAGGACAGTCACGTGTTTTCGCACACTTCCCATTAAGCATTACGGTTCCATTTGGGCATGCGCAGCCCTCGATACACCTGACAGGACACGTGACTTGGGATGAAGAACAGGAAGAAGAGCACGTCTCGGGACAGGCAGAGACACAAGCTTGGTATTTCGAAACAGCATTTTCTTCTTGAGGACACTGGATTGCTACAATAAACAAATGTACGCACTAAATTACTTGGTGTAAAGGATTTTTCTTGGAGAAGATTTCGTATAACGGCGAAAAACGCAGTGCATCGCTCATTGTCATCGGTTCAATGGTTGTCGTCAATTTGACCGTTTCACAGTCATGCGATATGTGAAATCTGTTCCAACTTCCTTTGCCCATGCCAAGTGGTGCTACCTTATAGCCCATTTTCAATATTCTGGTTGAGTGATCACGAACAAAGCAATTCAAGATGAGGCTCCGGGAAAACAATGTGAAGTAATCCTAATATAATCTTTGACTTGCCCGGAGTCTCGTCTTGAACTGCTTTGTTCGTGATCACTCAGCCAGAATATCGAACGTTCACATTTATATAGGGCAATACAGTAGACTCTCTAGAACAATTTGTGCTGCTCTCGCCAGACGTACTAGTGACATTTTCTCTTCCCATTTTCACTGATAGAAATTAAATATGACGATTTGAGTTCACTTACGACACAGTTGTTGAGTTCTCCAGGTTATTGAAACACCATGACTGCTACACGCATGTGCATAAGCTGCGATCGCTGTACACAAACACTCGCAGTCACCACCGCTGTCACAAGCGCAAGTGTCGTATAGGCATGCGTCATACCATGGGTCTGGATCAACCTTTAAAACATAACAAAATTCACAAAAACCTATTAAGATGTTATCAAAATAGATAGAGGGACAACTGAAGATTTGTGTATCTGTCTGTACAAAGTCTTTTAGGAACTGTTACGGCGGGGTTTTTTTCCTCAAAAATATTTGATAAGACTAACCAGACTATGGCAAGGTTGAAAGACATTCCTTCTGATGATGTTACACATCTTATGTGCCCAAGGAATTCGATTCTTGTTGCGTTCACAAGGATTAACGACGGACAAGGCGTCCGAGCAGGATGGTTCCACCTTCCAGCTGTCCCCAAACACGTCTGAACGCGCTTCTGGAAGCATTTGCGGCGTCATGAAGTCATCAGAACGATCGCCATTAAAGTTGCCACACAAACCACAGGTTTTACCTTAAACAAGTCAGACTATAGGATATTAATTTTAAGAACAAAATATTTGTCTTTTTAAGACCGTAAGAATTAGCTAATCAGAAATTTTGCAGTGTTGATCGCAAGTGCACGGCACAGATCTCGAGTATCAACTTTTTTTAAATATAAGTATAGACTCTTTGCAGCACGTCGCAATGGCAGAGGCGGATCCAGGAATCAAAGAAAGGGTGGGCTGGAAAACTTCGTCCTGACAGGAAACCTTCAAAACCGTATGCAAATTTATTATTTTGCTAAGTTTAAAGAAAAAACATCTCTTAAAAGGGGCGCGGCCCCTAAATAAGCCCCTGAATACAGCTCAATTTGAAAGACAAAACAAAAAAATTCTGCTTTGGCGTCACGTGAAAGGGGTCCATTCTAGTTTGTAAATAGACAGTTGTACATCGGCTTACCTCGAAATTCCGGATCGAGTGTTGCATACATTCTTGTCCCTCGGTCCCACAACACAGTTAAACCAATCTTCGTTTCAATCATAGTAAAAAAGTGGACTTCTCGTATAGCATACCATGTAGTATAGACCGTTCCTCCTGGCAACTGCGCTACCTTTGGCTTGCTCGCCCTTTCTAACTGGATAACAGTGTCTCCAAGGGTAATGGTGATTTTCTTGGTACATGTGACGCCTGAGGATCCACAGGGGACATTAAGGACCTGTATTCTGAAGGTGCCGTTAAGTCCATCACAAAAATCTGAAGCAAAAATGTACTCACAAGCCCCTGAAAACCTAAATCTCTTGCCATCAAATGTGATGTAGTTGGGGTCTCCATATGTTGTACACGTCCCTGGACAGAAGTGTCGTGAACATGACCACTGTGAGCCACGGCACGTGCTGAAGATAAATAACCACGGAAAAAATAAGCACTCACTACAGCCGTCGCCAACTAACATATAAAGGTCAAAAAAACACTGTGGAACTAAGTTAATGGTGGACGTGAATCAAAAGCATGAAAAACGAATACAGTGATTCCGTACAGTGTGTTGGACCTCCATGCATAAATGCCTTGTTGGTCGTATGTGACTAAGAATTTTAATTAAAACGGCTGTAAATAAGACCAAACCATTGGCTCAGAGCAGATTTTATAGAAATGGAGTCTAACAATGCCGTACCGTGACCGGGCAGGGCATTGGTACGGCTTAGCAAGATTACTAGGACCCTACCAATGCCGTACCGTGACAGTGTATCGGGCATTAGCACGGCTTAGCACGGTTACTGGGACCCTACCAATGCCGTACCGTGACAGTGTATTGGGCATTAGCAAGGTTTAGCACGGTAACTGGGACCCTACCAATGCCGTACCGTGACCGTGTATCGGGCATTTTCAGAAATAAAGTCTACTCTTCTGGATATTGAGAGATCATACCATTTGTTACAGTCTATCTGTATCGATTGTCCAGGTCGGTATTTCTGGCCACCATGATGACATAGACATTCTGAGGAGCTAATACACCGCTGACCGTTGAATACCTGACCTTGTGGGCACATGCATCCATGGCGACACTTGGTATCGAGGCAAGGTAGGTGAAAATTATTGCAGGTTCTTTGGCATTGGGCACCACAGGTAACCCACACCTGACCAGGGGGACAAACTAAAAAATACACAAAAATAAATTGTTATCGCTAAACAAATCAACACAGCAAAGTACAAACAGAATATATGACAGATTCATCTAATCAATAATTCTCACCTTCACAGGTCACGTTAGCGCATCGAAACTGACCGTCACGACAATGGCTATCAATCAAATAAAGACACATAGCAGTTAGAAATCATGATCAGAATATTGCTTTGGACGTAAGACTCGTACTAATAACAAGGTCCAGCACCACGTGTAAGATAATTAACACGAATAACATTCAAACTCTCCGTCGTCCAAGGATCTAGGCACTCAACAAAATTAGGGTTTATCCTGTTTCATTTGATACAAGATATCGTTTAGCGATCATACAGTAGACTTCGTATGACTGTGAAAATCTCACGGCACGAACGCGTTCGCGACAAAAAGGTCAACCAGTAAGAAACCTAGAAAAAATCACGATCGTGGCAAGTTACGCTTTCTTTATCCAATCAAAAGCACAGAACACGACGCGGTCATGGCAAGGTCACGGTACTAATGGCGCCAGACCAATCTCATTGCGCAAGGAAAACAACAGCCAATCAAAATTATAGAAAACATCATGCACTGTCGGTCGCGGCAAGGCGCGCATACGACACTGAACTTTTCACAGTCGTACGAAATCAGCTATAATATTTTACTTTAACGCAACGTACTCACAATTCACTTTTACGATTCACCATCCCCCCCCCCCCCCTCCCCCGGCCCAGTTCATTCGATTTTACTCTAAAGCACGTGACTCACCATTCACTGCACTTTGTTGGTTTTAGGACGGTCCCTGGAGCAAAGCTGCGGCTTTCATAATAACAGGGACATAATCGGTAGGGTACGCACTGATGCTGGTCATTTAGTGCCATACCAGCAGGACAGTTGCAGCCTTCTATACACTCATTCTCACCACAAGAAACAGCCATCGACAGCTCGCGGCAAGTTCGGTTACACATAAGACCACATACTTGGTATACCTGTCCGTTATGGCTGCACCCAGTGCCTACAAAATGTAAGAATAAACATTAACGGTAAAGAATAAAAGAATAATCAATGCATGCTAACATGCACCGTCTGAAATGTAAAGGAGGCACATTATTAACCTCACTCACGACTGTAAACTGCGTGGCAGCAATTGGATGCGCCGTAATATTGCAGTCTGTAAAGTCCTTCAAACTATAGAGAAGTTTTCGTATAGAGGCTTTGCACCATCACGTGATGGCAGCCATGACAGGAGGCAGGAACAATTGAATTTGGTCTAACTTGATTTACATGAGAAAGAATTCAGTTTCTCGGGGGAAAAAGACTATTGTCGTGCCTACTGTCGTGGCTGCCATCAAGTGATAGTACAAAGCCTCTATAACTGTGAAAAGTTCGTGTCACAAACGCGGTCGTGACACGTCATGGCACTGTCGCAAAACCAGTCACATTGTGCGAGAATTTACTCTCATTTTTCTACTAACTCAAAAATAAATGGAAATCAGTCATAAAATAAGCGAGTATTTGGTTATTTTTTTTTATTCATTACTTACTACATTCGGGTAAAACTTTAGAGTTGATCCAGTTTATCACGACTCCTTTCATGGCGCAGTCGTGAACGTAATGCGCTACAGCCTGACACAGACAGTCTGAACCAGCTTGGCAGCCACAGACATCGAATCGACAGCGATCGATGTAACCATCTAACGGATCAAGGATGTGATGGCAAGTAGTGAATGGAAACTGGGAAAAAGAACAGCAAGATAATAGTTCCATCGCATGGAGAGCATTTGCTGAATGGAAATGGGAAAACGTGTTTGCGCATGGGTTTTACCTGCAGTAGTTTATTGCACGTCTTATCCGCATAACCCTTGCGTTGCACTTGTACATCACAGGTATCAGTGTTTGCGCGTGGGTCTTACCTGCAGTAGTTTATTGCACATCTTATCTGCGTAACCCTTACGTTGCACTTGTACATCACAGTTATGTTGTACAGCTCTAGTATCAGTGTTTGCGCATGGGTCTTACCTGCAGTAATTTATTGCACATCTTATCGGCATAACCCTTGCACTATCATCCATCCATGTACCATCACATCACAGGTATGTTTTACAGCTCTACTATCAGTGTTTGCGCGTGGGTCTTACCTGCAGTAGTTTATTGCACATCTTATCCGCGTAACCCTTGCGTTGCACTTGTACATCACAGGTATGTTGTACAGCTCTAGTGTCATTGCACGAATCATCTACTTTCCAAGAATTCCCAAACGACACCACATCAGCCTCCAAGACATTCTCGTTTGTTAGCAAGTCATCATTTTGGTTACTGTTAAAAGTACCGCAGAGTCCGAAAGTTTTTGAACGAAAGGTTGGTTGGACGGTAAGGTACACACGGGAAGTGCCACGCCTTTCAACTGTTAAACCTATGGTAGCGTCTAGCCTGGTGACGACAGACGAGGGACGCCTGACAATGAAACCTGAAGAATAGAAAATCAGATACTCTAGGAAATGACAAACATGCATGTGGTCTGAAATGGGAAAACAGTGCGCCGAAGCTAAGGAGATCTGAAACTCTCCCAATAGACCTTTTTTCGCTTAAGCGTAACGTTTTCCCATTTCAGACCACGTGCTATTTCCTAGAGTATCATTTCTTTGTTTAACAGTTGCGCATGAGAAGACACGTGAATATGGATACAACTCAAACAAAGAATCTTATCCTTAACACGTGGTCTGAATGAGAAAAACATTACACACAAGCAAAAAAGGTCTATTTACCCTGCTTGGCAGAGGTATCCTGCACGAGAAGGAAAGGGAATCTCTGTCAAACAGGATATTCCAAATAAAAGAACTATAGCCAACCTGACCTCAAAGATGTAATGCCTGTTTGAATTGACCCCTAACCTCATGACGTTTCATACCTAAACTATACCACAATCCTTTTTCAAAATCTCTTTTCATGTTCGAATATTAAAACTCCTTTGAGAATAGCAGGACAATAGTTAAAACTAGCACAACAAATAATGCTACCTAAAGGGATTCTGGAAGTGCATATCTAAAACGTCGTCATGCTTGAGGCCTTTCATAGCCTGTAGCAAGAGATGCCTGTAGTAAATAACAAAGAGAGGTATTTACCTGGGCCAACACGTGGATATTGTGTTACATTTGTACCATTTATTGCCACTGCGCCTCCTGTTTCCATAGTAACCACAGTGCCATTCAGATAAACCACGATTTTCTTGGTACACGGTATGGAACCACCAGATCTGCACGTGTTATCTGTCACAACCGTAAACGAGTTGTCGCTAAAGTCTTTTGCGAGTATGTATCTACACTTGCCCGATAGTGAGTACGTCAGGCCGTCAAATGTCCGGTAGTGCGTTTCCCCGGTAGATGCGCATGTTCCTATGATGACACCGTTAATAAGTTAGTATATTTCTTTTGTTTACTATATATCGTTTGCCCATCGATTGATGTGCGCTTTTTTTATGGGTGAATTACCTTTGTCAAAGCATAACACATACATATAATAATGAAAAAGAAATCACAAAGTTATCTTCAAAATATTTTGGGAGAAAGTACGTAGCGTAATGTTGATAATATGTTCATCAAATATAATGAATAATAAACCATACAAGTACTGCATTAGTTTTTGAAGAAACAGCAATTATACCTGGACAGTAGTTGTTCGTGCAGTTCCATCGTCCATTTTTGCAAATGCTAAAATAGCAAGACGAAAAGAAATGTATATATTTTTTGGAAAAAAATGACTTCTTAAAAATAATGTAATATGAAGATATTTTATAATTGTAAACGAGTATAATGTAAAGTAACGTACTAACCATTGATTGCAGTCGCGTTGAATGACCGTTCCGGATTCAAAGCGTTTCTTGTGATGTTCACAGGGACATCCCGATTTATTTATACATCTGTTCCCATCCAACAGCATCCCATCAGGACACGTGCAGCCATCGATGCAGTGTTGTGGACACACATAGCTGCGCTTCCTCAGTTGACATGTTTGAGGGCAGGTTGAATCACATTCGGTATGGACGAAACCTGAAGGACAGCTCACAGCTGTAAAAGTATGAAAAAATCAGTTCTTCATTAAAAGAAGTTTAATTTAGGAAGAAATTTTGTTCACTACAGTTGCGCACCATAATAGGAGATGGATTTGATATTCTTCATGTCCGCACCTAATTCATAGCGAGAAGGATCTGATGTTTACAAATGCATGCACACCTAAATTAGTCATATGGATGCGATGGCTAAAAATGTGCACTTAAAGTATGGAGAAGAATGTGATGGTTACACTTACGCACCTAATTTAGGGAGACGGTTCAGATGTCTTAATATGCGCACTTAATTTAGGGCGAAAAAAATGGGATGGTTACAATGCGCACCTAATCTAGGGAGTTGGGTCACATGTGTAAAAATGCACACTTAATTTAGGGAGAAAATGTTACAGTGCGCACTTGATTAAGTATAAAGGTAACTCGCTTAAGACACTTAACTCGTATGATCTGAGAATTAAGCATCGAATTATGCTATTTAGAAACCCACTTACGGCATAATCGTTGTGTCCTCCATTGTAAAGGAACATCGTTCCTGGAGCAGGCCCTGGAGTATTGTGTTAAAGCATCACACAGACAGTCAGTCATGTTGTTTAACACACATCTACATGCCTCTTGTTCACACATATCGATGTATGGCGTTGGGTCCACTGTAGCGTGACATCCACCAAAAATCATAGGATCTTGGAGCAGCTTGCATTTCTCTTGGGTCTACGATACAACATAGATATATTGAATGCTCATTGCATTGTCATTAGAGTTCTGTTAGTTAATGAGGGACCACGCTGAATCTTGCCAGAGTCTTCCAGTATACGTTTTAGTGGGCTTAGGTGCGGTTGACCAAGTTAATGGCGGTCCCGTCCCTAATCAACTAAAGACGTTAAAAGAGGACCACGAATTTATCAGTTGAATTACTGTCAAGTGTTATCTCATCTTTAAACAAATTTGATTTTTTTAAGCGCTGGCCAAACACCCGACAAGTTCCGGGCATCATATTGCACCAACCTAGCTATGTAACCTACGACAGACAAACAAGCTCAACTGTCGTTTTCATTTTTTTGCGCTTTTAGCTTTACACATTTGCTAGTAGTTGAAATGAGAAACTCTGAAAGAGGACGAAGAATAGCAATGTAATTACAGAAAAGAAGTCATGGGTTGAAACCTTATTCTACAAGCATGTTAAATATCATTAGGCAAGTGAACGCAGATCATGTTATCCTAAGGTGCATTCGCCCAGCTTTCATTTTTGAACGAGGTGGATGCATGAGTAGGCTTACGATAGCCCTTAAGACTAATTATACTGCACCTTATTGACATGCGCACCAATCACTCCTTGACAAGGTAGTTTTGTTTCCACTTCTCGTGTATACGGACAGCTGTCTTTCACTCTTGTCATGCGCCAACTATTCCCAAACTGAGCTACAGAACTCGTCTGCTGACCGTTTAAAGTTACAAAATCATCATCTGGTAGACCGTTGTAGTTCCCACACAGACCACACGTGGTGTTCATGTTCTTGGACGTTAAATGAATATAGATACTATCCTGCCCATCCCAGAGCACCGTCAGTCCACTGAAACCATGGACCAAGACGTATTTGGAAACTCTTTCGATGATGACATTGTTGACTATGTGGGGTAGGGTGACGTTCGTTTTGTCCACCTGTACTTTTTGTCCCTCAAGATGAACCTTAGAATCAAACGAATCAAAATTTTAAAATTTCTCCAAACTTTGTAAAACTTTAGGTATATGCCTAAGGATAAGCGTCCAGTGTGTCAGTTCAAAAGCACAGAACGACCAAAGGCGCAGCGCAGCCAGGGAAGACATGGTTACGTGTCTTTCGTATGCAACTCCTTTGCAGAATGGTTGAGTATGTGTGCATGATATCTGCATTAGCGCTACTATGTTACAAAGCATACATACTATAGCCTATCGTACCTTGATATTCGAGCCACCAAGATAAAGGTTAACAGACCTCTTACATCCAGTATGACTAAGACAATATGGGTCATGATACACGTGAACTGAG
Organism: Anthopleura xanthogrammica; assembly: GCA_964019055.1. Classification (NCBI taxonomy): domain Eukaryota; kingdom Metazoa; phylum Cnidaria; class Anthozoa; order Actiniaria; family Actiniidae; genus Anthopleura; species Anthopleura xanthogrammica. The sequence continues at coordinate 17,307,551 of OZ025206.1, forward strand.
AACATATCATCCCGACAGTCATGAACAAGCTTGTAGGTACACCGACCAGGAAAATAGAAATACCGTCCGTCAAAGGTACGGTAATGGGAGCGCCATGTATAACACAGGTTAGGCTCGTTCAATATGGAGGATATTGCTGTAGATGCAAAAGTACAGAGTATTAATCATCATCATCATCATCATCATCATCATCATCATCATCATCATCATCATCATCATCATCATCATCATCATCATCATCATCATCATCATCATCATCATCATCATCATCATCATCATCATCATCATCATCATCTGAGGGTGCACACTACCTCCTCCACTCCTTCATCGATACTCTAGGCTATTAGAATTAGAGAAGAGTTGAAGCAAGTGCGCGAAGTGACTGGGGATCAAACTTCTCGGCCCACGTACTAAGTCTACTAAGGGCGCGGAATTACGAACAATAAGATCGTGAAACTTGTCGCGCAACTTGTTGCGTTGCAAGTTACTGAGCGAATGTTGCTCGTATTACCTCCCTGCGCGCAACAAAATTTTCAATGTTGTAGAGAGTAGAAAGAGCTTCTACTTGTGCAACAAAGTCGTGCAACAAATTTTTATTGTAAACACTATTTTTGCATAGTAATACGAGCAACATTCACTCTGCAACTTGCAACGCAACGATAATGCGCAACATGTTGCACGATTGTTGCTCGTATTCCCGCGCCCTTAGTAGACTTAGTACGTTGGCCGATAAGATGGATCCCCAGTGACACTGTACATTTTTTAGAGTACCTACCACTTTTTGATGAAACTGTGAATGGTTTTGATGGAGCTTTGATCAGCGCTTCAAAACAAAAGCAAAAATAATCGTGTCAACTTATTACATTCAAAAGTGTGGACTTTATTATTACTCCTTGCCCTCTCACTACCCCTTCACATCACCCGAGACAGAACGAGCTACTTTACACTTTCCGTTGCCGTCTTCTTTACCACACACATTGAGTTTGGATATAATTTGCTCATCCTAGCTACTAAATACTACGCGGTTAGTTTATCCAGGACACGGACACGGAATAGAACTAACAACATCCTCCGATTCACAGCGCGCAAGATTACTACTGAGCCAAGCAAAACGCTAGGGCAAGGTCCGATATGGTACATCAGTAATCACAGCAAAACTAATCTATCGTTGACTAAACCCACTTACCGTATTGACAAAAAGGACCGTCGTAATTGGCTGGACAAGAACAGACGTTATTAGCAACACAGCTTCCACCATTCATACAAGGAGGGTTACAGCTCACTAAAAAAGGAAACAAAGTATTGATTATTCTCTAGAGAATAACATTCTTTGTTTGAGTTGCATCTATATTTACTTGTCTTCTCATGTGTGACCGTCAAGCAAAGAATTGATACTCTAGGGAATGACATGGGGTGTGTCCAACCCAAAAAGATCTATAACCACCAGAGATGTATTTACCATTTTTTCTACTGGAGTTAGCGATAGATAAGGTAGGTGACATGCAATCCATTCCACCACATGCAGCAGGACAGCATTTCTTGTTCGTAAGGCAGTCATCGTCTCGTGTGCAGTTACTTGTACAGCCGGTTCCTGATGTGTGGGTTGGTGGTACTGGGCATCGCCCTGGTTTAGGTTGACTTAGCTGTCTCCTTTCATTAGTATCATATGAATCCACCCCTAGGAATACATTGTATATTTAACAGTCAATTTCAACAATAAAACCAGTATAGACCCCTTGCACGTGATATCAAAGCAGCTCAATTTGGAGGACAAAACAAAAAATTCAATCTCCTAAGAATTGGGACCTTTTGTTTTGTTCTCCAAATTGAGCTGCATTCCGGCCCGACGTACTGAAAGAGTGTATAGAGTACATTTCCATTTCAAACTCCCGATACACTAGCCTCCTTTGCAGACGTTCTTAGGGTCGTCACGTCGTCACGCAACGTTTCTCTCCCCACTAACGTCTGCTTACTTGAGCAGAACATTCCTTTCCAAGAATTGACCAATCAGCATGAACCTTCCAAAATCGAGAAGGTTCGTGCTGATTGGTCGTTGGATGACTTTGACCGCAATACTTTTGCGGGAACCATACGATAACGTATCTGATTTCAAACTTCGGTCTTTGTTGACTTATTTATCATGGTTATCTCTTTCTCTAGTCAGTATTAAATAGAGATCCTACAATTTTATTTGAGAAAATAAGCGATATATTGAAGTAAGCGCTCGTAACACAAATCTGACAAATAATCAAGTTGTTTGGCGGATATGAAGTGTAAAGAGCACTGAAGGTTTTGCAAACGCATTCGTCTTCATTGGTGCTAAGGTCACCCTAAGGTCACCCACATAAGAATAAATCTAAGAACAATCCGTCTTGTTTGTCCGTAAAAATCTCAGCACAAAACCAAATATCAAGAAGATATGTGTAGAGAAGGACTTTTACAGGCTCCGACGACGAAGAAGTAACTTCTGAAATTTAGTTTATTACACGGTGTTCAAGCTATTTACATGTATTTATGTCAGTGCCATCATTTCTGCTTTATACAAAACCAGTTCGCTTTAATTGGCTTTTGCACAACTTGATGATAGACTATGAACAACATCGATCTAGTCACCGCAGAATTTTCTATCGACGTTTTTAATTGGGTCATCGAAAACAATTGGTCGATTTCGATTGGCTCATGATCACAATGGGAAAGGAATGTTCTGCTCAAGTAAGCAGACGTTAGTGGGGAGAGAAGTATTGCGTGACGACCCTAAGAGCGTCTGCGTAGGAGGCTACCGATACACGTGCTGTGACCGTTACAGCACCATGTTCGAGCATTTTCATTGGCTGAGCAGAAGTCTCGCTCACTGCCGAATGGTTCAAAAGATGGCTCACCGTCACGGTGCCTAATACCATGCCATGTCATTTCACAGTCAAGCAAAAACGTATCTACCCTACAATGGGCTGAGAATCATGTCACAAATACTGAAGTTAGTGAGTTAGGATAGAGTTTAGAGGACCAGATTGGAAAAGTAACCAATATTTTCTCTTTGACATCCTCAATAGATTTTGGTATGAGTGTGAAAAGTCACGTACGGTTCACGGCACGGTACGGCGCAGCGCGGACTCGGCACCGAAAATCGAATGTTTCCATACACGGCACGGCACTGACACGGTCACGGCAAAGCGCGTTCCGTGCTGTAAGTTTTTCAGTCATAAGAAAGCTGCTCTAAATGAAGTTACGGTTGTTGCATGTTGAAGGTTTTAACTTACGTTCTGAACACAGTTTTCCTTTCCATCCACTGCAACATTTCTTCACTATGCGGAAAGCTGTCTCCGTTATACGACGTTTGGCAGGCTCGTGAACAAACCTTGGGGTTCAAAGCAGAAAGATGAGGAATGGTTTGATAAGTCACGCTAATCATCACAATCAATCACGATCATTACGATGAGTCATGATTATCGCGTGACATCAGCCAATCACCGATCATCATGCCAAGTCACGTACAGTCCTCACGCTCGGCCACGGTCGTCACGCAACCAGACAGAAATTTTTGTATGAGTGGGAAACATACGGCACTGATATACAGTGCGTACACGGCACGACATGCCGTAACATTTAAATGGCTTCAAATTGTCTTCTAGTATAATTCATCCAATCACAACGCGTAGTTATGGCTACAGTGCACAGTGCGGCTATACGAATTTGCCGCATCGTTTCCCATTCACATGAAAACCGCTCTAAGTCACAATGATCTACTTGTCACTATTACTCCAAGCTGTAATGTTATATAAAACATCTAAACAGCCTCAGCATTAGCAATATGATAAAAGTACATTAACAAATCAATGTCAGATAAGCGACTTCGCTCTTGGGGGTAATGTTTGTTCAAATATATTTAAATAAAAATGTTAGTAATGTTACCAGTGGCTGTGTATTTAGTTGATGTCTATAAACAGGACAAATATAGATCAGTGGCTCAAGTCATGTAATATTTGCCCAAACATTAGTTAACATCAAAAGCTTTTTACAATACAAACTCTCAGACATGGTCAATATGAAGTCAAAGGTTTCAAAAACAAAATCAAATGATCGTATCTTCTCATTTTACTTTCGTATCTGCCACGTGACGTCACAGGTCCGCCATGTTTTTTTACCATCCAAGACAGTACCCGTCATGTCTTGTTATTTTATTCTCTTGGGGATATATTTTTCGTTCTCGGTATTCCTTCCTCACTATATTTCCTTGTCTTTTCTTTTTTCTTCAGTTCTTTTTTTTTCTTATTAAAAGTTTTTTTTGTCTTCATTAGTTGTCATCCACATTGGTTTCACTTCATTTTCTTTTCTAGTTTTCATTTCCACCATGTTTCCAGTATGTTTACCTGTATCTTGTACACTTTCCAAGTCGCTTGGGTCCTCCATGTGTCAGACATGGTACTTGAAAAGCCTTTAACACGCGTCTAAAGTATGGTTTTTCCCGCCATCGTCGGTACGGTCGACGAAACGAACACAGGTGATCATGATTGTGTTTGTTCTCTGGCGGTGACGCTTTTGCCAGGGACTCCAGATCGTCAAGTCTAAAAGCAAACAATTTCACCAAACGCAATTAAACTTTCATTAAAAGCCCATTACAGAACACAAGATTACTGCTCAAAATACGGAAACCGTCACGGCACGCGGTTTGCCGGTCAGTCCGCGAGTTTTCCGTAGTCATAAGAAAACTTCTTGATAAATGAGTGGTGTAGCCAGGAGGGGACATTCTAGCCTTCTCCTACGCCTTTCCTTTGGTTTTCCTGCGTCGATTTCTTACAAACTTTGAATTTTAAATTTTTGCAAAAATTTTTTTTCAAATCTCGAAGAAATCAGGATCGATCGAGACTTGAACTTTTCCTGGCCACGCCCCTTTGAGTCTTTGTACGGACATGACATGATATTGTGGTATAAGTCGTGCCATACTTCATGATTTTACTTTATGCAGTTGACTATTGACAAATGTATTTACTCTTGATCAGGAACTTTCATGGGAACGTGCCAGGAGAACTCTCAAAATCGCATACTACGTGTGGACGGGATCAGCGTTTTTTTTCGAAAAGCTAATTATTTTTTCCGCGTATTTTTGTGCTTGCGTCGACAACACGACGCTAGGATATCGTCTTTGGTAGTAAAAATGATTTTTTTTTCAAGACGCAAAATTTTGAGAAAAAAATTAACTGCCAAATAAAAATTACTTTCTCCGCCTCGTGGACAAGGGTACAAGAAAATAAAAACATCTGAAAATGCAACCATATAAACGAAGCCCTGAATATACGATGGGTCAGGTAACAGCAAAGGATGAGTTATATGTGCTAGAATGGCAAGAAATTGAAGTTAACGTTGAGTCAAAAAAAGATTAAACTTAACGCTATTAAAGAATAAATCTTTCTTTAAGGCTTATTAATTGTGGACAGTTCAATGTTTAGGATTAGCGTCATGAAACTAATATTTATAGGAAAACAATACCATTCCATAAAATACATTAAAGCACTTGAGCTTTTAAACAGCTGAGACGAAGAGTGTGCCGCTTCCATTAACCAACATCAGTAAACACTTGTTTTAACGTTTCAGACTTATTTGGAGAGCAAGGTAAAGAAACAGGAGAAGTGCTGACTTCAGTAGTTAAATATCTGTGATAAAAGGCGGAAGGGATGGCAAAAGAGATACCGCACAATCGCAAATTTGTTCTATTTTTACGCGTGATTTCGTAATTCTCCGAATTCACTATTGCTATACGCCATCGCTATCGATGTGTTTTCTGTAAATAATTTTTCCAATCCATTTTTCTCCAAAAATGTCTGGTCGTGTAAAGGCATACATTTCTTTTCTTTTAGCTGGTTTTGTCGAAAGGACAAATAAGTTGGTTTTTACAACAAAACATAAAAGAATCAGGAAGTAAAAAATATAAATAGTGTACAAGAATCAGACAACATATAAATCAGTGTACTAAAGTACAGAAAATATGGACCCACATAACGTGTACTTACAGGGAAAGTTCATCAAGGTCTAGCGATTGGATTGGACCTGTCACTAGAACGATACAACCCAACAAGCCAAGCAACATCCTCAGAGCCTTCATTTATGTGAATTTGTTGTAGTATTCGTGATTGTTTTTGAGGTATTTTTCTTTTTCTCAGAGACACAAACGGCTGGTGCCTATAATAGCTGTTGTTAACAGTGGCCGAGAGTTTCGCGTGCACCTTAGGTTGTGTCAGCTCAGCAGAGACGTAATTAAGTGTATAAGAGAAGCTAGAAATTTGATCACTTGAGAGTCTGCATTTTAGTGGAATTATCTTTGTTCGTAATCAGACAAATCGCTTTAGTCGTTAGCGGAAAGTGTGGCAGGGTCTTTATGGTGGAGAGATGTACGGCCTTTATTAGCCAATGAGAAGACACTTAAACTGATACTGAGAAATTGAAGTGACAAGTTGATAATTTATTAAATTGAAAACCAAGCAGAGATCATAGATCGTTAACTGGAAGCAGATATGGCCTTGGACCATGTTCCTTTTGGTCCGCATGCACAGAAAAACTGAGTCTATTCCACAGGCAACCCACATATCACAACCTTCAGTTCTAATAACGTTTTGTTGACTCAAATTACTCAGGCGCATAATGGCAAAAGATTTGGTAAAAAAAAAAAAAATGAGAAGACAACTAGTTTCTTGATAATGAAGACGTAGGTTTTATATTTTGGAATGTCTTCGAGAATTTAAGCCGTTTTTTAAAGGAATCCGCAAAATTATAACCAGCTAAGTACATATATATACCTTCACTATTTCTTGGTCACTGTAGCTACTTTAACCAGTGATCTGCTTTGAAACCACTTTGAAAATAAAAGAAAAAATATCCCAAATTTCCACTTCCGTTTTTTAATCCCATGCAATTATATAATTGGGTCTGTAACAGATTATTGCTTCTGAAATATGGCCTCCATTTCCAAAACTAAACAAGCAGAAGACCCATAACATTTCTTTAAAACCCCACCCATTTTCATAAATTGTTACGAACAGAAAGATTACTAGTGAATTAGTAAATGTGCACAGTTTCAAAGTAAGAAAGTAAGTGTTTGTAGAGATACAAGCAATTAAAAGTTAAAAACATGAAATCGAAGCTGGCTTTCTCACACAAATCCTTGCAATTTCAAAACACTTTAACTTTTTAGGTATTTATGCTAGAGCAATGAAATATTGCTCAAATGCTGGCTATGATGACTTCAGCAATGCAATGGAAAGACATGTTCCTTTTTAACATCTTTTTGCACAAGGTCTATTGAGCGCAACTTTTAAGTTGTAAAAGTACCATGCCTTTTATTTTCAGTGAAAAACTAGTATTATAGTAAATGGAAATATTTATCAACTTCACCAAACACATTTCACCAAAGATTTATTATTTTTATTGTTTTCCAATAAACACCTAGAAATAAAACTGCCAGTTTCACAAAGTAACTGCAGATTCAATGATCACAAAATTCTCACTTTTCAACCATAAGGTTTTCAAACTTCAGCATACAAAGAAAGTGTACGAAAAATAGTATGACATTCACATGTATGCACAAGTGTTTAGCTGGCTTCTTCAGCAAGCCTTTCAGCTTTTGCGACAGCCTCCTCGATGTCTCCTACCATGTAGAAAGCAACCTCGGGAAGATGGTCCATTTCACCTAAAGGATGATAGACAAAAATTAAATTAACAATTTGGAAAGTAAAATATTTTACATAAAAGTTAATATTACATCACAAATTGTATGACAAAAGAAGATTTTTCAGCACCTACCTCTTAAGATTTTGTTAAAGCCAGAAATTGTTTCCTAAAAAAAGAAAATCAATTTGTTAGTTTAACATACTAAACCAACACTCTAGTCAATAAAAATCCAATGTAAAATATGCGAATACTTAGTCCAAACCAGGTCAAGATAGATAATAAAATCTCACAAGGATTCACAAAGTTATTTCATACCTTTAGGGGTACAAGCTTTCCTTTATGTCCAGTGAATACCTCTGCTGTTACAAAAGGTTGTGAAAGGAATTTTTGGATCTTACGGGCACGGCTGACTGTGAGTTTGTCATCCTCAGACAATTCATCCATACCCAAGATGGCAATAATATCTTGTAGAGACTTGTAGTCCTGAAATGTGATATATACTCATGTTAGTAAGCTTATGAAACTATGAATTTCATATTTCAAAAATGAGGCGTTAAGTATAATTGACCAGTCATAATGTCCAGTCACTCGCTTGGAGTCCTTTTGATCTCCAAACCATTACAAGAACCTGAATGAACAAAAGGAAAAGTGTTTGTCATTTACCTGGAGAATCTTCTGTACACCTCGTGCAGTTTCGTAGTGTTCACTTCCTACAATATTTGGGTCCATGATACGAGAAATGGAATCTAGAGGATCCACAGCAGGATAAATACCCAACTCGGCAATACCACGTGACAAGACAGTAGTGGCATCCAAGTGAGCAAAAGTGGTGGCTGGTGCAGGATCAGTCAAGTCATCAGCTGGTACATAGATAGCCTGAAAGAATAGAAATACTTACTCACTAAATGCTTGGAATTACACCATGCAGCATAATATATGAAATCCAATTTAAATATCCAAATTGTACACAAACCAAAATTATTCTTAGTGCTATGCAAAATGTTCATGCACAAAAATGTAAGAACACTACTCCCTGTTATTGATGACAATGACACTAAAGATGATTACGCTTGGAAAGGATATTGAACATACCTGTACTGAGGTGATGGATCCCTTCTTTGTGGTGGTAATTCTTTCTTGCATAGTACCCATGTCAGTGGCAAGAGTAGGTTGGTATCCTACAGCAGATGGAATACGACCAAGCAAAGCAGATACCTAAATAACAAGCCATGGATTAATCACAAACCTCTTTTCTGTAAACCCAATAAACTTTAAATTTGCTAAGTATGTTTGACAAACCTCTGAGCCAGCCTGGGTGAAACGGAAAATGTTGTCAATAAACAACAACACATCTTGACCTTCTGCATCACGGAAATATTCTGCAACTGTCAATCCTGAAAGAGCTACTCTGGCACGAGCACCTGGGGGCTCATTCATCTGTCCATACACAAGTGCAACCTAGAACGACAAAACTGCTATGTCAATATTTTTCAACACAATTTAATTTCGGAACAAAATCTCAAAAGATAGAAGGAAAAAGCAAAATAATGTGAAAGTACCTTAGAGCTCTTGTCTTTGAGGTTGATGACACCTGACATGATCATCTCATGATACAAGTCATTGCCTTCGCGAGTTCTTTCACCAACACCAGCAAACACTGAATAACCACCATGAGCCTTGGCAACATTGTTGATCAGCTCCATAATAAGTACAGTCTTTCCTACACCAGCACCTCCAAACAATCCTAAGGAAGGAAATAACAAATCAGACTAAAAGTCAAGCATTTATTACAGGTATTATCATATTTGCTGTTTCAATCAAAACTGTTGTGGAGTTTTACATACCGATCTTTCCTCCCTTTACATAAGGTGCAAGAAGGTCTACAACTTTGATTCCAGTTTCAAGAATCTCCTGTTCTGTACCCATATCTACAAAGCTTGGAGCTTCAGCATGAATGGCAGCTCTCCTACAAAATAAATGTTGAAAAATGTTTAGAATATAGTTTTTACTTGATAAACTGCTGTGGCACTCTCTAAAATTTTAGTGTTTCACAGGGGTTTCAATAGAAGGCAGTTACCGGCGGTCAATCGCTGGGTACTTAACTTTATACCACCAGCTACATTATGAATCAGTCTCAATAAATAAGAAGTAAAATTAGTGGAAACAGACGCCTACATTTAAATCCCATCCATCTACTTCAAATATTATTGAAACCCCTGTTTCAATTGTGGAGCCTATTTGGGGGTGGCACTTAAATGAGGGCTGTGCTCAAACGTGTAAAATAATATGGTATGTAAAATAAAAATATTTTAAAGCCCACAATCCTATATTCTGATTAGCTGAAAAGGCAGGGCTCAAAAGTCATTTTGTTACATTCATTAAGCCAAAGTTTAAAAGAAAAATCGTCTAGAGTAAAGTAGGAGTAGAATTGATGTATGGAATTTACTTACTTGTCAGTTGGAATGGGACCTCTCTCGTCGATAGGTTCACCAATAACATTAATAATTCTTCCTAAGGTTTCAGGTCCTACTGGAATTGTAATTGGTCCACCACTATCCATGCATTTGTTACCACGCACAAGACCTTCTGTACCATCCATAGCAATAGTACGTACAGTCTTTTCACCTAAAACATCATCACTAAGTAAGCTACATAGATTCAACTATATTCAAAAACAGCTCATTTATTAGGCTTCCAAGGGACATAATATCCTACACTTAGTAAATGAAAAAAAAAAACAGTACTAAAATACTAAAAATATGTACCAATTATACAAGTTTAAAGGTAATTGATAAAGGTTTACTATGGTAGTGGAAAGCATAATTGATTATTTATCTTGAATTTGTTTCGAGTGAATAGATAAGGGGGTGTGTGAAGTTACTTAAAAGTAAGATATTGTTGGAAAAAAAACTACCACAAAAATTTTCTGTCATATTCTAAATAGGGATATGTTATATACTTTCAAATCAAAATCTGAAAAGCATTGATGGCTGTCTGCTTTCTGATTGGCTGGAATTTCACACTATGGTAAGGAAGTTCATGGTAAAGTCTGAAAACTTCATTTTATAGAAAAAGATGGATCTAAAATAGGTTTTTTTGGTCTAAATGATCTCCTTTGACTTAACAAATATTATTAATGTATTATTATGAATTCATAAACCATTAGTAATACCACTTTGTCTACTGAAAGATAAATATGTACATTTTGTATTTCAGTATCTTTGAAGAAGTGGGAAACTTACAGAACTTATTATTATCATTTCATTTTTTTTTAAACATTTTGTACTTTTTTTCATATTTTTACACCAGATAAGCCTTGTCCTTACCAAGATGTTGAGCTACTTCAAGAATCAACCGGGGGCTCCTGTTTTCAACTTCTAAAGCATTGAGAATGGGTGGGAGACCATCTTCAAACTGTACATCTACAACAGCACCAATTACAGCTACAACTTTTCCGACTGCACCAGGTTGGGCTGCAGCGGGAGTTGATGCTTTTGGACTTGCTTGGGCGGCCGCGGCTGCCGAAACTGGTTTATTAGTTGAGACATATCGCCGGTTACCTAAGCCATGAAAAACCCAGTTAAAAACAAGATTTCACGAGTATAATATCCCCAACACCAAGACAATACAATTCAAAGGTATAAAGGAAGGTAAAATGTACATAAATATTAAAATTTAAGCACACTATTGGCAAAAATGAGGACGTACAAATGTGCACACATGTGACCCGGCATCCAACGTGTCCAACTCCTTCAACTGAAATATCACCCAAATTCATGTAATTCAAGCAAAGAAATTGCTCAAAAATTTCACTTACATAATTGGTAAGCTGCCGGGAGTGTTATACGTTGACTTTGTCTCAAGAATCGTGTAACTTGTCCAGGTTTTAGGCCAGTCCTGGTTACACTCCGTAGTCCTTGCAGAAACATGGCGGCCAAGGAGAATGAAGTGAGCGGCTTCCCGACTCTTTTAGACATGTGATTCCCGATTGTTCCCGAGTAACATACGAATGTCTCCGAAACCAAAACCGAAGATCAAAAAAGCCCTCGGGGAAGCACTCGGTTTCTTCCGTATTCGCTTCGCTGATTGGCTTATCAATCGAACCAATAAACGTTAGATATAGATTCCACACGCACACGTCAGTTTGGTGCTGCTCTAAAAAAAATGTTTTTATTCGTAGATTTTCCCTGTATATTTGAAACAGTTGAAAGGGAAAGTTTAACCAAGGGATCGCCATAGGAAAGAGAGGTTCGTATTTGTTGTCTGTGTTCTCAAAAAGCACTTTTACTAGTAATGCTGTAGTGCTCTGCTGTAGAAATTCTTCATTCAACGTGCTCACGTGAAAATTTGCTGACTTCAGTTTGGTTTCTCTGCATCTGGTTCGGGCCCCATAATTTGTAGGTTTCCATAAGTGTCACGTAATAACAACACAAAAGAGCTTCAGGGGATTTCCATCTAGAGTAAGTAATACTCTAGTGATTCTTGCTATTTTAGACGGGTGTTTTGATTGCCACTTTGGTAGGAAACGATTTAAAAGGTGCATAACGCATCGAAATGTTTTTATTATGGATCATATGTACATGCTGTATTCATTTATTCGTTTATAATTTCATGTATTTCTATTCTTACGCATTTTCTAGCTCTTTTTTTGTTTTGAATTTGTTATTCTAATAGTCTGGGCCATTTGGAACGGCCAATGTTATTTTAGTACGTAAGTTTTTGGGTAGATAGTGTGCGTTTGTTTTGGTTAAATGCAAGTAAATCATATTTAATTTCACAACAGATCTAATCAAGAAGCCTCTTAACAACTTGGTTTTGCCCATTATTAGATGCTGGACTTCGTAGACTGTAATATAGAAGCGTAATTTCTCATTTAACTTGAGATTTGCACCACATGCAGTGCAAAGTCTGACCCTTCTTCTCAAAGAGGTGCAGCCATGCCGAGAAGCCAATTCAGTGCACCAAGCTGGCTTGTCCCCGAATTCTCAAGTGCGTGTACTATACCTCTGCAGAATCAAAACACCAGTCACCAGGGAAGGCTTGAATATAAATGACAACTTCTTAAATCAAAGCATCATCTCTATTAATACTAGCTTATGGCTGAGAAATGTTTTCTTCTTTGGAGCACGTCTTATGTTGTACACGTACGTGTGGATAAACAAGACCAACAGTTGTTTATTGTCATCTTGCGTAACTTACGATCATCTCGATATTAGCCTGCTTCAATGCTGATGTATCTTGAAAAACAGATCACAATTATGAGAATGAAATTATATCAGCGTTATATTTTTCTCTGCTTGTTCATGGTATTTTTTATTTGGACGATACTCAACCTTATGACGCTATTTTTCTCCGGCGACATCAAGTCTAAAGACTCAAATGATAACGATGATGTTGGGGATTCCGACAATGATCAAGATGTTAACGAGTTGGGAATTGTTCGGAATAACGAGGATTTAATATTAAGAGAGAATGGATATGCGAAACATGCGTTCAATCTCTTGATCAGTAAACGACTTGGATTCCACCGTCAAATCAAGGACACTAGGCATAAACTGTAAGTCTTATATAAATATTACATTGATTATTGGATTCAAAACAAGTTTTTTTTATAAGAGGGACAATACAAAAAAATTTAATAGAGGAAATTAACTGCACACGTTTGATAGGATTTGAGCAGCACTCCATCCTGTTGACCAAAGGTCATTACTTATTGTGCGCATATTAAGTATACAACAGGGAACATAAATAATTCACAGCTATTCATTGTTACTGCATTTATAATTAATCCAATAGACTCCTTGCACGTGACGACAAAGCAGCTCAATATGGAGGGCAAAACAAAAGAATTTCAATCTCCTGAGAATTTGAAACCTTTTGTTTTGTCCTCCAAATGAGCTGCTTTGACGTCATGTGCAAGATGGTATTTTTGTTATTGGAATTATAAAACAAATACCTTCGCACTTAAAAAAGGAAAATACCAGCACTCTCCTCTTCACAAGTTACCTAGCTATGCCCCTGATGAATAGGAGATGCATGGGATGAATTGTCCACTTTGAACTTCTTATCTACTGGGAGATAATTTCATTTATATTTAATTTATTGAAATTATTCAATTTTATATGTTATCTTATAATTTCTTATTCCTTGCAGGTGTCAATCAAAAACGTATTCACCAGATCTTCCATTCGCAAGCATTATTATTTGCTTCCACAATGAAGCCTGGACTGTTCTGCTTAGGACATTACATAGTGTATTAGACAGAACACCAGAACACCTACATGAAATAATTTTAGTCGACGATTTTAGTGATATTCCATACTTGAAGCATGAGCTTGACAACTATATTTCAAAATACCCAAAAATTCGAATTATTAGAACAGAAAAAAGAGAGGGACTCATACGTGGAAGAATGATTGGAGCAGATGCATCTCTAGGTCAAGTTTTAGTATTTTTAGATAGTCACTGTGAAGTAAACGTCAACTGGTTGCCACCACTGCTGGAGAGTATCAAGGTAGATCCTCATACTGTTGTTTGTCCAGTTATTGATACTATTAGTGCCGATACATTTGAATATAAAGCATCACCAGCAGTTAGAGGAGCATTTAACTGGGGTCTTCATTTTTCTTGGGAACCACTGGCACCAGAGTCATTAAAAAGCCCTGAAGACCATGTAAAGCCTATAAGGTAAGAGCACAAAAGTTATAAAAATTTCCTTAAAGCAAATTAGATGTGACAGTGTGTTATGTTATGTTATGTAACCATTATTTACACAGGGTGGCCCATTCAGCTAAGAGCTGGTATCCAGAGGGGCCCTGTATCATATAGATATATACAAATAATATAATATATACTATGTGTACAAAGAAAACTATAAACTATATATAAAGCTACAAACACATAGTACAAGATTGCGAGCAATCTTGCAGGGAATCCATGTTGAAAGCCATATCGCATGACAGGATTTGTTGCACTCAATGTTGCTGAAGTAGAAAATGATGCTACTTCGACGTATAGTGACATATGACTCAATAGCTATTGCACGTGCAGCAATAAATTGTGATTATGTGAGCAAATTTATTGGACTACAGCAACCTTGCACAGTGATGTTCAGTGGAAGTTATTGTAGCAGGAAGGAAAAATGGATAAAGTCCTGTTGTAGTGACATATGACTCAACAGCTATTGCATGTGCAGCAATAAATTGTGATTATGTGAGCAAATTTATTGGACTACAGCAACCTTGCACAGTGATATGTTGAGTGGAAGTTATTACAATGTGTGAAGTAATTGTGCAGTCTGGCATGGAATATCTGCATGCTTTCCAAATGATTAGCTAAAGTACTATACATCTTTAGGTCTCCTACCATGGCTGGCGGTCTTTTTGCTATTGACAAAGAATATTTTCACTATCTTGGTGAATATGATCCAGGCATGGAAATCTGGGGAGCAGAAAATTTAGAAATTTCTTTTAGGGTAAGTTGCAGTTAAGTTACTTGTTATTGATTTCAAGAATTATATTCTTAAGGCTGATTTACATGGTACAACTTTTTCTTACAACTGTTGCATGCAATCTGCTTACACCACACTTCCAACACAATTGATTGTGTAAATCAAACCTACAACTTGCTACAACTTTCTTCTTGTTGTACACAACAGTTGTAGATTGCATGTGAAAGTTGTAAGCAAAAGTGGTACTGTGTAAATTGGCCTTTAGTATTTTTGATTCTACAGTACTTTAGTTAGAAAATCTTGCTCCTCAGAGAAAACAATGTTAGCAGGATGTCCATATATACTAATCAAGTGGTTCGCTCTACGTGCATTACCACTACATTCTATATTTTATTAACAACATACAACACCTAACTCACATGTTGATTTTTAGGGAGGGAGGAAAACTGGAGAACCTGGGGAAAAAACCCTTGTGGCAAGGGAGAGAAAAACACATCAAACAAACTTGACTCGTATATGATTCAGTCCACATTGGGACTCAAACCCGGACTACAGCAAGGAAATTAAACCACTGCTGCCCATGCTTATGCCACCTCTTAATTAAGAGTAATGGAAATAGAAGTGGTTGGATGGGTAGAATGACTGTAATTAAGCAGTATTTGACTTATACTACTTCAACTTTACCTTAATCCTGGTTGCCTTTCATTCTGATTTTCATTCAAAGATATGGATGTGTGGAGGAAAACTGGAAATAATTCCCTGTTCTCATGTTGGTCACATTTTTCGCCGCCGAAGGCCGTATGGTTCAGACTCAAAAGGGGACACAATGTCACAGAACTCCATGCGACTTGCTGAAGTGTGGCTAGACGAATACAAGAAGTATTTTTATGATATTCACCAATATTTAATAGGAAAGTCATTTGGTAACATAACAAGTAGAGTAAACCTAAGGAAAAGACTTAATTGCAAGTCGTTCAAGTGGTATTTAGAAAACATATACCCCGAGATGGCGTTACCCAATGAGAGATCTGGAAAGATAGCCCATCTTCCACAAAAAAGGAATCCAGTTACTATATGGAAAGGAAAGGTAAAATTTGACAAGAATGAAGAATAGAACAAGGGTGGATCCAGGAATTTGTTGAGAGGGGGGTCCAAACGTTGAGAGGGGGGTCCAAATGTATATACTTCATACCAAATTTACTTCAAGCCTGGCAAAACTAAATTTTAGGATAAAACAAACAATGGAACCTTACATGTAGGTATAACAGGGGTCTGGACCCCCTGATCCTCCCCTGGATCTGCCCTTGTAGAACTAGGATTTTTAAAGGGAGATGGGTGGTCTTGTGATTTGTAACTTTCCAAGTTAGATATGTTATTACTATAGATACTTAATTCAAAAATCTGTCTAAAACACTCTCTAAGACAACTTAACCAGAGTTAAGTTCAGGCTGCACGCAGGTTAACATTAGTGTGGATTGGTGCTTATGTAGAGGGTGGGGCTATCTGCATGCACTGAAGGAGCTGAGGGCTAGATTAAAGCACTGCCATGGCAATGAACACTCTTGTTAATTAGATGTAATGGTTTTTAGTTACAGTCAATGGTAAGACATGGATACTGTTTGGACAGTCCTGGCCAGTCAAGTGAGAAAAGAGCACAGGTGGTACTTCATAAGTGTGATCAAATTAATTCTAAGGTATGACTCTAACTATTATAGTATTACTGCTTTATTTTGAGCAAATCAGTTCAACGTATTAAGAAAAAACCATACTAGGAAGTAGCCAGTCAGCATGCATATTTTTCTAGGATTTGATCTGGAACTAGAACTTAAATGATATATGTATTTACTAAAAGTGTGTTATTCTGTTCTGTAGTATTGGTCGTTAAATGAAGACAAAGAGTTAAAACTTGATGGCTTGTTGTGTTTGGAGGCTTCCAATGTACAAGCTAAAAAAAGTATCAGGATTATGAAATGTCGTGGCCAGGGGGGAGATCAGGAATGGAAGTATATGAAGGTAATTGAAGGGCTTAATGCGAAAGTGGCCTAAGTGAAAATTTGTGACCATTTTTAAAATTTGCCTAAACCAAACAAAAATACCACCAACCAGCCTCTTTTGCCCAAAATATGAATGTTCCGGTTTTTTTCTCGTGATTATGGCCGAAAAAGCAGGAAAATTTCTCCCTAGTTACGCTTTATTAATTATTAATACTAGACAGTAAATGAAGTAAATGTAATCTCAGTTCATATACTGGCCCCTTGCTTATCACCACAGGGAACCCAACAAAGGCAGCGTGGGGTCAGGGTAGTTTAATTCCCAGATTTGATAATTGGGGTATGCCACGGAAAAGAGACAAATTTCATATAAAAATATAAACAAACAAATCCTTTTGCCCAGAATTGCCTCACTCTCATATCCACCTATAAAACTTTTGACAGTGATCAATCATACCAGCTGAGTTGATCGCCTTCCCCGAAAAGAATTATGGGTCACTACTTTTGGTTAGCATTTCTCGAGCATTTTCTGAGTATACGATGTAGACTTTTCTTGTTGATTGAAATATAATTCCACCATGAGTTCAACTAGCGCTTACGATTAATTCAAAGAAGGAAGAACTCGTATTTCATAAATTATCTTGGCAGAATAATGGGAAATGCTAGTCAAAATATGATGTTGAATCCTCAATTCTGATTGGTTGACCTTGAGTTTGTTCTCAAGGTCAACTCAGCTGGTATCTTGGAATCAAACTATTACAACTAAACAAATCTTCACTGTTTTTCTTTTACCCAACTTATAACAACAATAAACAAATTGATTTAGAATACCAGATATTTTTTCCTGTAAAAATGTTTAAGGCACCTATTTTTTCCATGAAAACAGTTTCCATGGCAATTCTTAATTAATAATTAATTCAATAATGATTGTTAATTAATTTATCTCTGTTCTATTTATTTTTAGAATAAAGATCGACTTTATCATACATCTACTGGTTTGTGCCTGACTCTTGGTAACAAATTTAATATCGAAATGGGAATTTGTGAAAAATATGAAAAAAAGCAAAAATGGCAATTTGTTTATTAAAGCAACATACAGACATATATAAACAATTCAAAATTCACTGAAAATCCATGTATCAATAATCATAAGAAAATGTTTTCAGAAAATTGATGTAAATTATAGTATACAAAATATATATACCTTTTTTTACTGCATAATTTTTCACCAATATATTTCCTAAGAATTTTGAAAAGAGTTTAAAAATATATAATTTGGCCAGCAGTATAATTTATGGTTCTGACTCCCCTTGTAGTTGTTTGTGGAACAATATTTTAATTCCACTGGGAAAACTTCTGCAATGGTGATCTTTGGTTAGCTATTGTCAGAGTCAGAACCATGAATGGCTAGCCTCTCTCATGCATACAAAACTTCTACATGTATAAGCCTGGCATGCATGCATGTATGAACAGATATGAACTCATGATCAAACAGGGTTATAAAACTATGACATCATATCATCCATATGGTCATGCTAAATCACACTAATCCACACAGAAAGTTTTTGATATTTATAACATACAAATATTATTACTTCTGTTCAAAAATTGCATATTTCTTCCACATCCACTTTTGCACACTGAATATATCTCTCCAAATTCAAATCAAATTTCACAAAGAAAAATTATTAAATTTTTATATACCTTCAAACTGAAATGTCTTTATTTTTGCTGTGTTCTTCAAATCTACAAATAAAAATGCAAAACTTCTGAATTTGCAGACTATATACTTTATTGATACCTTGGCCATGGGGTGAGAAAGTCAAGAAGTGATAATTATTAGTCCCTGAGATCAATCTGTCAGTTGCTAGGTTTTGTTGCTTGTTGTATGTTGCATGTTGCTTACCAAGGTCACATCGCAATGCGCAAAAGTATGACCACTTTTAATGTACGTATTTGCATACTTCTATGCACAGGCTTTTTGCTCCAAACAAGCTTTTACATGCCTTATTTGGTAAAAACAGACAGTTTTGCAACAATTGTGTCAGTTTAGCATACGAAAGCCTGTGCATAGAAGTATGCAAATTTATTAAATGTGGTCATACTTTTGCGCTGTAAAATGTATTTCACTCACATGAAAAAATGTCAGCACAGAAGGAAATATATGCTGGAAAAACCTGCAGACAAAGTTTGGGGAAAATACCATATAGCTGTAACTTTTTGCTGGGCCATATTTGAATTCACAGCACCCATACTGCATTTGGGCTTGGTATACAACATGCAACAAAACCTTCGCCAACTTTTACAGGTGTAGGTCTGGAATGCAAAGACTTTAGTTGGCCATGGAGCCCCCCTAAAAAGTTTGTGTGTCTGCAGTGTCTTACTGTAGATTTAAAAAGTTTAGTGGGTAGTATCAAAAAGTGGGGAGAGTATATAGTCCCTTCCTAGCACTATCTCCCTCTTTTCTGTCCCTGGACTAATGGTAGCATGCATGTGATGTCAAAGCAGCTCAGTTGGAGGACAAAACAAAAGAATTTCAATCTCCTAAACTGGAAACTATTGTTTTGTTCTGAAATTGAGCTGCATTCTGAAGTGCTACAATGTGTCTACATGCCCTTTCCTACCTCGATCCACTAGATTCACTTTGTGATATGAAGTCTTTCATGCACTTCTGCTACTACTATGTTGTTGGTCACCCTGTGTCTGTGTATAACAGTGCGCATCAAATGCATAGGTAACGAATTTTACCTGCTCTAATTCTTTTCTTTTTATGTTACCCTGGAAAAAAAGTCTGTTTACAAACAAACTGAAACTGTCCCTTTTGCTTTCTGTAAGAGTTGGTCACCCTGTGCCCAACTGAGCCCTCTGTCGCGTCAGTCAGCTGTGTATCCCCACTCGGCGTCCAACACGTTTGTTGTCTTTTTTTTCTGTTATTTTTTTGTCAACTTCTTTTTTCCTTTGTTTTCCTTCCTGAAGTATCCGCAAAGAAATGGAATCCTTTCATAAAAGGTACTTAAGAACGTGCCAGGAACATCAAGTATTCCCTCTAGAGTGCGTAATGAGCCAAGTTTCCAGAGAATACGGCGAAGGAAGCAGAACATTGGACTTATCTTCTTACAATCTGACTCCAGAAGATTGTCACGCTCTTGCTTCTTCTCTCACTCAAGACTTGTTCTTCAAAGAAATAAGCTTTGCAGATTGTTTGCTCAGTGAAGAGTCCTGCAAACTGGTTCTTCTAGGTCTTATGCAAAACAAATGTTTGACGAGTTTGAATTTGAAGGGGAATAATATTCGTAGTGGAGGAGCCGAGGTTTTAGGCCAGTTTCTAAAGAGAAATACAAGCGTTCACAGCCTTCAGTTGGAGTGGAATTCTCTTGGTTTGTGGGACAGTGGAATAGCAGCCATAGCAGAGGGTATTGCTCTAAATCAAGTGCTATTGATTCTTGATTTAAGGAATAATCAGATCACTCATGAAGGAGCTGCTCTTTTGGCGGCTGCCTTGAAGAGAAATAGGACGTTGAAAGGCATTGATCTGCGTTGGAATAATATCGGTATCCTGGGAGGAAGAGAGCTTCTTTCTGCATTCAAATATAACAAAACCCTCACGTGCATTGAACTAACAGGTTTGTCAGTTTGGTTACAGTACTTCGACTTTTGTACACGTACTTGTTATTGTTTTGCTATGAGGTGATATAAAAATACTAACAGCAAGTTCATTTGAGGCTGAATCTTTTTATAAACTATAGACCCCTTGCAGCAATTTGGAGGAAAAAACAATAGGTTCCAATTCTTAGGAAACTAAAATCCTTTTGTTTTTTCCTCCAAATTGGGTTGCTTTGACGTCACATTAAAGGGGTCTATGAGGTTGCATGTATGTGGAGGGCAGGGGGCCGGGTACAAGGGGAAATAGTAGTCAGTAGGTGCATAAAGAGATTGCTGGGGCTTGGTTATGGGGGGGGGGGGGGGGGGAGGTTGAATCCCATTTCTCCTGCTGTATTTTTCACACACTATATTTCTATAATGATGACACCACATCAGCACTTTGTTATCTTTATCATATTTTTAAGAAAAACCTGAGTGAGTCTAGACATTTTATTTGACAATATGATTGATTATTCAGTTAAGCCATTGCTTGTGAGCTGGTGGTTTATGTGCATTACAGTATGTGCAAAACATAGAACTTGAGGCCAGGTAAACATGTGCATTATTAATGTACCCATAAATTATTATTTTTGACTTTAATGTAGGTAATAACATACCCCAAGACATATTGAAAGCTGTTTCCGTGGCAACCAAACAGAATGCTGATAGACAAATGTTGGATGAAGAACACAGAAACAGAACTGAAATGATGGCTAAGGAATTGGAAAAAGCTGAAAATCTCAAGATGAAAGAGGTAGATTCTTAATTCTTACTGAGTTGTATTTGGATAACAATTGTATTTGGACTTTTTTTGATTAAATTTCAACCTCCCATTTATTAATTAATTTTTTCTCTTGAAGCTTTTTTTAAGCTTCTTTGTTGGTAACCATGGTAACTTCTAGATGTCTGAGTTTTTGGCATCTTTCAAATATTAAAAAAGAATGGAGGTTAACCCATTCATATTCAAAATACGAGAAAGCATGATATTAAATCATCAATCCATCACACTTGCCAACCTTTCAATATACATTGCTATAGTAATTAATTTATGCAATATCAACAATATCCATGTTTTAGGTTCTTTCACTGAAAGATGAGATTGATAAAGAACGCTTCCAGCATGAGGTCTACTGCAGCTCTACTCAGAAAAAGATTGATCAACTAAAGACCACTTTGGATGAGAGAAAAAATGCCTTTGATACTCTCTCTGCCAAACTGACAGCAACAGAGGCTGAGTTTTCACTTGCTCATCAAAAATGCAAAGATCTTGACAACTTGTGTGAAAATCTTAAGAAAGAGCTTCATACTGAACGTGAACAGAGAACCAATGCAGAACTTCAACACCACAAAGAATTAAACAAAGTGCTGGAGAAAAATATAGAACTTGAGGCCAATGTAAATATGTTGGAAAGAAAGAACAAAACCTTACAAATGAGCACCAATGATTTGGAAAGAGAGATAGATAAACTAAGTGCAGATTTTTCACTCAAAAATAAAGAAAGTGACCATTATTTTCAAAATGAATTGAGAAACACGAAGGAAAGGTTAGAGAAGGAGTTATATGGGATTCATCACAAAATGTCAGAGAGCAGCCAGAGTGCAAGGGAAAAGATCCAGAAAATTGAAGAAAATAGAAACTCTCTAGAGAGAGAAGTGAGTACCTTGAAGTCTGAGATTGTTTCTATTAAACTTCAAGGAGACGAAGAATTAATGAATGTGAAATCTCAACTGAAGCAAGATGAGATTATGAGATCCAAGCAATATGAAGAACGAATTAATTTAATACAAGCATCAAGAGATGAGCTTTCATCTCAATGTACCAGACAGCTTGCACAAATTTCAGATCTTCAGTCACAAGTTGCTACTAGTACAAGAGAGTGTGAATCACAAAAAAGGCAAATAGACACATTAAGACAACAGATGGAAAAGAAAGACTTTGAGCACAATCAAGAATCAACCAGACTGAAGTTAGAACTAGATGCGGAGAGAAAAAATACTGGGGACCTAAGAGACAAAGTGTCTAACTTAGAAGACAAGTTGGCAGAAGAAGCAAAAAGGCATAGAGAATCATTGACAGCAAAAGATAGTGAGATCAAATTTCTTAATGACCAGCTGAAAAACAAGGATAGCGAACTGAAAAGACATCATGATGAAGAGCTAAAAAGAGCAGAAATGCTGGAAAAAGCTATCTACAGCTTTGTTTCTAGCACTAGAACAGCAGCACACTAAATTTTTGCTATTTTCTTACAGAAGCTACCTTGAGAGCTCCTCCTAGTAAAGTTTGTTCCAAAATGCTAGATTTCAAAATACTGAAGATTTCAAACAAAGAGCCTAGTTGGCAAGTCAAATTCTCCCTTTCATATGACATTGGAGCAAGAAATATACATTAGATATACCAAATTATGCTAGTTTCCTTTGAACAAACTGACTAAGAGAGCCTTGCAGTATTTTATGATGTTTATAAATATTTAATATATTAAACCTTAGTTTTTGAAAAGATAAATATTTTTTATGTAAGCTTTTATAAAGTTTATAAATGGTTTTTAATAATTATAGCCACACATACATGCATATTTATAACTGTGACATTTTATACCAAGTGGGTATTATTTTTAAAATATTAAAGTTATAATGTTTGTTAAATTTTTTAAGATGAGAGTTATTGCAATGTATTGGAATTTATAGACAATTGTTTGAAAAATAATAAAAGTTACTTTGGACTCTACCGGTAACATCTATGGTCACTTACCAATAAGGGAATTAATTTAAATAGACCCATTTGAGTAGTTGATGTAGGGGGAGGGTTGGGGTTCCGAACCCCCCTAGTTTCAATTGTCATTTTGAAATACTGGTAGCACTTTTTTCTTTGCTTAGTAATACACTTGGATCCCCTCTCTCAAGATATCTGTATCTGCCAGGCTGCAATAATTTTTGTTTGCTATGTCCCCCTCCCCCCTCCACTTCACTGAGGTAACTAACGAAATTGAACCTAACATCAGTTAGAACAACCTTAAAGTTTGGGATCTAGTAATAATGGAAAACCTGCTGTGGTGTCCCTGTCATTCAGTCTCAACCTTAATTTCAACCAATCCAATCTGCATATATTTGAAAATCCATGGATCAAGAAAGAGACCAAACAAACGACATCTGTGAATACGATTTTGTCGCATGGAAGTAAATTTTATTTTCCAAAGGAGAAAATTTCTATTTAATTTCAATAAACCAAATCAGCTAATGCATTGCTATGTACGTCTTGACCCAATTTAAAACCTCTGGAAATAAAAACTTTTGTTTCAAAACATTTTCATGTGATATTGAAATACAAAAGACAAAGAATCTTATTCCCAAAAGATTTGAATTGGGTCAAAATGTACATAGCAACGCGTTAGCTAATTTGGTCTATGCTTAAGCATGGTTGCTATGAAATCCCTCTATAGATAAGTTGCATGCTACATGTATAAAATCACCTGGCTAAAGTGTTTACCATTACAACCTTTGCATTCTTGCTTATTCCTTGTCTGATTTAACAAAAAAAGTAGAGTAAGCTAGCCTTTGTGTTGCCTTGTATGCAGATGTTCTTGGGGTCATCACAAAACGCTTGAATCTCTTTGTAGGGATATCCTAAGAATGTATGTGTAGGAGGCTACAATCTCCTGCAAAATATAATGTGCCAACTACTATTCTGGAAGACTGGTCCCCCTCTCCTCCGGTAGCAATGTTGTCTTGCATGCGTTTTATCCGGTAACCACTTCATAAGCTTGAAAACTTCATAGAACAACATTGCTAAGGGGGAAAGTGGCGCTTTATTTTTGCAGAAGATTGTAGCCTGTTTGCAGCCCCACTTTACCTCTGGTCAACCAGAGAAGAACTACTAATGATTAATTTGATTCTGATTCTTAGCTTGTTGAACATAATTTTCTATTGATATACGAAGCATACATGTTGAAAGTACTAGTATTGGTATTAGTATTAGTAATGGGCATGAAATAGATCATTATTTACAAAATACTTACAATGAATAAATGTGACAGGGTGACAGAATGTCCTTGATCATAACTTACTTTTATCAACCAAGACTTATTCACACCCATTATTAGCATGGAAGGACAACAATTACAGGAATGGTTAGCATGCACACATATATAGTTCTAGATGCACATAGCTGGGGCAGATCTAGGATTTTGAGAAGGGCGTCACAAAATTTAGAAGATACACCTTTTGCTATACTATCCAATTAATTCCAAGCTAGAAAGGGGGGTTACGGTAACACTCGATGACCACCCCTTGAATCCCCCACAGCAGAGAAGGTCGCTAAGCACAAAAGTACTTAAAGAGTTGCCCATAAGGCAACCTCTTACCTGCATCGAGAACTGGAATTGTGCAGAGCTAAGCACTAACCATTGGCTTTATAATATAGCTAGAGTTGCCAGTAAGTAAGCTGTTTGTTTCATGCATGCTCTGTCTATTTCTTTTTCATAGTATTGTAGTCAGCCAATCCGATTGTGCATCATATTGCAGCTATGTTAGCTGTTCAGTCTTTCTAAGGGTTTACTTTTAGCAGGTCACAGATACTGTAGTTTAAGTTAATACTCGTAAAAATTTACTGCATTTCCCTACTTACCTACTTCGTAAATGTATGCCGACTAATGCATACCCACCTATATATATCATAATGTATGTGCACTGACTAAAGCATTTGAGTTGAGTTTTTTTATATGTAATTGAAAATAATGCGACCAAAATAACTATAAATAAAAAATTATCAAGATTTTGAGATTATGTTTTAGTAGAAACAGTTTTTAAGTGATGCAGAAGGGAATTATTTAGGCTTCATTAGAGAATTGGTGGTATTTTCCATCTTCAGGCTCTCCATCTTCATTTTTATAGAGACCTTGAAAAAATTGAAAATTTTATTAAGATTTTTACAATGAAATTTTTCCCTTTAGAATAATAGATACAGTAGAAAAGAGAGAAAAAAATATGTAAATTTTTGACTCGTACATAACAGAAAAATAATTTAGTGTTATACTAACCATATTTCTTGCGAATTTCATCATATTTCACTTGTCTTTCAGCACGTCTGATATAATAAAAAAACTCCTTTTGTTAAAATCCTTTTGAGATGTTTTTTATCAACAGGGATTCCAACATGCTACGGGGAATATGGAGAGGGAGAGGAAGGGGTACTACTTTTCTGACTCATGCAAATTTTCATCCCAACTTTCAGTGTTTACAATCATTAAAATATCATAATATTCACTATATTTTCAAATATAAGCCCCTCCTCCTCCTCCTCCTCCTCCTCCTCCTCCTCCTCCCCCCATCCACTTCTAAGGGTGCCCTGTGGCCCTGACATTTGAATCACAATCTACAAACAGTTTTTGATTCTGCCAATGTTATCATTCTCTTTTTCATCTCATTCTAGTTATCTATGGTACAATATGATATTTCTTACAAAGAAAATTTTCCAAAGCATGTCTTATTTATAATTACAATCTTCAAGTTAAGATACACTGTACCTTTGAGTATGTTTGAGATCTATTTCTTCACGTTGTCGTCTAAATCTAGCTTCTTCTTTGGATTCCCTTTAATTTTTAGAAATAAATGTATAAGCATATTATTAAAAAAATAGTTACATGGACATATATGCTGTGTGTGGAACTTCGTGTGTGGTTATAAAGCAGATGCATATTGGCAGAGCAAGAGAGAAATGTGTACGGAGTGCTTCTTAACACTTCTCAAGTGTTCTGTCAATTCCAAAGTGCTTTGTAACTGAACACAGCACAGCAAGCAAGTTTTTTATTTCTTTCATAAAATATGATTAACTTTTTATAATAGGCCATTTCAGAAATGAGCAAGGGAATGGGGAGAGTTTTGAATTTTAAAAAAATTCAAAAATTTTGTCATTTGAAAAATAGCATCTCAATATCACTAAGTCTAGCAATGTTTTTGATGAAAAGAATCAGTATTACAAGCCTTCAAGTATCAAAAATTTACAGAGAATGTATGGGTTAGTAGGGAGTCACTTGTCTTGATAATACTTCCATGTGTCATTGAGAAAGATTGTAAATAAATTAAAGCTGAATACTTACTTCTTTGAGCCTCTTTTCTTCTTACGGCAGCAACAGCAGTAAATCACACAACAAAAGGTAATAAGGATTACACCAGCTAAACTTGGTAACACAATCAGTAAGATCTTTCCAGAAACTATAAAAAGTAACAAAATTAAAAATTAGATATTAGACTATAAAGGTTTTTCATCACCAGCATTGTCAGCCAAAAGTATACCCTAATAGACCCTTTTAGCTTTTAACTTGTGCTTGGGCATCCATGTCATTTGCTTGAGAATAAGATTCTTTTTAACCAATTGGCTTTTCTTGTGCAGACAAAGAAATGGGAAAATGTTACACCCAAACTAAAGTGGGTCTATTTCAGTTTTTTTTGCTATTGTTTGGCTGCTGTTACAGTGAGGACACTCGAACCATGAACACTTGATATTTTTTTATTTTATGAATGCTTCAAACCTTCTGAAAATGAATCACTGAACTCAAATAATCTTACTGTTCAAAATAAATCATATTTCCAATCAATTCACACAAGGGATAAAGGAGGAAAAAAGTATGAAAAAACCTCAAAGTGTTCAGGGTTTGAGTGTCCTCTAGATCTGACTGTAAGCCTCACAGATGAGAATTTCTGAAAATGGCCGATATGTGATGGGAATATTTGGGTCAAATAATAATATTACTTACAAACACACTGTCCCACTTTCCACTGTGAGTCTTTACAAGCACCATGAAGAGCTCCATCGACCACATTATAAGCACATTTCTTTGTTGGTACACAATAATAGCACTAAAAATGAGAACATAATACATCAATATTTTCATATTTACAAGCATTGTTTTCATTGCTACATGCTGATTGAGAGTCGCCAAGATTATGCTAATCAAATAAATAGATTATTCTCTTTACAAACTCTATTGCTAATTAATCACAATGCCATTTGGTCTTGGAATGCACTATTCAGTATGCAGTATTCAACATTTTTTGAAATAGCTGTATCCTTATATCAATACAGTCTGTTATTGTATTTGATCTATATTTATCAAACTCATTAATATTTATAAGGCCAAACACAATAGAAAATCACAACCATGACCGAGTTTTTAAATCGGCAAGAGATTCATCCTGATTTGTATACAACTTTAACTAAGATTTTCTCGGCGAAAAGTGCTTTTATCTTGAAAATTTAAGTAAAATTTAAGTAACACATGACCTAACTATCCTAAACCTTTGATAAGTGAGATAAAACATTCGCGTCCGACCTTTATGGGGTTAAAAAGGCTCGCCTGCGGCTCGCCATTTTAAATCCCCATAAAGGTCTCCTGCTCATGTTTTATCTATCACATAAACATAGGAAGATTAATTTTCTTCCCTTTAGGTTATCTCTCGGGATGTTCTTGGGTAGTTGCCTAAAGCTTTGACATGACTAAAATGCTGCTCAAAACCACAGCACTGGAAATCAACTCCCCCACCCAATGTTTTTATCCAAATTTTCAGGTGGTAGGGACATTCCCCTGGACCACCCCCTCCCCCCACTCAAAACTATGCTCTACATTCCCTAATGTTTCCATGCAATCTATCATATTAGGACATGCCATTTCTACTTTGTTGTAGTACTCTAAAGTGATATATGTCTTACCCCTTTGACTGCTACACAATCCCCACAGGTACCATTGCTGTGCTTTGCACATTCTTCTTCAGCAGCTACAAAATCAATGACACATGAAGTTTTTTTTAAACTACTTAATAATTTGGGCATGTTTTCTCATTTGAAACACCACATCATCTCATGAGGAATGACGTTCTTTGTTAGAGTTTTATCTGGTAAACAAAGAAATAGTGTTCAAGGGAATAAAATGATTTGAAATTGGACAAAAACAGTATAGAAAAGTGTATCTGCAATGGCGAATTATTAAAGTGCAAATAAGGGTTTGTGATTAATATGAAAGTTCTGACCCTAAAAATCATATAATCAAATATTTTTTTTGGATTCTGTTGCGATTTCATTATTTTTTTGACGCTCAAAGTTTGTAAAAATGCCTGTTTTGGGCACCCTTTAGAAACATTTCAGAGCAGTTAGTGGAGAATGGTACCAAGCTTGTGTGATGTCATTCACAGGACTTGCTAATCAAGAGTTCAAGGGTTTTTCCTAGTAGAATCAAGCGTAGTCTTACAAAAAAGTTATCTAAAATAGTGGAAATCAAAAATCGAAGGGAAGCTAGTGATCTTCTATATAGATTTCAAGTGTTTTTTTTAATGAACGAATCCCGTAAATGACGTCACAAACAACTAGTCCCAGGCTCCCAAGGTCGCTCGGCTTTTTACTTCGTTTTACCAACTTTGACCATCAAAATAAATAATGAAATCGCAACAGAATCAAAAAAAATTTATTGATGTGATTTTTAGGGTCAGAACTTTCATATTAAACACAAACTGGTGAACCCTTATATGCACTTTAACATTTAATCCAGGGAATATTCACACTCGTAGTTGCTCTATAGACCTCATTGATCTATGTTTGAGAAATAAGGTGCATTGTGGTCTACCTTCGGTACAGACAACACCACATACCGGTAAGGCATAATGAGCAAGATATCAGTACCCAAGCTAGACCACAGTGCATCAGCGTCATCTATTAATTTCACCAACTCTACACTATAAGCATGTTTCAGAAATTTTCACAATTTTATTAACTCTGTAGTTTAGGAGTTGGTCATTAGAATTTCGTTTTTTACCACTGCCAGTCAAAAATGTAAAAGGTGCCCATTTACGGAAGCAACTTTTAATGTTCAGCTTCCAGCTTCTAACCACTGGGTGGCACAGGGCAATCGATCACGAGTCACTAACAATTTTTTCATACATTCACAAATCACGAAATATGATTAATGAATAACCTTGATACAAGGATTTAGGGTGTAATATGAATTTTTATGAATAACGGTCTTCAAAAGAAGCAGATCATGCATCACAGGGGAACTGAAATTCATGAATCACAGACTTATTTTTTTTAATTTCCTGAAACACAGTCCAAAAATAGGCTGACTCATGGATCCCATGTAATCCCTGTGCCACCCTGTAACCAAAGACAATTTGTATAATACTGCAGCTGTATTTTACTGCGATTCTCAATGTTCTGCAAACTGAGACATTTCAATGGCTTGTTGTGAAATTGGTTTTTCACTGCCATCAATCAAAACTAATCAGTCGGTATCTTTCATATTTTTGACTGGCGGCAGTGAACAAACAAATTCCAGTGGGAAACTAGCAACTACCGAGTTCTTAGAATATTGAGAATCGTAGTAAAGGCCTATTATGCAGATTTCCTGGTTGAATAGAATATACAGTACATCACGTCATCAATACATGCAAGAGTTTATAGGTGCATAAGATGCTATGTAAAAACTTATGAAGAGTGACTGTAAAATATGATGTTTTCAGTACAAAAAAAATTCTAAAATCATAATAGCGTGATCGTTTTATTTTATATTCGTAATTAATTTTCGCCTTACCAAAGTCACGTCGATCGATACACAAGGGAGTGGTGTGTAAGCTTATATAATATATTACATATTATGTAATATTAATTTCTTGGATGAAGGTAGAGATTCAATAATCTCTCACAATAGTTAACTTAAAATGACGCCTTAATAGTTAACTATTATCCGATTAAAATATTTGTAGTTTGGAAACTAAGTTTTATTTAAACCTTTCGTAAGCACCTTTCAAACGTGTATTGAGCTTGTTTTAAGAAAAAAGCATAAGGAAGTATTCTATTCACAGACAGACAGGCTGAGCAAAACAAAGACTATTTCGTTATTATTAAACGGCTATTACTTGTGTCGTTTGTACAATAAAACAAAAAAATGTATACGATTTACTCGCTGGGCAAATTTGTCACAAATTTTAATGGCGGTGTGAAAGTGTACTACGCAATAGTGAAGTCATAACACAATTTGTATCAGGAATCTAGGAGAAATGGAAGATATATTTATATTTGGATATTACTTACATATAGTTTTGTTAGCAGCTTGGACCGTTGAAAGACAGTAAAAACATAAATAAGAGGCAGTAAAGAGGATCAATAGTTTCCTTGTGTCAGCCATATCGATCTTGTTGTGATATCTCCCTTCGTCACTGATCGAGTTCCTTTAATCGAACAGCATTGTGGGTTAATTGACACAGGAATCCCACGCAATGACCAACACTGACGTCAACCTGGACGTCAACTGATCACATGAAGCGATGAGATCTGACCGGCATTTTTACCAGTTTTACGTTTTTTTACGATAAAATTTGTCGTGGGAAGAGCCCCTGGGAAAGTAAAACAAAATCTTAGTGAAAATGTTTAGTAAATGTACAAACATACGTGGTATTTTTATATTTTATTTTTTTATGCAAGGAATTAATACGAAAAAGAGACGGTAAAAAAGGGATGAAAGAGGGGGGAAAGAGTGGCGGCCTACGCGAAAGCTACTTTGCTAGCAAACAGTTCCAAAACGCGGATCAAAGTTTAGCAACAAGGGGTTGAAATAAAAAATCAATAAAGTGAATCTCTTAAGTGTCTAGTCTTTCTAGCGCTTTCGCACTTTTCACTCACCCACATTAAGGACCACATTCGATATTCTATGCACATGTTGATTCTTACGGAGGGATGGAGGAAACCGGAGAACCCGGAGAAAACCCGCCTCGTAGCACAGGAGAGAACAACACATCATGCAAACAAACTCAATTCACAAATGGTGTCCGCAGGGCTCGAACCAGTTACCCGAACCTTTGAAACCACCCATAAATAATCCCTCCAAAAAAAAACTTTAACAGCATTTGACGAAGATACTCAACGCGTTAGTGAAAAGAAAAAATCAGATAAATTCAGATGTTGGATGAAAATAGATAGATATTCGACGGAGGAATGCAGACGGACGGAAGGACGGACGGAAGAACGGACGGAAGGACGGACGGAAGGACGGACATTCCCATCAGTATATTTTGACGCACATTCCCATACATTTTGCCAAAACATCAGACTCTCTGAAACAAAAAGGCTAGAAGAACTGAATCAAAAAATATAGAAAAAATAAATGAGAACAAGAAGTGCGGCGAGATAGATATCTCAATGCGAAGAAGAGAGGATCGAAGAAGAACATGAGGAAACGAAGAACTAAACGAAGAGGATCATGAAATATAAGGAATAGCTGAGCAGGAAGAGGAAAAACATTATTACTGAAAAACCTTTGACGGATTCAGCAAACTATACCAGAAACTGAAAGGAAGAAAAAACAAAGAAAGAAAAACAAACAAACGGGTTAGAAAAAACAGACTGCGTCATAATTTCTTTAGAAAACTGAATCGCAGATTAGTAATCATTGTGTTTCATTAATCCACGGTCTGAATGGGGTTTAATGCTGACAACTAGCTGACAAATGCCCTAAAATTTAACTGACAACTGACAAATAAGCGAAATTTTAACTGACAGCTGGACTCGCGCGCACCCCGGCCTGATCACTACAAAAATACATATAGTCTCAGTTGCAGGGACTCGCGTGCTATCACACCAGGATCCCATTACATCTCAATCAGACGAGCCAAGATAAAAATAAAGAATGATAGCCAAGGAATGAACAATATTATGTCTTATTTTAAGCCCCTTTTTTGTTCCTTTTGCGGCATTTTAATTCCTATAAATCCATTTTGAGTGCTATTTGAAAAAACATCTTAAGATTGCTAATGTTATACGATAGCAGATATTTCCAAGACCTTATCCTTTGAGAAGATATAACTTAAGACAAAAGCAAATATATCTATGCAAATCTCAGCAAATCTGGCTAGCAAAAGGTCGCAAATAAATAGCCTCTTGTTTGGTTTATTCCCTCGAGGGCTGAAAACAGGAAGTCGCCTCTCTTGTGATTCATCCCAAAGGTCACACAAGACGTTTCTTTTTTGTTTTTCTTTCGATAACAGAACCGACAAAACTCTGTGGAATAGCGCCAAGGATCATTTTGAAAGTAAACATTTAAGTTGGAGCAGGAATTTTCACCATGGGTGAAACACTACCTACAAATTCATCGGTCATGGAGCACGGCGCGGAAGACTGCCAGTTTGTTAATCCAGTTAACTTGTACTTAATATTCGCTGGAGCAGGGGGTTTGATTCTTAACGTCTTTCCTCTGTATGTCGTCTTTAATTTTCAACAGAAACCAAGCGCAGGACGAGATATTTTAATAGCCTCGCTGTGTATCATCGATTTACTTACGCTTATGGTCCCACTACCAATATACTTGTCCGTCCAAGACGAGTGCGTTTCGGTCAAGTCTGACGTTTCATTGAAGAATGTACCAAGACCATGGATTTGTGAAATGTTCTTTTTGATGTTCATTTGGTTGAAGCTCTCAGCGATGTTTCTCATTACAGTCATGAATTACTCGTCATATTTAGCTTTGAATGTCAAGGGCCAATACCGAGATGGTTTAAGCATTGGAGATCGTCTTTCCAACTCCTTCTTTTCAAACAACAGACCGAAATCTAGAGAAAGTCGAATCAATGTACAAAAAAGATCATCAGTTATTATTGCTAATCTCGTGATTGGGATTGCGCTGGTAGCTTTTGTGATATCTTCGCTACCTTATCTTGGACTTGGGCCTAAAGGTAAACACGGTGCTTCAAATTCAACACGAATTATGAACAAGAGGTATGGTGAAGTTCAACTCTGTCAGCTAGAACAGATAAGCCTTCCTCTTAAAGGCAAGGAATACACATTTTTATTTGCTGTTCTCATGAGCTCAGCAGCTTGTCTCATCTTACATCTCGTACATAGTGTTTTAAGCTGTTTTAGTCGATGCTTCTGGAACAAAAATCTTAAACAAGCTCAAGAACTAGACATTCAGGTCGTAAACAGAAGCGAAGATGGATCAAATGGCAGTATTCATCTGGCGAAAAATGCCCATGGCATCACAAATAGTTACGCGAAGATGACCTTTTTTATCGGGATTGTGTACTTTGCTACTTGGATTCCATTAATGGTGAGTGTGTTTATTTAATGGATTGGAAGAAACTAACTCACACATTTTTTGACACTCGTGCTAATTGAACAATTTAGCGTCTCTCACGTTAATCTTTCAACATAATTTGCCACCAATGCCTCCACTGCAAAGTTTATTTAATGGATTTGCACCCTCGTCTATCAAAATTTAACATATACCAACACAACCAAATCTAACATCAACTCTTAAAATTATTATTTCAAACCACGAAACAAAACATGAGCACAGGCCACGACAAACTATGGCTTTGGTAATTCTATTCAATTGCAGAGAAACTGCGTCATTTCCTGGTGGTTTCTTCCTATTATTGTTTTAAGCCAGGAAAAATGGATTTGACTTAGTTTTGGTTCATTAGAATCATTGTGTTTTTTTTGGCTTAATTATCCCATTGTTTTACACCTTTTTTTAAATTTCTTTGATTTTGGTTCCATTGAATCTCACTGAAACACTGCATTTATTGTGTTGCATGTGTCATCTTTTTTGTGCCTCTTCTTTAAGCTCAAGTTCAATGTTCTAAGTTTTTTAAACAGCGTTCGCTCTGTTTATTTTTCATGCTTTATTTGCTGTTCTCAAATCTTACTTTTCCTTTTTTTTGCGTTGTGCATGTGTTATGATTATTATAATTTTATTTCCTTCTGCTCACATGCATTCTTTAGCACTTAAATGGTTTTCTGACATCCGGTTGCATTTGCAAGGTTTTCCCTCAAACAGAAACCTTGAGGCATAAATAAAAAATAAAAAAACAGGACAAAGAAACGAAAAACCAATCCAGTTTATCTTCTTTAGGTTGCTATGGGAACGCTAATGTCCAACCACGTGTTCAGTGGTCGTTTCGCAGAGTTTGCTTTGGTAGGAACATTTGGGAACCAGTTTTTGGGCCCTATCATCTACGCTATCTTCATCGAAGAATACAGGAAAGGCTACCGACAGCTGTTTGGGAAAATCTTTACTCTGACCAGCGATTTTACAGGCAAGTTAACATGAAGTTCTTCGTACTAGAAATTTCGTACCCAAAACACGATGTTCGCATTTCCCCCCTGGAGCGCATTTTGCGGATCTTTCGTGATTGATGTGAAATTATGATGTAACAATTATGCGGGGAAAAAAATTCCAAATTTAACCTCTAACATCATCAAAAAAAATTTCACGTTCATTTGCACAGTTCTTTAGATGCAATACTGCCGAGTGAGAGTTTACATGAAGGTAGGATGAACTCTGGTGCTTGAGACAAGTCTTTTGTTTTTCTTCCCCAGGGGATACAAAAAACAAAACTTAGTCCTGGCAGTATAGGGTCACCTTATCTTCATGTAAACGTCCTTTAAGACCTGTGTGTAGGTCCATATTTTTATCTCATTGCAACTGGAATGAAGGGTTTGGCGACCGTGGCTTGAACCTCCTTGACTTCTTAGCTCAGCAAGAGCCGTTGCGGTTTTTTTAAAAAAACTAACTCAAGTTACTGCAGTGTTCTGATGGGATTTCTTATTCTTATTCTTATATTCAACAGAGTTTGTCTTGTTCACCAAAAAGCAAAGAGCATTGACACAAGCCAGTGAACAAAACTCGCCGGTAAATAACTCCTGATTTCCATAACACAAAAATTCAGGAAGTTCACCATGAAAAAACATCCAAAATTGACCCGCGAAATCTCTGTCTTCAGTTGTTCGCCAAAAAGTATTGAAAGCCCATTGACAAAAGACACTGAACAAACCTCACCAATAAATAATCCCTGATATCCACGACACAAGCGTGCAGGAAGCTCACCAACAAAACAAATCCAATTAACACTGACCCTTAAATTAAAATCTCCGTCTGGTTCGCCAAAAAGCATTTTTAAAAGGGCATCGACACAATCAGCCAGTGAACACCACCAAGACAATGAAACGTCCAGATCCTATAACACACAAGGGTGCAGGAAGTTCACCAACAAAACACAACCAGAATTGATCCTCAAAATCTGGTCTCATGTTTGTGACCTACGTTTTGTTTGATGACACAAAGGAATTCAGGAAACAAGGATAAAAGTCAACCACGTGATTCAAGGACTCCCAGCCTCACTTCCATGCAGCAAGAATTATACAGAAAGCTAATAGTACAAGATATGAATGTTTTATTGCGCTTTTTCTTTAATTCACAAAGTCAAACACTGGTGTCTCAATGTAACAATTCCAAGCAAACCTTTCGAAGGATTTCTAAACATATATACTTCAGTATATCAATCGTAATATATCTCTTTTTTATGCTTCATTTGATAAACATTTCTCGCTGTTAGCTGCCTGCTTTATACAACCATTTAAAAAGGCAGATCCATAACTAGAATAAATAAGAAATAAAGGACTCAACAACATTCAAGTTGGTCAATATTTACAACAAGCAGAGGCAGGCGGAAGACCCCGTCTCTCACCACAACTCCCTCACCAAACCCTATCGCCATGCAGCCCAGGCCTTCAAATTTTTATCAATACCTTGAAACAACCTCTGGGCTGATCAAGCATTGCATCTACGACATATTTCGTATTTGAGAGACGTTCACTATGATACTGTGTTACACCACTAAGGTGTAGGAGAAGTGGATGGTTAACATTCTTGACGGAAGCCATTTGATTGTCACGCCACTGGAACTAACTTTGCCCACTCCATGAATTTACCGTAATCGCTTCCTGCCACTCATCCAAAACCCTCTATCTGATACGCACCCAAACCTTACGATCTTGACTTTAAGTTTTGTCAAACGTGTAGACCAAATCTTAGTCTGTGCATAGAAACGGATCGTAAAAACATCTTATAAAATAGCGTTCAAATGTGATATGGTACAAAATAAACCCATGAAGCAGACAGTCCCTATTTTTATCAATGTCTGTATTTGACGGTATTATTGCACGGGTTTATTCTGCACAAATCACCTTAATTAATGACTATATAAGTGAACGCATCCTCAGCAATCAAGTAGGCTTATGAGATAACCCCACCTTCATGGCGCCCCAGATTCTTGAACAGACCTAGATATCCCAATAAATATCATAAAACTCTCTATCTGGGTGCTTAACTCTTCGGGATTAGTTCTGATTGTAGTTTATCTGTGTAATTAGCCGCGGTGGGTGTTAGCTGGGGGCTGAGCCTTGTCTAAACTGACGCAGACCTTGGAGGAATATTTTCTTGGTTTGTTCCATCATGTCTTGATAGTATTTCAGATCCTCTTCCTTTGCTTTGAGAGTGGAGTTTAAAGCTTCTTTGAGGGCATCGTTTTCGTCTTTTTGAATCTCAAGCCTGTGAATGGAACCAGATTTTAAATTTAAGACTTCTGTGTAGTTCTAGAAAAAATGCTTGTTTGAAAAAACAGGTTTTTTTCCCATTAATTTCTTTTCCATTTCTTCCCTTTCTATTTTTTTCGTTTTGCTTTCCTTTGGTTCCTTTCTCTTCCTTGTTCTTCCTTTCCCTTGCTTTCTTTTCCTCTCTACATTCGTTTACCTTCCCTTACTTTTCTTCCTTTCCTCTTCTTCTCTGCCCTTTCTTTTATCCCTTGACCTTGGCATTCCTTTTTCCCATCTCCCTAATTCCTTCCCTATCATTCCTTTCCTGTTTTTTTTTAATACACAATGAATCGATTCTCGTTGCTTTTTTCCATTCCTTTTTTTCCTATCTCCTTCCCCTCATTTCAGTCAAAAGCCAATGTGTATGACCTTGACATTCTAGCACAAAACATGATGGGAAAGTGAGTCCTTAGGCTTTTTTGGCTCCTCTAAGAATTTCTATGGAAATTATAGTATTTCGACAAACGAAAATAACAGTATTTTTTTTCTGATAGTTCCTTTGATTTCCCTCTTCTATTTTTACAGGACTCAGTTTCCCAGAGTCCTTTGTGAGCTTTGATGCACATTGCCTATTCACATAAGTCGTTTCTTACCAAGTTTTTGTTTCTTCTAATTCCTCCGAATCATCAGCAAATTTCTGAGATGACGAACCCCTTAATTTGTTCTTTGGCGTGTTCTGTAGTTTTGTAGTAGACTGTACTCTTCCTAGTTGTTTCTCCATATAAGCGTTCATTCTTCGTTGTTCTTGAAACCTTGTTGTGACGTCTAAGCATTTTGAACTCTCCTCGTCAATTCTGTAAGTTTTCGAGAAAAAAAAACGTAATAAAAAAACCTTGTCATCGCTAATCACCACAGCAAAGTACAGCAGTAACACAGCTCAACGGGGTCGAACTGAAAGCATGTGAAGGCGCCTCTGGAAGCCAATACACAGTCCATGTATGACCCCAGGATCACAGCTCTAACCAGTTTGAATTAGTTAGGGAAAACCCTAGCTCGGAATCAGAAAGAAAACCAACCAAATCAGCTCACGAGGGGCGACTGGGATTCCTCGGACCTCAGAGGTTAGAGGCGAGTGTTCTACCAATCGGCTAACTGGTTAAATCTTTTTTCACAAGCAAAACTCCTAGCAACAAATTTATCACGTTCATATTACTTCGTATGCTTTGTAATTACTAGTAAGTTTCCGGTTCTTGGGAAACTTAGTGTGGCCGTAAGAAGGACGCGACATTGCAAGATCGGCAACTGAACCTTCAACACAGGTATCCCACGCAACAGAAAAACACTGTAGGTGTAGCCTCCAGTTTGTGTGAAGAATGACATGCAGCTTACTCAAACAATAAGTAGTTTACGCCAGAACGAACTAAGTACTAGGCTGAGAAACAACACTTCCGGAAATTTGGGAGACGGGGGGGAGGTAGTTCATATCTCTCCCGCTCGAAAACTAGGATATTAACCATTTTCCATCGCTTCACAGGTCACACACACAGCATTCAACCGAGGCTGCAAGGTAGTTTCAAAGGATTATTCAAATTTGAGCCTTGTGATCTCGACTGAATGCTTTTGTGTTTGACCAGTGTATGGAAAGTGGAGATAGTGAATAGACAACACACTAACCGCTTCTGTAGCAGTGATACGAGTTCAAGTAGTCTATCTCGTTCAACTTCGGCAGCTTGATGTAAGGACTTGAACTCTTGAACCTGACATCTCAAACTTTGAACCTCCTCACTATAAAAAGACGAGAAACACATTATACTAGTTTTCTTTTACTATACATTGTAGTATTGGCGTTGCTGATGGGTTAGAATGTCAGTTAAATCGTAATTGTTCTAATGCTGAGAAATACATTGAAGGCTTGGATAAAAAATTTAAAATTTCGCGCAATGTCACGCGTTGTAACATTTCCTGTGGCAAAACTGACAACGAAGTGAGGTACGCTACCCAATTCTGACCAGCGGTACGAGAAAAAGTCGTATTTGTTTTCATTGGCTGTGAACATCCCGCAGGAATGACAACGTTGTATGTTCACACGATCAAACTTGTTGCGGGCAACGATGACAGAAGTACATCTACATTTTACTTATCTAACGTTGTCGGCAATGTTTTTGTTGTACAACACTAAAATCAGAGGTTTGAGAATGTGACTGGTGCAGCAGAATAGACCCGAATATGGCGTCTATGACATCAAACGAAGAGAATGAGAATGTCCCGGATGTCGAAACCCAATGATTTCCACTAGCAGACTAGCATCCGGGACTGGAATGCCACGGATTTCAAAACGCAATCATTATCACTCATGACATCCGGGACATGCTCGGACTCCTCGTTTGACGTCATAGATGCCATAATCGAAAAGGGTCTATTCACCTGTATGATATCCGTGTCTATTCTTACACTTTCGTAAACTACGTTATAATTAGAGACCATTTTTTAACACCTTGGACAATTATTCACGTTTCTATCATTGCAAGTCACCTCATGTCTCACTTCGATGCAAAGACACGACTACCTTTCAAGATGGCGCAGGGAACTATGAAGGAGACTATTCTTACACAGTGCAAAAGTTGCATAGTCTTAATGTGGGGTAATACGGGCAACAAATTCATCCAACTTGTTTCGCCACATCAGTTGCGTTGCAAGTTACACGATTTTGTTGCTCGTATTTCCGCGCCTTAACCGGGACCCAAATGGAGAGAGCAAGTCTCTAAACGGGCAAAAGGACAAAACCTTTTCTTACCTGTTACTAGCACTATTCCGTCGCCCTCTACTCTGTCGACCCGCGCTCGGAGGTGTCGGAGGCATTGAGTACCCTGATTTTCCATTTCGTGATGGACTGTTTAATCCATTCCTTAGAGGAATGTTCCTTCGGTTTGGCGTGCCAGGCGCTGCGTCGTACTTATTAAAACTTTGTTTTTCTTTCTCTTCCAATACCAAGCGGTTGATGCTCGTATCGCTGGAGGAATGGGAGGGGAGGGTGGGGAGATTTTCTGTACAACAGCCAACAGAGACCGTCTGTGGACGAGGTTTGTTTTCGTGATCTTCTCTATACGTGATTTCGTTTTGTAAATTTTCTTTAAGGTCTTCAAGTTCGTGTTCGAGTTCTTTGATTTGTTCGTCTCGTTGCTGACATATTTGTCTCAAATGATTGATCATGGTGTTATCTTGGGTGACAATA
Source organism: Anthopleura xanthogrammica (assembly GCA_964019055.1). Taxonomy (NCBI): domain Eukaryota; kingdom Metazoa; phylum Cnidaria; class Anthozoa; order Actiniaria; family Actiniidae; genus Anthopleura; species Anthopleura xanthogrammica. Next base: position 17,347,873 of record OZ025206.1, read on the forward strand.
ACTTGGGGTTTGGAGGGTGGGGAAGATGTGGCTTTTTTCGAGGCTTCTTTGAGTTGCTGTTGTTCCCTCTGAAGAGATAGAAAGTCAAATAAATACATCAACGCTTACTCATACCCGCCGAATGAAATATTTCTCAACCAATAGGCCCTTCTAGCTTGGGTGTAATTTTTCCCCATTTCAGACCACGTGTCATTTTCATGAGAATAAGATTCTTTGCTTAAGATGTATCTATATTCATGTGTCTTCTCATGTACATCTGCACATAAAAGGGTAATCATTTTCGTCTGCCCTATTTATAAAAATGACAAAAAAAATAATAAAAGAAATAAAAAATAAGCAAACAAAAAAATACACCAATTTTACTGAACCCTGAAACAACACTGTTACCTCACACATCGAATGGAGTTTTGGATTTTAGGTTTTGCGGAGGGAAGAAAACCGGAGAACACACAGAAAACTCCTGAAAGTGCGGTAATACGGGCAATAAATTCGTGCAACTTGTCGTGCAACATTGTTGCGTTGCAAGTTCCAGAGGGAATGTTGCTCGTAACCACCCCATGCAACAACAAAATTTTATTGCGCGACTTTGTTGCAGAAGTAGAAGTTCTTTCTACTCTCTGCGAAAAAGAAGATTTACGCTGTATTGCGCGCGGGGTAATAATACGAGCAACATTCGCTTCGCAACTTGCAACGCAACAATGTTGCGCGACAAGTTGCACGAATTTGTTGCCCATATTACCGCACCTTGAACTATGACACAATCTAGTTTCACTTTACCATGAGTGCAGCAACCAGCTCGTCATCGTGAGCGCCTTTCTCCAACAGCGTCTTGTTTTGAGACTTGATGATTTTCAGTTCGTTCGCCAGTACTTTATTCCTGGCTTTTGATGCCTCCAGTTTTTGTTGTACGCGGCTGTGTTCTTCACTCAGTTTGTCATATTCTTCTTTGGTTTTCTGTGGGACAATTAAGAATAATGGTTTGAATCAGTAATAGTAAAGGAAATACGAGCGGATATACGAGCAACAAAATTTTGCAACTTGCCTTGCCAGTCGCAGAGGGAATGTTGCTCGTATTACCACCCCACGCAACAATAAAATTTTGTTGCGCGACTTCGTTGCAAAAATAGTTACGTGTGCCTCTAAAATGAGCAGGTCAGCAGGGCGGAAGCAGTATTCGTAACATCTTGGGATTTTACACTGACTTTCCCATGAAATGTTGCGCTCAAATACTCGCATCGGAGCGGGACAAGAGTTAAATAGCGCTCCTGACACTAATTGAGTTGCGTATTCATCCAACTCCAAGAAGCGTGACGGGCATTAAACCCAGAAAAGGCTTATGATTAACACTTGGCATTCGTTTTTTCTTTCTATATTTCAGTACTGCCGGTATTCAGACTTTTCTACCCATGGCCTCTTGCCCAACAAACTGGTGCTCAACATAGCCAACTGCATTACGGTTAAAAAAAAACATGTTTCTCGGGTATCCAAACACAAAAACTACATTTAAAATCTTCACCTCTAACGAATCTTTCTTTTCTTTTTCGATTTTTCTCAGCACAGACTTATGTTTCTCGTCGTACTGTGATGACATGTGGGAGGGTGTGGCCATGGAAGACCGAAGGAGAAAATTACTAGATAATGTTGATCCACTGCGTGCTACCTCTTGAAGCTGGCCCTTTAACTCTGCAACCTTTAATGATGATTAAAAATTCGAGACATTAGGGACCTTAAGATTTGCAAAATCTACGAGGACGGCGACAACAACCGGAAGTGGGAATAACTTCACTTTTGGATTTCGCGCCTTCAAAGTGTGTCTTCCCTGTGGATGAGTTGACTTTACTCACAATGTTTTGAATGAAATCCCCAATGAACAGAACTCCAGTGGGAAATTATTTACACTTCCGGAAATCTTAAAGTCCCGACAATACCTCCACTACTGATCAAAACTTGCAAAATTCAGTTGCTGGATTTCAATCAGCTGAGAAAAAAAGTTGAAATTTTCAAAGTTCATCGATTTCCTGAAACAGCCTCTTGGCAGATGAAAGTCAGGGCACGGCTAACTCAAAGATCGAATTGGAATTTAGCGTGTTAAAAGTCTTTGAATCTCATCATCTGCTCCAAATGATGGTCAAACACTGTGTTGTCAGCAGGAAAAAATTCTATTGAGAACTTGTGATTCAGCTGATGATGAACATCTTACACAACAGGAAATGACGTCAAGTGAGGCAATAGACCTCTTCCCCTTGGGCATAATGCTTTCCCATTTCAGACCATGTGTCATTTTCTTGAGAATAAGATTCTTTGTTTGGGTTGTATCCATATTCATGTGTCTCCTCGTGTTTAAAAATTGAACAAAGAAATGATACTCTAGGGAATGACACATGGTCTGAAATGGGAAAATATTATGCCCAAGACAAAAAGGTATTTTGGGATTTTGACTTCTACATTCACTACTTCTATTTACAGTGCATTTCCTGGTAATCATCTGTGACCAAAGACAGACATTTAACAATCACCGAAACAAACTATAAGTTTATAAAGCAACAATACCAATGATCCTAACCTTATTTTGCAAAGAGTTTATCTGTTGTTGCCTTCCTCTCCATCCACTTGTATCATTGAGTAATGACGCTACATTGACATGTTCACCTAACTCTTTACTGAGTACCTACATAATAACAATGCATAGAATAACCACTGTCAGCAATATCACTCAGTGCATACAGCTACTGTACTTCAAAGAGGGTCAAAGGGATGGCTCCAAACAGCAAATAGCAGTTGGTGATTGGCAATCGCACAACCGAAAGGAACTGGGTCAAGAATCTTAAGACAAAGGTTTACAGTTAAGTCATCATCGGAAGTGCTTGAATCCATGTCTGAATTAGTGGAAACAGTTGTTATTCAATTCATGTCTCCGTGATAGTGTGACCACAGTTCCTTTTGGTTATTCAATCGCTAATCTCCACAATCGCCATTCACCTTTTGCCCTGTTAAATAGCCGTATACTGAAATAGCTGTATACATGTATAAAGAGAGAAGTTGTTACCACTCTTCAAGCCTTTAGGGCACAGACAGTGGGCTGAGATGCAGTCAATGTATTCATTTTTTTCCTCATTCTGCCATTTAGTTATTGATGATCTCTCCAGCCCCCCCCCCCCCCCCCCACTCTTGCATTACAGAACAAAATTGATGCAACATCAACCCCCATCTCATCTCTTCAGAATGGGAAAACAATCTCAGTAGGCCCCTTGCAGCACTTTGCAATGCAGCTCCAATTGGAGGACAAAACAGGTTTCCAATTCTCAGAGATTGAAATTCTCTGTTTTAGTCCTGCAAATTGAGCTGCTTTGATGATGTCACATGCAAGGCGTTTAAACCTACATAACATCATGCATAAAATAACTATAAATAACAAACCATAAACTAGACTTGTAAGTACAGACTCTGTTTCCAAGAAAAACCTTATGCCATTTTGATAACTGTATTCATTTTATTGTTACCTTATGAGCAACTTTCAGTTCCTTCTTTAGTGCCTCACACTGATTTCTATACTCTGTCATTTTAGAAGTTGTACCTTTGAGTTTTTCTTGAAGGGCTTTTCCTTCCTGCATTGACAAACCATAAAACAATTGTGAGCACCTTAAAAATAGTACATTATCTTTACCTTAACCATAGAAGAAAAACTAATGTTATTTCTATTTCCTTCATGCAGATTTCCTCTAAGAAAGGTTTGATTTTTTTCCAGCCTGACAGTCTGGTACCCTATAAAGTTCTGCAATTATATACACCTATTTCAATTAACATTGATAACGGGAGATCTGAAATAGTCAATCTGAAACCTATAGGAACTGTGGGAGTCCAAATGCTCATCTCATAAATATTGCAAATACATAGTTGCAATCACACTTGAATGGTGTTGAATGATAATTTGTCTCACTTATTGCATTAATTCACAAAAAAATCATGTTGACACCCACCAATTCCTATTGGTCTCAGATCGACCATTCCAGATCTCCCGATATCACTGTTAATTCTAATAAATTGGCTGAATGAAAAAATGTATGTACCTCAGAAGAAAGACCATTTCCATCATCCTTAGGTGTCTGTGGCAATTTGCTTGCTTCAAATAATTTGACCTGACAAATAAAAGGCATGTTTGTTAAGATAAGTACCACCAAGCATACAGTAGGTGTTGTGTGCTTCTAATGTGTTTCATCTCACTGCTGTTGCAGATGTTGTGGTTTCTATTTCAAAGTCAGGCTCTTCATGATATGTAAGTAGAGTTCCTTGTTGGTTCTCTTTCGTGCTTCTTCATTGGTTTTTCCACAGTTTTCCACAGTTTTCCTCTATCCATGAAAATTGACTTCTTTAGAAATTAGAAATTCCAATATTTAATCATGCGACAAAGGATACAATGTACATGTTTCTTAGTCACTACTAATAAATAGCCGTACACACCAAGGGCAGTTACATGTACTTCATTGATGCAAAAGCCTACTATGAACCATAAGGTGCAGACACAGGATAAGAATTCAATACGACATTTCATGCAATTTTGCAAAAACTAGGTCGCACCATATGACCACCCATGTGATGTTGCTTGTGCACAGTGCTATTCATCACATGCCACGTCACGAAAGTAGAACTCTTCTACTTGTTGCAAAGTCGCATGCAACGATGCATAGATGGTCATACAGTGCATTCTTTAATTTTTTGCCACGTGACTTGAAACATTGCATGAAAAATTGCATCATGTGAGCCCCACCCCTTAATTCTACTCACTTGATATTCAAGGTCTTGAACTTTTCTTGTTAGTTGTCTGACCTTGTTTTTGTCACTTTGAAGATCTGCTGACAGCTCACGGTTCTTCTTGGATAACTCCACTATTTTACCTGCTGCTGTATCTGCTGCAACTCCTGTTCCTGCATAAAACAAAGCAAAAATACTAAACTAAAGCCCAGTTTTAAAAGTATCAGTCAGTTTTCAACAATAAACATCCTCATCATCTCAACACTAAACATCAATCTCTACTTTTCTTTGTACAGTATTTTGCAATCAAGATATCTGCCACAAGTTTTATGCTCAGTATTGAAGAAAAGACAAGAAAAAATCAATTCTAATCACTAGTATTGTCTATTGGCTGACCTTTGGACTTCATAGAAATAAAATATATCAAGCAGTTATTTACTAACAAAGAAATGCATGGAGTGATGTTTAGTGTTCAGTAGATGATGTCACAGACTCTGTTAAAACTTTGTAACAATATAAAATACTTCCCATCAAAATATCAAGAACAAAGTTTAAAAAGTGATTATTAGACCCTTAAAGATTATTCCAGTAAAGCTTCAGCTGAATTAAATTTCAGACAATTTTCGTACAACTCACTCACTCACCTGGTGAGTGAGTGAGTTGTAAATAACTGAAGTTGATAATTTATACAGCAGTTAAATTTCTTGATTGATACCTGCTAAAGCCTTTCTCTCGTTATCCCTCTGCTTCCTGATAATACGCATTTCTTCATCTCTTTCACCAAGAAGCTTGTACAGTCTTCCATTTTCATCCTTTAGAATCTTAATGTGAGAAATGAATTTTTATTGATTATTAGCAAATGTGATTTATGGAAAAGTTGAGGGTGTAATTCATTGATGTTTTCATCATACAATATTCATATGTACAGTAGTTGTATAAATGTGTATATTTGAGTAAATTATGTATCATCAAATTATTGACTTACTCTGAGAGATTGCTGTAACTCTTGTAGTTGACTGTGAACATTTAGTTCTTCTCCATTTGCAATACTTGTGTCAAGCTGTCAAAACAAAAATGAAATATGAAAATTAGCTTTGCTTACTGTAATTCTGTTGAGCTAGTGATATGATAAGAAGAGAGACAATAGGGACTTTAAGAAGTTTGGTAGCTAAAAAGTTAAAGTTTGTAGATTTCAATGGAGACCGCCAAACATTGACCCTTTAGCCACCAAACATACAAGTTTCAGGCTCCACTTAGAACATGTTTTGATGTCTGGTGGTATTGCTTAGATGCAAACAACTGTATTTGCATACAACAAATTTCATCATGTGAAGATCTCAAAAACGTTGCACAAGGGGGAAGCCAACAAAGGATCATGGGACCACGAGATCTACAGACATGATGGGGATCATGATGAGTACCCTTGGACATTAAATCCCTTTGATAGAAACACAAAACAGACATTCCTACCACTAGGTGCCTCATTTAAATATCATGGTGTGATGTTCGCAGTTAAAAATGAAATGTGACAGGGGGACTGCTGCAAAATAAGAGACTTGTCCTGCTTAAATTTTCCCAAGCCACCACATTTTCGTCTATACTATATTTGCATAATAAGCTTATATCTCCCTCTTTTCCCTTTATAAGAATTAGGGATACCTTTATTCCCACCTCAAAATAAAAGCCAACCGGACCCTTACCACGTCTTGCGAATATCTTACGTTTTCATGTGAAGTAAGATTATTCTAGAAAATCATATTTTTCATTGTAAAATTCTCATTGTCATTAATTAATATTGTCAAATTCAGCTGCCTAACAACGTAATAAAGCTTGAATTCTTTAAAAAAATATAAAATCGTTTACTGTAGTTTCAACTCTGAGCTACGGCATTTAAGATTTAAAACATATTTAATAACAAGATAGAATCCTTATTATTTATTTTTCTATTGACTTTTACCCTCAAATCCAAATCGTCTTCAGGTTCCCAGTTGTTCTTGGATACCACTGGCGTTTCTTCCGAATCTTTGGTCGAATTTTTCAACTTTTTTTGCTTTCTAGCGAGAAGTTTCTTCTGCTGTTGTTCTTGTATCAGCTGAAACTGCTTTCTTAGAGTCTCTGAGTCCTGTACGCTCATAATAGTAGGGATTTTTAGTCGCTTTTTTATAACAGAAAATTTGTTTTCGACGCCATTTTGGTTGACAAGAAAAACAAAAGAGAGGAGAATGAGTACTAAAACCACAGGAAGTTCAAGCTACAAAACTTTATGAACAAATAAAAACTAAAATTATATTTGTATTCTTTTGAATATTGTTGTTTAGAAATAAGAAATGGCTCGAATACTCGACCCTGAAAATTTCCAAAGTTATATCATCTTATTTTATTTTCTCTTTTAGAACTTCGTTTTACAGCCTACCGGTTGGGGTCCCTGTGGAAAGTATTTGCTTATCGACGCAAACGTGTTATGACAAACGTTCCGATACGACTCTCTTTTCATTCATGATTTCCGGACTTATACTGCGAATTCGATTCTTTGCCAGTAGTAGGTCAATGTTTTTTATTCTAAAGCGATTCTAAGAGTGGAAAAGATGGAGAATTACGAGAAAATCCGCACAGTTGGACGCGGTGCTTATGGAACGGTGTACCTTTGTCGTCGAAGAGTTGACAACTATCTCGTGATAATAAAACAAATTCCTGTCGAAGAAATGACTAAAGAAGAACGTCAGTCGGCTCTTAATGAAGTAACTGTACTCTCCAGGTTCAAGCATCCTAATATTATTCGTTATTTTGATAGCTTTGTGGAGGATAAAGCGTTGATGATCGCCATGGAGTACGCGCAAGGTGGAACCATCTTCGACTACTTACAACAACGAGGAGGGAAACTTTTGGACGAAGATGAAATTCTTCGACTCTTTGTGCAGATTTTGATAGCATTACAACACGTCCATAGGGAAAATATCCTCCATAGAGATCTCAAAACACAAAATATACTGTTGAATAAAAAACGGAAAGTTGTTAAGATTGTCGACTTTGGAATTTCGAAGATTTTGAGCAGTAAGAGCAAAGCCAACACGGTTATTGGATCGCCTTGTTATATTTCGCCTGAACTCTGCGAAGGAAAACCATACAACCAAAAGAGTGACATATGGGCATTAGGCTGTGTTTTATATGAACTAACTACGTTAAAAAGAGCTTTTGAAGCTTCGAATTTACCAGCTTTAGTCCTCAAGATTATAAGAGGGAACTTTGCTCCAATTCCAGAGAGGTACAGTCCAGAACTGCGTAAGTTGATCCTGAGCATGTTGGCCTTGGATCCTACTAAGAGACCTGGAATACCAGAGATTATGGCCCAGCCGGTTGTGGTTAATGCTCTGTTTGACCTCCCCACGGATGTCGGTAGGGTGCCATGTACTCGGATACCCAGGGCACATGCACTTGCAGGCATCTCAGGTATGCATATTAAATTACCCATTTCACCCTGTTGTTATCTTGACCTCCCTAAATCCCATTTATCCCAAATCCCCAACCCCAGCAAGAGAATTGAAGGTTCCCTAGGATTGCAATTGGATCTGTGAGTTAGCTGTGATACTTTGATCAACCCAGAGGTTGTTTCACTGTATCAATAAAATTTGGAGTTCCTCTTCCATCAAGACCTAATGTATCATAGCTACCATCTTGGACAGGCCTGTAGGCTGGGGGATTTTTTGCATTTTTTAAGGATTGATGTGATAATGAAATGTTGATTTGCTAATAACAGGAACCAATTATACACGAATGCACCCCCCCCCCCCTCCCCCACTCTGAAAGCAGGCTATGGGCCTGTTGGAAGGGACTGGTGGGAAAAGCTCTGATGCATCAGTGGTTCATGATCAAAAAGAAAACAAACTGCATTTAAAAACATGGTGCTCTTAAAAGTAGTGTTGCATTTGAAACCAGACCAACTATCCCAGTGATTTGATGTGTCCTACTATCTCTCAGAAATTCCATTCTCCTCCTTGGCCTCCATTTTTAAATTTTTTAACATTTTGTTTTAATCTTTTACATATGTATTTAGCTGCTATCCCACCTTCTCGCTCCAAGTCTTCTGTGACTGGGACAAAAGTGACGGCTCAATTACCACGTACATCATCCTCTAACTCGGCAAGTGCGATCCTGGAGGGACTCCCAGACAACTTAGGTTCATTTTCCTTAAAGCCCACAGAGCCCCAGCATGTTGTGTACCACTGGGGTGGAGGTATCACCACTCCAACTAAACTCCAGCTTCCACAGCATGATTCTGATGTTACTCAGGTATGTTTGGTCAATGGTTTGTTCTTTTGCTTAAGAGGTTTTCATTTATTTGAACATACAGAGGGTCTTTACATAGCGATTTCTTTGATTTTATGGCAAAGGGTTTGGTCCCCAGAGTAGAGTTTCTTGTTGGTTCTCTCCTGTGCTTCAAGGGTTTTCCTCCCTCTGAAAAAATTCAAATTTCAAAATTCATTTTTATGTATTACAGATGATCTTAATCAGTAGCTAGGTCATTTCAGGGTTTGACACTTTTTTAAATGTTTATCCCAGAGTATTTCATGCTCTTTTATTTCACCTTCTCACACTCAAAAACTCTCTACGTAATTTTACACACAACTTTCCCTCATTCTCTCCTCACCTGACTGCACAGGGATCCCAATACTTAAATTTTGAGTCTCAACACAGAGTCTTTCACTTTTACAGGTCTCAGCTGGTCGTGCAATGAAGACAGGAGTGACAGCAAATGGGCGAATGATCCTATGGGAAGCCAATAAGAACAGCCTTGTATCATCAGATAATAACACTTGGATCCCTAGATTTCTAGCTGGTCAATCAGGTGTAACTATTGTACAAGTATCCTGTGGTGACCTCTTTGTTGCCTGTTTAACAGGTCAGACTGATATGTATACAGAAGGTTGTCAAAGCGAAGGAAATAGGTGATAGACAGGGGTGGATCCAGGGGAGGGGTGCAGGGAGTGTGCACTCCCCCTGAGTCAACGTTGTGCCCCTGCTTTGAAGATAACCAATACGAAATAACGTTTTTACTTTGATTCTAAGGGGTGCACCCCCTTATTTAAAGGCGTGAATGAACTCTCCCCCTCTATATCCCTCTTCCTCCCTGAAAATCAACATATCAGTTGAGAATTGTTTCGTTAGAATATTAAATGTACGTGGTAGTGAGTGTGGTGTTTGTCTTATACTGTACATGAAAATTAGCCTCTGGCTAGGGGGACTCGGCAATGACTCGCCCAGTCTTGACATAAAATATAGATGTATTTATTTATCCCTTTTCTACCCATCCAGATAGAGGTATTTTGATGACATATGGTAGTGGTATGCACGGCTGTCTTGGACATGGCAATTTTAACGACATCAACCAAGCCAAGATCGTGGAGGCGTTGCTAGGATACGAAGTAGAACAAGTCTCATGTGGTCCTTCTCACATCATGGTCGTTACTGCTGACAACGAGGTATTCTCCTGGGGGCGTGGAGACAATGGACGGTTAGGCATCGGTTCCTACGAGCAACATTCATCTCCTCAACTCGTAACTCTCCCAGATAATATCAGTGCTCGTTCGGTACATTGTGGCATAGATTGTTCAGTCCTTTTGACGTTCAATAACAAACTCCTGGCTTGTGGAAGCAACAGATGTAATAAACTGGCCCTTGATTTAAAGACAGGCTCTGTTGAGGAATCATTGAACTTTTGCCTTGTAGCTGCGTCTTTAACCAATATGATAGTGACCGCCGTTTCTATGGGAACGTCGCACACCGCAGTCCTAACCAAAGATGGCGAGTGTTGTACCTTCGGGTCGAATTCATTCGGACAACTTGGGTACGTAAGGGAAGGTAGTGCTCGCGTGCCACAGTTTGTGGAAAGTCTTCGTGACCACGTCCTCGTCCATGTAGCTTGTGGAGACACGTTTACTGCCGCTGTTACTTCAGAGAACAAGGTGTTTTCATGGGGTAAGGGCGCGAGGGGCCGTCTTGGGAATGGTTCTGAGGAAGACTGTCATTCACCAAAACCCATTACCCTTCCGAGTAAATTGATTATTCTATCTGTTTCGTGTAGTCACAGTGGTAGTTTGCTATGTGGAAAATTCTCACCAGAAAACTAAAACATGTTAGGTAATCTGCTAACAGAAAACTGCCTATTCCTGTTCGCAAAAATTAAAAACGTTAAATTCGAATTCGACGACAGAGGCGGATAACACTCTTCGAGGTATGCATAATTTTTCACATCATACAATAGCCGAATCCAATGATTGTTTTATTATTTATTCAAAATATTTTCAATTCATTCATTTTAAGAAAGCATTTCAGATAAGTTTGCAAACCTTCCCTGTTGGGAAGCCATCTTTGTTTGGCGGCTATGATGACGTCAATCGTCCAATCATTTTTTAGATATTGGACGAATGACGTCAATCGTCCAATAATAAAAAAATGTTATTGGACGAATGACGTTTCTTTCCAAATTTGGTCAGTCAATGCTTGTTATGAAAAATTAACTGGGGGCTGTGGGCAAATCAGAAACTGGGAAATATTTTGAATAAAATCGCCGATATTCACCACGACTTCGGTGAATAATTGTTAAATATCAAAGATTAGATGGTGCTGTAATCTATTCGAGTGGAAATATACCACTAGCTACAGCATGGAATAGTGTTTGTTTTTCCCACCAACACGGTCTACAAACTGACAGCCAACGTCATGGTCGAAAATCTAATTTTTCACGGTAAAAATACGAATGACAATGACTTAAATTAAAGGATATATGGCTGAAATGAGTAGCTCTTGCTTGTTGATTTAAAGTGTCTATGAAATACCTTTGGTAAACATTAAGGTACAAATACGAGAATTAAAAAATCAAAAGGATGTTCAAACTTATTTTAAATGAAGTTGAAAAATGATATAATTTCCTGAGGAAAGGACGTTTTCTCCATATTTTTCCTCCATTTCTTTTTTCTTCTCTTTATTTCTAAATTCTCTTCTCTTCTCTTCTCTTCTCTTCTCAATTCTCTTCTTTTCACTCTCTTCTTTTCTTTCATCTTCTTTCTTTCTTTTCACCTGCAAACATTTCAATTCAATCCAAGTCTTTTAATATAAGATATTAAAATATTTACAGTAACAACACTCGATCTCTAATAACCTTGCATGAACTACAAATTAAAATTCTGGGCGGCAAAAGAAAAGTTTACTTAATTGTTCTTTTAATCATTTAGATTTGACGACACAAGTGAACAAGGTTACATATATCAAAAAATATATATATATCAAAAGAGACTTTCATCCAAATCCAAGCACCACTACAATGGCTACAATTGATGCTTCATTTTATCACACTGATCAACTAAAGTTGACAAAGAAACTGATTTTTCTATAGAACCAAAACGATTTCTATTCTAAATATTGTTTTATCAGCCGTCGGAGTACAGCACCAAATTTCTTTAAAACACAAAATTAAAACACTGATCTTGAATGAAGATGATTAAAAGCATTTACCGAGATCGAAGAAGAAAAAAAATATTTACTCAGGGGTCCAAAGTTGATGATACAGGATTTCGGTGTTTGAAGTACTTAAACAATGGTACGAAGTTTTGATGGACGTTTGGTTTTCCATGAACTCAGGTTAACACGGTGTTGGTTTTTCTTTCTTGAGTACTTTTGAGGGGAACGTTCGACCGACGCAAGCACCAGAAGCTGAGTTCAAGGTACGTGGAATAAAAAAGTCCTTGCCCTAGGTTTGCCCTACTCTTGACCTTCTTTAGAGCTTTGAGAACAAACTAAGATAGATTGTTGTTCGGGATAAGATCTTCGAAAGTACGTGTCCACCAAGAACTCGTTTTGCAAACTCGTCGGAGCAAAATACGATGAAATTTTTTTCAAGTTTTTCTGTTATTCGTACTTTTGTCTTCTCAGTTTAGACGACTGATCTAGCAACCCCATTATAGGAAATGTAAAATATTTCACGTTATTTTCGAGCGCGGAGAGTAGCCAGGAAGAAACAGCGGAAAAATATAGGGAGAAGGGAGAACCAGCATAAAAGTATCGAGAAGGGAGGAAATCATTATCATCCAATCTAATTAATACTTTATTAAGTTTTTCATTTGTTTGCGGATGGATGCCAGGCTGAAAAAATTAGGGAGAAGGAAGAAAAATGGCATGAAATATAGGGAGGGAGAATATTGAAATGCCTCTTTGTCTCCGCCCTTTCAAAGTTTAGTTCGACCACAACTGAGAAGTTCGTTTCTAACTGAAACGCGGATCACTCTCCGCCTATGTTTGGCTTAATAGATGGGTAGTTCTTGTGCCGTGACACTAATCGGCCCTCGTCATTCATTTGCTAAGCACATTTTCCAATCTCCTCAGTTTTGACTGCTGTCTGACCTCCTATGGCTTGAGGTTCGAATGCGCAAAAATGTAGAACTAAAAAAAAATGAGGGGTTAGGGTACACAATGTAAAGAATAATTGCACTAAATTTATGAAATTTACAAAAGCCAACACTTTCTCTTCAGTTATTTTATACTGAGATCTTCAGCGTTAGTACGGCCGGGGATTCAACCCGTTATCTATCACCTGCTCAGAAAATGTTTACGATTCGAAAAATCATTCGTCTATATCAGTAGAAGCACGGGTGGTGGGTGCTGCAAATGAGCCGCGCCGCTCGCCATTAATGCGACCGAGCTTCAATATTCCCGGACATGGCGTCCTATCGTTTCTTATGTGAGTGGGGTTTCTAGTATAGGTTCTCTCCAGTGCTTCAAAGGTTTTTCTCCGTGTTCCCCGGCTTTCCTCCCTCCGTAAAAATCAACTCCTAAATTCCCACTGAATTGATCGGGCGTCGAGTGCTTTAGTCATGATCCTCTACCTGCATGTTCGACGTAAAATAATTACATGTACTTTTATTTATTGTCTCTGCTCGTTTATTTATCGAATTACGAAGTGTTCACGAAATTCGTATATCGAAGCGCTAATTAAATCCAAGTGCTACCCTCGTAAAAATAAGGACTTTTTTTCTGTTACTTACTTACATTCCCGGAAAACCACGACGATCGATGTAGAGGCTATTCGCATGCGCAATAGTCGCAAAAAACTTATACGTCGTTTGCGCACTTTGATCTCAATATCTGTTGTTTTGTAAAACTGTTTTTCTTTAATTTCTAAACAAATATCTATTTTCTCAGTTTTGTTCTTTATCTTTTTGTTAGCTCTTTCCTGGTCTTGTTTGGACATCACAATGCAGTTAATGTACAATTCAGTTCTCCTGTTTGCTACCCTGTGTTCCCAGCTGGTCAACGCAGATCGCCATTATTATTGCAGATACTCTCGTAAGGATGATGTTTCTTATTATCAATGATCATTGTTGTTTGAACTATGTGGGCGAGTGTTTGTTTGTTATTACTAAAGCCTATTGAAAGGTCTTGTTTGGTTGAACGTGAACAAAAGAACACATGTTTAAATAGTACTAAACGCGAGCGCGTGAAGTAAAATACAGATTGTATGAAACAATGGACGAAGTTCAAAGTTAACTAACGCGCATATATACTACTAGAAGGGATTCGATGACATGAGTCATGAGTGTTGTGCAGTTCCATTTTAAAATCACTGGTGATTTCTGCATTCTGATTGGCTCTCAGTAGTGCGATTTTTAAAATCACGAATTGCACCATTTTGAGTTTTAAAACACACTGTTTTGAAGAGCCAATGAAATTGTAGAAAACAAAGCATTTGACCAATCAGATTACAGAAAAATGCCAATATAAGCCATTAGAAAAAAATTGAAAGGGAGTTTTTAGGTGAACAACAAGTTTTGATTAATTTTACATAAAGATAAATAATATTAAGAACTTACAGGGTATTTTATTATTGCAGGAGATTTCATAATGGATATAATTAAGTGGTAATTGAACTTCGTGTCATGAAATTTGGTCTGAAATCAAACTTGTGTTAACAAATTAATTGCACTCCCACGTAAGGCACTCGACCGTTTGATTTCAGATACATGTATAGTTGCACGAGTGAAAAACACAAATGCCACATAAAAGTTAATTTCAAATTGGACGAAAAACCATGATTGCTAAATATGCATGAAATTTGCACTGCAGTGTATTAAAATTATTTTTTTCAGCAGTATTATAGCGATGTGCCAACCAGAGATATCTTGGATACTGAAACAAAGAGATCTTTTGTTTTATGGTTGGCAAATTTGAATGAGAAAAGATTCTGGACGTCAATGTCTGTAACAGTAAACATTGCTATTGGTTAATAGCACTGCTCTCAGCCAATCAGAATCGAGTATTTTTTTTTCATGTATTTAATTGAACTCCACTCAATTCAATTATCATTATTAAACAATGCACATTTGTTTCCTTCAGGAAATTGAAATCTTTTGTGTAAAAATATTACACTTTTCCTGAATAAGATTCTTTGTTTGAGTTGTATCCATATTCACGTGTCTTCACCTGCGCAACCGTTAAACAAAAAAATGGAACTCTAGGGAATGAGACGTGGTCTGAAATGGGACAACATTACACCAAATCGAATTAGGTCTATTTGCCTAACAACGGAAAGCCATTAACGATGAAACTGGAACCAGTAAAGAGGGTTTTCAATCTGCTGTGATGTTGAACTTCACATGAACCGAACCTAATGATGTAAAGGAAGACCGCCTTATTATCTATTGTTTTCAATGCGCACGGTTCATGTGAAGTTCGACGTTTACCCTGAGCCTTATAGTACAGGAATATGGTGCACTTATTGTACTGAATTGTTCAGTTTTTGGTTACAAGCATGAAAATTGGCACAACGACCACATGCTGGCTATTTTGTGATGTAGTGCCACTCCCAAAAATGAATAATTTCAGTTTTACAGCAGTGGAATTAAAGTGTCTTAAATTTCACCTAATGTATACAAGACGCCTTCTTAATTTAAAAGCCCTTGATATATGAATAAGAATGGCGTTTACTATTCTTTGATATCTCTTATTATTGCCGAGATATTACAGCGCGACGTGCAAAAGTATGACCACTTTTAATATATTCGCATACTTCTGTGCACGGGCTTTTGCTGCCAAACGAATTTTTACAAGCCTTATTTGGTAAAACCAGACAGCTTCGCATCAAATGTGTCTGTTTAACGTACAAAATCCCGTGCATAGAAGTATGCGAATACATTAAAAGTGGTCATACTTTTGCGCGTCGCGCTGTAATTCAATATAGAATATACGAAATGATGACGATTTTGTCTACTTAGCCAAGGGTTTTGGTCGTGTGGTGGTGCATGCAATCATATTGCTTTTTTGAAATGTGTTTTTTTAAAGGTTGGAGTTCATGGAGTGATTGTAGCAGTAAATGTGGCCAAGGAACACAAACACGCACAAGATATGCATATCCATCATACCGCTGCAAAGCAACTAGCGAAACACAAGTCTGCAATAAATCCACCAAAACCTCATGCGATTCATTGGCGGGCCAAACATGTAATCCGTACACTGGGCAATGTGAATGTAAAACCGGATACAAGCCTTCAGGTTAGTCGTGCGCAACCGGCCGTTTAACAAGAAAAGAATAATAATACGCGTTCTGAATATGGGAAATCATTACGCCCAAGCTAAAAATGTGTATATTGCATGCTAATCAGAGCTAGATACGGTGGGTATACTCTGCCCAAGGTGTAGTGAATACTCCTCAGTTACGGTGTCCAGGATTTCTCATTAGAGATTCACTACCTCTCTTACCTCCCTTCCCACAAAACCAATGCATGCATGGTTGCAAATAAACTGGCAATGGGGAAATGGCGTCAAGGCATTCCTGGATCGATCGGTCTGCCACTGCCCCGAACGTCACTTTACAACTAAATGAATATCATAATACAAATCCCGCCTACTCGCTTCTGTTGCTTTCCGGGGTATTTGTCAAGGGCTAGATTTTTTTGTCTTTTCTTTTCTTTCTAAAGGAGGCGATCAACTTCCACATTTCCCCTCCGACTTTGCTTGGAGTTACAGGGGAAAATTACCCGGTATGCGCTGCCTACAAATCGATGAACCAAAGGAACCGGCGTCAAGAACTTGGAATGACAATTACCTGTGTTCCTCCGGTCAAAAAGCTGATCCGGGATTCCGGTGGTCAGCTGATGGAAAGATTAACAATATGAGATGTGTCAACATTCATAATTCCAAGGATTATTATTGGAGTTCGAATTACTTGTGCGCGCCATACAATTCGCCGTACCAATTACGGTGGTTTCGCTTTAAAACGTCGAACCCAAGTTGGATTAGAGAGAATTATTGTATCAAATGGTTGGAGCCGAGTGCCCCAAAATATACGTACTGGCCGACGGGTAATTACTACCTGTGTAGCAAAGGTATAGGTGGTGGTGATGATGACGATGATGATGATAATGATGATGATGACCACAAGCCAGGTAAAAAACCTTGCGATTATGATTCTTTAACTTTTACACTCATGTAAGATAGACAAAAGTTATTTTGGGATCAAATACTAGGGTACAGGTAGGCCTGAAGTTACCTTCTCCGGTTACACCAGCGTACTGATAAAAGTCCCGTAGCGGAAAACAATTCAGAAAAGGGTGGAGGCGATATCCATAAACTGATAAAGTTTTATTTCTAATAGAATTAGGCTTCCTAGCTGTGTTTCCAGTTCCACATGCGTCTTGCATGGAAAGATAGAGGTCCCTCCCCAAAGGGGAAGAAGGCAGGATGGGACCTTAGTGTTTCATACACACACTAAGACTACAAAACTTACTACCACAATTACTACTTATTTTCAGGGTTGAAACCCAAGAAACTGATATGCGCAGAAGTAGACGAGTGTGATTCCAACCCATGTCAAAACGGAGGGGCGTGCAACAACCTTGTGAACAGCTATAAGTGCACATGTCCCCCCGGATTCACTGGCACAAACTGCGAGACACAAATAGGTATGAGTAAGTTTTCTAATAAGATCGCTGGTGTTTGAGTACTCTTGACTCAATAGTGCGTTCTTCTTTACCTAATTTATTCCACAGATCCTACTGCACAGCCAACAATCAACCCAACTAATCATGTTACGACATCTGGAACAACTTATAAATCTACCAAACCTACCACTGACATATTGCAAAAACGCACACACAAACCTCATAAAACCACTAGCCATCCACACAAAACAACTCACAAACATCATAAAACCCACAAACCACCGAAAACCCACAAACCAAAAACAACTCATAAACCGAAACCAACTCACAAACATCATAAAACCCACAAACCAAAAACAACTCATAAACCGAAACCAACTCACAAACCAAAAACTCACAAACCTCATAAAACCCACAAACCACCGAAAACCCACAAACCAAAAACAACCCACAAACCAAAAACAACCCACAAGCCGCCTAAACCAACTCACAAGCCAAAAACAACATATAAGCCAAAGAAAACTCACAAACCTCCTAAAACCACGAGATTCACCAGCACTCCAACTGCATACCCAGGTTGGCTATTAAATAACACTGTTTCTTTTGAATAACTAACCACTAAACTAACCGAGAAATAATCTCAATACATATTATTTAACGTAGTTCTATATTTTGTGTTAAAAGTCAATGTTGAATGACATAAAATGAATAGTGAAACGCTACTATTCAGAAGCACACACAGTACCGACTGTTTAATATGTTTGAGTACGTTACGTAAAAACACCCAATGTTCAATCTATAAATATGACCGTAAGTATACTAAGACATGAACAGTTGTCAAATCAATATTGATGCAATAACAATTATGTCGTTCTAGACTTTTGTGCCTCATCACCATGTCTCAATGGTGCCACCTGTAATAACAACAACAACGGCTATACGTGTGCATGTAGACCAGGATGGAATGGAAAACTCTGCGATAATAACATCGACGAGTGCGCAAAGAATCCCTGTAAGAACGGCGCTACTTGTGTAGATGGCATTAATGACTATTCCTGCCAGTGCGTACCGGGATATAACGGGCGAGACTGTGATGTGAACATTGATGAGTGCGCAAAGAATCCCTGTCAGAATGGCGCTACTTGTGTAGATGGCATTAATGACTATTCCTGTCAGTGCGTACCGGGATATAACGGAAGAGACTGTGATGTCAACATCGACGAGTGCGCAAAGAATCCCTGTCAGAACGGCGCTACTTGTGTAGATGGTATTAATGATTATACTTGCCAGTGCGTACCGGGATATAACGGACGAGACTGTGACGTGAACATCGACGAGTGCGCAAAGAATCCCTGTCAGAACGGCGCTACTTGTGTAGATGGTATTAATGACTATTCTTGCCAGTGCGTACTGGGATATAACGGACGAGACTGTGATGTGAACATCGACGAGTGCGCAAAGAATCCCTGTCAGAACGGCGCTACTTGTGTAGATGGCATTAATGGCTATTCCTGCCAGTGCGTACCGGGATATAACGGACGAGACTGTGACGTGAACATCGACGAGTGCGCAAAGAATCCCTGTCAGAACGGCGCTACTTGTGAAGATGGTATTAATGATTATACTTGCCAGTGCGTAACGGGATATAATGGACGAGACTGCGAAGTCAACATCAACGAGTGCGCAAAGAATCCCTGTCAGAACGGCGCTACTTGTGTAGATGGTATTAATGACTATTCTTGCCAGTGCGAACCGGGATATAACGGACGAGACTGTGATGTGAACATCGACGAGTGCGCAAAGAATCCTTGTCAGAACGGCGCTACTTGTGTAGATGGTATTAATGAATATTCCTGCCAGTGCGTACCGGGATATAACGGACGAAACTGTGACGTGAACATCGACGAGTGCGCAAAGAATCCCTGTCAGAACGGCGCTACTTGTGTAGATGGTATTAATGACTATTCTTGCCAGTGCGTACCGGGATATAACGGACGAGACTGTGACGTGAACATCGACGAGTGCGCAAAGAATCCCTGTCAGAATGGCGCTACTTGTGTAGATGGTATTAATGATTATTCTTGCCAGTGCGTACCGGGATATAACGGACGAGACTGTGATGTCAACATCGACGAGTGCGCAAAGAATCCCTGTCAGAACGGCGCTACTTGTGTAGATATCATTAATGACTATTCTTGCCAGTGCGTACCGGGATATAACGGACGAGACTGTGACGTGAACATCGACGAGTGCGCAAAGAATCCCTGTCAGAACGGCGCTACTTGTGTAGATGGTATTAATGACTATTCTTGCCAGTGCGTACCGGGATATAACGGACGAGACTGTGATGTCAACATCGACGAGTGCGCAAAGAATCCCTGTCAGAACGGCGCTACTTGTGTAGATATCATTAATGACTATTCTTGCCAGTGCGTACCGGGATATAACGGACGAGACTGTGACGTGAACATCGACGAGTGCGCAAAGAATCCCTGTCAGAACGGCGCTACTTGTGTAGATGGTATTAATGACTATTCTTGCCAGTGCGTACCGGGATATAACGGACGAGACTGTGATGTCAACATTGACGAGTGCGCAAAGAATCCTTGTCAGAACGGCGCTACTTGTGTAGATGGCATTAATGGCTATTCCTGCCAGTGCGTACCGGGATATAACGGACGAGACTGTGATGTGAACATCGACGAGTGCGCAAAGAATCCCTGTAAGAACGGCGCTACTTGTGTAGATGGTATTAATGACTATTCTTGCCAGTGCGTACCGGGATATAACGGACGAGACTGTGAAGTCAACATCAACGAGTGCGCAAAGAATCCTTGTCAGAACGGCGCTACTTGTGTAGATGGCATTAATGACTACTCTTGCCAGTGCGCACCGGGGTATAATGGACGGGACTGCAAAGTCAACATCGACGAGTGCGCAAAGAATCCCTGTCAGAACGGCGCTACTTGTGTAGATGGTATTAATGACTACTCTTGCCAGTGCGCACCGGGGTATAATGGACGGGACTGCGAAGTCAACATCGACGAGTGCGCAAAGAATCCCTGTCAGAACGGCGCTACTTGTGTAGATGGTATTAATGACTACTCTTGCCAGTGCGCACCGGGGTATAACGGACGAGACTGCGAAGTCAACATCGACGAGTGCGCAAAGAATCCTTGTGAGAACGGCGCTACTTGTGTAGATGGCATTAACGATTACTCCTGCTTGTGCGCTCCAGGTTATAATGGACGAAATTGTGAAATTGAAATTGATGAGTGCATATCTAGTCCATGTCTGAACGGAGCGTATTGTTTTGATGATATTAATCGCTACATTTGCTTATGTCCTCCGGGATACGTTGGAGCGCGGTGCGAAAAACGTAAGTTGTAAAAACCATTTGCCCTGTTTCCTTAATTCGTAAGACTGTAGATTGCTGTATTTATGATGTAATATATTTTTAACTGCTTCCCTTGTATTTTCAGTATATAAAGTAAGTTTTTTTGCAGTTTTTTATTTCGGTACCTGGCACCGTTTTGACCAATAGTCCCTTCATGCCAATAGGCCTTTGCATGGAAGCAAGACGAACGGTGAACTTGCAATGATAAAGACATATGAATATTTGTGCAAGGTGCTTAAAAGAGTTCTCTATCACTGCAAGCTCACCGTTCGTCTCGCTTCCATGCAAAGGTCCGGCTACCTATCAAAATGGCGCAGGGAACTGTGAATTTAGGGGACTATTTCAAGCATAGCATGAAGTGTGCCACAAAGGTCCTTTCAACTCTCGTTCTGAAAGAACCTACTGAGAAGCAACAGATTTATACTCCTTTGTAAACTGCGAATACTCTCTAAATATTTGTTCTTGCAGCTCATTATACGTATTTATTTTATTTTTTTAAAAGGTTGTCCTCCAGGAAAATTTGGATATGACTGCCTTCAAAAGTGTGCCTGTCAAAATGCAGCTCGTTGTGACTTTGTCACTGGGTTCTGTAGCTGTAAACCAGGTTGGGTCGGAAAATACTGTGAGATAGGTAAGTTAAGATATGGATTCCCTCAGTTTTATTCTAAGTATTCATTGTTGGCCTTGTTAACTTTTGCAGCCTGTGATGATGGCAAGTATGGACAAGGATGTAAAAATTATTGTAAATGTCAAAACAATGCAAAATGTGACCACATTACAGGAGCATGTACCTGTACTTCTGACTACACTGGGAAGTATTGTGAGACTGGTGAGTATGAACCTAGCTTATAGATGGGGGCAGATTTAGGGGAAGACGGGGAAGAAAATTTGTCATTGCTAATCACAACTGCAAAGTATACCAGTAGCGCTGCTCAAGTCAAAATGAAAGCATGTGAAGGCATCTCTGACAGCTGCTATCAATTAAGTTCATGTTCATGACCCCAGAACACAGCTCTAACCAGTTTGAATTAGTTAGGGTTGAGAGGATGGAGGAAAAACCAGAGATCTAGAAAACCCTTGCGGTCAGAAAGAGAACCCATCAACTCAGCTCACATGAGGCGACTTGGTGAAAGAGCCCACGAACCTTCCTTTTATGAAGAGCTGTTTTTGAAATGAAGAAAGTTGCCTTTTTTCTATCCTAAATCTCATTATTTCATGAAGACTCATCTTTTCTGTTAAAAAAACTGGCCTTTTTTATGCTAATTTCTAATCATTCCTTTCTCGCCTTTTTATTTTTCATTTATTTTAATTTCAGACATGAATGTTGGATCAGGTGTGTCATCAGGAGCAGATGCTGATGTAAACTACAAAGATTCCCTGGGTTTTTAGATGTCCTCCTAGAATGATCTTAGTCATTTTCATAGTACAGTCATAATAATTAAATAATATTCCTGTAACCACCTAGTTAAGAACATGGTAATAAAGAGGCTCATGGAACCTTTTGGCTGGTACTGACTTTTATTAAGAGTTAATTCTGCTCTTATCACAGCACAAATCCCATTTTTTTCATGATGTAGCTAGCTTGTTGAATTGGGTTTCCTGTGGTAACATGACAAACGGGAGGAACGCCTGGTTCAAACCATATCAAGATGAATCAAGATGGCTTCTGTACTGGGAGGGAGAATTGAGTACAAAAAATAGCGGTTTAATCATCTTCTTTTCGCATTTATCAACCGAAAAAACTAAACAGGTGAGAGACCATTATTTTCTCTTATTGTATGAATTAGTTTTTTTTTTTTAAAGTTAAAACTAAGTCTTGTGAAAACATGAAATATTTGTTCTTTGTTCAACGTACATGAACAACTGAGTTGTGTTGCCTTTATAGATCAAGTACAAACCTTCCTCTGTTCCTCTGGAGATAAGGATAAAACGGGATCAACGATAAAATATTTGATTTATATCAGGCTTCACATACTCTTAAAACTCCAAAATGAATATATTTGAAGACGAAAATCACCCAATGCTTCGCCTTGTCGTGATCTCAACGATTCTAATTCTCGGAGTGCTGATCATCAATGACCTGTTTCCTTGGGGCGCCTTTGGTATAAGGACGAGAAGAAAAGATAGTAATATTGTTCTTATAACACTGGCCATTATCGCTTTGTTCGTTGAGTGGATTATATACTACGTTTTGGGTTGATCAATGGACGAACAATGGTATATATGCTTCTTTTGGCATGGACATAAGCTTCTTAACAATGCATAACAACGTCTTCACAAGGCAGTATGTGCATTAGTAATCTCCAGTTTTGTAATGTATTATTTATTTTGATTGATGAAAAGTACAGAAAAATCTTTGATGATATGAAATCTTAGGTCAACTGTATTCATAAAACCATTTACAAAGATTCCTTGGATTAGGGATTGTCACTGTGGGATCAATGACTATTTTCTACTTTTACTGGTTTTCACATATTTTAGTTAATACTATGTTTTGTATTATACGCCTATGTTGGCAATCCTAATGCCATGCATTTGGATCCTTTACGTGCAAACTAGGAAACTAGTTCATATCTTTATCTGTAAAGAGAAATCTAGATAAATATACTCAAATTGTGACTAGATGTATGCAGTATCTTACTCTGCATTCCTAAAGGGTTATTTAGGCTTTTTCTGAGTTAGCGAACATCTTGCTTATTGGTCTAACTTGAGTACAAACATCTTGTTCATCATGCCTTATATGGTGTTGTTTATACCAAAGCTAGACCACAATGCATCCTGTTCATCAAACTCAGAAAAGGACTTTGTGTGACCTAGTGTCCTCTCTCAAGATTCAGATTTAAATGCATAATCTTTCTAGGGTCGTTTCCCCATTACAGTGAGCCTTGGTAAGCAAAAGCGACAGTATAAAATATATTACATATGATATTTATTAATAATGTGAAATAGGGTTAGTGGCTTGCTATACATTTGTATTTTGTAATTTATGCATTTCCTTGTTTTTTTTTATTCATATATAAATTGTTGTTACTTGACCCAGGTCTTATCATGTGATGCATAAAGTCTTGTATACAATGTCATATTGCACCTCCTCTTTAAAGTTTTCAAAACAATTTCCCTTACATTCCCTCCCCTCCCCTCCCCTCCCTTCCCCTCCTTATGCAGCTAAAACTGAGCATAGAGCTTCATCAAAGGTTAGTTTCAATCCATCTCAGCTTCAGCCTTCTTTCTGGAGGAGCAGGCTCCAAACTTAAAAGGTTTTTCTGAGTGGACATGTACCATGCAGAACATCTTCTTTCCTCTATATACTCAAACGATGGATTTGTGTGAGAGAGATTACTACTAAAAGATGTTCCTAAGTCCTGGGACCCCTCTCTGAAAAAACTGCACGTTAATATCTCACCAAACCCTCGTTTGAATCTGGGATTTCGAATGACTAAAATAACGGGACTCAACACGCTGAATGAGAATCCACAATAAAGTGCAATTCGTAGAAAGTCCCGTTGAACGTTCAAAAGTGACATGACTGAATTGACAAAGAAAGGCGTCCAACATACGAAGAAAACAAAAATCACTATAGAAATGGTTATTACTATTCTTCGTTTGGCTCTTATGCCTTTATCATCTATTATCCCCGTATCCCTTATCCGTTTGAAGTGCTTTTGGATCACACGGATGACGTTAAAGTATATAATAATTATCCCAATGAGTGGGATTACGTAGGATATAGCGCTAAAATATATCACATGAGCAAAGTGAAGCCTTGTTGTTGGGTTATTGAAGTAACATGCTGCTGCTTCTGACTGGTTCGAAATCTTTTTCCAGCCCAAAACAGGTCCTATAGCACACAAAGAAGCAATGATCCACGTGCAAATGATTACCAGGAATGTTCTTTTTCGGTTCATAATTCTTTTTAAGGGTTTGAAAACAGAGAGATATTTGTGTAGACTCAAAGCTATTAAAGTAAAAACGCACTCCAAGAACCAGAACTGTAACATGAAGCAGTTCACTTTACACAATTCATTACCCCAAATCCATCGGTCTTTGGTTAATCCCATCAACATAAGAGGCACGCTAACCACACAAATACCAATCTCTGCTATAGCGAGATTAGTGAAAAAGATATTCGTTCGTGTTCTCATTTCGCATTTTAAAGCCACAACCCCAACAACAAGGATGTTTCCAACAAATCCAGCCAAAAGAATTAGCGATAGAATGACAACTTGAAAGACATCTACAGTGTCAAGATTAGCTTCTTTGTCTTTCGTCAGGTTGCCAGAAGAATGATTTAAGAAAGGTTGGAGTGTAGTGCCTGAGAGTAAACTTTTTGTTTCCATGGCTGAAGGCTGGCGTTGATTTCCAACGTTTTTGATTTATCCATCCACGCTTTCATCTTCCATTTTCGTTACCCATAACAACCCGGCAATAAACAAACAGAAAATGGCCGCCGACCCACTGCTAAAGTTTTTTGATTTGTAAATTGTACGGGAATTTCTCGATCGTTCACACACAAGTGTGAGTTTAATAAACTCACCAGGTGGTCAGAATTATTGCCCTCGCAGCCGGAAATCTTTTGTTAACTCCAAGAGTATGTTTAATACCTGATTAATAAACAGTTTGAATACCTTTCAAGTCTGTTTTCCTGTTTGGGACTCTTCTTTTGAATAGGTTTCATCCTTGTTTATCGATGCACCAATAGCGTACGCGCTTTTCTAATTCCTTTAAGTCACCTAAAGAATTTAATTCCAATATACATTTTTATAAGCTTCTAATGTTTGAAGTATTTACTTAGTCGAAAGATCATATGAATATTAATTTTTCGATACGCAGTATGAACACAGCTGACATTTGCCTAATCCATAATCCTTCGCGCGCTTTCTGTGCCGATGACATATAAAATAAACCAGTCCTTATTTTTACTAGGGTAGCACTTAATGGCCAGCTGAGTGGCTTAAAAAAAAACAACAAGCAACTCTACTCACACATGCACAACACAAAATCTGGGAATCGAACCGGGGTAGCATATGTGTAACGACGTTGCAAGACAGGTTTGACGAAGAATCCGCCTTTTCGGCGATAGGCTTTCGGGTGGTGCAATAGTAGCCATACGATCGTACTAACTTTTAACCAATTTATTTACTTGATTTGTTTATTCTGTTCTCAAGATTTTAGCAAAACATCTTTAAAAAAGTATTTGATAGTTTAAATTATAATAAATTATAATAATAAATTATAATTATAATAAATAATAATAATTATAATAAATAAATTGTACAAAAGTTAGTACGATCGTGTGGCAATTCAACAATGTCCAAACCTATCGCCGAAAAGCTAGGTGGATTGAAATGTCAAGGTAAATCAATCAATCAATCAATCAATCAATCAAATTGGAGGGGCTAATCATCCTTGCTTGCACCTGAAGAGCTGAATTACGAAGGACGCAGCTCAACGTGGTCGAGTGGAAGGCATACGAAGGCGCCTCGGGCAGCCGCCACGACTCATGTCTGACCACGGAGCACAGCTCAGATCGAATTAGGGTTGGTTTTTACGGAGGGAGGAAACTGGAGACCCGGAGAAAAACCCTCAAAGCAAGGGAGAGAACCAACAAACTCAACTCACTTAAGACGCCGAGTCCGGAGATCGAACACTATAGCGGCGAGAGGCGATAACTTACGCACTACGCCATCCTTGCTTCCCCTTCCCCGTAACATGGTAGCCGCGAGTCTTGTGAAACTTTCACGAAAACACAAATGTTGAGCTACTTTCACTGAATTTGTTGAGCAACTGCTTATCGTATGTCTATAAACAAATTTAATTTCACAAAGCAGTTCCAGTTATAGATAGCAGGTCACCTTCTTATGACTCACGCTTTGCGCCTGAGCTTCTTTTTCCTCGGGTCTAGAAGGCGCTCGATTGCCATATCATTTCCCGCACTCGCTGTGTGTTACATGCTGTAAAAAAACTTGTTTGCCAGATGTTGCGCTAACTATAGAATTGTTGATTGGTTCTTTTCTGTACATTAGTGACTTCTGGACTCTTCTTTCATGTTCTTCTTCTGGAAAAAACGTTTTTTAACATCCGCAAAATCTCCATTTACCCTGGGCGTGCATGATGTTTTCCCATTGGCCACGTGTCATTTCCTATAGAGTTTGTTTTGTTTATTACACATTTAGGGTCGATATCCGTGAAATAAAGCCGTGAATAAAAACCATATCAATGAAGTGATACGATATCACTTCACAGCAAACTGTCCAATAAAATCTCGCGATATATAATAACATTTAATCGACCCTAAATGTGTAATAACCAAATTACTCTCGCGGACTCGCTTGTTCGCGATATGCACGGGAAACTCGTGAATAAAAACGATATCAGGCTCTTAACATGTGATAATCTCTATTTATTTAACGGTTGCGCATGAGAAGACACGTGAAATTGGATACAAAGCAAACAAATATTATTCTCAAGAGAATGACGCGTGACACGCCCAAGCTAAAAGGGTCTATTCGAGCGCAAGGTGTAAATCCAATCGTACCTAGCGCTAGCAAAACAACTAAACCTCTTGATTAACAAGGCCGAGGCCTCCAGGTTGTGATGTTGAACTTTTGATTTGAGACTGAGTCCTGAAGGGGAAAAGGCAAAATTTGCTTACATCTAAGTACTGGAAAAAACTTCGGAAGTGATACACTAGTACACTGGGACTGGGATTTCAAATAGTCAAGGAATATAAATGAAATTTTCTCAAAGTTTTTCACTTGGTTCGGGATGTTTTCCAAATTATAGGAAAAACGGGAAACAATGAAACGAGATAACTCGATTCACTTTTTGTTTCCGCCAATCAGAAGAAAACGCGGGAATTTCAGACGCGTTTGCACCAAAGACATTACGTCATGCGCTGTTCTTGTCTAGCTGGATTCCAGCCTGGCCTTCCACCAGTACCGCCATGTTGGAAACAAAGATGGTTTAACTTCAAACATTCCCTCATTTTACTGACTTTGTTTTCCCAAAAAGTCATGTTTTACAACTGGAAAGGTAAGTCTGATGTTCATAAATAATTTCTGGATTTATTCCATTTAATTTACATTAAATATGATACGACTTTTGACGGATATAAAAAAGATGGAACGCGTACGTTTTCTTGCAGTTTTCATGCCATTTCTCACAAACATTATTTAATTTTACTGAAAGTTTAACCAAGTTTTTATCTATATTTATGATGACATTGTCTTGCACTGCCAATAATAAACTATTAGTAATTTGTACTATTTTATTTGTACTTTTACTCGTTTTAACTAACACGGCAAATTTTATCAAATTTGAATAAGAAACCTGAAGCTACAATGCTTTTTAAAATTACTTTGAAAATTACTTTTGATACATATTTTTGGTCGTACTGAGTTTATGATTTTATTTAGCGTTTCTTATTTAGAGCTTTTTTAGGATTTTGTATTACAAAAGAAGACAAAAGTTTTATCTGTGGGAGGGACCAAATAAATGGTTATCGTGTTTAATGAGCCACAGAAAAGGTCTCGATTTTTCTTACTTTTGCATCTTAAGCTAAATTTTGCTAGATGTAAGTTATGCATTGATAAAGTTCTAAGTTAGTGGTGCAGTTTAAAATTATGTTTTTTGATGCCAGAAGTCCATAACTAGTTGATGCCCATAGTGTATATGCAATGGTGGAAGAGGGAAGTGCTGTAATACTGTCCCCCCCCCCCCCCCCCACAATTTTCCGTAAATTTTTAGGGACTGTTCATTATTTAATTCAAAGTTCTCCTTTGAATTTTCTTTCTTGATTTAAAAACAAAATGGTTCTAAACCTCAAATGTTTTCAGCTACAGTATTGGTCAGTTAAGGCTTTCAACAGCATGATACAGACTTTCTTTCTAGACTAGGCTAAGTTAGGAATTTGCTTGATCAATAAAGCCAGAAAAGCTGAAATTCGAGATTTTATCTATATTAGTGTTTTGGATCAAAATAAAACTTAGTGCACAAATACAATGATTATTATATTGCAATACCATATTTACTTGTTAAAATGCAGCCCATGATTAAGCGCCACCCCTAACTTAGTGCCACACTGATGAGAGCAAATATCAAAGACTGCCACCTCAAATAAGTACTTCCCACAAATAAGCACTGCAACCAAAACACTCAAAATTTATAGAGTGTTGCGGCGCTTACAATACAATACAATAACTTTATTTAAGGAGGGATACATAATAACCTTTTACAGTTTTCTAACTTACGGCCCTAATCAAGTAAATTTTTGGTAAAAATATGGTTAATTACCTTCCCACACTTGAATTTTATTTATACATTGGAACCCCATGCAATGGAAACCAGCTATTATACACACCCTGTTACATTGAAAAGAAATTTTGTTATTTACTCTTAAATTCACCTACTATATATGGGTGGCTTTTTATTATTGACAATTTCTCTGGCCCCCTAGGTGTCAGTATCAATAGGGTTCAACTGTAATTGCCAATGGTATTTTTGAATTAAATGCCTCTTTCGCAGGTCTTTTTTCATGTGATCTAAAATACAGATGTCTTAGCAAATAAAATATTTAGGCTGGTTACTTTTTTCCAGTATTTCCAGATATGCAGTTATTTCCATACATACATTTTTCTTGTCTTAATATACTAAAAATATTATCGATTGGTTAATATTCTATTCTACTTTTCGATTTTCAGATCCCTTTTTTGTAATCACTGAGAAAATAATTAAAAAATATATAAATTTAGAAGCAAATTGTAGTAACTTGTGTTTCAACAGCTGTTGGAAAATTAGAACTTGAGGGTCTATTTTTCTTTAAGAAACTAAGTTTTGTAATCATTTAGTCAGATTTTACTGTTCCTGCTAATTATAAATGGCTTCATTTGCATTTTACATTGATTATACTAGCTTGAATTATGTCAAGTAGGTGTTACATCTTTATGGCATTTTAATGGTCTCAAAGGCTATATTGCAATTCTAGCAAGACATTTACAATTATTTCTTCCTAGGAGAACTACAATCAATCTTAATGTCATTTTCTTTTGAAGCCTAAAGAAGATCTTATAGGATTTCTTCCTAATCACACATGCAAAATTGTCCAATTTGCTGTTTCAGCAAAACAGGGTCTTGGTGGATAGTAAGTCAAAGGTTTCCATGACATGTTTAAAAAACACAAAGTTATTAAAGGATGTGCCAATGGAATGTCATAAAATGGCTTAATTGTCATGGAAATGCCTTGATTGACTTCCATCAAAACCAAATTTGCCATGACAGCAAAATTTACAATTGTGTGTGTAAATGGGATGGGCTGTAAAAAAGGTAGTAATTCTTAATGATAATAGTGTGAAAAAATACTGTATATAATTTTGAGCACCTCTAACAATAATATTATTATGACATTGTAATTATTGTCACTTGAACTACTTTAGATGATGAAAACAATATATAATACTTTATCATGGTCTATAATCTTTCAAAGATAACATATTTTGAGCCACTTTAGAATGGATAGGAAAAAGCTTCTCACCATTTTATTTTTCAAGATCACTAACTGCAAGCACTTGCTGTTAGGACCTAATCTTGAAAACAAATTATGCAATGTTTATCATATCTTGGGACATAGATATTGCTCTTCACACTTGGATACATACTCGTAAGTTGTACATATTTTATAAATATTATATAATTTTGAAGCCTAATTTTTTCCCCAGAAATGCTCTATTTTTGTTGTTGTTGAAATATTGAGTATACTAAAAATATTATCGATTGGTTACTATTCTTGTTGAAAATGTAAAAAAAAGTTTTTTATCCTGTGAAATCTTTTTTGACAGGTTTCGTTTTTATTACAAAATTATAAGCATTTCCTTGTTTTAATAGCGCCTTAAGAAAAATGTCTATTTTTAGTTTTTAGCTTCCTTACAAATTTTTGTAAAATACCTTCTTGACCTTCTTGGTAGCAAGTTCCATCTAGCCAGTGATCAATTGATTAAACTCTCTCAACCGCCAAAGAACGTGGTTTGAATACTATTATCATTGAGACAACCGCCAATGATTATTTTAATTACGTAATTTCGTCGCTTTCGATGATGACGAGTTATCATTTATGGACAGTTTTTGTCTGGGTTTATTGTATAATACCAGACGTCCAGCCCTCGTTTTAGTGCCTATTCTAATTTACATCTTTTCAAAGACTATTCATACTTGGTCGAGTGTATTTCCACTCCAATCCTATAGGTGGCCAATTCCTATTTAAGTAAAAAAATGTCAGGGAAATGTTCTCCGCCTTCCTATTCTACTCCTTTGATCGTTTTCTTCTAAGAATAATTGTTGCGGTACAGTATTGTAAATCTTGCATCGGTTGACTGAGAACAGAAGTACATCAAGTCAAAATAGCACCAGAAATGTACAAACGTGCCGATCAAACACGATGAGAGTGAACTTATGGTAAGTAAGAGTTTTGAAAGGTAGTACACTCACATGTACAAACGGCTAGATACTCTTACGAGTGCTAGTTCTTCAAGAACGTACAGTATCGTACCATTGATACCTATTCACAAGAAATTGTAACGCCGGTGGGATATTATATCCTTACTGTACGGCCACGCTTTACTTTCCGCTTACACATAGATCTTGTTTCGAGCCTTTTCTCTTAGGCTGATTATAGCTAGTGTTAAGCCACAGTAAAACTCGGTCTTTATGACTCATATATACTAGCATTTCCGTGTATTAGGGAACGATGTAAAAATTCATAAAATATTCTTGTGCGTGCTTACATAGCTGGCGTGTATGAAGTTCATAGAGTGACTACTTTGTCTATACTGACTTCCTGAGTAAGACACGAGAAATTGCTGGTACATCAGTACTGACATCACGGCAAGATGAAACACGAGGATGGAGAAGCAATTCCGCATTTCTCGTTTTAGAAATTGATAGAATGTTAAGTTGATCTTTTATTTATAAACTAACGACTCCAAATTTTTATAACAACCAAATTAAAAAGTGTCTGAAAATACAGAAAGCAAACTAAGTCCGTCAGATAATCTCTTTGTAAAATATTGATTTTTCATATGGTGAGAGTGATTGTTTAAAACTACCACCAACTTTTGAGAGTCAGTTAGCTTTCATGCAGCCTGATGGGAAAATATCTTCTCGTTTATAAATTGTTGATCACAAAAAACTGTGATTTATAAATGCAGGCCTCGTGGCTGTTTACTTCCTGTGCACGGTTCAACTAGTATATTGGTTTGTCTGTGGTGAGGATTTGTGCTGCGCACTATTGTCTGGATCTTCAAGTGTGGCATTATTTTCTTATCGAAATAAGCCACTCTGTTTGCGCGATGCTTCAAGATGAATCAACAATTGGGATTGATCTATTAGTTTTCTTACAACTGACACCTCTTGGAACGAAAGACAATCCATCCTGTTTCTTTTTTTCAAGATCTCGATCTCAGAAACTAAACGTTTTCGACGCATCTTCATTGTCAAAAGTATGGAAACCAATTCTCACATGAATAGATTCTGCCTTATGATTATCAGCTTTATAAAAGAACATATCTATTTCTTCTCCGAGACGATGGTGAGTGGTTCCGCGATCTTTCAAATGTGTAAAGACCGCTATTTATTATTAAATTGACTATTCTTAGCACTGAAGTGTTCCATATATCTGTCCACATTGGAAAACCATTGCTTTAGTTACTACTGCGTTCCTTTTCAGACACTCAACAATCCATACCGACTGGCAAGTCCTAGATTATTCATCGTACCTAATAATTCCCTAAAAGACACATTATGATTCCGTTATCGTCTTACTATCAGTAAAAAGCAATAAGAGACCGTGATAAATCAATCAATCGAGACTCAGCCT
Organism: Anthopleura xanthogrammica; assembly: GCA_964019055.1. Taxonomy (NCBI): domain Eukaryota; kingdom Metazoa; phylum Cnidaria; class Anthozoa; order Actiniaria; family Actiniidae; genus Anthopleura; species Anthopleura xanthogrammica. The sequence continues at coordinate 17,380,811 of OZ025206.1, forward strand.
TTAAGACTGACGTTGACTGTCATGTCTGAGGAAGTTTAGTGGCGCAAAAAATGAATTCTGTTTTTCTAAGGCACGGTGGAACAGTTTTGGTGATGTTTAAATATTGCTTGGCAATGACTGTAAGTATCGGTATATACAATGTTTTTCACTTCATTTGGATTTTGACATAGAGTTGAATCGAACGACTTTTTTTTCAGGTTTTCTTCATATGGATTTTTTTAATATGGAATTAAATCGAACGACTTTTTTCACATTTTCTCGTGTTATGTGGGCGTCGTTTCAGAAATCCTCCTTCATATTATAACTAATCCATTATTGGTTGTTTAACATTTTGTCGGTGTTTTACTACTCAATCCAAATCTTGCATTCTGTACTTTAGTCATTGAAGTATTTCATAAATAGAAGTAGTATTAGGGCCATATACCAGCTATATACATCTATTTCAAAAAAAAGGTCAGTTGTCGAAGCCAAAGGAGATAGGAGACAGGTGATAGGTCATTCCAAGGCGGAAAGGACTTATGGGGCATACAACTAAAGAGAACATAAATAAGAGAGGGAAACTTCTTAATATCGCGCGCGCCATGTGAATTCCCGGTTGAGCTATTTTTAGCATTCGCATAAAGTCAATTTTCGCCTCACCCTACTCCAGTGCGTCAAAAATTGTGTGCTTCATCCAGACCTGGAAGTAGCGGAAACGTGAAGATTTTAGGGGAAAAACTTAAATTTCGCGTCTTTTTGAGTGTTCAACAGCTTCAGTCGTGTTTTATCAGAGAACAGAACATAGCCAATCCTGATCTTTTTGCTTTTTCTAATAGATTTTGTCAAAAAAGTGAGAAAAATCGACGAAAAGTATGTTGTTTTTGAGCGCGCGTGCACACGTCCACGCCATCAAAAAATTAAAAACCAAACGACTTTGGGTGCTAAAAATAGCCCAACTGGGAATTCACATGGCGCGCGTGGTATTAAGAAGTTTCCCTCTCTTACTGATTTATGCTCTTTTTCTAAACACGAATAATCGAAGCCTCATAAATGGCTTCGTCCATCATTAAATATCTCAACACTAAGCTCCGTGTTCTTGACGAGAATACTGAAGAAGCAGAAACACACGTCATTCCTTCTCTTATTGGATAAATGACCTATCTCCTATCGCGTATTGCCTATACCATGACGGTCAAGGACTGTGTTTTTGGACAGCATTTTCTCAAGGTTTTCCAGTTACTAAAAGAAAACTAAAAGGATAACAGGTTCCTATTGCAGATGCTTAACAATCCTTAACATACCCTGATAACAATCATGATAGTAATCTCTGAATGATTTTCATTGATAGGACCAAAGACCACATCCACGGCTGTACAGTGACCATGGTTTCTCTGCGTCAAGTTGCGGATAGAGTCGGATAGCTAGGGTTCTTATATAAACAGTATATTATTGGATACCACGAAGCGAAAACTAGTTGTTATACCGCACAACAAATGTTGGTATGACGGATCATAAAATGAGGCTAACCTCACTTTCATCTCACAACAGCGACAAGACAGCCTGACTAGATGTGTTAATGATGGAAGGTTATACAGTCTCAATAAGGTCTCATTGGCTTCCATTCGACAGCAAATGCAACTTGGTGTCCAATGAATCAATGAACGGAACATTTGTAAAGTTCCGTTTTACGTGGAAGGAAGATTTGGCGATTGCACGATCGAAAGGAACTGTGGGACAATAAGAATTTCTTCATATTCGCACCTAAACAATGCCTACACCATTCAGCGAAGACCTTAGATGGCGAGTAGTATGGCTCGTTCATCTTATGAATTTTCAATTGAAAAGTTCTAATTTTACTTGGTTATTTTAATTCACCAATTGCCAATTGCAGTCCGCTCAACTTTTTTCCGATATAGCTGTAATTTACAGTGTACCAATAGACCTGGAAGAGTTGCACGAAGCTGTTTGTTATTCCACTGTGAAACATCAACAGACCAGGAAGAGTTGCGCAAAATGCGGTATTGTACTGTGACAATGGATCAGGAAAAATGGCATTCACGAAGTGCGGTATTCTGCTGTAAACCGTCAGTTGAACAGATCAGGAAGAGTTGCACAAAATGCGGTATTGTACTAAGAACCAACAATGGATCAGGAAAAGATGTATTCACGAATTGTGGTCCACGTATTCTACTGTGAACCATTAACAGACCAAGAAGTGTTGCATTTAGGAAGTGCAGTATAGTGAACCGACAATGGACCAGGAAAAGATGCGAAGTGCAAAATTCTACTGTGAATCAACAACAGGCCCGGAAGAGTTGGATTAACGAAGTGCGGTATTCTACTGTGAACCAAGAATGGGCCAGGAAAAGTTTCATTCATGAAGTATGGTATTCTACTGTGAACCATTAACAGGCCCGGAAGAGTTGTATTAACGAAGTGCGGTATTCTACTGTGAACCAAGAATGGGCCAGGAAAAGTTTCATTCATGAAGTGTGGTATTCTACTGTGAACCAGGCCCGGAAGTGTTGTATTAACGAATTGCGGTATTCTACTGTGAACCAGGAACAGATCAGGAAGAAGATGGTCACCAGCAGTGCAGCAGAAACGTCAATGTATCAACATAAAACCCATAGTTGCATTCAGGAAGTGCTATTCTACCATAAACTACCAAAAGACCAAGAAGATGTGCATATTGAAAACTAGCACAAAATTTGCTGCATGGGCATAACATAAAAAGTGGAATATCAAATTTTAAAAGGTACGAGTTTAATGACTTCATCATTATTTTCACTTGCAAATAAAAATCTGTCTTGGAAGTTTACATACTGTCGTGCTCAGGCTGCAATATTTGGTTGTCTGGAAGCCATCTTGGGGCTTTTATTTTGAGTTCGTGGTGCTTGAATATGTTTCTAGTTAATAAGCAGAAAGCTTAGAGCCTTTTATTAATACGCGTGAAAAACTGAAGGTACAACTTGTTGTGGTGTCCGTTGCCAAGCGCTGTTGCTCTCATCACACCATGCATAAATTAGTTTTGTTATGCAAAATACAACACTGCAATACGGTTGCGCGACATGATATCCCAAGCCCCGAAGATACAGTCTGTCATTGTTCTAATACCTCAATTCATGGTCTTCCGGAGCGGACGCCGCTAAACAGTTATCTCTAAACAGGCCACCCGCTTGGTCTCCAATGCAGTTTAGACCGTTTATTGTTTGTTACTTGTTCAATTTTGATTGTTTAATCCTTCGTATCAGGATCCATGTTGCGTTCATCCCGGTACTATGCAAGTCGTGGACAAGAATTCTCAACAGTTTTGGCACCTATTTGTGGTGAGTATCTTTGTCAGTTCTTTTTTTAAGATTTTTATTCTTACCGTCTCTTTTTTAGTCTACTATTTGAATTAAGGTAGATAGGAAGGATAACCTAACTTATAATCTATAGGTATGTTCGGCATTTCATGCATTAATAAATGAGAGAAAAAGATCCGATTCGAAGTCGTGTTCTATGACGGATGCGCAACTTTCACTCTGTTTTTTTTTCTTTCTTGAGGGCGTAGCCTTTCCCAACACCCTCCCACATTCGAATCCTGTATGGTAAGTGAATTAGAAAACCCGCGTTTACCAATGCCGCTGAGGCAAATTTTTCTCTCTTTCTCTTTTGCTTTTTGGTCATTTAATTTTTTTTGTATATCATTTTGGTTATTTTTTCACCGCAGAAAAGCAAAGCATTGGATTGAAAAACTTAAATTTTCCAAGAAATAGGTTCATTTACAGTGACCAAGAAACTGAAATAACGAAACATAAATTTTGGCCTCCCAGTCGTCAAATTTTATTTGAATTTGATGATGGTATCCCGTCCTGGTTAAAAAAAACGGTTTTTCTTTAAAAAACCCGTCCTTGTTTTTACCAGGGTAGCACTTAATAGCCAGTGGCTAACAAACCTGTGGCCCTCGTTCCATGATCGAATTGGAATTTAGAATTTCGAAGTTGATTTTTGTGGAGGGAGGAAAACTGGAGAACCCTTGAAGAGAAAAACCCTTGAAGCACAGGAGAGAGCCAACTAGAAACTCTTATTTATATACGACACCGAGCACGGGGGGACTCGAACTCGGGTCGCCTTGGGTCGCCTTGGTGAGGGGCGAGCGCTCTTTATACCGCTACGCTTCCCAGTATCGAAATATTCAGTCTTGTCATTTGCCAGTTTTCCTGCACGTCGGCTTCTATTTCTTTCTTTCTTTCTTTCTTTTTTCAGTGCATTTCGTTGCACGCTGTATACGGTGTATCTCTTACTAGGGAGTTTATTATTCTCTGCTGAGCATCGAATATCTCCTAGAAATATGTTCTCTTTTTAAAAAAAGAAAGAAAGAAAGTCTTTTCAACTACACTTGTTTTCCGTAGCACTCGGGATTCAGGCTGAATCGCATTTTGTTGTTCCAGTACTGAAAATTGCACGTTTTGGTAGACGTCAATCAAGACGTTTTCCTTTAGCAATTAATAGGCACTTCCCCTTAAACCCCGGTCTTAAAAACTTTGTGCTTTCCGACTGTACCATTAAAATACTTTGATTGGCTTCTACTACACCTACTTAATCTCGCGAGAGTGAAAGTGTGGAAAAATGGCCAGTAAATTGGTAACATTCTTACCGAAGATGGGACTGATAGAAAATCAGGCTCCACGCGGCAGGCTAAACAGGAAGTGCAAGGAATAAACTTTTACTTTTAGCTTGCAATAAGTTTGATGTCGTAGTATTGCTTCATGTCAGTGCTGATACGTTTACTTTGCGGGAATCCTAAATTTCAGTTACCCCGTTGTTGTTACTCGGAGCACTGCACTGACAGGAACACTGACACTGTGTTAGCTCTCGAGCGTCCGCCATTTTGGATTTGGGAGAGTTGACAATGAGTAGCCTGGAGACGAGGCAAGGTCCATGTTGTTCGTGCATATTGTAAAGTAAATTTTCTTTATACCATTATGCAGATTTCGTGGGCGTTGAAAGGCACGGCACGTTACAGAGGTTTCGTGTCGTAATGATGATACTCTCAGTTTCGGTATTCTTATTGCACAAGCGATAATCTGACTCTATCGTTTAGTGATTGGTTCGATCGATGGCTCAAACGGAAGTTACAGATGACATATCGTCACTGTGCTAGACAGTTTTCGCATGATGACTATGACGAAACTTAGTTTTCTTCGGTGATGCCAGAAGTTTTCTTTTAACGCAACAAAATTGACTTTCAGGAGTCTGTAAAGGAAACTTTTTATCCTAACACCCTTCCCTTAGAAGGTCATCCTTATTCCTCCCTCCAATATGGATTATGCTTCAAATCAAAGGAGGGTGGCCCTCTTGGCGAGAGACCTTTACGACCACCGTGATTCGCCGCTTCAAACCTTGACCCGTTTGCGCAGATCTGATTACTACTTACTCCTTTAGTCGGTCTGGGAGGTCTTTCTAAAATAGTCGGCTTTTCTTTTCTAATCGTGACATTGTTTTTGTCGTCTGTTTTACGACCGTCAATAACAGTCATCGAGCATTGCGGTATTGTCAAAGTAGACTCGTCCTGTTTACCGCATTATTTTAAGGTCAATCTTGATTCATAAATGCCACCATATTAATTACCTAGTTACAAAATTGTACATAAAGGTCAAAGTACATTAGATTTGATTCTCAACAATGAATCATCGCAGCAAATCAGACCAAGCCTGTCATTGTCCGCTGGGGATGATTAGAACGCCTCTCAACAAATCAAATTCCGTATCGCTACGTCGCTGGTCACAGTTGAGAGCTCCCAAATGTTGTCAATGGTGTACTGGTGCCGCGCATTCCAAGCATGCCATTTTTAGAGGTTTTCAATTAACGTTTAATTGTCGGATGCGTGGCATGTTTGAAATATCACTAAACAAAAGCGCCATGATTCGCTTGGTGTTTTAGCACTGATTTCATTAAATTTACCAAAATTATTCTCTTCTAATATTTTCAATTTATTCCAATTCTGTTTCTATTTTCGTACTACTCTGATATTTGACCACTACTACTATAATAAGTGAATGAATAAATTCATAAGTACATCAATTTGCGGTCGTAATAAGTAAGCATGACAAATATATTCTAATTCGAACATTTTGGTGCACTTAACTTCACCTAATCCATGTGTACATGTGTATAGTGTAAGACTCATTCGTAGCACACAGGCTTTCTTTTCAATAGCGTTACACAAGTCCAATAGCGTTACACAAACTAACCTGAACGTGTTTCGAGTTTGTTTTGTTTGTAGTTGATTTCATTAGCAATTATCATTTCAATGTTAACAGCACAATGTTTGCGTATAATTACAAGGACCTGTAGACGACAAGAAGTGTACACGCTTGATAACTTTTACTTGCCAAAAGTAGCCTACCTTAACCTCTTTCTATCTTGCTTCTTTTACGACTTGCGCGCATCCAGCGAATCGAGAATATTTTTACCCATATTTTGCCTTTTATTTGGAAACCCGACTAAGCACGTGCCTGGCGAATTTTGCGCATGCTCAGAAAGTTCCTTGTTTGTCCATTCATTACTAGTCAGTTTTGAGAGCGATCAGGGGAAACGATTTTGTCAACATTGGTAGTTCGCTGGAGTACTCTATTCACGATCCGTTGAGTGGTATTCCCAAGCGGCATTCAGGCTCTTCAGGTAAATCATTAGCTGTAGAACCAGTGTGATAGATACTTGAATCAGGGAACATCTCTTGTGTTTCTTGTGATGCGCGTATATCATGTCAATCGTGCGTAAGTCCCTTTGCTTGCGTGATTAGTTACATGGAATCTAGTTCAGTTGGTCCCGAAAGTTTGAATGGAATCCTGTAGATATCTATAAATACTATATATCTTATTCTTATTCTTGTTTGCCTCTAGCGATTCCCTACTGTCGTAACAATGTATCGTGATATTCGTGTTCATCGCTACACTTTATGGCTACCCTTCTTTATGCTTGTATGCTCTGTCATTTGCATAAGACGCGCTACCGTAATCCTCGCTTATCCAAGGCCTTCTCATTAATAAGAATTCATCGCCAATGTATTGGTAGTGTTTACCGTATTATGTGAAGTTTAATCTAGCAGAGTCGTTTCTCATTTACGTCCATTGACTAGAACCTGTTCCGTGATAATAGGATTACCGTGCTTCCTTACCGATGTGTGGTTCTAGTCATAGCGTGACAAAAGACTTGCTGTTTTATCCCTTTGTAAGATGTTTTTCATATCAGTTTATTGTGGTTATTGGTTATGATATTTTTATGTTTTCACAGCATATCAACAGTGTACGGGCAACGACTTATTTAGCTTTTTGATCTCGTAAATGACTCGGACCTTGTTGAACGGAAAGCCGTTTGATAACGAGTAAGAATGACTAGAATGCTACTGTACATATAAATAATACCTTTGACCATAGGAATCGCCTCCTAACGCTTATTACTTGCTTACAAGCATTTTAACAACGCATTAACGTGTTTGCATGTTTCATTTAAATATTTGTTGACATTCATTACCACGTAAGGACTTGAAAAGGACATCAAGGAGCTCTTTTTACTCTTAGGCCTTATTCACTGTTCCTCTTCGATGCGCACTCGAACATCTAAACATGCAATAGAACTTACAAACACGCGCATGGCTTGGCCGGTCTGAACCAGGGTAGATTCATGCTCATGCTATTTTACTAGCTACTTAATTTCGAATCTCCAATATGATACAACGAAACCAAAAACGCGAAGGAACCATGCGATTGTCAGGTTTGAACCGATTAGCAAGTTCGAAGGAATCCTTCATGGTCGCACAAACCTAAGTTGCATATGCTTGAAAATGACTTTGACAAATCCAAGTATCGATGGCCGTTTTAATTTATCTTTATTAAATCGAGACAAGACATTCGGTAACCTAATGTCACAGTCTTGTATCACTTGAAAAGTTGCCATAAGAGTCGCCTGCAATAGATACTCTTTCATCAAAGAAATGAGTTTGAGAGCATACATACTGGAGAGCAGCCGGGAACAATGCTTGGAACTTCCCGAAAATTAACGCATTTTCATAACATACATTAAACGTAATCCTTAGGTATCTTTGAACTCCAAGGCACGAGAAAATAAATAAGGCTTCTTGATTAAAGCTTCTAGTTTGGAGGAGAAGAATTGAATCACTGAAATTTTTGATAGAGAAGTTACGACGAGGGACGAAACTTTTGAGCCACGAGTTTTAGTTATTCCTGAAATTATGTTATTTTTTGTGTGACAGAATACATCGGGAATACCTTTTCTATGCGGGAACGGAAACAAATTGTATTCAGAATCCAGTAAATGATGCTGTTCTTTCCACAATAGGCTCAGTCTCGTGGATCTCTTTGTTTAAATGTTGACTACTTCCAAACAACATGTACACCTCACTTTGGCTAAGAAGGAAATCAGGATCCATACAAGAAAAAAAGTCACTTGCTTGATGAGATTCTTTTAGATGTCTCTATCTTATAAGACTTTTTTTTATTATCTTTGAATATTTCAGTTGCGATTGCATCATCATGGAGTCCAATCTTCTAAAAATGTTGTTTTTGCACCTGCATCTTAATTCGTGCTGTGCCCGTGCAGCTTGTAATATAGGAACTCAGTGTCTTTATGATGAAGAAGTGCATTCAGGATTTCTAATAAACTCCTTCATCATGACTGACTTGAGTGAAATATAAAGTATGACTGACTGGAAGACGCTTGTCTTCTATCTATCACCAATAGCTGTTTATTGGTGGTTTTTCAAACTAATATGTAGTTCATGCATAATTTGAAATGCATTTTAATTCATAGTCTTTCAGATCCCTTGACATTTTCTTCTTACAATTCTCAGTGTGTTGAGACTTAGACCTGCGTTATTGTTTAGTCAGTGTTGAAGTAATTCACAAAAACGATAATTTTATAATAGGGCTTCTCCTTCACCCGGGCAGAACACTTAACTTATCCAGCTTTCAAATAGGTTAGCTGAACTAGGCAAGGCAAATCGACATCTTTAATTTGTAGTCTGTTGATAAAGCTTCATGAATAGAACGATAGCAAATGATACGTTTGCTTATACCGTTCCGTACTTGAAAAACTCTTTGAACTAAGCTTAACATTTGTATTTTTAAGCCGGATCATTAACGATTCAAAATTGGTTCGGTTTTGTTCAATATTGTATTCCATTTGAAATATTGCTCTACTAATGTATCTAAGGTATCGATTGAGGGTTTAGTTCAGATAACAGGATAATAAGTGTTTTACTAGCTGTGGGGTTTTCTGAGACAATGTATATAAATGGCTTACTGGCTGCAGACACACTTTGTAATTAGTGTTAGGTCAGTTATACCTTTGTCTTGCCTTGGCAGGTACTCATTGAGGAAGTAGAACCTATATATCGCCATAAAGCGGAGTCACTTAGTTATTCAGTAGCTAAAAAACTGAATCTCTAGCCTTAATCATGCAGGCTTCCTTGATATGCTAGCTTTGCCTTTTTCCTTGCTTATTCTATACCCTGGTTCATCATGAGCGATATACTGCATCAAGGTTGCGCAGGGAAACCATGAGCCCTAAAGCTTGCTATGAATTGCACGATGATTTCCAAGATCAGCGTTTGGAGGTGAAAAAGCCTATTGTTCTATAACCCAGTTGAACTTTGATGGGAGCATCATGACTGAAGGGATGCACAACTTCTTCTAGTCAACTTGCATGTTTACAAGAATTTCATTCAACAGAGTCTATTCCAAATATTGGAAACTTGGCTAAGGTTTCTAGTAACCGCGAAATACTGTCCTCGAATCGAATGTGAGTCGCTTTGATTTATTTCAACACTAGATAAAATACAAGAGTTATTCCACTTTTAGCCAGAGTTTCAGCATGGAATGAAAATGTGTCTTGTTTTGAACATGGGCAAACACAGTGACATCTCAGGAAATCGGCACAAAAAGTTCCGATAGTAAACACATTTCATCCAAGGTACTAATAGTCGTAAAGTGTCAAACAAAAAATCCATCCCAAACCCGCAATACTGGATCAGTTCTTAACTGCGAGATAGCTATTGCAGTTGTTTTCTCAAATCATGCCCGTCTAAGTGCATTCTCTGGCACGAACGTAGTAATATGATATAAACTAAAATTTGAGAAGTGACAGACATCGTTTTAGGAAGCTGTCCCCTTTGGAGGATGATAAAAATAAACTGTTCTTGTTTACATATACGTCATGCAAATCTAAAAATACCTCTTTGGTTATTTCTTGCGCCCTTGTACGGAACGAACAATTTGACGTCATATCAGTGGGTTATAAATAATTAGGAATTCTCTGCGGTGGTTAGTCTGCTCTCAAGTCCCAACGATGTTGTTACCATCCTTACCAACAAAACTACGAAGACGCCGCATGAGTGGCTGTCTGTCTTAACTGATCCCTAATGACATTCGTAGCTAGTAAATTTGTCAGTTCCCAAGGTCGCAAACGAGGTATCTTGTTCTTCTTGTTAGCTTGTTTTGATGAGTTGGCTGTCATTCTGAATGGATCCGCTGAGTACCCAATCATTACTTAACTCCTTTGGTCCATTTTCTGACTTGGCAACAACTGCACTCGTGTGTCAAAAGATACCGGCTTTCTGCGTCACTGTGATTGCCAGTTGATTTTATCTGTAATCATCCTCAGTTTACCTTTAACTGCAATTTTCTAGATTACCATTTTGTACCGATAGTACTTTTATCTCTTCTTTATTCCTTTTCTCCTGTTCGTTCTTATATTAAGAAAGGGAGTAAAGAATTCCTATGTGAGAGATTTCAAATGATTTATATACCTTGTCACCCCTCTTTGCACTTCAGTCTCATTTCTTTGGAAAGCAACGTATTCTAACTTCTTCAAGAAGTTTATAAAAGAAGATGAAGTGCGGCTGTGTCAGTGTACCGGGCGGAACATTTAACCACCTAAAAATGCTACACTGTCATTCATCTTTATGCAGTGTTCACCCACCTCGTATAGCATCTTCAAGGCAAAGGAGTCTTCTTGGTAAAACTATTCTGGGAAAAGATGCGGAAATGAAAGCAAAGGAAGAAATGAGATGAGGGGAGTTGAGACTCAGTAAACAGATGTTCGCTGTAACAGAGCCGTATTCGTGATATAATTGCTCAATGTAAAAATGTGATCAAGGGACTACTTTTACTCGCTTTTCTCTCTATTCTTTTTCTTTCTGGAATAAGACACGTAAAACCATTTAACTGCATACCCCAGAACGTAGAGAACCTACGAGTAGATGGAAAGGAAAAGGAAGAAATTACGATTAAAAACTCCTAGTTTTCTTTATTTGCTATCGTAATATTTAGGCATCAGCCTCGTAGTTCTTTCCCGTTCTTTCTACTCCATTTTTTTCACTTTTTCACTTCACTATTTTTTTATTTCAGTAATGATAAAATATTTGTGTCCTGAACATTATGCTTCTTTATCTTCGTTGTATTGTTGTTATTGTATGTTTTCTCACGAAGCATTTTCTCTAAACAGCGTGTGGTTAACATAAAAGGGAGCGTGAATCAGAATGAATATTCGTCGAACAAAGATGGCCGACGTTCGAAAAACCCACTATAGTGACAATCAAATCATTTGAAATCTTAGTGTCACATTCAACATATATTTTCACCTTGAACTATAATCGGCTTTAAATAATGCATAGTGTATGTGGAGTTGTCTCTATTGATTATAACTAGTTACCGCCATTAGATTTTCTATCTTTTAAGATTATTGCGTGACTGGTACCAGTATGGGTCCATTACGACAAATAAATTTCTTTGTTTAGTGGCATATATGACATATGAGGCTAAAATAATTAAAACCTTAAATAGTCCTAAAACTAGTCGTATAAATTCACTTCATTGATTAATCAAATATTCAAAAAAAATTGTTTTAATGTAAATCGGGATGAACTTATACACGGAAGCGCCCTGATGGGAAAAGACGGAAAAACAAATTGGTCTTTTTACCGTGGGGTTTTACTGCTATTGATAAAACTTGCAAAATTTATAACTATGAATGATTTCCAGCCAAGAAAACAAAAAATAATGAAATCCAGTTGGTATCTTTCTCTTCCTTTTATGTGGCTTATTTTTGGTCTAGGTAGCTGAAGAAAAGCACCTCGCCAAATGCAGTTTGAATTTTCCTAACAAAACAATATAAAAAAGATCGCCAATAAGAAAATATATTCAACAATTTTGTCAATCGGATATCAATTATACGAACACCATATGTTAAGATTTATTTTTCCATTTAGTATTTTTTAGTTTCTTTGGTTTATTGACAAGATTAAATTACCAGAAATTTATCAAAGTGATGGATATTTGTTAGGAAGAACTTCCCAATATCGGTTATAAAATTTATACTGTAATTTAGAAAAAAGTGGCACTGTCAAATATTTATCGTGATTTTTTGTTAACATTCACGACAGTTAGTTTATAAAGGCTTCACTAAGAAAAAATTGCGTGTCCTGTATTTTGAAATTCGAAAATGTCATTTTCTTCTTTCACTCTCAGTATTCCATATTTCGTATTATTAGTACATTATCTTTAACCTAAAAGTATTGCACTATTGTTAGTGTAACTGAAAATAGTATATTTAAACGAAAGGAAAATATCTTCTGAAGCGTTGCCTTGTTTTGGGGCTTCTTTAAGTGATGGATTATCATGTGTTGTTACCTGATTTTGTTTATTTCTACTTTTCATCCATGATTTATAGCGTTTCCAAAATCTGAGGCAAGGCTTAAACGTCTTAAATTTAGACATGGAGTATCTCACATTTATATTAAAATCCTATCTGTTTGTGATCTTTTGTGATATTCCAGCTTTTTTTTAAATTGAATGCTAATCATTGTGGGTCCTAATTTGAATGGAACGGAACAAGTAAACATGGAAGTAGTCGCTTATGATTGGTTAATGTCTTGTCAAACATGACCGACTGTTGACAATTGACAGCTTTACTATAATAGAAATCTCTAAATGCATTGTATAACCTTACTAGCCAAACGGTAACACATGACAGTTTTATGAAAACCGCTTGTCGTGGTTCAAAGAAAAAAGTTGGTTTCCAACCATTCAACTGGTGGTACTTTCCAATTTGACGGCCGCTGTATTGGCGGCGGACTGAACGGCGCGCTCGTGAAAAAATTTCGCGATAAATAATGTATCGGTCAATAAGAGTACTCCAGCTCCTTTCCCGCCAGCGCTGTGATTGGTCAGAATATGGTCACATGTCTTGTACTGTCGAAAATGACAATAATTACCGTCCAATTGTCAACGAGAGCTTCACGAAAAGAGTGAAAGGTTTGCGTGTAGAGGTGATAGTGAATGTAAAAGTTCGAGAGGTGATCTTTGGAAGGAGTCAGCGCGCACTCAGCTGTATGGCGGGAAACTAACTTTGATGGCGTTACAGTGTTTACCTACTGAACAAAATCATAATTGAACTTAAGGCAAGGAAACAAGCAAATGAATCGAAGGTGATGCTTTGTTGTTAGATTTAACAGAGGTTTTTCTCGGCGTTTACCGCTCCAGGATCATTCGTTTCGTTGAGGGGCTTACCAGAAAGTAGTGCAATCGCGGTGATTCTTCGCCACGTGTGATTTGTTTACGTTCTTGTTTGTTAGTCTATGGTGTGTTGTACTGTTATTCTTGTAGGTTTTTTGAGCTGTTAAGTCAAATTGTGGTTCGTTATTATACCTCTTTATCTTTATGTAGCGGCCGCCTATTCGCTCGCTTTTCACGACGGTGTTTACAATCGCCTCAGATTAAGCAACTCTCGTTTACGAAACGTCGTACACATCCCTGTTGTTCTTACTAAGTTACTCGACAGCTAGAAATGACTTTTGTTTTCTGCTGTGTCTTTTCAGGCTTCGAGTATTTGGAATGAGGACGAGTACGTTACCTCGTAACTGCCTTTAGAAAGGAGTGGGTCGCGTATAATGAACGATTCTCAAAATACAACTCGTTCTCCGACAATGACGACAGACCGAGCTGGAAACCAGGACAGACCTCAAGCCAAGGAAAAAGACACCCAAAGATCTCCTGCCTCTGACGAAGTTGGAGGTCGACAGTGTGGTACTCCTGATGGCGGGCGAGCTACAGAAGATACCAGCGATATTGATAACAAAATAAAAAATCTACAAGACAAGGATGACAAAAAGGTATTTGAATATTCATATTTGAATTAGCGAGTCCAAAGATGATCCCGTTGTAACACGACCTCTGTTATTTGTAGCGAAGACAGCTTAGTCGATAGCCACACTTAGCATCATTTTTTTAGTGCTGTTTGGTAGGTGAGATGGGGACCTAATACATTTCTAAGTTTTCTGTAAAAGGGATCAGTGGTTCTTGTAACTCATGAATAATGAAATCTAGTTATGGAGAATCGTAGAGTGGCTTCGCGTGCAGACACAAGATATAGTCTTCGAATTCCTCACATTCCCGCGTTTTTAGCGGTCACCGTAAACAGAAGATCGGGACCTCATTGTTTCTTGTTGCACTTGCTCTTCCTGGTGGAAGACAGCCAAGACGATTCTGGACCCCAGTAGATGAGGGTATTGTTGTTCACGTCCTTTGATCGAGGCAAACATTGACTAAAGGGTAGTTGCCAGTACTATTGTCAACCAATAGTACTCGACGAGTTTCGTAAATAACCATCCATCTATTACTAGTGTAAGCTTCGCCATTCAGTTGTAGTTAAACTAACAACATTGCTAGTTTGAAAGGACACGACTACACCAGCGAATGGGCTTCTAAATGATTTTGATTTAGGTGTCGTGTTCCACAACATGCTTTGTTGTAAACAACCTTTCTCTACACAGATTTAACATATTTTAAGGGTTAATTTGTCGAATAGCACAAGAAAACAACGTGTAACAGAGTTTTCATTTGTAGATCTGCATCATAATGGCTTTCTAGTGCCATCGTTACATCGATTCTTTCGCGTGATCTTTAAAACCGATTTAGTAGGTTGTAACGCGTCGGTAACTTACGAATACCGAATGATGTTCAGTTCATTATGGTCTAGATACGTTATTCCCATCAAATAACTTGTTGTTTTTTAATCATAATTTGTTTTGTTGTTTCAATTCTTTCGCTACTTACATCTTAAATGTAGCGAGTAGTGATCTTAATGGCGGTATTTTGACCAGAAATGTTCTAGTTTAAATTGTATGTTAGTGAAAAAAGGAGTCTCTTGATGGTGCCTCACCGCATAAACAAGTAGCCCGTGTTTCACTCCGTAGGCGTTTTCAAATGAAGTCCTATTAGATTATAACAATACTAAATAACACAGATTTTGTATAACGGCATCGTTTATTTTGTTCGTGAGCTCAGAATTCAGTGTTTCGTTGTGCGTGACCAGTCGGCTGTTCGCATAAACGAATTCACACTAGAATTCAATTAAACTCATCAAAATAGTGAATACAATCATTATGTTTTTATGATTTTCCCCCTCATCTTTGTGAAAGAGAAGCCTTCTCAGTGCTTATCAAATCACTTCGGTATACTAAGCCAGCGCTATTTTAAAAGCATTCTTTTGATCGATAACGACACTAACTTTGCTTTTTCGTTCCTGCATATTACTCCTAGAAGACATAATCATGTTGATAGTACTTCGCTAATTCGAAAGTTTTCTCCGTCAGCGTTGTTTTTTTTTTATTTTGATCGCAAATTCGTGTCTTTGAAAAAATAGAGGCAACGTTCTCATGAAGACAGAACAGGAGACATGCGTTCTCGACGATCATATTTGTGTTAATGTAAAAGTATTACATTGATTAACGAGTTTCACTAAAACAAATGAAAATGCAATTTCACTGAACCTTAACTTCGATGTTTTTGAATCTGTTTTGCTCCTGATAAGTTCAGGAGCAGACTTAAGTGGCTCGTAGGGGATACAAAGGAAGTAATCAATTTTATTGATAAATTCGTTTTTATTTTCATAATTTTAAACTATTATTGAAAATTAAAACGTTTGTACCATAAAATAACCTTAGCAGCTCGTTATTTTGCGCCATTTTTTTTGCTAGACATTACTGTGTTGTGATAAAGTACTTGCCAAGCATCTCGACCCCCTGTTACAAATAGTTTTCCTTCCTGTAAATAAATATGTGGTCCATTTTACGGTTTTGTTACATGACAGTGTTCTTTGATTTCATGCCTAAAGCAGGCACAAGCAAGACAACAGCAAAACAAGAGAAAACTCCCAAGTAACTTACCAAGACAGGTAAATCAACCTAGCACTAAAATCAACCATTCTAAAACCATATTTTCTTCCTCAAAAACAGCAAAGAACATAGACTTATCAGCCACAAAAACATGTGTTTTGTTACTTGATAGCATTCAGATATTTCAAATATCAAGAATCAGGGCAACTGTCCAAGAGCTATATTATAGGCATGATGTTTATTCTCTTGCTTTGAAAAAAGGATTCTTAAATAGAAATAAATCATGTGTTGAATTTGAAAATGCCACCTGACCTATGTATTTATAAGGAGTAAATTTGTTGATCATCTCATCTGTGACTTTTTTATACTTCGAAGATGAGTTCATATACCCCTCGCTTCGTCTTGTTGTTTTGTAACCGGATCCTTAACGGAAACGTAATATTTTGAATCTGTTGAAATTACTGTATGGTTATCTCTTGACCCAGAATCCCAGTTTAGCTCTCAAGGCCATTTGGTACTCGACGGTTTGTAAATACCCAGCTATATCTGGGGGATATATTGACTAAAAATATAGGGTTTCTTTATTTATCTGCATCCATACATTCATAACATTATTTAGAAGTATTTTACAATATGAAGTGAGTCATAAAAAGAATTTAATACAAATTTAATACAAATCTTTGTAGAATATATTACCACCCAAGGCTAAAATTTATTATTCCCACCAAAATAATGTAAAAATAACTCTATATTATGGTTTCTTCATGCAACACAAATGTATATAAATAGATATGTTTAATTGATGCTTCCAAAAACATTTTGTTATCAATTTTTCTTTAAAAAAACAATAGCAATTACTTAATAACTATTCAGTTAAAGAGTAATGTTTGCTTTTCTTAATGTGTGTCTACTAGGAAGACTAGTTTTAAGGGTTCCCATCTCAAATACTAATAGTTAAGGACTGATATTTAATATTTATAAATTTGAATTCTCTAACAATTTTTCTAAGCTTTTGAATTTGTTCATTCTAGTTAAATTAATCACTTATTTGGTAATTTTTTTGTTTTGTTTTGTTTTGCTTTTTTAATATTTGTCATTCGATGAAGGTTAGTGATTTTAGTAAGTGCATAGGTAGATGATACAGCCCTCCCCTCCCCTCCCCTCCCCTCCCCTCCCTATGTAGTGAGAGGAAGAGTAACAAATATAACCAAGGTTGCCTAGAGGAATTTTAATAATGTGTTTAAATTAATGTATATTTTGACATATCTACTCATTGGAATGACATTATACCATATCCATCTCACATTTACACCTTGTATATTTGTACGACTTTAAGCTGTGTAATCTTCATCTGCATTACAGTGTAAATTCCAAATGTGTTACTAATTTTAAGGTATTTGCATACTTATATAAATATGTGAGTATTTGTCATACAGATTTCATAGTGATTTCAAAAATTAAGGTACAAAGCCGTTTGTCTTACAAACAGTGCATAAAAGTATGCAAATACGTTCAAAATGGTCATGTATTTGGTATTCATGCTGTAGGTGTTTAACGGAAAAATGCTGAAACAAGTTATTTATATCCAAATTGTAAATTTCATTATCCATTTATTTCCCCTAATATATAAATATTTTATGGCCTTGAGTATCTTGTTTTTCACATTTGGCAGGCCTTAATTAATATAATTGAGCTGTGTTTTCATTTTTGGAAACAAAGTTGATAATGACCTTTAATTATGATGTTTTGATGCCCTTGGCTCAGTCGTACTGTAATTTATTTCAGCAGACTAAGTCACCAGTGTATAGTAGTCGTGTAAAGCCCCAAAACCCTGGCACTGTCTGGCCTGCAGCATACCCTCCAGCTTGGCATTTTGGATTTAGGGCACCACAATTTCATGCACCCGCCCCTATGTATCCTGGATATCATCAGACTAACGTGAGTATGAAATTCTTTTTTTGTCATAATAATCTGAATTGGTTTAGTTTTGTTTTACTGCTATTTTCATAAACATGCAAACTCGGTAGCTGCGAGCTGCACACTGACATTAAATGTCAAATTTTGGTTTTTAGCTTCCGTCAATCAAATGTAATCAGCCGGTACCTTTTATATCTTTGACTGGCAGTGAAAAACCAAATTCCAATGGGCAACTTGCAACTGCAGAGTTCGCATGGTTATGAAAATATCAGTGAGTAAGCAGATTTTTAAGTGACAATACATTTAGGCTGCATTTGGGGAATGAATGATATGTATCTCTATCCCTGCTAGCCTTATTGAACAATCTCTTTTCAATACCCATTTAAATCTTATCAGTATCCTGCTATCCTCTGTTGTCCACCCACCCAAATTTCTGTATATCCTGGTATTTTCCCTTTCCAATGCCCTTTATCCTCAGAATGACTAACAGCATGGGTTATAACAGGATATCAGGGTATATATGACAAACTGGAATATGGAAAACTGAGACTCAAATGGCTTCCTTAAGCAAACACACAGCATAGCACTAAAGGCTACAAATTGCCATATTATATGCTTGCAGTAATAAAAAAAATATTTGATTTTATTTCTTTTTCTTTTTTAGGCTTACTCTGTACAGCCTTCAAATTCTCCTGGATTAAGTAGTAGAAGTTCTAGTGATAGAGGCGACAGCTTACAAGATGGAGAGGAAAAACTCAGCAAGACTAATTTGTATATACGAGGGCTTAAGGCCAACACTACAGATGAAGACTTAGTTAGACTATGCCACAAGTAAGAGGAACAAAAACTTTCACTTTCATTATTACCATAAACTGCACTAAGGCAACTAGTTGCTAAGACACATCCAGTATATACTAATAATTAGGCTGACTTATGATTACTCATATAGGCTAGTAGCTCTTGCAACTATAGACCTCTCGAGCATCATCCATTAGCTCTGTTGTTGTTTTATGGAACTGGCAATTCTTGTACAAATAGCTTGTGTAATTAACTCTGTTTTTATTCCATCATTGGACTGAAGATGGACATTTAATATCTCCGAAAGCTCTGCAAAAAATAATAATATTAAACATAGTTGAACTTGCTTTAATAACCAACTTTGGTCTTTTTTCTGGTCAATGGTCTGGTCTTCTTTCTGGTCTTAGGTCTTTGCTCCAGTCAATGAGCCCATTTTACTGTAGATAACATCCTCTTTAGCTGAATATTCTTGTCAGCAGCAATGCGGTTCAGGTGTAAGGCCTCATGTACCTAATTGGTAGCAGCAATAAAAACTCTGATGCATCACTATTTTCCATGAAAGTAGACATGTTGCACAAGGGCCATGCAGACTTAGTGACTAGTTTACTTGTATGACTGCATTTAGCATAAAATACCACTGACTATAATTTAAGAACACATTTTTATATTTCATAGTTTAATTTTAACCAATTTTTAATTTTTAGGTATGGAACAATTATTTCAACTAAAGCTATTCTAGACAAAGATACTAATTTATGTAAAGGTAAGGATTTATGTAAAAGAAAAATATCAGTATCTCAGGGCTTGAAATAACAGCCAGTCAGTCACTGGTTATATATTATGACCAGCCAAATTAGTTTTAGCTCAAGCTTGGTCATACCCCGTTTCTGGCTCAAAGGTACTGGTTAACATGACCGTCAAGGCAAAGATTTGACTGGACAAGTTTCATTTCTGGCCAGACATTGTCAGTTGACTGGCTGTTATTTCAAGCCCTGGTATATTATAGTTAATTCTCTCATCGATATCTATCAGCTGCAAGGTTTTCTGTAAATAAGGTTTCTAATAACCACAAGTCAAAATCAAAGTATAGCGAGACCATCAGTCTAGAAAATTACATTATTGATGTTCAAACCTTTCGAATTGTTAGTTGGTTTGTCTTCAAAATTATTAGTTTTTGAATAAACAGTTTAAATCACCACTCATATATCCTGACCTGCTATCTTAAGCAAGAATTCAAGTGTTGTTTGGTTATTTAATCTATAGATTGCATTTTTTTCGCTTTTTAAAGGTTATGGCTTTGTTGATTTTGAAAGTCCAGCAGCTGCACAGAAAGCAGTTGCTGCCTTAGTTAATAGAGGAATCCAAGCACAGATGGCAAAGGTACTTATGCAAACTATATAATGCTTTATGATAATTATACTTTTAATTTCCTTGAGGCTACTGTGGCTTTTGATCTAATCCCCCTTTTTGTAGACCATGTTCACCTTATACGTTAAAGCTGGGGTAATATCTCCCTATCCTTTACCGCACCAAATATCAGACTGCCATCTAACTATGTTACCATTTCAGATAGATACACTGTACTTTTAAATTTCCCTTGCTTTCTTCTGGGTTTCTTAAGTGATATTTTGCATCAATTGGCATCCTATCAGATTCTGTTTTTCATAATTACCAAATTTTATTGAATAATGGATTTTATGGTTGATGTAATTATTCAAAATTTTTTTGTTGATATGTACAATTGAAAAAATGTATTAGATAAACTGAATGAGGTATATTCTGATCATGTTAAAGGCCTAACACCATAAACATTGGTATATTTTTATTTTAAATTCACTGCATTCACTACATCAATACACCTTCATATACTAAATTGTGTCATTTATGTTTCACAAACTAAACATAGCTCAAACTTGTTTATGTACTTCAATTTTCTCCTCGTAGTATTAGTACAAACTAGTGTTTTGGATTTTGATGAAATTGTAAGGGTAATAACTTGACCACAGAAGGCTTTAATATTTTTCTGACCATGGATGGCAGAAGAGCAATACACCAGGTGCCTGTGGGATTTTAGTGGTTTGTGGGGTATAACCCATCCTTCATATTTTGGTAACACAAGGTAATCATAACTTTAAAATATGACACTGAAATCTCTTTCAATGAAAGTGCATTGTATCCTAAAATGTTGAAAATATATCAAATGTTAGCAGATATTAGAGTCACACTTGTCTAAATTGACTTCAAACAGTTGTTTCGAATCAAGGCTTTTGGGTCAACAATACAGTTAACATATAGAAACTGACCCAAATGGCAGTATAGCTCTAATATCTGCAATTCAAGAGAATATAGATACAATACAGCTTTATCAAAACAGTAATCATAATTTTTTTTGTTGTGAACAAAAGCTTCTAAATATTTCCAGTCATCATGTTTTTGCATATTTTCAATAAATCATCTAATTTCTTGTTTCAAGATAATTTGTTCCTATTCAAGAGATATTATCTAAATATTTGAATTCACTCCATGACTACACTGTGACCTACCAGTATATGTCAATGGGAACACCAAATTGTTTCCAATTAATGATTTATGTACTAATGTTTAACTTGATTTGAAGTCAAATATTTCCACTAGCAGTAATAGATTTACAACTTGTTAACAGGAAATAACTGGTGATCCTTTAGTTAATTGAATTGAACAAATTTTAAAGTGCCTTATCCAATCATTGAATTATACAGCCTCAGAAGATTAGTTTGTTCCACTTCAATTCAAAAATCATATACTGGAGTAAAGAAGGGCCTATAGTCTAGTCTCTTTCAAATTAGAAAGTTGTTTCAAAATTTTTGAAAGTTTCATTAATATTTAATAATCTAGCACATTGTGTTAAAATTCTCTGGTAAGAATCAATTGTGGTGTTATATCCATTAGTTGAAACTAGAAAGAAAGAAAATATTTTCAAAGAATAATGTGTATGGTGATTATTAATGTTATAACTAATCCTGCTTCTGTTCATCAATGATAAATAAATCAAAATGTATATGTTTCTAAAGCTTTTTAATTATCTGGTTGAACCTCTGCCAATTTCCCTTTTTGCAGGTACCAGTGAATAAAAAGTGATTCATTAGATAGTCCAGTCTACTCTTAAGTAGTAGAAATGAATAAGTTATTGCCAATGGAATTCAAAGACTTTGAAAAAGAGCTCTTGACTGGAGTAGTATAGAAAGATTGTGATCTATAAATAGCAAGTACACTGAAGGTTAATTATGCGGTGTTGATCAAGTTCATAGTTCATTGTTAATACTACTTGCTACACTGCTACATACCTGCTAGCTGTTGTGTTATTTTAAAGAAAGAGTAAGAGTTATATTGCTTCACGGTATGTGGTCAAGAAGAATAAAATAGATTTTTCAATTCGACATATAAACACAAGGACACTGTTATTTAGAGTTATGCAAAGCTGATTTGTCTTGGTTCAAATGATACAAATTGCTTTCATGCTGTGAGACTACAGCTGGTTTAGAAAATAACATCTGCCTACCATTGTTCCTTCACAAAATGAACACATATGCAAACACATGGTCTACCTAATACTGTTACCTTTTTCAATCTATTAAAACGCCTTAGGCATTTAATGGTAGATCAATATAATTGTTATTACATGGATAGATGCCTCTATTTCAATTGGGCAGCCCATTTAGTCAGTTCAATGTTAAAAACAAACCCAGATTTATCAATAGGGTCCAAAATCAGTATCCATACACTTTGGGACTGAGAAAGACCAACAGTACAGTTACAATTATTGAAACATAGTATTCTTTTAATACTATTATTATTCTCACAAATTTATTTAAATATTTTGTGTTAAGTCATGTAGCTACTGTAGTTTGTTGACTGTCTTTTGCATAACTGGAAGAACATCCACTGGGATAAAAGCAAGTGTCCCTATTAACAGGGTGTACTTATTAAGAGGGTGGTTTTAAGAGTAAATGGAATCCACTGGGACAAAAGCAAGTGTCATTATTATTATTATTATTATTACACTTTTATTGAGGGTATCACTTAATATCTTAGTTGAGATAATATACACATGGCCCTCCGAGAATAAAAAATATCTTAGTTGAGATAATAAATTATACACATGGCCTTCCGAGTATAATAATAATAAAAAAATAGCAGGGAGTCTGTATTTAGTGAGAGTCTATTAGAGTGTGGGCTTGACTTTAATTGTTAACTAGATATATGTAGCAGCCAGTAAACAACCCTTGCTTAGCTTCTTTCAAGATTACAAAGATGTTTTTTTTGTCACAGTTGAACTACACCTCATTATATTCATGTCCATAAACATGTATTGTTAATGTTCAATAATGATATAGACCCCTTGCAGCACATCTGAATGCAGCTCAATTTGGAGGACAAAACAATAGGTTCCAATTCTCAGGAGATTGAAATTCTTTTGTTTTGTCCTCCAAATTGAGCTGCTTTGACATTAGGTGAAAGGAGTCTATTCTGGTAATTAACTAAGCTAGCTTTGTCATTGAGAAAATCCTTTTATTTCAGCAACAAGAACAAGATCCTACCAATCTTTATATTCAGAATCTTCCACCTCATTATGATGAAGCTGTAAGTCCACTATTAACTCACTTATCTAAATAAACTACTAACTAATAAAAGAATAATAATAATTAATAACAAAATATCTGCTTCCCTTCACCCCCACATGCCTTCCATCTGTTCTTCCCAACCATCCCATCCCATCCCATCCCATCCCATCCCATCCCATCCCATCCCATCCCATCCCATCCCATCCCATCCCATCCCATCCCATCCCATCCCATCCCATCCCATCCCATCCCATCCCATCCCATCCCATCCCATCCCATCCCATCCCATCCCATCCCATCCCATCCTATCCTATCCTATCCCATCCCATCCATCTATCCATCCATCCACTCATTCCTTCCATCCATCCCTTCCATTCATTCTTTCTTTTCTTTATATTTTCTTTTTTGATTCCTTTTCTCTACCCACTACACACTTTAGCGGTGCATGGAGTCTTAAGGTACTGTATATGCTAGACATAACTTACTATAGGTATTGTTTATCATTCATTTAGATGCTGGAAAATATGTTTAGCAAGTACGGCAAAGTTATTTCTACAAGAATACTACGGGATAAAGACACTAACAGTAAAGGTGTTGGATTTGCAAGGTAATAAGCTTTATTTTTCTTCATTCATAGTATAAATAAACAAAGCTATCATCCTAAAAAAGAAAGATCATGACCTCATAAGAATAAATAAACATATGGCTTTAATTGCATTCCTTTCATATGAATATCTGTATACTAAATCTCTCCACTAAATCTCTCCACTAAATCTCTCTTTACAGAATGGAGAGCTCAGAAAAATGTGAATTAGTCATTAGAGATTTCAACAAAAAGAGTTTACCAGGTTTGTAGAAATGTCTTTTAAAATAGCTGCAAAGTTTTATTAACAGATTCAGATTTATTTGAAAAACTTAATCTTGAAGGTGCCGGGAGTGTTCCATTAATAATTGGAATAACAAAAATAGCTGTTTTGTTTTTAAATGATTTGATGTCACAATGCTTGACCCAGTTTTGGGTATGAGAGTGTGACACTTCTGCATTAGTTAATCTACCTTAAATTATAACATATAAGGGCATTGCCTTTCGTATTTAGTTCATTTATATGGTTCTATGACCATGCCAGACAACTCCAGAAGCAGCACATTTTCTTGTGTTTTGTGTTTTGACCATCAAATTTACTAACTAAAGGGCTTAGTATTTTTTTGATTGATGGAAGATTGCAGTAACATGAAAGGTTCTCCATCACTACATAGCTAACAATGTTGTTTTATCGCTAGGATCTATGCAAGAACTTGTGGTCAAGTTTGCTGATGGGGGTCCCAAGAAAAGACAGCCAGGTAGTGGCTTGTTTATTTTTGTTATTTCATCACATCGTTGTCATCATCCTCATCATGATGAACATGAGTATTAATTGTCATTGGCATTTCTTCCTTTTCAGATCAGACATGGCAAAGGAGTCAGCAAGAGGCAAGTGTCTTCTCAATGCAGTGTACACACTAAATACTTGATCAATGATATAGTGTAATAATATGGCTAGCACAGATTTGTAATATTTGTTTTAATCCTATTTTATTGTTGTTCTTCCAGAGTGGTCTCCAGGTTACTGGCTATGATCCTGTTGTATTGCAGAATGGGTATGTTAATCATAAACTTAAAACTGTCCTTGTTTTACAACGGTAGCACCTAATAGCCATGAAGTGGCTAACAAACCTGTGGCCCTCATTCCATGATCGAATTGGAATTTAGAAGCTAATTTTTGTGGAGGGTGGAAAACTGGAGAACTCAAAGAAAAACCCTGGAAGCACAGAAGAAAACCAACAAGAAACTCTACTCACATACCGAGCCTGGTGAGACTTGAACTCAGGTCTCCTTGTTGAGAAGTGTGTGCTCTCACCACTACGCAACCCTTGCTTCCCTTCATCATCATCAACTACAAATCTTCAATGCTTCTTTTTTATCATCTTTATTCAAATTATCTGCATCTTTTTGATTTGTCTAACTGTATCATTGATAATGTTTCTTTATGTATTAGTAGTAATACTAGAGTAATAACATCACATGGGACAGCCATTCCAAGTCAGGTATTAATAAAAACTTGCTTCAAATAATTTGCTTATTGACCTAGTAAAACATAGCCAAACTACATTATGTATCTTTTCTAAATTCTTGATGCATTAAAACTAATGGCACATACTGCATCTTGCCGTGCCATGTACACTGTATGAAAACATTTGACATTTGTGTGGGGTCTGCACTGCACCATAACTGTGCTGACTTTTCACATATGAAATCTGCAGTATGCTAGTCTTTTTTAATGCATTCCTAGATTGTTAACTTATGATATTGTTTTTTGCTTAGACTGCATATGTACAAGGTGTTCCTGTAGCTGCCTATCAGGTTAGTCTAGGTCAGATTCCATGGGATGAAAATTTATGAAAGTTAATTGGGAACCATCTTATGATCAAGACATTGGAAACTGATATGTCCATAAATAGAGAGGTTTACAACAGTACAGCAGTCATGTAGTTGCAGGGCCATATAGCAGAAATGTTTCGTTTTGGATTTGAAGTTTCTTGTGCAAAAATGATACCATCTCATTGTTCCTGCTCTATAGAAGGCTTGATTCCTTGCAATGTTTTAACACTCCAACCTTTCGTTTTAGTTACAAACAGGAGGAGGAGGATGGGTGACACCACAGCACTATCTTCAGATGCAGGCACAACTTCCTCATGTAAGTCCATCCAAAACTCTCCTTATTTTTCTTAATCCTTCATTCCTCACTGTACTCTGAAAATGACTTCTGCCATCTGCTTCTGCTGAGGTTGTTGAAACATCCGTCACCGCCAACAACAGTCTTTCTCAAGTTTACACTCACCCAGAAAACCACAACAACTCGCACTCTACTGCTACTGCAAGCCATTTACTTTCACTCTCTTAATCGTATCTTATTGTTTGTTGTTTCACAACCAGAGACGAGAGGAAAAATAGACCACTACTAGCTTACCCAATCAGAATCCATGAATTGCAGTAGTCTACTAGTCTGTTTACCTATAAAGGAATTAAGATATACAGCGCTAAATAAATTTGTTTTGCAGACATTTCGAGGCTGCTGCTTCTTCATCAGTGGAAATGTCTGCAACTGTCAAAAGATGTGCACGTGCTGATTTGAAATGCTTAACAACAACTACGGAGTTTGTTTATACATACTTACTTATACTTATCTTGTGTTCAACAGAGTCAGCTTGCAGTCAGTCCAGGTACATTAGATCACAACGTGAGTGCAGTTCACCAATCGGCACTTGCCAATCAGATGAATCAAATGCACCTCTCAGGCTCTCAGTATGTTACAAGTCCTGTCCATGGTTCATTCCCTCAAAGCTCATGGCAAGTTGTTCAACATTCAGCTGGTCAAGGACAGCATCATCCCCATCAGCATTATGTTGGCATGGAGGTACAGTTATTTCGTCTTGTTTTGTATGCTACAGGCTTTGTACTGTAGCATTCGTGTTACGAAAAAGTCTTGTATTTTCACGCAAAATAGGACCAAAAAATGCTTTTAGACAGTTAAAATGCATACCAGGGCGCACTTCACTTGTGTCATTAGGGAGGGCTTCCTAAATATAGCTTTGCACCCACCACACAGCACAGTGCTTGGGCGGGCCCAACCACTGATGCATAAGTCCAGGGAGCCGCAGTGAAAAATCCTAGTGCAATCACTGCAATACCCTGGTATACTAGTTCACTAGGTGTGATGATAACAATACAGCACTCTATTAAGCATGATGAAGCTGCATGATATTACATAAGCATTTGTTCAGTATATTTTGTGATGGGATTAAAGCTCTAATGCATCAGTAAGCCTGAAACTAGTTCAAATTAACATGTTAATTCAGTACTCAAGTATAGAGAATGTTAATGCTTAACCTTGTGAACGAGTGCTATTCTAACTGCTCTTTGTTGGGCTTGAGGTTTTCTTTCCCGCTTGTATGCTGCTATATATGTTTATTTTTTCTAATTGGCTTTATTTATAAGACTGTGTTTTATCTAACTTCTTGCTATTAAAATAACTTTATCAGAAGTTTCCATAACCAGTAGCTGAGCTTTTGGTGATGTATATAGGGCCAGGTTTAAAATAAAAAGCTTGTAAACACTGAGCTTGTGTGCACTCACCTAAGCACATAACCACTCATCTTACTTTAATGTAGGACCCTACAATGATAAGCAGTGACGTTAGTGACCCTGGGCCTCCCTTATCACCTCAGGCCGCTGCAGGAGTACATCAACAGATGCAAGAACAAGCATTAGATGAGCAACGCATGGCAGCATACCCAGCTGCTTATCAACAAAGATGGCAGTTGGATCCGGCACCAAGGTATCTCAATAAAACCTCTAGCCATAATTCTGTGTAAGGATTTTAAAAACACCACGAATAGGTATTTTAAATGCATGCCAAATTTATAATCACGTTTGAAAGTGGCGCACATTGACGCAGCTGTGAACCAGCAGTTATTATAGAGCAAATATGGCCAAGTTGGTTAGAGTTATATTCTTAGCATGTGCGTACGTAAGGGGCGTACCCTGCACCTCCTTTAATCCATCTGTCGCCTTACAGCCTGGTTCACACTAGCATCGGAATCAGAAGAAACATACGTAGGTTTAGTAGTGTACTACTCATTAACTGGGCTTGTCTTTTTCAAAAAATAAATGCGACACTGAGACGCGTACATATGTTTATAAGAGTTGGTAATCCACTTTCGAATGTAGTGTCAAGGCTATAGAGGTTTGGCACCATCACGTGCCATCGCCTATAATATAGCTTGGGCTGCCTGTGGTTATATGACAGATCAATAAAATCCCTTTCCTCTCGGGAATTGAATTATTTCTCATGTAAAACGATTGTATTATTCCTGACATGCAACATGGCTGCCGTCACGTGATGTTGCAAAATCTCTATTATAAGAGCTCAGTTTCTTGGTGCATTTTGATGAATTTGTGTATTGGGCTACAAGTTTTTGTTGCTAAACTGGGGATTCATTTGTATGTGGAGCAAGAGTTTGGAGAATCGGATAGGGGAAGACGAGATATAGATGTATGGGTGGTGTATTGGGTGGAGCCGTGTAGTGCGGAGAGGGCAAAGCTGTGGAGGGACATAAAATTCGTCAGTCATCATTCAGCCTTCTAATATTACTTTTGTTTGTTATCATAGGTGAAGCAGTGGCATCCATGATTATGCGACGAATTTTGATGATGTTTGTCTCTAGGTAGTTGTCAGTAAATGTAAGTAATGTCTAGAATGTATGTGTGCAGTGGTGTGTGTGTGTGCGCAATTTGGGTCGTTTAGTGCTTTAATCTCCTGGTCAAAGAATACATTCTTATTTTTTATTTTAAATTTCCAAGATGATAGCCTTTTATACGATAAAGAACAGATTATAACTAGTTTTGATTGTGCGGGGCTATAAAGTAGTCTAGCTTAACTATTTTTATTCTAAACTCTAACCGCTCCAGGCTCTCTGATTTTCAAGCCTTCTGAGCTTTAGACATTAAAAGACTGCAGGCTGCTAAGGTGGTTTTTAATGAGACTTGATTCAAGCACATCGTCCACATTTGTAAACGATTATTAGACAATTATAGTCTCGACTCCCAAGGGCTAGGTTTTTTTCTCTGACTTTAGCACCAACCGCGGATGTTCAACCTTTTTAAGACTGATTCTTCAAGAATTGAGACATTCTGTAGATAACTGTTCGACCAATCAGGGAATAAGGTTCATTCTGATTTGTCTCTCATTGGTTGAGAATAGGAAAGATTGGTAACCAATCGGGAGTAAGGTCGATTCTGACTTGTCTCCTATTGGTTCAGAGAGACAATGATTGATTGACCAATCAGGACTGAGGATGAATACTCTTGACAAAATCAAGCCCTGTGTTTCTGAGAATAAGATAACCAAGAAATGACAAAATGACATACAATTCCAAAGCAGCGGCTATAATATGACCGTACCGTGAATGCAGGATGTTAATTATTTGATAAAGCGGTTCACTCTAAAATGGAGTTTTGGATCTTCTACAGCGAATTCCTAGGTTTGACTCTTTTAAAAGAGATGGCTATTGAAATGAAAATGCAGGAATAAACCGGTCTTGACGACGAATTAGAATTGAAGTCGATTCGTAAGAAAACACGCAGCCATATCTTTTCTTTTGAGTCAACATTAGATGACTATCATCAAGAATACTATTACCTTAAGTGTTTTATTTGGAAACTAATTTGTTCTTTTATCTCCTGAATGCTGTCCTTATCCATAAGATAACGGAACCTGCATTTTTTTGCGTGCGCCATCGTCTTCAAGTTTAACATCTTCAGGACTCCAAACAGCTAAACATGATGCCCTGATGAGGGCGCGATCCTTGAAGGCGAAGGTGGCGCGCATGAAAATGGACAGGGTTGCGTCATCTTTGCTTTCCTTTGCTTTGGCGATTGTCTTAGTTTAATAGTTACTATAGTTCATGATGAAGATACGGCGGTTGAACTGATCTTCAGTTTGTCAAGAAATGAAGCTAACAATGTAGCGACCCTATTTGCCTATCAGATGCCAATCAGATGCCTTATCCATAACCAACTCTCTTCATTCCTACCGACCATTTCCACATACAAATTCACTATTATATTTTTGAAAATTTTTGAATTCAATCAAAGAAAGGCAGTCGTACTTTGAGCGTTCATCGTTAAATTATCTCTAGATACAATGTATCTTGGTATGACATCGTATATATAATCACATATATGTATTGGACATGTCTAAGAACTCGAGAACCATACATCGATGGCCTCAAATATTGTACTATTTATGAACCTGGTATTAATATTATTGATTTTTCTAATAGAGGGCGGGACCCTTGTTATTCCTCCCTTATCGCTGGCGATAGTGTGTGAGGATCTTTATTACTCTGTACATATTCTATTGATACTTCTGGAAGGCTATAGCGGCACGTGATTGAATTGTTAACGTGTGATTGGATGAACTTACTATCTATATTGGCTGTAAAAATACCGTTTGGATAGACTATTAGCACCATTAAAACCCGGCTGTCTGACGAAATTTGTGAAATTGAAATAATACAATTTATCATATGACCGTATTTCACTGTATGCGTGATTCTAAAAAAAACCTTTGGGGAAAATGTCGTCAGCAAACAAAGTACGCTTTTCCGAAAAGTGTAATAATTTCCCGTTCGGACTCGCCGTTCGGACTCGCTGCCGTCAATCATGTAAAAACTACGCATTTTGATTCGCATTTATTAAAAACGCTTTGAAATCGATTTTTTATATGTGGTCATATGATAAAATGCTTATTGACTGAGTTAAGGTCGGTCCGAACGGGAAAATATTTGGCTCTCGGTCCTTGGCACGGAACTCGCTGCGCTCGTTCCGTACTTCAGGACCTCGAGCCAAATATTTTCCCGTTCGGACCTCCCACTCAGTCAATAAGTACATAATCTTTCTTCTCAGAAAAAAAGATCATACAAAAAAACTGAACCTTGAACATAGACATTCCGAAAATATTTCGGAAAAAAAAAACTCCCGTGTTTAATTTTTTTTTTTACCTTTTGTTTGGCTTGGACAAAAACCAAAAAATCAGATGCTCTGCGATTCTCTGGTAACATTTTGCTAAATGTTGCTATTGTGCCTTTACGCTGCACCGACACAAGGCTTGTCACCGGCATACATCATCTTCCTTCATTCGCATTTCATTGAAATTTGTCGGGAGCAAAAGTACAAAGAAGCTACATAAATCTAAAATTTGAATTAAAAACTCCGAAGAATCTTAGTCTGCATAGCCCTAGAATACTTCAAACTGACATTTCATGAAATAGTGTCCCTAGTGAGTGTGGCAAACAAAAGGAAACATTTTACTTCCATCTAGGTGATCCTAACAGATATTTATTGATCAGTCATTCGACAACATACAAACGTGATATTTTAACTTATATTTCCCCGATCTGTTCATAGATGATTATATTGATAGCTCTTTACACAAATCCCTTGAAATTACCGAGGTTTTTATTATTTCTAAAAATACAAATTCTGGTATCAGGAATTGGCAATCCAGAATTATCCGTGAAAATAACTCCCTTGTGCTTCAACAAAACGTATATAAATTTGGCTTATAAATATTCTTTAAATTTCTGCCGCTCAACAAGGGTAATTTTAAGCATATTGGTAGTCTGTAGGTAACCTTGGTAACAGGCGTTTTCTCGATCCAGTGCTTCTCAGTCTTAGGTTTCGAGAAGAGGAACGAGAGAGCCTCTGGCACCCAGGATAGTCTCTAGGGCATTTGAAGATTGTTTTTGTTGACAGTTTATACTTCGTACATGAGCGCTGGGATTATCCATAAAATAGGTAATTAAAAAAGGCAGCTAAAGATAGATCTAGATTGGATGTAATTTACTCGGGCTCTCAGGGGCTGATAATCTCAGTGCCATCTTCCAGACATGCGCAATCCGCTAATTTTTTGAAGGATTTTTTAGTCCAGGTTAAGAGGATATCAGTAGGTTTTAGGACAACTTGTAGGGTTAATGCATATAAAAACGATTCAATTTACCATTTAGATAATGATTTTTTTTTAAACATTTCTTCAACCAAAAAAATGGTTAATTTTGCGAATTTACAGCCGAAATGGACCACGTAACACTCTTGTATTTATTTAGACATTATGAGTACATCTACTATTGTCATGGTGCTTAGGGTGTTTATCTGATAGGATAATAGCTCTGCTTGGAGACACGGCTTTGTGTGGCTTTCAAACTGTAAGACTGGTTAAAAAGTTTTCGTGAAATTTAATTGGAACGTATCGGAAGCCATTTGAAGGTCCATGTATATGGAATGTTATTCTGTTCCTTAGTGACAAAATATTGGTAAACGTTTTGATCTCCCAGAAATTCATTTCCTTTTATTTCTTCCTCGCGGGTACTTTTATGAAACTTTTAAGTGCATATTTCCCTACAAAGCCATTCAAGTGCAAACATTTTCCTATCAGATAAAGAAAGCAGTCTAAAGGCGGTGAATCACTATTGTAGGTTATGTTAGGGTTGGTTAGACTGAAATACCGAAGACGCTGCCATGCAGCACAAGTATTGAGACTGAGTCTCGTGTTTTTTTTGTTAACTGATTTACATTTTTATGAAATTGACATGGAGAAATGGATGATTTTTTCGTTTATTTGACATTGTTAGGAATTTTTTATGAATAGATTTACTGATTATTGTAGATGCTCTACACAATTGTAGGAATGAATCTCTGTCAGCAATATTTTGTGCTCCTGTTTACGTTTTAACGGATAGCAGCACTAATTTAGTACCAAAAAGGCGAGCAAACTAAAAGATTCTTTGGAGGGGTTTTCGTATTAGTGGGACGTGTGCACGGTACAGGTTGTGGTAATACTGAAATGGCTTTTCTTTGTTTTCGTGCGCTTCATCCAATCAAATCGCGCAGGTAAGGCTACGGTGAAATGCGACTAATAAGTTGCCGTGCTGTTACCACTCATACGAAAATTGCTCTTATCAGTTAAGATGGATTTAGTAGGCTTATTATATTCTCCGTCTTCTACGATAGGGTGGATTTAAATTTGCCTCGCGAGAGTATGTCAGCCCATGGCCTTGATTTGTAGTAATGCATTGCATTATGGGATGTTTGAGGGAAGCAAATCACAAGGCAATCATTGCAGTGTTCTCAGTCTTTCTTTGGTCTTGTATAGCTCGCGTTGACGCAAATGTTTGTCTACCCTACTTCGTAGTTGACCGTGAATTCGCTCATTCAATTCTTGTTTCCACAGCCCGCATTCCTCTTGGTCGCCGTGCTTCTTTGCGGAAACCAAAATGAAATCGGGTTATGGAAAAGAGAACTTTAATGTTCATTTTCTTTAGGTTTCTCAGTTTTTAACAACCAGGTATTTTGTGATAAATAGTTGAGATGAAAATAATTTGTCAACGCAAAATGAACATTTGATGCAAAAAAGCTTATGATTAATTCAAATGATTAATTTAATTTTTAGTAGAGCGAGTAGTGTTGAGTTAAGAGAGTAGTAATAGTAGTAGCAGTAGTGTAGTAATTGTAACGGTAACAAAACATGCTTGTCAATAAAATATGGTTTCCGTACTAGTCATGGTTTATTAATAAGATACAATGATATCCGTGCCCTCATTCACTGAGAACTGAGTACAAAACTATTATTAGACAAAGATGGTTTCTTCTTTTCTCTTCTTGGTGAGTACAGTACCAGGTTTGTGTTGAGCTTCTGGGTGGTTAGCTAACTCTGTGGGACAAGTGCTTACCTGCAAAGAAAAAATAATCTATGTTAACTCTGAACTCGTACCATTGCGACCCAATTCCAAGGGTTTTGGCCTTCCATCAATCAAAATTGGAAATGTGATTGACGGAAGCCAAAAATGCAGATGTCGGGGGGTGGGTTGGTCGCACAATTATAGAAAAGGGTATAAGATAATACTGTCTTTTTAGCCACTGATCTGTTGTACTTTGAGATGGCAGAATACTCAATAATTTCAAGTGTATACAGACACAGTTCAACATGCTGGAATGTGTAAACATGGGAAAAGAAATGGTTTAAAAAAGACAAGGTAATGCTGAAAGGATCAGCGACGAGCAAAGAACTAAAATGTAGCCTGTTAAAACTACTGGCGAACATTCAATGCGTTCTGCAGTCAAATACTTACAGGACTTGCAAGAAGTACTTGTTTGAGATCGTAAAATACAGCCGAGTCAGATTGAGTCAGGAAGGAGATGGCCACACCTGTTTTTCCTGCTCGACCTGTTCTACCGATACGATGGGTGTAGTCTAGATGGAAAAAACAAAAAAAATCTCAGTCATACTCTCCCGTCGAGAAATGGTTGCCAACCATCGATGATTAAACATTGGTCAAAAACAATAGGGTTGGTGGGTCTGAACTTTGCACTGTCAAGATCTAAGACTGTTGTGCCTATAGGGTTGGAGGGGGAGGGTGTGACGTGGGGTGACTAAAGATATCTCTTACCTTCTATAGTCTTAGCCATATCGTAATTGATGACATGAGAGACGTCCCTAATAATCAAAAGAAACTGAATGGTTATCCAAGCACTTACAGTGCGACGCGCCTAAATCAATATCGCCGAGGTAAAGGTTCGTATTTTGACAAAAAAACTCGCTCATTTATTTCAACTTGCCATGTTTTTTGGTCATTTCTGTTACAAATATAAATAAAATCTTTGCTGACACGACTTTGACCTCACGTGAAAATGTAAAAATTCTCGTTCGCTGATTGGCTAACTTGTAAAAAAAATGTAATTGGGTGGCCACAGTTAGGCACGTCGCGCAATAAGTATTGACCAAAACCTAACGCAAAATTTGAATTCCATCTGTGAGGTAGCTGTGCCCTGACCAGTTTTAGATCAGCCGAGACGTTGTTTTAGGGTTTGATGTCTGAGTTAGCCATGGCCTGACTTAGATCAACCCAGAGGTTGTTTCAGGGTATCAATAAAATTTGAAGTTTCGCGCAAGACAGCGCACATTTCATGACGGATATATAATACGTGAAGAAACAAGCAAGTAAAAAAGCCTGAGCTGCGTCAGATATATGAAGCATATTAATATGAATGAATGCATGTTACATACTTGATGTCGATACCACGACCTGCCACATCTGTGCAAACCAGAATGTCTTTAGCACCGCTCTTTAAACTAGATAAAGCAAGCTCTCTGCAAGAATGGAAACGTCGATTAGCTACTACCATTATCGCCATCGTCATCTTATCTCATGCATCATTGTTATCATCATCATCATCATCATCGTCGTCGTCGTCATCATCATCGTCGAAAATAAAGGTGCGGTAACACGAGTTAATCGCGTTACAAGTTTCATAGCGAATGTTGCTCGTATTACCACCCCGTGCAACAACAAATTTGTTGCGCAACTTTGATGCAGAAGTAGAAATTCTTTCTATTCGCTGCAACAAAGAAAATTTGTTGCGCGCGGGGTGGTAATACGAGTTCGCTCTGCAACTTTCAACGTAACATTGTTGCGATTTTGTTGCTCGTATTACCTCGCCTTTATTATCGATGATGGATAATCAGTCAGTTCCCCCGCCATCATCTGATGGTTCTCATCATTCCACATTACCATCATCACCTTCATTTAATTTTTTTCATTATTTGTCCCCGATCATAACAGTCCCCTTCACAGTTCCCCGGCCATCTTGGAAGGTAGCCGTGCCTTGTAAGGTGTTAAAAGAAGTCTCTATCATTACAAGGTCACCGTTGGTCTCGCCGGCTTCGATGCAAAGGCACGCCTACCTTTGAAGATGGCGAAGGCAACTGAAGTTGACCATTACCATCATCGGCATCGCTTCATCATCATCATCATCAACAAGAACCATCACTACCAAGTTCATATTATGGTTTCCGAGGTGTACAAAATGCATTACAAATGGTACTTTCAGTTCTTACCTCTGTTCTTGGTTACGACCACCGTGCAAGACCGTGGCGCGGAACTGCAAAACGTTACAGAAAAAATCTCAGAATTTGATCAAAATATCATGGTATTTAACACCAAGTACTTACGCCCATTTTCTCTAGAGACTTCGCAAGTACATCTGCTCCCTAGTGAGAGAAAAGGATGACACTGAGTTATTTAAGTGAAATTTTAAGTTGCTTTTGAGCTGGCAATGGAACATCAGTAGATCTTATTCTCGTGTGAGTACCCTTCCAACGCAGCACCCCTCCCTGAAGAAAATCCTGGATCCGCGCCCTCGTAACGACAGCGCTAGAGGACTGCAACATCTTTAGCATGGCAACGCAATCTTAAATTTGTTAATCAATATTACAGCGCCGGTACGAGGGAACGAAACAAATTTAAAAGGCACAAATCATTTTGACCAATGCAATTTGCATTATCAACCCTGACACGGAAGGCGTTGCCGTTTGTTAGTTTCAGAACAAAAAGAATCTTTAAGGAGATGCTATATGTATCGTCAAGTATACAACAACTCCTTAAACATTTACCAATCAACAAATACACCTAAAAAAGAATCTTGTTAGATGAAAGTTTATGAAAGCTTACCTTCTTCTGGTTAACAAACACCATGATCGGAGGATCAACATTGCTGTTAAGGATCTCCAGCAACTTCCTCCTGCAAATATTAAGTAAAACATTTTAGTCAATAGTTTGCTATCACCACTGAGATGTCATTCCGGTACCGTGTGGAATATTTACCAGCTGAGTGGCAAGTTTTCAATAGACCCCTTGCAGCACTTTGGAATGCAGCTCAATTTGGAGGACAAAACAATAGGTTTCCAATTCTTAGGAGATTGAAATTCTTTTGTTTTGTTCTCAAAACTGAGCTGCTTTGACGTTATGGATGGATGATGGAGCATGAAGGGCAGTGTTTGCTCCTCACTGTAGGCTGGTAATGAGATTCATGAAATTTATTCAACTGATCAATAGAACAGGTTTCGTATGAGTGGTAAAAGTCACAGCACGGTTACGGCGCGGCGCGGACACAGCAAGGCATGGTCCGTGCCGTAAGTTTTTCAAGTCATACGAAAACTGCTCTACCAACTTATAACCTTATCGGCTTTTGTTAAAACACAGCTAGCAAACCCTTTCCTCTTGGTTAGGAGAAATGAGGCATAGTCATGCAAGATGAAGCTGATATGGCAATGAGAATGACAGTAGTGGGATAGCTTACCTCTTGCCCTGTTCCTTCAACAGGTAGACACGCTGTTCAGTTCTTTCGACTGGCTTACCTGTGGAAACAAATCACTCATTGTTTAATGGCATATTACAAGGCTTCAATAAAATAGACGTTTGCAGTTCAAAAACTTACCGACTGATCCTATGTAAACAACACAAGGTCTCCTGTTAACGAAAAAAGAAAGATATTCAGTCTTTCTACTGAATGATTTTTGTAATGACATTGACATTACAATGAGCTAACCCGACCTCAATAGGTTGGTTCTATGAGTGAGTGCTGCATTCACTAGTAAAAAGAATCAAGGCAAAGAAAATCTATGTCAAGAGATAACAATGATGGCGGTGCAAAACTTAATTTTTAATTTTTCTGTGTTATTCTCCAAGAACCGATAAACAGCTCATGAAGGAAAAGGTAATAACTATGATCAAGGGAGATGACATTGCAAAACCTTTCATTCTTCGCATGGTCTTGATTTCTATTGGTCTCTATTACAGTATGTCTAACTAATTCACATCTGCATTTGAATGTAATACTGGCAGTAGCAGATTTAGCAGGTGGTTACAAGGTGCCTGTGATTTTCTAGTTTGGAATTGGTTGTTTAGTATAGCAAAAGGTGCATCTTTTTGATTTTGTGACCTTCCCTTCCCCTACTCAAAATCCTGGATACCCCCTGCATTGTTGGCCAAAGTGGATTACAGTCTGCTCAAGGAGATTGACTAACCTTGAATAGGTCTTGGCCAATCTTTCTACTTGAGGTGGCATAGTAGCTGTAAACATGACAGTCTGCAAAGAATGATAATTACTTTATCTTAAATCCTTTAAAAATATTCTTATAACCTAGGTTCATTCTTGTATTTTTCATTCATTCTCTCAATGATTTATTCCTTTCTTTGTTTTCATACATTCAGTGTCCATGTGTCTAGATCAGGCCGCAGTCTAAGTCACCGTCTAGTATCAGGGCTCAAAATAACGGCCAGTCATACGCCGGTCAAGATGTCCGTCGTATGATATTTTATTTTATTTTTTTCAAATATGACCGGTCAACATGTCCATTCAAAACTGTATTTGACCAGTCAAGTACCAAATTTGGCCAGACATTGGCCGTTGACCAGCCATTATTTTGAGCCCTGAGTATTCTACCAGGCTTACCTGTCTATACTTGTCTTTGCCCATGTGACTTAACAAATGTTCTGGATCTTCAGCAATTTCACTGTCTGGTTTTTGGTTGGTCACTGGGAGGTATTCTAAGATCTTCTGTACATCAGGCTCAAAACCCATGTCAATCATACGATCAGCCTACGAACACCAGGCAAGCATAAGTATTCAGAGTATTGGAAAATGGACTTTAAATACTCATGAATACCAGTAAAAATCACTACAAACCTCATCGAGAATTATGTAAGAACATCGACTCAACACCAAGTAACGATTTTCTGTAAAAAAAAAAAATTCTATTAATAATGAAAATCTAACGACTAAGGTATATTTTTGAGAATGACAAGCCTATGTGAAAAATGAAATTTGAAAGATTGAACTGTGGAAGATAGAAGATAGGTAGCACCTACCTAATACATCAATCAGTCGACCAGGAGTTGCAATGACAACCTGAATAAAAAAAAGACATTTTGAAGGCATATATATAATGGCATAAAATAAGAAATATTTTCAAGAGATGGTAGATTTGCAAGGTCAACTACCTCAGCTAACACTGCACACATTGTTATTTACCTCACATCCAAGACGCAGTTGAAAACCTTGATCTTCACGAGACAACTATAAAGAAAAAACACAAAAAATATCGTAATTTGGACTATACAGTACTTCAGGACATTACAGCACTTTTTATATTTCTATGACCTACTGACTCCAGACATCTGAGTTCATTCCGATCACAAAAATAGCTGTTTAGTTACAAGAATTCAGAATGAACTCTGAATGAACTCGGCCTGTTGTAAGTTTGAAAAGTGCTGTAATAAGCTATTGTTTGGTCATGAGCCAGAAGCCCAAATGTTTTCTTAGCACTAACATCTGACATATATACTCACCCCACCAACAATAGACACACATCTTATTCCTAAAGGACGGCCAAACTTTAGAAGCTCCTCTTCAATCTAGAAAAGTACAGAACAGCTTTATATTAAGATATTTTTACATAATAGTCAATTTACCGGTATGTTATGCAACTGCAACAAAATGGGTTTGATGTAAGTCAATCAAGGCTTTTTCTTCCATGACTTTTCATAGAGACGTGTGCTTACAAACTTTGTGTTTCCTGACAATGTCATGGAAACACCTTCAATGACCTCTACCTAATTGGTCACAGTGATATGACAACACATGCTATGGAAACACATGTGGTTTTTACAACTTTAGCAATATGAAGTTCAAGGACTTTTTAAGGACAAAAGTCTATTTTACAAGGACAGCTTTGTCACACTTTTAAGAAACTTTCTATCTTTTCAAGGACTATTTTCCATTATTCAAGGATCTTTTCACGACAAATGGTGGAATTCAAGGACTTTTCAAGGTTGTATGAACCATGGAAGCAAGTGTATTGTTGGGTTTCAATCAGCTGATAAAATTCTTCTTTGAATCTCATTATCTGCTCCAAATGGTTATCAAACAAGAAATACTCTATCAATAAGCACCTGTTGAGCCAACTCTCTTGTAGGGGCCATGATAAGTGCATAAGGTCCCTGGTCTGAATCCTCAGCCCTACAAATAGACAATAGAGATTTCAGTAATTTTATTTCCAATGTATTTAATTCTATTTTTCTCTGAGAAAACTGAATTTCTGTTAAGTACTAACTGACCTGTCCAGCTTGGGTAGACCTCTAATCCAACACAATAAGGGAATGGTAAAGGCTGCAGTTTTACCACTACCTACATCACATAGGAAAGATGATTAATAGGGTTTGGAGCACTTTTCATATTTCTGCATCTGAGATATGAACTCCAGCTGCGGCATGTTTTGGCTTCCATCCATCTTTTCGATTGCCAGAAGCCAATAAACAAGATGTCTGGATGTCTTAGCCAACACATTCTAGATGCTCAAGGTCTTTAGCTTGGGTGTAATGTTTTCCAATTTCATACCACAGTCATTCTCTTGAGAATAAGATTCTTTGTTTGAGTTATATCCATATTCATGGATCTTCTCAATTTAACCATTAAACAAAGAAATGATACTCTAGGGAATGACACCTCGTCAGAAATGTGAAAACATTGCACCCAAGGTAAAAAAGGTCTATAGATAATCCTGTCTTGTAAAAACCATGAAATCCAAGAATACTAGCAAAAGTTCTTCATCTTTCGATTGGCATTCTTACCTGTCTCTGCCACACCAATGATGTCTCTGTTTTGCATTCCAACTGGTATTGCCTGACGCTGAATGGGTGTTGGATCCTTAAATCAAAACCATTCAGTATTAGTACATAGGTATATGAGGGCCTTTTCTGAGTTCACCAGATGAGGTGCATTCTGGTCTAGGTTGGGTAGTGGCAGATTTAGGGGGTGGTCACAGGGTGCCCATGACCCTGTGAATAAGTTGGTTAGTACACCAAAAGGTGCATCTTTTTTTTTTGACCCCCCCCCTTTCTAGCTTGGAATTAGTTGGTTAGTATGACAAAAGGTGCATCTTTTTTTTTTGACCCCCCCCCCCCTTCTAGCTTGGAATTAGTTGGTTAGTATGACAAAAGGTGCATCTTTTTTTTTTGACCCCCCCCCCCCTTCTAGCTTGGAATTAGTTGGTTAGTATGACAAAAGGTGCATCTTTTTTGTTTGACCTCCCCCCCCCTTCTAGCTTGGAATTAGTTGGTTAGTATGACAAAAGGTGAATCTTTTTTTTTTGACCCCCCCCCCCTTCTAGCTTGGAATTAGTTGGTTAGTATGACAAAAGGTGCATCTTTTTTTTTTTGACCCCCCCCCCTTCTAGCTTGGAATTAGTTGGTTAGTACACCAAAAGGTGCATCTTTTTTTTTTGACCCCCCCCCCCTTCTAGCTTGGAATTAGTTGGTTAGTATGACAAAAGGTGCATCTTTTTTTTTTTGACCCCCCCCCCCCCTTCTAGCTTGGAATTAGTTGGTTAGTATGACAAAAGGTGCATCTTTTTTTTTTTGACCCCCCCCCCCCCTTCTAGCTTGGAATTAGTTGGTTAGTATGACAAAAGGTGCATCTTTTTTTTTTGACCCCCCCCCCCCCCCTTCTAGCTTGGAATTAGTTGGTTAGTATGACAAAAGGTGCATCTTTTTTTTTTGACTCCCCCCCCTTTCTAGCTTGGAATTAGTTGGTTAGTATGGCAAAAGGTGCATCGTCTTGATTTCGTGGCCCCCCCTACTCGAAATACTAGATCCCCCCCAGGTACAAACAACACCATATAAGGCAAGATTAACAAAAAAAGGTCTGGAAATGTTTTGT
The DNA here is from genome assembly GCA_964019055.1 of Anthopleura xanthogrammica. Lineage (NCBI taxonomy): Eukaryota > Metazoa > Cnidaria > Anthozoa > Actiniaria > Actiniidae > Anthopleura > Anthopleura xanthogrammica. The sequence continues at coordinate 17,422,440 of OZ025206.1, forward strand.
GCATAACTTACCGTATAGTTCAGTTCCTTAACAATTTCTAATATTTCTGTTGGAAGATCAGATTCTTCCCAGGTCCGTATGGGGTTAGGAATACGACCACCTAGAAAATTGATCAGGTTATTTATAAAGTTGGTAATAAGATCATTAAATTGAGACCAACTGACTGACCAACTGACCAAAAGCAAACAAAAAATGGGGAAACTGTTCAACAAACAGAATTAAGATTCCTTTTGCATGGGTGGCGTAGTGGTTTACCACTCGCCTCTCACCGCTGTGGTCTGGGTTCAAGCCCCCCCTCGGGCTGGATCATATGTGAGTTGAGTTTGTTTGATGTGTTATCCTCTCCCTTGCCAAGAGGGTTTTTCTCCAGGTTCTCTGGTTTTCCTCCCTCCGTAAAAATCAACATGTGAGTTGAGTGTTGTATGTTGTAAATATAGAATGTAGTGGTAATGTGTGTGGAGCGAACCTCATGGAAGAGCCCCGACGGGGAGTGATGGTTGTAAAAAATATGTATGTAAATAAATATGTTTTTTGTAGGTTATGTAAAATACAGTTACTTTCGAGCTTTAACCTTTGGTGCTGATGTTGAAGTCTTCCCTAAAGATTCTCCAATCCCTGTCAGTCATTTCATCCCGTTTCTTCTTGGACCAGTGACGATCATCATGAGCCAATTTCTTTTCCTTTGCCTTGACTTTTAGGATGCGTGTGCTGAATAGTTAGATTAAAAACAGTTTAATACTCTGGATCTGAAGATATGAAGGAAGGAACTACTGAGGAAAGAATATATAAAAGCAATGGTCAATGCTTAACTGGGTGTATGTCCAGTCCTGGATGCATGCAGGAGGTTACCTAACCACGAAAGAAGCTTAAGAGTCACATGAGGCATAGCCGATATACACACCTTTAGCAGAGACTATTCCTTAACATTTTAATAATTTGGAGTATTTTCTGTGACAGTCCTAGCTATATAATTACCTTTCCTGATCTTTTTCTGCCTGTGTACGTCTTCTTTCCAACATTTCTTGGTAAAACTTTCCAGCTTCTTTCTTTTGGCTCTGTCACATTTACAAGAATACAAAAAAGACATGAGACAAAGGATTTCTTATGACATTCTCGCACTTAATATCACTGCTTTCATTGCTATGCGCTGATCGAGAGACAGTTGTGGTCAATCAAGCAAACTGTTCTCTACCTTTATACTCAGATTAACAGCAGTGTATTGCCTGATTTTCATGTCTCAAATGTTGTCTCAATCAGCGGGTAACTGTTACAATGAAACAGTAGTAAAGGTGGGGAGAAATACCTTGATATCAATCCCTCCAATGTGTCCTCTACCAAACATCTGAACTTGATGCCTCTCTTTGTATCTATATAATCATCATCAAAAGATTATTATATCTCCAACTGTGAACAACTTAGGGACCATTCTCCTGGTTGGCTTAATTGGTTGGGGGACTTGTGTGGGAGGTTGTGGGTTGAAATCCCCACAGCCTGACCCACACTAAGGGTTTTAAGATATTTGAGTAGAAGGTGCTGCCTTCTAAAAATATCTGCAAATGGTAGGACCTTAGCTGTGGCTCGGATGACCGTGTATAATGGCAGTTCTGTCTCTTTCAGAGATGTTAAATAGTTACCCTCTCTAAATAAAGTTGATTTACATTTTTTCTACATTATGGATTGGGGGAGGGGGATGGGTGAGAAAATTGCACTCCCTGCTTATTTTCAACATTTTGAAGGCTCTCCTCATCAATTATTTCAAGACCCCATTTTCAGGGTCATTAAAATTCCAAGGCCCACCATTTTTCCCCTATCCACCCTCCAATAAATAATGAATGGTCCCCTATGGTACAGATACCACATTGTGAGATTTCATTTGCTTGAAATGCTGACTTCACTTCCCTGCCCTGACAGAAGTTATACAGACTGAGGTGTAACCAGGGAGATTCAGGTGATTTGTCTGAACATCCTCACAGCAATCAGAAACCCTTGTACAGTAACTATAAACCCACTGATTGGAAAATAGTCAGTACAAAAGTAAGGATACATGTAGTTTGAAAGTCTTATGTTCAACCAATACTAACATTTTAACCCCCCCTCCCCTCCCCTCCCCCAGCCAAAATCCTGGATCAGCACCTGTCATGACCTGTCGTAAGTAGTTAAAGACAATTAATTTGGAAATTTCTCTTATCACCTCTGTGACTGGAGTTATGACTTACATTGGATTGTAATCAACTGATGTATCCTCTAGAGCATCCCAGTCGAAGACAAATTTACGATCGCTTAACTTGCGAACTTTCCTACGCCTCTTATGAAATCCAAGATATCTCTCCTGTAAATTGTAACAAAAGAGAATGTACATGTAATAAGGTTTGACGTCTGTCAACCAAACATCAAGTGAATGCAAATTTGATGGGCTGAAGCCGAGTGTGCTAGCCACATCCAGAGTTGTGTAGGTGGCATCAAGATGAAGGCCGTGTCTTGGAACAGCTGAGGTCCTGATAATTCACGATATCATGCGAAAACCGAATTCAATATTTGTTTTATTATACATTTCGTAAACTAAGAATAAAGATTTAATTTTTATTTTCGAAAAAATAGCAAACTTATTCCCATTTCTATTGTGACCTTGAGTGAACTTGACATGGTTAACATATTTTCGTAGGTAAAACCTACAGATAATACATTTATCATGTCCACTTCACACAATAGCAGAGATTGGCTGAGGGCTCCTGACCAATCAGAATTGAGATACTGAGTAACATGTATAATAAAACCTCTTGCAGGAGCTAACTAAAGTCAAGGTATGGTTTACTTAAATTTAAACTGGAACTTGCATGTTGGGTTTAATAGAGAAAAGAAAGCCAGATGCAATCCTTAAATCAAAGAAGCATTTCATCATTTAATGATTTACTTATTGAATCGTCTTGCTTAAATAATATTACACTTAAAAAAATTACCTTTATCGCATCAAGCTCTTTTTCAAGGAACTTGTCTTGCCTGGCCTTGTCTCTTTTCTCGTCTTCCTACAACACATCAAATCAAAGTACCAACTTCATAAACAAAGAATATACACAAATTAAACATACAATCAAGGAACGATATACATTAAACTAAAAGGTACGTGTACATACCCCTTCTAGTTCAGCCTTTTCACGTCGTTCCCTCCTTTCTCTTCTTTCTCTTTCAATTTCATCCTCTAGAAAAAAAATTCAATGTTAACTCATCAAAGGAAAAATAGAAAGTGGTAAATATTATTCTTTATTACTCTTTATCTTTTTATTTATTTTTTACACATAATTTTACATTCTACATTTCTATACATCTTTACATTTTCCATAATTTCTACATTTTCCATTTTTCTTTAGATTTATCGAACGAGATCAATTCGATAAATTATACTAATACTCGACAACTCTGAAAATACCAAGATTGTATACATGTACTGTACCTTTAGAATTCTGAGCATCTCTCAAAAATGTCTCTCTCTTTTGTCTCTCTCCCTACAAAGTAAAAATGATCAATTTAAAATCTTTGGAAAACTGCATGAATTATTGAACTTTACTAGTAGGAACTTTCATTGCTTAGGGCATGAGGGGATGGGGGTCGACAAAACTAAAACATTTAGTCCAATTAGTCCATCTGTCTCGTTTATGTGTCCATCTGTCTCGTTTATTTAATTAATTATTAGCAACTCAGGTTGTGGCCAACTCGAAAGTTCATTACTACTTTGGCCACCACACACATTTACTATCTCTTAATTAAGTATCTTATTTAAAAATATGTGAATTTTTATATATTGTATTTATATGATTATATGTATGTATAATTCTGCTTAGAGAAAAATGGTAAATTGTAATAGCATGTGTAAATAAATTAAAGTCTAAAAAGTCTAAAGTCTTAAACTATCACTATTTTTGGTTTGCATCCTTCCTCATGATATACATGTACGCCTATTTCAATAAAGACAAGCAACAAGCGACAAGCAACAAGCCAAGACCACCTGCAAACAATGCTTTAATTGGCTGAAGATTTGGGACAACACTTAAAGAATTGAAACAGTTGCAGCCTACCATTACAAAACAACTAAAATAATCATGTCTAAATGATGAAAAAGGAGTAAAATAAAGATTTTCTTTGTCGTCTGTTGTTGCTTTCAGCTGCGACAACCTTTTTTAAAAATAGGTGTAAAAGGATGAATGACATAGCAACCATGTTGATTGGCATAACAAGAGTACCAATGAAAGAACAAATCTTTTATGTCACCTAACATCAACACCTATACACACCCAAGAACTAATGGTAACTATTTAAAGTACATTGTGAACATTCCCTAGTAGATAATGATAGTGAAATATATGCAAACCTCCATTTTTCTTTTCTGTTCTTCCACTTGTTGCTGACGTCTTTTCAATGCTTCTTGTGCTCTTTGTTCTTTAGTCAAAAATGTTGGCTGCAAAATTGAAACAAGAAATTAATGACAGACATTTCGACAGTCCTGGTTTTACCTGAGTCAATTCATTTTGGGGTCCGTTGGACTCCTAACTCTACAATTAGGAGTCCCCAGTTAAAAATGTGATTGTTACTACCATTGGCGAAGGCATTGTCATTTGCAGATCCTACTCATTTTGTCCAAGATGGCCGACAAGAACAAGATGGTGAACTTTGTACTGTCGAATACTGGATTTTTTTATAATGAAAACTTAGAACTTGATTAGATTTAACCAAAAGAAAATATATTAAAGATCTTTGTGCTTCTGCACATCATTACCTTTTCTAGAGCTTTCTTCTCAGCTTCTCGTTTGGCAATCATTTCTTCCAGTGATAATGGCTGTCAGTAATACAGTACAACACTGATTATTTATTTACTCAAAATCAATGAAACCTACATGCAACACCATAATGAGAATAATTAATCAGTCAATAGTCCCTTTCACAGTTCCCGGCGACATGTTGAATGGTAGCTATGCCTTTGCATTGAAGCAAGACGAACGGTGACCTTGCAATAATAGCAACCTTTTTCAACACCTTGGACAATTAATCACATGTCTCTATCATTGCAAGCTCACCATTTGTTTCACTTCAATGCAAAGGCTTGGTTAACTTTCAAAATGGCACAGGGAAAGGGATTATTAATACATTATTAATTCTAGACTTTTTCTGCAAATAGTAATTACAGAATTGGCTTTTTTTGAATTTATTTTTTTATCAACCAACTACGGTCCATGGATAAACACGATGTTCAACATACTTCAACTTTCACTCTTTTCTGTTCTTCTTCTTCTTCGCTGTAAATGTGAAAATATACAATAATGTAAATGTTGATTGAGTTCTAACATATTCATTAATCCTAAAGGTGTGGACACACAATGCAATTTTTCATGCAATGTTGCATTGGACTTTGCCAAAAAACTAGATTGCACCGTGTGACTACCCATCCGATATTGTGTTTACACAATAAGATTCATCGCATGTAAAATCACAAAACTGTCTAGAACTTGTTTCTACTTTTTGCAATGTCGCAAGGGTGATCTCTAATTTTTGCAGTGCCACTTGCAACATCTGGAAAATCACATTGTGTGTCTGTACCTTAAGTAAGAATGTAATAGAAAGAGACTTGTGTGGCTAGTAATTCAAAACATAGGAATATCAAACCTTTTCCTGTCCTCTCTTCTCCTATGAGGTGATCTTGATCTAGACCTGAACGTAAACCAGTAAAATGGCCATTAATAAAATCTTGTCATAAAATACAAATGATTGTGAGTATAAACATGATTGATACAATATCTAAAATATCCTTGTAGGCCGGCATTTAATGAAGCCCAGACCCATTGTTTTTACTATGTAGTGCTGAATCATGGAATATTTCTGCCGTACTGCAGAAACATATTTTGCTATTCGAAAGCAAAACGTCACGAGTAATGTTTCAAACTAAGCTAAACTGGGTAACATTGAGGAAGCATGCTTGCAGTAAACATGTTTCTGGAAACAGGCTTTAGTTTAATATACTTTGCTGGGCTCCCTGTGGTACTGAATTCCCAGATGGAAGTTAAAATGTTATCTTGACAAATCTGATAACTATATTTAATATTCTAGTAGGTCTTATTATTGCTAAACTAGTTACATTCTTCATTCCTTGACAATGTATATTAAAAAATATCAGCGAAGTGTGTAAAAAAAGAACTACAAGACTTCTAACTTCTCAAAATTTAAGGTATCACAGGACGTTCAGCTTGGAATATCAACCTACCTTGATCGTCTTCGATGCTTCCGGTCTCTAGACCTGTCCCTTTTCCTATCTCTATCCCGTTTTCTATCATCTTTATCTCTATCTCTGTGTCTATCACGGTCTTTGTCTCTCTTTCTCTCTCTGGACCTATCACGTTCTCTTGACTTGTGCTTGTCTCGTCTGTCACGGTCTCTTTCTCTTTCCCTCTGCTTTGATTTTTCACGTTCTAGCTCCTTAGAAGGTGATTCTCGGTCATCTTCAGATGCCATTTTTACTCAGCAAGGATAGAAATACTTTCCAAAATCAAGAATCGATTACTTGACGTTGATTGGAAAAATAAAACATGGCGGCCAACATCAAATGGTAGTGACCGCTGACACGTTCCCATCATTCCTCGCGCGCGCGATAAGAGAAGCAGTTCCTCCTTTTCGCTCTTGAGCACAGCATTTTCAAAACATTTCCTACCTTATTCATTATTCAATAATGACATTTACTTATCTAATTTCTTTATAGCGTTTTTCGTATGAGTTGGAAATATACGATACTGACTCAACAGCGTTTTGAAGGGGTTTTCCGTGATCCGTGATTTGGACCGTGATTCGTGAAATTCGATCAAAAAAAAAAAAGGTCCGTCATTCGTGAACTTCAGTTTTCCCATGATGCTTGATTTGCAGGGGAGGCAATTTTTTTTTCTAAGACCGCAGATCGCTGAGCAGGTTGCCGTGGTCTCGACATGGGCCCGGCCAGATTATATGACATGCCGGGAGATTCTACTCGTGGTGCGGAAGAAACAGACAGCTCGAAACCGCTATAAGTTCGGAACTGATCTCAGCTTTTGCGGGAGGTCTCAGTGCTCAATTGAACAAACACTCACATATTATTGCAATCTCAGCTTATATCTTTCATACGCAAGAAATAGATACTGGGGTGGATCTAGGATTTTGAGTAGGGGGGGGGGGGGGGGGTCATAAAATTTAGAAAATGCCGCACCTTTTGCTATACTAACCAACCTTATTCCAAGCTAGAAAGGGGGGTCACGGTCACACTCGATGACCACCCCTTGGATCCGACACAGAGATACCTAAAATGAATCTTTATTCCCTGACAAAAGCTATCAAAATTTATGGTTTGTTTGATCACAACTGCATCCGTCATCATGCAATCCCAGCCAGCGGTCTCACTAGTGCGAAATAAAGTCACACGTGGACTACATCGTTTGATTTCATAGGAAAGTTGCGTCCAGTTCAGTTGACTCTTCTGTATCAAGAGAGAGAGATAAAATTGAGAACTGACCAACTCCTGGACAACGTTTACATCACTTTAAGCACATCTTCTAGGCTTTCTGTCGCTTTGAAAACGCGTTTGAAAACGGTAGTGAACATCATTTCAACCCGCCATTCCATACTGCCAAATATTTTGTGAACTCTCTATTAATCAGCCTTATGTCAGAAATATCCGTGCTTGCTGCCATCCTATACACCCCGACGAGAGACTAACGCCTGATACTTCAATTCAGCTAGTAAGTAAACCTTTTTTACTACATGCTGTTCAAGTTACTAGTTTATTAGTTCACTCCCCTAGTTTTCTCTTGTTTCAGTTACAAGTTCAGTCAGCTATTCATGTTTTGCTTCTGAGGCAAGGGTCAGATAAGGTAAGGTAAGATATCTCCTTGTCTTATTTTATCAATTTGCCAAGAAGTCACGGTTTCTTATTTATTGCGGTTCTGACAAATAAGAGCGAAAACTGAAATTTATGGTAGTCTTCTGGTTCTATAATGTGTACAATTATCAGTTTAATCATTTCGTTTCCACATGCAAAGCTTTCCATTTTATTTCGTTTTGATTTGATGTAGCATAGACGTAGACTCGTCGCAGCCCTTCGATTCTTCTCTAATAAACTGGTGTGAGAAAAGACAATTGTTGTCAATGGGCAACGCGCAGCACGTGCATCTCGGCTCATCATGTCACAGTTCATGCATGCAAGGCGTTTACATAGCACGTGGAATCACAATTATTTTCGGATGAAAGTGCAAGCGCGCGAAATTTGGTGACAGCGCGCACAGATTAGCTTGGTGAGAGCCTTTTTGAAACCCACTAAAGATTTCACTAAAAATTAATTATCAATTATTTTTATCTGGATTAAAATCGAGACCAAGACCCACCCCTATGCGTGTTTTCGGACTGATATTTCTTGAAAATTTCTTGAAAATGTATCCTGCGAATATTTTGCGTTCGAACAGCGTTTTTGAGACATTTTCGACATTTAACAACAGTAGTACGCAATATTTAATAATAGTCTTATTAAATTCAGGTCTTTATTTTATGTTGTTGTTTTTTTTGCCAAGAAAAGTAAAAATGTCTGAGACACGTGTATCATTGCACTCCGCGTGGGAATAGTGCGCACCACTATTATATCCATGAAAAAACATTTTTAACTCAAAACTCAACTGGAAAATTATTATCTTTATTGTAGACAAAATTTTACCTTGCCACGTAAAATCCATGAGGGAGTTTTTGTGCTTTTTGCGACTTACTGTACTCAATGTTCGTAATTTCCAAGTTGTGCTATTTATTCAGTTCATAACAAAGAGACATTATCATTAATTTCTTGATAGTTTTTATGTAGATATATTGGGCGCCAAACAAACAGGAATGTGAGCTTACTTTCTCTCCCTCTCGCTAATCCTGGAACACCCGATACGCCACTGATTGGAGTGGTTTGAAAAACAGAGGTATAAACGAATTTTCAACCAACTTCGAGGTGTCTGGATTGATAGACGCTGAAACACTCTTTCTCGTCACATCAATCATGATCACATCAGTTCGGGTGGCATTTAGTCATCACACAATATTATCTAACTTTTGAAATAATATCATGCATTGAGAGAATAACAATTTAGATCGCATAGGTATTTGCAATTGTTTTTTAAAGCTAGCGATGACAAAGACTTGGCTTAACAAATTGAATACTCATCCCGTACACTAGTGCTAGCTCTTTTTGTATTTAAGCCATCAACCGTGTGAACTACATAACTATTGTGGCGATGTTCATTATCACCTTATGAATCCCTTCCATACAAATGCTAAGAGCTGAATCATCCCAGTAATGTCAAATATTCATTTTCTTATGTTATGTCTCTTATTGATATAAGTTTGCATTTATTAATAATAATAATACTTTAATTCTTAAAAAGCGCATAACAAACAAAAGTCTAGATGCCCTTTACAATATTAAAAAATAGATAAATAAGTAAATAAATAAATATAAAAACGGGGAGATCAAAAAAATAAAAATATATGATAGAAAACAGTGAGATAAAAAAATTCATATTTAACAAATAGAAAACGTTTGCCGTGTTTACATAGCCTGATATAAACACGAGGGAAGTTTGGGAGAAGTCGAGAGCTGTTGTGTAAAACCGAGCCCCAGGCGACTCAAGACTTCTCCCAAACTTCCCTCGTGTTTATATCAGGCTATGTAAACACGGCATAACGTTTTCTATTTGTTAAATATAAATATAGATGTATGTCTATGCTGTCGGTAGAGTGCTCAATACGTTAAAATGTAGAGCGTAATGAATTGTGGATTGAAGATAAATTAGAGACAAGACATCACTTTAAGCTAGGGTAATCCGAGTTTCACGCTTACGCGATCATCAGACAGGCTTTAATATCTGATACATATATCGATAATAATTTTCAAACAAGATTGTCTTTAATTATAACTACTTCTTGAAAATTTTCAGAGAATTCTCAAGACGTAGAGTGTCTGGTAAATTGTTCCAAAGTCTTGGACCAGATATACAGAAAGCTCTGTCACCATAAGTACGTGTTCGTGACTTGGGTATTGTTTGAAGATCTTAATAGTCTTGTGCACTTGAGGGGCAAAAGCAAGTTCTTGATATAAGCTGGCGCAGACTTGTTCAGAGCCTTAAAAACAGTGGTAAGAACTTTGAAACGTATCCTTGCCTCAGTGGGGAGCCAGTGGAGAGATTTAAGTACAGGTGTTATGTGGGCATGAGGACGAGCCCATGTGACTATGCGAGCAGCAGTGTTCAATAGTCTTTGGAGCTTTTGTATTTCGTACCCAGGCAGTCCAAATAAGAGGGAGTTACATTGGTCAGGACAAGATGTGACAAAAGCATGAACCAAAGATTCAGCAGTTTTTTGGTCAAGAAATCTTTCCAATGTTAAAAATGCTGAACGGCATGGCCGCCATTGACTCTTAGAAATAAAACCTAATCTTAAAAAATAAGGACCACCTTCAGAAAGAGCAAACACAAATATGTATTTTTGGAAAGTTTCATTGCTATAAATCGAATTCAAGTGAAGCTATTTAGAATCAAAAATACAGAGATTTGTATGTGTTCGGTTGCTAGCCTCGTTGTGGTGTTTTTCACGTTTTTAAAATTAGCTAAAATTCTCATAACTTCTCAAGAATTTAATATTTTTGTCTCAAACTTTCTAACTTTGTTGATGTCATTGTAATGTATAATTTTAATGTAGCTGTACTGAAAAAAAAAATATTTGACGCAATTGTTTGGTTTATGGGAAAATGTTGTCTTCAAGTGACCTGAATTAGAGCAAATGGCCCATTTTTAATGCATTATTCATTTTGTGCTGGTAATTTTTTAGGCGTTCCTTGCCGCGCAACTTAATTGCTTTATTCCATCGCAGCAAAGTCCATCAGCAAAAGGCGGGAAAGTTGAATTCTACTTTCCTCGAAATAAAAAAATAGAATCATAGTAGAACATGCGCGAGAGTGCAAGGTATGAACTATTGATAAAAAAATATCAGACGAAAGGACCACCAGAGCATGCAGTTAGAGCGAGATAACATGGATGAGTGAGCGAATCCTTGTCGAAGTTGTAGCACACAACATTATGCATGCAAATACGATAAGAATGCATGTTCCACATCATATCCTCTCTTAAGATTTTCAACTCACTTGAACACAAGCCAATATTAATTCACGTCATTAACTTTCAGAAATAAAAACCTAATCTTAAAAAATAAGCACCACCATCAGAAAGAGCAAGCAGAAATATGTATTTTTGGAAAGTTTCATTGCCATAGATAGAATTCAAGTGAAGCTATTTGGAATCAAAATTACAGAGATTTGTATGTGTCCAGTGATCTGTTTCCTTACATTCGGTCATGCAATACACAGCTGATTTAATTATAAGTAAACTTCTTTCTCTTTAGCAATATATGCCTTGAATCCATCTATCAAATGCCCCTGAAAATAGTTTTAAATATAGACTGTATCAACAAGATCATGGATTAGACCAAAATCTTTGCAAACTTCTCTACGGGCGGGACCAGAAAGAGTCAATGAATTGGATTTTGAATTTTAATGCTTTCTGGTTGAACGATGTTTTACAAAAGACTGACTCTGCATCAATTGGTGTTGAATTTACTTAAGGAAATCCAGTGAATTATCTTTCCGCAGTTAAACAAAAAGCGAAGTGTTTGTTGGTCTGTTGTGAACGTAAAAAAATATGATTTTGGCGAGCTTGATAGTTGGCACAGCATCATGTGCTGTCGGCGAAAAGTGAGCGAAGCAACAATTAACTTAGATTGGAGGAACTACATCAAAATTTACTCAAGATGAAGAAAATCTTAGTGCTGCCAAGTTCACCAGTCTCGAGAAGTAAAGTCAATAATGAGCTTGAAGAACAAGGTAAAGCAAATAAGAACTTAAAAATCCCATCTAATGTGTCAGCCACGTTTGCTACAGACCAGGAGACCTCTCCTGAACACAACTGTGTATCGTACATCTATGACACTAAATCATCCAAGTCGTCCTTGACTAGACAAAAGATCAAGCAATGGAAAAACGTAGCAGTGTTCTTAACAATCTTGGTCACGATATTTTCGCTCTCGTTCAGTGTGATATTCCTTGTATTATCATCGGAAGTGGACAGTTGTTCAACGATAGCTATGGGGATAGACGCTTTCTTTGCTGTTCTGGGAGCAGGATTTGTGATGTGGCGACTATGTTCCCCTGACAATCACGGCACGATAGTTTACCGCGAAAAAACTGGCTCCTTGTTCTTTGGAACCGCTTTTATTATATCAGGAATTATAACTTTCGTAATCTCAACATATCGACTATTTAGTCTTTTACATCCGAAAAAGCCAATATCAGTTGTGATCGCTCTTGCTGTGTTTATCTCCATCTCAAGTATACTGGCATTTGCCTTGTATAAAGTTGCTCGTAAGCTCGACAGCCCGATATTGATGGCCTTAGCAATAGATACCATTTTTGCGTGCTTGCTATCACTTGGAGTCTTTAGCACAGAGCTCATGTACATGGAAATTATGCCTAAACTTTGGTACTTTGATGCCGCTGTTTCAATATTTCTCTCTTTCTTTTTTGTGCTATGTGGAGTGAATTTGATTAACAAGATGGTCAAGTCTACGAAGAAGGAAAATTCTTCAGAAAACCAATAGTTTTCTGCCGAATAATAGAACCAATAAATCCATTGAAAAAATGATTTTCTGATTCCTGTCCACTGATAACGGCAGCATCATCAGCAAACTGGAACCAGTGAAGTGGATTAAGGAACTGGAAGGAAAAGCCAAATTGACGATATTTCTCTGATTTAATATGTTGAATGAAAGTGTTAAAGCACAGGTTAAAAAGTAAAGGGCTGAGACAATCACCTTGAAGGACTCCGCGGCCACAAATGCAAAAGGTGTGCGAAACCCAGGAGTAATTATGGAAGTTTTAAAATCAGTGTACAAACTTTTTATTAGCAGTTTGGTGTGGTCTGGAATGTGATGATAGCCGAGGACAGTTTGAATCAAATTATGATGTACTTCACCAAAAGCATTTTTGAGATCAAGAAGGGTTATGACGAGTGAGCGTTGTTTAGTACGGGCTTTCTTTATGATGTTAGCCATTTGAGCTAATTAATAATAATAATAATAATAATAATAATAATAATAATAATAATAATAATAAAGATGTACTCAATACAAAGAAAGCAAAAGATTCAAAGCTGAAACTGCCGAAGCAAATGTTTCAGAATCTTTACCGAAAGAAAAAGACGTTTCCAGCAACGAAAAAGCATGAAGAATAAAGACCACCTACAAAGACCATCTGCAAACGGAACAACGTGAAAAGTGGGAATCTAAACCCCTTCATGGCCAATACAAAAGGCATGTGAACAAAGCAGATGTGGACAAACAGAGAACACACAGTTGGTTGAAAGGAACAGGCTTAAAGGCAGAGACAGAGGGGCTCATCATAGCAGCGCAAGATCAGACACTGGCTACAAGGTACTATGAGAACAAGATCATAGGAAAAGATGTTAACATCAAATGCAGAATGTGCGGTGAATACGACGAGACTATCGACCACATTACATCAGGCTGTCCTGTTGTCGCAAAGAAAGAGTTCATAGAAAGACACGATAAAGTTGGGACATACGTCCACTGGAAGCTTTGCAAGCAGTATGGATTCGACGTATGCAGAAAATGGTATGAACATGACCCTGAAAAAGTAATGGACAACGATACAGCAACAATTTTATGGGACATGCAAGTACACACGGACAAAACCATCAAAGCTAACAGACCAGACATCATAGTCAAGAACAAATTAGAAAAACGATGTTTTCTAATTGATGTGTCAATCCCAGCGGAAAGAAATGTGCCCTTAAAACAGATAGAAAAACTCTCCAAATACAAAGATCTAGAAATAGAAATAAGAAAAATGTGGGGTATGGAAACAAAAACCATACCTATTGTTATCCGGGCACTTGGGTTGATACACAAAGGACTTGAACAGTATGTCAATAAACTACAAGGAGACATTCCTATCGCAGAAATGCAGAAGATTGCCCTCCTAGGAACTGCTCACATCATCAGACGAACTCTTATGATTAATTGATTTAAAAAATTTTATTTTATTTAATCCGCTTTCAATTGTGAAAGTGAATACATTCTAGTTTTCCCAAGGTTCATGGATTGGACTCGGTAAGCTAAGAATTTTGTAAGCAAAACATTAAGCAATTTGGAAATAAATAATAATAATAATAATAATAATAATAATAATAATAATAATTTATTTTAAGTCGATAACCTGGGAAGTGGTTGCCCAATCTTCCGAGCAACGAGGCTCATGTTAAAAACGCTCGACAAAATAACTAATAAAAAGATTACAAAAACAATATAATAATATAAAAAGTATATAAATGTTAAGATTAACCTAGCTGTGCATGATCTGAAACGAAACGGAACGATATATTTGGCTGGTTTGTCATGACCGACAAGGATGTTCTACAGTTAATGATGCCAATATGCATAACCGACAAAGCATTTTGTCATTCTTTATGCATGTGTATGTATGCAAACACTCCAAATGCCCAGGATATAAACTACCCAGAATACTCCTCGTCTTAGCTTAGATGGTTTAACCTTTTAGATCGACCCGACAACGATTCTCGAATTTGATGTATCTCATGTACACCTACTTGCAAAAAGGTTGTCATAGAAAAATTGAAAAATACACTTTAGTACTTTAGTGAATTAGTAAATTTGCAGATTAGGAATAAATTATCAGTGACGTCAGACTCGCGGGCGCCCGAATCAGATCCTTCCAGGTAACGCCAGGCAGCACTAGAATTTGTGGTTTTAGTTACGATTTCTTGAATAATCACACAGTTATTTACTGATAACCACAATCTAATGTAACACACGAGCGGAAACAGACGACAAATACTGATCTTATTTCTTTTTTGTTGTTGATTCAATTGAATTCAGTTCAGTTCATTTCAATACATTTTTATTTCGTATAAAGTTGTTTACTTCATTCGTGAAAAGGATACGGCTTTCCGGTGCTGTCTTTAGCCTCGTACATTCATATTATATGCTTTTGGACAAATTACTGACAATAATTGTCTAGCATATTTTTCACATTGTGGTTATCAGTAAATAACTAGGTTGACGTGATAACGATAATAGAAATAACTGTGTGATTATTCAAGATATAACTACATCAGAATCAGGCTCCCACTGCTACGGGCACACGTGAAATGTTAACAATTCGAAATTATGGGGGGAGGGGGTGCATGGGTGAGCCCTCCGCGACTCTCCCCTAGCTACGGCCCTGGTCAAAGAAATTCTTATAGGAAACAGAATTTTTTCACGGACCTCTGAGAAATAGAGCTGTTAAAATTCTTAATGTTTAACATTAATCATAATATGAAGCATAATACAAAGTTTTCTAAATTCCTTTATTACCAACAACTGAAAAAATGTTTTCAACAAAATCTGAAGTTCCATTACCCAGATATTATTCTCTATAAATTCACCAGGCCTAAATTGCGAAGTTCAATAACTAAAACATGATGCATCGTGGTCTAGCTTGGGTACAAACAACACCATATAAGGCATGGTGAACAAAAGATTTTTGTACTCAAGCTAGACGCAGTGAACCACGTTTTATCCTTCTCGGAAAAGGCTTTGATCGTTTGAACCCTGTGAAATTATTTTCGAACTTATGGCAAGGTTTTGGCAAATCATCATCATGTTCTTTTAGCTTTGAGAACTCGGTACCTTAGTACTGAGATACGTCTGAACATGGAATAATTTTATAATTTTACAACAAGGTACAATGTTAATTGTAACATACAAGGAGAGTATATATATAAATACCAGTTGCCCATTAAAAACGAGTACAAAAAGAAATGTAATAAAATAATAAACTTTCATAGTCCATTGGCTGATTGTGAGAACTCGATGCATTTTGGTCTGGTCCTTGCTACATAATGCTAATATAATGCTTATCAAGATTATTGTCATTGCGCATTCTCAGAAACAATCCACTTTTATCTTACGCGCACCATGTTTTTTGTTGCGAGTTCCTGAGCGATGTTGTTCGTATTACCATTTAAATGCCACTCGCAAGAGATTTTCTAATTTGTACAAAGAACAAGCTTTATCGTTTCCGGTTTTACAATAAAGAACATTTGTTGCGCGCAGGTTTGAATTACCAGCAACATTCGCAAAATATTTTTTTGCTACTTTTAACTTATTGCGATTTTGAGCCGCCAATACGGGTTTATACTGACGGCTCAAAATCGCAATAAGTTTTGTATCGCAATTTTCCTTTCGCGCAGTAATTCTGAGCCGACAATACGGGTTTATATTGGCGGCTCTCTCCCAATGAAACTTATAGGAGAATCGCGATACTGACAATTATATATATTTTTGTTTTTGTTGTTGTTGTTAGCATGTTAAACTGTTCAATTACTGGACGATTAAGTTTATCTGGATGAAAGGCAGAGTTTTGAAACCAGTTCTTTAGCCACGAGCTTTGATTTGCTTGATTTTGAAGGGGTTTCTTCTCTTTGCCTCTTTCTTGTTCTCACGTTCCTAGAGAAAATATAACAGAAAGATTCAAAAGTTTTGTGAGACATTCAGATTCGCTAAGCAAGAGTGGTTCCCATGGTAACTCACCTCTAGACGCCGCTGTCTATCGGGATCTTCTTCCTGCATCATTTTTTCCTTGCTTTCTCTTGTTCTCTCCTCGCGACGAAGCTGAGCAGCCTTTTTGAAACAAAATATAATAATTCTTTCTCAAAGTGACCAAGGTATAAAGTAATAAACAGCGCATATTCAGGTTACCTCTTGTCTTTGAGCATGGTTTTGCTTCAAGATGCTCTCCTCAAGATCACGACGGTTTTTCTCAGCTCTTGATTTAGCCTGTCGAGAAATATGTTGGTATTATGATGATGCTGTAGCGTGGATAGAATAGCTATAGTTAATATATAAACTCGTCTCTTAGAGGCAGATGTTAGATCCATCCCATAGAGGGGAAAGGAGTTGCTTGAGGAGAAGCGGTCATTACTAAAGAAATAGAAAATGCGTGTATATGCGTGTTAAACTGTAAAGCTTCGTGCATAATACACGCATCAAGAGTTCCGCGCTGCTGCTCTAAGCGCATGCTCAGGGGATTAAAAAGTGGGATAATATTTTGTAAAATATGCAATTTTTCGGTATATTTGATTCAGAATTCGCTTCGGTACGTGATCTTGAATATTTAATGAAAATTGTGCTTGACAAGAAAGATACAACTAAAATATAGCATATTTTACAAAATATTATCCCACTTTTTAATCCTCTGAGCATGCGCTTAGAGCAGTAACGTGGAACTCTTGATGCGTGTATACTCAGTGATTTGTGACAGGAGAAAAGAATAAATTTAAAGTGCATATAAAACGATAAAAATTGAGAGTAATCTTCGAGACCCCAATAAACCATTTGCGTTGTCAGAATTCGATTTCAAGCAATTCTGGATTATTTTTACAGATTTTTAAATATTCTTTGGGCCTCGCCCTGGCCAGGTGTTGGGGTTTGGGACGAACTACTGGATGCTGAAACCTTTGTGCCTGTCAGGCAAAGAATATCTCTGAAGTGGGCTATCATAATGCACGCAATCATGCAGTCATATTATAATGCAAGAAATGTGTTAAGACACATTGATAACCATAGGGTTCAGCAAAAATCTACCCAGTTACGACCCACTAGCTCTGTGGTCCAAACACAAAAGAAATCCAAGTCATAAATATAAGAATTCTAGTTGTAAACCCAGCAAATATTTTTGTGTCTACTCACATCTTTTCCCAGCCTGAACCTGCGTACTCTATCAATACAAAAGAGGACCAGCCTCGTCATGGGTTCTAGTTTGGCCATATCTTGAGCCTTGGTATTACCTTTACTGTTACCCACTAAACACAACAAGACAATATAAGGTTATCTTCTTATATACCAGGGAGGTATATAGTTGAACTGCAAGGCATATTTTAACTAAACTTTCTTACTTGAAAGTGAAGCTCAAGCAAGCAAACAATCTACAATCGGCGAAAAAATTAATGAGACCCTCATGCTAAATTTGTAATCTCATGGAAATATTTGCAAAATTTGGATCTAAAATTTATTCCCAGATACTATAAACCCCCCTCCCCGTAGACCGAATGCCAATATGGCCGCAATTGACTTTCAGAAATAAAAACTTAATCTTAAAAAATATGCACCACTATCAGAAAGAGCAAGCAGAAATATGTATTTTTGGAAAGTTTCATTGCCATAGATAGAATTCAAGTGAAGCTATTTGGAATCAAAATTACAGAGATTTGTGTGTGTTCAGTGATCTGTTTCATTGCTAGCCTCGTTGTGGTGTTTTTCACATTTTTAAGATTCTAATAACTTCTCAAGAATTTAATATTTTTGTCTCAAACTTTCTAACTTTGTTGATGTCATTCTAATCTATAATTTGAATGTAGTGGTCAACTAAAATATTATTTTAAAAATTATGATAATGAAGTGGCGGCCAAGGCATATTTCAACTAAATTTTCTCGCTCAAAAGCAAAGCTCAAGCAAGCAAACAATCTAGTTGTTGAGCAGGGGTGACATCACTTGAATGATTGATGTCCATCTAAAGAATTAGTACAAACGAAGTATTTAGTCTCTAGCAGTCGCTCTTCATTGGAAACGGCAATAAGGTTTTCTGTTTCAAAAATAGACCTGTTCAGCTGAGACATAATATTTTCCAATTTCAGACTATTTGTCTTTCCTTTAAGAATATGGTTTTAAGGTTTATATAAAAATATCATCTGTACCTTTCAAGTTAAAAATCAAGACTTTCTTGGGTTTGACAGGTTTAGCATTTCCTTGATCACTATAAAAACAAAGGAAAAGATATTTATAGATACTAGTATACAAAACAAAAACACTACCAAGGATTTTTTGCAACATTTTTAACCAAGAAAGATGGTGGTCATTGGCAACAAAAATACATGTACACCCTCCACCTAGCTCTCGGTACCTGGTCTTTTTGCACAAGTCATTTCACAAAAAATAACCTCAAACAAATTCAAGGGTCGATACACACAAACAAATAGACTCCTACCCTCCCTCTTAACTAAAAGAGGTTGTAGGGGTTCAAGTATACTGGGGTACAAGGATTCAACTTACTCATCCTCCTGTTTTGGGCCAACATATTGATCAGAGAATATCATTGATTCAAACATATCTTCGTATGTGTTTATCATTTTGGTAACCTGTTTTATAGAAGGCAAAGAAAAATTATGTTAGTAAAATTTATGAACTGCTTTTTTAGCCACAAAATCTTCCATTATCAAGACCAACCTGTTGCGATAACAGAATATTTGCTGGCTCATTGGATTCTGTTAATACTACAAGAGACGATGGAAGATCATACTTATTTCCACTCCTTTTGTCTGGACAGAAGAAATTCTAAATGAAAAGATAGGGTAACTTGATTCAATTATAGTTCAATAAACATATGAAATAAACTATTAGCTGTTATTATGGATGTATGCAAATGAGATGCAAATGAGACAACAAGCATTGTATCGACTCGATAGCCTCACTTGTATGATTCTACAAACAAAAGAATATCTCATTTGCATGCATCCATGATAACGGCTATTGGGGTACTCAATTAACAAAAGATGACAGGGCAGTCCCAAGAATTGAACCTGGCCCCAGAGGTGTGAGATAAGTGTACTACTGCTATAACATGGCAGGCAAAATAGGTATATCTTGTGGTGTTGACAAAATATCTTGCTGTTTTGTTGAACTCATTCAAATTCTTGCAAAGAATGCCGAGAAAAAAAGGATGAACCTTTGGGCAAAGATGACTTACCAAATCTAACAATTCTTTCTGCATTTTTGTTGCTGTTTTCTTGGGTACAACAGCAAGAACAAAGTTGTCCATCTCTTCATCTGTCATATGTACAGTTATCGTCTGAAATATATGATTGATTTATTTAAAAAAAATATGAAGTAACACAAGGCTTAGCCTGGAGGACAGAGACTCGGTTGTGCATTGTTCATAATAATTTATCAGCAACAGGCCATAACATTTGCACAGGTCACATGACCCCACACCCCTAGAATGAGCAGTTGTGTCAAAATGAACACCAGGCACAAGAAGGTGAAGCTTCAGTTCATAGCTTGCGACTCAGTATAAGTGACATTAAATATAAAATCAAGTATTTGACAAAGTTTTGGATGGACAGCAAGCTCTTGATTTTTTTACCAATAAAGAGTGTTTTAACTAATGTCCAAACATTGAGAAGTGGGATGGAAAAAAGGAGCCTGGTCAAACCTTCACCCTATTATTTCATTCCTCCTTCCCACTATTCTCCTTTTATTTTACTTGATGCAGGATTTGAACTTGGCGGTAGTTAACTAGTCAAAAACTAGTGATTTTTTTGTTTTGTTTAGTGAAATTTGTTAATTTAATAGCCATATTGACTACTGGTACTAAGAATTTTGGTAAAAATATATATTTGTCCTTTTGAAACCGTCCTTTTCTGTAAAACTATATCTGCAAAACCATATGGCTAGTGAAACCTATCAGTTCACCAGTCATCAGTCCATAAAGGAAAAAACATTAAGTTCAGTGATGTTTTGGTACTTACAACAGTATCCCTGACTGGTTTGACAAGATGGGACATCACATTTACAAGGTCATGCCTTTTTTGTAACTGAAAAATACACATGAAATATATCCATTAAAAACTGTGAGAATGACTTACAACAATTTCTGTTACAAAGTGAACTATAATAAATTAAGGATGAGAACAAGGCATTAAGCCAATAGACCCTTTTCGAATATGGCGTCTATGAGGTCAAACGAGGAGAATGAGAATGTCGAAACCCAATGATTTCCACTAGAAGCATCTGGGACTAGAATACCCCAGATTTCAAAACACAATAATTATTATCACTCATAACATCTGGGACATTCTCGGACTCCTCGTTTGATGTCATAGACGCCATATTCGAAAAGGGTCTATTGGGAGCAAGCAACAAAGCCAAGATCTGATTATATATCTGACAAAAAACTTGACTGATTTTGCTCTCTCCTGATTGGATACTCGCTCCTGTCACTCTTAACCATTACAGTTAGTGTGTCTGCACTGCAAACCCATGCTTGGGTTGTTATGTGAATGATAAAAATGCCTTAATAGTAGGATAACATTACCTTGAGCTCTACTAGTAACCCATTACATCCAACCCTACCAGTACACCATAGGGTATAGAGGCTCTCACTCTCCTTGACCAAAATACCCTGCTGTGGTTCTTCAGCAGAACCATCGTCACCTGTAATGAGGTAAGAACTAATCAGTTTCTGGATATTAAATAAATAAATAAATAAATTGGAGGGGCTAATCATCCTTGCTTGCAGCTGAAGAGCTGAATTACGAAGGACGCAGCTCAATGTGGTCGAGTCGAAGGCATACGAAGGCACCTTCGGCAGCCGCCATATGACTCATGTCTGACCACGGAGCACAGCTCAGATCGAATTAGGGTTGGTTTTTACAGAGGGAGGAAAACTGGAGAACCCGGAGAAAAACCCTCGAAGCACAGGAGAGAACCAACAAACTCAACTCACTTAAGGTGCTGAGTCCGGGGATCGAACCTGGGACCATAGCGATGAGAGGCAAGAACTTACGCACTACGCCACCCTTGCTTCCCCAATTACAGCGTGACATGCAAAAGTATGACTGCTTTTATGCATGGGCTTTTGTATGTTAAACTGACATATTCTTATGCAAAGCTGGCTGGTTCTACGAAGTACTCTAAGGTGTGTAAAAGCGTGTTTAGCAGCAAAAATCCCCTGTATTTACATAAGTATTTTCATGAATACATTAAATGTGGTCATATTTACATGTCATATTGTAAAATACATGCAGGAAGTATATAATATTATGTTTATGTACAGCACATTGTGCCCATCTATCAAAGTGGAATTCTCAAATTACTAAAAGTTAGTTTGTTTCATGTGACCTTTTGATGTTTATTTGAGTAATGTCATAATTAGAAAAGGCAGATTATTTTAAGCTCATATGACTAAGAGGTTGTGCTTTAACAAGTATTCACTAACCATTATCTAACTTACCTACAACATGGAAATTATTCTCCAAAAGTTCTTTGTTGGACTTAAACCTAAAAGTCCAAACCTCGTGTTAGATCATACAGTACTAGTTATAAGTGGTGTGCCATGCATGAACATGAACAAAAGAGGTCTCATAGTTGAGATGAACTGGAAATGTGCAATACAGTAAAAGAAAAGCATAGTAGAGGCCTCATAGTCTAGATAAACTCACCAAGCTGTTGCCAGTTTGGAGTTTTTATTTCTCCCAGCAAAGAAGTTTAGAGCATATGCTACTAATCCTGCTAGTGTCAGAATCTCAGCATAAAAACCTTCCCAGTTAGCTCGTAAATGAAGGGGGACCTGGAACAAATAATATAGCAAATATGAATAAAAGACAAATCAGGAATGCCAAATAAAAATCCATGGGATAAAGCACTAGAATATCTAACACATTACAGCAAGACGCGAAAAAATTATGACCACACTAAATTTTAATGTACTTGCATACTTCTATATACTGGCTTTTTGCTGTCAAATGAGCTTTTACATGTATTTGGTAAAACCAGCCAGCTTCACATCAAAATGTGTCATTTTAAGGTACAAAAGCTGTGCATAAAAGTATGCAAAAACATCAAAATTTAATGTGGTCATACTTTTGTGTACTGAGCTGTAATAAAAATGAAAGACATGGTTGGGAACACCAATTCAAAAAGCCATAATGATATTATACTTGTACCTTTTCAATTTTAAGGTCTGGTTGAGGACCTGGTTTGCCTTTAGCTCCTTTTTCCTTGTTGTAACCCTAGGGATTGAATAACCTTAATATTAATTTTGCCCTTCTTATCATGTACAATCAAGATACAGAGCACATACATCAACAAATTACAAAATAAAATTGATGGCACCTGTTATAATTATTGCAGAACATAAGATTGTACTCTGATAAGGTCTGACATGAAATGTCAGTAAACGTGAGTATCTTTTCCTATAAAGTGTTCTGATAACATTAATTTATTATGTTTATACAGTATCATTATATTGATATAGTAAGTTACATAGTCCATGGTAAATGTAGAATAGGGGAAATGTTATAATCCACAGGGACCCCACTCTACAAATTATTACATTGCACGTTTCATCAAATTGTGGAAGTTTTTTTTATAGAAAATAAAACTGAAATAGCATTCCAATTCTGAAAGTTATAATCTCAAGGCATTTTTACCTCAAACTCTTCTTCATCTGTGAAGTGATCATATTCTTCTTCACCCTCTGGTTCATCAGTCTGTGGAAGATTACATACAGTATGAACATCAATCAGAATAGCAGAAATTAGAGTACACTCTATTGCCTTCAAAAATTGTTTCAAGTTGAGGCGTATGGGTCAATAAATGCCACAACCCGAAACAATTGTTTGAAAGCAATGGAGTGTAACTCTGATATCTGCTATTATAGCATTGATGGAACAAGTACAGAATACCCCATAATCATATGCAGTTGTCGGAACTCTTTGAAGAACGAGTCATACAACAATAGAAATCATGATTATTAATATGTGCATGCATATGATTTGTGGGGTATACTGTAGGTTTATGCATGGATGGCCATTTGAAGATACAGAGACTAAAGTTCCCTCCTCTTAACTAGAAGTTGCTTCATCCAATCAATCTGGTCCGTTATTATAATCATTCTCTACTAACCTCTACAGTAGCATCATCATCATCTTTGTCTTCTTCTTGAACTATAAATAACAAACAAAAAAAGCTTCAACATTCCATTCGTTTTGAAAAATACGGTCAAAATCTTGTGTTACAGAAGTCTCTGATACTAGAATAATGAAATCAAGTGCTTCAAAGTTGATTAAATTTATGTTTTAAGCTACGAAAGGAACAATGAACAGTTAATTATCATCACTTTTGCACGTGAATGGAAGGCAATATATAAAATCACGTTTATTAATAGCCAAAACGAAAACTTAGAAAATACAAGTTTCTTAATTAAATTTGAACTTAACAACCTATTCATCTACTTCAGAAAGATCATTTTTAAAGTGAAAAGATCTTATTATTTTATACCTTGTTCTCGATTTGGAGGAGTTGTAGGTGCTTGTGGAGTTTCTACTTCAGCCGGAGCCTCTTCTTCGTCATCCTCTCCTTCTTGCTCAAATTCAGCAAAATCGTTAGACGAATCACTACCAGCTTCTACGTTATCTTCAGTAGCCGTTACATAGGTGATAAGTAAGACAAGGAGCATCAAAAGCATTAAAAACCAAGGTCTGAGTAGCTTCATGTATCCACGAACAGACGCCATCTTTACAATGAAATCAAAATGGCGCCGACAGGTGTTCCCAGGATGCTTTTCGAGGTTTAAATAGACAGGTAGCCCACCAGGGTGTTCTAAGCGCATTTCCCTTTCTTTTATTTGCTCCCCCCCCCCCCCCCCCCACAGTATTTTGATTTTCTTCTTGACTTTTTTTTTATTGTTGCTTTATACTTTTATTTGGGGCAGAAAAAAAATTAACTTCAAAAAAATTGACCAGCCTTAGTAGCTGTACCACATACTCATTGGCATTGCAAGGGGTGCATCCAGGATTTTGATATACAGTTCAAAATTTTGGTTAGGTTTGACTGCCAAACTACCAAACCAATAGCAAAAAAAAAAAAAAAAGGAAAAGAAAAGAAAGCAAGCAAGCTGAATCAACCAAGCCGAATCAAGCAAGCCAAAGCAAGTCAGCTAAAGCAAGCAAGCTAGCAAGAAAGAGCCACAGCTTGAACTGGATCATATGCAAGTTGAGTTTGTTTGATGTGTTGTTCATTTGCTTGCTTTATTAGGATTTTTCACTGGGTTTTTGTTCAATTTTTCTTCCCTCCATAAAAATCAACACGTAAATTGAGAGTAGTATGTTGTAAATATAGAATGTCGTGGTAGTGTGTGTGGAGTGAACCTCACGGAAGAGCCCATTACAGGGAGTAATGGTTGTAAAACATATTTGGAAAATATAAGAATCAGTCGTAAATTATTATTGGTAACTTTAATTTTCCTGACACGACCTGGAACTCTAATATTGCTACTAAACCCAGAGATATCTCTTGAATTGAACAAAATATTTCATTGAATGAAGGGTATTTGCATAAGGGTCTGCTTATGATTAATACAGGTATTACTGTACAATACTTAATCTTCCCAGATCAATTCAACATTTCTTCTATTCATACAATTGGTTTGTAGTAACTCTACATTGTAGTAGTAGTATATCAAAATGGACAAATATATTTAGTTGACTAGTAAGTTGTAATGAATTTAGCACCTCGGGATAATATTATATAAAGAAATTATTTTTAAAAAAGCCATCAAACTATCACTTGAGGAGTGACCACTTAAGTTGATCTTTGGCTGTCTGTATGACTTGTGCTACAGTCTGTTCTGTAATTGGTACATCATCCATCTGGTAAAGAAAAAAACAAAAATAAATGTATAGTTTATGGTTTATTTCTAAGCTGCCTGTATGGTAAATGTAAAAAATTGAAATCAACTTTATTTAGAGAGGGTGACAAGTGACTGTTGCAACTGATTATAAACCTGTGGCCCTCTGTGTTTCCTAAAAAAGGTAAAAGCAATTTATTTTACTTTGATAATGATGGGAGTGGTTGCCCAATTCTCCCGAGTCAGGGCCTCATGTATAAAGTGCTTGAAGGTGCACCCTTTACCCCCTCAAACTATCAGTGCTCCTTATTATGGGTATTTAAAGCTAAAGCTGCATAGAACAGAGAGAAGTTGAAACAGACGTGGAGGTATTGAGGTTCGAACCGTGGACCTCCAGCTCCAAAGGCTGTGCACTAACCAACTGAGCTATGCCTGTTCCTAAAGTCTTGTTTTACGTCCAAACCAAGGTGAAGGTCTAACCATTTGCAGATATTTTTTAGAGAAAAGGCAGCACCTTCTACTGAGTATTGGTCTGGTCAAAGCTTTGACTCAAGACCTTCCACACAAAAGGATGGTGCCCAACCGAGCCAACAGGGAGGATATTGTTAAGGCAAGGACTTGGCTAAAGTATGTATTGGGATTTACATCTACCAGATGTGGTATTAATGGATAAACATTCATGATTGGCTAAACACATAAATTCAAAATTTGTCAGTATACTCACCTTCATTGCTACTTGTTGAACTATTGCAGAGGAATCTGCCTCAAGAATAACCCTAGAAGATATTTGTAAAAAGCCATTAAAACTTGTTTACCCAACTAAATATATTTAGATGCAAAAAGTAGAAACATTTTTGTGAACAGACGTTATATCATAACTATGAAACTGCATGGTTTTACTAAAAATCAATCAAGGAGCAGACAACAGACCCTTTAACCTTGGTCATAATGTTCTCCCATTTCTTACCATGTGTCATTCTCTTAAGAATAAAAATCTTTGTTTGACTTCATGTATCTTCCATGCATAACTCAAACAAAGAAATGATACTCAAGGGAATGACATGTGGTATGAAATGGGAATTCAAAACCTTACACCCAACTACTAATATAAGCTAAAAAGCTAGGTAAAAGACACTAGATTTAGATTGAAATCAGCTCTATCAAATACTCACCCTCCATCAACAATCTCATCCATTGCTAACAGGACACCATCTAAGTTTTCCATCAAGGTTCGTTTTTCTACATTTTTTCTTAACATCATGCTTACTGCATCAAAGAATGCATTCAAAACACTAACTAGAATAAGCTGTGGAAAAACAAAAAAATAATCATTACCAAAACAATTTTGAGAAATTTAAAATAATATTTGGGGAAATATGTAACCTATTAATTTCATAAATGCTTGACTACTGAACTAAAGGGACCAGACATTATTTACAAGGAGGGGAGCTGGTGCAAATAGAGGGGGGGGGGGGGGGGGCAGCATTTTTTATGTTCCAAAAAGGACTGGGCTAAGAGAGACAAAGGGCACTTTAGGGGAAAGGGTCAGGAAAATTAGTGTGAGTGAAAATCAAAATGCATCTGACCCTACCACCTCCCTGTAAATAATGACTGGTCCCTAAGTAATCCTCAATAGCACTAATAATTCAATGTTTACTAACAATAACATCAGATATCTGATACAATTTTTTTTAATATTTAAGAGCCAGAGCTCTGTTCTCTGTTCATGGCTCTTTGATCATGAACATCAGTAGATGACATCAGTGTTACAAAATTTGTAATTTCTTCCCCATATTCAGTATCGCAATCGATAATACCTCACGGAACTCCCTTGATAATGGAAGTACAGTTACCGTACCTCATTCTCATTGAAAGATCCCATGACATAGAAGTACAAGTCTACACTACTTCTGTATACACAAGTCATTCCTTCCAACATGATAATCTCAGCTATAAACACAAACAAAAAATGATGAATAACGTGAAATCAAAAGCTTTTAAAAACATGAGCCCCTGACTTGGGATACTGAGCAATCACTCCCTGCAATTAGCGTAAAATAAATTTACACTTTTAGACTTTTTACATCTTTATATTATTGCTTCACTGAGTCTGGGCAGAGGTACCATTTGTTTTGACCAAGAACAACAAAAAGAAAAGCCAGTACAGCCAAAAGACAAAGCAGAAAGAGAAGAAAAAAATGGAAAAAGGTACCTCTAGATCTGCTAGCAGGACTTATTGTGGGGTTTACCTTTCATTTTCTTCAACAGCCCTAGGCTTTCACTGTTATCAAGAGTGAATGCCCAAATCATGTTTAGGGGTTAGGGGTGGGGGAAGGTGTTAGACATTTCAAATCGCTGACACATCATAAACAAAGTATGGTTACCATTCGCTCTGTGGGTTTTATTGAAAAGGTTCTTCTCAAACTCCTTCTGTTCTTTTGCTGTAGTGTATGTGTCATCGTAATACTAACAAAAAAAAGAAACATTATTACTTAGCTTACTGGACACTAGACAGGAATCTTAACATACTGTATTTTGTGCATGATGAGCAAGCAATAATTTAAAGCTGGACTGACTTATTACCTTAGCCAAAACTCTTTCTCCATCGTTATCAAGAATGGCTATACCTTTGACGGTGTACAAAGAGGCTTCCTATAAACATCAAAAACATTACCGTTACTACCCGTTACTATCAATGACATAAGCAAATAATAAGTAAGCTTAAGAATAAGCGCCTATTGAACACGATTCAAATGCCAAAAATAAGCTAAGCTCAGAGAACAGAAGCGGTGAAAATATCCCTCAAATTCCCGTGTTAACTTATATACCAAGTAATTCAAGTTTAAAATAACAAAAATACAACAGGGACAACATATTGGGGATTAGAAAAATGTTAAAATAAAAGTGTAATAAAATAAAATTCAAAAGATATTTTCTAAGAACGATCGAAGACCAAAGTTAAGATGTTAGAAAAATAAGGTTTTTGTCATGATTCTCGAGAAAAAAAATATCCTTGTAGCAATGTAAAAGAAGTCTGATTCCAATGATAGCGTGATGTTTAAGAAAAGCAATAATTCTGGGTCAAAATATCGTTCAAAACTCGACAATCTTTTTCACTCACCAAAACGCCGGAATCCATGTTGGATGTGGTGACGTTTCATTACAGACGCGTGGCATTATGGGATCCCTTTGTTACCACAGGGAACCCACAACAAGGAAAAACGTTTAAGGATGAAAACATGAGCACGAATTTCTAGCACAAAGCATGATGGGAAACTGAGTCCTTATATACGCTTTTTTAGTTCCTCTTATAATTCATCTGACAATTTTTTCCTTCTAAATTTTCTATGGAAATGTAAGTATTTTAACAGATGAAAATGACAGAGTATTTTTTTTCTGGTATTTCATTTGATTTCCCTGTTCCATTTTCCAGGACTCAGGTTCCCAGAGTGTTTTGTGAGCATTGATGCAGATTTGCCTATTAGACCCTATTATAACATGTTATAGCCAGGAAGGCTTATTACTAATAATAATGATAATAATGAGAATTAATAATGAGAATTAACAGAGGAATCCACCGAGTGGCTGTACCTCCACTGCATTCCAATTGAAATTTAGAAGTTGATTTTTGAGGAGGGAGGAAAACCCGGAGAACCTGGAAAAACCCTCGAAGCACAGGAGAGAACCAACAAACAACTCTACTCACATACAACACCGAGCCCAGTGGGGCTCGAACTCAGGTCGCCTTGGTGAGAGGCAAGCGCTCTCACCGCTACGCCACCCGTGCTGGGGGGGGGGGGGGGGGGTAGGGTGGAGAGATCTTATGACCGGTCCCCTCAACATCAAAATAATCTCACTGAACTAAACCTGACAAGTGTCACAAATTTATTAATAAATATATCATTCTTTGAAACCATTTTTACATATTTTTATAAATAATGTTTGTAATTTATAATTTTCACATCAGGAATTATAACACTTCAACTTCAATTTCAAATTCAAAACCTTGCCCGGGTTTTGAATTCAGCCCTGCACTCCCCTGCTGATAATCAAAGCCGCCCTCGGCTTTAAGAATGAAGGTCTTACCATGGATCTCAAAACCTACATAAAACAATACAATTGGGGTGTAGCTGGTTTTTAAATTAGGTGCATTATCGCTCTAGATTTCATACAACCTCAAAAGATACTAGAACAAAATGTGCCAAACGAAACAAATCTAGGAAGTTGAAATTCAAGTTTTTAACAGATAATAAAACAATCAGTGCTCCACTAACTGCTAACATTTCCTTCTCTGTCCATATGGTGGTCTTACTTTCTTGTTAGAATACTTTATTCAGCCATAGTCTTGGTATTATTCAGCATTTATTTGAATACAGAAATCTGCAAACAAAAAATTTAAAAAAATTATTAGCCATCATTAGTTTCAGTTCCATATCCTCATGAGCCTTTCCCATATCACTTTGTAACTAGTGCAGAGGGCCCGTGAGGGTTTGAGGCCAAAAATAATGATTGTGAGAAGGAGAATATTGCATACCTGGCTTAGGAATATTTCTGCTGCCGATTTGATGAATTCTTCTTTGCTTAATATCTTTCTGTCATGGCCACCTTTAGACAATACCTGCACACATAGAATAAATGGCCTAAATATACTCAATTGCAATATGTTTTCTTTAAAACATAACATTACATAGAAGCTGAGACATAAATGGTATATGGGAAGTATGTTAATATTAATAGATGTATCTAGTGATACAACTTGTGGCATGTTCATAAATTGTTGCACTGACAGAAAGCGTGGATCTTTTTTAAAACACATGTTTAATATCAACTGTGTATCTCAAGTTAAATACATTGGAGGATAATTTCCCAGAATACCTTTCGGTCTCAGCTTTTATGTAAGAACTATGTTTTGAACAGAGGGCCCAATTTTTGCAATTTACACCAGGTATATTCAGAGACCTAATATTATTGGACAAATTGATGGGTGGTGCTTCAATCAATCAGGTTGGATGGTTCAAGTGGTGGATTTAGAATTTCAATTTTTAATTACAAGATACACTTATCTTGTACATTGAGCAGCTACAAGATAAATGGATCAAACACAAGTGCAAAGACTTTATTTTTCTTAGTACATCATGGTTATTTTCTTAAGGTAGTACTAGCTAGAAAATGCGAGTTCAATTTCTTTTCACTCAATATTTGTAATTTTCAACTTGCATTTAGCCAATTATCTTGTGGGGATTTTGAACCCTGCTCCCATATTTGTTATGCCCCAAGATCACTAATGTTTCTCCAATTTTACCTCCAATGCAGTCTTTTGGAAAGAATTGGAACTTAATAGTGCACCAGCTTGGATAAGACTAAAAATATGACACAAGATATGATTAATATTGGTTTAGATCATAACAAATAATAATAATGAACATACATAGCATGAGACCTAGCAAGAGAATTTATATGCAAAACTGTTGAATGTCTTGCAATACTTTTTGCACATGTTTGTTTGGAAAATTGTACAGATTTCTTGTGATTTCTTCATTATTCCATACCTTATGGGATCAGACAAACTGGACTTTGTTACAGCTTCTTTCAAATATCTCAGACATAATTCACACAGCTGTTTATCGGCTTTCCCTAGGAAAATATTATGAAATTATCAAAAATAATCATAATCGTACATTTACTCATATATTTGTCAGTTACCAAAACTAACAATTTTTTTTTCTATTTTATATATTTTTTTAATCTTAAAATATTTGATATTGTTGCTTGCTTATGAATAGCTAACTTTGTAAGAAAGGTGCCAGTTGGAATGTCAGCACAGTTGTGGTAATGTCATCACATGCAAAAAGGTTTTGACTAACCTCTTTCATATAAATCCAGTTCACAATAGAGAGATTCAGCCAACTTCAAAAAATCTAGAAAGAAAAAAAACAAGATAAAAAAGTCAATACTCAAACTTGTAAATGAAAATCCCTACAATTATTACATCATACCTTGATAAATCAGCAAGGATAATACTCCTCTTCTAAATATTGAATATCTGATTACTTCATGGTCAAAACATATGATCCGTTTGATTAGAGGTTCAGCTTCATTACTTGAAAGATCTCTAGACAATCAAAAGTAGATAGTAACAGATGAAATATATACACCGAATCAAAATATGGTGACCAATTTGAATAACAACAGCTGTTCTGGACTGACTAGCCTTGTGTTCATGTGGAAGCAAAAAAGTGTTTTTACATGTATGAGAGGCTAGTCAGTCAAGAACAATAATAATTATATTCAAATTGGTCGCCATATTTCGATTTGGTGTATATCATAACAATAAACATAAGTCCTCGTCAAGTTGTGACCAAATTAATCATACAGGGTTAATCATGTTCTACCATTGTGGTTGACACATTGGAACTTTCGTGATAATATTATTTTCAAAGTTCCACATTTTCCAGCCAGAATAGACTTTTCCCGAATTTGTTTGAGCGACCACAAAACAATGGCTCCAAGGTGAGGTTGGACTTGATGTGTTCATATATTTACTCTTACATTTTTCAAGTCCAACCTTGAATTGGAGCCATTGTTTCATGGTTACTCAAGCGAATTCAGGAAGGTCTATTGAATACTGTAATACTTTAAGACGACAAAGTAAATATGTCATTATATGTTAACATATAATAGAAAGAATGTTTTACCTGGATAATAAGGTTAATATATCATTATATGTTAACATATAATAGAAAGAATGTTTTACCTGGACAATAAGGTTAATATATCATTATATGTTAACATATAATAGAAAGAATGTTTTACCTGGACAATAAGGTTAATATATCATTATATGTTAACATATAATAGAAAGAATGTTTTACCTGGACAATAAGGTTAATATATCATTATATGTTAACATATAATAGAAAGAATGTTTTACCTGGATAATAAGGTTAATATATCATTATATGATTTGCCTGTCAATCCTCTCAGTCCACTGTTTCCTAAAATGCAATTAGATTAAATTTCATTACTTAATCTCATGAAACTTTGCTCTGAATCATAAAATTTGTTGTTTAGACAAAATAAAGCTTTGTTGGACATTCATTGAAGTGTCCATGACATTGTTGAAAAAAAAAAGTTTTCTAGGGAGCGTGTATGGAATGCCATGGAAAACTTTAATTGACATTCATCAAAACTAATGATGACAATTTCGAATTCATAAAGATTTAAAATTTCCACTTTTGCTAAACCAGGGATGGTGGAGCTGGGGGCCAGTGCTTTAATTAGCCCCCCAATTTTTTTTCCTTTTGCATACTAGTCTTTTATATTTTCTAATTTTAGCCCCACTACACTTTTTCCCATTACCCCCCCCCCCCCCCCCCCCCCCCCCCCCCACAAACACACACACTTTAAAATGCGCTCCACCGTCCCTGATTACATATAAAACTGAATGCTTCATTATAGAACATTGCAGTTGTTTGTCTCATTTTGCACTGCAATTTCAAGACAATACCTGCATGATGATGAAGTCATGCAGACTTTGAAACTTTGTACTATTTTTCGCTCATATTTCTAAATAAATTAAAATTTACTAGTAAATTGCATTACAAGAAGTTCTTGTATTCGAATTTCAAAAGTCACCTTTTTGTGATCTGAGTAGATCATAGGCATCCACAAGGTTGTCATAAAATCCAGGCTTTGAGTAAGGAACAAGACACAACTTTTGATGGGCTCTGATCAGTGCTGTAGAAGTATCTGCTTGATTGTCAAAGCTACAAAAAGTAAACAAAACAAAAGAACATAGACTCAAAAGCACTAGTAGCAAAACAACACATTTAGTTATGAAATAAAAGAATAATTATTCAAAAAAAATTTCAGATATTTTGATCAAAATATATATGCGTTCACGTATCCTAGGATACCAAAAATAAACGCGAAAATATAAAAAAAATGTCCGGGAAATATTACGACTTGTCTGGTTAAAGACGTTACTTACTATTCCACTAGGAAGGCTATTGGATCTTCTGGTCTATTATCTAACAGTAGCTTCATTCCTTCTTTTATTTGTGATGTTACACCAGTCCGATCTGAAGATTATAAAAAGATGTTGAAGCTTTCAAGATGGCCAGTTTTAGATGCGCTGGTTTATTTATATACATATGTGCAAATATATCTCTTTGATAACAAAGCATAAAGCACAAGTTTATAATATTTAATATACTTTAAAGTTCACTTACAAAGGAACTCCAAAGGAGACTCTGTTTTATCGATTTTTCCATCATCAACCAGGTTCACCCTGGACGACTTCTTTTCGACCGCCATTTTGTTTTGACACTTGACCGTGAGAGCCTGGAATCAGCACATGCGGCGAATTTTAGGATTTAGGTTGATTTATGGGGAAAAATAAATTCCGTTAAATTGCAGGAGATCCTACAAGCAAACAACGAATATAGTGAATTTTGAAGCAATTCGTTGAGTCAAACGTTTTTTTTATATCTTTATCTTTACTCTTTTTTGGGCTGCCTGTGGGTCGATTAGGTAACCGCTGACGGGTAAGTATCGCGGTGTCACAGGAGTTACCGTGCAAATACTCCATTTATATCACATGTGCATTACTACAGGAATATAAGCCTTTAGAATGGATATACCGGATAATGAAGACGAAGGAGTTGGAGACGAAGAACTGGTGGAAGTCGTAGAGGCAGTAGATGCAGAGGATGAAGGTTTTGAAGATGATGGAGGCGGTAAGGCTTTAATCTTTGTTCGTTATTTTCAGCTAGAAAGGAAAATGGAAGGCGCAGCTTTCGTTAATTCATGAGAGTAAACTTCCACATTATTAAAGAATGCGGCTTTAGGTATTATCCTTGCCTTTGTTAAAGTTGATAGGAGATTTTAGTTATGTGAAGGGCTCAGCACAATAGGGTAATATCTCGAATTTCGTTTCATTGTTCTTGCTTCACCTCAGCCATTCAACTATTCCCGAACTATTGAATGCCTAGTCAATGCATTATTTGGTATCAACCAGCTGCAGCTGCATGAATCTCATTATTGGCCTAGAATAAGGAGAAAAAACCACTACACCCTCACCCAGCCCACTCACCCCTGCCACTATCACCCCAATCATCAAATCAACACCAAATTTTGTATAAGAGGCTTGCCATACCATTCAGCTGGTTAAGATACTATTATCAAAGTTTCTAGGTTGTTGAAATGTTTGAATTCCTATATAGAAGATGATTTGGCATTTGGAATGGAAGAGATTGATATTGCTGAGAATGACAGTGGTGAAGGTGATGCAGACGTGGAAACAGTGGATAATTCAGTGTTGACCTTCTCCAAACATACTGGTAATTTTTTCTTTATTATCCAAATATTGCAGGAGAAAGCCTGGTGTGAGTACAAATATGTGATATATTTATTGTACATTAATTTGTACTCACCTCCAAAGATTTTTAAAAAACCTTCAATTTTTATTAATATCCTGAAACAACCTCTTGCTGATCAGTCTTATCTTTTGTTTCCCAGCATCTGTGTTCTCAGTGTCCATTGATCCTGAGAACAGCTCTCTCGTAGCATCCGGTGGTGAAGATGACAAGGCTTACGTATGGAAAATAGCTGATGGAGAAGTAGCATTTGAATGTAAAGGTGGGACTACTCATCATTTTATACCCCAGTCTTAACAGTGGGAGGTCTAAGAGAAGAGTTAAAGGCTGAACCTCTCCTCCTCCTTCCTTCTGTGTCCTCCTCTTCCTCAAAAATAAATTTTTATTTTTTTATTCTTACAGGGCATAAAGATTCAGTGACGTGTACTGCATTCAGTCATGACTCTAAGTTTGTCTGTACTGGTGATATGAGTGGTATCATCAAAGTGTGGGATACCCAGAGTGGACAGGAAGTGTGGAACTTCGAAACTGGTGGAGATCTTGAAGTAAGTTTATCTACTGTATGGGGAATAAAGGGTGACTTAACAGTAGGACACTTGCCTCTCATCTTTGGGGTCTCAGGTTTTATTCCTGGACTCTACTTCATGAGTTGATTTCCTGAGGGTCTCCAGGCTCTTCATTATTCTGCTAGTTTTGGCTGTTATATCACAGCATGGGTCAATCACAACAGAGCTCTAGGCTCCATACTACATTGTATACTAGCCTAAAGATTGAAACCTATTATGCTTAATTTTGATTTAGTTAGCCATGCCATGACTTAGATCAACTCGTTGTATATGCAAATTGGTTGCTGCTGAGGATAATCATTCAGTTGTATCATTCTATAATAAAATGTTTCAGTGGTTAGAATGGCACCAGCTGGCTCATGTTCTTCTGGCTGGTACAGCTGATGGTGACGTATGGATGTGGAAGATACCAAGTGGCGATACCAAAACATTCCAGAACCATGGATGTCGAGCAACTTGTGGGCTATTCATGAAAGATGGTAAATCACCTATGTGATAAAATAATTGTTGTAATGTATTCAGGCTTAAGACTAGCTTATGAAAGTAATAAATTACATTGGACAAGAAACATAACCGCATGCTCCTTTATATCTATTACACATGCTTAAACACAGGTTCTCCACAGAATACCATAACATCCAGAAACTATACCATGCATGTTCTGTATTTTGGACATTCTCACAAGATGTGCTCTACTCAAATAAATATGTTAAACTTCATTCCTGAAGTCCAAATCTACCAAAACTAATTGTAAGGCTAAAACAATAGCCATATTCTTCTTGGACATCATGTTTTCCCATTTCATAATTTACACTCTTTTAAGTTTGTTAATTGAATCATTCTGTGATGATTGATGTTCCTCAGGAACCAGAGCTAGTGTTGGCTATGCTGATGGGACAATCAAGGTTTGGGATTTAAGAAAGGGATCACCAATTTTCCATTTAGCAGGTAAATGCTTCCTATTCATGGTCCAAATATTTATCTGACTTTTAATGTGCTTCCTATCTCCCCCTCAGGTACCCTGTTATCCCCCCCTGTCTTAGGCCCCCCTCATTGGGGCAGATCTAGGATTTTGAGTTGAGGGGATCACAAAATCAAGAAGTGTGATCTTCCTCAATGAAAAAACAATATAAAAAAATCCAGAAGATGGACTTTTTACTATACTATAGTTAACCAACTAATTTCAAGCTAGAAAGGTGGATGTGTGTCACATGCTCCTTGTGACCATCCCCTAAATCCACTACTGTCTCAAACTCCTGATAGGCCATACAACACAGAATATAGTTTTAATTTTGCATATGCTTACTGTTTTAGATAGTACACGCCATGAAGGGGCCGTAACTTGTATAGACACCCATAAGGATGATGTTCTTCTTGCAACAGGAGCTGAGGACTCGTTCTGTAAACTTATCAATTCAAATACTGGCAAGGTTGGCCATGTCTATTCTGTGGACATTTTATAGAATACAAACACTAAAATCGTGCAACATAAATAGTACTAAATTATGCTAATTCTATGGTTTTCTATTGTTTAATTAGTACTTTTTACTAGACTTAATAGTGATAATTTTTGCATGCTTTTATTGTTTGTACTCTATTAATAATCAATTTACCAATTTTTTAAATGCAAATAAATGTATTTTTATAACTTATTGCGATTTTGAGCCGCCAATACCAGTTTATATTGGCGGCTAGTTGGGAGAAAATATATTCTGTATTGGCCATAGTTGCGAAGCGATGAAGGCCAATACGGAATATATTTTCTTCCAACGCCATCAATATAACCCGTATTGACGGCTCAAAATCACAATAAGTTGGCGGCTCTCTCCCGATCAAACTTATAGGAGAATCATGATGCTAATTTGTATTCACCGCAAATGATTCTTCCATTTTGTAGGTTTTGGCAACACTTAATGCAGGATTCCCTGAGCCTCAAGAAGAGAATCCACCATCCATTGAAGCCGTTTTGTTTTCAAATACGTAATTATACCAATAATGTTTTAGCTTATTGTGTTTGCCATTTAAGCATTCCATCCCCAAAAGTATTGACTTTCATGCACAAAGTCTGCTTTCATTCTGTTTTTAATGGTAAATCATGCCATTTTAGACTTCCATTACTTGCTACTGGATCAATAAGTGGTGTACTGGCATTCTGGGATGTTTCAACCCACAGACTCAGACAACAATGTAAACATCCAGTAAGTAAAGTTAAATGTTACTATAGATCTCCCTTTAACATGACGTCAAAGCAGCTCAATTTGGAGGACAAAACAAAAGAATTTCAATCTCCTGAGATTTGGAACCTATTATTTTGTCCTCCAAATTGAGCTGCATCTGACATGCTGCAAGGGGTATTGAGAAATTTGATCAGTTGTCTTTTTTGTGTTGCAAGAAATCACAATCTGGCTGTGGGAACTGCTAAAACTGGAGGAAAAACTTATCAAACCTAAAAGAAATCTGATTGCCATATTTATCTGATTGACATATGACAATCAGGAATTAACAAGTGGGGTGGTCAGGTGTTTTAATGTTATTTTTTTCAGGCTTCTGTTGTTCGTCTTCAATGGGACCCAACAAATCCTATCATTTATTCTTGCTGTTTGGATGGTATTGTGCGCATGTGGGACAGTAGAACAGGGAGTTGTGTAAAAGAATGGCAAGGACATACTAATGAGGTTCTTGACCTAGCAGTATCAAGGTAACAAAAAGAATATTTGTGGGATTGTTTCAGCATATTGCATGTATTACAAATTATGCATCTGCACTACCCCCCACCTGGCACCATGACAATACAACATGTATCACCACAACTACCCCATACTACCACAACTATCCCACACCATTTTTACTCCATTTTACTCCACATTACCACTACTTCACATCACCACCTCTACACTCCACAGCAGTACTTCTCCATATTACCACCACTATTCTACACCAACAACCCCAATACTTCACATCACCACCACCTCTACACTCCACAGCAGTACTTCTCCATATTACCACCACTATTCAACACCAACAACCCCAATACTACCACTACTTCACATCACCACCACCTCTACACTCTGCAGCAGTACTTCTCCATATTACCACCACTATTCTACACCAACAACCCCAATACTTCACATCACCACCACTTCAACTTCAAACTTCAACTCCACACTAATACCACTATTCTACACCACCACCACTATACCATACCCCAAGAGTTTTTATTTACCAGTACTTTTTTTGTTGTAACTAAAACAGATAATTTGATAAAAAGCTAAAGGTTTTATTCATTCTTCTTCTTTAGAGATGGGAACAAACTAGTTACAGGATCAGGCGACACTACTGCTAAAGTTTTTAATGTCGAAGTACCTGCAAGATGATAATACAACTGTGCAAACCAATCATATCAAGCTTTAGACTTGAGTGCTGCACCCTTATTTTCTTTGCTCATATGAAGGCTATGTTATACTAAGCAATCCTTCTTGCAATATGCAAAACTATTGGAAAATAATTTGCAGGTCAAGCATTGCATGCACTGAGAAATGAAAAAGTCCTATGCAAGTTTTAAAGAAAAGTAAAGCCAGAGATTGTGCAACACTATGACATCAACATTGTGAGTTGCAAAGAAGATTTGGGTCATCTGACTACCCACAGTATATGCAATGATTTCTCTAACCACCTCATCACCTTCCAAGTTCAAGAAAAATTGCCTTGTCTGGTAGCAGAGAAAGTCAGAAAATAATATCAGATAACAGAAACATCACAATACACCAGTTTTGCATTTGATGCAAACTGCTTTTTTTGAGGACCACAGATATTTTGCACAGGGTTAGCCTCGTTTATAAGTCAGCTATTCACAGACACCATTAAAAGTCCATGGGATTTCAAAACCGATTGGTATTGATTCAACTTGCACATTCTTTACATTAGTTGATGTTTGGAAATCATTAGCAATAACCAACTGTAATGTAAAGAATGTACGAGTTGAAAAATACCAATCCTATAGACTTCTAATGGTGTCTTTGAATAGCTGGCTTATATGGGATTAAGTTACATGAGGCTAAGCCCGTGCAAATGAGTCTGGTCTTCAAAAACAGTGGTTTGCGAATGTGAAACTGGTGTATTCTTTAAAATTTTAAATAGAAATTAGAGAAAAAATAAATGCAAGGTAACTATTTAACACTAAAAGAAAATGTGTAACTAAAAGTACAGTAGGTGTCTAAATCATCCGTTTTATTGTATGTTACAAAATCAAAATAAAGAATAAATCATAGTTGATAGTCAATAATAAATGAAAATAACCATCCAGATAGAGTGCAAACAAAATATCCGTGAAATACAAATTACTAAATAGTACAAAATAGTGCTAATTAAACAATAGAAAACAATAGAATTTTTACAAAATTGCACTATTTAGTATAACTAATGTTTCACGGATATATTGTTTGCACTCTAGTTTTATTTCAAGAAATGTCAAAATTTTAATAATGGATTATTTGTTACCGAAAGAGCAAGCTTTGAACATGAGAAAGGCATATTCAGCCATTATTTTATCCACAGGCTATTGCTATATATGTTTGTTAAAATGAGGTTATGCAACCTATACCTCCTTTTATCATATTTTTAAGATATGAAAGTCTCTTCATTTCAAGCAATGAAGTCAATTTTAAGAATTTCTAATCCATAGTTCCATCTTTGCATCTTATGTGTGATGATGTCATTTACAAAATGCTGCTGCTCTGCATGTAGTATTTGCCAGTAGTTTTTTAAACATAGCTTTTCAACACAAAAATACCATTGGTTGGACAACCATAATGCTTTCTTCTATTTCAATCCTCATAGCATTGATTGTAAAGTACCAGAGTATTAGGGGACTAGAAAGTCATCCATCGATTTTATAAATTAATATGAAATATTTACATAAAAATTCTTGAATCATGAGTTGAACTGAGGACATGGATGTTACTGGATGCATTATCACTTAAAGTGACTTTGGTAATGTTTCAATATTATTATGGTCATGCACTGATTTCTGACTGGTTTGCAGCAGCTAACTCTTTTCGTTCTCTTGCTTTGGCTTTTAACTTCTCCAGTCTCTTCCTGTCAACATGTCTTTTTGCAGCAACAAATGATGACAACCCAGCAGTAATAACCACTACCCTAAAATATAATGAATCTTATTACATTTTTTTTGATGAATTTATCAGTTATTATACATGGATATTTACAGGGTTGGTTAGTTTTGTCTAATAGCATTGTGTGACAACCCTATTGGCTTTATTTACTAAATAAGTAACATCTAGCAGTTATTAACATTATTAACGTCTACCTATTGGCTTTAATGAATTTCCCAAATCAAGATGTCAAACAATTTTCATGTCATAAAGGCATATAATGGGAACTGGGGTTTGCTTGTTTTGAATGGGAAATGGGATTCAACACAATGTGACTGATTTA
This sequence comes from Anthopleura xanthogrammica, assembly GCA_964019055.1. Taxonomy (NCBI): domain Eukaryota; kingdom Metazoa; phylum Cnidaria; class Anthozoa; order Actiniaria; family Actiniidae; genus Anthopleura; species Anthopleura xanthogrammica. The sequence continues at coordinate 17,463,402 of OZ025206.1, forward strand.
AAATTCATCCCATTTTCATTCTACATAAGCCACTTCATGGTTTCATCCGCCATCTTGAAATAAGGGCAAACACAGCAAAATATATAGAAATCTGGATCACTTTGACTTCCCGTAACTCTGCTCAATTTTGCCCCAATTTCAAGATAGATGAAACTGTGAAGTGGTTTATCATGATTGGATACATATGTGGAAGTGGTTCCATCTAATAATGTCAATAAAGAATTGTCAAATATGACCAGTCAACATGTCAGTTCAAAAGCGTATTTGACTGGTCAAGTACCAAATTAGGGTGGCCATTGACCGTTGACCAGTGGTTATTCCAAGCCCTGGCGTAGAGAATGATGATGAAATAATTAACTATTAACTCATTAACCCGTGAAACAAAGTGTGTTTATTAAAGTGTGATAGTCGAGGAAACACAGTAGAAAACAAAAGAATCAGAGTGAAGTAGAGTGTAATTATACGCTAAAGTGTATTTCACGAGTTTATGAGAACCGCTCTAATGTAACACGTTTGGAACTTGACACTATACCTAAATTGTTTAACGAAACTTAGCTAGTGTATAAAGTTGATAAACGGCCTAAACGGTCTAAATCCTTAGCAAACATTTTCTTTTCCTAGTGTTGCATAAGCCAGGCATATTACCAAAATATTCCAAGATTCGGAGAGTCTTACCATCCTACTCCAACCATTCGCATTCCAGACAAGTACATTGGCATTTTTCTCGCTTGATCGTAAGGCCTTTTTAGATTTTCATGCTTTTTTTCCGCCGAATTCACTGCTACGCCATTCAAGAAGTTCCGAAACGAGAGGAAACTGTCAAATACAAACAGGCGTTGCTCACTCATCCAGTCAGTCCCAGCCCTCCCACCACAGGAAGACCAGTAGATAATTGAACAATCAGCTGAATGAATCTCACTCAACCATGTACGACTCTATATAATGTTCATTTTTATGGAAATCTTGCCATTCAGCCAGTAAAACTTTCACAAGAGACTAGAAAATGACAATCTCTACTTGAAATCCAACAAAAGAATCTCTGTTTACTCCAAAATATAAATTTATTGTCAAGATTATTCCTCTCTTTTCAAAACTCAATCATAGAGTACAAACAATATCTGTGAAACATTAGATATACTAAATAGTACAAATTTGTTCAAATTTTATTGTTTTCTATTGTTTTATTAGTACTATTTTGTACTATTTAGTAATTTGTATTTCAAGGATATATACAACAAAAATCACAATTTTTCTCAATTGAATATGTGCCATTTCTTTTCTATTTTCCTGTTAGCCTCTGATCCCTAGCCTCCTGCACAGCTGCTGTTCCTGTCACGTGACGGAAACCGGAAGCGCCTCACAGCGGCTGCGCAGGAGGCTACTGATCCCAGGTAATTTTGGAAAAAATCTTTTGTACTAGTACTAGTTTTATAATTTTTTCCCTATTTTTATAAATTATCATAACCATTCTTGGTAATAACATGACAATGGAGTGAAAAGTCACTAAACCCAGGAAATATAAATTTCTTGTTAGACCAATAGACACAAAAGAAAACAATGGATCTAAGAACTACTAAAGTGTATTAGTCTAATATCTATTTCACGGGTTTAGTGTGTTCACTCTATTGCCAAGGTAGTATAACTATTGCCACTGGGGCTATTCCTTACTTGTACTCCTACACCTCCCCCCCCCCCCCCCCCCAACCATTCCCCCCTCACCCCATAAGGCAAAAGATGCTGGGAATTAGAGAATCAATTAGAATCAGTGTGAGAAAGTTTAGTCAATATTTGAGGTCTGCATGAGGTAATAGGGCCTGATACTTAGGTTAAGCTGTTGGGGAATTTCAAAGCATAGTTGTATAAAGTAGATTTCATGACTGCAAAAACTTGCATGACACAGCATACACCCTCCGACCAATGAGTGCGAGGTAAAACTGCTTATCCATTACACTGAATGTTTTTTCAGTTCAGACATTAAAAAACTGCTCTTGTTTAGTTTAATTTTTAATTCCTACAAAGTAGATCTTACTTGTCAGGTGATGAGAGAACAAGCAAAGACTGTGTATTCAGATATCTACTGTAGCTTCAGTAAAAACATCAGGACCATATCAATGATAAAACAATGCATCTTAATGGTCACCAAAATGTGCCATGCTCGCTGCTTCTCAAAAAAGGTCTATTACTTGAATCGGACCCTTGAATCAATAGGTAGTATATGTAGACCGGTTTGATAGTAAACTGTAAAAACATTTACTCTAATAGAGTGATCATACTTGTACCGTGAAAAAATAAGCATATTACATAGTAATATATAGACACTTATTCCATTATTATCTTTTGTTTTACTTTGACTTTTAGTCACTAATTACACGACTTTTTTTCACGGGCCAAGTATGATCACTCTAGTATATGGGCCCTTTTTGGGCACTGATTAAGTAATTTATGAATTTCATTTTACAAAGGTACTTAAAGCCTCGGCAATTATAGGGACTACTTTCTTAAATACATTTCTTAAATTTTTCATAGAATACAAAGATTTTTTTGTATGGTAGGTACTAAGTTAATGTTTAGAATACTGTGTCATGTTAGAAGCATATTGGAGTTCCTAAGTGTATATTAATTTGTTCAAAGCTGAATGCTTCTTTGATCATATCTTTAATTATTTTATCTCATTCTTAGATCAATTTTTTTTCAGTTTCAACAGTAACAGTGTACTGACAAGACTGTGTTATATGCTCCCCCCCCCCCAAAAAAAAGAGAAGAAGAAAAAAAGAAAAAGAAAGATTTGAAAATTAATCAAAATCACAAACATGAGACAGCCAGTGCTCAACCATACTGAAATCAGGGCTCAAAGTAACAGCCAGTCAGCCAGTATGACTTGCCGTTATTTTGAGCCATGTGAAGTATGAAGTACTAAGAAAAAGTGGTTTCAAACTGAAATTGAAATTATCAAAGGAGTTGAAAACTGACTGTCCATAGTGCAAGATTCCAATACAACTTAGTAAAATCCCTAGTTTCAAAGTGCATACAGCCATTTCTAGAAAAAGGATAGGTGCTGAATGCAATTCTGATATCAAAATCATGATTAAAAGAACCAAGAACCATTTTTGAATGGTGGTATAGGGCAAGCACTGCAAACAAAATGATGTCACAAGTCCTATTCACATGGTCATTTGGACGCTCACTGAGGACATTTTTCAAGGCATATAGCATGATTAATTTTAAAATATTTGTAAGCCTTATTTTTGTTTTGAAATCTTTCTATATGCCTTGAAAAAAGACCATGTGACTAAGCCTTGTGATGTAATTCTATTTGCAACACTTGCTGTATACCACCATTCAAAAATGGTTCTTGGTTCTTTTAATTGTGATTTTGATATCAGAATCAAATTAAGCACCTTTCTTACTTTTAGAAACAACAACAAAAAAATTCATTTCATATGCACTGAAGTATATTAATCATAACTGGTGCTGAGAAATGCACAATATTATTGACTAATAGTAATGTAAATGTATTCTTGTTCTTAGTACTAAAAACATGCAAGGAAAAGATGTCAAAGTCTGACATTCAATATGTTTCCATCTGGTAATTCAAATGACTTCAAATTTCTTTTGTCTTCATCATAAGTTAAGTGTTAATTAAGAAGCCTGTTTCCTCCTTGTCTATTAGTTTCGGTAAATTCCAAAGATTTTCCTAGAAGGGATGGTCTGTGTACCTTTATCTTCCATCTTCTTCACAGCAACTTTGTAATGATACTCTCGGAGGTACAGCTTCAGAGATTTAGGTAATGGCAACTCTTCAACACCTTGAAATGTGGTTTGATTACCGATAACTGCTCGGCACAGGTGCTGCAAAGGCAGCGCAGACTTGCGTGGGAAGGGATGTAGTAGTAATGGTTCATAGTACATACACTGTTCAGCTTGCGAGTAGTGCTCTAAGAGATCGCAAACACTCTTAGAACAAAAAGAAAAGTCACTTGGCTTATCAAAACTGTACTTGTGCTTCCATTGCTCAATCCGAGCATGATACGTGCGATAATATCTTCGAAAGCTGACCGAAAACAAGTAATGATACTGTGCGCTATCTCTAAGGAGAAATGTCCCATCTGCCTGTCCTTCTAGAACCTGTCGAATGAATTGATGAAAGAAATATTGATGAACAATAATGAGGAACAAATATATCAAATTTGAGGAGATTTTACAAGCACAATTAAAATGTACACAAAACGGAAACCAAAAGAACATCATTGCTGCACAAAGTTTACAATTTAAAGGTACATAAATTAATTTGAAAAAATTGAAAGTTTTCATATGGAATCTAGCTAATCCATTCTCAAACATAGACTACCAGTAGCTATTAATGCTTTTAAATATTTAATCAAGATATATATAATCCTCTAACTCGCTAAAAATAAAACATTCTTATCAGAGGAATAACTTCTCAAGGCTAAAATATTTCGCAAAAATAAAATATCTACAAAATGTACAAAATTAATTTCAGAGCTTGATTTTTCAAGTGTCTGGAAACAAAGGATTTTTAAACAGTCAAGTATAATTATGAAGACAGGTATATTTATATCAAACAATTAAAGTTAATTTAAACAGCCTCATTCGACAAGGAATCATAGGAATCTCCAAGCTACGTAAATAAGAATGTCACGCATGAAAAAATAACTTGTTTTCCAAACTAAAACAAAAACATATCATTGAAATTTTTAAAAATATTGCCATTTATTAACTAAAATGCCTTTAGGTATAGCTGGATATTCATTAGATTTTTTGCTTAATGAGTTTTCGATTATTTTGCGTCATTTCGTCCGCTACTAACTCGAGTGTTTTGCGATTATACGAGTTGACTTAAATTTTCAGATTGTCTCATAAACACTCTAGATACTTCATATATTCACTTACCTTTTCGGCTTCGAAACGATTGATTTTCCCCCAATACCAAGGACAGCTAGTAATTTTTAGGATATCAGGAATGATATGATATTCAATCCTAGTTTGTTCGGCCCTTAATCGAGCCCTCTCTCTTCTGATTGCTACCAGTTCGTTCACACCTATTGGAAATCTTATCGGAGCGTCAGGATCTAGTATAGAGTTTCGATGTTCGGTAAAGTTTCCATTTTCCTGTCTCTGCACGGATTCTGAACCATTTTCTATGTCATCTAAAGCTGTAGGAGTAGAATTAGAGGAATCGAAAAATTTGCGCGCCCTCTCAATTAATGAATGGGGTCTTCTCCTGTTTGCTCTCTCGTTTGCATCAGTTCTATGGCGGAATACGACGCTCTGAGGCCGTTGTCGTACTGCTCGATCATCGAAGCTTTCTACAGCAGTTTCATTTTGTTGGTTAGATGAATTGTAAAGCGTTTCACATCCAGGTGTTCTTATTCTTCCTCTTCCGTCTGCAGTTATTTCAATCTCCCCATACGCGTCGTCCGTCCTCCTTCGACTGCGATGCAGTCTCCGAACCAAACGGCTAAATGAGAAAGCCCTAGATCTTCTTCTCGACCTTGTATTTTCAGATAAAGTAGGACAACTTAGCGACTGATCAGAAGATTCATGAGTACTTGATGATTCGCCACCAACTTCAGTTTCGTTGTTATTGTCTCTGTGTTGGGTAGACTGACTTGAGTGCAAGCCATCTTCGAGCGAATCTTTTCTATCTGGACTGACATCCCTGTCAAGACCAAACACAAAAAGCCTTTCACTTACTTCTCTCCTCATTCTATCGTCCTCTCCTTCGCTCTCAGAGTCAGAGAAGTTAAAATTCTGCCTCAAATCAAAGCCCCCTTCTGCCATTTTCCCGTCTCTTTGGTTGGTACCGCGAAGACTACGACACTGACAGTTTACAGATCTTATTTCAATTCCAGTGAAATAAAAGCTATTCGAAAGTCATCTTTATGCATCCAAGTCGGTAGTTAATAGTCTTTGGTTGTAATAGATGGCAGATGGCGTCCGTTTGGTGGAGTAGAAACTCAAACCTCCAAAGTAAACATAAACATGTTGGACGACCTGCTCTTCTTGAGTTGACTGACTGACTGAAATTAAAGCCGAGTAACCGAGTCAGCTGATTGGCCGCGGCAAGCTAGGTCTGGGATTTCCGATGGGAAGTACGTGGGGTAGATCGCGGTGGGGATGATAGCAAAACAAAATCAAGTGAAAGGAAGAATGAAAGAAAAGTGAAAGAGAAAGATGCTTATAAGGGGAAATAAAGAAAACAACACTTTGTCTGAACAAATTAAAATAAACTAGTACGAAAATCGCTCAAAATTTAATTCGGCTGAAACTTTCTTGGAATGATCTCTAAGGGTCTAATAAACACTAGATCATTTTTTTTCTTGATATTCTGATAGGAAGTATTATATTTTTACGAATGTTTGACAGAGTCTGTGACGTCATTTACTCAACACTAACCACCGCTCCATACATTTCTTTGTAAATAACTTCTTGATTTATTTTATTTCTATAAATCCCAAAGGTTGGCTGAGAGACTTTACTGACGTTTATTGTGATTACAATTGATTTTTAAGTCTCTTTTTCAGTATTGAGTATGGAACGAGTGAATATTTTGATCACAAAATACAGGGAAATGTATAGAGCGATGTATGGTGTTGAGTAAATGACGTCACTGACTTCTTTAAAAATTCGTAAAAATATAATACTTCCCTTCGGAATATCAAGAAAAAACTTTAACCAGTGTTTATTAGACCCTTAGAGATTATTCTAGGAAAGTTTCAGCCGAATTAAATTTTGAACGATTTTCGTACTAGTCCCCCTTTAAACAAAATATCAAATTTTTTGAAATATTTCAAAGATACTTTATTTGAAAATGTGAATTTTTAAAGGAAGATAAAAATGACGTTGCAACTTCACCGGATGAATGCTTTTCATGCCCATAAATGATAATTTCTTAATTTCATTATAATTTTCACTAATTTAAGCCTATTGTTGTGGTTACCGACGTATCTGCCTTGCGGTAGACATTGTGTCTGTTCTGTGGAAGTGAAAACGAAGGAAGGAATCAAGGAAGCTAAAACACTTCAAGCAGATATTGTTTTTAATAGTACGGAAGTTATCTTTCCGTGTTTATGCTTACTGCGTCAAGATTTTTCGTACTTCAAATTAAGAAATGCTGAGACTGTCGAACAGTTCAAAGCTTTAGTTGAAACACATCTTTTTTAGAATCGCTGTTGATATACCCCACGTACTAGCGTCCGAAACGTCAGTAAGTGATCTTTCTTATTTTTTACGGTGTAAAATTTACCTTTTTATCACAACTATCCCATATGAGGCTTGTTTTAGCACAGGCAGCCCAAACAATCCATTTTTAGCTATTTTTACAGTAAATGTATGGGACTATATACAACGTATTTTTTGTTGAAATAAATTTGAACATACCTTGGTCCTATGTTATTGTTAAAGGTATTTGGTGTCATTCTGGGTGGTTTTTGGTTTTTAGAGCGTTTTTTTTTTTTATTTTTTTTTTAAATTGCGTTTTTTTTTATGGGCATCTTGTGTCGCTGGCCTGAAGACGAAAAGCATCTTATTATTGGATTGTACCTCAATGGCAGTGCAGGCGATTGGTATCGATCTCTTCCAGCTGCGATTCGAGGTGACTATCATCGAATCAAAGAAGCGATCAAGAAGGAATACAGTGGACAGTCGTATTTGCGATAGCTAGAATTCAATAACCGCATACAGAGACCAAGCGAAACAGTTGCAGATTAGTCTTGAACTGAGTGAAAACGAGAAATTGTACAAGTTTATTAATGGCTTGCGCCCTGAACTGAGAGAAGATGTAGCATTGACGCGACCGAAAACTTTCCAAGATGCAGTGGAATTGGCTATCCTGAAAGCAATAGTACTATCATGCAGAACAGCCCAAGCACAGGATTGAAAAACAGAAAATATGCTGCTATGTATTAAAACATTGGACAACCCGCATCAGGAACAGTTCGAATTACAAACGAGGAATCTAAAATTCAAATAACGAGTGGGTTAGCAGAAACCGCCACAAAGAAAAGCAGCAACCCAATTAAACGATCTTCAAAGGACAAGCACTTGCCACGCCCACAAGTACCGAGAAAAGTAAAAAGAGACATTGTTGATGTAAATAGACCTAAGTCATTTGATAATGAAGTGCCATTTTTAGAAGTTGAGTGTTCTGACTGTGTTCAAGAAGAACTATTTCTCAAAGATAAAGAAACGATTAAAGAAAAATTTGTTGATGAAAATATTGCGATTAATTTTGAAGATTTCAAGAGTAAAGGCCCAAGGTGTGCCGAGTTTAAAGTTTTGGAAGATGTTGTCCAAGAGTTTGCATTTAGAGATAATGAAGATAATAGAGAAGTAATTTGTTCAAGTTTTGGAGATACCATAGAAGACAAACAGAGTACAGTACCCGATAAAGGCATTTCAAGTAAACCAGATGATGATGTAGGAGCCGCGACAATGTGTAAAGAATCAGTAGAGATAATACAAGAAAACCGTTCTTGTTCGAAGCGACAGCGACAACAGCAAGTCAGAGTCCTAGTGAGAGCGTAAGAGAAGAAAAGCACGATCTTCCCGAAATCCACAAGATGATGAGCGAGAGTAAACCACTACCAGTGTTATGCGCCGTACAGCAACCATTTGTCCAGTCAACACGCCGTGGCGATGTGTTTACTGATCATGACCAAAGGCTTGTGCCTAAACTAACAAGAAACTCAAGAAAAGCGTAATTGAGACTCACGAACGATGAACATGTTTGTTGAACCTTTTTAATCGTATTTTATAGTTATCTAAATGTTAGCGTGTATTTTCCTTTTTTATCAACATTTCAGGTGAAATCGGTTAATTTAAGGTGAGGGGTATGTGACGACACGAAATTTTAGTCGTGTTTTGTCAGCTCTTACCAACATTTTAAGTGTGAAATGACGTATTTTGTAAAGTGCTAGCAACTTTCAAGTCAAAACTGAATTGCAAAATTTGGAATTTGATTGAGTCACACTTTAGTACTCTGTTGAAGGGCTCTGCATGCTATGAGACCTGTGGAAGGGGACACAAGCCCTTTCGTATTCTTCTTTCCCCAAGGGCCACCCTAGTAAGGTAAATCTCTGCATTGGTTTCTCAGCAAATAAATCCTCCCAATAGGATTGTTTCAAGAAAAACTCAACTAAAATGCAGTTGGAACTGAATTTATTTGGTACAAAAAATATAAATTTCAAGAAGTCTATACTCTACAAGCACAAATTGTAAATTCTGATTTTGTAAATGTTAGTTAGTCAGGGGCTGCATTTATTTGGTACAAATCTATGAAGGGAAAATCCAACAAGCTTCACTTAGCTTTGACAAACTACGACAAACTATTAGTAGACACTTGCAAGGAATGGTTGTATTCTAAAGATATTTGACTAAAAATGCGCTATATTTTCTCTGGATGGTTTTACCATTGCTTTTACTGCTTAGGAGTCTACAATGCATACCAAATAAACACACCCCTATATATCTTAGCATCGTGATGAGATTTAGCTTCCTTCAAATCCATCATTAGTATTAGTATTAGTATCAGAGGACACTAATGATGGTAGCGAGGAAGCGACTAGATGAGATACGACTCTCGAGTAAATGGCCAAAACTTCAATGCAACACAATTACTTGTTTCATCGTTATTAGTAAGATCGTTAGATTTCAATGCAACACAATCATTATATTTTGTCACAAGTTTCTGAGTGAAAATACAATACTGAGAAATCAGTAAAATAAAATAACATCTTCGAGGAAAAATAACAAGGGGCTTAGTCAGGAGTTGCCCATTGGAATTTGTTTTTTCACTGCCGCCAGTCAAAAATATAAAAGGTACCAACAGATGAGTTTTGATTGACGGCAGCGACCAACTGACCACGCCCCTGAGTAACTTTTTCAAAGGTTTGTTCAAAATCGTAGAGCAATTTTACTTGATTAACCCATGAAATAAAAAAACTTATTTTTAATGTCTAATAGACAATAAAGAAAAAGAAGATAAGATCTTTTGTCAATAATAGACTACTATTTCATGGGTTAAACAAAACAACTCTATCACGTTATCTTTATATTATTATATTTTGGTGCATGGCTAAAGTTCTTTTTCTATTGGTGCTCTTTATAATTCTGATGAATTGTGATGTATCTATTCAGCTTGAAACTTTATATTTGTAGAACTGTTAACTCTCGAAACTAGATCAGTGTAGTTTTGAACTTCGACTGGCTCTTGTTTCAAAGTAAGGAAGTCCAAAATGACATGCAAGTACTGGAATTTGTGCTTCTCTCTTTCGCAACAAAGTGGGTTTCAGGCAAAGGAAATACACTATATTTTTATACAATATTTTCAAACAAACGCTTAATTATCATTCATTCTTTAGTACAATTTAGCTCCCTCTCCAGAGAACTCTTGGCTTTTTCCAGCTCTCGTGACAAAAGCCCCTTCCCTCCCCTCCCACTTTACTCTCTTTACTTCCTGCAACTCTCACTACAAAGAGCATGCGAGATCAGAGGAAGCTAAGAAGTAAAGTTGTTTTTGATTTTCAATCCTTTCTTGAATTAATTCTATCATACATTCTTATTTAGATGAGACTAAGCCAATGCAAGTAGTTTTCTTGTAACCCTTCTTTCTCCCTGGTGAATGCCTCAAGAAATTATTGGAGAGTAAAAAATGACTGAAAGTTTTGGGACACAACATAAAATCTTGGGGGAGGAAGAATAGTATTGGAAAAATACTAGTGGGAGTACAGGAATTCTTTTCACATCTATATTTGACCAGAGGTAAAAGTGAAATGAAACATCCTGAGAGAAGAGAAGATAAACCAGTTAATGTTTTTAACCAGGGGTACAGGAATTAAATGCAATGGCTGATTCAACATCATTGTACTTATCGGTTACTGTGAATACTCTATTGAACTGTTGGTCTTTACTCAAAGGTGAGACCAATCTTCTACAAATTGCATTATTTTACCATTCTTTTTGTCGCCTTCACATTTAAAAACATTTTTTCTGGATGATTTGAGATCCATTTTCACTATAGTCATCTACAGTTACATATTGCTCATCGAATGAGGGAAGACTTGCTAGGATAGACCCTCCTATCCAAGGTGAGTGTTTGCGATGTTCTGGGGTGCGTATCTTACGTATTCGATGGTTAATAAGATGGAGTTCATGCTGTAGTCGTGAAGTGAATCCTTTGAGTAATGTGGTACCTCCAGATAACACGATGTGTTTGTAACATAAATCCTGCAACTCTGGATCACACCTAAAGACACAAATTGAATAAAAAGTGTTAGAGATAGAGGTATCAATGTCATATATAGAGGATATTACATGGGGGCACGGAGATACAAATTTTATCTTCGAGTGTTGAAAGAGCTCTCACGAGTGAGCGCAGGAAACGAGTTAGAGATTTTCAACACAAGAATATAAAATTTGTATCTCTGAGCGCCCATGTAATATTCTCTTTATTATATGATTATCAATGAAATAGAAAAGAAAGCTTTTTTTCTGCTATAAGAAATATGTTATTTTAACATGTTATTTTCACATGTGAAAATATCAAATTATTGAAATAAAGAAATATAGGTATTTCATTGATAATCATATAATAAGATGTTATAACAGGGTGGTGTAGCGATATTGCCCTCGCATCTCATTTCTGGGGTCTTGAGTTCAATTCCTGGACTTGGCATCACAAGTGAGTAACATTTGTTGAAGTTGTCATTGTTGACTAGCTTCAGATTTTATCACCCTTTTTCACTTGACATCAAAGCAGCTCAATTTAGAGGACAAAACAAAAGAATTTCAATCTCCTGAGAACTGGGGCCTATTGTTTTGTTCACCAAATTGAGCTGCATTCTGATGTGCTGCAAGGGGTCTATACCCTGGAACAACCTCTGGACTGATCTAAGCCAGGGCATGTCTAATTCACAGAATTTAGCATGTAAAGTTTTGCAAAGGGAGGAAAAGCATAGAACCTAGAGAAAGCTCTCAAACCAATGATGAGATCTAACAAACTCTACTCGTGTCCAATGTTTTCTGCTTACCGGGGGTTATATAATCAAGAGAAATTGGTAATCGTAAATTTTAATAAGACCAATATCACCTCTGAACCAAAGAGCTTAGCTATATATTTATACCTTTTGATTGCAGTGTCAATGAGTTTATGCACAGGTTGCTGAGAGGCTGTTGTAGAGTTTGCAGACATTAAAGTCTCTGGTTGGAATAACGGTTCCACACATGACATACACTCATATCCAATATCAACCATTTGGCCATCAGGTAGTTTGTAGTACTGAGTAAGAGAGTCGTTTTTCTGGTACTTATCAATGTCATGGTCATAATCTGGAAAAGAATAAAGGTCAACTCACTAAATTGGTTTAAAAACACATGTTATTGCATCAGTATGAGGACACAAGCTGGTGGGGGTAGGTGTGCAGTCAGCACCCACTGCACCCATCTCCACAGCTGTGTAGACTAAGAACAGTGTAAGGACCCTGTCTGGTGGTGGGTGGGTGTGCAGTCAGCATCCACCGCATCCATCTCCACAGCTGTGTAGACTGGGAACAGTGTAAGGACCCTGTTTGGTGGGGGTTGGGTGTGCAGTCAGCACCCACTGCACTCACTTCATTCACCAAAAGTGCTGAGGCTTGTCAGAGATTCATAAATTGTTTAAGCCAAATGCTTTTGTCATGGTGGATTGAATTTATATTTACAAATCATTTTGAAATGTAAATATAATTTTAAATGAATTCAGTGTTCCACATAAGAGACACATTTACCATACACTAGTGACTACATGAACTGGCACAAATTACGATATCAATTGGAATGGCTATGATGCTTCTGGACAGTAAACCCTTTAATTTCTATGTGACCCCTTGCCTCAGAAGCTTTAAAAAATTCTTAAACTTTAGAGTGATAAAAATAATTTTACAGTGAGAATCGAAAAACTGTGGGCGCCTAGAAATATTTCAAGAATGTTTCTTAACCAATCAGAAACGTTATTCTTATCTTTCCATCATCTTGTGGTTAGAGAGTCATTTCTGATTGGCCAAAGAACAATAGAACATCCCTGGAACATTTCTAAGTGCCCACGGTTTTTCGATTCGCACTGTAATTAAAAGTCTAACAATTTTGCCTGCAGTTGGCAGGGTCAACTTGAACTATCAAAAGGGATCAGTGGTACGATTTTAGCATCTTGAGATAGATTCATTGGGAAGCATGGGTGGCATAGCAGTGAGAGCAGGTTTGAGTTCTGGTGGGATTGGTATGTTAGTAGAGTTGTTTGTTGGTTCTTTCCTGTGCTTCGAGGGTTTTTCTTTTGGTTCTCTGGTTTTCCTCCCTCCTTAAAAATCAAATTACAAATTTTGATTCGATCCTGGGTTTTACAGCTTAGCTCTGTTGTGAGTGCCCCACGCTGTGATACAACAGCCGAAGCTTAATAGATAGATTAGAGTTTTTAGCTTCCTCTTTATAGCCTCTTAGTAGACAGATGTAAAATACCATACGCAAAATAACATGTCATAATCTAGCTGTCATTTTTTGAATACCAGATATCATGCTGTTTGACAGTCTTAGGGAAGGCTGTTAACGTTGCTAAGTCCTCAGATTAAAATAATCCTGCCTCTGGGATTAAATCAATCATTAATAATGAGGAATTTGATTATGGTCGAGTGGAATGATTAGTCAACCACGATTACATTCCCTGACCCTTTATTACTTTTAAGCCTGGTTTTCACTAGCGACACAAGTACGCATAATGACATTACTGTGAGGTTGACTGGTTGACTGGTCAACTAACAGTGAAAGACTGTTTGCACTTGGTTATGTTGCTGTGCTTATGTTATCATCGCCAGCAAAAACCAGGCTTTAGTCTTAATCAAAAACTGAATGTCAATTCTAGAACTGAGAACACTGTCACTTATTATGGTTACATTGAACAGCTCTTTGAACGGTTTGTTTGTAATAAATAAATGAATGAATGAATGAATAAATAAATAAGCTTTTTCACTGCTACGCCACCCATGTTTCCTGTTAGATTCTTAGTGAAAGCAACACAGACTTTGCACTTACCTTTGGCAACAAAAGCCAAATTTTCTTTGATATCATTCACAATCTGCCAACCAGATGACGTGGTGAAATTCCTTGCTCTAACATCCCGAAGAAGAGTTTTCAAATTCTCAGTCAAATCACCACCTCCTATGTCCAGTTGCTGTTGAGTGTATGCTAGTGTGTGCCCCTCATAAACGACACCTGCTTGGGTGCAAGAAAAGCCAGAGGACAGACAAACACCTGAGGTCATTCCTGTGGCATATATTGACAGTGGTAGTTGATCTGCCAAGAACATGGCTGGAACATTTAAGTGTTCAAATAATATCTGCAAGACAAGAGATTTTTTAGGAATCAAAACTTGCCGTCAGTGGACATTATGTTGAATGTGAACCCCATCTTGCTATTTTTAATTGATTTTCTGAATGATTAGATGTCTGTTTTCTCAAAATAAAGAATTTTAGACATATTTTCTAAAACTAATATTTCCAATCTTTTTAACTTACCTCTGCAATTTTTTCTCTGTTCTTTCGTGGATTTCCTGAAACCTCTGTGATTAATACAGGATTATCACCAACCTCAGCTCCAAGTTCCTCATAAAGCAGATACTCCCAAATTTCTTCTATGTCTGTCCAATTTTCAATCAAGCCGGCCTTCATTGGATGGGCTATACATTATATCAAATAAATGGAATTGTAAAGGCTGATTTACGCAGTACAATTTTTGCTTACAACTGTTGCATGCAATCTGCTTATGCCACGCTTACAACATGAATTGCTTCCTGTAAATCAACCCTACAAGTTGCTCATAACTGTTGTAGCAAGTCGTAGGGTTGATTAACATGACACAATTCGTGTTGTAAGTGTGGCTTAAGCAGATTGCATGCGACAGTTGTAAGCAAAAATTGTACTGCGTAAATTGGCCTTAAAGAAACAGTAAGATAATAATGAAGCAAAAAATAAGCATCATAGACTGCTCTGAACAGAGCAAGGTCAAATCTAGGTCAGGTCAGGGCAGTAGGGAGGTTATAAAAAGGTCAGGTGGGTGGTTTAAGAACTTTAAGTGACATGGTTCAAAATAATGGATAAAATTTGAGGCTATCTTTTAGTTAGTAGTTTTTGAGTTAAAGATGTAAATATTTTGTTTGTCACAAGCTAATTTTCTCAGAAAAAATTCCGACAACATTTCACCACCTTCACATTACTAGCCAATATGATGCTCTAACCAACTGAGCTATAGGAACTGATGTTAGTGAGCGAGGTCTAGGAGGTACACTGTACCAAAGCTAAGTGGAAACTGATTGTTGAAATTAAATTTAAAAAATAGAAATTAAATTAAGATCAAATTAAATTTGTACCAATTTCTGACCAATTTTCTAATGGTCACCAGGGCTCTCATAGTCTCTTTTGCAGCCATTCTTAGTGTATGTCTCAAGATCCCTCCCCACTAACAGCTGCTTACTACAGCCAGACATTCCATCCCAATTGTTTGATTTAAGTCAATCAGGAGACAGGCCTGTGACAGGCCGCCTTGTTGATTTTTTGCCAAATAAACAATGAGCCACTGAATTTTCTTTGACATTCAAAACAATGAATGAAACTCCTTTTGTTTTATATCTGGCTTGCTTCAATTCTCGATTTTAGGACTAGAGCTGTGATTGGCTAAGTCGTTGGAATGGAATGTCTGGCTACAGTAAGCAGCTGTTAGTGGGGAGGGATTTTGAGACCGACACTAAGAACGGCTGCAAAGGAGACTAGGGCTCTCAGTGTCTGAGTGTGAATACATACTAGCTTTGTTTTGCTGATAATAAATAACCGACTTACTTAAATGCATGACCCCAGCCTTGGTTACAGCTTGACTGCCATACTTTTTGTAGTCCCTAAGATCACTTTCCATGCCAGTTATGTGCATTGAAAACCTTTGAGGCATGCCACTCACATTCTGTTGGATAACTCTAGGAACTCTGTCTCCAGCATATCCTAGCTTGATTATACCACTGCCATTGTCCAAGACCACAGCTCTGTTGTAGTGAGAGCCAACTGGTAATAAAGAAACAAGAGAAAAAGAAGAACTTAGACCAACATGAAGATATTCATTTACTGCAATTCTCAATATTATGCAAAATGGTTTTTCGTTGCCTCCAATCAAAACTAATCAGTTGGCACAGTACCTTTAATATTTTTGACTGGCTGCAGTGAAAAAAAAACCATCTATTTTAAAACAACAACAATTTTGGAGGGGCAACAATTTTTTTTGAAAAGTGAAACATGCATAATGATCAAATGATGGAACTGGCAAAAATTAGAAGAGGACAAGGAGTGTATTATATTTTGGTGTGATCAGTCAGTACATTAAGTCCTTATAAATAAATAAAATAAATAAATAAAAAATGAGAATTAACAGTGGAATCCACCGAGTGGCTCTTCCTCCACTGCATTCCAATAATTGGAATTTTTAGAAGTTGATTTTTGAGGAGGGAGGAAAAACCAGAGAACCCGCAAAAAAACCTTGAAGCACAGGAGAGAACCAACAAAAACTCTACTAACATACGACACCGAGCCCAGCGGGGCTAGTACTCGGGTCGCCTTGGTGAGAGGCAAGCGCTCTCATCACTATGCCACCCGTGCTTCCCAAAAATCATCTCTTTAATAACATCAGGAACAGAAAAGTGAAAATGACTGCACATGGTAATAATCTGTATGCTAAGGAGCTAAAAATACCCACTTTGGAAATGAGCAATGGACTAGGGCGAGTTTTGAATTTTAATCTAATTAGCAATACACCATTTTCAAAATATGTTTGAGCGCTTTCATAAATATCACAGGCACAGACATGAAAAAGAGGCATTTTCAGGCAAGATCAAGTGCGCTATTGACCCTGCCCGGAAATGCCTCAAGATCATGTCTGCGCCTGCAATATATTTGAAAGCACTTGCGCATCTCGAAAATGGTCTATTGCCCATTTCCAGCAATAGGTACAGATATTTGACCTGGAAAATTTCAATTTGAATAAAATTCTCACCTGATCTAAGCTTAGGTTTTTCTTTTTCTTGCTTTCTACTAACACAAAGACCATCAACAGTAAACACAGGTTCAAAGGTGTTGATACCATCATCTTCCTCATCAAAATCCTGTTCATAATCATACCAGTCAAATTCCTCATCCTGCAGGTGATCAGGGACCTGTTTTGTTGCCCCCCCTACAGCACCAAGCCTGGCTTCAGCATCATGATCAATAATCTCATCTTCCTCAGAATCTGTAAAATCCTCAGAATCCTCTGAATGTGGAGTTACCTCTTTTTTCTCCTTGGAGAGGTCTGGTGAAGTGACATCATACGACCCACTTGAAATACTATCTTCAAATTCCAAGTCATCTTCCAAGTCTAAAATCAAACTTCTTCTCCAAAATCCATCTTTTTTGTCACTACTCTGCTGATCTTTGTTTCGTAATGTGACCTGATGTTGTGTTACTATTTCAGGTGAACTTGGTTGGCTGGTTTCTTCTTCAGTTTCATTACTGGTATCTTTATCCAAAGTTAATTTGATTTCTGGAATTACAGGTGCCGAGCCTTCTTCCTTATCAATTGGTTCATCAAGTTTGTCCTTTGATATTTCAATGTTATTGTCTAAATCTACAGTTTGGGAAATGTTTTGTTCAAGTTCTGGCTTGCCTTTTGTTTCACTGGAATCAGAAATGGCTGTTTCATCTTTTCTTTCAATATTTATCAACTCATGTGATGTAGGAATGTCTTCTAGAGATGTTTCCTCTTCTGGTTTAGCATCTTCAGCAGTTACTTGATCAGTTTTTGGCTTATCTTTAACCTCAATGGAATCAGAAATGGTTGTATCATCTTTTGTTTCAGCCTCAATTAATGAATGTAAAGTGGGAATTTCTTCTAGAGATGTTTCCTCTTCTGGTTTAGCATCTTCAGCAGTTACTTGATCAGGTTTTGGCTTATCTTTTACCTCAATGGAATCAGAAATGGTTGTATCATCTTTTGTTTCAGCCTCAATTAATGAATGTAAAGTGGGAATTTCTTCTAGAGATGTTTCCTCTTCTGGTTTAGCATCTTCAGCAGTTACTTGATCAGGTTTTGGCTTATTTTTAACCTCAATGGAATCAGAAATGGTTGTATCATCTTTTGTTTCAGCCTCAATTAATGAATGTAAAGTGGGAATTTCTTCTAGAGATGTTTCCTCTTCTGGTTTAGCATCTTCAGCAGTTACTTGATCAGGTTTTGGCTTATCTTTTACCTCAATGGAATCAGAAATGGTTGTATCATCTTTTGTCTCAGCCTCAATTAATGAATGTAAAGTGGGAATTTCTTCTAGAGATGTTTCCTCTTCTGGTTTAGCATCTTCAGCAGTTACTTGATCAGGTTTTGGCTTATCTTTTACCTCAATGGAATCAGAAATGGTTGTATCATCTTTTGTTTCAGCCTCAATTAATGAATGTAAAGTGGGAATGTCTTCTAGAGATGTTTCCTCTTCTGGTTTAGCGTCTTCAGCAGTTACTTGATTAGGTTTTGGCTTATCTTTTACCTCAATGGAATCAGAAATGGTTGTATCATCTTTTGTTTCAGCCTCAATTAATGAATGTGAAGTGGGAATTTCTTCTAGAGATGTTTCCTCTTCTGGTTTAACATCTTCAGCAGTTGTTCTATTATTTTCTGTTTCAGCAGATTCTTTGAGTGATTTAGCAGACAGTTCAGACACATTTCCTTCAAAATGCTGCTCAGCTTGTTTATCAATCTTTTGTTCATCATCTGTCACAATCAATTGTTCAGTTTGCTCCTCGACAGATTTGTCAGCTGGTTCAGACACATCTTTACTTGATATTACAATAGAAAGATCTTCAATTACTGGTTTCTCAACATCAGAAGGTAGTTCATGATCATTTTCTAGTTTACTACCTTCTTCAGCAATAATTACTTCATTCGCTTCATCTTTTGATGTCTCCTCAACTGGCAAAATGACACTTTCACAAACTGCTTCAACATTATTATTAGTTTCGGTTTCATTTGATTTATCATACAGTCCTGATGTCTCTACATCTATTTTGGGTGCTGAGGGTTCGTCAGCATCATAATCCCTTTTCAATTTAGAGGCAGCTTCACATATTGCGCTATTGACAACATTTTCAACCTCAAAACCAACATGTGGTTGTATTTCTGAGGTCATATCTAATTCATCATTATCCATATACTCTTTCTTTAAAGCTGCCTCACCAACAGCCTCATTCACAACCTCACTTGCAACACATATCCCAAGTGACTCCAACTCCTCCAATTCCATTACTTTTTGCATTTTTGACTCTATTTTCTGTTTTTCCAAGGTGGCTTGCACTTCCAAGATAACATCTTCAGCAGAGTCTGAAAATATTTTCTCAGTAAAACTTTCTGCAAAAGTATTTAAACAAATAGTATTATCTACAGCCGTTTCTATGGTTGTGCATGCCAAATCATTAGCGAATTTCTTCAAAGGTTCTCCCTGTCGCTCGGATGGAAGGGATGACTGGAGAACAATGGAATCCATGGCCTCTGCAATAACTTCTTTGGATATTTCCTCTGCATCACAGCTTGTTATCTCAGTTGTCTGGATCTCTCTAGATTCGGCAGTTTCACCTGAGCTTGTGTTGAGGTTATCACTGAAATCAGATACTACGAAGGCTGCTCCACCGACGTCATGATCAATAGAAGGTAATCCCTCCAAACCATCTTCTACATTCCTGTTGCATTCCACGTACGAGTTTGATGGAACTTCTTCATTTTGAACCAGTTTAGACACATCTTTCTCGTCACCTCCTAAATCATACACATTACTTACGTGTTCCTTGTTCTCTTTTTCAGGTATTTCTGCTAATGACAAAGAGACATCTTCTGGTGAGATCATTAATTCCGAAAACTTTGATGGAGTGTCGCTGGGGAGTTCATCATTCGGTGAATTTGAGGCATGTCCAAGGTCTTGCATCGACTCAAGCGATCCTTTGGAAGCGATTGTTGTTTCATAGGAAGGCAGATCAAGATCCGAAACCAAAAGAGACGACTGTATTTTTTCTGTGTTTTCTACAGAGCTGGAATCGATTTTACAACTCGAAGTGTTGACTTCCTGTGGGGTAGACTCTGCTTGAGCATCGCCATTTAGCGAACTTCGTGAAGTATTTAAAACAAACTCTGGTTTATCGCTTTTTCGGTGAATGAAAGCCTCTGAGCTTAGACCATCAGTATCTCTAGCTGCCTTCAAATTCTCTCTTGCATGAGTCCTCGAATACTCCTCTTTCTCGGCATTTGCTTCAGGCTTCTGCTGTGTGCGTTTAGGATACAGCCAAGACAAGATAAAATACAGCGCAATCAAAACAACCCCGAAAATATCCCAATAAGACAAAAAAGTCATCTCGATGCACTTGGTCGATTGTTAACAAAATATAGACGGTATTATGACTAAAAATGGTCAATCTTAAGCGTTCTGGAGGAGAAAGAGTGGCTCGTTGAATGAATAACTGTGATCGCATCCGCCATGTTCGAGTAAACTTCTTCTTGTTTAGCCTCGGTTGCGTGCGACGAACGTCGAACGGAAGCGAAAAACAATCACGCGGCCAAAAATAGTCCGAACAATCGAGTCTATTGATTCTTTGACAGTAGAGATTATTGAGCTCTATTGCAGTTGACACAGTCACACACGATATTCAACAGGTCATTAAAAATATAAAAAATCAATAAATTATAGATTTTTTTAAAGGATTTTGTTTTGGGTGTAATCAAGTTGGGACACCCCGCCACAGCCACACCGTGCGCTTGACTGCGCAAAGCTGTTCAATATTGGCATTGATTCCTTATTATCACGAAACACCGTAAAAGGTTTCAAGCCCTCAGAGTAAATATTGACAATCAATTCATATAAATGTCAAATAAAATACAAACCACAGGAACCCCAACGAATGTTTTACACAAACTACTAATCTTTAATTATCTTAATGCTTACCGCGCGCTCGATAAATTTGGCGGGATTTTCTATACTCGCCCTAAAATGTTTGCAGACTTTATTTTCGTGATTATGGGAACACATTTTTTTCAGCCTGTTTTCAAAGTGCAGAAGCTTTTGCACTTTTTCAATCTAAGAGAGGTATAACACCCATTTACAAAATTAAGCGACCTCTAGACGGCTTATAGTCCTCTGGAATTTTGGCTTCCGTCAATCGAAGTTAGCACGGACCGCTCAACCAATCAGAAACAACCGTTCTCACGCCTGTTATGAGCAAGGTATCTTATCTAATAAGCAACTAGACGCTAATGAAGCGTTAACTCGGGTTTCGTGAAGGGAGGACGGGGCAAAAACGCGTGACCACGTGATTTGCGTGGTGGCGATGGGCTGTGATGTTTTTAAAATTTTTGGTAACGCTGTATGAAGAATGTTTTTTTTCCGTAGCAAAATCTTTTGTTCAAATTTTAAAGCGTCCCCGATAGTAAAACGGCCAATGGAGATAAAATAATTTTTCGATTTTTTCTCTACTGTATATTATAATTACATCATTTTTATCAGCTTACCGGAGAGGAAGGGAAGTGGGGAGGGAGAAGGGAAAGGATGTCGGTATTTGGTAACTGACTGAAGAGGGTATACTTTCCTTCTCTAATATTTCATCTCAGTCTCTATTTAAGACAAGTAAACGTATTTTCCAGCATGTTTAAAAGGTAATAAATCAAAGCGGGGGCAGCTTAGTGTCAGATATCAGTAGCGTTCATATTTTTACTATTATCATAGTTAATATTAACTATGCTATTATGTAAGTTGGGCTCCCTGTGGACAAAAACGTCAAAGCACAGAGAATCCAGTTCACTGCATGCAGGCGTGAAGCTATTAATCATACATAATTTCGATGGTTGGAAGCCCATTTCCTTTGTGGTACGCGAGACTTTTATTTTTATTTTGTTGATAAATACAAATTATACAGTAACAACTTGAAGTCCATCATAAAAATCCTGTTTTTCCACTGTGGTTCCTTAAAATCAAGGTCTGTAAAGATATCCTGCTTTCAGTTGAATTATGTAGTTCTCTGTGACTTATCTCATTAATGTTTACATTTGTTAGTGCCAAAAATGTTAACACTGTCAAGTTCAACAGGTGTTAAACAAGTTTCATTATCTATTGTATTGTGAAGCTGAGATCCATTTTTAATGATTGCATCTAAAGTATTTGAGTTCCAGTAACTACAAGGTGAAATGATTGAGTAACATATTGAATAAAGAGCTGTTGCAAAACATTGCTCTTTGGAACAGTTGTGTTGATATGGTGTACTTATGTCTTTTACACTGTTGCTTGTTGCAATGTCATATTTTGTAATTTTTAGACCTTTTAATTCATAAAGATCAGTTGCTCCATATAAACCTTGAAAGTATTGCACTAAATTCTCTATAGATGATATATCTAATAATACACATGTCCCTTGAGGATGACTCTTACCATAAACATCTCTAGCATGAGAGTCAAACACTTTAAAATGGCCATTATCAGTACAGTAAATAATACCGACAGCAATACAACCAACTGTTAGAATAAATGAGCTGTATTGTTCTGTTAGCAATGATTCAAAAGCTCTTTTCATGCCCATGCAGTATTGATATCCTTCAATGGTAGACTCACCATGAACATCACCAGTATAACTTTCACTGTAATCTAGCTGGTAATTTTCCTCTGACACTGTAAGCATTGCTGGTAATTCTGTTAGCAGTAAAAACGATTGTCGTGCAAGCTGTGACAAACTGCTATACAATTGATTCCCAATATGCATGATTTCTTTCAAGTCATCAGGGTTGGTTATCCCTTTCATTTGGTGATATATTAAAGCACATAAACTCATTGCCACACATTGTTGCCCTGCATTTTGTCCAAATATAACAACATCCCCTTGACTATATGCTGCACTTACTGTTTTACTAGCATCAACATGGTGGGTGACAGGACCTGGGTTTTTCTCTATATCATTACAAAGCTTGTAATTTGCACAGTTGCTTTTATGATCTAAACCCTTATACTCGCTATATGAGAAATTACACGAAAACCGCCTTACGTATTTGAGATATTTATTCCTATATTTATCTGTACTGGAATTGTAAACATATCTCATTGAAGAGTTAACTTTTCTTGTTCTAAATATTGGTTTCCTTCTCATTTTTTGTACGAATCGGATACCTGTTTTGTACTGTGTACTTTTCTTTCTCGTTGCAATATTTTTAATAACACGATGAACTTTCGATGACTTAGGCGTGTTTTTACTTAAACTTCTGCATACATAAGTCCGTAGTTTTCTGTTTTTCTGAAAGACACGTTTTAATCTGTTCACTGGTATCCTGCTTGGTTCACGATCACGTCGAAAGCCATGACAATCACATACAACACGACTACAATTATGAAATACATACTTTGCATAACGAGATCTGAATTCTTGTACCTTTATTGACACTAAAACATCATTATGTTCATGTACATTTGTAAAATGAGTAACTTTTTCTAGTATGTCACAGTCACCAAGAGTATTTACCACGTCTTCTACTAAGCACGTGCAAGTCTATATGTAGTACAAACCAATATTCACAATCGCTTGTACGATAATACAAATGATTATTTGTGCAAAATCAAATCGTATTTTACGACTATTGAATAAAACAAAAACAAACAAATGAATCAGGATATTTAACAAGAAAGTTAAACTTAGATATTTACTTTCCAAATCACTTCGCTGAGTATACTCTTTATCCAATATGGCGATTTGCTTGTTGTTTGCTTCATCTTCGAAGTTCTGCTCAGTGTGTGCTCTTTTAGTGTGGGCCTACCACGAATGGCGAGTCCATTTGTATGTGGGATGATCGTATTATATGACATAGCACTTTCCAAAGATATCTTCATACGACACAGAATTCCGTAAAGCTTATAGTACGACGAACCGAAGCAGAAGGAGATCATTAACATGCGGTTATGATTCTCACCCCCAGTTCCCAGCGACTCAGCTAGGAACGCCTGGGACTATGACCGCCCTTTTGGCGACCAAATACGACGAAGAACGGCCTGCATTTTAAGACTCGGTGGTTCCACAGGAACCCCGAGTAATTATTGGATGAGGTTGAGCATGATATCGTAAATTATCAAGACCAAGGTCGTGTTATCTGCCGAAGCCGTAGGCTGAGGCGGATAAAACGGCCAAGGTCTTGATATTTACGATATCATGCGAAAACCGAATTCAATAATTGTTTTATTATACATTTTGTAAACTAAGAATAAAGATTTAATTCTGCTGTCGAAAAAATAGCGAACGTATCTCCATTTCCATTGTGACCTTGAGTGAACTCGACATGATAAATGTATTATCTGTAGGTAAAACCTACAGATAATACATTTATCATGTCGAGTTCACACGATATCAAGGATTGGCTGAGGACTCTCGGCCAATCAGAAGCGAGATAGTGAGTAAAATGTATAATAATACATCTTACATGAACTTTTCGCGACACTTTCAGTTTCGCAATTTTCGCGACTGCGAAAAAAATCGCGGAATTAAAGTCACGCGAAAAATAAGTGTCGCAAAAATATAATGAGGCGAAAATTAAGTGACGTTTTCTTTAATAAAGCAGGCCGGGATAAAAGACGAAGAACAATTAAGGTACTAGCACTTTAAAATCAAAATCATGGAACTAACGCGAAAGTCGAGTGTGTATAATTGGAAACAGATCATGAATTGTCACTACATGGCTACTACTTGTTTGTGTCTTGTTTTGCATTTGTTTCAATGGTTTTAATGCGTTTGCTCTAT
This sequence comes from Anthopleura xanthogrammica, assembly GCA_964019055.1. NCBI lineage: Eukaryota > Metazoa > Cnidaria > Anthozoa > Actiniaria > Actiniidae > Anthopleura > Anthopleura xanthogrammica. The sequence goes on from OZ025206.1 coordinate 17,488,256, forward strand.
TATTATTTTATTACTCATTGTAACTTCTCAATTATTAATTATTTATCTTATTATATAAACATGTTATGTACAGTTGATGTGATATTTTACAATTTTTATCAACTAATAAAGATGTAGATGTAGATGTAAATGAATAATTTATTCAATGAAATCGCGAAATCAAAGTGACTTAAAATCAGTGTGGGCAAAATTGCAAAATTATTTGTCAGCGAAATATGCGACCTCCGAAATCGCGAAATTAACGTGCTGCAAAAATTTCATGTAATAAGGTATCTAAAAAAATGCCGTTCAATAAATAAGTTAAGTTTGTTTTCCAGCCGGTATCTGGCTTCAACGTTCTCAGTTTTTTGAGTTTTGTCCAAATCTAGGAATAACTATTGGCACCGCGAATTTCTTCTAGATATCGTATTTGAGCGTAGCCATGTTTATAGAAACATGTGAACATGGCTGTCGAGTCGACGGAATTTCTTAATCGCTCGCAATCGAAATGAACTCGGCCCGTCGTAACTTTGATTGACGGAAGCCAAGATTAAAGACAACTGGAGCTCTCAATGTCGCGTAATTTCGAAAATGGGTGTAATGTCATTCTCTGCGCTGTACAGCCGGTTTCGCCAGGCCTGCAGGAGTCACGACATGCCAGATTATTTTACTCTATATATAGCAAAAAAGCAGCACCAAAACTGGAGGGACTGGCAGGCTTCCAGCCAAACAAATGTATACCAACTAACTCCTTCCTTGTCTTAAGAGCCTCCGATTGCATGCAATAAAAATCGGCTCTAGCAGCTGAAAGAACAGGACACAAAAGAAGGCTAGCCAACTGAAAGCGATTCATTATTAACCAGGCACTGAATTAGATTTATATATGATTGGGCTCTAGTCCATCAATACGTAATCAAATTTTATGTATTTTTTTTATACTGACATCTCCCTGATTGATACTCTATACGGAGCCTGATTAGTGCCATGCAAAATTCGTGATTGATTTTCCTTTTCCCGACTTTTTCCTCGACTTTTTTCCCGACTTTTTCCCCGACTTTTTTCTCGACTTTCTTTTGACTTTTTTCTCGACTTTTTTCTCGACTTTTTTCTCGACTTTTTTCTCGACTTTTTTCTCGACTTTTTCCCCGAATTTATTCTCGACTTTTTTCTCGACTTTTTTCCCGACTTTTTCCCCGACTTTTTTCTCGACTATTTTGCCGACTATTTTCTCGACTTTTTTGACCGGTGAACAACAGTAAAGCAGGCTCCGTTGTTTAATGAAAAATTAGTTTCTGATTTTCTGCTTTTGTTAGAAAGGATGAGCCATTCAAAAAAGAATTGACTTTATCAGTATTAGAAAGAGAAGCCCAAGTAGACTGGAATAGCTGCGCAGAAAGTGAAAAAAGGTGTTGACGTTGAGTCTTTTCTTTTCTCTTCTTTTCTTTTTCATGTCAAACATACAATAAGAAAACGCATGAAAACGCGCACATAAATTAATTTTCTTGCAGTCCGTTATATTGTGATCTTGCCTTTTTATTCATTATGGTTTTTGGGGCTGAAATAGTTCCTTTTCTTTACTGCCTTAATTTGAGCAAAAACGGTGATGAAAACGGCGCACTTCCTATAGTTTCAGCTGTTAATTCAGCCTGCTTTTTAGCATCACATTAACAAAACATCCCATCGTGCATGTGTCGAATCTGCTATAAACTGCTATCCAACAACAGACGTTCATCAGTTCTATAAGGATTTGGAGTGCTTTGGATCACTTCTCGGCATGCGAGTCTCTTGACAGAAGTAAATAAATAAGAACTGGATGACAAACAGAGCTGTATAAAACATGAATGCTACCGACTTCTCCGATTCCAAGAACCACAATGATGTACTTATTAAGCCGACGAAGAAAGATGACTTGATTTTGTTGTCCGCCCATGGTTTTGAGGTACCGACTTTTACTGTCAAGTCCACGACCCAGTTAATTCTGGTAATTCTTTTGATTATCACCTCTCTAACTGGAAACTCGACCATCTGTATCTTAATGAAGAGGTTCAAGATGATTCGCACCATCCCCAATATGTTCCTTGCTAACCTGGCCATAGTGGATATCCTTAACATTGTGACCAATATGCCATTCTTTATAATTGTCGGCGTTTTTGAACTAAATCAGACTTTGCGTGGAAGGGAGGTGTCTTTACTCATAGCCTTGGTGCAAAACTTCTTCAACATTCTAAAGATCATAAGTATGTTGGCCACCATGACGGATCGCTTCATCGCGATAACTTGGGGATTGAGGTACTATGTCTGGAAGACCAAGACCAAGGCTGCGAAAGCTATCTGTGCAGCATGGCTTTTATCGATAGTTATTGTACTGCCATGGATAATATACAGCTCCCAGATCGATCTAGGTGACGCTCCTACTTACACCTATCGAATTGTCTATTTTGACAAAATTGGCAAGCAAAGCGTCTTTTTCGTCTTCACGATTTTTGGCTTGGTCAGCACGGTTTTGTCTTTGATGACATGCTTTAGTCTTAAACGAAAATCCAAGGTGGGTCAAATTTTAAGTTTTAAGTTTAACAACGTTTTATCGTTTTGTAGACCATCGTGCCCTCTAGAACCCGCAGTCCGGCATGCACAAGAATGTAGTAGAAGAACAAAATAAATATTTCACGTTGAGAACGGCTTGATCTCGTTTTTATAGTTCACTCGTTTTCATTTGCGCGGCGGACTCGCTCTGTTGCGATATGATATGAGAAATCGCGAATAAAAAAGATATATATCAATTATTTCCAAGTTCAAATTATTAACATATATATAATCTCTTTTTAGTCCATAAGATATTGCATGCTCTGAAAAATCTAGGTTTTGTTTTATTTAATAAGATTTTTCACTTAACCAATTTTACAGCGTTATGCAAAAGAGGGAAAAGGCCAGAACATCAATAAGGCTGTTGGGCTGGACGAGGCAAGAACCAGAAACGAAGCTCAAGCCATTTGCACGATTGGTCTCGCCATGGCTGCTTATGTCCTCGCTTATGTTCCTTGCATTATTTACTCTCTTTTTGTCGACAACAGGGGAGATATGACCAAGACGAGTGAAGCAAAGTGGTTCGGGTTCGCTGCCAATTATTTTCTGTTCGTCTCAAGTGCTTGCAATCCTTTCATTTACCTTGCACGCACAAAAAGGTTTCGAAAAGCCATCAACCAGCTACTTAAGACACCATGTGGAGTAAGTGAGAATATTCAAGTGGGGCCAGTGAAGATGGAAACAAGCGCTTTTAACAAGAAGGCGGCGGCGAATCAAAATATCCCCAGACTTGTTCGTTACGTTAATTTTAATGTGGTTTCTCCCGCGGTGGACCTGTGTCATTCCAAGAACATATGCCGCAAATCAACGCAGTAATAGATAAACATTTACAGCGAAAACCGTTGATATGCCTTTTTAAAATAAATCAAAATACTTTAAACTTGATTAGCTTGCCCAAAGAACGACTGAAAACCCTATTGAAAAATCTAAATTGAAGACTATATATTGCGATGGCAAGCTCTTTCACTCCGAGAACTGACTTAAGCAAAGTCAATTGATATAGGTGAACACTTAACTTAACGCGTTTAAAAGGATACACCATAAACTAAGACTTGACTTGGGAAAGCCATTCCAAGAACATATGTTGCAAAACATTTGATAGATAAACATTTATTAGAGATACCTTGAATTTATATCTTAACTACTTTATTAATGTCAAAACAAAGACACGAGGAAAATTCCTATACTAAATGGGACATCTTAAAACTAAAACTTGAAAAATCTAACTGAAACATCAAGATATGCAATATTTACTATCATAAACTAAAGATGTCAAACTGATTTGAATAAACATTTGAAATTTTTGAAAATAAATCGTTGACTATGTCTTTTGTATTTATGCTTCTTGTTAGAATCCGTTCAATTCGGAAGTATTTTCTCTCAGTCCATTCCACGATATAAAGCCCTAAATTTCCACATTCAAAACCGCTTCAAAATTTTAAAGTACGTAGCCAGCCGGAAGCACGTACTGCTGGAAAATCAATGATCTTTTTTGTCTAAAAGGGAGATTTTTAAATTCCGTTTTCATTCTAATTTAACGCTTTTATGTAAACTAGACTCGCGTGGGTTGGGAATCTGAAAGTGATGATTGATTCAGGTTTTAGCTCATAAATCGGCGAATTTCAAGTACGCATGTTTTCTGAAAACAGAAACAAAAACTGCATAAACTAACTAAAAAGGAAACAGAAAGTGAAATAACGAATGAAGTAAAAGTGACAATAACAAAGGATTTGATAATAATGATAATGATTATACTTATTTATCCTGTTAAAAAAACTGATCAGCTAGCAAGACATTAGAAAAACCGCCTGGTCAGTAGTAAACAGGGCCATAGCCGACTTTTTTCCCGACTTTTTCCCCGAATTTTTTCCCAACTTTTTCCCCGACTTTTCGGAAATTATGTTTTCGTTTTTTTATTCTACATCCTCTTCATTTTCACTTTCAGGTGAGTAATCTTTGTGTCCATCGCGTTAATTTCATTTAAATCGAAATTTTGGCTTGTCTTTCGCGATAATTTTCTTCATTTGGACGTATTTTTGCCCTCAATTCGCGTTGATTTAAGTCGCGCTAATTTCCAATACTTTAATTTCGTGGAGCGTTAATTTCCTATAATAAGTAATTCGATCTTAACCATTGATCCAGTTCCGTTCCACGTACACCGTGTGATTGCAGTTTTTTGAAAGCCTGATTTTTTACTTGCGACGAACATGATGGGATTCGGAAGCAGTTTATGCGTGACTGATTACATTTGAAAACCGCCCATCATAAGCGTTAGCAAAAGCCAAGCAAAAGGAATTAAACCTTCCGATCCTTCTGACGTGCTTCTGACTCAGATTCCTAGCCTTCGACTCCTTTTTCTAGTTTTCACTTCATTAAAACTGCTTCCAACTCTGATTCCTACTCCGACTCCGATTCCGTCGCAAGCAAGTGAAAATAAGGTTAATAAGGTAACATTGTCAATCCAGCCTATTGAAAGCTTTTCGAAGATAGCACACACAAGTTCTTCTCCTTTGACAATGGCTAGCTTCCACGAGTCAACTGTTTGGTTTAATTAATCTTGTTATCCCAGTGTTTTTTTTATGCAAGCAGTAATGCCGTTTTTGATGGTAATTACTGACGTATTTAGAGAACATACATGAACCTGCTTTATTTTCTTAGATCACTATTATTGTTATTATTTCTTTAAGTGTATTAGTTTTCATCTTCATATTTGTTTATATACTATATTTTCGAGGACCCTTCTGTAAACCACGTATTTGATGTTAGCATCCTCAATAAAAATGTTTATTATTATTATTATTATTATTATTATTATTATTATTATTATTATTATTATTATTATTATTATTATTATTATTATTATTATTATTATTTAATAGACTTAAATCGAATTATTCATGCATAATTTTACCTGCGTTCACGGGTATGAGCTGGTAAGAATGAAAACTCGTTTTAATGGCGGATCAAGGGGAGTGGGTGGCTAGCACCCCCTTCGAGTTTGAAAATATGAAAAATAGAGAATATATAAGGCGAGATCTGAAAAGGACACTATATAATGCCTTTCTGGATCGGCCGCTGTGTTTTTCTGGCTGAGTGCTCTATCCATACAGAGGTTGTATCGCGCACCATTACAACTATGCGCGTACTAAGCGTACTCAGCTGCAAGATAAAAAGCCGCAAATTAGATTTAAAAAAGCAAATCAGAAAAAAAGAAATGAAATGAAATAAAATTATCATCTTCAAAAACAGCTCAGTCAAAAATTGAGGAGTAGAGTGGAGATTCAGTTATAGAAGACTCAGGATTCCATAAGTCGTAGTTTTTGCTCCTTTGTGCAAAAGATTCGACAGAGAGGGAACTTATAGAATCAGTCTACTGAGATTTTCAGTTAACTGAAAATTTTCAGTCATAGATATTTTTACAGCAATAGAGGCAGGAGAGTAGAACGTGTATGTGCAATAATGGCATCCGAGATGTCAATAAAATTTGTCTTTTCGTGTGCAACTGTTAAACAAAGAAATGATACTCTAGGAAATGACACATGGTCTCATGAATGGGAAAACTTTCCGCTCAAAGAAGAGTAGACTCTTCCACCAGTCCATTTATCTTGGGTGAGGGACTGTGGAAGAGCCAAGGGAAGAGCCTAGGTAAAGAGGTCCATTGGGCTTCCTGTGGTATAGGGTCAATTTTGGACTACCGCGTTCCAAACTTGTCAGCGGAATTCCGTACCAAAATACTTATGATGAATCATTAGAAAGGTGGTTAGGAACTTCAGTCCACAAACAACGAATCAAGGAAATGTTTCCAAGTCTTTAGACATCAAAATGCGAGTCATCTACTTCAGAAGACATGCCTGGACTATCTTACTAGCTGTTTGCATCTTTATTGGTGGAAATATCGTTCTTTTTTACAAGTTTATGGTCCGAAAAGAGCTTGAACATAAACGAGCCCAGAAGATAGCCAAGCAGTACTTTGAAAACCTGAATGCTAAACCAAGCTCAAGACTAGCGAATTTAGCTAATTATATCAATAAAAAGAATTTAGACAAATCGCTTGGGCCTAAAACAAATCAAGTTTTGTCGGAGAATGCTAAAGATGTTAGCACAAGCAAAGTTGCTATACAAACCAGACCAGAAGTAAAAGTTGTCAGTAATGTAGGGACTCAAAATGATTTGGTAATAAAGAGTCAAAGATCTGATGCAGTTCAACAAGGAAAGCAGAATTCACAGCAAGTAACCCAAAAGGAAGAACCAGGTGGTAATGAGTTGATTAGACCAGCACAGAATTACAAGTTTGGAATACTGGTGATTGCTTGCAATAGACCAACTGTTAAGCGCTGCCTTGATCTATTAATCAAGTACCGTCCCACACCAGAAAAATTCCCTATTGTTGTGAGTCAGGACTGTGGGGATTTGCAGACGGCTGCTGCTATCAAAACCTATGGTGATCAGGTTACTCATATTCAACAACCAGATCTAGGGGACGTCAAGGGGATACCTGGTAATATGGTTCACTTCATGGGTTACTACAAGATCAGTAGGCATTACAAGTGGGCTTTGACACAAATGTTTGATGTGATGAAGTATGAGACGGTAATTATTGTGGAGGATGATCTAGACATAGGTAAGATCCAGTTATAGATACTAGAGTGTTATGTTATTTTTTTCATTCATCTATAGTTTGTTACTACACCTCTGTTTTAAGAATTGGCCTCTTTCAATACATTGGTTTACTGTTCAAAACACAAAGTATTTGATAGAAGATGCAAGGTAGTTTGAAAAGATTAGTGAAATTTGTAGCTTGTAGCCTCAGCTGAGTGCTTTGCATTTGGCCAGTGAACTGATGCATGGAACACAGGGAACAGCTTTTCCTATGCTTTGTTTAACAATAAGGCATACAGGAAGTGCAACCAGAGGTAGTATGGCAGTGGTAGTATACTTAAAAAAAAAAAAATCTTTGTTGTGTGTGTGTAATTATAGGTGTTTATATCTTTTTATTTTTCTAGCTCCAGACTTTTTTGAATACTTTATGGCAACAAGACCACTGCTTGACCAAGATCAAAGTTTATGGTGCGTATCTGCATGGAATGACAATGGAAAAGAGGGTATGGTAAAAGGAAATGATCTGTTGTATAGGACTGACTTTTTTTCTGGTCTTGGATGGATGCTTAATAAAAATGTATGGGAAGAATTAAGGTCAAAATGGCCTTTAGGGTTTTGGGACGACTGGATGAGAGATCCTGCACAACGTAAAAACAGAGCATGCATAAGGCCTGAAATTTGCCGAACCAGAACATTTGGAAAAGTTGGTGTCAGTAGAGGTCAGTTCTTTGATGAGCATCTGAAATATATCAAACTTAATGATCAACCTTTTCCTTTTACTAAAACTGATTTGTCTTACCTATTGAAGGACAAATATGATCAACAATTTAAGAATAAAATAAGTAGAATTCCAACAGTAACTGTACAACAGCTACAAACATCAAGCTCTCATTTACCAGAAGTCAAAGTTCAGTATTCATCAAATTCAGATTTTGAGCGTATTGCAAGATCATTGGGTGTTATGTCTGACTTTAAGGCAGGTGTAGCAAGGGTATCATATAATGGGGTAGTGAGCTTTATGTTCAAGGGTACTAGAGTATTTATAGCTCCAGAGAACCAGATATAAATTGTGATAAATGGTTTTAATTTGCACAATGCATGTATGTTGTAGGTAAGGGTGAACCTTGCAAGGACTGCAGACCACCCATGAGAGGGCAGGGGACTTAAGATTTGGAAACATAGTAGACTAATGTGTATAAGACTAAAGGTTGGGTTTTGGGGGAGGAATGAATATTAGTAATAATTTGGGAGACTAGAATCACTCTCTCCTTTTCTGCAGTCCTTGTTCTGGTAAAGTATTAAAATTTTGTTTACTGCCATTCTTAATATTCTGCAAACTCACACATTTCAACGGCTTGTTGTGAAAATGGTGAAATTGCTGTCAATCAAAACTAATCAGTTGGTACACCTTTTATGTTTTTGGATGCCCAAATTCCAATGGGCAACTTGCAATATTGAGAATCACAGTAAACAGGAAAATCTCTCAGAATATCATTTTAAATATGGTAGATTACCTTAATTAATGCAATTATATCTTTTAAAGGAAGATATTTATCCATTTATTGGATGGGGAAGCAAATGCTCCCTCCTAAAATATGTGTCCATATTTTTATTTATTATTTTTGACATCAAAAGTCAAAAATATGAGAAAATTCTATTTCACTCTGTTTGGATAACAGAAAAGCCATGTACAACTAAATAAAGGGCGGATCCAGGGGGATGGTCAGGGGGGTCCAGTCCCCCTGTTATACCCAAGGTCCTATAGACCTGATCAGCTAACGCGTTGCTATGTACATTTCCACCCAATTCAAAACCTCTGGGAATAAGATTCTTTGTCTGTTGTATTTCGATATCACGTGTAAAAAATATTTAGGGCAAAAAAAATTTTATTCCCAGAGGTTTTGAATTGGGTGGAAACGTACCTACCTAGCAATGCATTAGCCGATTAGGTCTATTGTTTAGTTTTGCCTGAGGTTTGAAGTAAATTTTGTATGAAGTATACATTTGGACCCCTATCAATGTTTGGACCCCCCTCTCAACAAATTCCTGGATCCGCCCTTGTAAATGGTTGTCTTGATGGTCTATACCGAGAAAGTTCCTGTGGCATTGTTGGGAATTTTCAAACCAAAATACATGAACTTGTGCCCCTAGACATAGCAGAAAAAAACACTTCTGGCCTCTCATTCTAAGAACAGCAATAATATTTCAACAAAAATATCAAATGCGACAAAAATTTAGTGAATGCAGTTTAGTGATATAATGCCTAAAGCAAGTTGTACTTTGGGGAAGGTGACGTGATCAGCAAAAAACCTGACATTTCTGTAAATATCTCCAAGTAGCTTTACTCTAGTTGGACAGGATTTTATTCCAAACTTGGAGCAACAGTGACAAAATGAAACGCTTATAGTTTTGCAAGTATTGATCACTGCCAGTTAAATAAAAAGATCGTGAGAGTAGCAGCTTTGTCATGTTTCTGCTCTGCCGTCCCCTATCCCTCCCCCCATCCCACTAAGGGACTCCCAAAGATGATATGTATTCCATAATCTGATCAACAACACTTTAATAGCATGACACAAGGATTATGGGGTCATCCCAGAGAATAAAATGCAGTTTTATTTATCATTGCATGTAAATGTATGTCAGTATAACAATTTCAGGTCAAATACACAATCTCTTATATTACATAGATAAATTGTTTACAAAAGACATTGAATTAAAAGGTCAGCATAAGGCTTATATTATGAATTAAAAGGAGTGCACAAGACATTTTTGACTAGTAATCCTCAAGATATTCTAATAAAATGCAGTTTTTATGGACTAATTTCATGAATCAGCAGTTGTTTCCTGATTTTCATTATCTTCTTTTTGTTCTTCTTCCTTCTCCTTTTCTTCTTGCCCTTCAGTAGATTCACCAACATTTTCCTGGGGCTCTTGTTCTTTGTCTTTATCAGTTTTGTCATCTTTTTCTTCTGTTTTTTCTCCATCTGCATTTTCTGCTTGATCTTGGCCTTCAGCTGGTTTGACCCCTGAGTAAAAACAAACAAAACTTTCATTATTGAAATATTTATATTTCTCTCTCCTCTAAAATTCCATTTTTCTCATACTCTGATTGGGCAAGAGGGTATCACGTGAGGTGATCAAGTTTCAATGTTTCCCCAACAACGGCTCTAAGCAGGCAATAATATGTTATTTCCCAGAAATTAACAAAACCAGAAGTGATTTCGCCAGTTTATATGTAGACCTCTAAATTACTTATTTTTAACACTTGTACATAGATGTGACCAATGCTGTGATTGATACTAGTGTATACCTTGAGCAATTCTGTCGTTGACATCCCTGATAGCTTTTGAAATAGCATTCTCAGCTGCCTCGTCCTCCAATATTTTAGCGAGGTCGTGGGCTTGCTGGAATGACCCTAGTGCATCTTGAAGGTCATCCAGTTTAACTATATGAAGAAATTAATAAAAGGGTTTGCATCACAAATTATGCAAATGTTTATAAACCAGCTTGTGCAAATATGGCATGTTTTGGGACAAGGAGTCCACCTATTCTATTGGATACTCCAATGTGACGAAACATAGTAATAACCAGTTTACACATTAACATCACGATGCAAGTGTTTATTAACACTGTCTGCATTGTACCATATATTAACTATATTTTACCTTCTGCTTGTGCAATAAGAACAGTGGCGTTGAGTTGCCATACTTGGTCCTCGGCTTCCTGTGCTGCTGCAAGTGACTTCTGACCATATTCTTTTGCATCTTGGAAATTCTTCAGCTCAAGATGACAGCGGCCAATCTCATGAAAGAGCCAGGTACTTTCGAGTGGTGTTTTGATGAGAGGCATTTTCTCCATCCATTTGTCAATAGCGCGATCATATTGACCTGCTTTGGCATGAACTCTGCCCAAGTTATCCAGTGCTCTTGATTTACCAACCTTATTATCCCTGCGAATGGAATGGAAATATACAATGCAATGTATCAGAGACTGCCTGTCTGTCACAACATGCCTTTAATTGTTGCTTTCCAGATTAATAGGACTCCAAAGATCTAGCATTTTTGGCTTCTGTCAATCAAACATGGGCCAAGTTCATTCCGATCAAGTGATAAGGAAATTCTTGTGACTTCCTGTGACTAGACAGGCATTTACACATGGGAATTTCATCATAAATTTGATTGACGGATGCCAAAATGACAGACGTCTGGAAATGATTATGTTAAAGAATTAATATGAAAAGCGCTATAAGCCAGACTTTGTTTTTTTTGCAAATTCTTTTGGCAGCTTTAAATCAGGAGGCAACAAAATAACTGTAGTCGGACTGCACCAGACATTTGATTGATTGTAAAGTCAACAACTGACAACTTTTCAAAAATTTTCACAAGAACTAATACCAAGGAGACTTACAGTTTATCAGCAATTTTAAGATCCTTTGAGTGATGCTCCAAAGCTTTTTTATTTTCATCCATCTCTAGATAAGCATTCCCAATACAAGAATGTAAGTTGCCAATAACATCTTCCTTATTAGGCACACTATCTTCACCAAGTGACTGAACTGTTCTTAATGTGGACTGAGCCTGTTTCAAGCTTCCCTCAGCATCTCCTTCAGCCAGTGCGAGATCAATTTCTTCCAAGGATCGTAAAATAAACTTTGTGGTATCTGCAGGCTTACTCTTTTGTTGTACTTTTTTGGGCTTTAGTTTTTCTTTTTTACGAGCGTACAGAGGTTTCTGCTGCCGCCAGAATTCTGTTCTTGATTCGAGGTAGCTAAGACCACTGGTCACAAGCCCATATATTTGGTTATTGTTATTTTTATTGCTCACTAAATCTGAAAAAGAACAAAACCCCAGATTTAGCGATATAGCAAAGTATAGCGATATAGCATTTCCCCTGACAACATGCACATTTCACAAACAAAAACTTCTGTCCTGCCAAACTCAACTGAGAAGCATGGTATCAATAGCTGACATCAACAAAGACACCTGGGGTGGATACAGGATTTTGTTCAGGGAGGGGTGCAGGGCACAAAGTCAGCCCAGGGGTGTGTAACTCTCAGAATCAAAGAAAGAAAACATATTAAGGTATCTTCAAAATAGGGGGACAAAGTTGCTCTGGGGGGGTGCGCACCCCCTGCACCACTCCCCTGGATCTGCCCCTGATAGCCATTGCTACAGTATATGCTGATTTATGAGAGCAGCACTTGTCAAAAGTGGGAGAAATTTTGCCATCACAAAAATGGCTGTAAATAAACATAACCCGAAAGGTTAAAAGACAAATATTTTTTGCACAAACAATAACTTACCATCATCACCCAGAAGCTTTTCCAAGTATTCCTTGTCTGCATACATTTCACCCAAAAGCTAGAGAAACAAAGATCACTATTTTAAATTCCAAGTTTTAGAACTGAATAATCACTTTTTCGCTAGGAAATGTTTCTAAAATTTAAGGATGTATTTTGTGATGGCCAAATACTGGGCATATTCTGTATACAAACTTGACAAACCTGTTTGACAGTTTTATCAGATGCTGCGGGGCTTTTGTTGCTTTTGCCTCTGTTGATTTGTTGCTGTTGTGTTCTTGTGGCTTGTGTCTTGGGCTTGTTGTAGCCTTTTGGCTTTTTCTAAAACAAACATTTTAATAGTTTCCACAGTTTAGAAAGGACATCTATTATAATAGGCCTTTCCTAATATCTATTCATGAAGTCCTTAGCCTGCAGCTCATTAAATATCACAGTGCGACACACAAAGGTATGACCATATTTAATGTGGTTGCATACTTCCATGCCCCGGGGGGTACTTCGGGTCGTTTCATATGGGGATGCTCCGCCTGGACTCTCGACCCCTTACCCTTTTATATACAAAATTTTAACAAAAAGGTACCCCTTTTATATACCTTTTTGCCTGAAAAGGTACCCCTTTCATATACGGTACCTTTGAAGGAAAGCTACCCCTTTTTTATACCAAAACTCACTAATTCCCACCCCTTTTCTATACCTGCGGCCTGAAAAAGGTACCCCTTTCAGGCGGAGCATCCCCGCATGGGTTCCATGCACAGGCTTTTTGCTGTCTATTTGGTAAAATCAGTTAGCTTCGCAATAAAAAGCCTGGGCATGGAAGTACGCAATGTGGTCATGAATACCTTTGCACATTGTGTTGTAATATTTAATGAGCAGCATGAATGTGAGGCTAAGGACTTTATGCATAAATATTAAGAAAGGCCTATACATGTAATAATTAGCTCTAACCTTAGGGAGGAAAAATGGAGTTCCTGAAGAAAAAGCCCTTGTTGCAAGAGAGAGAAAAACATATTTGCATGCTTAGAGAGAACAAACCCTATTTGCAGGACTTTAACTCCAGTATGACCTGTAGCACTTATAGTGGTTAAAGTAATGCACAGTTCAAACACATTTTTATAAATACTGCTTAGAAGGATGTTAATGTCGAGGCACTGAGTTTCAGACAAACTCCTTCCCATCAAGGGTAGGTAGCTAGGGGGATCGCATGGAGACAGCTTGAGAGTTGTATAGCTGTTTCTAAAAAAGATTATATAAGAAATACTCAGTCATTATGGCAATACACACCATTTCATCTTGCTTGGCAAAAAATGATAAGTCCCCTTTGTTTTCTAGTTTGACATTAGCTGCATCTAGAAGTAAAACAAACAGACCAATATTAATATCATGGAGCAATGAAAAAAACTGCTGTAACTCTAGTATAGTCTGATGTGTTGATTACCTCCAATGGAGTTATCAATAGCTTCTTGAGCCTTTTGGATTCCAAGTCTGAATTCTTGTAACTCTGGTCTGAGTTTATTTCCTCTGTGATAGTACACCAAAGCATATTCAAAATCTCCCATTGCATATAAGGCCTCTGCCTTTTGATACAACCCCTGTTGAGAAAATTTAAAATAATCTGTCATGAGATCAATAATTTGTATTGTTATTACTATAAATAAAGAATTTGTCACTGAGGAATGATCATTCCCAGAACTTGGTGTCTTGGACTACTATGAGAAAACTCTCACATCAAGGGAGAGGCCCAACAAATTTTACTCAAACATGGTGGCCAAGTCCAGGAATCCAAAAGTGAATGGTGCTCATAATATGCACCATCACTATATCAATATGCCACCCTTGAGCCCCAAAAGGCATAGGAAATATTGTCATGGATTGTACATTGTAAGCATACCTTATTGAAGTCCTTGTCATCTTCCAAAGCTGCCTCAGCATCCCTTAAAGCAGCAGCATTGTCTCCAAGTTGAAGGTAACACTTGGATCTGGCTACAAGGCAAAACTTGTCTGTAGGTTTTAACTCTAAGGCCTATTAAAGCAAATACAATGAAACGTATAGTAATGGTTTTTCTCAAGGTAACTCAGTATGATTAGTGAATAAAACAGATTTTTCCCTGCTCCAATCAGTGATACAGCATACAAGAAATGATGTAAGCACAAAAGAAATGTGTTGCATCTATAGAGCTGTTAAGTGTGATGTCACTCATATAGAAAAATGAGTTCCGATTACTTTTTCTTTCTTGACAGAATTTGTTGCCCAAAGTTCTAACTGTTTCAGGTGAAGGTTGGTTCATTGAGAATATTTTTCACTTTTTTTTATCGATTTTTGTGAGCAGTTGGACCTGGTAAATGTTACAACTTACAGCTCTATACCATAATCAGTAAGGGTGGCACAGGGGTGTATCGGTCACGAATCACAGACAATCTTTTATACATATTTCACAAATCACGAAATACAATTAATGAATAACCTTGATACAAGGATTTAGAGTGTTATTAACAATTTTCATGAATCACAGTCTTCAAGATAAGCAGATCATGCATCACAGGGGACAGAAATTTATGAATCACTGGCTTATTATTTTTAATTTCATGAATCATGGTCCAAAAACAGGCTGAATCATGCGTCACACGTAACCCCTGTGCCACCCTGATCAGTGAGATCACTTTGATCTCAGCCAACATTGAGCACAGCCACCAACCAGTGCTTCTATATCACACGTTTTTAATAATTTTGTACAAAATGGTAAATACAGGTGACATGGCTAATTTGTACAGTCGTTTGCATCTAAGCATGAACACCAAATGGCAAAACCTGTTCTAAGTGGAGCCTGAAACTTGTATGTTTGGTGGCTAAAGGGTCAATGTTTGGCAGTCTCATTTGACAGTCTCCTTTGAAATCTACAAACGCTAACTTTTTAGCAAAAAAAAAACATACGAGTTTCAGGCTCCACTTAGAACATGTCAGTGCTGTCTTTTGTCCATGCTTAGATACAAACGACTGTAAGATTGGTACATAGTGAGTTTGTTTAGCTAATAAATATACACATATATAAATGTGTCTGCAAATTTTCTTCTCTAATAACTTATTATTTCCTCTACGTTGATCTTAATGTCGTATCGGTCCATGGTAAAAAAGGCATTAGAAATTATAGACATAAGTAAAAACTTCAACAAGAGTTAAAAAGATTAACAGCCAGAACAGAGTAATCTTATGTGGTTAAAAACAAACTACGTCAACAAAACACTGCTCATAAAAATATCATAAAATTATGCTTCACGGTAATCGCTTGAATATCGTATTCAAAGGGTATCTAAAGTCATAGAAATGATATGAGTATTTTCAATTCAAATCAGAAGGAATTAAATAACTGTAAAAGCTCATCAATCAGTAAGCTTAATAGTGATGTGAAGATCAGCTTACCAACGAGTAACTATCCAATGCTTTCTTGTACTCTCCCTGCTTGTAAAGCACATCTCCTTCTGCCAAATACGTTGAAAATGAGCTCTTAGGACCTTCCTCTTGTTCTTCGTCGTCTTCATACATTGTTAATAAAAGAACAGAGGCTAAATATAAGGGTTTTTGAGGACGTTTACTGGTCTCACACACTTCTTATTTGCTTGGATGTAAATATGGCCGCGAGATCGGTTGTCAAGGCCGTGTTGCTATGGTACTTAGTCTTCACTAAGGCTCGCGGTCAACCTGTGTTTTTCCTCTACTCCGATTTTATTTTCCATTTCCCTTTGGAAAACAAAAAATGAAAGAAAGAAAGAAAAATAAGAAGAAAGTAGGAGGTAAGGATTTTTTTTCTTGAAATATTACCGTATAATGAAAACTGAAAGAAAATTGATATTGCAGTGCTATTTTACTCGGCTTTTCTACCTTCATCTTTCTTCCCCTCCTTCAAACTTGTAAAAAATTCCCTCCTTCAAACTTGTAAAAAATTCTTTATTTTTTTCTCATTTTAGGTTATCTAACACAGTCTGGCACAAAATTCTTAAAATATGTTTGGCCATTAGCATCTAGCTCAAGTTGGCACCTCGGGAGAAGGAGAGGAGTTTCCACAATCGCTGGAAAACCTGCAGCACAGGCGGTAGCCAGGCTACATACATGTACCTGTATTGTTTCACTTACCATGAAAAAGAAACATCTCTGGGCTTTTTATCTTTCAAAAAAGGAGTAACTTTTGTTGGGTAAGGTTATCTCTGAAACGGAAACCTTTTCATCTTAGCAGTATCCGGCCTTCTTATCAAACGTACGCGTTGTTATGTTACTTTCATAAGTGCATTAGAAAAATGAGTATTAGAGAAACCAGACGAGAGGAATCGTTTTTGACTTAGTAAAAAGAAAGATTAAAAAACTACCCGGGATCCCCCCAGGACATCACCAGGATATTGAGGTATACCGAGTGACGTAATTGTTTTCTGGAGCCAATCAGAACAAAGGATATTCACGAGCAATTATTTGTTGTTCGTTTTCAATCGGTTCTTCACTCAGCTTGGAAATTCTTCATCCAGATTTGGAAAGGGAATCTGGACTTTTCCTTTGATTTTTGAACCCTGAATATGTAGTCCTTGATTGTAAGTTCCGATAATATGATCAAGTAGTATCATTATTAGTGGTTTGCGAGGGAAACTCGTCGGGTTTGTAAAGCATGGGCAACATTCATTGCTGTATTCTGCCTTCACCTCGCGGCCGTCCTGCGAACACAAACGAGCCGTATGGAGGTCTTGCAGAACCTGGAGAAACGTTAGAACTACCGCATATTAGCGACAGAGAAGGTAAGATATCTATTTACTGTCATAACTTTGTCGAAAGGTGTTCGTTGACGGCATGGTAAGGCTTATTTTCATGGGTTACAACATGCTATCATTCGACTAGTCGGTGCTTTGACAACATGCATTTAGAACGCACATATTTAACTCTATTTTTCGCGTATATTCTTTTTATACAGATCTCTCCGATCACCGTGGAACTCTGTTTAGTCAGAAGTCGAACTCAGGTAGGTTTATAGATTGCCTAAATAAAATGTCTTCGGATTGTAAGCTGTAAGAAGAACCTAAGATCCAGCTGCTTGGAAATCGCAGAACGTAGATTTGTATTCTATTCTCGAGCTCGTGTGCTCGACTATTAATATAATAGTATGAAAATCATTAATTACCGTAGACATTATGGGTAATTCTTTCTGATATCCAAATTCAGTCTGTCTTAAAATTGCTCTCATTACAAAGTGTAGATAATTTCGTGTTATTGTGTGGTTCAATGTAAGCTTCTTCAAATCCATCCTCCCTAATTATTCGCCCTATTAGTGGACTTGCATGAATCCATCAATATCTGAACCGATTCAGCAAAGTTTTCTCCCCCATAGGCTTCAATAGATCAACTTAAAACTGTCTCTTTGATAGGATTTGTAGATGGATACATTGTCATTGTAGACGAGCCTAAAAGCTCATAAGTGGAGGACCAACAATATTTGACAGATCAATATAAGTGTGTCTGATCTGATTTGAAGATGTGGTGATCAGAATTACTGTGGATAAATCTGCAAACCTAAGATTCAAGATATTTTTGGGCTGGTATAATGACAGTATTGCAGTGATTTACTTGTTATTTGCAACAAAACTGCTCATTACAGTAATTATTTGTGCAATGAAGTACAATAAAAATTATAGATAGATGGTGTTGAATCTTTATTCCATAATCCCTCAATCTCTTTGACAGAGAAAATCAAAAACACATTTATCGCCATTTTATAACATGATTTCTTCTGAATAGTAATAAGGAGTACTGTTTACAGATTTAATGATTGGTTTGTAAACACACTTAGTGTTTGAGCAATAGATTCCACAAATAGCTGGCAAGTCAGGATAACTATACATCAAGTCTTATAAATATTTTCACCAGTGAATTGAAGAATAAAATTCTTTTATCCAAAACTTTTAGCACAAAATTGTTCATCTGGATTGTACTATAGTTTTGTTTTAGAACTTTCTAGAAGTGGAATTTCATTTCCTAGAGATTATAAACATTATATATACATGACATTTATAAAACTACTTCATTTAGAAATTCTCAAGTTCTTGAGATTCATTATTACATAGATATGGTATGGAACATTTTTTCAAAGGCTTTACTTGCATTTGAATACTCCAGAAAAATCCCTAGTTCAGAGAAAAATATGTAGCATATATATGGATGAAGTTACTATTTCCTGTTGTTAATCATTATTGCATGTACAAATTAAGGTTTTGACCACCATATTTGGAAAACGCTGATAGTAAAGCTACTTTCTCTTATACACTCTAAAAAATATAACACATGAAAAGGTAGATCAAAGATGACATATATATCTTGATGTAGGGCAATGAATAGCATTACACAGGTGCTACAGATAATACAAGGTCAGAAGGCCATTCTGTATGATTTTTTTACATCATTAATTTGACTTGTACATTTATTCATGCAATCTTACTTATTGTGTTTTTTACTCTATATTTTACTCTATAAATTCTTTTATATAATCTTTTTTATTTATGCTTATAATCCCAAGACTCCATACGAAGTTACAATATATTTTTGTTGTTTCCAAGATAATACTGCAACAATGTTCTTCTTAATTAAAATATTATAAAAACCTGCTGGTCAGTGCATACTGGTTTGTTTTCTTTAATAAATCATAGTTTGAAATAAAGTTAATTGGTAGACATATTCTTTGTAATAAAGCTTATACATAATTAAGAATATTTTGTAGATTTTTAGTTAAATTTTATCAACTATATTTTTGGTAGTTTATTTCATACTGACATACAAGCTTTTTCTCTTTGACAAGTTTATTTCAGTGGCTATAGTTACTTAAACAGTTATTTAAATTTGATAAGATCAAAGTTTTTCTGTTATTCCTTTATCAATAATTAATAACTGTTGTCTGAAAGAATCTTTATTGATTAAGAGTGGTGTTTGGGACTGTGTGAACTGAATACAGCAATGGTAGCCATTACGGTAATTAAGTCAAATTTTAAAAGTAACTAGTATTCTAGGAGGAATAAATTTTATGACATGCAAAAGAAGATATTTTTAAAAAAAAGTAAATTTTGAGTTAGACTGAGAAAAACATCAAAAAAATGCTAATGATGACAGCATGCCAATTGAGCTCAAAAGTCTATATATTTTATGTCCTTAAATGATATTTTTAAATCAATATGTATATAAAGGTTATGTACTAGCTAGGAGGTCCAGATAGCAAAAAAACTATGACAGAGGTTTTGAACAAATGAGGTTGTTAATCCTCAGTCCGTTTTTCCCTATATGAACCAACTTTACAATGGTAAATAACTTACTGTAAGAGGATGTTTCTTTTCATCAAATACATCAATATTTCTTATAACTTCATCCCTACAAAAAATGAACTCATTTAATTCCATTGAAGTTACCCTGCTGGCTGAGTCTCCCTTTAATCTTTCCCCTAAGCAGGAGAAAGAAGAGATACACACTTGTTTTGCGATTTGTTTTGTTGTTTAGAAATCTGTTTTTCCAGTATTATTACCTAACCATGGCCAGAGATAGAAAATACTGTCCTGCAAAAAGCTTCTATTTACATTTTTTAGGAAATTTTTAGAATGAAGTTATCAAAATTTCTTTAAATGCTTTAATTCTGACTAATCAAATCCTCTAAACAATAGATTGTTTATGTCTGAGAGCATTATGATATGCATGGTCCACTAATCAAAGGTCATTGGCTATGGTCCATTAAACTGTTCTCTGTTACTGAAACAACATGCCCTCTACCAGCCCATGCAAGGCCTATTTCTAGCAAAATCTATGTTTTCTTTACACTGACACAGTCCATATACTAGTCTTAAATACCCACTAGTTTTTTGTTTTGTTTTGAATTTTGTCATGTATGTCTTCTATAGGCAATGGATTGGTTGTGATGGGTGGACGACGTGCCATGTCTATGATTGCTGATTCAAGAAAAAGAAATGGAGGAGGAGATGTAAGTAGAGATATGATATGCATGCTTTAATAAAAATGAGTATCTCTTACTAATAAAAATAATAGGAAATGGGAGAAATATTTGAGCGAGGTTAAAATCAGAGCAGAAGCCTCGATCCTGTTATTGTAGATCTATAATGTCACAGAAGTATAAAGTTCTAAATATTATAGATTTTTCTCTGAAAAACATACCGTGCATTATAGATAATTATAAGATAACTGTTCTAAATCTCACATTCTGATTGGTTGGGAGCGCAGGCTTTATGAAAGCACTCCACTACGCGTCATGCTTCTTCTAACACTTCTCTCATGTTCTGCCAATCCCGGCATACTTTAAATATAATGGTACAAAGCATGCACATATCCAGGGCTCAACACTAACTTTTTTAGGTATACTAGTCCTTGGGCTAGTCACTGTGGATAATCAATAGTCCCAAGGTCTTTTTCCTACTAGTCCACAGCAACCCTTCACTAGTCTGAGACTAGTTTTCGTATGTTAGTGTTGAGCCCTACAAATTTTCTATTTCTTTAGTACATGCCATCCCATGACCATGGAGCACTGTATGCTCAAAGTCCAATAATCAATAAATAACTATTAACATCTGCAGGGTATTAATGGCAGAGGCTTAAGAAAGTGTAATTCCTGTTCAACTATTTTTATTGACGACAGCACAGTTAGTCAACCTAATCTAAAATCTACTATAAAATGGTAAGTATTGTTTCTGATGGTTATTTAGAGGTGGCAAGGAATATCAGATATTCATAATTGCTACCATTGGCACTAAAAGTACCTTGATCAAAAAGTCTGGGATTTTGTTTTGTTTTGTTGTTGACAATTAATGATCATAAGCAGTCTAGGTATGGACCACTTTCATGTATAAGGTTAATAAAGAGAGAAAGTGCTAGACATGGACTGCAGAGCACCCTAAAAAGTGGTGGGGCTATATAAGAGACTAGTATGGGAAAAAGTGGTAGGCCTATAGCCATATGAGCCCCTACCCTCATGTGGTCCCTGCTAGGGTATTTCAGTACATGGCTTTTGTCTCATGTAATTGCTCAAATTGGGGTCCTAAGTATTTTGTTGTGTGCCATGAACATACTTAGGAAACTCTTGTCAACACAAGTGAAGTGAGTCCTTTCTTGATCATCAAAATTGTGAAAATAATTTTTGTTTCTAAAAATGCATGATTTTTAATAAATGTAATCCCTGTAAATTATCTCTTTTATGTTTTGTTGTGAATGCATTTTCATAAACTGAAAGTAGTTTTTTGTGATTTTCCAATTTTTCATATACAAATTCTTCATCCAATTTTGAATAAATCAATTTTCTTTTTCTCTTAGTGTGGCATTAGCTGTGTATTATCACATTAAAAACAGGTAATTGGATTTGTCAGATATAGGTTTATCCTATTGTTACATCTTATTGTGCAGCACTAGCATCTTCTAGTTTCTTTGTTGATACTAAAAATTTTATATACCAGTACATGGTCTCTGGGAGTCAGAAGATAATTTGACTTTTACTTCAATATACCCTGTCAGCAGAGTCTCACTTAGATTCCCCCCCCCCCCCCCCCCCCCCGCAAGTGAGAGAAAGAAGGGAAACTTTGCAGTAGTTGTGTAGGTAGTTTCTTAGCAACTGCCATGCATGATCAAATAACATACTGCACAACTTCTGCATTGTATCTCTTCTTTCTCTTGCTCAGGGGAAAGATTAAAGGGAGACTCAGCCAGCAGGGTAACTTCAATGGAATTAAATGAGTTCAATTTTTGTAGGGACGAAGTTATAAGAAATATTGATGTATTTGATGAAAAGAAACATCCTCTTACAGTAAGTTATTTGATTGTACAGTATTGTTGGCACCTGCAGTGTTGACTAGTTGCAACAACTGCAAGCATGGTATCACTAAAAGGGCTTCCCATTGTTACAAACATTGCTTCCTATTCTCACATGCATGGTATGCCACAATGCTGAATATATTTCCCATTGTTACAAACATGGTATGCCATGGCATTGAAATGGCTTTCTATTCTAACATGTACTGTATGCCACAACACTGAATAGACTTCCCATTGTTACCAGTATGGTATGCCATAGCACTGAAATGGCTTCCTATTCTAACATGTAGGGTATGCCACAACACTGAATAGACTTCCCATTGTTACAAACATGGTATGCCATAGCACTGAAATGGCTTCCTGTTCTCATTTCATACTGATGTATGTATATTTTTCTCCACAAGCATGATGCAATACCAGATAACTACAACAAAATTGATCCTGAGCATCGACATATCTACAAATTTATTAAAACATTATTTCATGCAGCACAATTAACTGCAGAATGCGCCATCATTACTCTGGTAAGTTACTGTGAACAATAGCATGTTTTGGTAACGATTAGTTTCATTATCGCTTATTCTGTTCTCTATTGAGATTTGGTTCAGCTCTTTCAGTTCTTACAAATTCTTAACCTAACAAGAAGCATGATTGGCAGACAATTTCTGTCTCAGTTCAATTGGGAACACTGGACATCACAATATCACTGTGTTTTCCCACACAAAGCAGTCTTAGCTCATATGCTGATTCTTATGGGAGAAGGAAAACCATAAAATCCAAAGAAAAACCCTTATATCAATGGAGAGATCAATACATCAAAGAAACTCAATACTCCAGTTTCACAATCGATGGAAACCGCTGTTTTTGAAGACCACAGACTCATTTGTACAGGCTTAGCCTCGTTTATAAGTCATCTATTCAAAGGCACCATTAAAAGTCCGTGGGATTGGTATTATTCAACTTGCACATTCTTTACATTACAGTTGGCTGTTGCTAATGATTTGCATAAGTCAACTGTAATGTAAAGAATGTGTAAGTTGAACAATACCAATGTTTTGAAATCCCACGGACTTTTAATGATGTCGTTGAATAGCTGACTTATAAGCGAGGCTAAGCCTGTACAAATGAGTCTGTGGTCTTCAAAAACAGCAGTTTCCATCGAATGTGAAACTGGAGTATTCACATGTATAGACAAATAGAACTTTTTACTGATATGGTGGCCATCTTGAATTCTATTGTTTTAAGTAAGACATTATGGGATGCTGAGGGGGAAACGTGGAAATATTTATAAAGCATAAAGTGGAGGGGTTACTCTCTCAAATAATTTTACGTTTTCATATTTCACATATTGCTCTAACTACCAGCAAATTCAATTGGTTTTTAGATGTGCTTCTCAGTGGATAACGTTGAATTATATAAAAAGACACCCTGGCAGCTGTGCATATAATAAATTTTCCAATAATTGTCCCCTCAGCATCCCATAATGTCTTACTTAAAACAATAGAATTCAAGATGGCCACTGTATCAGTAAAAAGGTCTATTGAAATGTAGGCAGTTTAAAAAAGCACACTGCAGAAATATACAGTGTATAGTATAGTTAGGAGGACTGACTGATTGTTATCTGACACTTTACAGGTTTACCTGGAACGGTTGTTGACATATGCAGAAATTAGTCTACATCCAGGAAACTGGAAAAGAATAATACTAGGAGCCATATTATTATCATCCAAAGTATGGGATGATCAAGCTGGTTAGTAAATTCTCAAGAGCTGATCCAGGGGGAGCTGATCCAGGGGGGAGCTGATCCAGGGGGGAGCTGATCCAGGGGGAGCTGATCCAGGGGGGAGCTGATCCAGGGGGAGTTAGGTGGCTAGCCACCCCTTCAGAGTTTTAAAGAATAAGAATTAAGAGAATGTAAGAAATCTAAAGAGAAAGTCGTATAATGGCTTTCTAAGTAACGACAACTCCCTTGTTTCGCCACTGCTTCTAAAACTTAGAGAATATGTCGGATATTTTTGTTGTCTTATTAAGAGCGTAAGCATATTAGACACTCTTTACTCACAGATTTAACTTATTAGTGCTTTTTCTTTTCTTTTTCTGTTTGGTTTTGTCTTTCTGTCACAAAGGTCCGCACACACAGCGACACAGGGACATTTTGTGTGCGTCCGTTTCAACCATCAAATCTCTTCTTGTGCACCAGCAATATAGGTTGCCATCTCAATTAGACGTCAATTCCGGTATCCAGTGGCGTAGCGAGGACCCTGGATCTGGGGGGCACCTAGAATAAAAACTAATCACCAAACATTTGGGGGGGGGGGGGCATGTGCCCGGCTCTTCTCTACGCCAGTGGCATTAACATCATACATCAAAGAAAAAAGGCTCGATCAGAAACTCGTTACGCCACTGCTGGTATCGTGTTAACTTTTTAACAGTTGAATGGCAAGAAAGATATGGATTATTAAGCAGGGTGGATAGCTTTGCCCATCAATGAGAGCCGTTCATTCAGCTGATGAAAAGCGTTCTGGCGGGCAGAACATTTGTTTGCCCAACATGATCCTTTTTTATCCTGCTGTTTCAATATTAAAGGATCGAATATCCCCACAAAATATCCCTCCGTTTGCATCTTTTGTGGGATGCCAAAGCTAACAGGGAATTTTGTTTTCTTTTATAGTATGGAATGTTGATTATTGTCAGATATTGAAAGACGTCACCGTCGAAGAAATGTAAGGAAGTTTTGAATGTATTTGAGAACTATTATGTGAACCTGAACGTATCTTATTTTCCAATTGATCTGAGAAAAAATAATAGCCAATCAGAATCAAGAAAATTTGCAAAACTGAAGTGTCATCTTTAGTTGTCTGGCGACTCAGGAAACGGTTATTTCTTTATTTCATTTTCCCACTCAATATTGAATATCATAGAAAATGTATATAAAATATCAAAAACCTCTCCTGAAAATTTATATTTAACAAAAAAATGATCAATACTCGGTCTAACTTTTCAAGTAACCAATGAAAAATGAAAATATTTTGTTTGTTGCAGGAATGAACTCGAACGATCATGTCTAGAATATTTACAGTTTAACATTAACGTTCCTTCAAGTGTATATGCCAAGTATTACTTTGATCTTAGATCGCTGGCCGATGCTAACGATCTTAGCTTTCCTCTTGAGCCTCTCAGTAAAGAAAAAGCCAAGAAGCTTGAGGTATGTGTTTGGAACTCCAACTCGAGTTTGGGCCTTTCATTCAACATTATTCAAGACGCAAATTAATGAATCATTCGTTCGTTCGTTTATTTTGTTTTCTTTATTTCCTAGGCTTTATCGAGTGTCTGTGACAATCACCTCGAGGACGTGGTATCAATGTCACGCAAACGATCTGCAAGTCTTAATAACCTCACACCCAACAGAAAAAGTTTTGCAATCATATCATAAAGATGACATGCTTGAATCTTCTTAAATATTCGAGTCAAACGCCACACTACTTGAGCCAGGGACGACGGAGCCGGGGGAGGGGAGGGGGTGTTAGAAATGATTCTAGGCCCCGCCTCCCCACCTTAAAATGTGCTCCGCCGTCCCTGTGAGCATTTACAATATCATCAATGGCACAAACCGGATGAATATTTCCACAGTTTTTATAAGCTCAGGACTCAAATAGAAGAGAATGGAAAAACTTAGAAGAACAAAGGCAGGCGCGTTACTTTCCCGCCTTTTTTATTTATGACGTCAAGTATAACGTCATATATAGTGACGTCCAAGTTGGTCAAGTGCAAAGCAGCAATAATTTCGTCACATTTTGTTCCAGTGAACGACATTTATTTGCGTTTCTAGTAAAAAAAAAAGGTGGCAAAGATATAAATTACCATGGAATAATGGCCAAGGAAATATTAAGAAGAAATATTTCTACATCTTTCTTATCAATTATTTTATAAATAAACGAATTTAAGAATAATAATAACTATAGAAAAGAAACTCTTGCATTTAATGTAGACATTTAGAAAACTCATTTGACTTAGATTTTATAGTAGCTTAGAGTTCTTTAGTGAATGATTTAGGATCTTTTTTATAGACTACAAACGTACAAGGTACATGCACTTCACTCTGGCTTGAACATTGATACTTCCTCGATAACATAAAAAAGCAGACCAGATTTCGCATGAGAAAAAGTTAACACTTGAGTGGCTTCTGCCATGAACCAATCAGAAAGTAAGAGAGAACTATATCGTCCAATCAAAATGATTGAATTCGAGTGCACGATACTGTTAAATCTTTCGCGCGAAATCTGCTCTGATTACTGGGACTTACTGTGAATAGAAAACCAACAACTGTTCAAAATTAAAAAAATCCACTTATAACCGGGTAGTTGTCTTGTTATCCAATGGATAATAAAAAATGCAGTTCTTTCATTGTTCATCGTTATTCATAGTTCTTTTCTTGAGATAGCAAGCGTGGTGCATTGTGGTCTAGTTTGTGTACAAACATTTTTTGCCTTGCAGGGTGTTGTAAGACCCAGTTCAGACTTCGAACTTTTGCCGCGTCGATTCTTGTTGGCTTTGAGGTATGTGGGACACGTGGCCGGCCAGTCTTTGATCGGAAGCCAGAGGAGGGATGAACCCTACTCCACAGTGCACCGCGAGATCAAATTTTCGAGATGGAAAATTTTCTGATCGAAAGCTATAAAGTATGACATATATATGTTTAACAAATAGAAAACGTTTGCCGTGTTTACATAGCCTGATATAAACACGAGGGAAGTTTGGGAGAAGTCGAGAGCTGTTGTGTAAAACCGAGCCGCAGGCGACTCAAGACTTCTCCCAAACCTTCCCGAGTGTTTATATCGTACTATGTAAACACAGCATAACGTTTTCTATTTGTTTTATAAAATATTGAAATTGCCGTGTTTACATAGCCTCACGTAAACACGGCTATCAGCCAATCAGAGCGCGCGTTATATCTGATCTATTTTATAAATGAATATATCACCCGTCAGAAGTGTTTCCGATTTTTAAATGTTTCAAATCCAGTTATTTTCTAATCCTCGTAATCTAGTTGAGTAAAATACATAGAAATAATACATAGCATGGCTGCCTAACGACATAGCGAATGAGAGGCTGTTATAATTAAGATTGTTCCTCGGCGCTAGTGTTTAGTGTGGAGTAGAGTGTCGTATGGTAGAAGCCCTGTGTTGCTGCTGGCGGAAAGAATTGATTGTAGTAAGACGAAATTCACTAAAAGAATCATCGTTACCCTTACACAAAACCTTTTTAAACGCTTTTCTGAACCTTGTATTCGAAAATGCATAGATAATGGGATTGACAGCAATTTGTAGATAAGCTAGCCAACAAGCTAGAGTATCTGCTATCTCCATGGCACAATTTTCTACTCCATCGTCTATCAGGATGGCTACGTTTATGATTTCAAACGGCAGCCAGCAAAGCACAAATGTGACGAAAACAATCCCTAAAGCCTTTGCGACCCTAAGCTCTCGTCCAATCAAATCCCCTACATTGCGCATGTATGTTGGATTATTAGAAATAATCCCGACACGCTTTGCGTGCCTGCGAGCGATGACGTAAATCTTGAAGTAGAAACCAATCATGATCACGAATGGGATGAGAACGTTACCGACCAATAAGAATGCGTGGAAAGTTGGAGGTAGTTCAAAAGTGTAGATCTTTTCCTCTGGAGGAATCAGAACAAGGAACAGAATAATCCCAGTTACAAAGGAATAGCTCCAAATCGTTGCAATGACGATTTTTGCGACGTTATAGTTCATGATTTCCTTGTATCGAAGCGGGTATACAATAGCAATGAACCGGTCTGTGCTGATGGCCAATAGGTTGAAAACTGAAGCCGTCAGAAACAGGAAAAACAAGGAGTTCCAGAGATTACAGATGAATCCTCCAAGAGGCCACACAGGGAAGTATATCCAGTATACAATGTCAAACGGTATGACCGCCACGGACACCATAATGTCCGACACAGCAAGACTGAACACTAAGATATACGAAACAGTTTGAAGACTTGAGAACTTGAAGATCACTGAACAAACCAGAATATTTCCCAGTATGGAGAGAATGATGATAATATACATGAAAACAAGACCGCTGATGGTTAGTCCTGCGCCGAGGTGACCGTCCTCGCAGATGGAGGCCTCGGTGGTGTTGGACTCAGGATGTAGACGCAAGCGTTGCATTTGGGTCTGAAATAGAAATCATTAAATCATGAGGTTTGACAAACTTTTGACAACAGTTTTGTTTTTTATTAATTCTTTGGCATTTGACTGCACGTATGTTTGAATTAAATGGCAAGCCAGTCAAAATGAAAATGCAGCAATCTGATTGGTTCCCTGAGCAGCAATCTGATTGGTTCCCTGAGCAGTAATCTGATTGGTTCCTTGAGTAGCAACTGGGAATCAACATTTTTTATTTACGAATTAAGAGAAGGTATGTTTTTCTTATTTTCAATTTATTTGTATTGCCTGGCCAACGATTGCGACCTAGTATTTTGGGAAATCATACCCTGTTTTATTGCGAAATTAAGTATACAAGTTCATACAGTCTTCTGGTAATTGCCCTAAACAACATGAGCAAGAATACATGGGCAAGAATAATAAAAAAAGTTAGACTAAATATTTTTTCGTTCAGGATATTTAGCACAATATTTAGCTGTTCTCACTTTCCACTATCTCATAAACTGAATTTTATTAGGATAAAATTAGAATAAAATTTTCATTGAATGTACACACATAGTAAGTAACCTTGATTAGAATTTTTACTTAATAATTCCCTTTGATCAATTTTATATAAAGTTTTTACGTAATTCAGCTACTAAGCTGCAACAGTATGACTAATAAACTATCTATCTATCTATCTACGTGATTTCATTTGTGTTGCTGCTTTTTGTCCTCTCTGGCGACCACATTAATCCTTAGCGTTGTACAATAGATTAATGCTTTGATCTAACGTCAATTATTTTTTGAAAAGCCCTGAAGTTTTTCGTAATTTAGTCGTAATTTAGTCATTTCGAGGCTTTCCCGTGCGATAGTCTATAATTATCATTTAATTAAGTTTTTTTTTTTTACAGTTTTCACGCGTGGGAATAATAAGGAAAGCTTAATGTTTCGGCTGAACAGGTAATTTACTTTGATATTGAAAATTTGACATCACCAACTTCGAAGCTGGTTTGTAAAGTGGCTTTTACGTTGAATAAATTTGCGATTTAATAATAAACATCACTGAGTAGGGCCCTTCATAAACAACCGTTAAGTTTTGTCATAAAAAGAGATATGAAGAACAAGGGCATTGATCAATATGACAACCAATAAGAATTTGATGTGAATTGCCTTCAGGATATGTTAGAAAATATTAATGAATTATGTCTGTTTGTTTGGCTTTGCTTGGACATCTCACATAAAAGTTTTTTTCTAATTTAACGCCCTCCCTGATGTTGACAGTTTTCTTTTTTTTTTTGCGAGTTCAAGCTACGAGATGATTTCTGCTAAAAAAGTGAAATAATCTTGTAAAATAAATTTGTAAGACAAATAGCTTTGTGATATTTTTTTCCTACTGAATTCCAACTTTTCAGTTCATCCATTGTTTTGAACTGCTATACGTTGACTACTAGCATTAGGTGATATTTTTTTCCTGCTAAAGATAAGTTTTAACTTTTTTTTTTCATATTCGATTTTTCTAATCGACAGTTCTGGAACTGTTTTGAACAGCTATGCTATGGCTACTAGCATTACTGAGATGATATATTTTTCTGCTAAAAAAACTGTGAAATAAACTTATCTAAATTTGGGAGATAAGGTAAGCTTTGACTTTTTCTAATTTTCGATTTTTCCATTCTACTCGACAGCTCACACATTGTTGTGGACAGCTAAATGGCTCATTTCCAACTAGAATGGTCACTTGTACCGAGTCCAGACCATTACCTTTTCCCAAAACGAATATCCAGCCCTCTTTTGCGATTATACAACTATAATGTACAAGTTTAACATTTTTTGATCATTATTGCGGCATTACTTATTTATTTTATCAACTAGTGAATATAGCAAGTTAGTATAGAGTTAAATGATATGGCAAATAAATGTTCATGAATTTTCAAAGAAACATCTGTAGCTAGTGAAGAATTTGTTGCTGAAAAGCAAGAGGATATGAAGGTTGTTCCTCAGTTGTGGAACAAGCTAATAAAACAAAATAATATCTGTATGATATTATAATATATATTAATTTTAAGCAAATTCTCTGTATATTTAAAGAAACATAAAGTTAACACTGTACTTCGTCTTCCTGGCTAGTTTTTAATTTCCATAGAATTTAAGAAGATTGAGCAAGAATCGTAAATGAAATTCAGTTATACGGAAAAAACACAACACACCTTTTTGAGTAACGTCTTTCAGTTTATGTATGGCGACTAAGGCAGCTGGCCGGCAAAGCCAAAAGTTTATCTTACCATTTCAATGTTATCACTATATTTTTCCTTACCATATTTTCCATATTCGAATTCGTCTTGGCAATGATTTTCACTGATATGGAAGCTGTTGTACGAGCTAGGTTAACTTTTTTTTGTATTCTTGGCTTCGTCTCCACAGACCTTTAGCTGGATGGTTAAACACCTTGCTAACAACCAAAAGTTTTCAGTGTCCGCCGGTTAAATCAGTCATAAACATTTACATAAAGAGTGTTTTCTATAAAAGCCAAAACCCTAAGACAACAAGTTATGAACTCTGTCAACTTCAGTTGTAGTTATGATCGCAAACCTTATTTATGAAAAATTTGGATGGACAGGTGTTGCATAAATTACAAGTAAGCAAAATTCAAGTTCGAGCACTCTGCTTGAATTGAACCAATCTATTTTAGATAACAAAGTCCAATTTGAATATATGAATAAGAACAAATATAATTTCTACTTTAACCATTGAAAATTGACCACAAGGACGGTATGATTTTAGCACCTGTAAGTTTTCATTGAAAAGGATGGAATGTTTGGATAAAATGGAGCAAATTTAGACAAAAAAGTGTATTCTTTACTACTGTATGCCAATTATTTGTTTAAATTCGTTGGCGTACCAATCCGTTTCTTGATTGATTTCGCCAATATTTATTTGGTAGCACTCGCCTCTCACCTCTGGGGTCTCAGGTTCGATTCCTGGACTTGGCATCACATGTGAATAAAGTTTATTAGGTGTCTACCTTGATTCGAGGGTTTTTCTCTACCTGCAAAGCTCAACAGCCTAAATTCCAATTCGATCTGTGAGTCTGCCGTGTCCCCGCGACTGGCATGAGCCCAGTGGGTGCTTCAGGTTACTTTTCGATAAGATTTAAAAGATCGATTTCTTTACTTGTTGAAGTTATATATTATTTATGAAAGACAATTCGGAGTCAACTTTGATAGCACGGAGACTTAGTTGCGAAATGTTCGTAACTTTTAATTCCAATTTATTGTTGCCTGAGGACTACATTTAAAAATCAGCTTAAAATTCCCCTGTCTTTGGACCTCAATCAGGGCGGATTAATTGAAAAATTGATGAAAAGGTTACATTCAATCGCAACAAAATCCTATCATCATCATGGTCATTATAAGAGCAACATCGAGCTGCAATATCAAAAACCATAATCAGCGACAAAAAGGCTTTTCAAATTTTCCAAGACAAGGTCCCAATCAAGGGAAGAAAAATCAGCTTTCCATCATGTACGATCAACAAGATGACTAGAACAACCGCACCAAAACTTGCTGGCAGAATCAACAATTATTTCCAGCACCTTGTCAGTTTTTTATTAGCATCAATTGGTGGTTTTTATGTTGTTTTTTTTTTTATGTTTTTTTTCCCCGTGGAATTTGGCGCTATATATTTATAGGGATCATCATCATAATAATTTATAATAATTTAATAATTTATATAACGTAAATTACATGGATTATGACCAAATACGCTTTACACTAAATAAGCAATAATAATAAAAATAAATAAATAATTAGTTAATTATAATTTAATAATGCTACATTTCAATAATTACTAAATTAATAAACCATTAAAAAGCTACTATATATATTTAAAAAAATAATAACTCATAACTAGCCATAAGCTTGCCTAAAAAGATGTCTTAAGACGTGATTTAAATGTTTCAATACACTGGATTAAACGTAGTTCTTTCGGTAAGTTATTCCATAGTTTAGGAGCAGCAAATGCAAAGGCCCTATCACCTAATGTCATCATCATCATTATGCTAAACTTTTGAAAATAAGACCAAAATATTTCGCAAAAAATATTAGAGTTACGATATAATATTGGAATACGTACAAAGATCGACGTGTTATTCTGATCAGCATACAGTAATTCAAATGTGCAACTGATCTAATTAAGATGATCATCAATGGGTATACCTCCCAATATCAGGAACATATTTTAACACTCAGTGTTGGAACCAAACGATTGGGTCCTACATTAGTCTTTCTAGTAAGACGTACTTTCATAATGCAAGCTTTTTTATTTTGCCCATCCCTTCGCCCACTTCAGTCAGAGATAATGGTAACAAAACGCTGAATCAACTAGAAATGTTAATGATAATAATTAATAAGATAATTGAAGATGAGCTTTTGAAAAAAATAGCAAAACAAATATATTAGAGTTGCATAAAATTGAAATAAATACAGAGATGTAGGAGCACAGGGAGCCCAATTTAGATAAAAGTAAAAGGTGAAAATAAAATCGGAAAAAAATCGCGTTTAATTAATTTTTTAAATTCAAGGTCAAGATAACGTCCTCTATAATACGAATTTTACGGATTTTTTTGCTCGTTCGTATTATAGAGGACGTTATCTTGACCTTGAATTTAAAAAATTAATTAAACGCGATTTTTTAAAATAAATATTCAGTTCTATCTACAGTAAATCATTAACTATGGTTTGAAGAAGGAATATAATACTTGTAGTACTGACTAACAGTTGAACATTATCATAATTAGCAAAGTTTGTCTTTTTTCGAAGTCTAATTAGACAAAAACAAAAGCACTAAAAGTAATGAAAGAGAATTATTAAGGAATAAGCTTTTCAGATTCAAACCTGAGTTTGTAAAAATGAAAGGTTTTTAGGACGAGAAGCAGCAACATTTAAAGAACAGTTGATTTATTTTTTTCGGATACGTACTGACGAAAACTGATTTATTTACACAAGTTTGGGACAACCGATTATCAGATCATCTTGTTCAGTTTTTTTTGCAACAACTTTTATCAGAAAAAATGGATGACTTTTATCGTTGTATATGGCTCGTTTTGCAAAGAGTTCCAACAACTGCATATGATTTGCGGGGTATTCTGCAGTTGATCCGAATTAGTAAAAAAAAAGTTAAGTTACCTGTATTTTTGGTACAGATTCGTTATGTTCCACTTGTTTTTCTCAGTGTGTATCTCAGGCAGCCAACGACACCCAACTATAATTGAAATGCTAACAAACACAAACCAACTGTGGTTGCCAGGACAAATTCTTCAATCAATCAGAAAACTATAACCAATACTAATCCCGATCTTTTCGTTCTGGTTTGATCCTTTCATCGTTTGGGCAAATAAGACAAAGTCTTCAGCTTACCTGTTGTCACACAGCGAATCCTCAAGTTTGCCTTTCGTAGATACAATCATTAAGATTAGCAAACATTTGGGCACACTGCTATCAATCAGTGTAAGAGCTTCACATCAATAATTGTCAAACAAAACCATGAACTTCAACTAAGATATGCTTTGTTTGCTTTGCATGGCGTCTCATACCTTTCTTAAAATTAAGAATAATTGACTTCATTCAACCATCTGCTCGAGAAAGATTCGCTGAGGGAAAAAATCGAAAAAGCGCATTTTTTCATTTCATTTCATTTTCGGAGACCGCCGCGAAAAGTAATTTTTCGTAGTGTGAATTTGGTGATGGACGTTAAGTGTCGTTTTTCTAGGTTTAAAAAAATACTTGGCGACGAAAATAAAATTAATTAAAGTTTATGATGTTTCGGTCACACATAAGCTGTACAAAGAAACTGAGATTAAAGGTTCTGATGCCCACTGTTCGTTTCCATAGCAACTATCGTTTTACGTGGATTTTTTTTACAATCTTATAAGTTAGTTTATATTTCTTGGAGATGCATGAGGTGGATTCGATCAGCTGCGGCGCGTCTGCTTTCAAACTCTTATGTTGGATTACCAACGCTGATTAAACGATTAAACGGACCTTCAAATCTTCCCTCAAATTCTGTCAAGCCCTGAAACAATCTGTAGCCTGATCAAAGTCAGGGCACGGGTAACTAGCTCACAGATAAAATTTGAATTTGGGGGGGGGGGGGGGGGGGGGGGAACCGGAGAATCCCGGAGAACTGAACCCTCACCCAACGAACTCTTCTTTCATGTGATGACGAGTCCAGGAACTAAACCCGAGAAACCAGATCAGAGGAGAGAGGGGCAAGTGTGCTACCGCTACGCCACCCTTGGCGTAATGATTTCCCATTCATTTATGTATTCTGTATAGTACCGTTGATAAAAGTATAATAATCAAGAGAGTGACATATGTCGGTCTAAACGTCTAACCACACCTGTAAACACGATCTTCAATTGATAATATTCCTTAATTCGAACCCATTGAGTTATTTTTGTTTTGCTGTTGTGTGAATCTAATGTCATCTTCAAGCATTACTTGCCAAGTGTGAAAAAAGAAATAAATTTAAAAATCATTAATTGTATTGAAATAGGAAAATTGACACCTAAATGTATTAATCTCAAAATCAAAATTAAAATCAATTTTAATTAATTTTCAAGACTCTAATGTTACGGAACCCTTTTAAAACAACCTCCCGCTCTGGGCTGATCTAAGTCAGGGCAGAGCTAACTCACAGATCGAACCCTAAAACAACCTCTGGGCTGATGTAAGTCAGGGCACGGCTAACTCACAGATCGAACCCTGAAACAACCTCTGGGCTGATGTAAGTCAGGGCAGGGCTAACTCACAGATCGAACCCTGAAACAACCTCTGGGCTGATGTAAGTCAGGGCACGGCTAACTCACAGATAGAACCCTGAAACAACCTCTGGGCTGATGTAAGTCAGGGCAGGGCTAACTCACAGATCGAACCCTGAAACAACCTCTGGGCTGATGTAAGTCAGGGCAGGGCTAACTCACAGATCGAACCCTGAAACAACCTCTGGGCTGATGTAAGTCAGGGCACGGCTAACTCACAGATCGAATCCTAAAACAACCTCTGGGCTGATGTAAGTCAGGGCAGGGCTAACTCACAGATCGAACCCTGAAACAACCTCTTTATTATTATTTGACTATGTGTCTTCTGCGAAATTTTTATTTCTTAAACCAAGCTTTCGGCTTAAGAAATAAAAATTTCGCAGAAGACACATAGTCAAATAATAACCTCTTTATTATTTTTTTATTTTATTCTATTTTGAAACACTTTATGGGTGGTTCTGTGGCTAGGGGCAAGTCTTTTGATTTTATTCGGCCCAGGGGATACCAACAATGTACAAAATAGTTATAGTCCTTACGTAATTGCACAATCATCCTACACTGTGTTCAGGCAGTTTACTTAAGGAATAACTTTATTATCATGCAGTATAAAATGTTCTTAGTGTGATCTTCCTTGATGACCGTTTATCGGCTCTTGAAGAGAACACAGAGAAAAAAAACTGAAAATGTTTAAATAAAAAAAAATTCTTAGCTATAATTTTTTTTATATAAAGTAAATTAAAATGTTCTATCGACCCCTTGCACTAAATCTTTAGCTGGGGGTTCTGTCGAAACGCACCCTCACGCGGAAAACTAACAATTATTTAGTTGACTCCCAGGCTGGGAATTAGACCAAAGGTCTATGTATTGCTTACCGTGGGTATATTCACATAGCTCGAGCATAGTGATTTTCCTTATTTTCAAACACTCTTAAAAATTACATTTTTTGCACTTATAGGAATATCAATATATTTTCTCAGGTATCATAAAGTAATAATTATACATGCAAATCCTGCATTCTGATTGGTTAAGCCTGCATGGTTTTTATTACGACGCAAGTACAAGCACAAGCGCATGGATAATTTTTTTTTGATACTTGTGCTTGCGTTTGTGCTTGTGTTTTGTGCTTGCGACTGTGCTTGCGTCGCTAGTGAAAACCAGGCTTTACTTTACTCAAAGAGAGGTGTTTTACGGCAGCCATCTTGTAGGGCAGAAATTATAATCGTTTGTTTTGTTTTGTCGGGGGGGGGGGGGATTCTCCATGTGTTGTTTTTTAGTCATATGGGAAAGAGATTCCAACTTGACTCAGTACCAATGGAAAAACAAGCAAATATAAATGAAACTGGTGCAGCGGTTTCTGTTTTAGTTTCTTTTTTATTTAATGTTTAAAGTGCACTTAACCCTTGATACTGAATCGTAGAATCGATGCTGAAAGTATTGTATCAGGGGTTAGGTGCACTTTAAGGTCATGAGTATTCTTCCCTGCGAGCAGAGACCCATTTTCTCTGTTTTCCCGCCTTAACTGGACTCTACTCGCCGGAAATGATTATTTTCCATCACAATAATTAAACGTCTCGCCCTGATATGGGCGACGAGTCAAATAGTCCATTCACATTTGCTCCTTCATACTATGACATCTGACCGGACATTGCGCAACACTCTGGTCGTGTTCAAAGTTCAAAGTTTTGTATTATTAAACGTATCCTGTTGTGGCGGGGTGCATCGCCTTTGATCCAACGTCGAGGTGCGAGATCTCGATCGTGAGCGTGTGCGCAGATCATCATCATTATCCGTCACCCTTCGACAAAGAATCGAGCGCAGAGCTCTTTTGAAATCTCTGTGCGTGTAGGCATAAAGCACGGGGTTGACTGCTGAATTCAAGTACGCAAACCAACACGTGACTGTATCTGCAATCTCAACACTGCAGTCCTCTATGATGATCTCATCTAAGGTTAGAAAACTAACTACTTGGTATGGAAGCCAGCATAGTACAAAACAGATTATAATGAGCCCAAGTGCTTTTGCAAGGCGCACTTCACGAATAATGGTATCTCGGAACTTTTTGTTATCATCATCACTATTAATAGACAAAGAAGAGTTAATACGTTGCGCGTGATGTCTTGCTATGGCATATATCTTTAAGTACAGTCCAGTCATAATTACGAACGGCGCCAACACATTAGCGATCAGTAGAAATTGTTTAAACCACTCTGACTTGCCTAAATTGAAGGAATAGTGCTCTCCGTCAGGAGGAACCAGCAACAGAAATAACGCAACCCCTGTCGCTACAGCGTAGAACCACACGCTACTGATCGCTACATTAACTACTTTGAATGTCACCCAAGTATGATAGTAGAGTGGATACACTATAGCTATAAAGCGATCTCCGCTTATTATCAATAGATTCATGACAGACGCTGTCAGAAATGTATAGAATAAAGAGTTCCAGGCATTACAGGCGTAGCCGCCAAGTGTCCAGCGAGGGAAATCGAGCCAGTAAATTATATCAAGCGGTAAAACAGATATACAGACCATTAAGTCTGATACGGCCAGGCTGAAGATGAGGTAATTGGACAAAGTACGTCTTAAATATGAAAACTTGAACATGACAAAACACACGAGGCAATTCCCTACTGCACCGAAGATCATCATCAGGGAAATTATTACTGTACCTGGAAACCAAATCAAACAAAATCATTAATATGTAAAATGTCAATGAATTTCGAGGATAATAATAAAATTTCCTCGCACTATATTCATTTAATCAGATAATCACTTGGTCGTCATAGCGCAACGAAGATGGTTCAATAAAATTCGATGTGTCAATCAAAATCAAGGACATCAAAGTGAGTGGGCATAAAAAACATGTTCAAAGACGAAATTTTGCCGTTTTTTTCCTACCTTTATGGTTTATTTATAGAATGAATTATTCCTAAACTTATGGTATACCTCGTAAACTCGGATATTTTTCTTAGTGAATTTTAGAAGCTGGTTTTCCAACAATTATAATAATGAATCCTTATATTTGCTTAATTCGGTCAAATGCAATCCGCATAAAATATACTGTTACGATTCTTGGAATCTAACTATTGCATTCAAGACACGAAACATAAGTTTAGTGGTAAATTCAAAGAAATTCGAAAGATTTTTATTCTTTACAGTCCTTCAAAGTTGATATGAGGCAAGAAAGCTTACCTATGATGAGGAATACAAATGATAATCGTTCCTGGCAAACATCTTCACTGGGCTGGGTGCTATTGATCTCCATAAGTTGACGATTTTACACTTTAAAACAGGTTTCTAAGTTACTAACTCTTGTAGAATTTGGTTTTCTTTCTGTTCTCGCAGCTGCTAGCATTTCCTCAGCTTGAAAAGCACCTTCATCCAACCTGTGTTTGAGTTAATATATCATTTTTAGTTTTCCATTTGTGGCGACCTGATAAGTGATCCTGTCAAGATTTGCAAACAAAATGACGTCTTCGTGCCTCACTTTCGCACATAAAAGTCAATATGGGCTTGAGCACAAGTTGGCAAGTTAAAACTTGTATGCAATGCTTGTGGCTGTGTTGTCTTTGCCTGCGTAAAATTGAGGACTAAGAGTAAATAGTGATTGGGTTTTTCGCCTGAAACGTAAGTAAAATGTGCCTCTAAAAAATTCCAATCAAAAATCGAGCTGAAAAATAGAAAATAAATGCGATTTTTTTAAACGAATTTAGAACTCTTTTCGTATGGTTTGTTTTCATCGCCGAGATGAAAGGATTTCAATTAAACAACTGCTTTTTATTTCTGATTTGTTAATCTCCCTCTTCTTATCCTTTGTAGGATTTTCTCCCCATATCTTTTGCGTATTTTTAATAACCTTTACAGCGACTGTTTGTTTATGACTTTGATGCTCTTTCTTGTGACAGTTACTGTTAGTTCAAGTTTGTGTCAGCTGGAAATGTATGATCTAAGTCTATATGAGGCTCATTCTTGGATGTATGGCACATTCTTAATTAAATGACTAGAAAAGAAAAGAACGAACGAACGAAAGAAAGAAAGAAAAAAGGAAGGAAATGAATAGTAAATAGCAAGAGAAAATAATGTAAATAAATGTGAGAAGTGAAGGAAGGAAAAACAATGAAGAAAGAAAGAAATAATGAATGAAATATATAACGAAAGAAGAAAGGAGGAATAAGTGAAAAAAGGAATGAATAAAAAAAAAAAGAAAGAAAGATACAAATAAGAAATTCAAGGAAAGAGGTTGAAGAAACTCGATCAGACATGCGCACAAAATGATGTGCGGAAACGCGGTACGGTGGCAAACGATCTTTAACAAAACCAATTAAGTGTTGCATTGAAGAAGCTCCTGCATTACTTCTCACTGAAGACCACTCTCACACATATACACTAACCGCTAATATAAAGCCAAAAACCTATTCAATGATATGAGCTCCACCTGAAACAATTAAAACATAGGACAACAAATCCAACAAATCCTGTCATGAAGAAAAAGTAAGATAAATCTTTTTGTAATGCCAGGTTTATTCGAGCCTTTTGCAGAAAAGTCTGAATTACAGGCTGATGCGCCACACCAATAAACACATTGAATAACATTATATAACTAGAAAATTCTATACATAGATATGGACTAAATGACAAATTAATTTACAAAACTTACAAACTTACAAATAGCAGGATTAATCAAGGCACAAATGCTGGTATTTTACAGTGACAAAGCCGGTTTTTGAAACGATTGTAGCAGGGTGGGAGGACTTGCAAGAGTGCAATGAGATAGAGGAAGTAGATTGAACCACCCTATCGCGAAGCATTGGGTAAATCGGGTTTCTAAACACAATGCTCTTAACAAACTTTTCACAAGGGATAGTTCGACGATCACTCAGAGTCAGAGAGCCGTATTTGCCCAATGCCTCGCGATAGGTAGAATCTGGAAAAATCACAGCAAGGGCTCGTTTCTGGATGCTTTCAATAAGGTCCGAGAGATAAGTAGGAACTGCTTTTCTTTTTGGACCCGGAAGTCGTTTTTCCACACGAGTGACATCACACTCAGACATCAGAAACTGTCTTGTCCAGTTTATTAGAACTGGAAGATATTTATTTAAAAAATATTTTAAATAAATTCTGGTTATTAATGTCTAGCTATATTAAAAATGTTCTGAAAACATGAGTAAAAGGGTCTATTTGAAGCTGGTTTTGGGTCAATATCAATGTGTACAGAACATGACAGGATCACTTGTACCTTATTTAAGCTGCAATCCCAATGGAAAACAAATGATTGGAAGGAATTAATAGAGAGGGCGTTTGTTTGAGCCTCATGCACGTACCAAAAAACTCTTAACCTAATACAGCTATTTCAAACTTAAAAATAGGTTGGTGAACTGAGGATGCGTTGCATGTTGCTTTTTGCATGCTGCATGTTGCACGTTGCTTACCAAGCTTGAAATGTCAGTATTACATTCATATATAAATATTGTCAGCACAAAAGAAAACATGCTGGGGAAACGTGCAGACAAAGTTTGGGAAAATCCCATATTTATGTCCTTAGTTTTGCTGCTTGATCTGAATGAGGGCGGTTTATCATGTAAATCCAAAACTCAAAACTCACAGGACAGATAAATAATTACCATAGCTGGAAAGAGCATGTTAAAATCAGTAAAACTGCGAAGTTTGAAGAAAGTAAGTTTTGGTTGGAGTTTTGTTTGCTAATGGTAAACCATTTTGTAGTAAGAGAGATGCTCTGAGATGATAACCGATATTAATATTACGTATACCGAGAAATGGCACGCGGGCGTCTACTATAAGAAAGAAGGCGCGGTCATAGCAATATGAAGAAATAGTGATACGCAGCCCACAGCTTGTCCGTGGTATTTTTCATTAATTCTTCATAAATTTGACACTAATTAGAGTGGTTTTATTTGGTCTGTGAAACAATTATTTTTCATAATAGACCTTTTTACCGATACGGCGACCATCTTGAATTCTATTGTTTTAAGCAAGACATTATGGGATGCCGAGGGGGCAATTCACCGTTTGACCTCTAGGCTTTCACGTGGTGGATCATGTTACGGTCACCAAAAAGTTCGGACATTGTTGTTGAGTTGCCACACGATCGTACTAACTTTTATACAATTTATGGACTTGATTTGTTTATTCTGTTCTCAAAATGTTATTATTTAATATAAAATTATATAAGTTAACGTTATCCACTGAGGAGCACATCTAAAAACCAATTGAATTTGGTGGTAGTTGGAGCGATATAATGATGAAACCAAAGGATCCAGTACTATCCCATAATGCATTGCAACTGAGATATAACATTTTGCCATTTAAATAACTGAAATGAATATTTTCGAAATTGAAAAAAATCAATTTTACTTCAGTAGAGTGTATGTCATACCTTTTAGCGATATTTATTTCTTAATTTTTCAATTAATTTAGAGATATTCATCAACATACTGGAGTAATTTGGAGTGATTTATAAGTTGCTTATTTTCTATAATGTTGACCAATAGATTTTGTTTCACAGTAAAGTCTTCAGTTGTAATGTGTGAGATTTTGAACAAACAATTAAAATGCTACCTGACATGCACCGTCAAGATTATATCCATTAAGTCTGGAAGTAATGTTTTCATTTCTATTCCCTTTCCTGTTCATTTTTTCTTTCTATGTGAACATATTTTCTTGTGTTCCTTCCAGTCTGCTGCTTGACATTGACTAAAATGAGAAAAACATCAGAATTTAGAGTTGAGTTGCAAGAACTCATGTAAAATGACTCTCACTGCCTTGCAAAGTGCCAATTTACAACAATTTGACTGATATTGGTCCTCTGAACTGTCTAAAGTAATAAAACACACACACACACTCAAGCCAGGCTGTAAGGTAGTTTGAAGGGATTATTAACATTCACACCACGGAGCCTCACTTGAATGCTTCATTTTTGATCTGACAAACAATGAATGCAAAGTAGCTAATTAACCAAACAGCCAGCCTATCCACCAAACAACCCAACTGCACCCCACTTACCAACCACCACCCACCAAACCTAACTTCACCACACCCAACCCACCAACCAATCAACCAGCCCTCCCACCAAACTCAACTTCACCACACCCCATCCATCCCACCCACCAAACATCCACCAAACATCCAGCCCACCAAACCAAACTCTACCCCAACCAACCAACCAGTTGATCATTTCAATGCAAGGAACTATATTCAAAGTTAATTCTCTATAGTAACATACCTTCCACAATAAGAAGCCTTGTGACATGGACATGGCTTTAGTTTCAATTTTCCACTTCTTTTTTCAGGACAGCTTTTGTTACTGCATTTGTTTTTTGCATTCTGTGAAAGTGGAATAACATCTAGCATCGCTAACAATTCCTTGGAGCCCACCTCAACAGGACCCATAAACAGTAACCTCTTTTCTTCTGCATCTTCACCCTTTTCTTTCCACTTCACAGCTTCCTCTAAGTTTCCCTCAAGCATGTAAAGGAGTGCCAAGTGATAGTGAGCATGGGGGTATTTCTTGTCACACTCTGGCGCTTCTTGTAGATACTCCATGAAAAGCTGCTTGGCTTTTTGTTGGAGCCGATCTTCTGTCCATGTCATGTAGTCTCCTTTGGGTACTCTCTGGTTTTCGGGTGGTTCAAATGTCTCCAATAGTGCCTCATCAGGGTTGGGTGCAATTTTTTTCTCCTTTTTGTTAGTTGCCATGTTCATGAAGCAATAGGCTAAAGGCAATTTGGCCTCATAATACTTGGGACAACAATTCAGTGCTTCCTGGAAGGCTTGTGCACCATCCTTAAAGCAATCAGTAACAATGTATAGAGAGCCCAAGTAATAATAAAGCTCATGCAACCAGCTGCTGTAATCTTCTTCAAAGTTGTATGGATCTTCTTTTGGAGGCTTGTCTGGCTCTGCTTTCTTAATCAAGTAAATAAGATTGTTAAATGACATGGTCTTCTTGAGATCTAGTTTGTAACTCTCCAAATTCACTTTTGCCTGCATTGGATATATTTTATTGATTACCAGTAATCCTTCAAAACAAGTTGGATTTGTTTTAAGAAGACTAGAAATAAAAAGAAATAATGAAGCCATGAAGTGATTGGATCCAATGATGTATTGGAATGACTGTGTGATAGAATTTTCATACAGGATTCCCAATGCTATTAGTTTTATTGCTTGTGCATCTGTAAAACCACTACTTTGAAGTTGCTCCAATCCTTTCTTTACAAGTCGAAAAGCTTTAAGATAGTGCTGAGCTGTAGGTGAGTTAGGGTACTGTGTAAATGTGCTTTCTTGGAACATTATTGGATTCTGTATCGCCAAAGGATGCAGTTGTTGCTCTATATTCATTTTCACAATATCACAATGTTGTTGGAAGCTGCTGATTGATGGTGGTTCATCTGCCACTGGTTGTACAACAATGCCTTTTTCTTCTAGCTTCTTGAGGGCCTGTTGAGAAAAAAATATCCTTTACTAAAATATAATGGCGACAATTTAGGACTCTATGCACATGATAACTGGGACCAATTT
Organism: Anthopleura xanthogrammica; assembly: GCA_964019055.1. Lineage (NCBI taxonomy): Eukaryota > Metazoa > Cnidaria > Anthozoa > Actiniaria > Actiniidae > Anthopleura > Anthopleura xanthogrammica. The sequence goes on from OZ025206.1 coordinate 17,532,061, forward strand.
CATGGAATTTTACAAAGTAAGAAACCAAAGAAACAGGGGTGTTGGAGCATATTTTAAAGTGAGGGGGGGGCTAGTATGCAAATTTGAGGGGAAAAGTGGGGGCTAAGATTATAACATTTAAAAGACTAGTATACAAAAGGCAAAAAAAGTGGGGAGGCTAAAGCCCCCCCCCCCCCCCGACTCCTATGTTCCAGATTAAACTGTCTGCACAGTAAAGGCTACATTCTCAGTCAGGTTTGGAATGACAGAAGTTTTGTCATAAAGTTTTAACGTCTAGCTCCCAATGTTTCTTAGGGCAACTGGTACAACACAATGATTGCTTCTGATTGGCTGAATTGGTTTCACTGCTTAAATATTTCAGTTTTAGCTCAAATAAATTCATTCAATAAGAAGTGATTTGCCCTTAGAAACATTGGGAGCTAGACATTAAAACTTTATGACAAAACTTCTATCATTCCAAACCTGAATGAGAATGGTAGTAAATCCAAATTATTTATTTTCATTGCTAAAATATTTGGTTCTTGAATAGGTTTTCACAATTACCATGTTTTCAATCATCCCCATTCCATCTGCATTCCCATCATTTTTTTGCTGATCAATGGACTACTTTGACTATGCGGAGGCCATCTTGAATCTGAATTAATGAAAATAACTTTTTACAAGATACCAGGAGTATACTTAGGATCTGGATAGGTTTCATTTATTTGTCTTTCTTTCATGCCCATCTGCTTAATTTATTTCTTGTCAAGTTGTCTAGGCGTGAAATGTTAATTTAAATCGATGCCATAAGCGTAACAAAGATTTGTATATTTGCCCCCTACCAAAATGGCTGCCGCATCGTCGAAGTAGTCCATTTGTCTGGTTACCTAAGAAACCTAATTGGGGTGGGAGGGGGGTGGAATAGTAAATTTTTTGACTGACAGTTGCCAAAACTCCAGACACTGGAAGTTGTCCAAGTCACAGGAACATGAAATCACTCTAACCTTTTGTGCTTCTTGTTCTCCACTGTTAGCTGCTTTTCCCAACCATCTCTTTGCTTTGTTCAAATCTTTTGGATTTCCACTCTCCCCAGTCAGATAAGATAAACCAAGGACTTTTTGAGCTGCAGGATCACCCAGCTCAGCAGCCTTCTTTAGGTAGTATACTGCCTTATATGGCTGGGGTTTTCCTTCTGGGCAGTCTCCTGCCATGTAGTATTTGTGTAGCTTTTTTAATGCATCTAATTTTGAATCAATATCAAAATTTCTCATTGTCCCTTTGAAATAAAAGGAAGGGTTACTGGTGTCCCCTTGGTCATCACTGAATGGTTCTTCTCCAGCTACTCTTCTGTACCACTTGAAAGCTTCTTCTAAATCTTCATTTACTACCCCTTTTACCCCACATCGAAACATTTCTGCTAGGTTTGATGCAGCTCGTAGGGAGCCAAGACTGGCTGCTTGCATGTACAGTTCATATGCTCTTCTTTGATGACGAACTGTTCCTTTGATGTCGTTTAAAGTGCCAAGGCTCAAATAATCTAAAGGGTTACAGTTGCCACCGTGTATAGAAGATTCGTACCAACCTAATGCAGAGTCAAGATCTTTTTCAATATTCAGTTCTGGTGCACCGCGTTGATAAGCCATAGCCAAATCAGCTTGTGCTTGCCAGTCTTGGCCGACCTTAGCTTTTTCTTTCAAGTCTTCAACTGATTCATAATGTTCTAAAATATAGTCTTTAACATTTATGTTGGTTGATCCAAGATCAATTCCAGACATTGATTGAAGCATTTGCTTGCCAAGTTTTGAAGTTTTTGCTTCCTCATAACGAAACGCCATGTTTGAAAGAATGAGAAATGCGAGAGACTGACCACAGAAACTCCGCGACTATCTACGATATTTCGCCGAATGACCACATTTAAAAAAAATATAGTAAACTTACTGTTTTTGTAAATTCATATAGATATGGATCTTTGATTCCATATATTATCCAGTTCTTTAAATGAAAAACAGGTGAAAAAAAGATAAAGATGACCTGATTTAATTGTAAAAAGAGTCGTCGGGCTTTGGCGAGTGACAATCGATTGGTTTCCGATAGCGCGGCTTCGCGAAAAGCACAACCTCAGTTACACGTATACCTGTACACAAAATGGCTGCAAGTTTGAAGCAATGAAGAAAATAAGGTTTTGAGCTTTTAGTTTGGTCTATTAGAAGCTCTTTAACTTTACTTCAGTCATCCAAGGTAATTTTAATTATCTTATGAATACTTATGTTGTAAAAATACATATTTTTCGAAGACGGAAGAGCAAAGAGACCCAAGAAAGATGAAGAAAGAAAAATAAAAGGCATCTATTTTCATATCAGTGAGTAAAACTTTAGGTTCTCCTGAAATACGCGGAAGATAAAACGAGAAATGATTTTTGCACTATATTAATTAGAATAACCAAAACTAAGAGTAAACCCAGATTTTAAGCTGACTTAATTATAATCGATGAAAAACTATTTCTGCTTGATTGTTGAGTTTATTTGTTCTAGAGTAGTTAATTTCCCTGCTGACAGAGTCTCCTTTTCTTTATCTTTTGCTAGACAGGCATTTATTAGCAATATTTGTGTTTACAGGATATATTGATCTCTACCTAGACAAGCAGATTATTCCAGATCACTAAGGACTGTAAGCTTATGTCAACATCACTGTTGGGGTCTCCTCCAAAATTACACCTGTCAAATCTTGTCACAAGAAAGGGAAAGTCATTTGGGATGAAATCAAGAACTTCTCTAGTCCTGTAAGTGCTGTATTGACATTTAGAGCTAGTTAGGATTGACTCAAGACCTTTCCCAAGATATGGCCAGATGGTCTAAGCTTGGATACCTATTATCTGGGATATGTATGAGTCAATTCCAAATTTTAATGATTCAAATCAAAATTTAATGATCAAATGCCCCACCAATCAGGCTCCAATGAGCAGTCAAATGCCTCCAGTCTGATGAATCTCTTATTAGTGGGTTGCCTGTGGCAAACCAGTCTAAAACTTCTTGAAACTCCTTAGCATCTTGGAATTGACTCATACATAAGTATTATGACTATATCACACACTGCTGACATACATTTTATTGGATGATTAAACAATGACACATAACACAAGGTTAGTGTGATAATTAAACAATTAACTATTTGATTCATTATTACCTTGGAGTATTTGATTGTTTTATCATCCAATAAGGAAAAGGCTCCTGTCAAGTACAATCAGTTTCCTGAGGGCTTGACTGTATCTTGGGAAAGGTCTAAAGCAATTTTATGTTTCACCTAAACCCTACATAACTTCACACAAAGCTTGCTAAAAAGGTGAATACTAAGTTACCTGATTCGTGGCAAAGGCTAAAGACAATCCCTATTGGCAATACCTAGTTATTGTACATGGATGGTATGAATGTGTACACTCATGATTGGCTGTTCCCCCTGAACAATGCCATTAGGTAATTTCATGTGATGTGGATTATAATACTTAGGCTGTTAGGTCATCAGCCCTAACCTATTACCTAACCCCATGCCAGGCTCAGTCTGACTGGATTTAGACTAATATTAATCACTGATTAATATCCACAATAATAGTTTTTGATACATGGGTGGTATTTGTCATGTAGTGACCACTGTACTGAGTTTCTTTCTTATATTATACTTCAGCACTCTAGTTTGGGGGGGCAAATCCCAAATTTTGGACTTCGTTAATTTTTTTTTGCTGTGTTTTTGGTTGCAATGGACAGCAAACCACTCAGACATTAATCAGTGGACAGGGATAGAGTGTGTCTGCTGAAAAATATTTTGCCCAAAATGCCCCAAAAATGGAAATTTTGCATGATGCTGGCATGAGGGCAAATTCCAAATTTTGGACTTCCTTGATTTTGTTGTGTTTTTGGCTTCAATGGATAGCAAACATCTCAGACATTAGTCCTAGGACAGGGAGAGGGTGTGTCAGTAGGTTTTCAGCTTTAAATTTTTTCGGCCCAAAATGCCCCAAAAATGAAAATTTTGCATGATGCCGGAATGGTGGTAAGCTCCAAATATTGAATGCCCTTCATTTGGCTCATTTTTTAACTCCATTAGATAGTGAACCACTCAAGCATTAGTCTGGGTGACAAAGAGAGAGAGAGTGTGTGTGTTTGCTAGTAGGTTTTTAGGTCTGAAATATTTTTAGGCCAAAATCCTTCAAAAATGGAAATGTCCCATGATGCTGGCATGGTGGCAGCATTTTGTTCACATAGGCACATATCTCCCCACCCCCACCCCCCAAAAAACCCATAAGTTATGAATGGTCCCTTAATTAAGTTTCAGGGTTTGAAGTAAGTCAGTAGTCATGGCAGGAACGGGAGCATCAGCACATAAAATATTTCTTCCTCCATCACTGATCACCCCAGCTGTTACACCCAAAACCCTAACACTACCCTCAATAGGTACACCAGGTTAGTGAATGACATATTAGATATTTAATAGTTAAGTAACATTTTTTTGTATATTTCATAAGTTTATGTATTATTTATATTTTTAACTATTAAGCTTACTGATATGTGCTGCCTTTTTTGAATGCACTATCATATGCTGCCATTTTTGAATGCACTATCATGTAATAGACCCCTTTCATGTGACGACAAAGCAGCTTAATTTGGAAGAGAAAACAAAAGAATTTTTTTAAATCTCTTGAGAATGTCTTCATGATAGTGTGACCAACTGTGTGCATCACAAGGGAATTTTTTTCTGGCTCATTTTGAGATGAATAAAATCACTTATTTATAAGGAAGTATTAATGATATGTTTTGTCATAAAATACTACTGTGTTTATTGATTGAACAAATATATATTTTTGCATTCTTTTACTATTGATAATTTATAGCTTAACTCGTACTACCTATGTTGGATTGGACCAAAAGCTAAAGCAGATGCATGAGCAGAGGCAGATCCAGGATTTTGGCTAAGGGGATTAAAACTTGCGATATGATTCTTTATGCAAAAACGTTTAGTAAAAACAAAAATTCAAGAAAATTATTTTGTATTAGATATTTTCTAATCAGGGGGTTCAGACTTAGCATTTAAGGGGTTCCAGAACCCCCCCCCCCCCCCCCCCAGATCTGCTTCTGATGAGATTATTGGGAGGTCTAGTTGACCAGCATGTTACACATCTGAGCCACACTTTTAATTTTGTTACTGATAGTTTTTCCTTTGATGTTGCTAATATATTTTCAGGTTCAAGCGGCTCTTTTAACCTGGGAGATAACCAAAAAAGATGGCTTGTGACAGGTATTTGTCTCAATAAAATTCTTCTGCCAGCTCTAAGAGATTTTGTTGGACCAGAGATGTCCAAGCACTACATTCATCTGAAAACAACCCACAACATTGACAAGCAAAGTCACTCAACACACTTAACTAATGATGGTAAATATAAGTTGAATTATGCCAGCATAAACAACAATGAAGCAAAGCACAAAAAGAGAGTCAATCTTTATGACTACAGTGTGAGATCTGAAGTTGACTTGGCTAAGCTGTACTTGCAGCCTTTTATGGCTAAATTTACAGGTAAGAATGCTCTCTGCTCTATTTTTATTAAACTGAACTGATTTTCATGCCGGAAGTCACCATTTTTGAAGTTTTTTAAAAGTTATTTTCGGAGATTTCACTTTTTATACAATTATATTGGCATGTTTTTCTTATCAAGTGAAAGCAAGTGAAAGCTTCTAGCTAAATAAACTAGATATTTAAGTAACCGCTAACGAATAAACTACTGGTTAGTTTAATAAAGAAGATTAGCTGGTCAAAAAAGAATAAATAAAAAATAAGAGAAAAAGAGAGAGAGAGAAAAAAAAGGAAAAAAACAAAAAAAGAAAACAAGGTTTCATGTTAGATTTTGATGCAATTTTGCGATAAGGTAACTTCACCGAGTCCTTTGGTTGTTTCATTTGCACTTTAGCACGAAAACAACCAACCGGAAATCATTAAGAGTTAACGCGCGCGCAGGACTTTCCCGCGTTTTCTTGCCAAAACTAACAGGATTCATGATATGACTATTTTAAGATTTTTTCTTTGTCTTTTTTAGGTTTTGACGATACCTGTGACTTATCTGCTGTTCTTAGTATCCTCTCTTCTGCTAGTGTATTTTCTGTAATTCAAGGTTTGTCAAGCAATGTAAGGAGCGAAGTAAGGAACGAGTGGGGTCATTGCAATTTTGTAAGCTGGAACGAAGTGAAGTATGCGAGATGCTTTCAGCTGATGGATTCTTTGGTACGAGCTTTAACTTTGTCTCCTGTTGAAGAAAAAAAGATAATTGATGAAATAAAAGACTGGGAAACTAAAGGTAATAATGCAAGATTTTCAATTTTTTACGCAGTACACCGCGTTCAACATTATACCCTGGGTGCCATAAGTTCTAATTTGCTTCGCGGTTAGGGCGAAAGGCGCGAGCAGCAAGCAAGCCGGAAAATACCTTCAAATTTTAAGGATACCCTGCAACAACCTCTGGGCCGATCTAGAATACATATCCTTTGGATTTCTCTATTCGATTTGTCACTTCAGATAAAATCTCTCAGTTGCTCGTTTACTCACTCCCCGGCAAATAAAGTGAATGTAGTATGATTGTTGTAGATTCCAGATGTGCAGCCTATCCAGATTTGAGATTCTGATTCCCGATTCTGAGAGTTGGAATTATGGGTTTAGATTCCAGATATCACACTTGACATTCTGAAATCTTCACTTTGGAGCTATTCTACCTGACTTCCAGAATATTCTGTCTCCCTACCCCATCAGGACCCACAACTAACTTTTAACATGCTTTAGAAATTCAGAAGGCATGAAATGCCAAAAAAATAGAACTTTTTCCAGTTTGTAAAATACCGCTGTTCCTTGACTACAGATTCATTGTCGCAGGATTAGTCATTTTAATGCTTAAGACATTCACCAGCGGTAAAGTAAAGAATGCACAACTTTAACAATACAAACACTTTAAAATTCCACGGACCTTCACTTGAACACATGAATATTCTGCACGAAATCGAGGCTAAGCCTAGAGCTTTTTACAGTCAAAACGGCTTAAGAGTATACTCGCTAGTATCCATTAACGAATTTATTATTCGAATATTGAGTTCATTATTCACTCTGACTCCAAACTTGAAAATGATTTATCTACTTGAGTTTTGATTGGATTCATCAACAACTGCCATGCCAAAGTAGAAAAACTCCCCAGAAACGCCATTGCTTAGAATTTTATCAGTTTGGAGTCTTCGAATTTGTTATGAAAACTCAGAGTGAATAATCAACTTAATGGAGAGTTAATGGAGACTAGGGGAGTACGCTCGAGCCGTCTTGACTGTAAAAAAAAATCTGGATTTGAAAAAATTATATTGCCTTGCACTAAATCGATAATGTCGTTATCGAAAAATAGTAAAATTTGTAACGATTTTGATATTTTTCAGGCTTGTATCTTTGTCTTGGTAACATCGTAGACGCAAACTTGGTAAAGTTTATCGAAAGTGAGGTTGCAGTACTGAGTGCAAAAATAAAGCTACAAGACAAAAGCCAATCAGATGAAACAAATCTGGTAAGAAATGGCTTGAAAAGCGTCCAGGAAGCTATAGAGAAATTCAAAAATGATGTCCATAAGAGTTTAGAGTCCTTAAAACAATCACAAAGGAAACTTGTTCGAAGAGTGGACGAGCTCGGCGAAGAAACATCTGCTGTTGCAGAGGAATTGGGAACTTTGAAGATTGATCAACAAGGCCTTGAAATCAAAGTTGGCAGTATTAAAGAAAACCAAGAAATACTTGTCGAAAGAGTTGATGTAGGAGAAGAAAGGTATGCAATCCTGAACCAAAGGGTAGAGGACTTGGAAAATGCCAGAAGCCATCAATCAATTATTACATTCCAAGCTCCTAATCGCATCCCGTGCTTTCATGGCCGTGTTAATGAGCTGTCTACTTTAGCAAAGCCGCTTGAGGAGAAAACTGCTGCATGCAGTATGACCACAGTTTATGGTCTTGGTGGGACTGGCAAAACCTCGCTTGCTATTGAACACATTTGGAGGAACAAAGAAGTCTACAGTGGTGGGGTGTTCTGGATATCAGGTGAAAGTAATATGCTATTTGATCTTTCCGTAAGGGAAATGGCTCGACAAATAGGAACATCTGATGAGGATTTCAAAACAACTTTGTCCAAAACATTAGATTGGTTGCAGAAAAGAAACGAGTACTGGTGTCTGGTTATCGACAACCTGGACGAACTTGAACTTTCAACTGAAATGTTGAAACTTTTGCGTGGTCAATGGAAACGGCAAGCTGCAGGGCACATCTTGATTACAACTAGGAGAGAAAGGAGTTTTTTAGAAGAGGAAGTATTTGACGTTTCAGGCGGGAATTTCATTGAGTTGAAGAATCTTTCTGAAGCGGAAGGAGTAGAATTCATGAAGATGAGAACTGGTAGAAGTGACCCAAGGGAAGATGCAGCGATTCGAGAGCTGGTTTTAGAGTTGGGAACTCTCCCTCTAGCCCTGGACCAAGCGGCAGCCTTTATCAAGAATAGGAAAGAAATTTCATTCTCACAATATCTAGATGAATACAAGAAAAAAAAGTTGAACACACTGAAGAGATCCAAAGCTTATTATCCAGTTCAAGACACTTCAAGGGACCGTATCGCTGTGCATACTACGTGGCAGCTTAACTTTGATTATGTGACTCGAATGTCTGAGGAATATGGTATTGGTCGAGCAGCAGCTTTAGTTATGGAAGTTTCTGCATTCCTATCGCCTGACGATATCCCACAAGAAATTATTAACCAAGGGTTACCTTCAGTAGATGATGAAGACCTTCGAGATTGTCTGTCATCCTCGTTTGGAGTCACTGACATTGTGAGTGTGCTCACCAAGTTTTCGCTATTCCAGACATTCACAGACAAGTCTTTCTGTGTTCATCGGCTGGTACAAGAGGTGATTCGAAGCAGAATCAGTCAAGAAAACCTAAATCATGTCCTTCTTTGTGCTTCTAGGATGTTGAGTTATGCGTTTGCTAACACAAGCTCACCAGTTGAAGTCTGTAAGAGTTTTGAAGGGGATTCCGTTTTCAGCCAAGACGATCTCCCTTCATTACATTTATGGGGAAAACTTGGTGCTCATGCTTCTGTTTTACAGAATTACTTGATTGAGAATTCTCAGAAGGATGATATGTTCCGCCAAGAAGTACTCTACACAGAGGAGTCAGCTTCACTGCTGAATGAGGCGTCCTTGTATCTCAGTGTTTGTCGCCAAAAAGTAGAAGCAATGAAACTTCAAGAATTAAAGCTAAAGGTTTTCACACAAATGAAAATTCCTTTGTCAGAAGAAAGCCTAAATCGACTCACCTTCTTTCAAGTTCCTTTGAAAACGGTTCAATTCAAATTGATTTCGCATTGTATGGAAAATCAAGAAGCTATTTCTAAAGAGGATGCTGCTGAAGAGTTGGAATCCACCGTCGTTAAGACAGAAAAGGCCAACAGTTTGAGAGAGAAAGGGAATGAAGCTCTGAGACAACAGAATTACGAAGTGGCTATCCGCCTTTATACGCAAGGTATGGAGTTTACCAAAGATGATCCTCGGCTGTATACCAATCGAGCCCTTTCGTATTTGAAAGTTGGAAAGCCAGAAGAGGCGTTACAAGACTGCGAAAATTGTTTAAAGTTGGAAGAAAGGAATGGTAAAGCATTGATGCGGAAAGCATGGGCTTTGTACGAGCTTTGTAAAACACAAGAAGAAAAGTTTAAAGGAAGAATGAGAGCTGCTGCTGCTCTTGCCGTCTATTTTGATCCCACGGGCACAAAGAATGAACGTTTTAAAAAGATGTTTCCAAGTTTGATATTTGAAGAAATCACTAATCCTCTGCAGCTAGCTAGAGCATTTATGCTTTCCATTCCCGGTAAAACATTATTACTTCACGAAGGATATTATGATTTTCATTCAACAACGGTTGATAAAGACCTTCAAATAGTTGCTCTGAGCAAAGGTGTCAAGTTGAAATTTACTTTTTTCAACATTTCTGGATGTCGTTTATTTGGAGAGGGCATAGAGGTTTCTAAGAACAGTGGAAGTATAATTTGCCGATATAAAGCTTCTCTTAGTCTACTTAATTGCCAATTATCTGGAGGTTTGAGTAGCTGTGAAGATTTCCCAGAATGTAACGGAGGACCCGGATGTGTTGCCGTCCAGCTCACTGGTGGTAAGCCTTGTGATCGTACAGGGAATTATGGAGTTGGTGTGTCTGGTAAGTCAGGCTTTGGTGGTGTTCAAGTCCTTGAAGGTGGTACTGGGTACATAGAAAACTGTGATGTTGTACAATGCGGGGGAGGAGGTGTCCTATGCCATGGAGTTGGGTCTAGTGTATTGGTCAAAGCGTGCCGAGTGCACAAAAATAGACAGGCTGGACTTGAAGCTTGTGAAGGTGGTCGCCTAGTTGCAATCGATAATGATGTCTACGCCAACGGATTTCATGGAATTTTAGTTGGCCCTTGTGCTGGTAAATGCGAAATTACTGGTAACCGAATACACGAAAACAATAGGGAAGGAATCTTTGTTCTGCAGACAACGGATCAAGAGATCTTTATAACGAGAAATCGTATTTTCCACAACCTGCCTTTCGGGATTTCCTTAGAGAGTTGCCAAGTGAAAATCGAAGATAACGAGATATTTGAGAATGGTTTCTATGGGATTCTTGCCAAGACCTTAACAACAGCTGTCGTGGCAAACAACGATATTTACAGCAACAAGTGTGGTGGTATAATCATTGGCATCAACTTTTCCGGCCGTATTGTCATTAATTCGAATACTGTTCGAGATCACAATGGGCCTTGGCTTCAATATGAAAATGTTCCTTTTTCTGTACCTGGCATTTTTGGTGGAACAGATCGTAATAAGCCTTTCTATCTCCCAAAAGGAGAGACAGCCTTTTATACGACACCCCCAGTTGTGGCAAACAATGAATTAAGGAACAACAAGGAGAAACTGTTTCACCCAAAAAATAAAATGGAATCAGTTCAAAGCGAGTGTGCCTTTTGCCGTAGTTCCAAGAATCTTCAAAGATGTTCAGGGTGCAACATAGCGTCATACTGCAACGCGAACTGTCAAAAGAGACATTGGGACAAACATAGACCATTGTGTTGCGCTTTAGATGATCAATATTCTGTAGTCGTGGAACCCAAGAGCCATGGTCCCGTTTTCAACATGAGGACATTTGGTGCACATTTGAAAGGCATCGGAAAAGGACCAAGACCAAATCCAAGAGGCAAGCAACGGTTTATTGTAAAAGTTCAAACTGGTCAGAATAATTGTCATTATCTTCAGGAACTGACCGTTTATGACAAGAGCCTTTCTATTGATGGTCATTTTCAAAGTCCCGAAGTATTTAACGTGGTAATGGAGTGTGGAGTTCTTGGACAAATGTCCAAAAACACCAGCAAAAAGGCTTATTTTTATGCAAGATTTGCCGACGGTGGAAGAAAACTTGACATTTATTTGGGGCACTTAGCACCGTATCAGGAATGGTAACGTTTTACACATTCCTAGGGGTAACCCAATGAATCATCATATCAATAAAATAGAACGCTAGCAAGTGATTGGAACATTGTACGTGCGATGGCCGAAAAGCGCGTATTCATATTCACACGTGTTTTGGCAGGAACGAGATGATGAACACTGTGGAGACCTGTGGAGAGGTATTTTGCTTCAATGGTGTGAGCTCAACTTAGGCTTGAGCACCGCCTCACTATATCTCTGGATTACGCAACTCCAATGGCCTAGTCTGGCGGATATAAATTTCCATGGGAAACTAAACTTATTTAACGGGGGAGCGTATGCGAAAGATTTTTCAAAAGGAGATGTTCAGATCCCGAATTACTCTCGACAGAAAGGAGTGGAAGGTTGGACACTTATTTGTCGGGAGGAGAATGGGAAAAGCTTGGAAAAACGGTAACCACATTGGTGACTTATAAACATGAACATACAGAATAACAATATAGCGAACACCTGGAAGAAATTTTGAGACAAGAAATGAAGTATAAACGCAACAACTTGTTAATAATCTTATTCTAGGTAGCTTGTCAGACCAGACAGTCACAATTCAGTGATTTGTTTTAGCTCGTGGATGTTTGAAGCGTAGATATCATGTATTGCTGGTGGGTCGGTGTTTACAAATATGTCACTCACTCACTAAGGGACCGTTTACATGGGAAAAGTTGTCCCTGTTACCAGGGTTACCCAGAGGAGGATCCAGTACTATCCCATCATGCATTGCGACTGAGATTTAACATTTTCTATTGAAATGAATATTTTTGAAATTGAAAAATCAATTGTACTTAAGTAGAGTGTACCTTTTAGCGATATCTATTTTCTAAATCCTTCAAGAAATTTACAGACACTCGTCAAAATACTGTGTAATTTGGGGTAATTTCGCCAGTTCACTACAGATCCTACAACTGGCTACTTTTATTTGCCAAATTAGTCGAACTTGTCTTCATCAAATGCTAAAGCAACACCATAGTATTAGTATTAATATTAGTAGAAGTATCATCACAAGAAAAGATGCACATAAACCGGGGTTGAAACCCAAGAAGACTATAATAAGCACGCAAAGGCACTTGGGATAGTACTGGATCCTCCTCTGAGGGTTACCCTTCTCCCAGGGTCACACTAGACGAGCCAGCGTTCTCCTGATTTTTTTTGTAAATCAAGGTCGAGTGCCAAACATGAGATATTTTCAAATGTCTGGGCTTGAAGGGTTACCCTGCTAGTAGGGTTACCTTCTTTGCGAAAAGGGGTGACCATTGTACCGGGACAGCTTTTTTTCATGTAAACACATTATCCTTAGGTTCCGAGACGAAACCCGAGGCAATTACATCTCTTGAGCCGGCATGCCCTGACAATCAAATTAACCAGGGTGGATTGGGACAACGTCTCTCTATATAAACGCCGGTTATAGTTGGCTCGGGTAGAAGGGTGTCCTTGCTACCAAGGACAACGGCCCCTAACGCCGTAACAAGAGTAAAGATTTGGGGCGGCATTAGTTAGAAGTCAACTGGCAACGTGTCGTGGAAATGTAAATTCGTTTCCGCGTTTTAACTCATCTTTTTCAACGCCTTGCTCAAGAATTGTCGTCGGTTATCTTATGAACAAGGCGCGAGCAGAGTGCGGTAGACCAAAGACATTAACAAATTCCGCCTTTGCTGTTTGTTTTTGTGGAGTTTTTTCTTCTTCTTTACTTTACTTTTGTGTGGTAGGAAACACTTTCTCCACTAACACTTGCTTCAGTGTCCTTCTGATCCTAGATGCGATATCTATCCAGAATTGTGTGTCCCATGTGCTTTCTTACTGAACACATTTCAAATGATCTTAAATGGAATTACGTGTGTCCCGTGTGCTTTCTTACTAAACACATTTCAAATGATCTTAAATGGAATTACGTGTGTCCCGTGTGCTTTATTACTGAACACATTTCAAATGATCTTAAATGGAATTACGTGTGTCCCGTGTGCTTTATTACTGAACACATTTCAAATGATCTTAAATGGAATTACGTGTGTCCCGTGTGCTTTATTACTGAACACATTTCAAATGATCTTAAATGGAATTACGTGTGTCCCGTGTGCTTTATTACTGAACACATTTCAAATGATCTTAAATGGAATTACGTGTGTCCCGTGTGCTTTATTACTGAACACATTTCAAATGATCTTAAATGGAATTACGTGTGTCCCGTGTGCTTTATTACTGAACACATTTCAAATGATCTTAATGAAATTACCATATAAGCGAAATTACTAAGAAAGTCAGGAAACGTTTATACTGCTTATCTCAGCTTAAGCGCTCTAGTTTGGGAACCGGCGAATTGGTTCAATTTTTCCGTACGTGTATACGTCCCATTGCCGAATATGCGTGCCCTGTGTTTCACGATAGCCTGCCTGATTATCTTTCACATGATCTTGAGTCTGTCCAAAAGCGAGCAATGCGCATAATTTCCCCCTTTTCTCCTTATGAGGAGGCTCTAGCTCTTGAAGGCCTTAACATGCTATCTGATCGCCATCAAGAATTGACAGATAAGCTTTTTTCTACTATTATTGAGTCACCTGACCATAGATCCTGTCTTTAAGGTGTTTCCCAGTAGTTTTTTATTGACCACACTTCTCATGTTCATCTAGCGAATTGAAAACCTTTTCCTGGTCTGATCAAAATGAATTTTACACCAGACATCAAGCATAGATGGAAGTTTTGATTGATGTCAATTTCAACTCGATCGCAAAATAATGTCAAACTACTGCTAAACGTTACCTACAATATCTATTTACCTTTCCTGAAAGCGACATTTGTGAAAACGTTTTCTTTGCGGAGTTAGAATTTTTCTTGTACAGGTGCTTTCAGTAGAATAGTTTGAACGATTTCACCTTCCTAGCAATTTCAAAATTATCTCTCAAACGAACGAATGAATACAGCTAACGTTTAGCAGTAGTTTGACATTATTTTGCGAACGCGAAGGATTTTTTTGTTCTGCTATAGTTTCCAGTATCATAATAAACGGTCACAGAATGTTTTTGCGATTTATTCGAAATCGCTCTAATCCAACCCTCTAATTATCATCTGAATAGCTGTGCCTGAATGCGAAGTTTAGCATGTATATAGTCATTTTTCTGAAGCTCATCGAAAACGGGAGATATTCAAGGAAAACTGATTTCAACGATCATTGTTTTCCGTTGCCATGGAAACGCCGATCGAGTCGAAATTGACATCAATGAAAACTTCAATCTATGCTTGATGTCTGGTGTAAAATTCATTTTGATCAGACCAGGAAAAGGTTTTCAATTCGCTAGATGAACATGAGAAGTGTGGTCAATAAAAAACTACTGGGAAACACCTTAAGACCAAAAGATTTCAAAATAGTGTTATTATTCATAATGCCCTTAAGGCCTAAGTAAATCACGACCCTAGATTTTGTAGGAATTTTTAACTTTTATCATTATAGCGTATATATCTTCATTTCCTTATTAGTATTAATTTTAATATTTTTTGCATATATTTAGTTTCTTATAGTTTTTATACTTGTAAATATTAGCGTAATTCAACCCTGTAGGTTGCAATGCTTTTAGAAATAAACTATCTATCTATCATCTAAACAATTGAAAAACACGATAATCGAAGATACTCGCGCATCATTTCTACGCATGAGTTTAATGCGCACGCACTCATCTTCGGATGACTTCATTAGAATGTTTTGATGAAAAAATATTAAGAAAGCAAGTTTTTCAATTCAAACTTATATTTCTGAAAAAGTCGGTGGTCGGTTTTATTTCGTTATTTGAAAGTACTAGATAATTACTAAACCTTGAAGGAAAAATATAAAAAATCTGATCTAGGCGATGGGATCAAACCGAAATAACATTTTGTGCATAGACCCATTCGAAAAATGGCCGCTTCTAATTTACATACTTTCTAAATTTAATGCGTCAAGAGAAGCAAACGATGTAAATTGAAAGAAGATAAAATATATAAGGATTCTGTAAAAAATTTGGATGGAACAAACAAGTGATTATTTTAAGAGTTACTGCAGTGCAAAGTGTACAAAAGACACCAAAGCGAGGCTAGTCAGTATTGATCAGCAAATTTTCATACTAATATTTGTAAATTCATCCCACAATAACTCAAAAGGAAAAAATGCCATGGCATTGAAATTCTCCCTATTCACTCCTTTTTGGATACTCTTTCATAGAAAAGTGATATATTGATAAACTTTTTGATTGATGAAGTTTGAATAGAAAAAGTGAAGAATCGCCATTTTTAGAATCGGTCTATAACTGTATTAGAATTTCACGTAACGTGAAGGCTACAAGTCCAAACTTACAGCCCAAAACATGTCTAATTTGTATTATAAAGTTTAAAATGCTTAGAGGTCATTTTTTAGAGTTCTGTGAAAAATGGGGACGGTCAATCTATTTTTCAGTAAGATACGCTTCTTTTTGACAGCTTTCCATGTTTGCGTTGTTCGTGCGTTTGTATCGCAAAAAAAGTGAAATTCCACGCAATCTGACGGCTAAACGAAGTCGGCGACCCCCACTCTCAAAGAGTGATTTTCCCCCAAACGTTTTTGAACAAAAAGCAAGGCGACATACAGATATTATTGTTATTGAATAGTCTATAACGTAATACAAATTTATCAATTAATGTCTTGAATTAACAATGAATTCAGTTAACTTAATTACTACTTCTTTCTGAGAAGGGAGGGGTCTAGTATGTTCAGCGAAGGAAGGCTGGAGCAAATAGGGAACGTGGTTGATTTTTATGCGGTAAGCCAAATGATTAGGGAAGGTTTCGCCAAAATGTGTTTGTCATGTTTTACACAAGATGAGGCTCGGAATAGTTTAGCTGACAATGACAAACCCCCACCAGTGATTTTTCTTTCTCCCTTATTACATTACTAACGTTGGCCTATCATTTTAATAATCTAATCCCTTAACTTAGACGTTTTTTCCCAGTTCCAAGGCGCATGGATGAGTCTTTACACGTCACATTGGGGTGCACCGAACGTATGATCATTTCTCCAGCATCCACAAGGTCCCTTCACACAGCGCCAATTCCCACCTGCACATTTGTTAAGTTCAGTGTCATGGAAATATTTCTCATTCTTAACCCTGTCAGCAACACTGCCAGAAACCTAGAACATGAAGAAGAAGTTAGTTGAACAAGACATTAGTTTCGCATTCGATGCAAACCGCTATTTTTGAAGACCACAGTCTCATTTGCACAGGCTTGGCCTCGTCTACAAGCCAGGTATTCAAAGACACCATTAAAAGTCTGTGGGATTGGTATGTATAATCCAACTTGCTCGAATGATGGGAAAAAGCGTGAAATGTTACGTATGAAAAACTAGTCGCAAAATATTTGATTTCAGCAATCCTTTCCATTCCCAACATAAATGTCATCGACAGTAAAGATGGTAAACTGTAGTTTTTGGATGTTAGTAGGGTTTTCCGATTTAGTGTCGTTATCAAAATTTTGGCAATAACCTATGTCATTTATATAATATCATGTCATTCTTAACATCATGTCTCATTATAACAATACAATTCTAAGGTTTTTTGTTGCATGTTAAACCAGTTCGTAACAGCGTGTGACTTGAGCCTGCGATAATTAGCCTTAACCACTGACTGCAACGCGTGAAAACGAGGCCAGAATGAAACCAAGATGGCGACGAATTACATGCTAAAAGTTTTTCCAAGATTTTTCGATCTTTATGTGCAAGGTATGAAAAAAATGGAAAGTGAAAATTGGATAATATATCACTCGCCCGGATGATGACCACAAAACAACGGCCCCAAGCCGAGACTGAACTTGATTCTTATTTATCAAAGACAACTTCGACCCGAAACCACTGCTTCCCGGGCATCTAAGCGAATCCGGGAAATATTGTACATCATATACTTGCCTCTCCAACCGGTTTGATGTTGTGTGGAATCCAGGGAGATGTATTCCTATCGTTTCGATAATCATTCCAGTAACCACAGCCTCCAGGGCAATAATCCTAATAAAGCACATTAAAAAAAGTACAAACAACATATATCTCAGTATAGGGTTCATAATTAATTTGTCGATGTTGGCCGGGAACCAACAAGAAGCTGAGGCGTTAATAGAACTTACTTGTTCCCATGAAAATCCCTTTCCATCACACCAGTTGTCATAGCTACCATGAGCTGATTTACCAACGTAAATCTTGGGATGTTCTTCCGTGTTACTTCGAGTGTACCATCCATCGTGCTGGAACCAGGTCACTGAGTCTTGTTTCCAAGAGGCACCATTCCTCTTGAAGTTGATGGTGATGTGCTCCCAGTCGTTTTCATGGGCACCCGAGCAACAATCACAGGTTTTCTGATAACCATACCATATCCACCAGATAAGCTACAGAAAAAAAATCAGGCATGAACCAAAAAAGGCGCGTTTGATTTACAGTTTCATCAAGTCATATAAGTTAATTACCTTGCGGTACCCCCCACAATCTCTGACGTCGTAGTAGATCGGAGCATTGGAATTAAAACCCCTGCACTGATTATCGTTGCTGTCTGTGGCTTCATCTGGATAACAATTATTCGAAGCACCCCCATCAAAACGCAACTGTGGGATATGGGCTGCTGCAAATTCGCGGTTACTATCTATAAAAGAAATTCACAAAAAAAGTATAGGCTTACTTCATTTTAAAATGACCTGGGAGGTGGTTAGCTTATTAAAACAACTGTTTGATTCTACAGCTTACACTCCTTGAATAACCCAAAGCCTTTTTTTACATGATAACGTAATATCGCTATCAAAATTCCTTGCGCACAATCTTGGGATCTGCATGTTAATGAGCACCGATTGTCTTACACTATCCTTATTACTCAATACATTTTAAAACGTAACCACCTGAGTTGACCGTCAGAAGAACCTTAAGGCCAACCAATCAGAATTGAGCATTTGATTAGCATGTATTTTGATAAGCATTTCCCATGTCCCTTTTCGGCAAATGCTAACCAAAAAATAGTTTACCCATAATTCATTTCGGGGAACGCCATCAATACATCTGGAAGGGAATAGGTCATTTGCACTAACAGTTCACGTGATTCTTCCTCCTTAAATCGAGCAGGTGTGTCAAAACCTACCCCAGAAATGAAAAGAACACCTCAATATTAGCAAGGAGGTGGGTTTTCAGTTCATTATTTTTACTATAAAAGAAATGACATTAACCGGATGAAACCGTCGGATATTTTATAAGGGAAAATGATAGGAAGCCTGGTTTTAAAGCTTCTTTTAGTGCAAATTGTCTATTCACGACTGATATAAACTGTCCTCTATGTTACCTGGCACTCTATAAACATCAGCGGCCCAGTTTCCACCCAGACCTTCACCGTATTGACCACCACAGCCAGTGGATGCTCCGTGCTTGTTGTACGTTTTGTAGGCGGTGGCTCCAGTCCAACACTCCCCGCCGTACTCCATGGCGAATGTAGTGAAACCTCTATTTTGGGTAAGGTAAGCACACTTTTGCATGGCGATGTCTTTAGCATGTCTAAAATCACCAAGTTTTTCTGGGACACCCCTGTCATCTTTAACTTCTTTGAAACAGCCAAGATGTTCTTAGAAATAAAAAAAAAATGTATATGTAAGTTAATATTAACACACCAATGTACCCGGGTTCGAGTCCCGCCGGGTTTGGTGTCGTATGTGAGTAGAGTTGTTTGTTTGTTCTCTCCGGATTCTCTTTCGTTTTCTCCCCAGTCCTTATTAAAGATCAACTTCCAGACTCCAATAGACCCATTCGAAAAATGTCCGCCTTCATTTAAATATTTTTTAAATTTAATGCCTCAAGAGAAACAAAACATATCATTTGAAAGAAGATAATATAAATAAGGATTTTGCGAAAAAGCTGAGACAAAAAAGTGATTATTTTAGGAGTTACTGCAGTGTAAAGTGTATAAATGACACCAAAGCGAGGCTAGTCAGTATTGATCAGCAAAATCTCATACTTATATCTGTAAATTCATTCCATAATAACTTAAAAGAAGAAAAAAAAACAAAAAAAAAACAAACCATACCAATCAAACTTTTCCTGTTCACTTACTTCTAGATGCCTTTCAGGTAAAAGTGATATACTGATAGAAATTTTGATTGACCGCGAAGTTTGAATAGAAAAGTGAAAAATCGCCATTTTTACTGAGAATCGGTGTATTCGATCTTGGGCTTCGCAGTAATCATTGGAGCGTCAGTTAGCTCTGTTGTGAGAGTCCCACGCTGTGATACAACAGCCAATTGTTTAAAGCTCCTACATCTATATTTTTGCCGAAAACAGACAAAGCAGAACACTTCTTAAAGTACTGTATTCAAGTTTTGATATCAGTTTTCTAGATCAAGAGGAGTTGATCATTGATTTTATTACTGAAGTCTGGTTTTCAAATCCATAGATTTTCGATCAGAAGCTTCAGTAATTATACTAGTTTTTAGTCAAACTGAGTTGTCCATAAAACCAATTTTTAGCTAAAATTCATTGAACAAAGTCGCCGAAGTTTATTAAGTTTGAAAGGGATTTAGTTTGATTGTATTAACTCCTTGTTACTTTTTCAAAATTTTCAATAATTTTTGATGAAAAAAACCCTACCTGGTTTTACGAGGTACACATCAAGGGCCCAGTTACCACCCAGACCTTGACCACTACAGCCAGAGGATGCTCCGTGCTTGTTGTACGTTTCATAGGCGGTGGCTCCACTCCAACACTCCCCGCCGTTGTGAAGGGCGAATGTAGTGAAGCCCAACCTTTTAACATGCTCAGCACACTGTTCTATGGCGGTGTCTTTAGAATTCTTAAGATCAACAATACTTTGTGGGAGAGCCCTGTCCTCGGAACTGTCTTTGAAACAGCCAAGATGTGTGTATTCTAGAAGTAAGAAAGCATCCAAATATTACAATCTATCAGTGTCAATATGTTTGTTATATTCATTATACACCGCCTCAGAGGCACAAAACTTTGTCAATTGAAAGGGACCGTTGATTTAAAGTGGTTACTAGCAGAAATATTCGGTTTTATCTTACCTGCATTAACCTTCGAAAAAATCACTGCGATGACCACAAAGGTGATTATCGGCTGGAACAACCCCATCCTTAAAATTAAAGAAAGTGAAATGATGGGTATCGCCTTGCTTAAAAGTTATAAATGTCAATGTCAATGTAAGTCATGGCGGCAAAGTCATTCTTATATATGATTCAGTACCAGAGCAAAAATCTAGTTCGGGGAACCCTAAACCCACAGAAGCTAATCGTCACCTTAAAATGAGGTGTTATTGCATTTTATGCTGTTTTTTTTATCTAAATGAGAAAAGGTTAGAAGAGAGTGTGATATTTGGCACTCTCTTTTTTACGAAAAAAACCCCGGAGAACCCGGTGATACACTAGACTCCTTAGTTGTTCAAGTTCTTCATACATGAAGTAAAGGTCATACAACTTTTTCAACTTACCTGGATTCAGTCTTCAGTTCTCAGGAGCGGAACACTTGTAGGCTTCTGACTACCTTAACATTGGATTCTCCTTGCGGAGCATACAGTGTTTGATAAATTTCCAATCCTGTTTTCTGTTTTTATAAGCTCCTTGTTATTGAAACCCTAGCGTTACGTTGCATACGGTTAAAAAATGCCACGAGCTATATGCTAATTATTTAATTATTTTGGAACTCGTAAACAAGTGAATGATGTTCTTAAACGCAAAATGATTATTTTAAAATATGTCTTTATTTGAATACATTTCTTACCTTTATCGATATTATTGTGAAATAGGTATTACTAACTTTTTCACCCAAAAAAAACAACACTAGTTCCAGTTTTGTAGTTTATCAACCGCTATTTGACGTATAGTGCAGTTGTTTTGAATGCACAATGACGTCATGCCATTATTCATATCTAGAACTTCATTGTCCAAATTGTGTTCTAAGGCCCCGGATTCGTTCCGGTTTAAAAAATATATTTTGTTTGTAGACTTCGTAATATTTATCATATGACTTTTAAAAAAGATTATGTATCTATTTTTTTCCTTTGTTTCTTGTAAACGAAAACGAAACATGCATGCCACTGGGTGTCTCCAGTAACCTTAACAAAAGCCGTCTACCCGAGGAATAGAAGAGAAAAAATAACAATAAACACCAAACAATAACAATAAGTATAAAGATTAAATATAAGAAAGTTTAGGATAGCTAGAAAGATAGATTTCTG
The DNA here is from genome assembly GCA_964019055.1 of Anthopleura xanthogrammica. Classification (NCBI taxonomy): domain Eukaryota; kingdom Metazoa; phylum Cnidaria; class Anthozoa; order Actiniaria; family Actiniidae; genus Anthopleura; species Anthopleura xanthogrammica. Next base: position 17,553,802 of record OZ025206.1, read on the forward strand.
ATCTTCTCTCTTGATTTATTAACAGTGTTTCTAGCCTTGATGAGTTCAAGGCAATGTTCCCTCATTGAAATGGGAACTCATTGCATGCTTTCTACTTCAAAACAACACGTAGCATATCCTAGATGTTTTTTTGTAGTTGATTAATTTTCAGACTTAGCGAGAGACATCAAGATGAATTTCACCTGACATCTGTCTGACAGGATCGATTTTCATCCAATTCTTTCTCTTTAAAAAAGAACTAAATAGGGTATAAGATATGTTTTTAGTCAGTTCTATACAGTTGTTTTGGATATACGCTCCAGCGCCTAGAGCTGATGTCCATTTTATTCATATCCACACTGACGTGCCCGATTTGTGTTAAGAACCCGGCGTCGTTTCAGATTAAGAAATTGCTTTCTGAAAATGTTTTTTTTCGTAACATTTATCTTATGACCTTTAAAAGGAAATATTAGATATCTATTATTTAGGGGTTTGTTGAAAGGATCTGCAAGTGTTACCGCGATAAACGAATCATACCTTTTGGGGTCTCCAGTAACCTTTACAAATGGCCGGCTACGCGGGAACCCAGGGGAAAATAGAAACAATAAGAATATACACCAAAAGATGACAATAAGTAAATAAATCAAAAACTAAATGTTTAGTATAGCTATATAGCTAGATTTCTGATCTTCTTTCTTTACATATATTACCTTGGTAAAGGGTAGAACTGATCAACACCGTTATTCTATTAGTGTGTCTAGCCTTGACGAGTTCAAGGCAATGTTCCCTCATTGAAATACCATGCCAGGATACTGGAGACCCCAAAAGGTATGCTTCGTTTATCGCGGTAACACTTGTAGATCCGTTCAACAAACCCCTAAATAATAGATATCTAATTGTATTTTTAAGGGTCATAAGAAAGATGTTACGAAAAATACATTTTCAGAAAGCAATTTCTTAACCTGGAACGACGCCGGGCACGTCAGTGTGGATATGAATAAAATGGACATCAGCTCTAGGCGCTGGAGCGTATATCCAAAACAACTGTATTGAACTGACTAAAAACATATCTTATACCCTATTTATTTATTTTTTTTAAAAGAGAAAGAATTGGTTGAAAATCGATCATACAGATTTGAGAGATTTTTACTCCTTGTTAATACGACGTACGTCTGTCAGACAGATATGGCGGCGCCAGCCATATGCATGCAACCAGAAACAGTGACCAAATGGACCGTGTTGACGAACCTATCTTGGCTTTTTTTTGTCAGATATTCCTTATTCCTGCAAACTACTATGATGTGTAGGTTAGATCAACATGGGATTTAGTGAAGCGTAAAACAATAAGAATAGACAGTCAATGACTGCAGGTGTCTAATGCAAATAACTAAAATATTGCAGAATAATGTGGATATGTGGAAAGTAGTTTCTTGGACAAAGAAAGAGTATTGTCCAAAAAATTGGACTACTTGCTTCCTTTGGGCTTCCTGTGGAAAGAGTCCATTGAGGCAGTAGCCACAACAAGACTAAGAAGAATAACAGGTCCGCTTTGAAGTAAAGAGCATCACCTTGAATATCCAAGTGCATTTCATAAAGAACAAAAACTGAAGTTTCTTCGAAAAAAATTCCTTCCAAAAACATTTGCTCGTAAAAGTATGGTTTACTAAAAATGAACTGAAAAAGTTAGCATGTTGGGTGGCACCCGGAATGTACTCTAAACAGCCATTTTGAACCTTTGATTCTTGATTATTTACGCAGCAATAGTGAACTCGCCTCTCATCTCTCGGCATCGATCTCGGCTTGGCATCATCAGTATGACTAAATTCTTCTTTCTCTCCCTTGATTCGAGGGTTGATTTTCCTGATGCTTGATTCCCAAGGTACTACCGGCCTTGCCCCCTTCCCATAATTTCAATAGCATTTCAATACTGAAATATTTAGTAAATAAACCCCTCCTGGCGGCTGGGATATCGGCTGATAATGTCCGAGGATGAGAAATGGTCCGAAAAAAGAACATTTGGCCGAGAAGCGAAGCTTCGAGGGCAAATGTGATATTTTGAGGACCATTTCTCATCCAAGGACATTATCAGCCGATATTCCAGTGAGCCAGTGGGGGTTTATTTATTTTATAACCCAACGACTTCACTGAAATGAATTCAGCAAACTGCATCGACTCGTCATCTCCAGAGTTTTCAAAAAATAATTCTCTCTCGTCTCCAAGCTGGATATAAAAACAATTATTTTGGTAAATGAAAGCTGTTTGACATTGAATTATTCTGTTGTTTGACATTTGTTGTCGAATTGTTTGTTGGTTTTTAGTAGTTTATAAAAACAATTTCGAAAACAAACCAAAAACTTCATTCACGAAACATGGATGCTTACCATTGAAGACATTTACAGTATATTTTGTTGATTTTTTCGTGTTTCCTGGCGTAGTTTTCTCAACCAGTCTTTGTATTTTACTCTCACTTGTTTGTAAAAAGCGAGTTTCTTTGTTTTCGGTGTTTTTTCTTTTCTTTTTTAACGTTTTTACCTTCTGCTGGACGAATATCACTTCGGACGGGGGATATCGCCTGATACCCGTCCTGCACGTGACCCATTTGAACCAATGACAGCGCGCGAAAATTCATCGTTGGGTTATAAAGGAACATATTGCATGCCTTGAACTCATCAAAAAGGTGCTCATTATATTATTCCCTTTACCTAAAAAATGCATCTCAACAAAAGGTCTCTTGATCTCAATAAACTGAAGGATAAAAAGTTTGCGTAGAAAAAATAGCCTTCTCAAAAGCCTTTGCATGTAGAAATATGGCTCACTGTGAACAAAATAAATATAATTTAAACGAGAAACAAAAGCATTACTGATCAGCATATTGGGTGGGATCGCTCGTGGCTAAGTGTGTCATAGTAATATGGCATTGGTGTTTGTTCACGCAATATTGTAGGAGTATGATTTTACTTGGAAGACGATTACTACAAATGATCAAACACAATATGTCAGGTGTTAGTGAAATTCCCCTTGGATGTCTCTCGCTAAGTCTGAAAATTAATCAACTACAAAAAAACATCTAGGATATGCTACGTGTTGTTTTGAAGTAGAAAGCATGCCATTTCAATGAGGGAACATTGCCTTGAACTCATCAAGGCTAGAAACACTATTAATAAATCAAGAGAGAAGATCAGAAATCTATCTTTCTAGCTATCCTAAACTTTCTTATATTTAATCTTTATACTTATTGTTATTGTTTGGTGTTTATTGTTATTTTTTCTCTTCTTTTCCTCGGGTAGACGGCTTTTGTTAAGGTTACTGGAGACACCCAGTGGCATGCATGTTTCGTTTTCGTTTACAAGAAACAAAGGAAAAAAATAGATACATAATCTTTTTACGAAGTCTACAAACAAAATATATTTTCAGAAAGCAATTTTTTAAACCGGAACGAATCCGGGGCCTTAGAACACAATTTGGACAATGAAGTTCTAGATATGAATAATGGCATGACGTCATTGTGCATTCAAAACAACTGCACTATACGTCAAATAGCGGTTGATAAACTACAAAACTGGAACTAGTGTTGTTTTTTTGGGTGAAAAAGTTAGTAATACCTATTTCACAATAATATCGATAAAGGTAAAAAATGTATTCAAATAAAGACATATTTTAAAATAATCATTTTGCGTTTAAAAATATCATTCACTTGTTTACGAGTTCCAAAATAATTAAATAATTAGCATATAGCTCGTGGCATTTTTTTGCTACGTCATGCTAGTGTTTCAATAACAAGGAGCTTATAAAAACAGAAAATAGCATTGGAAATTTATCAGACACTGTATGCTCCGCAAGGAGAATCCAATGTTAAAGTAGTCAGAAGCCTACAAGTGTTCCGCTACTGAGAACTGAAGACTGAATCCAGGTAAGTTGAAAAAGAGGTTAATGCAGGTAAGATAAAACCGAACATTTCAGCTAGTAACCACTTTGAATCAACGCTCCCTTTCAATTGACAAAGTTTTGTGCCTCTGAGGCGGTGTATAATGAATATAACAAACATATTGACACTGATAGATTGTAATATTTGGATGCTTTCTTACTTCTAGAATACACACATCTTGGCTGTTTCAAAGACAGTTCCGTGGACAGGGCTGTCCCACAAAGTATTGTTGATCTTAAAAATTCTAAAGACACCGCCATAGAACAGTGTGCTGAGCATGTTGAAAGGTTGGGCTTCACTACATTCGCCCTTCACAACGGCGGGGAGTGTTGGAGTGGAGCCACCGCCTATGAAACGTACAACAAGCACGGAGCATCCTCTGGCTGTAGTCAAGGTCTAGGTGGTAACTGGGCCCTTGATGTGTACTTCGTAAAACCAGGTAGGGTTTTTTTCCTCAAAAATTATTGAAAATTTTGAAAAAGTAACAAGGACTTAATACAATCAAAATCAATCCCTTTCAAACTTAATAGACTTTAGACGTCTGCGCTTTACGTTTTTATGTTTTTACGTGAAATACGACATGATTTATATATAACTTAAACTCGAGAACTTTAACCCACGTTTAAGACTTAAATTAATGCTCTTACATGTCTGTTCTTCTCGAATAACAATGTTTTACAATTCAAGAAGGAAGCATTTTTAGTTTAAGTAAAGACAACAAATGAAAAATATACGTGGCGGATATTTTGTTTCCCCTACTAAAGAAAATCCCAAGGCTGAACGCATCTCACGACGACATCGACTTTTAATTGGAGCTCAATAAATCCAAGAAAAATAAAGCTATGGCCATAATTTCACGACAAAATCAAAGTACACATGCCAAGGCTTCTCCCCAGTACGCTCAAAGTAGCATTCTTACTAAAACGTGAGTGCTAGAAGATATTTTCTTCCACGATAAATTCACTTCTGACTCTGCAGCTTGGCTTGTGAGGTTCGCCATAAGGGCATAATCAAATTTGTAAAGGTGATCCCTGCTAAGCACGAAAGAAAGGTAGTGAGTAGCACGAGGCGATAGCCGAGAGCTACTCTAGCTTCTTGAGACCTCCAGCCCAGATAGAAAACACTTTTTTTCGCGGAGCGAGAGACAAACAATGAAGTCAGCGTGCTCCCCATGGGCAAATAGTTGATTAGCAAATAAGAGCGCGCGGTTTCACTTGTCTATATTATAACTGGTATATATTTGTTCTGAATGAAATAATAACTGAATTATGGTGGTGTTATAAATGTTCCCTGATGGGATTTGATTCCGAGATATTTCTTTTTTGTGCGAGATTTTAAGTCCTGTAGTGTTAAGGTTCGCAGGTTCTGAAGATCGAGTATGTTGTTGTTTATAGTTGCGTGAGACGTTGACCGTCTCAACAGGAATATTTTTTAAATTCAAACTGATATGTATTATAAATATAAAGCATGTGACGTGTATAGCCGCTCCAATTGCACCAAACGTTTATAAATTATTAATGATATTTTGAAATATGTATCAATATTAACTAACATACACATATATATTTTTATTTCTAAGAACATCTTGGCTGTTTCAAAGAAGTTAAAGACGACAGGGCCCTCCCACAAAATCTTGGTTATTTTAGTGGTACCAAAGACATCGCCATACAAAAGTGTGCTTACCTTACCCAAAATAGGGGTTTCACTACATTCGCCATGGAGTATGGCGGGGAGTGTTGGACTGGAGCCACCGCCGACAAAACGTACAACAAGCACGGAGCATCCACTGGCTGTGGTGGTCAATACGGTGAAGGTCTGGGTGGAAACTGGGCCGCTGATGTTTATAGAGTGCCAGGTAACATAGAAGACAGATTACATCAGTCGTGAAAAGACAATTTGCACTAAAAGGTCACGTGACCCTACCCGAAGCTTTAAAACCAGGCTTGTCATAATTTTCCCTTATAAAATATCCAACTGTTTCATCCGATTAATGTCGTTTTTTTATAGTCAAAATTATGAGCTGAAAATCCACCTCCTTGCTAATATTGAGGTGTTCTTTTCATTTCTGGGGGAGGTTTTGACAAAGCTACTTGATTTGAGGAGATAGAATCACGTGCATTGTTAGTTCAAATGACCTATTCCCTTCCAGATGAGTTGATGGCCTTCCCCGAAATGAATTATGGGTAAACTATTTTTTGTTAGCATTTGCCGAAAAGGGACATGTGAAATGCTTATGAAAATACGTGCTAATCGAATGCTGATTCTGATTGGTTGGCCTTAAGGTTCTTCTGAAGGTCAACTCAGGTGGTTATTACCTTTTCAAAATCGTATTGAGTAAGAATAGATAGTGTAAGACAATCGGTGCTCAATAACATGCAGAGTCCAACATTGTGCGCAAGGAATTTTGATAGCGATATGACGTTATCATACAAAAAAGGCTTTGGGTTATTCAAGGAGTGTAAGCTGTAAGATGAAACAGCTAGTTGTTTTAATAAACTAACCACCTATCAGGTCATTTTAAAATGAAGTAAGCCTATACTTTTTTTGTAAATTTCTTTTATAGATAGTAACCGCGAATTTGCAGCAGCCCATATCCCACAGTTGCGTTTTGATGGGGGTGCTTCGAATAATTGTTATCCAGATGAAGCCACAGACAGCAATGATAATCAGTGCAGGGGTTTTAATTCCAATGCTCCGATCTACTACGACGTCAGAGATTGTGGGGGGTACCGCAAGGTAATTAACTTATATGACTTGATGAAACTGTAGATCAAACGCGCCTTTTTTGGTTCATGCCTGATTTTTTTTCTGCAGCTTATCTGGTGGATATGGTATGGTTATCAGAAAACCTGTGATTGCTGCTCGGGTGCCCATGAAAACGACTGGGAGCACATCACCATCAACTTCAAGAGGAATGGTGCATCTTGGAAACAAGACTCAGTGACCTGGTTCCAGCACGATGGATGGTACACTCGAAGTAACACGGAAGAACATCCCAAGATTTACGTTGGTAAATCAGCTCATGGTAGCTATGACAACTGGTGTGATGGAAGGGGATTTTCATGGGAACAAGTAAGTTCTATTAACGCCTCAGCTTCTTGTTGGTTCCCGGCCAACATCAACAAATTAATTATGAACCCTATACTGAGATACATGTTGTTTGTACTTTTTTTAATGTGCTTTATTAGGATTATTGCCCTGGAGGCTGTGGTTACTGGAATGATTATCGAAACGATAGGAATACCTCTCCCTGGATTCCACACAACATCAAACCGGTTGGAGAGGCAAGTATATAATGTACAATATTTCCCGGATTCGCTTGGATGCCCAGGAAGCGGGTTTTCGGGTCGAGGTTGTCCTTGATAAATAAGAATCAAGTTCAGTCTCGGCTTGGGGCCGTTGTTTTGTGGTCATCATCCGGGCGAGTTCAGGAAAGGTCTATTATACAAATTTATTCACATATATAGATTTCTTTAAATTACACACATATATATAGGTATATTTACGGATTGCCGAAATCAAATCTTTTGTGATCGCCCTAAACCCTGGAAGGGGACTCAAGGACGTGATATAGACCCCTTCGAAAAATGGCCGCTTCTAATTTACATATTTTCTAGATTTAATGCGTCAAGAAAAGCAAACGATGTAAATTGAAAGAAGATAATATAAATAAGGATTCTGTGAAAAATTTGGAACAAACAAGTGATTATTTTAAGAGTTACTGCAGTGCAAAGTGTGCAAAAGACACCAAAGCGAGGCTAGTCAGTATTGATTAGCAAATTCTCATACTAATGTTTGTAAATTCATCCCGCAATAACTCACAAGGAAAAAATGCAATGGCATTGAAATTCTCCCTATTCACTCCTTTTTGGATACTCTTTCATAGAAAAGTGATATATTGATAAAATTTTTGATTGATGAAGTTTGAATAGAAAAAGTGAAGAATCGCCATTTTTAGAAAAGGTCTATACTATCCAATTTTTTCATACCTTGTACATAAAGATCGAAAAATCTTGGAAAAACTTTTAGCATGTAATTCGTCGCCATCTTGGATTCATTTTGGCCTCGTTTTCACACGTTGCAGTCAGTGGTTAAGGCTAATTATCGCAGGCTCAAGTCACACGCTGTTACGAACTAATTCGACATGCAACAAAAAAACCTTAGAACTGTATTGTTATAATGAGACATGATGTTAAGAATGACATGATATTTTATAAATGACATAGGTTATTGCCAAAATTTTGATAACGGCACTAAATCGGAAAACCCTACTAACATCCAAAAACTACAGAGTTTACCATCTTTACTGTCGATGACATTTGTTGGGACTGGAAAGGATTGCTGAAATCAAATATTTTGTGACTAGTTTTTCATACGTAACATTTCGCGCTTTTTCCCATCATTCGTGCAAGTTGGATTATATATACCAATCCCACAGACTTTTAATGGTGTCTTTGAATACCTGGCTTATAGACGAGGCTAAGCCTGTGCAAATGAGACTGTGGTCTTCAAAAATAGCGGTTGGCATCGAATGCGAAACTAATGTATTGTTCAACTAACTTCTTCTTCATGTTCTAGGTTTCTGGCAGTGTTGCTGACAGGGTTAAGAATGAGAAATATTTCCATGACACTGAGCTTAACAGATGTGCAGGTGCGAATTCGCGCTGTGTGAAGGGACCTTGTGGTTGCTGGAGAAATGATCATACGTTCGGTGCACCCCAATGTGACGTGTAAAGACTGATCCATGCGCCTTGGAACTGGGAAAAAACGTCTAAGTTAAGGGATTAGATTATTAAAATGATAGGCCAACGTTAGTAATGTAATAAGGGAAAAAGAAAACTTACTGAGGATGGGGACTTGTCATTGTCCGCTGAACTATTCTGAGCCTCATGACAGACACAATTTGGCGAAACTTTCCCTGATCATTTGGCTGACCGCATAAAAAAACACTTTCCTTTTTTGCACCAGCTCTCCTTCACTTTACAATACTAGACCCCTTCCCCCCCCCCCCTCTTCTCAGCAAGTAGTAGTAATTAAGTTAACTGAATTCATTGTTAATTCAATACATTAATTGATAAATTTATATTAAGTTTTAGACTATTAAATAACAATGCAATCAAATCTGTAATGTCGTCTTGCTCTTTGTTCAAAAACGTTTCGGGAAGAATCCCTCTTTAGTTTTACAGTGCGACGCGCCTAACCGTGACCACCCAATTATTATTTTTACAAGTTGTTCAAATGAGGCTTATTAGCAAGCAAAGAGACTAAAATCAATATCGCCGAGGTAAAGGTTCGATTTTTGACAAGAAAACTCGCTCAATTATTTCAATTTGGTATGTTTTTTGGTCCTTTCGGTCCAAAATGTTTTGATGTCTGGTCGATTTTGAAGCCATTTGAGAGCGTTTTTACGGAGTCATGGTCATTTTTAGGTTCTCCTACTAAAGAAAATCCAATGGCTGCACACTCACAGCGACACCGACCTCTACTCGGAGCTCAATAAATCCAAGAAAAATTAAGCTACGGCCATAATTTCACGACAGAATCAAAGTACACATGTCAATGTTTCTCTCCAGTACGCTCAAAGTAGCATTCTTTCTAAAACGTGAATGCTAGAAGATATTTTCTTCCATAATAAACTCACTTCTGACTCTGTATGAATTCTTTATGAATTCGAATAGTTTTCCCTGAGGAAGTCATTGAATACAAGAATACAATCATTGAATACATTGAATGGCTTCCTCAGAGAAAACTATTCGAATTTATAAATATGATCCCACGTGTACCCTCATGATTGTTGATTGGTTAAGAGAAAACAATGAGCCATTATCCAAAAGGACACTAGAGGATCCTGGTAGGTTAGGATTTGTTCGCCGAAAATGGACGCTGTCTACCCCCGTTAGGGTTTTTTATGGGAGCGGATTATCAGTCCTCAGCCCAACCCCCAAACTGAAAGACCAGAAGATCACTCTTCCTCTGGTTCCTTCCCTTCGACCTGTCCGGCATGGGTGGCCCTTCCAGGAGTACACGACTCCCACCGGCATAGCTCTAGGGGTCATTGGGATACGCAATCCACCTCACCACGATAAAGTGGTAATCCCGATCAAAGCGAAGTTAAAATGTATAATAGCTTTAATCCCTTTTGCATATAGAAAACACTATAGATTGTAATATTATAAGAAAGTTAAACTGGAATGTTTTGTGTGTGGCAAAATGATTAAACAGCACTCCAAATATAATATCCGTTACCAAGCGTTACTATCATATCCGTTACCTCGTTGGCAGAAATCGCGCGCTCAAAAACAACATATTTTTCGTCGATTTTTCTCACTTTTTTAGACAAAATCTATTAGATAAAGCAAAAAGATGTTGAACACTCAAAAAGACGCGCTTACATGCTTTAACTACTTCCAGGTTTGAATGAAGCGGTACACAATTTTTGACGCATAGGAGTAGGGTATGGCGAAAATTCTTCGTACGCGGATGTTACAAATAGCCCAACCGGGAATTCACATGGCGTGCGCGGTATTAAGAAGTTTCCCTCTCTTATTTATGCACTCTTGTACAATATATCTAAGAATGAACGTTTTACGCATCCTATAGCAAATTTATTATCTTCGTATCATCGTGGTTTAGTAAATTTTGATTTTATGCCCTCTTGTAATATTTGGCGATGTAGGATATGAGACTCGTGTTGTAAATGTCATTAGTGTTTGTTCCAATATTGTAGTATGAAGTATGGAGTTTGATTTTACTTGGAAAACGATAACTATGCATGACAGGTGTCAGTGAAATTCACCTTGGATGTCTGAAAATGTATGAAAAATGATAGTTTCTCCCCGACACATGTAAGACATGCTACGTGTTGTTTTGAAGTAGAGACCTTAACTCAAATGGCAGGCTATTATTGGAACAAACACTACTGATATTCACGACACGAGTCTCATTACTTACATCGCTAAATATTAGAGGAGCGCATAGAATCAAAATTTACTAAACCACGATGATTCCGGCTATGATAAATTTGCTATAAGATGCGTAAAAGTCATAATAATCGACAGTGGAAGAGAACTAATAATTGTGAATTGAAAAATTCGCGTCATTCCCTCTGAATTCAGATGGAGCCATCTAACTGACTTTGAATCCCAAATAATGCAATGAATTGAAACGCCAAAAAATTATTATTGGAGTGCATTAAATCAAACCTTAGATTGGGCTCTAGCTTGGGTGTAAAGTTTTCCCATTTCACACCCGTGTCATTATTTTAAGCATATTCATGTGTCTTAAACAATGATACTTTAGGGAATGTATGTGGCCTAGCTCGGAAGTGGGGAAACATTAAAATTATGCCCAACCTTAAAAGGTCTATTATTTTACTTTCAACTGCATCTGAAAATAGTGTCGTAACCAGGATTCATAATATGGACGCTTTCAAAGGCTTCAGGTTGAAAGCCCAAAGCTTGTATCATTAAACTGATTTAAGATCTAGGCCAGAGAACGTCTACGTCTACGTTCCTGAAGGGGTAAAATGGGAGCTGGGATTCTTTAGCTCTAACCGCTATAAGACGGACTGAGGTTTTGCATGACTGGGACTGGGATTTTGCAAAAAATTTGGGCTGGGAAATGGGATTACAACCCTCCTATACATCTTTACATAATTAAAAAAGAGTAAGAACTATACGGTAACCACGTTGGCTACATGTGAACATCCTGCTAGTAATTACTGCACAGTTCTTTGTTGGGAGCAGGGTACTCCTGGGGAGCCTATCTAGGAACACCTAGGGGCTTGTGACCCCCCTTTCCCATTGGCGCTTTATTTGTGCAAAGAATTTTGGGAAGGGAGAGAGAGAAGGGATGATTTGATCGATGAGAAAAGTACAGAAACTCATTAGGGGGTTGGAACGTGTAACAGCTATACATTTCTTTAGTGCGATGCTCCGGAATATTTAGATGTTTTGTCGATGAATTTCTTCTCAGTAAATTACATTCTCTTGCTTTAAAATCTTTCAAACCTGTGATCTTTCTTAATAATTTTTCAAACTTTAAATCAAGCTTAACATTCCAAATATGGTATAATAACTCCTAATTTGCATATCTGAATATTCCGGAGCATGGTGATGGTGTTATACGTTTCAACCCCCTTATGAGTTTCTGGCCGGTGAGTAGAACGTATTTGATATTATATACCCAAATCTTCGGCAGTAAACTTTTTCGAGCCCCGTGGCGATCTTCTCCATTCCAATCATCCTCGTCCCAAACCAGGGCATGGGCGTAGCAGGCCTTGAGAAACAGGGGGTGGGGGGTGCACAAGTCACTTCGCAACACGTGATCACGAAACAAATAAATGATTTAATTCACTATATTAGTGATGTCTAGATATTCTTGTTTTACTTTTTAGGGAAAAATGGGGGGGAAGGCTTGCCCCCGCCCTCGGCGTCTGTGGGCGCTACGTCACTGCAGGAGGTCAGAAGCTGTCCCTCCTTTTACCCTATGTCAGCTCTTTTTTCTTTCTTCTTAAAACTAAGTTTTCTTTGGTCATTTTCCAAGACCAACTGAAGAGCTTACTTCCTAGCACTTATCATTACAGCGATGTCTTTGTCTTTAACAGACTATTAATTAAGAGCGTCGTGGTTCTATGTAGCGTGCGAAAAACAAACTTCCATATTCGGTTATTTTACTGGCGCCAATGTCTTAGGGAGCATTCATTTTTTAGGAGGGGGGGGGGGCGGGGGGCGGAGGAATTAGAGGAATCAAATAGAAAAAAAATGCTAGCCCCCATGGTAAGGAATTGAATATTTCGATAACCCCCCACTTCCAAATATCAAAATTTTCTAGCCCCCCCCCCCCCCCCAGAAAACGACTAAAAAAAAAAAAAAACACTGTATTTTTATTCATGACCCCCCTGGTTCAACGTTAAAAAAAATGTGACCCCCCTTTTTATCTAGTAATTTTTTAATGACCCCCCCCCCTAATTCCTCCGGCCCCCCCCCCCCCTCCTAAAAAATGAATGCTCCCTTATTCATTTGGAAGGCTATAAGGAGGTAACTGCAAACAAATTTATCCTACTTTAGAAATATTATCCAAGGAGTTTAGGAAAATTTCATTAATGAAGTTTACACCTTAAAAGTTATATTTTAAATCTTTTTTTTTACTGTAAACAAATTTACAACATTCTTTAAATAGCGATAAATGTAGACCGCTGACCATGTTTAAGTATCCAATTAATTTGATAAATACTAAAGTAGAATATTTTAGGCGCGCTTCGGTGGAAGTTGATCAAATTTTTCACAAGCATTCCAAAATATTTACAAACGATTCCATAACCAAAGTGCCCTAAAAGATCTGTGGTATTGCATTGCATATTATGCTAAGCTCGATTACAAAAGTCTCCCAAGTTTGACCGCTTTTAACCTCAACATTTAGATGGTCAGTAAGGTTGTTACGCTGGTTACAGGAGCTTGAGACGCCCCGAGGCGTACGAGCTCTTCAGCGATAGAAATGGCGTATTATAACTATGAGAATTCGAAGAAAGAAAAAGATCTTGCAGGGTTTGAGGAGCTTTCCTTCCAAACTCATAGTTATCGACCAGAATATGCGTCTTATTCCGATGCTAGAAGAACGGAAAAGGCGAGAAAGTGTAAGTACATGAAGCTGTCAAGAAGCAAATGGCCGATTGTTTGATTACATTTGTTGATAATTCATCAACTTTTCGATTCTTGTCATTAATTTGCTGCAGCCGAAAGACGAATTCGGGCAAGAGAAATCATTGAAATCCTAAGAGGGAATTCAGCTAGTCTCTGTGGTAAGTTGTGACCCAATTTTTTAATATTAATTTTCAATTATAACTCGATTTATTTAGCACACTTTATAGAGTTAATTTTACAACTTACACTTAACTTATATAATTGAGAGGATAGAAAAATTTTAGAATTAGAATAGCAATTACTGCAATAATTTGATGGAATTTTAGCACCATTTTGCATTTAGTTTGATATTTATTACAAATGATGTTGATATTAAAAGTTGGAGGCGTTCATATTTTACTTTCGCACATCCAAAGGTGGACATGACCGTCAAGGAAGACCGATTATATCAATCTTGGCATCCAGGAACGATGAACTGAACTCCGAGAAACTATCAGAATCACTACGTTATTTAACGCAAATACCAAGGTAACTTATTCAACTGCAATTCAAAGGCAAAAGTTGTGGTAATTTTCTTTTGTTTACATCATTCTATAGTTTGAGTGGTCAAATTTAAATTTACAATCTAAAGTTCTTTCACGCTGTTTTAATATTCTGTCCATGTGCAGGCAGGCATTACGTTTGCATTGTTTATATATCATAGTAAAAGTATATTTAAGATTAATGTAGCACTTTGAGTTAAGCTTGAATATCAAAAGATTCTCGCCAAACCTAGCATTCCTTCCTCGTCCGTATCATTCTTTTTATCATGTGTGAAATGCTTCTGCTACAACGTCATTCCCCTGACACAAAATTAGTTTTGAAGTTACTAGTAATCGTTTTACAAATAATTATTGTCTTGGGATTTCTTTTGTCAAAAGGCTTTGCTGTCTAGGAAAATGCCGAAAGTTGAATGAAAGCTTGATGAAAACTTAAAGCAACCTTCAGACTTTCGTGATGTGTGTTAGTAATTTGTGTTGTCAAACATAATATTTGTCTGGTGACTGAGAATGTGGGATTTGATGCTGTTGTACGGAGCACAGTAGTTATGTATATTTAGTCTCTCTTTACCTTAATCTTCAAATAGATAGGAGTAATCTTTGCATACATTATATCCCATGTTGTCACATGCTAGAGTAGGCGTTTATTTCTGCATGTTAAATAGTAGGACTTTGTAGCTTTTCCTTACATTAATTTATATAATCTGAAGGTGTAGTACTGCATGGGCTCTGCCTTTATTAGAGAAGGTCATAGATTTACTTAATACTCGCACCCAGAGGTAGTAAAGACATAGATAATAAATGAATTTCCAATTATAAGCTGTGTTTTTAAGCTTGTTTTCACAAATTTCTTCCTTTCAACTATGGTCGACTACATTTGACCTCTGAGAGATGAGCCTAATTCACATCTTTTTGTGATTGGCTGGTGAACTATCTTGTTGACATTTGTTGAAGAAGCTCTTAAAGACAGCATTAAATGACCTCAAAGAACTGATTAGTAATCTAATATTTCAGGAAAGAACAAATTTGAATCGAATCAAATCGATTTTTGTAGGTTGGGTTTAACTTCATTGGGTTAAATTTGTTTTAAACTGAAATGAAATTTGAATCAGTTACATTTACAGAAATTTATAATATTCTAATACTTCTTTTTAAAGTTCCATTTGGTGACCACGAATAATAGTTCCAAGTCAAGGTTGGAGTTGCTGGGCATAGCAAAACAAAAGTTTATCATGTGCAGCAACTCCAACCTTGACTTGGAACTATTATTCGTGGTCACTGAACGGAACTTTAAAAAGTAGTATTGGTCAATTAAATAACTTATTAAATCAGTCAAGCCTTTATTCATTAGATTCATTCATTAAATTCATTAGATTTCAACTTTATCATAATGTAAATGTTTAACACACTAAGCTTGACACCTTAAGATCAGTTAATGATGAAAGTGTCCAGTATTAGAGATATGTAAAGGCATGTGCAATGGACTGAAGTCATATAGGAGTCAAGATATTACCAGCATAGTAATAAATGATTTGCCTCAGTCCACCATGCACGGGGGAGGGGAAGTGCGAAGGGGGAATGGGGGTGACTAGAATATTTGCATAAATGATTACAAATGCTGGCTTACATTCAGCATATCAACTGGCAATGACAATGTTTTATTTAGTACGAAAATTGCAATATAACTATGAAAGCTAATTTAGACAGTCAGAGAAAGCTGCTGTGGTGGAAGATAGTGAACAACTATTTTAGTCCCTTAGATGAAGTACCTCTCAAAAAATATGTGGCTTCTGTAGTTCAGAAAAAAGGTGATATCAAAGAATGCAGAGGGAATAAGAATTTAAAACCTCGGATACACGTTGTAGCTGTTGTATGTAACCTTGCGGGCTGGAAACAGAATATTCGAGAGATGTCGCATCGTTTTCAACAACTGCAACAAAACTATGAACTATCAAAGGAACCCTACCCAATCTTTGCCAGTGGTGCAGAGAATAGTCATTTCTTTGGCTGAGAACATCTGGCTGCAAAATCGTTAACGATAAAAATTGTTGTGCATGATGCTACAGCAATAGATCTCGTTTCTACTTCTGTAACGTTTCTTGCAACGTTGCGCGTGACAGCTGCAGAGCTGGACACACCGGTGCTATTTTGTTATTGTGTGCGTTAATTTCTGTGCACAATGCTGCAGCAATAGGAACTTAAAGCTCCTGTAAAGGGATAAAAGGTGGGGTCTCTCTTTTCGTGTTCTATGCTTGGCGCGATTTCAGCAATTTTGTGCATCATAAAATATCTGCGCTAAGTTGTTCGAAGCCAGATTATTGCTAATCCTCTACTGAATTAGGATTAATCTCATAGACCCCTTGTACGTAATCCCAGCCTGGGGGTTAAAGCAATGAAAAATATTAACATCAAAAAAGATTTGAACCCTTAAGCGAAGGGAATTCGTTGGCCGGATTTGACCCCGAGATTGGTAGTTCCAGGGATCCATATATACAGACATTTGTTGTCTTTGTAAATTAAACCTGGATTATAGCTAATTAGGCTTTGAGCTGGGACGAGTTGACGCTCACATTTTATTCCGAATCGTGCGTCAGGAATATAGGTCTTAAGTTGGAAGTAGCTAATATTGGAAAGCCTACTACGATTGTACGATAGATAGTAATAACAGCTTATATATATTTATTTTGAAAACTTTTTTTCCTAAACAGTAGCGAAGCTCAAGGAAGAGGGTTCACGATTATCATCGATTTACGCGGATCTAAATGGAAGTCAGCTAAGCCAATGCTCAGGACACTGCATGTAAGTCAGCAGGCCTATAATCGATTCTTAGCATGGTTCTTAATTGCCCTGATGAGCGCAAACAAATTTAAATTGTGTTGGGGGGCGGGGGTGGGGTTCGACAAACACTTGCTATTTTTTAAACATATTACATAACCCCAATCCATGGTGGGTTAAAGTTTCGTGACCCTTCTTGGTCCTCAAACAGTGTTCTGATAACCAAAAAGATAAAAAAACAAAGTCGGGAATTGTCCGGGTAAACCACAACCCTGTTAGCGGAGCATCCGTGTCAAATGAGGTGTTGAATAAGGCCTCCGGGTTCAAAGAGACTCTGCTAGCAGGGTAGTCATACAGTTACAAAAGGGATATTTATAAATGTGAAAACGAGAAGTGACAACATGATGTTTTGGTTTAAGATCTTTACTGTATATTTCGAGCACAGTTATAATCAAGTTATATGCCCACTATACAACGTGTTTATAAAAGGGATAGTGCTTTGCCGCAGTGTTATATAAACTGTACAAATCAAGGTGCGGCATGTATTGTGGGTTTCAGTCGAGACATTAGCTCAACCCCTTCCCCTTCCTCCTCCCCTCACCAATCCCTCAAGGCACCGCTACGCAGGCTACCGAGACATTGGCGATATGATTCCCTATGTTAATTTTTTAATTAATTTTATTAATTTATATTGCGCAAATCTCAATCCTTGGCGAATTTTCATTTGCGCATTACAATATTTACAATATAAAATCAGTATATAAGATATAATACAATATAAATGTAAAAGATGATTATCTATGAAATTTATTATACTACCACCATGCTCACGACCACGCGCCGGCACCATCCCAAATCGCACCGCAGACCCGGCAATTCTCCAAGTCTGCAATGCGACCCGAAGCGGCGACAGCGCGCGCAGTCATGAACATAGCGGCAGTATACACAAAATAAATATATTGTCTAAAAATGTTAAAATGAAAACAAAAATAAATAAGTAAAATTAAAAAATAAATAAATAAAAATAAAAATACACAAATATTTCAAAAATAAATAAATAAATAAAATAAAATAAAAATAAATCACCCTTACAAAAAGGCTTTATGAAATAAAAATGTCTTGAGAGACCTCTTAAAAATATCGGTGGAAGCGCTGTAACGTATTGATTTTGGTAAAGTGTTCCATAGCATAGGGGCAGCACATGTAAATGATCTATCACCTAATGTTGAATATGATCTAAATTTAGGTGTACTAAGTAACATATTGTCGTTAGATCTTAAACTATAACTGGAACAATGTTTAATTGAAAGCATGTTCTGAATGTAAATTGGCGCCTGGCCATGAATAGCTTTATATGTAATTAAAAGAATCTTAAATTGAATGCGAAACTTTATGGGAAGCCAATGTAATGTACACAATAATGGAGTAATATGGCAAAACTTAGATTCGTTAAAAACTAAACGTGCCGCGGCATTCTGAACTCTTTGCAGCTTAGCCAATTGACAAGCAGGCAGTCCATATAAGAGACTGTTACAATAATCTAAGCGGCAGGAAACAAATGCATGAATGAGAGTCTCAGTATTTTTCCTTGAAAGATATTTCCTAATGCGTTTTATATTGTATAAAAAGTAAAAAGCTGCAGAACTAGTTTTAGTAATATGAGTATTCATAGATAATGTGCTATCAAACCACACCCCTAGATTTTTTACAGGCGATTCAGGATGAATGTCTCTATCGCCGATTCTTATATTATTAATGTTAATCTTAGAAAGCTGTTGCTTTGTCCCAATAAGAAGAAATTCAGTTTTTTCATCATTCATGAGAAGTTTATCTTCTGACATCCATTTCCTTATGTCCGCGACACAAGGATGTTCAAGAGATCCTCTTGCTCCTGTCCCTACGAGGCGTGTGGGGCGTGCTGAAACCCTCGACTGATTAGCACTGGAACAAGAAAGCATCTGGAACCAATAAGAGAATCATGAATATAAAACGTGTTTATTTTTCAGGATTCTGTTCCTAACAAGATCCACCAAGTCATTATTGTCAAACCAGATGCATTTTGGGAAAAAAGAAAATCTGATGCTGGGATAAAGAAAGAGCAATCACATCTTGGATATGAGGTAATTTGAAAACTTTTTGGGATTAATTGAGTAGAAGCTAATGATTATAAATTGTACAAGCTAAATCGAGATTTACTAGTGAATTTTTGATATTTTTGCCTAAAGAGGGGAAACCAGAGTGCCCGAAAAAAAAACTCTCGAGGCATAGATAAAAAACATTATGGCGGTTTAGGCGCGAACACACGGTGAAACATTGTGCACAATTTTGCAGGCATTGTTGCTGAAGTAGAATCGTTTTCTACTTCAGAACATTGCATGCAACAAATTGCGTCGTGTGACATGACTCGCAACCTCGATTGCCTCACTGCAACAATGTTGCACCTTGTGTCCGTAGCTTTAGAGGTTGCGCACTTGACAACGCAAACTGCACGTGTCTCTCAGTTCTGTCAATATTCCAGACTTTATGATGAGACTTTATATTTGGTCTTTTTATCCCTAGACTATAATTTTATCGTCGACAAATAAGCTTAGTCAGTTTGCAGATGACTTCCAGTTGCCTGAGGAATTGGGAGGAACTTTACCTTATAATCATGATGATTGGTTACAACGAAGAACGGTAAGTCACGTAGCATCTCTGAGTCCATAGAAATTCGTGGGACGTTGCCAGTAACGTCGCAGAAGTAGAAACGAGTTCTACTCTTGCGACGTTGCCAGCAACAAATCTCAACGTATGCAACGTCGCACGGGTGGTCACACGGTGCGGTCTAGTTCTTGCAATGTCGCAAGCAACGTTGCAAGTAACGTCACATCGTGTGTCCGCGCCTTTTATGTATACGAAACACTCCACACTGACTACCTCTACATTAAATGTTATAAGCACACAACTTTTCAAATGTTGATTTTTGCGGCGGGAGGAGAACCTGAAAACCCGGAGAAAAGCCCTCGTTGCAAAGGAGGTCATAAAATTCCTCTACACTGTTATATGACAATAAATTTATATTGTGTGTCATACGGCAAATGTCAAGATTATTAGCCGTACCGGGGTTGAGAAAAAACTGGGTCGAATTGGTATTTCAGTGCATCGTGGGACTATTTAGTGAACGAAATAGGACGCCATCTTGGAAATGTTTCTCCTAAAACAGTCCCAGAATGCACTGTAATTCCAACTCGACCCAGTTTTTTCCACAACCTCAGAACGGCTAATTGTAGGAACACAGAACAATCAACAGCAACAATTCGAACACTAGCAGTAAAAGTAGGGGACACCATAACAATTTTATATCATTCTATTTACGGCATATTCTAGGCCATCGAAAGTTACATGGAGGAAGTTTCATCGACATTGAATGAACTGAACAATTTTCAACAAAATATGGAATCAGGTGCTTTAGGAGATACAATCTCCGACACAGAAAGCCTCATCAGTGAACACGAAACGAAGCGTAGAATTTTAAATGGAATTACACAGCCAGTAATAAAACGAGGCCGAGATCTTGTACACTGGATCGAAAGCTACGAGCCTCGGATACCCCAAGGATTGCGTCACTCCGGCGATCCTGTTTCCATGGAAACGGAAGAAAAAAGTCAGCTCAAAGAAATTTTAGAGGAATTGATAAGAAAGGATGACCAAGCGTTCCGTAGCTGGGAAAACAGAATGTCTGATCTTTTACAGTCAAGGGACCTGAAGGATTTCGAGAGTGGATTTAAGAAGGTATGACGCTGTAGTTTAAGATTGCACGCTGGTTAATTTCATTCTGATTTCGTTCTGAAAAGACCTTTTTTTTAGCTAAGGCGTAATGTTTTCCCTTTCCAGACCGCTCTTGAGAATAAGATTCTTTTCGAGTTGTATCCATATTCATGTGTCTTATTATGCTCAAATATTTGAACAAAGAAATGATACTCAAGGGAATGACATAACCCTATACCACCCTTGATTCCCTCCGGTGATTGTCGACTTTTTCTCGATCGCATAAATACACATTTTTTATTTTGTTTCTGTTTTGTAGGTAGTCGACTGGATAATGGGAACAGGCGAATCTTATCTTTCCTCATCAAATAAGATAGGGGATTCAATCCAAAGCTGTGAGTTCAGCAAAAGAGCTCACGAAGATTTCGAATTTGCAGCAAGGGTAATTATTACCGTTACTATATTTTTGTTGAGAAAAACAAGCAAAGCTGTACTTTTCACCATGATTCAATTGGATGGTTTTTAACATGATATGATGCAAACTGATTACAAAATAGCAGCAGTAGTGACAGTATCACTAGTGACAGTGGAAGCAGTAGCAGTGGCAGAAAAATTATTGGTAGTTGTGGTAGTAGCAGTACATACATGCATATACTTTATTTTACTTCAGATTTTAGAGTAGCTCACGAGGTGCTAGTATCAGCAGCAGCAGCAGCAGCTGCAGTAGTAGAGGTAGGTAGCATTAGCATTAGCATTAGCATTAGCATTAGCATTAGCATTAGCAGTAGTAGTAGTAGCAGCAGCAGCGTTAACAGAAGGAGTAGTTGAGAGAGAAGAGACAGTGACAGAGAAAGTGCTAGATGGTTTAGTAAAAGCATTAGCAATCAAAGCATTCTCCATTATTAGTAGCACTATTGTCGTAGTCGTTGATTATCATTCTTTTTTAACCTTAATTTTTTAATGCTCCATAACAAAGGAAATAATAACCCTGTTCGGTCAAGTTCGTGACTTGGGTAAGAGAATGCTTCATGGGAACCATTACGCAGCAAGAGAAATCCAAATTCAAAAAGACTACCTCGACAAGTTTTGCCGTAGCTTCGCGTCCAGAATGTCACGGAGAAGAGAACTTGTTATTGGTGCCTTGAAATTCCATCAAAATGCTTCACATGTAAGTGCTTGTAGAACAATTATGAAATGGGAAATGTTTGTCTCCTTTTTGGTGTTGTTTATGGAAGACAAAGCAAATTAAAGAAGTTTCTCGAAGAAAGACTGATTAAATTACACTGATTTCAGCTGCAACCACTTAAAATACCTCTGCACCTTTGGGGTGATGTGTTACCATTTCCGACCACGAATCATTCCCTTGAATATTAATTCTTTGTTTAACGGTTTAACATGAGAAGAAACACGAATATGGATGCAACTCAAACCAAGAAACTAATTCTGAAGAGAATGACTCGTGGTCTGAAACGGAAACACATTACGCCCAAGGTGGAGAGGTGTATTTATCTTTTCCCTGTACTGTTCTGTTTAGCTGTCAAGTCTTCTGGATGATCTTCTAGAACTTCTGTGTTCTGATGCCATAATGAAAGATGACCTAGAAAGTGCTGAAACGATGCTGTCCACGTTGGAACGCAAGGCCGAAGGTAATACGGGATGAGTTGCAGTATCAATCATAATTCATTATTTATCGCCATTGATTGATAAGCGGGGACTTAACACAGCCTTTGGGAAGCACGGGTGGGGTGCGCTGCTAATGGTCGCCTCTCACCATTGCGACCCGGGTTCGAACCCCGCTTGGTACGGTGTCTTAAGTGAGTAGAGTTGGTTGTTGATTTTCTCCTGTGCTTCGAGGGTTTTTCTCCGGTTTCCCTCCCTCCATAAAAACCAACTTCCAATTTTCAATAGCCCACTTTTGATATTCTGGTTGAATGATCACAGATAAGGCAAGGCTTCGGGAAAAAAACAACCAAAGAATAAATTAGGATTACTCCATTGTTTCCCCGGAGCCTCGTCTTGAATAGCTTTGTGCACTCAACCAGAATATCGAAAGTGGGCTATTCAATCCCGGGTTTCACAGTAATTAGAGCTTAGCTTAGTTGTGAGTGTCTCACGCTGTGATAAAACAGCCAATGCTAAGTATATCTTAATAGATTTTTGCATGCTTTTTTCATTGCAGCGGTAAAACAGTCATACGAGGAGACGATGCGTGAGGGTCTGACTGTAACGGAGGTCCTTCGTGAGCCAACCACAACAGCTCAAGGAGAACCAATCACGCTGAATTGCGATGAAGCTATTCGTTACACACAGGCAACATTAGACGATCTCACAGAACGAAAACAGAGAACAGATGAGCTCTGTGACGTACGAAGGCTAAAACTACAACAGTTGCTTCAGCTAAAAACTTGCGAAAGAGACGCAGAGCAGGTACTACTTGTTCCTATCTAAATAGAAATTCTACTCTGTAGTGTTTTTATCCTGCATGGTAATTTTGATTCTTGTGCCAGCTCCTAGTACTTTGTATCAGGTTTCCTTGTACCTCCTTTTTTGGGCACTACGTCCTATATATTACTTTCTTTTCTTCTTGCTTTAACCTGCCCTTTAAGACGTGACGTGGCGG
This sequence comes from Anthopleura xanthogrammica, assembly GCA_964019055.1. Classification (NCBI taxonomy): domain Eukaryota; kingdom Metazoa; phylum Cnidaria; class Anthozoa; order Actiniaria; family Actiniidae; genus Anthopleura; species Anthopleura xanthogrammica. The sequence continues at coordinate 17,577,028 of OZ025206.1, forward strand.
CCATATTGGTGGTATAAACAATGGGTGTCAATGAGAAGTCTTAGTTAAATGACCACCAACCTGGCCGCGATGACGTAACATGCTCTTCTTGGTACTTCCTTCTCTACTTCCTAGTTCAATATATCAGCTCTTTGTGGTACCTCTTCGTCCAGAGGTTTCCTACTGGGAACCTGAGGATGCGCTTAGTATATATTCTTGGGTGCAACCATGACTCAAAATCCCTTGAGATATAAATAACAATAATACAGCCGCCATCTTGGCTGATCTAACCAGAGAAGCTAATGACGAATGCTTTGTTATCGTCAACCAATATGGCTGCTATGACGTAACATGCACCTTAAAAATTCTGAACTTTTTACGTTTTTCTTGCCAGGCCATAGCTTGGTTACAACAGCTTTACAGTGGAGCAGTTGACACATCAATCGATGTAGGGCGGACCTCTGAAGAAACGTTACACCTTCAACAAGAACACGATAAAGTTGAAGGAACTGCAAAGGTTTGTTTCATTAAGTTGGGATCATTTTCGTTGTTGACATATGAGAATGATTGAAGCTGACGTACTTTTCTTTTGTGGTTTTATTTTTTTTAAAAAGAGAAGAAAACAGTAAAAAAACAATACTAAAATTTGTAACTGGGCTGTAAAAACATGTAACCTTCTAAGCATTATGCAGAAGTAGTTTCACTTCACTTCACTACATTTTTTTTGCATATTTTTTTACACAATTAATCTTACATTTGTGGATTAAATTTTTACAATTGTATTCACCATTTTAGATTTAGTTTTCTAGTTAGGCTCTAGCAATATGTCTAGTACATATTGACAACAGAAAGTGACTATCGAATCTACCATTTTTCAGGGAACCTACGATTACGGTAAGCAGCTGTTACAAGCCTCTCTAGTGTTACGGAGAACGTGTCGGTATGAGTTGACACCAAACCATGAAATGGAAGAAAAACTGGAAGGAGTGTGGATGGATTTCTCAAGTGCTATGGCTGAACGAGGAGCTCGCTTGTCTGTTGCACTAATGTTTTATCGCAGTGCAGAAATGGTATGTATACTTATACACCATGACCTAGCTTGTATATGACGGTTCAGGAGTAGTTTGAATAGTATATACAATGGTTTGCTAAGGTGCACAATACAGACCCCATGCAGCACGTCGGAATGCAGCTCAATTTGGAGAACAAAACAATAGGTGAAATTCTCTTGTTTTGTCCCCTGGTGTGACGTAACGTGAAAGGGGTCTATTCACCTTTACAACCGTCGTTTATTTCGGTCCCAGATCACTTGGGCCCGGTAGGATCTGGGAACGATACTAATGTCGACAGCTGCGTAGTAGACTAGTTGCAGAAATGCATGAATGACTATATACCATGGTTTATCCCACACCATTTAAAATACAGCCAATCATAGTGCAGCAAAGCTGTTGTATGTTCGGTGGTATTCCACTGTTTTCAAATTTCTAACCAAACTGATAATGTGTTTTGTTATTATTGTGTAGTTAATGCAGAGGATAGATGAGCTTCGTGCTGACTATCTCCATGAATATCTTCCCATCGAACTCGCTCAAACTACAGTTGACGAGGCTGTTTTCGCACATGAAGAAACCAGACAGAGTGTATCGAAGGAGTACACAGAGACCGTTGCTATGGGAAAGGCTTTGATTGACAGGATGAATCTTCCAGATGATGGTTCAAGGCCTCCTCATCCTCTTGAGGAGTGTCTGGAGGAACTCAAGGAGTTCAAGCAGTCATTCAACGAGGTGTGGGAAGATAGAGATGAACGATTGCGAAACTGGAAGCATGGAGAAGACTATGGGGATAACGTAAGAGGAGTAAGTAGATGTCTTCCCGTAAAAAGTTGTGGTATGGCGCTGTCTGCAAAAATGGGGATTAACTGTATCGATTAATATTATACAGGGCACCTCTGGATACCAACGTATAGAGGCTTTGCACCATCACGTGATGGCAGCCATGACAGGAGGCAGGAACAATCGTATCTGGTCTAATCTGATTTACATGAGAAAGAATTCAGTTTCCCAGGAAGAAAAGACTTCTATTGTTGTGCCTCCTGTCATGGCTGCCATCACGTGATGGTGCAAAGCCTCCATTAGTTGAATGAACCACCCTGTATGAATAATGATTCACCCCCTCACTTCTCAGTTCTTTCCCTTCCTCAGTGCATGGAGTCATAACATTATTTGTAAATTCACTAGTCGATGAAAAATTCTACGTTTATTTTCATGATAAAAAACTTCCTATAAATAGATAAAAAAAGTTTTACTTGAATGGCCAAGCGATTGGTATTGGTCTTTCACGTGTATGTACTATGTGGATGTTTCTTGTTAAGTTTAAGTCGATGTGTCGTGAATCTCCTAGGAGATGGAATTTTTTATAAGAGAGGACCTGGTGGTACTGAAGTTACCTGGCTCAAACATCCAACATCCAATTTTATCCAATATCCATATGAAAAAAAAATTGGTACGACATAGACACGAACTTTCTTACTTTTCTATGTAGTTTTTCGTCTGGTTGCATTATAAAGCTAAAGAATTGAAGAAAACTGAATGGCTAGTTGGCGAAAATTTTCAAGAAGCTCAAGAGCTGGCGTCACTTCTCAACCAACACGAAAATGATATCAAGGTTTGTGAATTGAAATAAGCCAGTTCACAGTTTAAGAATCGTTTTCATTGCGCATGCGATTTTATCCCGAATTTCTCACCTTTTGTTTAATTAAACAAAAGAAGGTGAGAAATTGGGATAAAATCGCATGCGCACTGATAACGATTCTTAAACTTTGAATTGGCTTATTGAGAATTTGTTATTTTGGCCCTACATCCATCCGGTTGAGTACTTTAACTTCTCATTTTGGTCTCCCCATCCCTCTTTGAATACCTCTTCCATCCCTCGGTTTGGCAATCCATCTCACCATTTGGGGACCTATCTCCCTCTTTTCCCCCCTTCATCTTACCATTTTAAGCCACCAGCTGAGCGGCATTAAATTTTCAAACCAATCACAGTCCGTTACGATTTTTTATGGCCGGCCATGTGTTCAAGCACTTTTTTCTACCTGAAAGCTATTGACAATTGAATCCAACACATTTTAAGTCTTGGAAAAGTCCAAAACTCTTAATCAAAGTGATAATTCACCTATGATTTGTCTAAAAAATACTGTACTCGAGAAATTATTTTCAAACAAACAGTGAAGGGGCGCAGGTTTTGATCAACGATGCTTTGCGCGATGACTTTTTCGCTCAGCTGGTTATCCCACCGTTTGCATTGAGGACCTCTATTCATTCTTTTGCCCTCCATCCCATCGTTTAAGGACCTTCATCCTCTTTTTGGCCCTCCATCCCATCCGAAGACCTCCATATTCCGTTTGACCCTTCTCCCACCTCATGAGGACCTCCGTCCCTCCTGTAGAAGCATAGGGGATGCGCTGGCGAACGGATCAGTAGATGTTTCTTTTTTTCTAGCTTTTTATTTTTAAGTGCACCATAGGATTTCCGATCGTTTCACTTCTATTTAAATCGTGCAGTAAAAAAAGTTAAACTTTAACTTATCTTGAAATTACCTACTTGACAAGCACTTTAAACTTGAAATTCTGTGGAAAGATTTACGCACACATAGATACACGCGCACACGCACGCACGCACTCGCGGACCCACACACGATACAGCTGTTTTAAAGAACTTCACCTCTTCAGTTAGAAAGTACTTACCACAAAATTTCATTTCTTTTACCTGGATTTTAGTTTCTGTTCAGTTGTTAACATGCGAATATAAGTTTGCCACACGACAGTGGAGGATTACGTGACAGTCATTCTTAAAATCGCGGGATCACGAACACCATTGAACTTTTCCAATCGTTAATGCGTGAATCAGTCAAACCTTCCATCTAGGGCAATAAAGTGACAAGGTTATTTGTTTATCTAATGGATGCTTTTTGCTATAACTGATATATGTCTACAGACCAAAAGTGCCTAAATATTCTTAAACTGTATTTGGCCAAAAGTTGATAGATAAAACAAATTTGCAATGCGTTAATGGCGCTGTCAAGCGAACTAATTTGATTGGCTAACTCTCTAATTTGAGTCAAACATGGCTCTCTATAAACATAGCATTAATGTGATTACAAAGAGAGACAGATATTTGCCTAGTGGGGCGTGGAAAGGCTATTGGAATTCAGCTATTGCTATGCGTGTTTATCTTGTGTCCATTTGGCATTTGATCTTTGCATAATCATCTGATCATTGGTCTTCGGCCGTGGATATCGTACACAGTCAAGCACAGCACAAACTCAATATTCTTCCGCTTTACTTGGACATTCCAGTACATCAGTTGCTTATATATTCATTTATAGGTAAGCCATTTACCGCCGCTACGCAAATGAGTTGTGTAGTAGTGTTAAAATTGTTAAGAAACTTCTTGAGTACCGTAATTTGATGAATTCTTCTTCACGCGAAAGTCTTGGTCGCTACAAATTTACTAGACACTTAGAGACGCCATAAACACCATACTTGAGCGGGTATAACGACTTAATTACTCTAGTAGTATTCATGTAACTGATATTAGTCGACTGTACTCGTATTCTTCTCTTCGCTGCAAGGACTCCACGACGCTCACCGTTGGTAACTATTATCCATGACTTACTATCTGACAAGCTGTCTTTCACTGTATTAGTAGTGCAAGATCAAGGTGACCTTAGGATCAGCGTATTCTAACAATCCACTCATTTTTTTAGTGTAAGCGTTTTCTTACTTAAGATAATTTCGGTGCTTATTGAAATTGTTGTATGCAAATGAAGTGGTTACTCAGATTGTTAGTAAATTTAGCACCTACGGAGCGCCGTGGTAAAAATGTATACTTTGAGTCTGCTGAAAGGATTTGTAAACATGACACCTAACAACTCGTAAACCTCATAGGAAATATCTACACTTCACTAGAATCGAAATACAGTCGGTCCTCTTATTGAATATTTATTACTAGTTATCGCGATGGATTTGATAAAATAAAACCACTTATCTTATAGTAACAAATCCATTAAAGAGTTGTTATCAGTTATTTCTAGTAACATCTTCAAGTATTCTAGGCACTTTCCTTGCTTGGCTTCACCATCAAGATTAACTCCCAACATTTTTCCCCGTTGTTTTGATTAACAAGGCAATTTATTTCCCAATTTCTACCAAATATTTAAATTTTGATTTCATTTACATATAAATTGTTTGTGTATTGTGTAGTACTCATTTAAAATCCGCTCTAAGGCTTATAGACAATACAACAAGATAAAAGAAATATGTTAAGAAAAGTTTGTATTCTTTAGAACTTATAAGCGATAATTCCTAAGATATTAGTGCTTTATTCTGCAAAAAAGATTCCAATACTGTTATTCTGATGGTTTAGTTTCTATGTTATAATTATTTTTGTGTGTATAATGTCGTTAGAACGAGAAGAGGTCAGCAGGTCATAGTCTATGAGACGTAATATCTCAATGAATTTAACCAAGATTGGAGTTTGTTCCATCAATGAAAAAAACTAATCATCCCTCAAAGGATTTTACTTCAGTTATAGACAGACCAATATAATTTTACCTTCAATCTTGATTCAAAATACAATTTTCTTGGTTTATAACCGTGTTTAGGTACCCAGGTGTTCCATAAGATCCCCAAAGCTGTTCATGCTCCACTCTATCTCGAGACATACGTACGAAGACTTTTAATCTTCATTTTATTATTAACATTTTATCACATAAGATCCAAAAATACTACGTTGTTTAGACAGAACAACCTTCTCCTCCAACCATATGCTCACACACTCAGCAATTTCCTACTCTTTGAAACCATTCTATATATTTGAATACCTATCTTATCATTGGAGCAGTTGTCCGGCAAATTAGGTAAAGTATTAAATCTCTTGAGAGTGAAAGCTTTTGAGGTACTTGAATGTCATATTTGTGATTGTAGGAGATGCTTGATTTGATGTTCACGAGATCTATAATATCAAAAAATATCTGTGTGTAAAAAAGAAAGGTCATTTTTCTCTTCGTTTTTTAGTGCACTAACAAGTTATATTCGGACTACATGTTGGTTTTTATCCTTAAATAAATTCTCACATACAGCTTATTAGATCTTTGATACCTGAGTTTCTTTTGTTGGCCTAATTAAAACCATTAATGTGACTTCCAAAGGAGTTCAAACATTTGAATAAGAAAAAAAATTTAAAAACTGAGGATTATGCTAGTAGTTGCATACCCATTGAACAGATTGAAAGCTATTCTGTATTTATTTGATTTGATTTGATTTGTTTGTACAAATTAGGTAATTAATCACGTAATTAAATTGTAAAAATAGTCTTAATATAAACGAATAAACTCAGTAGCTTAGAGTAAAAAGGTGGAAACCAAATGAATGAAATGGAAAATACAATAAAATGGTAAAAAAAAAAACACTTTCTGTTCTCACGTTGAGGTGTGCTGCTCGTAGGTGTGGGTAAATGACATCATTTATTAACCCTATTGTTCTTTTACTTGAACCAACATTTCTTGGTGATAATGTACTTGAAATGCAGAACGTTTTGGAGAGTAATTCTTGAAAGTCAACTATATTTATCGTTAAATTACTTCAACTAGGAATAATCAGCTTCCAATTTTGACGGATTTTCGTCCAAGTGGCTCTTTAAGAACCTTTCATTTGTACATATGTTTTTTTTACCTGGCTTGTTGAGTAGATAGTACATATATCAGGAAAACCAGGCACTGACCCCTACTAAGCCATAGTATTATTATCAGAAAAAGATCGGATTAACCCAGTGCCCATAATACTTCTAATACTACTTCAATCATATATTTTAAGTATCTACACACCTTGAACCCACCCAAGTTCTAGTGCTGATTGGAATAAATATTCAGTTGGTGTTTTTTATCTAAGGTTTTCTAGAATAAGAAGCATGTGTTTTATTTGAAGGTCTGTTGGGCTATATATGGTTCGTATTCACATTTCTCACTAGTTTTTCGGGTCAAAGTTCTAATCGTTCAAAATAAGTCGTTTTAAAAAATTATATTTGAGACCATTTTCCATTTTTCCATTTTTTCACTTTTTCATTTTTTTGTTCCTCATTTTTGTTTCTCCGTATAAATTTCATAATATTTTGGGATTTTTTCCATTTTCAACCTCAGAGTCCTCATCCTATCATTTTTATTACAGTTCTCAAAAAATATCTTTACTGATTTCTAATATTTGGTTGTAACTTCCGTTTTGTAAGTACCTCTTGGATGATAATTTTCTTTTTCCATTTCAGCGAAAAGAAGAAGAATTCCACGAGATTTTATGGACCGTCAAGCAACTTCACCCAGTAGATAGTCAGAATAGACCGGAAACAATGGCAGAATCATTAGAAGATGCCTGGAAAGATTTGAATTCACAATTAGAAGGACGGCGAATCCTCCTTGACACATCATTGGCATTCCATCATGGTGTGGAAGAGGTAAGTTTTCTCCCCCAGTTTTTATCAAATATAAAAGACCCCTTGCAGCACGTCGGAATGCAGCACAATTTGGAGGACAAAGCAATAGGTTCCAAACCTCAAGAGATTGAAATTCTTTTGTTTTGTCCTCCAAATTGAGCTACTTTGACGTCACGTGAAAGGGGGCTATTGGGTTGGTATCAATAGACCTCTTTAGCTTCGTTGTTTGTTGTGCCCATTTCAGACCATGTGATGCCACTCGTGCATGGGAGTCGATTCTTTCATATGCAAATATTTTAATAAAGGAACATTTTTCAAGGGTCTAAAATGGGCATTTTGCATACGAATTGTACTGCATTATCGAACTGAAACATTTTTGACCACGGATCGAAAAGTAAGAATTGGCATTTCCTTTCGTCTGCTGGTTTTCATACCCGCTATGTTGGTTGAATGTAACAATGTGTCAATTAACATGGCGGTCAAATGTCAAATGTTCTGTCATATCAATCTCCGCAAGGAAGAGTAAGATTTGGCAGTCCTTTTAAGCGCTATCGCTGGTTTTCATAATCGCTTGGTTGATCGAATGTAACAGAAATTTTCTTTTTCATCCAACATGGCGGCCACTTGTACTGTTATAAAAATCACAGCATGGAATCGAGCAGTACGATTTTGCAGTCTTTTTCGAATTGAGGCCCTACTGAGACTGATTACTGCTTTCATAGCCGCAATGTTGCTTGAACTCAACAAATGTTTTTCCGGGTTTGGTTTCTTTTGTTATGTCATTCAACATGGCGGACACGTGACCTCTTATATCGTTCTCTTGGTAATGGATGAAAGTACCTATAGAAATAGGAGGGCGTATTTCTTTTTTTAGACGGCTGAAATTCCCTTAAGATTCTTGAAGTCCCTTTGCCTGGAAAGGCTATTATTAATGACGGTTATCTGTCGGATCGTTCATTAGGTCACATTCACTTGACATGACTTTCAATGAAACTTCTACCAAAGTACGTCATGACTTCTTTTCTTGGTTTATGTTGATGAATATGAACCAACTTTGGGGTGGAGCTTTAACTTTAAAATATTCGACGTACTCTTTTTGGCAATTGTTTATATTTCTAGATCCTTCTATTACGTACCATCTGCATTGTACTACTCAATCTATATCTATTCATATCAGGATTAATACCAATCTTAGTATTAATAACTTCTGTTATGATGTGTTATGTTGCGAAAGTGCCGTTGTTTTCAAGGTATCCTTGTTTTCTCAATTGATGGTTTGTTGCACGCATTTCCAAGAGAGTCAAATGACAAAGATGAGGCAGCCATGTTGGCGGTATGATCAATGGATGCTTTTGTTAAATGATCACCAACATGGCCGCGATGACGTAACGTGCAATCGAAGAATTAATTTCTTCAAATGGCAAAAAAATAACTAAAGGCCATTAATAGGTGAATAAATTTTTAGTTGACAAAAAGTAGGAGAGAAGAGAAAAGTCCTCGGATTGAGTTGATAAATTTGTTTCTGATTTTTTTATTTACAAACTTTGCAAAGTCTAAACTTCTAAACTCTTCTTCAGCCGTAAGTTATTGAAGTTATCTACAGGATGTAGGGTCCAGTAGCGATTGGCTACAAGGGTTGGTCCTTGTTGAGGGATTTTAGGTATCATATAGTCAGGCGAACAACCCTTAGGCGTAACCTTAATTTTCTTTAATAATCGTTTGACGCTTACACTTAAGTTCAAATGCACTTAAAAGACCTACGACTGTTTGAAAACTTCTTTCTTTCTTTCTTTCCTTTTATTTCAGTTTTTGATTTCCTTGAGTTTGACCATCAATTCATATTAACGGACTGTCTGTGAATTGTTTATCATAGTACCTGAGATTCAGATGATGTATTAGTAAGGAAGGAAGAACTTTGTTCCGCATCATTTCTTTGTCATCTCTATAGGAAATTGAGAATTTTTTGATTAGCTGCAATTAAACTGAGGCCTTTATGCGTCAAATATGCGTCAAATTCTACGATCCCCCGTTTACCATTCCTCGAATTAAACTTCTCAAACTTTGAGATTTTTTTTTCAATCATTTGACGAAGCCGTTGATCAATGTCAATATATTCACATTCTTGTTCATTGAGTCGAGCCCTTGGTGGTATGCCGGCGTCCATCTATCAATGTAGCGTTGTTTTAGAAGTCTTTGAATTGTATAGCTAGCCGTCCAACTAATTACCGACCCTTTAATCCAAGGCTAATGACTTCAGTCACGCTAGAGGCGCCGGCCATTTCTAGGAAATCCATGCAGAAACACCGCCACATCTGTCGAGGATCGCTGGGCATCTAGATCACAAAACAACATTAACTTAATTCTGTATTTTAGGGTTTCTGGATTCTTATTCCACTGCATAATAAATAGAATGTCAACTTTCAATCCTCATCGTCCTGCTTTTGAATGTCACGCTCCATGAGGATTGTTATGACCTATTTTCAGTCATGCATCAGTTTAGTCATAACACAGTAAAAGATCACTGACATTCATTTTCCTCTATATTTAGCTTTACATTTGTAGTATTTGGGTGGTACAGTTCTGGAAAAATCCTTTATTCGGCATCCAAGAATGCCGTGATTAAGAAATATTTGAGTTTTGATTGAGAAACAATGAAAAACTTGAAACAGACAATTACTTTATTTTAGCAATAAATTTCGGTATTACGCTGACTTCCTCGAAATAACCGCTAGTTTTGTTCATTAGTATTACTGCGTAATGTAAGAACATCTTTGTCAATGGTTATCTAAATGATAACAGTATTCCCAGGTATTTTATGTGGTACTAGAGAGCTACCTTTTTCATAAGTGAAATGACATCACTTGCCCTTTAGCAAAAAGGCCATGTCCAAATATGGGCCGGCTAGGAGTGTTTACCATCAAGATAATTTTAGAAATGAGCCGCTGGCTTGCACGGTTTTAGTTCGTAGTGACCTTTCAGGGCAGACTCGATGAAAAACGACAAGTTACGAAGAATTTGTTTGTTTAGGAATTTGTGATATTATTTTTGGATTTTGATGAAAATGCTGCAGCTACTAACTGCGCTTGTCTCTCTTCAACGCGCGCCAGAAGGATATATTTTGTAAACTAATATCCATAATGAGTTGTTAAGTATTGATTTCCTAACGTGATTTCATAGAGCTCAGGTCCCTAAATGGGATAATGAAAACAAAATAACCTAAGTAGTTTATGGAGCCAGCAGCGGCCATTTTGTCATCAAGATTCTAGTATTGCATTGAATGTTATATTAGTTATTTAGGAGTGGTCTTGCCATAGGTACCGTTCTGACCCCCATATCGCCATACCGTACGAAACGTTGATTTACAATAGACGAACTGGCGAACCAAACCTCGTGAAACGGTAGACGCAATAGAAGGTCATATATAGGTAGCTGAAGACTACCTTGAATAAAGCCAGATGCAAATCGGATAAATTGATTGTCAACAGCACTAATCATCGATCGATATTCCGATGACGTCGCCATCTTCATACACTATTAAACAGAAATAACTTCCATGGGATTAAGACTTCGGAAATTTTGATTTCATTAACAGACAGACATTTTGGAGTCGGGAAAAGTTATGATTCAGTGAATTTAATTGTCGAAGTGTGTGCTGCATTTCTTAGATAATGAAAAACTAAGTTTCTTTCTAAGCAGACCTCTGACCTTCTAAGATTGTCAAATTTCAAGTTGTCACATCGATTGGTATGACAGGAATGGTTGGTAGTATAGCTCAGTAATGCCAACCCAGTTCACTGGAAACACTATCCCCTTTACACTATCCCAAGCCGTACGTACAGCTGTCTTGGACGAGCCTTCAAGTGAGGAGTTCACTTTGTTTTACTGTGTTCTGGTGGGACAGAGTTAAGGAAATACCTAAATAACTTCCCCAAGCTCAACAAACAGCTTAAGGTATTGTGCTAAACTATAAGGAAGGGTTCGTAGACCGTCTCGGTTTCTGTTTTCGGTACCATGCTACTGCTATTTACAAAGAACTCGCTTTCTTTGCATAATTATCTGAGTTATTAACAGTTATTGACTGCTGCAATTAATGACACAAAATCCTGCATTATTTTCATCTTCTCTGCCAGTTATGATTCACAAACTACTCTAGTAGTAAATTCATTTTTGCCGCAATTCCAAGTGGTCAAGGATAGACTGGGTTAGCAGTGATGGTTGATCGTACATTTTTCTTGCATGTCTCGTAGTCCAGGGCGTTCTGTTGGCGAACACTTCTATCAGGCTGTTCATTACATCCGTGAGTGGCAGAGGAAAAACTACTTGATATTTGTTGATTTTGTCACCCACTGTTACACATAATGTTCGAAGAATTCTGTTCAACCATGTGCTTTTAATATCCAATGAATATTTGAGGTTGAAGTATATAGAGATATTTTATAGGCACTTCACTCCTAAAATACTAAGATTATATCACTATGCATTGGTCTTAAATTTTCAATCCGAACTACCAAGGACAAATCAACTATTTTGCATCCCCAATCCAAACCCAAGGCCCATGGCTATAAATGACAATATAAATCCTCCTATAACCAAATATATAAGATATTGTCTAGGTAAAAATGTTCAAACTGTACTCTTCTTAATATTTTCCTTGACATCATGTAACAGATTTTGACAATTTTAATTGGGAGTCTCGATCACTCAAACAGTTCATAGTTGGCTTGCGTGACTTGTGATAAAAGTGTCTTGTACAGAGAGAAGTCAAATACGACTGGCTGACCTTTGTCATCATGCATACTCCTAGGCGATTTGACTTTTATTTCATGCAGACTAAGCAACTTTGTTTTGTAAAGGCGTGACATAGATAACTCCAGGAGACTTTTAATTTCATTGTCGGTAGCTGCATGACATCTACTGGAGTTTTAATGAAAGTTCATCACAGAATAGCATTTGAAACAACGAACATTGAAAACAATAACTATTACTTTTAACATGTTTTCTCATTTAAGGCGATGTTTGTTACACAGGACGATTTATAACGACGATTTTTCGCGCAACGTGCAACGATTTTTCGCGTAATTTCGACTTCGGCAACAAGTTGAGAGTCCAAACCTTGCAACGCAAAATGACGAATTTTTCTCCGTCAGCATTGCGCGAAAATCGTCTCGTCTAACTGACTTCGCCTTTTCGCTAAAAACTTAGGTATTCAGTAATATCTGCGTCATGGGTTTGTTGAAGTAACTTTGTAAATCTAAAATAAAACTTTTTAGTAAACCGTACTGACTCAATAACCCAAGCGAATAAAATAAGTTTTACGAGTTTTGATTATAAAAAAATTTCATCCGAAACGGAGTTTTTTTCCCGATATTGTGCTAAAATCTATGTTAAGAGTTGAGTGGGGAAATTATTATCCGAAACGCGTGTGCAACCCACGGAATAAGGACTGATAAGTTTCCTGATAAGGAGCTTAGAATTGTTACAAAACACAGTTTAAAAAATTAATGATCATTATTTTCTTTGCAGCGTTCACTTTGAATATATGCGCCAAATCTACGCCAAATCTACGCCAATTATGCGCCAAATATGCGCCAATTTGATTCTGCATAATGCATTTTGCAATACATTATGCAGCATCAAATTGTAAAACTTTCCATGTACTATGCATACATGCATCAAAATATCAATTGTTTGTCATGATATTCATATAATCATCAATAAATCTGTCTTCTTGTTTGTGTAGTTCACAGACCAATTCACCACAGCGCAAGACGAGCTAAGCAGAGCTCTACTCGTAGAAGATGTAACATCCGCCACATCCCTCCTCAATCAATACCAGGACCTTCGAAAGAGTGTATTAGAAGTATCCATGGAAACGTTAGCTAAAGGCCAGGCGTTACTCGACCGTCTGCGCCAGGCCAGTGTTCATGCGGATACCAATAATCGCCATGCTACTAAAGCAGCTTGCTATAGTATCGAAAGGGTCCTCGAGGCTTTACATCTTCGTAGAAGACAGTTGGATGATCTTTGGAAAGGAAGAAAGAAGAACCTTGAGCAGTGTGTCAAAAAATGTAAAATAGAAGAAGAGGCCAAAAGGGTACGTTACATGGATGTTGATGGACAATTGATTTGAACTTTCTTAAGCTGTCTAAGATGTTGTGTGATAAGAGTGCAATAGGTTTTGTGTTAAATCCGGACTGAGCACTTTATAGCACTGATTTTTTGTGGAAGTTGAACGGTCGTTTTAGGTTGGTCGCACTAATCATACTGTAGTGTTGTTTTTGACATTTGTCAACTATCGACTGAAGAAGTACAGACTTTAGGTTGCGTCTTTATCTTTGCTCCTAAAACTCATTGCTCGAACGACGCGTAGAGGTTTTGACCTTAGTTCTTCAGATTAGTCATATACATGACTGTGGTCACTTCAGAATGGTTTGAATTCCATAATGAATCGCTTATGCCGGGTTTGACATGATGTTAGTTTAGATGTGTGTCTGAAAAAAAAAAAAGCTTTTTATATTATATTTTTGTTATTCGTTCTACATCATAGCCGTAGGCTTTTTGTCTGTCTGTCTGCCTGTCTCAATTTGTCTGTCTGCCTGTCTCAATTTGTCTGTCTGTCTGTCTGTCTGTCTGTCTGTCTGTCTGTCTGTCTGTCTGTTTGTCTGTTTGTCTGTTTGTCTGTTTGTCTGTTTGTCTGTTTGTCTGTTTGTCTGTTTGTCTGTTTGTCTGTTTGTCTGTTTGTCTGTTTGTCTGTTTGTCTGTTTGTCTGTTTGTCTGTTTGTCTGTTTGTCTGTTTGTCTGTTTGTCTGTTTGTCTGTTTGTCTGTTTGTCTGTTTGTCAGTATGTCTGTTTGTCTGTCTGTCTGTCTCAATCTGTCTGTCTGTCTATATCTGCCTGTCTCAATCTGTCTGTCTGTCTCAATCTGTCTGTCTGTCTATATCTGCCTGTCTCAATCTGTCTGTCTCAATCTGTCTGTCTGTCTTCGGTCTGTCTGTCTCTTTATTTACTTTGCTTTTTATTAGTTATAATTTTATGGCAACTTTCATCTCGCCTTTTTACGTTCCATCCTTTGCATCATATAACTCAACATTCATATTTTATATTTAATTTTATTGCAGTTAAATGCATGGCTGCACGAAGAGGCAGAAGATTATCTAAATTACAAAGACACAGGAGACAGCGTAGCATCTACCCAAGTATTACTCGATGAACATTCAAAGTTCGAGGCGGCCACAAGAGTAAGAGCCCTTTTCTATTTACATTGTTACAAACATGTTTTGTTTAGTCTTTGTTGCAGGGGCGTAGCGAGGTCTCGATCATAGGGGAGGGGTGGGCAATTGTACCATTTTCCCGCCATATCCACACGAATGCCGCATAAATTGATGAAATTTCGGTTCCGTGATCAAACTTTTGGGGAGCCCCCCCCTCCCCTCACTACACCCCTGCTCCATTCCAGTCGTCACTCAGTATCGGTCCTAGATCCTCTCGCGATCTGTTCCTCCCCCCTACGTTAATGTGGAGGAAGAATACTAAAGAGACAAATAGGTTCATCATGAGATCTGTCTGTATTTATACTTTGAGTTTTTTAAGAATTTGTTTTGATAATTGTGGGTTTTTTTACAGGAAAAGGAAGAAAACGTAGAAAGGCTCGCGCGAGATACAGAAAAATTAGCACATGCTGACTTCGAGAAAGCCGAAGAAACCGTTGTCATTGTTAACAAGCTTCAGATAGACTTTCGAAACCTCGTGAGCAGACTAGATGAACGAAGAAGAATACTCACAAAAACCCAGGCGTTCTATCAAAGTGGCCACAAGGTTTGTTTAGTTGTCGGGCTGCTATTTGTTCGCTAATATCTATCTATCTATCTAATTCTAAAGTCAGCCATATTGAAAATTAACCAGGCCTTTCTTTAAGAACAAGTCACTTCCGGGTGATTTTCTCAGTTGGTTAAAAAAACAGAAAAGAAATAAACAAACATTTTGAAACGATTCTTTATTAGACTGAATTAGCTATTTTTTCACAGGCGATGGAGAAGCTTGATGAAATCGGCGATCGACTTTCAGAAGACCAGATGTCTGTAGAAGAACAAAGACAGCTCTTGGGCGAGATAAGTCAAGCATCAGCTTCACAGCTCAGGGAAGGCCGTCTGTTATCTGAACGCATTGGACAACCCATGCAGCAGCCTGTGGTTGTGAAGATTTACGAGGAATTGCGCTCAAGAAGTAAGGCTCTGGTTGTCAGCTTACAAGGCGCCACAGAAGAAGATGCAGAGTTTGAGCAGGTTAGTACTAAGGTTACTTATCAAAATTATTAAAAATACAGACAAACGATGATATTTGACGGTATTCCACTGTTTCTTCCAAAGGCATTGTGGCCTAGATATTTCCAATGATGTTGGACAAAAAATTATACAATGTTATACGATGCTTTCTCATTGCAAATATCCGACTTGTTACTTGTATTGTGTGAAGCCTGAAGGCTTGTAGGTATACTATAAAATACAAGTGCCTTGTGGGATTTTTCGTGTTATGCCACTCAAAACCACTGCATAATTATTATAACTTGTATGTCAACTTTCAACTTCGAACTAAGTTCCAGAGTAACAAATTCAAGGGTCATTCTTTTTATCATTTATTATAACATAAGGTAACATAAGATTTTTAGATCCATTTAAAGATTGTATCTCTTGATACCAGGTTCTCGGCTGGATCAGATACGCAGCAGAAAGCTTCATGGACTCGAATTCAGAAATGGGTTGTACACTCAAGTCTGCTCAGGACTTTCTCAACCAGCACCAGGATCTTGAGGCAGAGGTCCAGGTACGTTAGATTTCATCAAAGTAGATGCTGCACTATAGAGTAATTTTTGTAAGCCTGTGAAAACTCACGGTTACCGTACGTACCGTGACCGTGCAGTGGCGTGTTTAAACATTTTAATTGGCTGAACAGTGATCTTCTACGTCGTGATAGTGCTATGTGCTTGGCCATTTCACTATCATACAGATGTTGATCTAACTGAAGCTTGAAGTTGTTAATAGCAGTTGATAATCATAACTCATGAATACGGTTGAGTAGATGAAAATCTATTTCGTCTTGTTATGAAAAAAAGAATAACAAAAGAAGATGAAAAAATCCAACACACTCAAGTTATCAACTTCAAGAAAGTGTTTATTGACGACAGCATTTATATTGGTATCTTATTGAAATAATAAGATACTTATAATATATCTTATTGATAAATTACTTAATTTGTTATCGAAGGAGCTGGAGGGGAAGGTCAGAGAACTGATTTCGAAACGACCTGATGATGAAAGAGTGCAGGAACTGAAGAGAGCTTGGTCCATCTTGAACGGTCGATTGTCATTCAGGCTGACACTAGGGAAAATGTACTATGACTTTCACAGGCACAGAAAGACGGTGAGTATTACTGAACAAAACGTGTGTTAGATATTAATCCGCTGTCTCTCATCGTTGTGATAATCAGCTGGAAACTCGGACCAGCCATCATGGCTTAGTAAAGTTGCTTACTGGTTCCCTGTGCTTCAGAAGGGTTCTACAATTTTCCTCCTGTCTTTTTTTTTATTAATTCACAGCTTTGGGAAAGCTTGAATGATTTGGAATCTCAACTGACGAGTGACGAACCAAAAGAAAACGTGGACGCATCAGCTTTGGTGTTTGCCCGTCAACGCCAGACCAGAGAAGCCATCATTAGTGCATCAGACAGATTACAGAAAGACGCGCGCACCTTAATGGAACAGCTACAAAAGGTATGACATATAACGCTCACATACTTTAAGTATTCCGAAAAGAGTCTGAGAGTTTCTTCAATGCGGTTGTCTGGAATATGATATAAAAACCCCTCATATGAGAGCAGGGGATTATTGTTTTATGGGAACTGCTTTTGCTAGAGATCTTTCAAGACTTAGAGTTACTTCTTATGGAGAGAGAGGTAAGCGCCCCCTCAAAAAGCTCACAATCCATAAGTTACCCGAAACTATAATGCATGTCACGTGATTGAGAGAAAATAATCCGGTGAATATTCCAGTGACTCAGATTGTTACCAGTTTCTTTCCACTGATTCTGGGATATTCTTGATAACTGCAGGAGCCAAAGGACACTTCTCTCAACCGCGACTCTGCTGGACGCGCCATTCATACCATTTTAATCGATCTGCAAGAAAGACTTGGTAGCCTTGATCAGCTGTGGAAATTACGAGACGAACAGCTTCAGAGACACAGACAACTAAGCACCGAGTTTCTTCAGTTTGAACGCGACACCAGACAGGTGGGTATATACTTAGACTCAATCTTATAGGTGCAATCGTTACAGTACGAATATAGAGTGCGGAAACAAGAGTATTAAACGTTGGTACAACAATTGTACTGTAACATTAAAAACTTGTGGAAATAACCAAAAATCTTTTGTTGCATGCATTTTAGCATGTTTTTAAATGTGGGTGAATGAATGAATAAATAAATAAATGAATAAATGTTTTCTTTTTTGAAGGTCATATCATGGATCGAAGAACAGAGCGAACAGTTTTTCCCTGTCATGGTGGATTACAATTCACTTCCTGCAGACCCAAAAGATCTCGAAGAGAAGCTCCGACGGTTTAGAGAAGCAGCAGAGGTGAGAAGAGATTTAACCTTTATTTCAGTTATTTGTATCCAGGTTTGCAGCTGTAGTTGAAGCCATAAAACAATTCCCACCAGCTCTTTAGAATGCTTTAATTAAGTTGCTGGAATCAATCTAATGAATGCCAATTTCTGACTACAATGCATAGCCTATCCAAATGGTTGCAACCAACGGAATATATATTCAGAGTATTATTGCAAACGTTGATTCTCTTGATCATTCATGTACCTTGCAATTTTGCCGGTAAAACGTTCTACAGGAAACAGCGTTTTCTGAGGGCAACAGAATTCTTCTCAGTTTTCATAGAAACAGTTCGGAGTAGGTAGCTTGACGCGTAGTTCCTCTATTAATACTCGTGCACCATACGTGCATGTCGTTGCAGGTCATATCATTATTAATCTTGATTTCCGTAATTCTGTCATCAATTGTGGCTCACCTTGTGTTTGATGTAATGTTTTAATCATGTGATGCTAACTTACAGAAAACTGACGAGGACGTCCAACGTCACCTCCAAGCCGCAGAGCAACTAGCAGACGAAGATCAGAGCTACCGAGCTGCAATCACTGTTGTAACAGACGAGTTGAAGATTGCATATGAACGGTTTAAAACTCTTATGTCTGACTACGAGGTGTTACTGGCCATGTGTGCGACCTTCTTCGCTAGTGTTGACAAGGTATTTCGTCAAAGGATTTTTAAGTATAGGTGGTGGATAGGGGTTCAGTCGTTGATTCAACTAGAAACACTGAAACTTCCAAGATTGTCAAGACCAATTTAAGTCCATAAGGACACCAAAGATCCTTTGGTATTAGGATTTGCGTCCTAAAACCGTCGTAGTGAATTCATCTATGATCCATCTTGTAGATATTTTTTGTAAAGATTTGTTTGATTATTTGTATAAATTTTTAATAGCATTGTTAGCCGCTCTATGACTTAGTTCTTGTCTAGTAGATATTGACGATAATGTAACCGCATCTGTTTTCAGCTGCTGCAAGTAATGGACGGAATGCTGCAGAAATTTCGAAGCCGACAAGTCGCACCAGACCTTAACCGCGCCCAGCTCATGCTGCAAGACCATCTTGCCAACTACCAGAGCGTGGCTGACATCTACAATTTTACCATAACTAATGGACGTGACATTTTGAAGAAAGTAGGCACAAGTGAGTCAGTAACCGTTTCACGAGAAGAAATCAAGAGGTTTCTTGAAGAAAGCGAGGGCAAGAAAGATGAATGGGCGAGCCTCTGGGAACATCATAAGAGCAAACTCGAGGAAAGCGTGAAAATTTGCGAGTTTGAACAGTCGATAAGCAGGGTAAGAATATTTTTAGGACATTCTTATCTACTTTCCTCTCAGTTCTTGCAATGACGTTGTTCTTCGACTTTTTCAGGTTAACTTGATGGTCGAGCATCACAATCGTGATTTAATCGCCTTGAATCAGAAATTTGGCGACACTTTGCTGGATGCCGTCACGCTCCTACAGGAATCAGACGCTTTCTTAGAATCAGTCAAGGTATGATGAAATACGAGCAGCTTTGTCATGAAATTATGGTAAAGTTATTTGACGCTGATTTTTCTTGTTCTTTGTTTGCACAGCCAACAGATAATGAGGTAATACATCTCGTACAAGAGGCCGGCCGGCTTGCAAGTGAACGTCACCATGATGCACCGACTATACAGAATCAAGTATCTTCCATGGAAACTAGATGGAAGAGGTTCCTATCTCGAATTGAGGAACATCGCACAATGTTGGAGGCATCCATTGAATTTCACCAACTGTATGAACAGGTACAGTTTATTTTATATATGTTATTTGCATATTTCTCTCTATGTTATCTTTTTTTCTCATCTTTTTTCTCTTTTCATCACTTGCCTTTTGTTTTAAACAGGCTGTTACCTGGACAAGCGACAGTGAACACTTCTTGCAGACAACACGCGAGCAAGCCAAGCAATGTCACACAGAAGAACAAGTCATCGATCTCTTAGATCTTCTAGAAGGTTTCATCAGGCCAGGCCTGAACAAACAGGAAACCCGCCTGAAGAAAATATCCGACTTGTCTGCCAAACTGATTATCGATGCGCCCAGACGCAAAGCCAAGGGACTGGTAGCCAAGCAGAGGGAAGTAGCTACCAAGTTTGATTTGATGGATAACGACCTTTATCGATTGGCAGAAAAGCTGAGGGAAAGAAATCGTTTGGGTTTACCACCAGAGGTATTTGATATGGAAGCTGGGTAGCTGGGATTCCTGTCTTTTACTTTGTCTGAAATTTTGAATTCACCTTTTGGTTAAACTCGTTTTAATTTATGTAAACTGCTTCTTTAGGCCATAGAAGATGTCGCAGAAAGTCTTGACACTTACGAGAGAGAACTTCAAAGCAGACCTCCAGACACAATTGAAGAATCTGCGCCGGTACCTATCCGTACAACTCTGACAACATTCTTAGATGGTGTTCTGGGCCAAAAACGACGTGGCGATGGTACTGTTTTCGAAGACGTTGGACCTGGGAAACGCGCACAAGTAATGGTCAGTATAAAATCAGATGGAACCGTGTCGTCCGATGCAGAGGAAAAAATTGAACCAATAATCAAGACAGAAATCAGAGGATGGTTCGAGGGTGGGAAGGTTGTAGGAAGAGATACTGGAGCCCCGGAACAGCAAATCATGGTCCAAATCGACCAAGACACAAGGAGAGAGCCTCAGTATGCATTTACCATGGTACCAAGAGGCACTGAAGTCGTCAAGAGGGACGTCACTGTTACTACCATGGGACCAGTTGTCCATAAAGATGTTCAGGTCAGTCCTCGATTTAGTTATTAATGTCACATTCCTTTTGTGAGTAATCTTTGCGTAAGTGATGGACGTGGATTCCCGTAACCGTGACGGTACCGTTTTTTTTGCATTTTCACTGACCGTGAGTGATGATCTCCTGTCCTGTGATTGGTTCAAAGAAAATATCGTACTATGAAATTTGCATTTGGATTTGCACTTTTCTCTGTGTTTGCATCTGAGCTAGTTTTGAGCGAGGATGATCCAATTGTTTATTTTCTTCACAGGTCGAGACCGACATGAACGTAGTTAGTTATCCATCTCCTCCACCAGAAGAACCAGAAAGCCCACAATTTACTCGAAAGCGAACATGGAAAACAACAACGCGAGAGACCACCACGAGTGTGAAGCAAGAAACGCGAACAGAGGTGGAGACATTAGTTCCAGAAGCACCTGAAGTCACTTCAAAATACTACACGTACGACGATGGTTCAGGTATGTGATCACGCTTTGTCCATTGTTTATCAGTTTTATTCATCTCCATAGCTTCACCTCCAGTGTTGATCTAAACCCTTTTTCTTTGCCTTTTTATAGCTCGGCCTGGTGATCAGCTGGAGGTACGTGTTCTCTCTAAAGTAGATCTACAGGCAGCTCCAGAAGGCAAACATCCCAGGCTTGAAGATTTGGAGGAACCCGAAGGAGAGATGAAGGATTCCAACGAACAAATCTGTAGAAAGATTGAGGATTCTTTGGAGCCAAGGGAAAGAGTGTAAGTGGTGAAAGAAACTATATTTATGTCTCAGTTTTTTTCCTTTTTTTCATATTTTTTTCAAAGTTATTACTGCAATTTCTAGCTTCTTTCTCAATGACTAGCAATGACCTCCAATCAAAACTGGTTAGCGTATCGTTACATTTTAGCTGTAAGGTTTTGCGACAGCAATTTTGAAGAATGTCTCTATTTTCAGGCCGCCTGGTCGTACCGAGGTCTTTGTTCCACAGTTTGCTGGCCAAGCCATCGTATTTTCCCCTCCAATCATACCTTTCGTACCAATTTCGTCGCCGGAGACGACCGAATCCGAGTTACAATTTGCCCCACCTAGTGATGGGTTTGCTCCAGTGGAATTCAAACTACAGGGTCCATTTGTAGACGCAAAGCCAAAGCCAAAGCCAAAACCACTGGACACCGCAAAACAGGCTGCGTTAACTCGATTGGATGAATTGACAAGGATTTTGATTGACAGTGAAGAGAATTATGTTGACGAACTCAGGTCAATCGTCGAGGTATGGAATAATCTTGTAGTTATACGTTAGGGTATTCATTTCTCTGTGAAAAAAATCTTGATAAAGCAGTTTCTTATTTTTCAAGGTAATAAAGCGATTTTTCTACAAACGAACTATGCCATGTTTTGATTTTCCGACTGTTGCCGGAAAATTTTGAGTTTGTTTTTCCTGACATCCTCTGACTCTTAAAACTTTACTGAAGTTTCGGGCGTTCAGTTCTTCGTTGGGGTTAAACTGAAGAAAAGTACTCCAACGAAGGGCTCAAGACCTGAAACTTCAGTTACTTATAAGTATCTTTTTTCGTATCCCTTATTCGACATTTTATTTCATTTTGATATGAATCTTTTTTTTCACAACATTTTCATGTGCAGGACTACATGTATGAAATGGACAGTGCTCCAGCTGAACTAGCAGACAACAAAGATTCCATCTTCAGTAACATCGAGGAAATTTACTTTTTCCATAAAGTGTACGTACTCAATGTCTCTCAGCAAATCGATTAATTAGTTATCTGTGATTGTCAAAAGTTTTAATAGGTGAATGTATTCAATCATTCGAAATTGGAATTGGGGATCATGATTTTGGATTGTCGAATTGAAAAATGCTGAAAAATCTTTGGATGCAGAAACACCAGAGAGAAAATGCTTGATGAATAAAGTTGATAAATGGATCAGTTACGAAATATTCTGAAATATTTTTCTTCTTATCTAAACAGGGTTCTCATTCAAGAGCTGAAAAAGTTGAAGAACACGCCTGCTCACATTGGACGTCCATTTTCATCCAGGGTAAGAAAACGTTAAGTGGGTTTTTGCACAGCCTCGGGTCAGTAACTCTTACCGCGATTATACCAACGATTCCTTCCTAATAATATGAAAATTATAGATTTTGTCCATCTTGCCTATGTACGCTATATCCGTTATCGTTTAAATGTTCTTTCGGTCTTTGACTGAGACAGATCATTTATTTATTTTCAATATTTAATTTTGTTATAGGAACATAATCTTTATAAGTACCTGGATTTCTGTGATGGAAAGGAAGATTCCGACTTGGTCTTGGCGTCCTCACCAACCGAATATTTTGAGGTATCAATTTTATTCCTCTCATGTTCTTCTATTGTTATCACATGCCTAATTTTTGTTTTCAATTATGTTAAATTATGGCCGTCCGGGAGTTAACTGTAGTAGTAAACAGTTTATTTATGTGGCGTTTTCTACTTCAGATATGCAGAAAGAGACACAGCACCCGACCCCTCGTCACCCTTCTGCAGAGGCCACTAGAACGTGTTTTTGAGTACAGAGAGATCTTGACACAGATGCTGGAAGTGGCTTCAGATGCTGGTGTTAACACAAGGGATATCAAGGTCGGTCAAACATCAGAAACCAACCTATATACACCTTGCGAGTGACGTCAAGCAGTTCAATTTGGAGGACAAAACAAAAGAATTTTAATCTCCTGAGAATTGGAACCTATTGTTTTGCCCTCCAAATTGAGCTGCATTCCGACGTGTTGTAAGGGGTCTATTGTGTTTCGGAAACCTTTCTATTGCATATTTTGCAAGCTTGAGTTCGTATTTTCCACTCCAGTTTGATTCTAGAAAAAGCAAGTCTGTTATGATTTTAATTCCACATTTATTAAAGAATATAATTGTTTATCTAGAAGGCCTGTTTTAATGTTGATATAAATTTCTTTGTAGGAAGCAAAAGATATATTGGACCGGCTTTGTGATGAAATAAGCCAACAAACAGAGTAAGTTTGAATCTGTGCCTTTTCTTAGGACGATAAACGATAACTTCGCCATGTTGATGTCATCGATCAGAGTAAAAGGCGCAAACATTTTAGAACGATCATGAAGTTTTCATTGTTCTAGTCAACTACTTCAGTTTCTATTTTTATCAGTGCCAAGCTTTCCATGTGGAAATATATTTATCGAATAGTACCGGCAATTTTCCAGTTTGTTCATGCAATAAACGGCCATTCAGAGGGCCAGACATGTCTTCGTTTTCCTCTTACTACTGATTCAATTTCTCAGTGTATCAAATTTTCGTTCCAATAGATTGCAGATCACAGTCGGTATGCCTGTCGGAGTCGAAATGTGCGTTGCAATTGAAGACTACGAAGACGAGCTTGGCGAGCTAAAGAGAGAAGAAAGTGTACTTGTAGTTGACAAGCTTTCGCGCCCTGGCATGTACAAAGTGGTAAAGTTGAGAGGTGATGGTTCCCAAGGCGATGAAATGTGGGTGCCGTCCAAAATACTGAAGAGAAAAACGTCAACAGCTGAAGTAACTATAAAAGGAGGTACGAATACGAATATTTTTACTGGATCACCAAGAAAATATACAAACAAACAAACAAGAAATCTCAATAGGGAGTGGAAAAAGTAAATTCCCAATGCATTTTTCTTGAGTGGTCGTATTCATTTACCCGGCGACACTAGAACTTGTACTGAGATTGAAGAAAGAATCGAAAACAAGTATATTAATCTCCTTTCTAAAATATTTTACTGCATTGTATTTCAGGTTACACCGCTGAGTTAGTCAAGAAGCCACAACCAGTACGTTTCTTTCTTTTCCTATTAATCTTTACTTTCTCAGCTTTACTAAATTAATTTCCATAACAATAAATCTTTAGTTTTATCTTAAAATGTAGCGTAAAATCTTTAGCTTTTCTTGCTTATTTTCAAGTTTTAATGATATTTTTTATTCTATCCACATAGGAAAAAGTTGTATCTGAGACCACAATAAATATCCAGGAATCCATACCAGGTAAACTTATCAAAAGTCAAACTTTATGATTTGAGGTTAGTGCTTGTATATACTTACACAGTTTTGTTGTTTGATTCTTGTAGAACCAAGGAGAGAAGAAACTGCTGCAACAATGTATGTATACTGACTTCAACTAAATAATTGTTATTTTACACCTTTTTAAAAAAATGTGCACGTTTTTCTTGATCTTAGAATGTCACACACCTACACTACCTGTGCGGTTTTCACACAGGTCACTCCGCTGATCCAGTAACGTACTTCTTAATTTCTTGGCTGCGCAATTGCTAATTTGGCCACATTTGCTTATAAATTGATTTTGAGTAGAAAGCCTGCGAGAGTTATTTGTGAAATATCGTTCATACTTATGTTTGCCGGAAAAATCGGTAAAAGCTCATAATCCCAAGAAAATTGCCGTTTTTTTAAATTTTGGGATTAATGCTCAATTTTCAATAAAACTGAAGGTTTTTGTTAAATATAAATACTTTTATCTTTTCATTTTTGTTTTGTTAACATAAGTTTGTATCTTTTTCACCAGTCAAATTGGAAAAGAGCCTCAACCCATCACATTGACTCTCGATGGTCAAGCTGCATTCGACTTTCAACCAGTGGAACTTAAAATACCAAAGCCTGAAGATGTCACTGCTGAAGATGTTAAGGCAACTGAACAGGATGTCCACATAAAACCTAAGTTCGTGGAATCGCTGTCTGATGTGCAAATTTCTAAAGGAAATACGATCATCTTGGAGTGTCGCGTTACTGGAAAGCCAAGACCAGAGATTACATGGTATAGGAATGGAAAAAGAGTGATTGAAGGTGATAGACATCACATGGAAATTCGCCCGGGAGATCTTTGCATCTTGACGATTCGAGGTGTAAATCCTGACGATGAAGGCACCTATACTTGCAAGGCAACAAATCCTGCAGGCGAAGATTCCACTTCTGCGACATTTCAGATATCAGCTAAAGGATCTGCACCCGAGTTTACAAAAGAACTTGAGGACACTGTAGTTCTGGATGGAATGCCAGCACGCTTTGAGGTTCGGGTAGACGGAAATCCTGAACCTGTTGTTGAATGGTTCAAAGAAGGAAAACAGCTTAAACCAGGACGTAGAGTTGAAACGCAGAAAGAAGGAAATATCCACAAACTCCTCATAACCAATTGTCGAAAAGATGACACTGGACGAGTCGTTTGTAAAGCAAAAAATACTCATGGCGAAGCGGAATGCATCTCCAATTTTAGCGTTACTTTGGATTCAGTGCCACCTAAATTTACAAAGAGACTGTATGATCTAACTGTCAAATTAGGAAGCGATATTCAGTTGTCCGTGAATTTCGTGGGAACTCCAGAACCAAAAGTCAAATGGTATTTGGATGACGAAGAGATTACCAAACAAGATGGATTCAACATCGGAACAGATCTGGGCTCCTCAGTCTTGTTTATAAATGGATTTACCAGTGAAGATTATGGTAATTATAAGTGTGTTATTATGAACGATGCTGGCCAAGCGAGTACTGCTACAACGCTCTCTGGGGTCGAGGAACAAGTTCTTCCATTGAAAAAGCCTGCCGGTGAGGCTCCTAAGTTTATCAAAAAATTGACAGATCTTCACGTGATTGAAGGAGATGCAGTGCGGCTCGAGGTTATCGTCAGTGGTACACCAAAACCATCTGTTCAATGGAAAGCTGAAGGACAACCCATTGAGGAAAGCAGGCGCGTTCACGTCATGGTCGATGGCGATAAACACATCCTCCAGGTCGAAGAGGTAGTGCTTGACGACGAAGCAGAGTACAAATGTGTGGTTAGCAACGATCACGGTACCTTGGAATGTAGTGCAGAACTGCTCGTAGATGAACGATCGAAAAAACCTGAATTTATCAAGGAATTAACGAATGTGAAAACAGTGGAAGGCGAGAAAGTCAAGTTTGTTGCTGAAATTGAAGGAATACCTAAACCAGAGGTTCTCTGGTTCAAGAACAATGTTCTTATAGAAGCTGGCGATAGATTTGAGGCAAGTCGCGACAAAGAATTGTTTTTACTAACGTTACACAAATGTACTCTAAAAGACACTGCTGAAATTAAATGTACGGCAAGAAACACTGCTGGGGAGGTGTCTTCTGTTGCAAATCTGGTCGTTGAATCAAAGCCGAAACAACTCATGGAAGAAATCACCTTTACAGTTGCTCCAAAAGATGAAAACCCCGTTGAGTTAAAATTTGACATCCCACAAGGAAAAGACATTTCTCCCCAATTCTTGCAAAAGCTCGAAGACAAAGAGGTTATGGAAGGGAGTAAAGTAGACCTCGAAGTCGAAGTAGGTGGCCAGCCAAAACCCACAGTTGAATGGCTCAAAGATGGTCAACCTGTGAAGCCGGGGGAAAGAATACGTTTTGAGTCTGATGAACGCGTACATACATTGTCTATTTCCAATGTAAAACTTGATGACGAAGCTGAATACACCTGTATTGCCAAGAATATCGCTGGAGAGGCTTCATGTAAATCAGAGGTTTTAGTGGAGGAAGATATGAGAGAGCCACAATTTGTAACTAGACCTAAAAACATTGAAATTACAGAGGGAGATGTAGCACGTTTTGAAGCTGTTGTGTCAGGCCTACCTCTACCAGAAATAGAATGGCTAAAGGATGGGAAGCCTATAGAAAAAAGTCATCGTTTCCAATTAGATTTTGAAGAGAATCGTTCCATTTTTACTATCATGGATGCAAAGCTAAATGACGAAGGAGAATATACTTGTATTCTTTCAAGCAAAGCGGGCAAAGATTCTTGCAAAGTTGAATTGCTTGTGAACGAAGCGGTTGTTCCTCCCGAATTTGTGAGGAAAATGAGTACCATCGAGCTGTATGAAGGAGATCTTGCGCAATTTGATGTGCGAGTGTCTGGTACACCTGCACCTGATGTCCAGTGGTTCAAGGATGACGAACCCTTGTCTGACAGTGACAGGGTTGAAATTCGCTCCGATGATGATCAGCGGTCAATAGTCATCCGAAACTGTATTCCAAATGATGGAGGTCGATACCGATGCACAGCAACCAATGAAGCTGGCCATAAAACTTGCTACGGAGAGCTTACCATAAATTCAAAACCTTTTCCACCTTACTTTTCTGACGAGAGTCCCAGCATACCAACAGAGTTCGAAGCGGGCGGTGATATGACCTTAGAAGCGACAGTACGGGGTCGCCCTGCTCCTGATGTCCATTGGGAGAAAGACAATAAACCCATCAAAGAAAGTACGCATCACGTTCTGAGCAACATTAGAGATAAATACACACTTACAATCAAAGGTGCAAGTCCAAAGGATTCGGGCGTGTACACCTGTATTGCAAAGAATGATGCCGGAGCTGCCAAAAGGACTTACAATCTCGATATTGAAGGTATGTATTGTTTTCAAGTATTTTGCTTATCTACGTCTTCTTGTCTTACAATACCTACTTAATAATTTCTTTAACGGTTAAGTTTAGTTATAATTATATTTATTTACTTATAGAATGCATGTATTCATATGAAATGATAATCTATGCATTTCATATAACATTTTTAATAACTCCTATCTGTATTCTGTTTGGTAATGTATTATAAGTAATGCGGCAGTTACTACTTATTAGGTGCATGCAAAGCGCATGAAAGGCATGTTAATGATCTCATTATTGCAGGGCTACCGCTTAAGCTAGAAATATCACTTCAATATATATTTGTACTATAAATTAATAAATAATGAAATAAAGTTAAATGGTGTCTGACTCTCTTGAAACCGAAAATTGCATCAATCAGTGTAAACAAAATTCCGGAAATCAAAGGACACGTTATTGAACCAGAGATGTGTACCCGTCGCTCTTCGTAGACTGATGTTGGTCATCAAAGCTCTGTTTGACCGAAACTCTTGGAGCCTTCTACGGAACCATGTATGGTTAGTTTTGTTGCTTGGAAAAAAGTTTGCTTTGTTACCGTACTTTCATAGTATTCAAACAATACTACATTTGAATAAATGAAATGACGAGAAGTGATAGAGAAAGGAACTTAGAAAAAATGGTCATTTCATTTATTCATTTAACATATATGTCCAGTATTCGCCTCATAATACGATATCCGAATAACTAGTTTACCGCAACGTGTTTATGAAAACAACCATTTCCGTCCAAAGTAACGAGAGTCATAAAGTCACCTGAACTTTCTGCATGTTTCTATAATCATTGATTATATCACTCATCAAATAACGTAAAGATAACAGTTTGCAAAATAAAGAGTGACACCAGATCATCTTGACATTCAAAAACAATGTACTTTCATTCTCTTTTCGCGATGTTTTACATACGCAAATACTCCATTGATGCTGCATGGTAATCGTTGCTGGCAAGGATGATTCATTTCGATGATTGCCTTTCTG
The DNA here is from genome assembly GCA_964019055.1 of Anthopleura xanthogrammica. NCBI lineage: Eukaryota > Metazoa > Cnidaria > Anthozoa > Actiniaria > Actiniidae > Anthopleura > Anthopleura xanthogrammica. The sequence continues at coordinate 17,606,326 of OZ025206.1, forward strand.
AGTTGATGATCCTTCTTCTCCAATCGTTCTCTTCGATCGTTCTTTTCTTGAATTTTCTGGCATTCGCCCGTGGAATCATACACGCAATCAGCTCCATCGTACATATACGATACATATACAACGCAGACGAATCCAGTCGCCACTGGTGCAGACTTGTGCATTTTATCATTCTTGATTAAGAACAAGAAAACTATCCATTTGTGTACAGCTCCTCCCAAGACGGGAAGTCCACCACAGTTTCTTGAGCTGATTCAGCCTGTGGACACCACAGAAGGAGAAACAGTTACTTTGGTTTGTACAGTGACTGGAAAACCAAAACCAACCATTGAGTGGTACAAAGATGGACTCCCTTTGAAAGATAATCCTAGAATTGAAAGCTTTTTCGATGGCAGAGTTTGTACCTTGAAAATCAAAGACATCAACCTAGACGATGAGGGTCTGTATAAGTGTGTTGCTAGTAGTGAATTTGGTACTGCTTCTTGTGCCACAGAGATTCTAGTTGAAGAAGCAGAAGTTATTATAAAAAAGAAGCCAGAGCCGGTAATCGAGATTTCTGGGAACACAGCACATTTTGATTTAGTAGTATCTGGGCAACCTTCTCCAGATGTTGATTGGTATCTAAATGAGAAAAAGATTGAAAATGGAGGACGATTTCGAATTTCTGAAGACAAGAAGGAGGGGCGATACAAACTGATCATCGATGACGTAAAGTCCGATGACAGTGGCAATATACGTTGCGTAATCCGCAGTGGGGAGCAACAGCAAACCTGTGATACATACCTGCAAGTTAAAGGAAAGCCTAAATCGCCGAAAGAGATAGAAAAGGAAAGAAACGAAAAATTTGTTGATCTTAATAAAGAACTTTCTTTAAAATTTGGAGTGAAAGATGTTCCCGAGGATGACACAAGAGAAAGAGAAGAAATTGTTGTTGAAATCAGTAAAGATGATTCTTTTTCAGAAATAAAATTCGAAATCACTCCACAAATGGAGGGAAAGGTGGTCGATCTTAATAGGGAGCTGACTAAGACATTAGGTTCACGGAAACCTGTTTCGGAAGAACCTCTTCACAAAGAAGAAAAAACAATAGATCTCAATAAAGAAATAACTTTCAATATCGGAGGAGCACAGCCCATGGAACCAGTAAAATCCCAGCCATTTCCCTCACATAAACCTCATGTTCTTGGCGAAGAAATTAAAATTGATTTGGGTTCGGAAGATTTGTCAAATCCTGTTATCCAACTTCAAGTTAATCAACCGGGGAAAAAGCAGCCTACAAACCCACATCCGTCAAAGCCGAGTGTTGATGATAAAGAGGAAAGAGTTCTTTCACAACCAAAAAAACCTAGTCCAGACGATACAAAAGAGAAATCTAAAACGTCAAAGCAAACAGTTGTTATCGGGGAAGAAGTAAAGTTTGATCTTGGAACAGGTGATGCAATAAACCCGGTAATCCAATTACAAGTTGGACGTCCTAAAGAAGTAACTCCGTCAAATCTTCCTAAAAAAACGGGAAACCCTCATCCAAAAGATGAAGAAGAAAACGTGAAACCATCGCAGCAAACTAGTGTAATTGGCGAAGAGATAAGGCTTGACTTAAGTACGGATGACGTAGATTATCCAGTCATTGTTCGGCAAGAGCAGCTGCTAGAAGGAAAAAACCCTCACAATCCTCGTCCGGGAAATCCACACCCACGTCCGGGAAATCCACACCCACGTGAACCCACTTCTGTTCCAGTCAGGACTGTAAATCTAGGAGAAGAAATTTCCTTTGATATTGGAGCAGAGGGAGGGGATGTAGAGATTATTGATTCTGGCACCATGAGGTTTGATACCGAAGGAACCAAAGACCGCGATCGACCACATTTCATTGACACGGGCGAAAAAGCAACACCCGCCGAGGTAACCGAGACTGGGGATGTTAAGTTGGAAGTAAAAGTTGGTGGTAGTCCTACACCAGATGTCGTATGGATGAAAGATGATGAGGTTATAATAGGCAGTCCTCATTTTGATGTCAAAAGCTTCGATGATTTACATACGCTGATTATCAAATCTCCCGGTGATGATGACAAGGGTGTGTACAAGTGTATGGCTTCAAATGATCGTGGAATTGCCTCCAGAACCTTTGAGGTAGGAGTTGAAAGGCCAGACAAAAACAAGCGCCCATCATTCGAAGAAATTGATGGAAAATCACCGCTTATCATGACTGATGATGGTGACCTTATTCTGGAGGTAAAAGTTAAAGGACAGCCAATGCCGGATGTAAAGTGGTATAAGGATAATTTACCTCTGGATGAAAACGATCGTATTTCTATCGATTGTAAAGACAACGTCTATACTGTAACGATAAAAAATTCAACTGCAGAGGACTCTGGCGTCTACAAGTGTGAAGCTAAGAATGAAGCAGGAACAGCAATCAGAAAGTTTTCCATCGACGTTGAATCTTTTACGCCCAAACTGCAAGCATTTGTCCATAAAGATCAAGACTTTCCACAGTTTTCTGACAGAGAAGGAGTTTCTCCGTATGAGGTGACTGAGGACGGGGATATTAAGCTGCAGACAAGAGTGACTGGTAATCCTGAGCCAGACGTTGAATGGTTAAAAGATGGAAAGCCTGTTAGAGGTAGTGAACGCATAGAGGTCCAAATACGTGGAGACGCTCACATACTCATTATAAAGTCACCTGTTAGTAATGATGCTGGAAGTTATACCTGTGTCGCCAAAAATACACGAGGGACGAACGTCCGGACATTCGATGTGACTATTGAGACTGGAACATCAGCCCAAGAAGTGTCTGTCCCAGAAGATGTTGGTAATGTCAGAGCGCAATTCATAGAAAAGGGGCCGACAGCTCCAGTGCCCTTCGAAATTATTGAGGATGGAAGTGTTAAACTACAGGTCAGAATACATGGAGTTCCAAAGCCTTCATTGGAATGGTTCAAAGATGGTGTGTCACTTGAATCATCTGACCGTATAATCATTACTAGTGAAGACGATTTACACACAGTAATTATAAAGGAACCGACGATCAATGATACTGGAATGTACAAATGTGTGATCTCAAATACTACTGGAAAAGCTACAAGGACATTTGATGTTGATATTGAAGCAGTAAAACCAAGTCATCAGGTTAAAGGTGCACTAAGTGAAGAGTTGATTTTGCCAAGATTTATTGATGTTACCGAGGTTGAACCATACAGGGTAAGCTACGACGGAGATTTCACTTTAACGGTAAAGCTTTCCGGGTCTGGTAAAGTAGAATGGCAGAAAGATGGCAGGAAAATTATAGAAAGTCGAAAATACACAATGCGACAAGAAGGCGATCTGCACATGCTTACAATAAAACGTGCAACAGACCATGATCAAGGTATATACAAATGCATCGTTACCAACGAGGCTGGTGTTAATTCAAAATCGTTTGATGTCACTGTCGAAGATCTAAGACCATCTGTTCTTGAGAAGCGTCCAACCAAAGAATATGTTTCGCCATATTTTATCGACAAAGATGTCACGTCCTTTAAAACAACGGATGATGGAGATGTAGTGCTTACTATTAAAGTGGGAGGTCACCCAAATCCCGAGATAATGTGGTCTATAGATGACAAGGAAATAACTGAAAGCAAAAAGTTCCGTTTGAAATGTGTTGACAATGTGTATACACTTACAATCAAAAGTCCAACAAAAACTGACCGAGGTACTTACAAATGTACTGCTTCAAACAAGGGCGGTGTCAGCGTTAAGAGATTTAACGTTGACATTGAATGGGACGAGCCAACTAAGGAAACTCCTCTGGAGGTGAATTTACCAGTATTTGTGGAGGAGGGCGTTGTGCCATTCCAAGTAATGGACGACGGTAGCATTAAACTGACTGTAAGAGTAGAAGGCAAGCCCACGCCAACCGTGAAATGGACCAAAGATGATCAAACAATCACTTCAGATGATCATTTCCAGGAAGAATATGTTGATGATATGTACTATTTGATCATCAAGAATCCTTCTAAGCAGGACGAAGGAGTTTACAAGTGCACGATAAGTAACGATGTTGGAATTAATGTCAAAACATTTGACGTGGATTTTGAATATGTCGGCCGTGAACCAGAACCGAGTCTAAAAGTAAAAACCACACAGGAGGAAAAAAGGATATTCATCGATGAAAACATAGTTCCCTTTGAAATGACAGACGAAGGAAATGTCAACCTTACGGTAAGAGTTGCCGATACCTCCAATACAGACATTGAGTGGTTAAAGGACAACGTCCCAATTCAACCAAGCAGTCGCTACAAATTTACGGAACGAGATGATACATTCACTCTTACCATAGTGTCACCGACGGCAGACGATAAGGGAACTTATAAGTGCACTGCCAGTACACCCATTGGAACAGCAGTGAGGTCGTTTGACGTAGAAATCGAAGGCAAAGAAGAGCCATCATATCAGGCACAACCTGTGGAGGAACAAGCTGCACCACAATTTGAAGACGATGCTAAAATAGTTCCTCTTCAAGTAACCGATGAAGGTGATCTAACCCTTACAGTAAAGGTAAAGGGCAAACCTGAAATTGAGTGGTCAAAGGGCGACAAAAGGTTAAAGCCAAGTGACAAAGTAATAATAACAGAGGAAAACGATACGTATTCATTGTTGATTAAGTCACCAACACCTGCCGATAAAGGAACATATAAATGCACTGCCAGCAATGATGGTGGTTCAAGTATACGAAGCTTCGATGTGGAAATTGAAGGGGAAGAGCCTGAAGAAACGGTACCAACAAAAACAATGGTCTTGTCAAAAGGACAGGAGCGCCCGATATTCATCGATAAAAAGGAAGAACCCATTAAAATAACTGATGATGGTGATTTAACACTCACAGCCATAGTCAAAGGTAAACCAAAGCCAGAGGTGAGTTGGACAAAAGATGACAAACCGGTAAGACCAAGTGATCGAACTGTCATCACTGAAACCGACGACACCTACACATTGACAATCAAATCTCCAACATCGGATGACAAGGGAACGTACAAGTGCACTGCTGCTAGTGACGTTGGAACAAGTATTCGAAGCTACGATGTGGAAATAGAAAAAGAAAAACCCATCGAAAAGGTACCAACTAAGGTAAAACGAGAACCCAAAAAGGATGAGCAACGGCCTGCATTCGTTGAAGAGAAAGTAGAACCGTTGCAGGTAACTGACGAAGGAGACTTGCAATTGACGGCAATAGTGAAAGGGAAACCAAAGCCAGAGGTGACTTGGACTAAAGACGACAAACCCATAAGACCAAGTGATCGAACTGTCATCACTGAAACCGACGACACCTACACATTGGTAATAAAATCTCCGACATCGGATGACAAGGGAACGTACAAGTGCACTGCTGCTAGTGACGTTGGAACAAGTATTCGAAGCTACGATGTGGAAATAGAAAAAGATGAACCTACAGAAAAGGTACCAACTAAAATAAAACGAGAGCCCAAAAAGGATGAGCAACGGCCTGCATTCGTCGAAGAGAAAGTAGAACCGTTGCAGGTAACTGACGAAGGGGACTTGCAATTGACGGCAATAGTAAAAGGAAAACCAAAGCCAGAAGTGAGTTGGACAAAAGATGACAAACCGGTAAGACCAAGTGATCGAACTGTCATCACTGAAACAGACGACACTTACACATTGACAATCAAATCTCCGACATCGGATGACAAGGGAACGTACAAGTGCACTGCTGCTAGTGACGTTGGAACAAGTATTCGAAGCTACGATGTGGAAATAGAAAAAGATGAACCTACAGAAAAGGTACCAACTAAAATAAAACGAGAACCCAAAAAGGATGAGCAACGGCCTGCATTCGTTGAAGAGAAAGTAGAACCGTTGCAGGTAACTGACGAAGGGGACTTGCAATTGACGGCAATAGTGAAAGGGGAACCAAAACCAGAGGTGACTTGGACTAAAGACGACAAACCCATAAGACCAAGTGATCGAACTGTCATCACTGAAACCGACGACACCTACACATTGGTAATAAAATCTCCGACATCGGATGACAAGGGAACGTACAAGTGCACTGCTGCTAGTGACGTTGGAACAAGTATTCGAAGCTACGATGTGGAAATAGAAAAAGATGAACCTACAGAAAAGGTACCAACTAAAATAAAACGAGAACCCAAAAAGGATGAGCAACGGCCTGCATTCGTCGAAGAGAAAGTAGAACCGTTGCAGGTAACTGACGAAGGGGACTTGCAATTGACGGCAATAGTCAAAGGGAAACCAAAGCCAGAAGTGAGTTGGACAAAAGATGACAAACCGGTAAGACCAAGTGATCGAACTGTCATCACTGAAACAGACGACACTTACACATTGACAATCAAATCTCCAACATCAGATGACAAGGGAACGTACAAGTGCACTGCTGCTAGTGACGTTGGAACAAGTATTCGAAGCTACGATGTGGAAATAGAAAAAGATGAACCTACAGAAAAGGTACCAACTAAGGTAAAACGAGAACCCAAAAAGGATGAGCAACGGCCTGCATTCGTTGAAGAGAAAGTAGAACCGTTGCAGGTAACTGACGAAGGAGACTTGCAATTGACAGCAATAGTAAAAGGGAAACCAAAGCCAGAGGTGACTTGGACTAAAGACGACAAACCCATAAGACCAAGTGATCGAACTGTCATCACTGAAACCGACGACACCTACACATTGGTAATAAAATCTCCGACATCGGATGACAAGGGAACGTACAAGTGCACTGCTGCTAGTGACGTTGGAACAAGTATTCGAAGCTACGATGTGGAAATAGAAAAAGATGAACCTACAGAAAAGGTACCAACTAAAATAAAACGAGAACCCAAAAAGGATGAGCAACGGCCTGCATTCGTCGAAAAGAAAGTAGAACCGTTGCAGGTAACTGACGAAGGAGACTTGCAATTGACGGCAATAGTAAAAGGAAAACCAAAACCAGAGGTGACTTGGACAAAAGATGACAAACCGATAAAACCAAGTGATCGAACTGTCATCACTGAAACCGACGACACCTACACATTGGTAATAAAATCTCCGACATCGGATGACAAGGGAACGTACAAGTGCACTGCTGCTAGTGACGTTGGAACAAGTATTCGAAGCTACGATGTGGAAATAGAAAAAGATGAACCTACAGAAAAGGTACCAACTAAAATAAAACGAGAACCCAAAAAGGATGAGCAACGGCCTGCATTCGTCGAAGAGAAAGTAGAACCGTTGCAGGTAACTGACGAAGGGGACTTGCAATTGACGGCAATAGTCAAAGGGAAACCAAAGCCAGAAGTGAGTTGGACAAAAGATGACAAACCGGTAAGACCAAGTGATCGAACTGTCATCACTGAAACAGACGACACTTACACATTGACAATCAAATCTCCAACATCAGATGACAAGGGAACGTACAAGTGCACTGCTGCTAGTGACGTTGGAACAAGTATTCGAAGCTACGATGTGGAAATAGAAAAAGATGAACCTACAGAAAAGGTACCAACTAAGGTAAAACGAGAACCCAAAAAGGATGAGCAACGGCCTGCATTCGTTGAAGAGAAAGTAGAACCGTTGCAGGTAACTGACGAAGGAGACTTGCAATTGACAGCAATAGTAAAAGGGAAACCAAAGCCAGAGGTGACTTGGACTAAAGACGACAAACCCATAAGACCAAGTGATCGAACTGTCATCACTGAAACCGACGACACCTACACATTGGTAATAAAATCTCCGACATCGGATGACAAGGGAACGTACAAGTGCACTGCTGCTAGTGACGTTGGAACAAGTATTCGAAGCTACGATGTGGAAATAGAAAAAGATGAACCTACAGAAAAGGTACCAACTAAAATAAAACGAGAACCCAAAAAGGATGAGCAACGGCCTGCATTCGTCGAAAAGAAAGTAGAACCGTTGCAGGTAACTGACGAAGGAGACTTGCAATTGACGGCAATAGTAAAAGGAAAACCAAAACCAGAGGTGACTTGGACAAAAGATGACAAACCGATAAAACCAAGTGATCGAACTGTCATCACTGAAACCGACGACACCTACACATTGGTAATAAAATCTCCGACATCGGATGACAAGGGAACGTACAAGTGCACTGCTGCTAGTGACGTTGGAACAAGTATTCGAAGCTACGATGTGGAAATAGAAAAAGATGAACCTACAGAAAAGGTACCAACTAAAATAAAACGAGAACCCAAAAAGGATGAGCAACGGCCTGCATTCATCGAAGAGAAAGTAGAACCGTTGCAGGTAACTGACGAAGGGGACTTGCAATTGACGGCAATAGTGAAAGGGAAACCAAAGCCAGAGGTGACTTGGACTAAAGACGACAAACCGATAAAACCAAGTGATCGAACTGTCATCACTGAAACCGACGACACCTACACATTGGTAATAAAATCTCCGACATCGGATGACAAGGGAACGTACAAGTGCACTGCTGCTAGTGACGTTGGAACAAGTATTCGAAGTTACGATGTGGAAATAGAAAAAGAAGAACCTGAAAAACCAAAACCAAAAGAATCTTTCGTTATAGATCAACCAATCTCATTTTCGGTGGAAGTGGATGGAAGAAGTGGAGTAACTGAAAAATCTTCTTTCGAACAAGAAAGAGATATAGAAGAAAAGATTATTAGGTTACCAAGTAAGGTCGAAGAAAAAGGGGTTCAGAAAAAGGTACCTCAGGATACTGATAAAGTGAAACCCAAGCCTGATACTCAAGACATGCCCACTATAGAATTTACCATTCCTGAGTTGGCCAAAGAAGAAAAGAAGCCATCAAAACCCGAGGAGAAAGTAGAAGCAAAAGTAGTGTATGAAGAGAAACCTACCGTCGTAAAGAAGGTTGTTGATAAACCCGTTTACAAGGCTCCGGAGGAAGTGATGCCCACCATAGAATTTACCATCCCTGATGTGGGCAAAGAAGAAAAGAAGCCTTCAAAACCCGAGGAGAAAGTAAAAGCAAAAGAAGTGTATGAAGAGAAACCTACCGTCGTAAAGAAGGTTGTTGATAAACCCGTTTACAAGGCTCCTGAGGAAGAGATGCCCACCATAGAATTTACCATCCCTGATGTGGGCAAAGAAGAAAAGAAGCCTTCAAAACTTGAGGAGAAAGAAAAGCCAGACGAGGTTTATGAAGAGAAACCTACCGTCGTAAAGAAGGTTGTTGATAAACCCGTGTATAAGGCTCCGGAGGAAGTGATGCCCACCATAGAATTTACCATCCCTGATGTTGGCAAAGAAGAAAAGAAGCCTTCAAAACCCGAGGAGAAAGTAAAAGCAAAAGAAGTGTATGAAGAGAAACCTACCGTCGTAAAGAAGGTTGTTGATAAACCCGTTTACAAGGCTCCGGAGGAAGTGATGCCCACCATAGAATTTACTATCCCTGATGTGGGCAAAGAAGAAAAGAAGCCTTCAAAACCTGAGGAAAAAGAAAAGCCAGACGTGGTTTATGAAGAGAAACCTACCGTCGTAAAGAAGGTTGTTGATAAACCCGTGTACAAGGCTCCTGAGGAAGTGATGCCCACCATAGAATTTACCATTCCTGATGTGGGCAAAGAAGAAAAGAAGCCTTCAAAACCCGAGGAGAAAGTAAAAGCAAAAGAAGTGTATGAAGAGAAACCTACCGTCGTAAAGACGGTTGTTGATAAACCCGTTTACAAGGCTCCTGAGGAAGTGATGCCCACCATAGAATTTACCACCCCTGATGTGGGCAAAGAAGAAAAGAAGCCTTCAAAGCCCGAGGAGAAAGTAAAAGCAAAAGAAGTGTATGAAGAGAAACCTACCGTCGTAAAGACGGTTGTTGATAAACCCGTGTATAAGGCTCCGGAGGAAGTGATGCCCACTATAGAATTTACCATTCCTGATGTGGGTAAGGAAGAAAAGAAACCAAAGCTTGTGGAGAAAGAAAAGCCTAAAGAGGTTTATGAAGAAAAACCAACTGTTCTAAAGAAGGCTGAAACAACCGAAACAGTACAAGTAACTGAGAATGGTGAATATGAGATTTCAATGAAAGTAACTGGTTTCGAAGATGAAACGGTAGAATTCAAGGTAGACGAGAAAAAGTACAAAAAGACCAAGATAGAAGATCAAGATTTAACTGTTATTGAAGCTCTATCAAAAGATGATCGCTCTTATAAAACCACTGAAGGTAGATTTGTTCTATTTGTTCTAAGGATCGGAGACTGTATGAAAGCAGCACTTGCATGAAGAAATAATTTTTGTATATTTTATAATTTACATGGAAGCAAGCGGCCTTTTTTTAAGTGATTGATTTTAGATAAATGTGGTTTTTTTTACTGTAAAATCAATCGATAGATCTAGAGTCTTAATGGAGTTAATTTGTATTGATAAGATAATTAACGTTATTATACGTCAATGGATGATAATGGTAGATGATAATAGAGCGCCTTTTAAGTTTTTGCACTCCGGACAGCTCCTAGCCTGCGTGCAGTCCGATTAACTCTGGTTAAAGTCGGGCTTCACGCAGGCTATAGAAAACTCTAGGCACGACACGTTTTTGGACACTTTTTCGCTGCTATCCATCAAGCTTGAAACGGTCTGAATGGTCCCCTTCACAGTTCCCTGTGCGATCTTGAAAGGTAGCTGTGCCTTTGCATCGGTGAGCTTGCGATGACCTTTTGAGATGGCGCAAGGGACTGTGAAGGGGACTATTAGTAATTTAGTGATTGAAGAAAACCAAAAACCCAGAGGTCTGGAAATTGTTGTTGCGCTCTAATGCCACTGCCCCTGCTGATCAACGCAGCACCTGTTTATTTACAAACTAGACTAAACAGTTATGGAGTATTTACAATTAATTTAGGTTTTTTGATTAATTACTCGAGCGCAATAAAAAGTGCTGGAATTAGTTAAAGTCAAATAAGTGAATATAAAATTTTACGGAGAGCGCCAGTAAAAGACATGTTTGTATCTGTCGGTCTGTCTGTCTGTAAGTTAAGTATATTTTATATTTTATGAATTATTTTTTAAGTTCCAATTATCTTTTTAATTTAAACTTACCGTGTTTTAATAATCTTAACTTTGTTTTAGTGAGTAAACTATGTTCAATGAATAATATTCCTTACTCGTTAAACGTTTATTACTTAGGTATACAGCCCGTCCCTCAAATTACAGAGTATTCAAAAGAGGTTGAGGTGGTTGAAGGCTCATCAGTAACCATTCAGTGCAGTACTATTGGTGCTGAAGATGCAACCATTACATGGTTCAAGGACGACGAACCCCTGGAAGAGAGCCCTCGAATTACGACCGATTTTGATGAAGGACTCTGTCTCTTAAGAATCGAAAGGGTTTCCCTTGAGGATGAGGCGGATTACAAGTGTCAGATTGAAAATGAGAGCGGAATAACGTCAATGACGACGGAACTTATTGTCGAGGAAAGTGTGTCGATGCCGATTTTTAAGGAACCGTTGAGTTCTTTTCAGGTGATTGAAAGATCCATAGCACGCTTTGATGTACGTGTAGCAGGGTATCCTATCCCAGTGGTCGAATGGTTTAAAGACGGACAGCAGCTGGAGGACATGGGCCGAGTGATAATAATTGATGATGTCGATGACAAAGAGCCTGAATTATTTTCTCTTGTTATTGAAGACTGCAAACCGGAAGATACTGGAGAATACAAATGTATAGCTATGAACGAGGCAGGAAAGGCCGATTCGTCTTGCGTTTTAACGATTTCGCCATTTGAAGAACGTCCAGGTCTCACAGACATTGACGAAACCTCAGTAGACATTGAAGAAACATCAGAAGACATTGAAGAAACCTCAGAAGACATTGTAGAAACCCCAGTAGACATTGTAGAAGGCCAAGACCTAACACTGAAAGTAGAAATTACCGGTTCTCCTCAACCAGAGATAAAGTGGTACAAAGACGATAAACCAATTGCAGACGTAGAGCCATACAAGATCGAACAAAAGGGAGATGAGTATTTCTTGACAATCACTGAAGCCACACCCAATGACGAAGGGGTATACAAGTGCCTATCCAAAACAGATGATGAAACCATCGCAAGGAGTTTTAGTGTTTCTGTCGAAGGTATTTACGTCACTGCTGATTATGTAATATTAATGTTAATAATTGTGTTTGAAATTTTCAGATTGATCTTATTGTTTTTATTTTGAAATTTAATATAATAGAAAAGCCAGAAGGTGCAGCCCCTGAGTTTTTCAAGCCACTTAAGGTCGTTGAAGTATATGAAAACGAATCAGTCCGCCTTGAATGTCGAGTAACAGGTACACCTAAGCCTAATATCACCTGGTACAGAAATGAAGACGTCCTAAAAGAAAGTGATCGAATAACGGCCGAATTTGATGGAGAACTTTGCTTGCTTGCAATCTCAAATACAGAGCTGGATGACGAAGCTGAATACAAATGTGAAGCTAGAAATGAATTTGGAAAGGCCACTACTATGGCAGAACTGCTTGTCAACGAAACTCCTGTCCCTAAGAGTCTGCCAGAATTTCCCATGAAGCAGGTTCAACCTGAGACTCCCTTGGAGACTAGTCCACCAGAGTTTAACGCCATAGATAAACAAGTGCCATTGGAAATATCTGACGGTGGTGACGTAACGCTTGAAGTTCAAGTTACAGGAACACCCGAACCTACTGTGGAATGGTACAAAGACAACAAACCGATACAAAGATCTGATAGATATTTGATCCAAAAGAAAGATGATACCCACAGTCTGATAATCAAAGGTGCTGGCCCTGAAGATTCTGGTCCTTACCAAGTGCGAACATACAACCCTGCAGGCAAAAACACCAGGACATTCAACGTCGACATTTCAGGTAAATAAAATTCACTACTCCCTACCCTTCCCATAACATGCATTGATCTCACAACAATTAAAACAATTCCCATATTATAATGCCATTGTATTTATCATGATAGTACTTTTTCTTGGTCTATGTCTTTTATGAGTAAGTTGATGAAATCGTGGGTGTCGGGGAAATGTCGAAAATTCCTTATAGTAACAGAGGCTCATATTGATGTTCTATTTTTGTAAATGGTTAAATTTCAATTCCTGTGTAGCATTGATGCCAGAAGGTGAAGCTCCAAGGTTCATTAAACCCCTAAAGTCTATCGATCTGGTCGAAGGAAGTAGACTGGATGTGGAAGTACGATACACCGGTTTGCCTAAACCGGACATTGAGTGGTTCAGAAATGACAAGCCAATCAAGGAGGACAAACGTACTAAAATACGCCATGTTACTGAAGACACTTGTACGTTGGTAATCAGTGATTTAGTTATTGAGGATGAAGCTCCGTACAAATGTGTTATCACCAACTCGTTTGGCAAAGCTGTGTCTGAAGCTGAAATCGTGGTTCTTACAGGTAGGCTCTATGATAAGGGGTGTTAAGTGCAGCATTCACTGGCAAAGGGCGTCGTTCTTATTTTATAACTATAAACATGAGAGTAATGAACTTATTATAAAAACCTGTTTGTTTCTTGTTACTTGCGTAGTGTCTGAGGCTGAAGATGAAGGACTTGCCCCAAGGTAAATACAATTTGTTAAGTACTTATGTTGAAGACATTCTCGGAAACCCCGCGATGAAGGGTCCATAAGTGGTCTGTAACGTCAGCCCAACACAGTCGAAGATGATTGATGATATAGTTTTTCTTCTGTTCTTAGTGTCCCCAAGAAAGAGCCTGAAGTAACCGAGGTTGAGGTCCCTGGAAAACTAAAGTTTGCGCCAATTGAACTTGCCATTGATGTTGACGAAGACAAGAAGCCAAAGAAGGAAGAGAAAATTGTATTCGATGTCGATGTTCCAGTCCAAAAAGAACCAGGAATTTCGGAGGTAGTTCTGCCAAAGGGAAAGCAAGAGTTCGCTCCTATTGAACTTGCCATTGATGTCGACAAAGACAAGAAGCCAAAGAAGGAAACTATTGTATTCGATGTTGATGTGCCAGTCCAAAAAGAACCAGGAATCTCGGAGGTAGTTCTCCCAAAGGGAAAGCAAGAGTTTGCCCCTGTTGAACTTGCTATTGATGTTGATAAAGACAAGCCAGTCTCAAGACCACAACCTGGAATTTCAGAAGTTGTTCTTCCAGCAGGAAAGCTAGAGTTCGCTCCAGTTGAACTAGCCATTGATGTTGATAAAGACAAGCCAAGAGAACACGAAACTCTTGAATTTGATGTGAAAGCACCGTCAAAAGAACCTAGCATTACAGAAGTAGTTATCCCTCAAGATCAACAGCCACAATTTGCTCCTGTCGAACTGGCTGTAGATTTTAAGAAAGACAAGAAGCCCAAGCAGTTGGTATCAGAAGCGGGATTGCCCGCGGGCAAAGAACCTTTCAAGCCCGTAGAGATCTCGGTTGGATTTGGCGACAAAGAGAAAGAAACTGAGATTTCGACAATTGAAATCGTAACAGGTAAGCTGTATAGTATTGTTATCGACCTCGTCTTAGGTAAACGAACACGTTATTTTTTATTCTATATAAATACAATTGAATATTTTTCTTTCAGATCTCAAGTCTGCACCATCAAAAAGAAAACCAGAATCTCCTCGTATAACAAAAGAGCTTCAAGAAGTTGAGGTTGACGAGGGACAGCCAGCAAAGATGGTCTTGGAATTTGTAAGCGAGAGTAAAACAAAAGTTGTATGGATGAAAGACGGTCATCCAGTCACTCCAGACAGTCGCGTGTCTATTATCACCGACAGCAAGAGCAGCACACTTACGATCACTGAGACAGACATTGAGGAAGATGAAGGCTTGTACATTTGCTTTGTTTCCAACGAAGCTGGAGAAGTGAGCACTTCTGCCGAACTGCTTGTTGAAGGTATCATCCTTGATGTCAATTTATTGTCTTGTACCAAAATATATCAATGATTAATTTGATTATTTCTATTCGTTTTCAGAATTATCCATTGAAGAAGCGGACAAAGGGTAAGTACTTTTTTAAACCAAGAAAGCTAAACTAATAACAAGCAAGTGTGAGTATGCTGGATTCAAATTGTTGTGCTTTTTTTATTTTCAGTGTCACTGCTCCTAAGTTTGTGGAGCCTCTGAAAGACATGGAACTTGTCGAAGGGTCATCTGCTGAATTGATTGTCAAGGTAACTGGAACAAAGCACATCCATGTCTCCTGGTTCCGTGATAACGTCGAGATTATTCACGATGATCGTCACAGCTTTACCGTGGACGAAGACACACACATCATGCGTATTTCACCAGTCACTCCAGACGACGAGTCAATGTACTACAAAGTAGTGGCTGAAAACGTGGCAGGACAAGTGGTGTGTGATGCTGAAGTTATTGTTGAAGGTGGGTGACAATAATGCATAAAATGTATTAAATAGCTAAACTTCAAACAACACATAAAACAGCGTTTTCAAAAAAAAGAAAGAAATTAATGAAATGCTCGGTAGTTTGTTTGTTTATCACATGCCAGATGAGAATTCGTCACTGAAGACTATTAATATTTTCGCTTAAAGAAATGATGCTAATGGATGAAAAATTTTCACTTTGAAATACAACTTACTTTGGCTTAATTACTTCTCAGTGATTTTTGAACTCTATAAATACTAAACAGTTATAAATCACCATCAAACACAAAGATGAATAACTTGTTGTTTTTTAGTATTCAAATCGATTGTCAATATTATTCAAGTGATGTCACAGGTACCATGTAGTTTTTAGGCGAGTTGCCCTGTAACTCGGTATTGATCAAAACAATCCAATTGATATACTAGTACTATGGTGGAGGAACTGTTAACGTTATGGCGACGTTTATCAGCAAGCAATTTAACGGGCTGGCTTTTCTCAATCCTAAATGTTTGTATTTTTCAGAGGAAACACCAAAGAAAGCAAGAGAAGACCTTGTTGATGCCGCAATTCAAGGTATTTAAGTTTGCATTTGATTAAGTTAACGTTACTTTTTGCCCCGACACTGCTTACATGGAAGTTCCAAAATTAAATGTTTTTTCTTTTAATCTATTTGCGTAACAGCTCCAGTCTTAATCAGGCCATTACCAGAAGAAACAGAAGTCCTTGAAGGCGATAGTGCTAGGCTGGAGTGTGAAGTCTCTGCTGGGCCGGAGTTTGAAGTGTTATGGTATAAAGATGACGAGCCAATGGAAGAAAATGATCATATTGCTTTCGAAGATGAGGGCGATGTCCATGTCTTGATTATAGAACTCGCTGAAGAGGAGGACGAATCTGAATACAAATGCATCGTTAGTAATGTTGCTGGTAGCGTCGAAACCAAAGGAGAGATCGTGATTGAAGAGGGCTTGTCATTGCCGGTTATCAAGGAAGGCCTTACAAGTCTTGAATCAGACCAAGGTTAGTCCTACGGATAGCAAACTAAAATGTGTTTTCAGCACCGATGCCAGCGATAGTTATTTAATCGATACGATAACACTGGTTTTCTAACATACACCTTTCAACTTGTAGTTAGCTGAAAGCGTTTTTTTTTTTGCCCTTGAACTATAGTATAGATGTAAATTGCCTAAGTGGAAAATATATTCATTATTTACAATTACAACCATTCACAGAACGTAAGACATAACTGAAAATTTGGAGGATATAACAAAAGTCTTTCGTTGGTTTAATTTAAATGGCGGTTGTAACGTGCATTGAACATCAAAGCAATAATGTCATGGTTTATGTTTTAGGTGAAATCGTAAGGTTCGACATACGTGTCGGTGGTAAACCGGAACCAGTCGTTGAGTGGTTTAAAAACGACCAACAGATCGAGGATGAAGGCCGGTTTATTATCATCGATGAGGTTGACGACCAAGACAAAGAGCTGTTCTCATTACTGATCGAGGGATGTAAGCTAGAAGACGATGCTGATTATAGCGTAGTGGCCATGAATGAAGCTGGCAAAGATACAACCAGATGTCATTTAGTCGTAACGCGAAAAACGATACCAGATGAGTTCAAAGACGAACTAGAGGAGGTAAGATTTGATTGTTGACCGCTTACTCAACAAACACTGGTACAGATGTCACATGATGATGATTGTTGTTGTTGTTGTGGTGGTGGTGGTGGTGGTGCTGTTTTTTACTGTGGTTGTTGCTATTGTTGTTGATAGTTTTGTTTATTATTTTCTTTGTTTGATGTCTTGTGATCTTGCATTCAGGTTCCAGTCGAAGCCATGGAAGGAGAAGAAGTCCTTTTGGAGGTTCCACTTCGTGGCCATCCATCTCCAGAGATAGAATGGTTCCGGGATGACCAACCTATTGAACCCACAGATAACTCTGAAATATCTAAAGACCTTGTCTTTGGGAAACTAAGAATAAAGAAAGTCACTCCAGGAGATTCAGGCGTTTATAAATGTGTTGTATCAAGCCAAAAGGGTACCACTACCAAGAAATTCTTACTGAACGTAGAAAGTATGTTGATTAGATTTTATGAAATATTTTCTATATGTAGTTTTGAAAGGTTTGATATTCTCGAATCATGGGCTGTAGCATCATATTGATAAAGTCGAGCTTAGTCCCTAAATAATAAAAATAAACGTCATAGTCATGCATGTTATTTAATAGATACTATAATTCTGCTTATAAAGTGTGATATTGAAATTATTTCTTGCTCTTTTCAGGTGAGGAGACGCTAACGGTTCCAAAGACACTCGTAGAGATCGAAGCAGAAATTGCAGAGGTTGCTGAGGCCCCGGCTCAACCAGAACCAAAAGCACCGATGTTCTTGGAAACCATCAATCCTGTTGTGGTAATGGTAGGAGAAGAGGCGAGATTCGATGCCCACGTGGATGGAATACCAGAGCCAACAATTGACTGGTACAAAAATGGTGAACTCATTCCGGATGAAGGTCGGTTTGTCCATATCGATGCTGTGAAAGAAGAAATTTTCACACTCGTTATTGAAAATACTAGGTTAGACGACGCAGGAGAATACACTTGCATTGCTGCTAATGATGTCGACGAGGTCAGTTGCAATGCGGTGCTGACTGTAAATACAAAAGAAAAAGCTCCGGAGTTCACGAAAGAGCCAGAGACATCTACATTTGACATTAATACCGGAAAAGATGTAACATTGGACCTTACTGTATCTGGGAAACCTGAACCTAAGGTGGAATGGTTCAAAGATGACAAACCACTAAAGAAGACCAAACGTGTTGACACATCAGTAAAGGGAGAGGATCACACTCTAACAATCCGAGGTGGGAAGCCTACTGACTCTGGTACTTACAAGTGTGTTGCGACCAACCCTGCTGGAACAGTGTCAAAAACTTACGACATCCACATTAAAGGTAACTGACTTTTCTTTTTCAAACAGTGGCAAGTATTAAAAATAATTATTTAGTCATTAGGATGAAATTCATTAAGTATGAAATATCTAATTGTTGTAATTTACAGACCTAGGAGAAGCCCCAGAATTCACGAAAAAGCTAAAGCCATTAACAGTAAAAGAAGGAGACCGCTTAAAACTTGATAGCAAGGTCACTGGCAAACCGCAACCTAAAGTAGAGTGGTTCAAGGACGACAAAAAGATCAAAGATGACAAGCGCATCCAAACTTCGTACGATGGGCAGAATTGTATACTGAAGATCTCGCCTGCAGTTCTCGAAGACAAAGGCATTTATAAATGTGTTGCTACAAATGAAGTTGGCTCAACTACCCTCTCAACTGATGTCGGTGTGAATAAAGAGCTCAAGAGGCCTGAATTTACAGAAAGGATTCAACCCCTTTTGGCAAAAGAAGGGGAAGAAGTTCGTTTTGATGTTCGCGCAACTGGTAATCCACAACCTAAAGTAGAATGGTACAAAGACAAAGCAAAAATCAAAGATGAAGGAAGATTCGTACTGATCGACGACGAAGAGGAGGATCTGTTTTCACTTATCATCGAAGATGTAAAGAAAGAGGATGCAGACATATACAAATGTGTTGCTAAGAACGAGGTTGGAAAAACAACATGCACATCAGAACTTTCAGTCAAAGAAATACTTTTCGCCCCACAATTTGTTGGTGAAGAAGAAAAGGCCCCTATCTCAGTTGGGGAGAGTGAAGAAGTAAAGCTTACTGTGGAAGTGAAAGGAAAACCAACACCTTCAATTGAATGGACTAAAGATAACAAGCCAGTGAAGGAGACGAAAAATCTCAAGCTAAAGGCAACAGACGGCGAATACACCCTTGTTCTGTCTGATGCAAAACCAAAGGACAGCGGGACATACAAGAGTACTGCCAAAAACAACCAAGGAACGTCTACCAGAGAATTCGTTGTGGACGTGCAAAGTAAGTCAAATCAAGTTGGGGTGTCTGAGAAAACATTTGACATAAAAGTTGAAGATAAACATTAGCTGAATTAGCTTTATTCTTATTGATCATCCATGCGCAGCTGGAAGTACCCAACTTAATTTTCCTGATCCCTAATGAAGTTTGTTGGAAATGTATTCAAATGTCATCATTTGACTAATAAATATCTTTTTTCTTTTTTGTTAGTTTCCAAACCCAAGGGAGAAGCCCCAGCTGTGGTTACCGAGCTCAAACCAAAGGAAGTCACAGAAGGAAAAGACACGACGCTCACCTGCAAAGTCAAAGGAAAGCCTCAGCCCACGGTCGAGTGGTTCAAGGATGAAAAGCCTGTTGAGGTGGACGACAAACACGTGAAGGTTGACTTCGATGGCGACGTGAGCACCTTGACTATCAAAGATACGACCATAGACGATGAAGGTGATTATAAATGCGTGGTAACAAACGAACTAGGATCAACTTCCACTGTTGCCGAAGTTCTCGTTAACGAGAAAGAAGGTGCACCAACCATTAAATCTAAGATGGAAGACATCAAAACTGAAGTTGGAAAAGAAGTTAAGTTTACAGTAGACGTGGAAGGAACCCCAGCACCTAAAGTCGATTGGTACAAAGATGACAAGGCCGTCGAAGACAAGGGTCGGTTCATGATTGTAGATGACGAGGAAGAGAAAGGAGCTTTCTCTCTGTTTATAGACGAAGTGGAACCAGAAGATTCTGGCGTGTACAGTGCTGTTGCTTCCAATGAAGCAGGTGAAGTAAAGACTGAAGCAACCCTGAAAGTAGTGGAAAAAGAAGTGGAGAAAGATGTCAAACCAGAAGCTATTAGCGAGACTGAAGTAGCACCGAAAGTAGTAGAAGAAGTGCAAGGTGAGGAAAAATCGCATGTTATTTTTCTTTTATTTACGGGTTTTGAATTCTAAATATTATAGTCAATAAATTTACTCTCTCGTTTTACCTTTATTTCTGTTCCAGCTAAAAAGCCAGAGGGTGAAGCACCAGCGGTCATAACTCCACTTGAGGAAACTGAAGTAACAGAAGGCAAGCCGGTCAAACTTGTTTGCACTTTCAACGACACACCCAACCCCACTATTGAATGGTACAAAGGTAGTGTTCCCGTCAAAGAGAACAGGCGCATTAAGTTAGTTGTTGAAGACTCTACTTGTACCTTGACGATCAAAGAGACAAGATCCGATGACAAGGGTGAATACAAGTGTGTAGTGCGTAACGATCTAGGCACAGCATCATCAACTACAAACCTCAAGGTAATTGTACCAAAACGACCAGACTTCAAGGTAAAACTGAAGACCCTTGATGTAATAGAAGGAGACGAAGCTCGCCTGACTGTCAAAGTTGATGCTTTACCCAAACCAGAAATTGAATGGTTCTGTGGAACAACAAAGATCCAAGAGGGTGACAGGTTTGAAATAATCGAAGAAGAAGAGGACAACTTGTACACTCTAGTTGTGAAGGATGTGGTTCGTGATGATGCAGGTTCTTACAAATGTGTTGCAAGTAACGAAGCAGGCAAAGTAACTAGCCGGGGTGAGCTGTTTGTGAAGGAAAGACGGTATGCCCCCGAAATGTCTGGTGTCTCCGACGAAGCACCAATGGTTATTCGTGAAGGCGACGAAATGAAGATTGACCTAACGATCAAAGGCAATCCAAAACCTGATGTTAAATGGTACAAAGATGGAAAACCAGTGCGCGATTCGACGAAGCTAGATGTTCGTTCAAGAGGAGATAACTACAGTATAACCATCTATAGTGCAAAACAGGATGATAGTGGCATCTATAAATGTGAAGCTAGAAATCAAGTTGGGGTGTCTGAGAGAACGTATGACGTAAAAGTTGAAGGTAAACAGCTGAATTAGCTTTATTCTTATTGATCATCCATGCCCAGCTTGAAGTACTCAACTTAATTATCCTGATCCCTAATGAATTTTGTTGGAAATGTATTCAAATGTCATCATTTGACTAATGAATATCTTTTTTCTTTTGTGTTAGTTGCCAAACCCAAGGGAGAAGCCCCAGCTGTGGTAACCGAGCTCAAACCAAAGGAAGTCACAGAAGGAAAAGACACGACGCTCACCTGCAAAGTCAAAGGAAAGCCTCAGCCCACGGTCGAGTGGTTCAAGGATGAAAAGCCTGTTGAGGTGGACGACAAACACGTGAAGGTTGACTTCGATGGCGACGTGAGCACCTTGACTATCAAAGATACGACCATAGACGATGAAGGTGATTATAAATGCGTGGTAACAAACGAACTAGGATCAACTTCCACTGTTGCCGAAGTTCTCGTTAACGAGAAAGAAGGTGCACCAACCATTAAATCTAAGATGGAAGACATCAAAACTGAAGTTGGAAAAGAAGTTAAGTTTACAGTAGACGTGGAAGGAACCCCAGCACCTAAAGTCGATTGGTACAAAGATGACAAGGCCGTCGAAGACAAGGGTCGGTTCATGATTGTAGATGACGAGGAAGAGAAAGGAGCTTTCTCTCTGTTTATAGACGAAGTGGAACCAGAAGATTCTGGCGTGTACAGTGCTGTTGCTTCCAATGAAGCAGGTGAAGTAAAGACTGAAGCAACCCTGAAAGTAGTGGAAAAAGAAGTCGAAGAAGAAGTTAAACCAGAAGCTATTAGCGAGACTGAAGTAGCACCGAAAGTAGTAGAAGAAGTGCAAGGTGAGGAAAAATCGCATGTTATTTTTCTTTCATTTACGGGTTTTGAATTCTAAATATTATAGTCAATAAATTTACTCTCTCGTTTTACCTTTATTTCTGTTCCAGCTAAAAAGCCAGAGGGTGAAGCACCAGCGGTCATAACTCCACTTGAGGAAACTGAAGTAACAGAAGGCAAGCCGGTCAAACTTGTTTGCACTTTCAACGACACACCCAACCCCACTATTGAATGGTACAAAGGTAGTGTTCCCGTCAAAGAGAACAGGCGCATTAAGTTAGTTGTTGAAGACTCTACTTGTACCTTGACGATCAAAGAGACAAGATCCGATGACAAGGGTGAATACAAGTGTGTGGTGCGTAACGATCTAGGCACAGCATCATCAACTACAAACCTCAAGGTAATTGTACCAAAACGACCAGACTTCAAGGTAAAACTGAAGACTCTTGATGTAACAGAAGGAGACGAAGCTCGCCTGACTGTCAAAGTTGATGCTTTACCCAAACCAGAAATTGAATGGTTCTGTGGAACAACAAAGATCCAAGAGGGTGACAGGTTTGAAATAATCGAAGAAGAAGAGGACAACTTGTACACTCTAGTTGTGAAGGATGTGGTTCGTGATGATGCAGGTTCTTACAAATGTGTTGCAAGTAACGAAGCAGGCAAAGTAACTAGCCGGGGAGAGCTGATGGTCAAGGAAAGACGGTATGCCCCCGAAATGTCTGGTGTCTCCGACGAAGCACCAATGGTTATTCGTGAAAACGACGAAATGAAGATTGACCTAACGATCAAAGGCAATCCAAAACCTGATGTTAAATGGTACAAAGATGGGAAACCAGTGCGCGATTCGACGAAACTAGATGTTCGTTCAAGAGGAGATAACTACAGTATAACCATCTATAGTGCAAAACAGGATGATAGTGGCATCTATAAATGTGAAGCTAGAAATCAAGTTGGTGTGTCTGAGAGAACGTTTGACGTAAAAGTTGAAGGTAATCATGATCTCTTCTCGCTTCATTCTTAACCAATATTCATGTAATGCAGGAAGTACTAACTTTACTACTCTTGATGCGTAATGCGGAATTTCGAGTTTTGTTTTAAAAAACCCTAAAACCAACCAACCCTTCCATCTGGGCATCGATGTGTTGGACAGAAAAGTTGAATCTTCCTCAGTACCAATGCTCACGTCTGAGTATTAGGTGCTGCATTAGCATTTAAAATATATCTTCAAATGACTTCAGACTCGTGGCTTGTGTAACCATGCAAAAAGAACGGGTTCCCTCTGATTTGGACATCGAGGTCCATAACAGCTGTTATTACGGATGAATGCAAATGAGATGAAAATGAGACAACAAGCATTGTATCGACCCTGGCTTGCCTCACTAGCCTCACTTGTATGAGTCTTAAAACAAAAAATCTAAAATAGCTCTTAAAGTAATATTATGTTTATTTTGACTGAAATTTAATCATTTTAATTTTAGTTCCCAAACCCAAGGGAGAAGCCCCAGCTGTGGTAACCGAGCTCAAACCAAAGGAAGTCACAGAAGGAAAAGACACGTCGCTCACCTGCAAAGTCAAAGGAAAGCCTCAGCCCACGGTCGAGTGGTTCAAGGATGAAAAGCCTGTTGAGGTGGACGACAAACACGTGAAGGTTGATTTCGATGGCGACGTTAGCACCTTGACTATCAAAGATACGACCATAGACGATGAAGGTGATTATAAATGCGTGGTAACAAACGAACTAGGATCAACTTCCACTGTTGCCGAAGTTCTCGTCAACGAGAAAGAAGGTGCACCAACCATTAAATCTAAGATGGAAGACATCGAAACTGAAGTTGGAAAAGAAGTTAAGTTTACAGTAGACGTGGAAGGAACCCCAGCACCTAAAGTCGATTGGTACAAAGATGACAAGGCCGTCGAAGACAAGGGTCGGTTCATGGTTATAGATGACGAGGAAGTGAAAGGAGCTTTCTCTCTGTTTATAGACGAAGTGGAACCAGAAGATTCTGGCGTGTACAGTGCTGTTGCTTCCAATGAAGCAGGTGAAGTGAAGACTGAAGCAACCCTGAAAGTAGTGGAAAAAGAAGTGGAGAAAGATGTCAAACCAGAAGCTATTAGCGAGACTGAAGTAGCTCCGAAAGTAGTAGAAGAAGTGCAAGGTGAGGAAAAACGATAATAAATTTTTAGTTTATTAAATTTCGGGTTCTGAATCGTATATCCATTAATTTCAAAAGTAATTTTAAACTTTGTGTTTTACTATGTATAAATTTTATTTGTTTGTTTGTTTGTTTTTGTATTTGTTTGTTTGTTTATTTTTACTTTATGTTTTTGGACTAGCCATTGGTTTTTTTGTTTTAATGATAATTTTTTTAAACATAATTTTTATTCACGTCTCTTCTGCTTCTTTATTTTAAAACGTTTATTAATCAGGTTTTTAAATCTCTATTAAAAAAATCGGTTAATTTAGTATTAGTTTTGGAGACCTTCGAAAAATTGATTAGCATACAATACATTATTTACCCTCGGTTCCATGTTGACAAGATGAATGATGGGCCCTTTGACCCCAAACCGTGATGCTTTGTGCGTAGTCCTCTCGCTGGGGCTGCGGAGAACAGGTTTTGGATCGAGAGGGAGCTTCTGTTTCATGGTAATCTGTTTAATTTTCTTGTAGTTATATTGATCATCGGATATCACAGTTTTATTCAATCATATCTACACCATCAAATCATTTTTTGAAGAACATTCTTAGTCTTAACCTATTATTTGAATATTTAGCTCAACAGATTTTTTCTCTGTTACAAACATTGATGTGCCAGAGAAAGGGCTAGTCTCGTTTTTCTTTGTGTTGGGGATCTGGCGTTGGGATTTTGTTAGTTGTTATTTTAAAATGAGGAAAAATATTCTGCTTTTATATTTAGAAACACGTATTACCTTCGTTTTATAACGACGTTTTTTGTCGACATACAAATAGAAGCAGATGATTTAATTGAAATATGTTTACTTATATATACTATTGAAGCAGACCAAGGGTCAGAAGGATTTCTAAGAATGGTATCAAATCCATGTGTTTGTGAAAAGCAACGAAATGTGTACATTTTTAGTTACTTTGAATTTATTTATTTAAGGGTTTTAAATAATGATTGGTTTAAATAGATTTATTTCCATTTCATATCTCATGGAAATTTTGAAAATGATTTTAAATTGGCTTAAAATGTTGTCTTGTCGAAAGCGTGTATAAATGTCTGTCTGATAAGCGTACATGGATTTTAAAATGTTTATGGAACTGTTTTATTCTAAACACTTGTAGACAGACTTTGAATAAGCTGTACCTCACGTATTGTTTTATTTCATTACAGCAGAGATGCCGGTTGAGGTGACTCCTAAAATATTGGAGCCTCTGAAACCAACTGAAGTAGTCGAGGGCGAGACAGCCAGACTAGAGTGTAGAATAACCGACACTCCTTCACAAGTTTTAGAATGGTTCAAGAATGACACTAAAGTCTTTGAGAATCGTCGCGTCAAGACAGAAGTCAAAGATGGTGTAGCATCGCTGACAATCAACCAGACTCGCCCAGATGACAAAGGAGAATACAAGATCGTTGTTCGTAATGATGCTGGCACAAGGTCTTCTACTGCTACTTTAAAGATCAACGAACTGGTTAGACCTGAGTTTAAGGTAAAGCTTAAGCCTCTCGATGCCTTCGTAGGTGACGAGGTACGATTGGAAGTGCAAGTCAAAGGCTTTCCGAGACCTGTAGTCGAGTGGTACCGTGGAACCACGAAGATCACCGACGAAAAAAGGTACAAGCTAACAGAAGATGAGAAGAACGACAAGTTTACTCTTGTCATCGTAGACGTAAATGTCGATGATGCTGGGTCATACAAGTGCGTTGTTTCAAACGAGGCTGGAAAATCAACATGCCGATCTGAGGTTAGTGTTAAGGAGAAGCCATTTGCTCCTGAATTCGAGGGAGATGAACAAGTACCTCTACTGGTGCACCCAGGAGATGAAGTAAACATCAATGTAAAGATAAAAGGAAATCCAAAACCAGACGTGAAATGGTACAAAGATGGCAAACCCCTGCGAGATTCGACAAGGATGGACATCCGATCACGCGGTGACTCTTACTACATCGTCATTCTAAGCGCAAAGCCTGAAGATGCGGGAACGTACAAGTGCGAGGCCACGAATAAACTTGGCAAGGCATCTAGAACATTTGAAGTTAAAGTCCAAGGTATTTTCTACTATGAATTTTTTCTGTGTTTTATTTTTTACTTTGTATACATATGCCTAACCTAAATATTCGAAGATACCTTTGGTGTGCTACACTGTCACTGTAAATATTTTGACAAAAATTTCTTATTCGTATATTAAAATCCGCTTTTTGTTATTTCTAGAAACGAAGCCACAAGGAGAAGCTCCATCACTTGAAACTAGCTTGAAACCTGTGACAGTTACTGAAGGAAGCGAAGTGAACCTCGTGTGTAAGATCTCTGGAAAACCACAACCAAAGGTCGAGTGGTTGAAAGGTGGCAAACCCGTCAAACCTGATAAACGAGTTAAAACTGACTACGATGGAAAGACCAGTACCCTGAAGATCAAAGAGTCAACACTGGACGATGAGGGCGAGTATAAATGCGTGGCTACCAATGACTTAGGATCGGTTTTCACCTCTGCTGAGGTGCTTGTAAACGAAAAAGGAGAAACGCCAACCATCAAGGAGAAAATCAAAGACGTAAAAGTGGATATTGGCGAGAAGGCAACGTTCAAAGTTGTAGCAACAGGATCACCAAAACCAGAAGCCGAATGGTTGAAAGGAGACAAAGTCATAGAAGACAAAGGTCGATTCGTGATTACAGAGGAGGTAGACAGTGGAGTGTTTCAGCTGACCATCGACGAAGTTAAACCTGAAGATGCTGGCGTCTATCAGTGTATTGTCTTTAACGAAGTCGGGGAAGTAACAACTAAGGCTGAACTTAACGTGATGAAAGTGGAGGTTGTAAAACAAGTGACACCTGTGGAAGAAGGTACATGTTTATTAGTGATATATATTTTGCCATTTGTTTTTTGTTTTACCAGAGTAGTCGCCTCTTTCTTTAGTACATTTGAGTTTATACTTACTAAACCAAAACAAGTAAAAATAGACTAAATTATGTAACAAATTAACCATGCGGATTTTTAACGAATTATCGGAATGAAAAACATATTTGGCTTCTATTTTTTGGCTCGACTACTCTATTTCTTTATTACATTGTTGTACTTGTCTTTGTGGTATTGACTCGTTATTATTCATCCGTACCTTCATTTGTCTTGTACGTGTGGTGATGGTGACGTAATTGATATATAACGTTGTTGATACATTTATCATGGTTACTGGAGGGATGTTAGTGAACTTATCATGTTTGTCGGTGGTCATGTCATTGTTGTGCATATAAATACTAAGTTTGTACAAAACCTCGATCATTTGGGACGCCATCACAAAGCATCTTCGTACAAAGGGGTCATCATCAGAGGTAAGGATTCTTATGTCATCAATTTTACTTTTGTTCGTATCATTATTCAATGACAATCAATCATCCATTCCTTGCAATACAGGTAAAGTTTTTTTCCAGGAATATATACGTATATTTATTTCCAGGAATACAGAAGTATGTGTACTATTTATTATTCATTATTTATTATTTATTATTTATTATTTGTTATCTATAATTTGTTACTTATTATTTATTATTTATTAAAATTGTTTTAATACACAACACGACAGTTTTAAATTTAACGAACATGTTTCAGAAGCCCTGCTGCCTGTTGTGTATAGTTTTGTGAAAAAAATTTGTTTTCAAAGCTGGATGATAAAACTGTAAGAATAATTATTTATTATCAATTATTTTTGTAATTCTCTAGCTGTGCTAAAAGCTGAGTAATATTGATATTCTAATATTTAGACCAAAAATTTTAAGGGGATTTAGTTTGAGCTTAGCCGGTAGTTGCAATAAAATATTGTAGTCGTTTGAATAGTCATCGATTTGAAAAGATGTAATCATTTATTGGCCATTCTTAAGTTCCTCACAGTTTTCTTCTTTTGATAAATGACAAGTTGCTCTTCACGTTTCACAATTGATCATGGCACCACATTCAAGTTTTGTCACGCTATATCTTCAAATTCATGGCATTTCATGGCACTGTTGGAATTAATGTTGACCTATCCAAACATTCTTCATCCGAGTAACTTCGCGCACTTTTCATCTTTTATTCGTGCAACAGGGACTGTGGTCGGAATCAACAATCTGTCATTTCATACTTGGTAGAACTACATGGCACGAAATCTTTTTATTCTTGATTCTTTATGGCTTTTTTTATAACATTTATCGTTTTCGTGCGACTTGCGTATTATCATTTCATCCAGAAGACATCGATGGCACAAGCATTTTCACATATGTCATTTCGATTCAGAATTTTCGAGACATGCCGTTTGCAGACCACCTCATTCAAGTTTTGTCACGGTATTTCTTCAAAACAAAATCACCTCGTTTTTTTCAGTCACTTTATCCCAATATTTTCTTTAACTTATTTTTTGATTTGAATATCAAAGAACCAATCGTTGTCCAGGAGGGTCAAGAGGTAGATATGAGCATCAAAGTCCAAGGCAAATTTGTCCCAGACACCGTCAACTGGTTTCAAAATGGTGCTCCGATATTTGGATCTAATACGCGGAAACTATGGTCCGAAGGCAGGCGTTATTACCTCACCCTTCTGGAGGCCTCTCATCGTGATGCTGGTCATTATCGATGCGAGTCCACCACTAAACTTGGAACTACTGTCAGCGACTTTGTTATCAAAGTTGAAGGTATGGATTTTAATTTTTCTTTTTCAGTGGCGTTTTACTCCGTTTTAGATATGTTTCACAGGATTATATTTCATTGGAATATCGGTCTCGATCTAGAAACGACTTCTAGAAACATCTCCTGTCTTGTTTTCACTACTGACCTGAAATCTCACCTGCGTTTTCTACTGTTTAGATGAGTTAATTTTCGAATAAAGAGGGTAATCCCAGTTTTAATTTCGCATCGTAATGATATAGTTGTTTTGTAGCATTAATTAAGAACCACAGTTAAGCTAGCATGATTCCTGATTTTTTATTACGCCATCAAGAAAAAGAGATATTTTTAGGTTAGTACCCAAGCGAACGCCGCTAAACGGATACTGGGAAAGGGCGAATTAATGATCATTTTGGTGACCATTATTTAAGTCTTTCCTTCAAATAATTTCCTTTTTACCTGTCAACAGATTTTTCATATCCCCAAAAACTGCTGTTTTAATTTTATCCACAGCTGTAGAACGCAAAGAACCTCCTTCTTTTATCAAGCAGTTGAAGCCTCATGTTATCACTGAGGGTAACGATATCAAATTAGCATGCAGAGTAGCAGGGTCTCCTGATTTGGTCATTGAATGGTTTAAGGATGAAAAAAACATCATATCAAACCGCCGAGGAAAAATACATTTTCATGATGGCCTTTGTACACTGATTATCAAAAAGTGCACTCTTGATGACCAAGGCATATATAAGTGCACGGTGAGCAACAAGTATGGCTCAGCAAAAAGCAGCGCTAATTTAGACATCCATAGAAAAACCATCAAACCACATGTAACCAAATGGCTAAATAACGTAGTAATAACCAAGGGAGAAGAAGCTAGATTTCAAGTGAACATTACAGGTTACGAGAAGCCTAAGATCGAATGGTATCATGGTCTAAACAAACTTTGGGAAGGAGGAAGGTATAAAATGTCGGAAGCAGGCGAAGACCAGTATTTCTTAACAATATCAGATGTAACTGAGGAAGATTATGGTACCTTCCAGTGCATTGCAACCAACAGTGCTGGGAAAGCATTTTCTCAGGCAATTCTCCAAGTCATTGAAAAACAAATCTCACCAGCCTTTGAGCAAAGGGACGTTCAGGATACCCTGGTTTACCGCGAGGGTGATGAGATAAATTTAGTAATGACCATTCGAGGTTATCCTCAGCCCATGGTGACGTGGTATAAAGATGGCAAAGCCTTGTATGGATTCGGAGGAGTGAGCATCCAGTCACGTGGTGACTCTTACTTTCTTGTTATCAACAAAGCCTCCGTGGATCATTCTGGTACTTATAAGTGCGAAGCAAGAAATAAACATGGTATATCCTTCAGGACTTTTGATATCAAAGTTGAAGGTATGACAGATCATATTGATTTCTATGTTTTTTGATTCAACTCGAAATTTTCGACATTACTAAGGCAGTCATTAGCATTTCACTTGCACTCTTACTAGAAGCGGAATTTATGTTCTACTGCGGCCATTTTTGTACATTTACAGCATTTGTTACTTGGATGTAAGAGTTAAAAGGTCTGAAGTTTTCCAATCATCAAAAGGGAGGTTTATCTCCGGTATCGTGTAGGCCCCGCCCTCCTCACAGGAGGAGATGTTATATATATATTTGTTCATTCATTCACTTTCTCTCTTATTTCCTTCTTTAATTTTGCCTAGCGTTTTAACAAAAAGCGCTCTTTTTTAACTCTCAGCTGCCGAACTTCGTGGCGAAGCACCTGTTTTCCCAACAACTGAAATAGGTCCCGTCACGGTAACAGAGGGAGAGAGCATTAAGCTTGTTTGTAAAGTCTCTGTGGAACCTCGTCCTACAGTTGTGTGGCTGAAAAATGGTAAACCCATTGATGACGATGATCGGTTTTTCGATGACTATGACGGTCAGTTCAGCACGCTTGAAATAGATAGGACCAGACTTGATGATCAAGGCATTTACATATGTGATGTACGAAATGAGTTTGGTTCAGCTCAGAGTAAGACCAAATTGATAGTCAAGAAACGATGCATAAGACCCGAATTGATGGGACGGATCATGGACACTGAGGCAATTGAGGGAGGACAAGCAAGGTTCGATGTACGATTCACTGGAGATCCACGACCTGTCGTGGAATGGTTTCGGGGTGAGCAACAAATAAAAGATGGTGGACGTTATAAAATAACCCAGGTAGAGAAGGACAATCTGTATTCACTGATTATCAGTGACTTAACTCGAAAGGACTCGGGGACGTACACCTGTATTGCTTCTAATGAAGCAGGAAAAACCACTCTGCGATCTTATTTGGGAGTTAAAGAGAAGAAGGTTGAAATCTTGGAAAAGGAATTCAAGTTCAAACCTGAAGATATTGCCCCAGTCACGTGTTCTACTGGTCAGCAAACAACTCTGAGCTTTACGATCGAAGGCAACCCCGAAGTCAATTGGTACAAGGATGGAAAACGCATCTTTGAAACAAGCAAGTTGTTCTTTCAGAGACGTAAAGATACATACATCCTGATTATTAAAGTAGTCTCAGCTGAGGACACTGGTATTTACACTTGTGAAGCAATAACCGATGTTGGTACATCGATATGCAAGCCATTCAATATTACTGTGAAAGGTAAGGCTGTATATTGATCCACCAATTGTTGTTCAGTGTTGTTATAAAATTATATGCGGTGCTCAGTAGTGACTTCAAAAATAATTTCTCTTTTCCCTAAATGGGAAACATGACTTTATAAATATGACAAAAATCTAATTCTGTCTTTTGTCTCTCTATATTTAGCTGAAGAACCAAAAGGCGAACCACCAACTATTAAAACCAAATCCGAACGCGTCGAAACACCAGACGGCGAAGATATTAAACTTGTTTGCGAAGTGTCCGTAAAACCCCAGCCAACAATCAAGTGGTTTAAAGACAAAGTTCCCATCAAGTCAAGTAATAGAATTACTATACACTACGATGGCAGATTTTCTACATTGACAATTCGTAAGCCCACTCCCCAGGACCAGGGAACATATGTATGCGTAGCTAAGAACGAACTAGGCGAAGCTTCGACAACAACTACTGTGGTTATCAAGGAAAAGATTGTGAAACCAGAGGTAATTGGAGAGTTTAAACGAGCAGAGGGAGTTCAGGGCGGTGATGCCAGGTTTGATTTGCAATTGGGTGGTCATCCGAAACCTACCGTTGAATGGTTCAGAAATAATGTCAAAATCACCGACGGAGGAAAATTCAAAATTATTGAAAAGGACGGCATCTTCACTTTGATAATAAGTGGTCTAATTCCAAGTGATTCAGGTATCTACAAGTGTGTGGCTTCTAATGAGGCTGGAAAAAGGACACTTCAGTCCAAACTTGTTGTAAAAGAACCAGAAATTGCAATAAAGTTTGAAGAAATGACGGTGCCTATTACTGCCAAGGTCATGGAAGAAGTAGAATTTAAGGTTGCTTCTCGTCCAAAAGAAGAATCACCAAAGCCAAAACCGACTGTTACCGAGAAGATAGAGGTGACCACCTTCGAAACTATGAAAACCAAACCCAAGGTCATGGAAGAAGTAGAATTTAAAGTTGCTTCTCGTCCAAAAGAAGAAACACCAAAGCCAAAACCGACTGTTACCGAGAAGATAGAGGTGACAACATTCGAAACTGTGAAGACCAAACCCAAGGTCATGGAAGAAGTAGAATTTAAAGTTGCTTCTCGTCCAAAAGAAGAAACACCAAAGCCAAAACCGACTGTTACCGAGAAGATAGAGGTGACCACCTTCGAAACTGTGAAGACCAAACCCAAGGTAATGGAAGAAGTAGAATTTAAGGTTGCTTCTCGTCCAAAAGAAGAAACACCAAAGCCAAAACCGACTGTTACCGAGAAGATAGAGGTGACCACCTTCGAAACTGTGAAGACCAAACCCAAGGTCATGGAAGAAGTAGAATTTAAAGTTGCTTCTCGTCCAAAAGAAGAAACACCAAAGCCAAAACCGACTGTTACCGAGAAGATAGAGGTGACCACCTTCGAAACTGTGAAGACCAAACCCAAGGTAATGGAAGAAGTAGAATTTAAGGTTGCTTCTCGTCCAAAAGAAGAAACACCAAAGCCAAAACCGACTGTTACCGAGAAGATAGAGGTGACCACCTTCGAAACTGTGAAGACCAAACCCAAGGTCATGGAAGAAGTAGAATTTAAAGTTGCTTCTCGTCCAAAAGAAGAAACACCAAAGCCAAAACCGACTGTTACCGAGAAGATAGAGGTGAAGACCAAACCCAAGGTCATGGAAGAAGTAGAATTTAAAGTTGCTTCTCGTCCAAAAGAAGAACCACCAAAGCCAAAACCGACTGTTACCGAGAAGATAGAGGTGTCCACGTTCGAAACTGTGAAGACCAAACCCAAGGTCATGGAAGAAGTAGAATTTAAAGTTGCTTCTCGTCCAAAAGAAGAAACACCAAAGCCAAAACCGACTGTTACCGAGAAGATAGAGGTGTCCACGTTCGAAACTGTGAAGACCAAACCCAAGGTCATGGAAGAAGTAGAATTTAAAGTTGCTTCTCGTCCAAAAGAAGAAACACCAAAGCCAAAACCGACTGTCACCGAGAAGATAGAGGTGACAACATTCGAAACTGTGAAGACGAAGCCCAAGAGAAGAATGGAAGAAATAGAATTTAAAGTTGCTCCTCTTCCGAAAGAAGAAGCACCAAAGCCAAAACCAATTGTTACCGAAAAAACAGAAGTGATTACCATCAAAACTGAACCCAAGTTAAAGGAAGCAGTTGAATTCAAAGTCGCTCCTCTGCCAAAAGAGGAAGCACCGAAGCCAAAACCCTCTTTAACTGAAGTGACAACGGTCAAGACTGAGCGAAAGGAAGAAGTTGAATTTAAGGTTGCTCCAGCTAAGCCTGCGGAAAAAGTTGTGGTCCCAAAGCCTGAAGCCGTTCCACCTCAGCCAAAGCCAGTGATCAAGAAACCTAAAATGGCGCCTATATTCGAAGAAGAAGAAAAAGAAAGCGAATCCATCGTTGTTGAGAAGGGACAAGATGTTACACTAACTACGACAATTAAGAGCGAGCCTAAGCCGCAAATTACCTGGCTGAAAAACGAAGACCAATTGCGCCAAACACGCAACATTCAGCTTAAAGAGGTTGACAGTAAATACACTGTTGTAATTAAGGCAGCTACCCCAGAAGATTCAGGAACATATACATGTAAAGCTACCAATGAGCTTGGAACATCATTCAAGACCTTTGAAGTCAATATTGAAGGTAATGCCAATAACATACATTTCATTAACTTATTGCAACAAGTTGAGGGCAAGGGCGAATATGCTCTAAGTCAATGTCAAACAAACTGTATCTCGGTACTCTTAAAGGAGGATACCTTTTGAGGCTTTTTTCAGCGGACTGTTAAAAACTTTAACTTGTTCATGCTATTGAAAACATGTTACTCGGTATTGTACAGATGTATTCCTGTAACATTATGAACCTTATGGATATTCTAATAATATAAGTATCTTCATCTTGTAGTGCCAAAGCCAAAAGAACCGCCAGTGATTACAGAGAAATTGAAACCAGTGGAAGCTAAAGAAGGAAAAGATTTTTCATTGACTTGCAAAGTAGGCGATATACCTGTCACTGACATCACGTGGCTGAAAGACGACAAACCATTGAAAACTGATAATCGCATCCAAACAAGTGTCGACAAGCAAGTTAGCAAGCTAACGGTTAAACAAACAACACCTAACGATACAGGAGAGTACAAGTGTGTCATTAGTAATGATTTTGGTTCTACATCCACCTCTGCCAACGTCGTTATCGCTAAATCGAAATTCAAGGCCGAGGTAATAGAAAAGATGGCGGATACAAAAGCTGTGGAAGGTGAAAAAGTACGATTTGATGTAAAAATGAAGGCTGAACCAATCCCAGATGTTGTTTGGTATCATGGAAAGGATAAGATAACCGATGGCGGGAGATTCAAAGTCATTAAGTCAGATAAAGATCAGAAGTATTCGCTAATTATTGAGAAGGTGACGGCGGATGACACTGGTGCGTATAAATGTGTTGCATTAAATGAAGCGGGAAAGACCGTAGAGCAGGCAAATTTGGAAGTAAAAGAAAAACCAATAGCACCAGAATTCGAAGGGAAGCAACTGACAGAGCCAATAGTTATCGAAGACGGAGATGAAGCCAACATGAACGTGAAGATCAAGGGAAAACCAAAGCCAGAAATAAAATGGTACAAAAATAATAAACCCTTGACGTCTACTGCAAACCTGGAACCAAGAACCGTTGGAGATGAATGCAAACTGAAGATCAAAAGTGCCACACCTGCTGATTCTGGAACATACAAGTGTGAACTTAAGAACGAGGCTGGAACCTCGTTTAGAACGTTCGACCTTAAAGTTGAAGGTAAATCATACTTAACAATTGAAATAAATCTACGATACTATTAACTTAGTAATAGCTGTTATAGGGAAAGCATGGTATTGCGCAATAACGCTCAAAATATTTAAGGCTCTGTGTCTCCTTTTTGAACACCAAACTGTAGCTTATGAAACTAACGCTAGATTATTTCATTTATTCCAGTACCAAAGCCAAAGGAACCGCCAGTGATTACAGAGAAATTGAAACCCGTCGAGGCTAAGGAAGGTGACGCGTTTACATTGACTTGCAAAGTGGCCGAACTACCTGTCACTGACATTAAATGGCTCAAGGATAACAAGCCTTTGAAGACTGACAAACGAATTAAATCCTCTCTTGAGGGACAGGTTAACAAGCTAACGGTTAAACAAATTACGCCAAACGATGCAGGAGAGTATAAATGTGTCATTAGTAATGATTCTGGTTCTACATCCACCTCTGCGAACGTCGTCGTCGCCAAGAAAAGCTTCAAGGCCGAGGTAATAGAAAAGATGACGGATACAAAGGCTGTTGAAGGTGAAAATGCACGATTTGATGTAAAAATAAAGGCTGAACCAATCCCAGATGTTGTTTGGTATCATGGAAAGGATAAGATTACCGATGGCGGGAGATTCAAAGTCATTAAATCTGATAAAGATCAGAAGTATTCGTTAATTATTGAGAAGGTCGTCGATGATGATGCTGGGGTGTATAAATGCGTTGCATTAAATGACGCGGGAAAGACGGTAGAGCAGGCAAATTTGGATGTAAAAGAAAAGCCAATAGCACCAGAATTCGAGGGGAAGCAACTGACAGAACCAACGATTATCGAAGAAGGAGACGAAGCCAACATGAACGTGAAGATCAAAGGAAAACCAAAGCCAGAAATAAAATGGTACAAAAATAACAAACCCTTGACGTCTACTGCAAACCTGGAACTAAGAACCGTTGGCGATGAGTACAAATTGAAAATCAAGAATGCTAAACCTGCTGACTCGGGGACTTACAAATGTGAAGCTAAAAACGTGGCTGGGACTTCGTCAAGAACGTTCGACCTTAATGTTGAAGGTAAGAATGCAAGATAAAATAAATGTTAAGAATAAGTTTGCAAAGGTTGAAACTTAGCCCCACAGCTTCCAACAAAAACCAATATTGGTTATAAACTTTCTCAAAATGTTGGATGTTTTTGGCCAACAACTTGCATGTATGTTAGGCGTTTGAACAAGTCCTAAGGAAGCACTTCCTGCTTAATATTATTAATTTGCAAATCCAAATATTACATAGGATGCCAATGCCTTGGACGCTAACCAAACTTCAATTAATTTTTCTTTCTTTCGCTTTATTTGCAGTTCCTAAACCTAAAGGAAAGAAGCCTTCTTTTACAAGCGAATTAACCCGAACAGTGGCAAATGAAGATGAAGAACTTAAACTTTCAATTAAAGTTTCCGGAAAACCAGAACCCACAATTACATGGTTTAAGAACGACAAAGAAATCAAATTTGATAAACGTGTGAAATCGAGTTTTGATGGTCAAGTTGGCTCTCTTAGGATCAGGGATTTGTCTACCGATGATACCGGGAAATACAAATGCGAAGTCAAAAATGATTTAGGCTCTGCCACAAGTACTGCTGAGGTTGTTGTGAAAAAGAGAAGTAAAAAGCCTGAGATAATTGCGAAAATGAACGATTCTGAATTAACTGAGGGCGGTGATGCTCACTTCGAAGTCAAGTTGACTGGTTATCCAACTCCTGATGTACAGTGGTATCGCGGCAAGAACAAAATCAAAAGTGAAGGAAGGTTTGATATCTCGCAATCAGATGACGATCAAACATACACATTGCATATCAAGGATGTGAACACCGACGATGCTGGTGTTTACAAATGCGTTGCTTCTAATGATGCTGGTGATACACCAGTGCAAGCGAAACTTTCGGTCAAAGAGAAAAAGGTGAAACCAGAGTTTGAAGGAGATGAATATAAGGAACCACTTGTGGTCAAAGAAAATGAGGGATTGAATATTGATCTGAAGATCAAGGGTAAACCAAAACCAGAAGTATTATGGTACAAAGATGGAAATCGTTTCTATGAATCGAGAAAATTGAAGCTATCTTCAGATAAAGACACTTACAGTCTGGACATTCCGAAGGTTACCACAGAGAATGCCGGGACCTATAAATGTGAGGCAAAGAACGATTCTGGTACAGCTTCAAGAACATTCAAGGTAGAAGTGGAAGGTAAGAAGCTTCGCCATAAAATCTCTTGATATCAGTTAGTAGTGATTTGTGTTAAATTTCAGTAAGGTTTTTGTTTACCTTAAACTTCATTATCTTTTTCTCATGAATTTCTTTTGTCTTTTCATTCAGTTCCTAAACCAAAAGGAGAAGCTCCAGCATTCACAAGTAAGATGTTACCTGCCAAAGCTACCGAGGGAGAGGAAGTGCAGCTTGTTTGTAAGGTGGCCGGAAAACCTCAACCAACTGTAGAATGGTTCAAAAATGACGAGCCATTAAAAACTGACAGACGAATGATACCAACCTATGATGGACGTGTCAGCACACTGGTACTGTCTAATGCATCTTTGGATGATACTGGAACTTATAAGTGCGTTGCTAAAAATGATTTCGGCTCAGTTACTAGCAGTGTTGATGTCAGTGTAGCTAGAAAAAGTATAAAGCCTGAGGCTGAAGAGAAGATGGAGAATGTCGAGGCATTCGAGGAAGGAGAGGCTCGATTTGACATAAAGTTGTCAGGTTATCCTACTCCTGAAGTTGAATGGTTCCAAGGAACCAAAAAGCTCACTGGCAACGAAAAGCATAAAATCACTCAAACCGATGATAAAGTCTATTCGTTGTTGGTAAAGAACCTCAAGCGTGAAGATGCCGGTTCATACAAATGCGTAGCTACTAATGAGGCAGGAAAAACCATCATGCGTGCTGAATTGACCCTAAAGGAGAAGCAGTTTGTTCCAGAATTTGTAGACGAGGTTGATAATCAAACACTAAAAGAAGGGGATCAGATTGACGTAGGATTTAAGATCAAAGCTAAACCCAAAGCCGAGGTGACTTGGTACAAAGATGGTGTTCCACTCTTTGAAACCAAAAAGCTTATGCTCTCAACTCGTGGGGATTCTTGCAATCTTTACATTGCAAAGGCAACACCTGATGATTCTGGAACGTATAAATGTGAAGCCAAAAACAAACTTGGTTCATCGTTCAAGACATTTAATATCCATGTGGAAGGTAATACAAATTTTGTTTTAATTTTGATTTTTATCGTCAAAATCGGACCCCCTCACCATTTTTTACCGTGTTTTTTCCTCTAAACTCTTTATCATTTCGAAGATTTAGATAAATTAGAATTCGAAGAAATTTACGAAAATAGATGGGTCATTATGATGCTCTGATCTTAATTTTCTTTTTCATATAAAGCTGACAAACCAGTAGGCGAAGCCCCTACCTTTATAAGTGAGTTGAGTCCCGGGATAGCAGTAGAGGACGAAAGGTACAAACTCACCTGTAAGGTGTCAGGAGTGCCTGAACCAACAGTCACATGGCTGAAGAACGACGTAGAGGTTCCATTGGATGATCGTGTGAAATTTAGCTTTGATGGTCAAGTAACGTCCTTGATATTTAAGAACTTGACACTTGACGATACTGGGAAGTATAAATGTGTTGTGAAGAATGATTTAGGCTCTGTTGTAAGTAGTGCAGAAGTTGTCGTGAAAAGGAAAAGCAAGAAGCCAGAAATAATTGCAAAAATGAAAGACGCTGAATTAACAGAGGGCGATAATGCTCACTTTGAAGTCAAAGTAACAGGGTATCCAACACCTGATGTACAGTGGTATCGCGGCAAGAACAAAATCAAAAGTGAAGGAAGGTTCGTAATCACAAAATCAGACGAAGATCAGACTTACGTTTTGAAAATCAAGGACGTGAATGTCGGCGACGCTGGTGTTTACAAATGCGTTGCGTCTAACGAAGCTGGTGGTACACCAGTGCAAGCTAAACTCTCAGTAAATGAGAAAAAGGTGAAGCCAGAGTTTGAGGGACCAGATTATAAGGCGCCATTTGTCCTCAAGGAAAATGAAAGATTAAGTGTTGATCTGGATATCAAGGGAAAACCAAAACCTCAAGTGACGTGGTTTAAAGATGGCATTCGGTTACGTGAATCCAGAAACCTAAAGCTTTCTTCAGATAAAGATTCTTACAATCTCAACATTCCTAAGGTTAGCCCAGAGGATGCCGGGACCTATAAATGCGAGGCAAAAAATGATGTTGGTACAGCTTCTAGAACATTTGATGTGGAAGTGGAAGGTAAGTGTATCACAATACGTTAAGGCCGAATGTATTAGTGATAATTAGTTTATCAATTAATAATTAATAAAAATATAATATGGACGGTAAAGATAAATGATAGTTTCTCAATTAATTTCTTCAGTGCCAAAACCAAAAGGAGAAGCTCCAACATTTACAAGTGAACTCCGTCCAATTAAGGCAACCATTGGCGAAGAAGTTAAACTGGTTTGCAAAGTTTCTGGACTACCAGAACCAACTGTAGAATGGTTTAAAGACGATAAGCTATTAAAACCCGGCAGACGTGTAAAGTCGTCCTATGATGGAAGGAACAGTACATTAGTCCTTTCTAATGTAAATCTAGATGACCGTGGAACATACAAGTGTATCGTTAAAAACGATTTCGGTTCAGTTACCAGTAGTGCTGATGTCAGTGTAGCTAGAAAAAGTATAAAGCCTGAGGCTGAAGAGAAGATGGAGAATGTCGAGGCATTCGAGAAAGGAGAGGCTCGATTTGACATAAAATTGTCAGGTTATCCTACTCCTGAAGTTGAATGGTTCCATGGAACCAAAAAGCTCACTGACAGTCAAAAGTACGAAATCACTCAAACCGATGATAAAGTCTATTCGTTGTTGGTAAAGAACCTCAAGCGTGAAGACGCGGGTTCTTATAAATGCATAGCGTCTAATGACGCAGGGAAGAGTGCTAATCGCGCCGAGTTAAAAGTCCAGGAGAAGCTGTTTGTTCCAGAATTCGACGAGGTTGATAACCAAACAGTAAAAGACGGAGATCACGTTGACGTAGGATTTAAGATCAAAGCGAAACCTAGTGCCGAGGTGACTTGGTACAAAGATGGAAACCGGTTGTTTGAAACCAAAAACCTTATGCTTACGACTCGTGGGGATTCTTGTAACTTTTACATTGCTAGGGCGTCTCGAGAGGACTCGGGGACCTATAAATGTGAAGCTAAAAACAAGCTAGGGACATCGTTTATGACATTTGATGTCCAAGTTCAAGGTAACGAAAAGACATGTCTTGCATATCTTGCCTTCATAAAAGTAATATTTGCTACTGTGTTGCTGCAAATGTCACGCGAAAACTAACATGAAATTTATTTGTTTTGCTCTTAGCCATAAAACCAAAAGGCAAAGCCCCATCTTTTATAAGTGAATTAAGCCCTGGTGTAGCTGTGGAAGACGAATGGTACAAACTCACCTGTAAGGTGTCAGGAGTGCCTGAACCAACGATAACATGGCTGAAGAATGGAAGAGAGATTCCACTGGACGATCGTGTAAAATCAAGCTTTGATGGTGAAAAGAGTACCCTAGCGTTTACTAAGCTCAACCTTGGTGATTCCGGGACGTACAAGTGTGTTTTGAAGAATGATTTTGGCTCCGTTTCAAGTAGTGCGGATGTTGTTGTTCAAAAGAGAAGCAGGATACCAGAAGTTGTCGGAAAAATGAAGGACGTAAATGTAACTGAAGGCGAAAACGCTTGTTTTGAAGTGAAAATATCAGGCTACCCTGTCCCTAGGGTACAATGGTACCGTCGTAAGAACGAAATCAAGAACAATGACAAATTTGTCATCACCAAATCAGAGAAAGACCAAACATATACGCTTACCATTAAAGATGTAAATATTGATGATGCAGGATTTTATAAATGCGTTGCTTCAAATGAAGCTGGCGAAACAGAAGTGCAGTCAAAACTCGTGATAGAGGAAAAGAAATTCCAGCCTGAATTTGAAGGGCCTGGTTTCAAGACGCCATTTTTGGTTAAAGAGAAGGAAGAGTTTAACGTTGATCTGAAAATCACGGGTAAACCTAAACCTGAGGTGACTTGGTTTAAAGATGGCAATCGCATAAGAGAGTCAAGAAAGTTGAAACTTTCTTCGGATAAAAATACCTACAATCTTAATATTCCAAGAATCACTCCCGACAACGCTGGAACCTATAAATGTGAAGCGAAGAATGAAGTGGGTACAGCGTCGAGAACATTCAAGGTTGAAGTAGAAGGTAACGAGGAACATTACATTTTTTTATCGTTTTACGTTGAATAAGAAATTAATAACATTTTTGTTATTTTAAATTTCAGTGCCAAAACCTAAAGGCGAGGCTCCCAGATTTACGAGTGATATGCTTCCTGTTAAGACTTCCGAAGGGGAAGATGCAAAACTTGTTGGTAAAATCTCAGCAAAACCAGAACCAACTATTGAATGGTTTAAAGACGACAAGCCATTGCAACTGGACTGGCGGGTAAAACCGTTGTTTGATGGAAGGACAAGCACATTAGTCCTGTCTAATGTGACTCTAGATGATCGTGGTACATACAAATGCGTCGTTAAAAACGATTTCGGTTCAGTTTCAAGTGTTGCTGATGTCAGTGTAGCTAGAAAAAGTATAAAGCCTGAGGCTGAAGAGAAGATGGAGAATGTCGAGGCATTCGAGGAAGGAGAGGCTCGATTTGACATAAATTTGTCAGGTTATCCTACTCCTGAAGTTGAATGGTTCCATGGAACCAAAAAGCTTGCTGACGATGAAAAATACGAAACTCAAACCGATGGTCCAGTTTTTTCGCTGTTTGTAAAGTACCTCAAGCGTGACGATGCTGGGTCATACAAATGCATAGCGTCTAACGATGCCGGGAAAAGTTCCAACCGTGCCGAACTAGTAGTGAAAGAGAAACAGTTTGTTCCAGAATTTGCAGACGAAGTTGAAAATCAAAAAGTCAAAGAAGGGGAACCAATTAACGTAGGATTCAAGATCAAAGCCAAACCGAAAGCTGAAGTAACTTGGTACAAAGATGGAAGTATATTATTTGAAAGTAGAAAGATGCAATTCCCAACACATGGTGATTCGTATAAAGTATATATCCCTAAAACGACTCGAGATAATTCTGGAACTTACAAATGTGAAGCTAAGAACAAGCTTGGAACCTCCTTCAAAACATTCAATATCGAAGTCGAAGGTATGTTTAATTACTATATATGAAACATCTGAATACTTCACTGATTTGGTAATATTTTGCTGGGCGGTACTTAGCCCACAATTTGGTGTTCTAGCGATTCACACGTTTTTTCCCCTTGTTATTTCAGTTGATAAGCCGGTAGGCCGAGCTCCTTCATTTACCAGCGAGCTGTCACCTATTAAAGCTATCGAGGGTGACGACTGCAAAATAGAATGTAACGTTTCTGCGAAGCCTGAACCTAGTGTCCAGTGGTTCAAGGATGGCCAAGTACTGAAGTCTGATTACCGTATAAAACCACGATTTGATGGACAAACTATAACCTTGCTACTGAAAGACGTGTCACTGAGTGACAGGGGTTCTTATAAATGTGTGGTAACCAATGACCTTGGTTCGGTGTCAAGCTCTGCTGACATGGTTGTTGAGAAAAGAAAATATGAGCCTGAGATAATCAGCAGGCCAAAAGATGTCAAGGGGTTAGAAAATACCGAGGCACGATTTGACATCAAATTGAAGGGTTACCCTACTCCCAGCGTCGAATGGTACCATGACTCAGAAAAGATCGAACATGGAAATAAGTATAAGATTACCGAATCCAAAGAGAATCAGCTCTATTCACTCGAGATTAAGGATCTACAGAAACCTGATTCAGGAATCTATAAATGCGTTGCATCTAACGAGGTCGGAAAGATTGATTGTCGTGCGAAACTTGAGGTCAACGAGAAGCAGTTTGCTCCAGAATTTGAAGACAAGGACACGACAAAAGTTATCGAATTGGAGGAGGGTGAAGAACTTAAAGAGAGGGTAACGATAAGAGGTAACCCGAAGCCTGAAGTCTCTTGGTATAAGAATGGTAAACCTCTGCGTGAAACAAGCAGAATTGAACTCAAACCTATTGGTAATCACCACGATATATATATTCGAAGAGCACTCCCAGATGACTCAGGAACTTACAAGTGTGTTGGCACGAATGACCTGGGAACTACCACTAAGATGTTTGATGTGAAAGTTAAAGGTACGTAGAAATGTTGATATTCAAAGTTATTTATGACCGTTTAATCAAGGAGCCCTTTTCTTATTGCAGCTGCAAGACCGAAGGGAGAAACGCCAGCATTTGTAAGCAAGTTACGACCTGTTGAATTAACAGAAGGTGAAGAGTACGACTTCAGTTGTAAAGTCACAGGTACGCCCAAACCAAAGGTCGAATGGATGAGAAACGATGTACCTGTGACAATGGACGGTCGTGTAACATCAAGCTACGATGGGCGCGTGGCTAAATTGGCTTTTCTAGAAGTATCTCCAAAAGATTCTGGGACATACAAGTGTGTTGTGACTAATGAGCACGGCACGGTTTCATCCAGTGCTGACATGGTTGTAAAGAAGAAGGTTCTCAAGCCTGTTGTTTTAGAAAAGCTCGACGACGTTGATGGCTTTGAAAAAGGAGATGCAGAATTCAGCGTGAAGATAGCTAGTTCTCCTAAAGCCGAGGTCCAATGGTACCGAGGACCAAATAGAATTTTCGACGGCGGAAGGTTTCGTCTTAGAGAATCAGATAAAGAACAGCGATATTCTTTGAAAATCACTGATCTCGGTCTTGACGACGCAGGGCCTTATAAATTTGTAGCAACTAACGATGGAGGAAAAGTCACTCAACGTGCTGACTTGAATGTAAGTGAGGAACAGATTGCACCCGAATTCGTAGGAGAAGTTGAGTCAATAGTAGTTAAAGAAAATGAAGAAGTGAAAGTTGACTTGAAGGTAAAAGGGAAGCCAAGGCCTGAAATAACGTGGTATAAAGATGGCGCTCTGTTAACATCAACTAGGAGAATAGACATGAGCTCTCGAGATAAAGTGTGCAGTCTAGTTATTTACAAAGCTACAGATCTGGACGCAGGATCCTACACGTGTGAAGCAAGAAACAAGGCCGGAAAGTCAACAAA
This sequence comes from Anthopleura xanthogrammica, assembly GCA_964019055.1. Classification (NCBI taxonomy): domain Eukaryota; kingdom Metazoa; phylum Cnidaria; class Anthozoa; order Actiniaria; family Actiniidae; genus Anthopleura; species Anthopleura xanthogrammica. The sequence goes on from OZ025206.1 coordinate 17,650,667, forward strand.
AACATTTGATGTCCAAGTTAAAGGTTCGAACGCATTGTTTATTATTATTTTTTGCCACTTGCTAGATTGTTTGTTTGTTGTTGTTTTTTATCATATTTTATGAGTGATCCTTATGCTGATTCTTTTTGCATTTTAGTTTCCAAGCCGCTAAGAGAAGCCCCATCGTTTATTAGTGAATTAAAACCATCAGAAACAAAGGAAGGTTCTCAACATCGACTTATCTGTAAAGTGTCTGGGACACCAGAACCAACTGTTGAGTGGTTTAAGAATGGTGAGCCCGTGAAACTGGATCGTCGCGTCACTTCAGCCTTTGATGGTATCGTCGCATCTTTGCGTTTCAAAGAAGCTTCTTTAGATGACGATGGAAAATATAAATGCGTTATCAAGAATGAAGCTGGTTCAGCTTCAAGCTCTGCTGATATGGTCGTACTTAAAAGGAGCTCAGAGCCCGTAATCATCGAGTCGATGAAAGATATTGAGGCCTTTGAAAGTGAAGAAGCTCGATTTGATATCAGACTTGATGGAAATCCGAGACCAGTAGTTGAGTGGTTTCATGGATCTACCAAACTATCAGATCGAAATAGGTTCAAGATGTTACGATCAGGCGATCTGTATTCTCTAAGGATTACTGGTGTCAAAGATAATGATGCTGGCTCGTATAGATGCGTTGCCTCTAACGAAGCAGGAAAAGTAATGGCTCGAGCTTCTCTTGATGTGCATCCAAGACAGTTTGCACCTGAATTTGATGAAGAAGACCGGGAAAAAACCATTCCTGTCCTTGAAAATCAAGACGTTAATGTTCGCTTCAAGGTGAGGGGCAATCCAACACCTGATGTGCAGTGGTTTAAAGATAAAAAAGTGCTTAAAGATTCCAAAAAGTTCTCGATTCGACGTGGTGGAGACAGCTGTTATTTCATCCTCAATAGTGCTTCTCCAGAAGACACAGGACAATACAGATGTGAAGCCAGTAATGAGCTTGGAACAGCAAGTAGGCAATTCAGTGTCAAAGTTGAAGGTATTGCTATGGTTAATGATGAGCCTGTTATTGCCCTTGATCTTGAAAGTCGTGTGTTTATATCGATGTTCTTCTATGCTAAACTTCCTTTTTTCTTTCTTCATTTTATAGCTGCAATACGGAAAGGACGCGCCCCCTCATTCACGAGCAGGTTCGACTCTGTCCGTGGCTTTGTGGGAGATAAATGCAAACTTGTGTGTTATGTCTCTGGGAAACCTGAGCCTAACATTGAATGGTTCAAAGACGGCATCAGAATAAGACCAGACCGTCGTATCACAGAGAGCTTTGATGGACAAGCTTGCTCAATCAGTATCAAAGAGTTAACTTTAGCTGATAAGGGAACATACGAATGCGTTGCTAAAAATGATTTGGGAAAAGAATCGTGTTCAGCGGATCTTACTGTCGTTAAAAGAAGCGAGAAACCTGAAGTACTTGAGCCACTGAGAGATATCGAAGCGTTTGAGAATACCGTAGCAAGGTTTGAAGTGAAGCTGTCAAGTACTCCTAGGGCAAAAGTCGAATGGTATCAAGGCACAACAAAGCTTAGAGAGAATAGGAAATTCAAAATCGAAGAAAACGAGGAAGATCAAACTTACTCTCTAGTTATATCTAAAGTGACGCGGGATGATTCTGGTCCGTACAAATGCACTGCAACCAACGAAGCAGGTAAAATAAGCTTGCGAGCAGATCTTATGGTAAAAGAGAAGCAATTTGCTCCAGTCTTTGAGGGAGATGAGTTTGAAGAGCCTCTAATTGTTGAAGAAGATGATAAACTGGACGTGACTCTAAGGGTGAAAGGAAACCCTAAACCGGACGTGACGTGGTACAAAAACGAAACCACATTCGCAGGAACACGTAGAGTGGAGCTACTCCCATTGGGTGACTCTCACAGTCTAGTCATCCACAAATCCGATATTAATGACAGCGCCACATACAAATGTTTGGCTAGAAATAAGCTTGGGACAGCCTACAGAGAGTTTGATGTACAAGTGAGAAGTAAGGGAATTTCCTTTTTTCTCTGATATTTTACTTCTATTTTAGCTTTACTTGTTACTTCCAGATTTGCCTATCGAATTTTTGTTTAACGACTTTTTATCTTATTTTTCAGTTAAGAAAACCAAGGATGAAGCACCAAGATTTATCTCTCCTTTGCAATCTCGTGTTGAAATCGAAGAAAGGGATAGTGTTAAGCTGTCTTGTAAAATTTCAGGAACTCCTAACCCAACTCTCGAATGGTTCATAAATGGACGATCTGTACGACCAAGTCCACGACTCTTTACTTCCTTCGACGGAAAATATGCTAGATTTACTCTCTCGAATGCAACACCTGAAGATCTTGGTCTTTATAAAGTAGTTGCAACAAACAGCGCAGGTACTTCATCAAGTTCTTCTGACGTGGTCGTTAGGAGAGGGACAAAAAGACCACAGATACTAGAGAAGCTGAAAGACATCGAAGCCAGTGAAGCTAGTGAAGTAACGTTTGAGACTAAAATCAGTGGGTCTCCGAAAGTCGAATGGTTCTCTGGATCAACTGAAATATTCGAAGGAGGAAGGTTTAGAATAATCGAAGATACAGAAAGGCAAAGATATGGATTGGTCATACGTGACTTGCGAAGGAACGATGAAGGGTCTTATAAATGTGTTGCATCTAATGATGCTGGAAAGTCGACCACGCGTACAGAACTATACGTAACTGAAAAGGAATATGCACCAGTCTTTGACGACAAGGATAAAACACTTGTCATTCCTGAAAACAGAGAGCTAAATGTCGGATTTAAAATAAGAGGTCTGCCAAAGCCCAATGTTGTGTGGTACAAGAATGGAATCGAACTGGAGGAATCTAACAAGGTCGATTTTAGATCCAGAGGAGATACACATAGCATTGTTATTTACAAAGTTTCCAGTGGCGACACTGGAAAATATAAATGCGAAGCGTCCAACAGACATGGAACATCATCATGCAATTTGGATCTCAGCGTTGAAGGTTAGTCCAATTTTCTTTACACCTTTGTTTTTTCTATGAAATATACGCCACGTTTCATGACAATGCATTATTTAGCGAATCGGGTATGAGTGAGAGGCACAAAGGGTGCGGATTTTGCACTGATAGTTTCAAAATTGGGGGAGATGACCAAAATTTTCAACTTTGCTTTACTAATTTTTCGCCAGCCTGGCTACTCATCCCATAAACAATAATTTATTTATATAAGTCTTTCTGTTTTTGTTTGTTTAGTTCAAAAAAGAGCTCCCGTTTTCATCAGTGGATTGAGACATATTGTTGTTGGAAAGGGCGAAGAGATAAGGCTCACGTGTAAGGTTACTGGATCTCCTCAACCAACTATTCAGTGGTTTAAAAATGAATTGCCTTTGGACGTTAGCCATCGTATTAAATCAGAATTTGACGGACAAAACTGTTCCCTTACACTTGCCGCAGCGGAACTAGAGGACGCCGGAGACTACAAATGTGTTGTTAGTAATGAACACGGGAAGGCGTCGAGCAGAGCCGAAGTTGTTATTTCTGAAGAAACTAAGAAGCCTAAGGTGGAAGAAGCCTTGCGAGATGTTTGCGCTTTTGAACGTGGTGAGGCTCGCTTTGACGTGAGGTTCTCTGGTTATCCAAAACCGGATATGAAGTGGTACAGAGATGGAATAAAGATAATCGATGGTCATGGAAAGAGATATCGTATGCTGCAAAGTGGCAATTTGTATTCTCTCGTCATAAGTGATATTCGTTTCGACGACGTAGGATTAATTAAGTGTGTTGCATCCAATAAGGCAGGAAAAGCAACTTCATCAGCGTGCCTTGAAGTAAAAGACGTCCAACATGCTCCCGAATTCGTAGGTGACGAGCCTACAGACACCTTATTCGTTGCAGAAGGGAAAGACGCAAATTTGCGTGTGACAGTACGTGGAAATCCACAGCCTGACATCACGTGGTACAAAGATGGAGAAATTTTGCGAGATACTCGACGAATCGATGTACGATCACGAGGTGGATCAAGTAGTGTTGGTATTTATAATGCTAAAGGAGAAGATGGGGGAAACTATATGTGCGAAGCAACTAACGTACTTGGAAAAGCGACAAGAACCTTTGGCGTTCATGTTCGAGGTACTTATGCATGTTGTGATTATTTTTGTCGTTTCATGGGATTTTAATCAAAGTCCTAAATCCTGAATTTTACTTTTTTAACGTATCGTTTACGTTTTTTATCAACAGTACCAAAGGAAAAATGGGAAGCGCCAACATTCATATCTCAGCTTGTGCCTCTGGTGACTGAAGAGACTGATTCAGCCATACTGAGTTGTAAGGTAGCTGGCACTCCTACGCCCTCTGTTGAATGGTTCAAAGACAACGAACCTTTACCCCCCAGCCGTTTTAAAAAAACTGAGTTTGATGGTAGAGTTTGCAGAATTATATTCTTGGAATCTAGATTATCTGATAAGGGTTTGTACAAGTGTGTCCTTACAAATGAATGCGGCTCTGCATCTTCTTCCGCGGAGGTGATTGTTAACAAGAAACTAGCGGGGCCAGAAATACTTGAACGACCTAAAGCAGTTGTAGCCTTTGAAGGTAGTGAAGCGAGATTTGACTTAAGGATAAGAGGGGAACCTTTACCGCAGATAGAATGGTACCGTGAAAGCAATAAGATTGAAAGCGAAGGAAGGTACTCGATCACATCGAACGCTGACATTGGTCTGTATTCACTAAGCATCTCGGCGCTTCAACTTGATGATTGTGGCTTGTTCAAATGCATCGCTACGAATGAGTTTGGGAAAGCGACTGCACTGTTAGATCTCACGGTCAAGGAGAGATTGTTTGCTCCACAGTTTCTCGAAGAAGATGGTGTATGGTCAAAGATAGTGAGGAAAGGTGGATTTGTGAACGTCACTTTCACCTTAAGAGGCAATCCCAGACCAATTGTGACATGGTATAGAGATGGTATGCTGTTGTACGACACAACAAAAATGGATATGAGGTCACGTGGCGATATTCAGTATCTAAATATATTCGATGTGACCTCGGAAGACACGGGTACCTACGTGTGTGAAGCTCACAGCCGTTTGGGAAGTAGTTTTAGAAGCTGTACTATAAAAATCCATGGTAAGTTACATATTTCTTGCTCGAATAATCATGTAACCAGGATTTTACACCATTTTTGACGATCGTAGTTGGCAATGCTTGATAGTACTCTTATCTAATGTTAGTTGTTACTTTTCTTTACAGACGAGACAGTCCCAACCTTCTATGACATAACTAGACTGAACTGGGCTGAAACTCTAGTCTTTAATGCAGTTGAAGGTGGCAAAGCTCACATTGATTTGTCCTTCAAAAATTTTGAGAAACCTGTCGTGGAGTGGTACAAGGGTAAAGACAAAATCGAAAGCACAGGACGACACGAATTCTCTTTTGACGAGAAGTATGGTACATACTCATTGACCATAAATAATGTAAACTTAAATGATGCTGGAATCTATAAGTGTATAGTGTTTACTGAAGGGCGAGAAATACCGATACGATGCGACTTGCGCATCAAGGAGAAAGAGTTCAGTCCTAGATTTGTTGAAGACTTGGATCAAGAACCAATCATATTCAAGAAAGGCAGACAAATAATCAAAAGCTTCACAATCCTTGGTAGCCCGCCTCCGTTTGTAACTTGGTACAAAAATGATGTACCTCTCTTTGACACAAAACGAATTGACATAAGATCAAGGGATGATTCATATCATCTTAGCATTCGTGAAGCAAGGGCGGAAGACTCAGGAAAGTACAAATGTGAAGCTTCAAACCCCCATGGAACAGCGTTCAGGACATTCGACTTCAAAGTAGAAGGTAAACAAATTAATGTGATTGAATCTTTGGATCATTTAAAGTATGTACATAGAAATAGAAAGCATTTATTTTTTTTCTTTTCTTTTAACTTTTTCTCATTCTTAATAATGCTCTTTTCTTTTCTGTTACTTAGCGCCCGAAACAGAAATCCCCATCTTTGCAAAGGAATTAAAACCACTATCCGTCGTTGAAGGTGACTATACCAGCCTCACTTGTCACGTTTCTGGCAAGCCGAAACCCACAATAGCTTGGTATAAGGACGGTAGTCCTGTTCATTTTGACAATCGAATGAGAGTTGACTACGATGGAACCGAATGCTCGTTAAAAATTGTGGGAAGTAAACTCCACGATGAAGGAAATTACGAGTGTTTTGCGACCAACGACGCTGGAAAATCTTCAAGTAGTGCCATGCTTATTGTAAATTTGATGAACACAAGACCAACATGGAAGCGAAAGTTGGTGGATATTGATATTGTGGAGGGACAGCAGGCTCGCTTTGTCGTATCGATCAAAGGACATCCAAATCCTAAAGTAGTGTGGTACAAAGGGGCTACAAAAATAACTGAAAGTCCCAAGTACCATATTTTAGAGCTAGATGAAGAGGGGCGATACTGTCTGACCATAAACAACGCAGTTCTCGACGATGCTGTGTCATACAAGTGTGTGGCAACTAATGAAGTAGGATCGTCTTCGTCTCGAGCAATGTTAAATGTCAGGAAAAGAGAATTTGCACCCGAGTTTGATGAAGAGGAGTCACCCAAACCAGTGATTGTCCAGGAAGGACAAGAAACGAACATGATTGTGACAGTCCGTGGTTATCCTAAACCAGACGTTACTTGGTATAAGAGTGGTTCTTTGTTGTATGATAGTAGAAGAATGGGAATGAAATCCCGTGGAGACACGCACACGTTTGTGATTTACAGAGTCACTCCTCAAGATGCTGATACCTACAAATGCGAAGCTTATAACAGCCTTGGGAGATCTTTCAGACTATTCGACCTCAATGTAAAAGGTAAGAAATACTCACATTTTTATATTCAGTTCTTATAATTCTGTTAGAATAGGATTTTTCTCTTTCTTTTTTATACCCCTGCTTATAAGTTTTTCATCAGTTTTCAAATATTTACTAATAGCTATGGATCGCATAAGAATATTTCAAATTAAGTATTTTTATTTATCTTATGTTCACCTTGTTTAACAGCCCCTGTACCAGCTCATAAATGGGAACCACCAACATTTGAAACAAATTTAAAACCTTTGAAAGTCACTGAAGGTGGGGAAACTAAGTTGGTGCTAAAAGTGAAGGGCGTGCCAGTTCCTGTAGTTCAGTGGTTCAAGGACGAGGTGCCAGTCTCTACCGATAAACGGGTGACAACATATTTTGACGGCACGGTCGCCATGCTAGTGCTACGCGACACAAGTCAGAGTGACAGAGGCATGTACAAGTGTTCTGTTTCTAGTGATGCTGGTTCTGCTTTTACAAGCGCTTCTCTAGATGTTGAAAGAAAGACAGGCTTTCCTGAAATAGTGGAAAAGATTAAAGATGTTGAGGCCTTTGAAACTGGAGAAGCGAAACTAGAAGTTCAGGTGACGGGTTACCCGAAACCGAGCGTTGAATGGTACCTCGGAAAAACAAAGATCGCTGATAGCGAGCGTTATCGCACTAGCATCAGAGGTGATCTGTATACTCTCAGTATAATTGACCTCAAGCAATCAGACACTGGTCCTTACAAATGCATTGCTACCAATGACCACGGCTCAACTGGAGCAGTTCTTGATTTGACCGTAAAGGAAAAACTATTTGGTCCCCACTTTTCTGAGGAAGAGGGCGAGTGGACAAAAACCGGAAGGCAAGGAGGATTTGTGAATATCAGTTTTACCCTGAATGGAAATCCAAGACCACATGTGGTTTGGTACAAAGATGGAATATTGTTGTACGACACTACCCGAGTTGACATCAGGTCACGTGGTGACCTCCAGTATGTTAACATCTTCAATTTGACCCCGGAAGATGCTGGGACGTATGTCTGTGAAGCGCGCAGTCGCATAGGGACTGCATTCAGAAGTTGCATATTATATGTCAAAGGTAAATTGTTCGATAAAATCTACTTGGAAAATAAGTTGGAATGTAGAATATATTTTCTCTGCTTTAAAGGTTTATTATGGATAGTGCAAATTGCGAATTTATGTCTTTCGATCACCGTTTATAAAGTATATCCTTGTGTTTATAGGTGCCGCCCCTGGTGATGCAGATGAAGAAAAAGTGACAAAACCAAAAGCAGTTCAAAAATTAAAGAATATTGAAGCAGTAGAGGGCTGGAAAGTGCAGTTTGATGTTCGCATGAAATGCTATCCACGACCAGTAGTGGAATGGTACAGAGGAAAAACAAAAATCCGAAGTGGAGGGAGGTATCAGATCACAAAAATGGAAGACGAAGGGCTGTATTCGCTTATTATTAGTGATGTACAGCTTGACGATACAGGTTCATACAAGTGTGTCGCCTCAAACATCGCTGGGGATGCTACCACTCGGGCAGAGCTCGTAGTAAGAGATAAGAAATTTGCTCCTACGTTCTCTGAACAGGATTACCGAGGTCCTGTTACGGTTAGTGAAGGAGAAGAACTGAAACTCCGTGTAACATGTAAAGCCAAGCCATTGCCCGATATATCATGGTACAAAGATGGTATACGATTGGACGAAACTAGAAGAATTAACATGCGATCATTTGGTGACAGCCACTATTTAGTCATTCCAGCAACAGAGTTAAATGACACTGGATTGTTTAAGTGCGAGGCAACAACAGACCTCGGGACATCATTCCAAACCTTCGATGTTCAAATAACAGGTATACTTAATTTTTAATCTTTCTTGTGGAATAAGGTTTTCATGTAGAGTTTCTTAGATCGCATGGAGTCTTTGCCTTGCCTCTTTACCATTTTTATGTGTTAATGCTTTTACTAACAGCAAATTTGTCGTTACTTTCCAGATGCTGAGACAAGTGCGAGGACACCAATTATCATAAGTAAGATGGCTAACAAAGAAGCTACAGAAGGAGATGGCATTGAACTCATATGCGCTGTGTCGGCAAAACCATCACCTTCAGTCGAATGGTTTAGAAACGATGAGCCTGTTTTGATGGATTCTCGTGTGATGCCATTTTTCGATGGTCAAATCTGCACCCTTGCTATTAAAAACACGCAACTACAAGATCAAGGAATCTACAAATGTGTCGTACGAAATAGAGCTGGCTATACAACCTGCACTGCAGACTTGACAGTAAACAAAAAACGTGTACGGCCTTCCTTTGAAAAGAGATTGAAGGACGTTGCAACAATCGTTGGTGGACAGGCAAGATTTGAGTTTATCGTGCAAGGCGTACCATCGCCAAAAGTTTGGTGGTATCACGATACCGATAGACTGTTCTCTAAAGGACGTTACTTAATTACTGAAGAGAATGGAGTTCACTCGCTCGTAATAAGGAACGTCGAACGTGATGATTTAGGAGCATACATGGCAGTTGCAAGTAATGATTTGGGCAGGATAACAACACGTTGCCAGCTTTCCATACAAGAAAAGGACTATGCGCCCATCTTCCCTGAAGGAGAAGGACCCGAAAGGGTGTTATGCCGAGAAGGACAAGTTGTCAGCATGAGCGCAATCATCCGAAGTAAGCCCGATGCTGATGTGACATGGTTCAAGGATGGAAAAGAAATGATAGAAAATGAAAGAATTGAGATCCGGTCACGTGGAAATATTTATTACTATGTCATCACAAACGCCTCAACTACAGATTCAGGCGCTTACAAGTGTGTGGCGGAGAATAGTGAGGGGACGTCTTTCAGAACGTTCGACCTGGATGTAAAAGGTATATATATATATATATCATCTCTGGATTTTCCCATCACATTGATACCTGTATTTTATTTTTTATTTATATTCTCTCTAATTACATTTCCCCCTTACTTTTATAGCTCTTGCACCAAGAGAATTGTGGACAGTACCATCCATCTCATCTGAACTCCAGGATACTAACATCACAGAAGGCGAAACTGCAAAGTTGGTTGTCGAAGCTACTGGCATTCCGGTACCTATAATCCGCTGGTTCAAGAATGATAGACCTATCGAAAGTGACTACAATGTAAGGACGTACTATGACGGAAATTTTGTAAAACTCTTGTTACAGCGAGTATCGCTTAATGATGACGGTGTTTACAAATGTGTCCTTACTAACGACCTAGGATCTGCCAGCACAAGTGCACGTTTGATTGTAAACCGAGCGTCCTCCAAGCCGCATATATTAGCTAAAATGAAAGAAACTGAAGCTATAGAAGGAACCGAAACGAGGCTTGAAGTTCAAATTACAGGGTATCCTCGACCAGAGGTTGAATGGTACCGGGAAAAGACGAAACTTGTAATGGAAGACAGGTATCAAAGTATTGAGGACGGAGACTCGTATACTCTCGTAATTAAAGACTTAAAACTTGACGATACTGGTACGTACAAGTGCATTGCAACAAACGAGCATGGACAAGCAGGAAGTCTGTTGATATTGACTGTAAATGAACATCAGTTCGGACCAGATTTCATCGAAGAGGAAGGAGACTACACCAAAGTTGCTCGAGTTGGTGGACTTGGTCATATCAGTTTCACAGTATTAGGGTATCCAAGACCGGATGTCACGTGGTATAAAGATGGTATCCTCCTGTACGACACTACGCGCGTTGATATGCGGTATCGTGGAAATGTCCATTACATCAACATCTTTGGACTGACACCGGAAGATAGTGGAACTTACTTATGCGAAGCTAGAAGTCGTCTTGGCAAGTGCTTTAGAAGTTGTATTCTGGACGTTCAAGGTATGTAACTAAAGTTTCTTTGCTAGTATGTAACAGTTTAATTTTTGCATGAGGACATGGTGACTTTAAGAAAAGATGATAATAGTTTGTGGATGAAGGTCTCTCAACTAAATAAGGTGATTTTTTCTTCTGTTACAGCCGGTACGGTCGCTGTCGATGGCGCGAAAGTCATAACCAGGCCTGTCTTGGAGAAAATTGGTCCTACCGAAGCTACGGTAGGATGTGATGTCAGCTTGGAAACCCACATCAAAGGTTTACCGCAGCCGCAGGTTGATTGGTATAAGGGTTCGATTAAAATCAAACACGGGGGACGATACCAGATAGACAGTTCACCAGAAACTGGTAGTTATTCACTTCTGATAAAGAACGTAGAAAAGGATGACGAAGGATCGTATAAATGTGTAGCCAGTAATCAAGCTGGGACATCGACTTGCCGAACAGAACTGACAGTTAAGCAAATTGAATTTGCTCCATATTGCCCCTATGAAATTGATGAAAGTCAAATAGTTGTGTACCAAGAAGAAGAACTGAATATTGTCTTACCAGTCAAAGCTTATCCCAAGCCAATTGTTAAATGGTACAAAGATGATGAGAAGTTAAGTGAGACGAGAAAGATTCGTTTCCTGTCTCGTGATGATAACCAAATACTTTTTAATCCGTCATCGTTGCCAGGCGATTCTGGAGTCTACAGATGTGAAGTTGTAAATGAATTGGGTTCCCTGTCCAAGACGTTTGACGTTAAAGTTAAAGGTGAGCTGTGTTCTCTTATAAGTATTATGTCAGTGATTTATTCTAATTAAATGTTGACGAGCTTATACAGCAAACAATTTCTACAGCCACAAAACATTTTGACTAAATGCCTTGTCTGCTTTTCTGTTGCAGCGTCCAAATCACAAGATGAAGCTCCATCGATTCGTACCCATTTATCACCACTTGATGTCACAGAAGGCGAAGATGTCATGCTCATTTGCAGAAGTTCTGGCAAGCCCAGACCATCAATCCAGTGGCTGAAAAACGACATACCATTGAAATTTGATCGTCGCATCTCTGTTGAATCGTTTGGCGAAGTGCATATCTTAGTCATCAAGGCAGCAACTTTAGATGATGGCGGAGCGTACACGTTTTCTGCACGTAATGACCTGGGTACCTCAGTCAGTAGTGCAGAACTTCGTGTTTCCAAAAAGATGTCAAGACCTCTTCTGGTGGAAAAATCCAAAGAGGTCGTAGCTTTCCTGGGTGACGAGGCACGATTTGACGTTCACTTTAAAGAAACCGGCAAACCAGATCAAGTTGCTTGGTACAAAGACAATATTAAGCTGCGCGACAGAGGAAAATACCGTATAACACTTACCGCAGGAGTGTACACGCTGATTATATCGGATGTTAATTCTGATGACAGAGGTATATATAAATGTGTGGCTTCAAACAAAGCTGGCAAGACAACATTCCTGGGCTACCTCGAAGTAACTGGCGAAAAAAGACAATATGCACCATATTTCATCGATGGCGAAGGAATTGAACCTGTAGTGGCTTCCGAGAACCACAAAGTAGAAATAATTGGCCTAGTAAAAGCCAATCCAAGTGCGACCATCAGGTGGTACAAGGAAGAACAACTCCTGGCGGAATCGAGAGATTATGAAATCATTTCGCGTGGCGATGCGCATTACTTTGTGATCAAAAATGCTCAAGTGGAAGACTCGGGTATGTACAGATGCGAGGCTATCAACAGTCTTGGAAAAGCTGTAAAATCATACGACGTGAGAATATCAGGTATTTAGTAAATGTCAATGATGAGTGCACAATATATTCTTACGTAACATCGTTCAGTTTTCGCTTATTTTTACATTGTATTACAGGATATTTTTTTGCGGCGGTTCACTGGTTGTCTTCACACTCGCCCATTTTTCAGCACCACTGAAGTAATTTTCTTATGTTCGCTACTCTTTTTTCATGCCTGCAGATTTGCATTCGTTCATACTTTTCTAGCATTCTTGTCGGACGCTCCTACAACTTTTTTCCAGCAGTCGCCTTCATTTTCGACCATATTTCTGAGCACCGAAGACGTAATTCGCATTCCACAAGCTTCATTTACTGGCGATCATGAAATGCGATTTCATTTAGTTGACATTAATTGTTCATCATTTACACCAAGTTTTCTTCATTTTCGCCTCGATTTTGCGTTTTGCCGTTCACAAGATCCTCCAACTTCATCGTTCAGGTTCGTTCAAATCATTTGATCATTCGACTGAATTCATTCAACTAATTTTATTAAACTTTTTCCGCATTACTTCTTTACTTCTTCACGGCATTTTATCAATCATATATCGCATAAATTTCGACTGCTAATGCTTTATATGTTCGATTTTTACATCAGTTCGAGTTTCAAAAGATCAGTGGGTGAAGCCATATTTCACAGTCGAGCTTGAGCCAATGCAAATGATCGAGGATGATACAACAAGATTTGTTGGCGAGATACACGCAGTTCCAGTACCAACTGTCCAGTGGTTTAGAGATGACAAACCCGTCTCAAGAGATTATCGCATTAGGACATACTTTGATGGCAAAGTAGTGATATTGCTAGTAAGAAACACCACCAATGAAGACAGAGGAGTCTACAAATGTGTCATTCAAAACGAACTCGGGTCTGCCACTTCTGCAGCTAGCTTAACCGTAAGAGAATGTTTTGCCAAACCAGAAATAAGCGAGAAGTTGAAAAAGGTAGAAGCTTTTGAAGGAAACGAAGTTCAGTACGATTTCGCCGTCACTGGATTCCCTCAGCCAAAAGTTGAGTGGTACAGAGGAACAAGAAAGATCGTGGAAGGCGAACGATACCAAATCTTTGATAGCGCAAAGACCGGCTTGCATTCCCTCGTTATCTACAACATTCAAAAGGATGACAGTGGCCTTTATCAATGCGTAGCTTCGAACAGCTGTGGTGAAACAACTTCGATCGTTGATCTGCACGTTAGCGCAAAACAATTCGCACCCGAGTTTCTGGAAGAGGAACGAGAGGTTTCAAAAGTTGCACATGAAGGCGACAATTTATCAATACAATTCACGGTGAAGGGAAACCCGAATCCGAGTGTCGTTTGGTACAAGGATGGAATGCTTCTGTATGACACATCACGAAGAGATACAAGATCACGTGGAGATGTACAGTATCTTAACATCTATGGTCTGATGCCTGAAGACAGCGGAACTTATGTCTGTGAAGCAACAAACCGCACTGGCAAATCATTTAGGACTTTGACCTTAAAAGTAGAAAATCAAAATTAGATTAGATTATTAGAAAGATAGTTGTCCAATAAGATTGCTCTTCTGTTCAGAAGAAAAAGGACACTACGGCACTTTCTTTTTTTAGTTAACTTGGATTCACAACCGTAGTATTCATAATTATTCCAGAATAAACTTAATCAATGAGCTTTTTAAGCGTCTCTTGCAATGCTTGCTATTGCTAAGCGTAAATTCTTGATTCAGTGATCTTTTCATTTGTAACAGAAATAAATATTTTTAGTTGCGTTCTGCAGTTATTTACTCGTATTAGGATTTTTAACCAAATAAAGTATCTTCAGAAAATTACCCCGAATTAGATATTATGTTGAGTTTGTCACAGTAGAAAATAAAGGAAGAAATCAAATTCTTATTTGTGAATTTTTATTGATATTGATGCGATAAAATTTCTTACTTTATGCGGTTCCCCATGTAATGCGATCAAAAGAATGTGGGATAATCATTTTTCCTCATTTTTTTTTTATGGGATGGGTTTTATCGTTTTGGAAAAAACCATGAGATTTGGGGCTGTGAAATTTCTGGGAAAATATAGGGGAGTGCACTTGCCAAAATATGGGCCAGGTTCATAAATATTTTTTGACACACAATGTGATCGATCTATCCCCCTCCCCCTCTCACAGCCTTATTAGCATAGGTTCCCATGATGCATCGCAGTGTTTTTGACTTATGTAAATGATGCAAACTTTTTTTAAGGTTGAGAAGTCTTTAGTGCATGAACCAGTGTTAGCAATCATACAGTTCGTAAACAAAGTTGTTTACCTACATTTCTTTTATGACTTTTAATATGTTTATTGCTCTATACGTTAACTGACAAGTTGTCATCACAAGCTCAAAGCAAATAGGTCAAAAAATCAGTTACAGAGCAATATGTTAAAATTCACGGGAAACTAGCCAATAATTATGTTCTTCTCTATCAATAACTTGATTTGATTATTTCAAAGCTCATGGTCTTGCTGCAATTTTATAGCTGCACATCACCGTTTGATAAGGTAAGTTTTTGGTTCCTTCGAAAATTTAGCTATTCTCGACTGAACAAGATGAAGTAAGTATTGGATGGATGTCATTTTCGTATGTTTTGGTGTTGTGTGTGACTTTATATATTGTAATGTGTAAATGTGTTTATAAAGGATGTAGTGTTCTCAAACCATTCTATCATGGACGTTTGAGAATGCTATATACCATAACCACTTTATTGTTTCCATATATGAAGAAAATGGACCCTTGGTTGAATTTATAATTCACAACGAATCTTTATTGCATATTAACATAGTTCCTACGCGAAAAGAGCCAGAGAAAGAAAAGACAGACAAAAAGCCGGTCTTCAAGCAGAAGCTGAAGGACGTTGTTGCTGCCCCTGGTCAAGAAGCAAAATTCGATGTCGTTGTAACAACTGATAATGTCGATATCGAATGGATGAAAGATGATAAATTAATCGAGGACAAAGGCAGATTTATTTTGGTCGATGATGAAGGTCCAGGCATGTTCTCCTTGGTGATTGACGATGTTCAACCAGAAGACGCAGGGGAGTACGAATGTGTAGCCATCAACGACAACGGGGAGACATCTACTAAAGCTTCTCTGAACTTTGAGCAAAACGGAATAACACCTGACCTTATCGAGGAAGCTCAAAGTGCCCCTATTACTTTAAATGAAGTGGAAGGTACGTCAGGGTTATGTTAAGAGAGATTTAGCTTTGACCGTGCAACATTGCATTATTACTTTAAGTTAATCCGATTCTGGTCGACTATTTATAATAGATTATTTCAAACCGATACTTCCTTTTGAGATCTGTTTCGCGGGGAAAAAGTAGCATTCACTCGTTAATTTATATATTTATTCCTCCCTCCATCCCTCCCTCTCTTCTTTCATTTTCCTTCCTTCCTTCCTTTAAATTATTCATTCTATGTTTGATTTTCAGCTAAACCACAAGAAACCGCCCCAGAAATTCTAGAAGCACTTAAGTCTGTCGAAGTGATGGAGGGAGAAACACTAACGCTAGAGACCAAAGTTTCTGGTAAGCCAGCTCCTACAGTTGAATGGCTGAAGGATAACATCAAAGTTAAAGAAAGCCGGAATGTTAAAACAGAATTGAAGGACAATGTTGCCAAACTGATTATCAAGCAAACTAGAGGAACTGATAAAGGCGAATATACATGCGTTATTAAGAATGTTGTCGGGTCTACTTCTACAAAGGCAAAGGTAACCATCCGTGTTCCAGTCAGGCCAGACTTTACTGTGAAGCTGAAACCAACGGAAGCAGTCGAGGGCGGTGAAGCACGGTTTACTGTGCAAACAAAAGGAGAACCAAAACCGGAAGTAGAGTGGTACAAAGGAACAACTAAGATTGTTGATGAAGGAAGATACCAGTTTGAGGAAACTGATGATGGCAAGTATTCATTGATCATAGTTGATGTCAACCGTGATGATTCTGGAGCATACAAGTGTACAGCAACTAATGAGATTGGAAAAGCGACAACACGTGCTGACTTGACAGTAAAGGAACGGCAGTTTGCTCCAGAAATCGAGGGAGATCAAGAAGGTCCAATCATTGTTAAAAAAGGTGACGAAGTCAACATCAAAGTAGTTGTCAAAGGAAATCCTAAACCTGAAGTTAAATGGTACAAAGATGGCAAACCCCTCCGCGATACAACTAGGTTGGATATCCGATCCCGCGGTGACTCTTATTACATCGTCATTCTAAGCGCAAAGCCTGAAGATGCGGGAACGTACAAGTGCGAAGCAACGAGTAAACTTGGCAAGGCCTCTAAAATTTTTGAAGTGCAGTTTCAAGGTAAGTTCAAATATTAGGAAAATGCCATTACTATTATCATTATTACACTTACTCATTTGCACTCCCCAAAGAATGAAATTGACGGTTCGTTTCCTAAAACACTACAAATCCCAATTCAAGAGCAAATTCATATTTTATTTATACTCTTAAAGATGACAAAGGAAAATCTCCAGTGCTTGACTCAGAGTTGAAGTCCATTGAAACAGTGGAAGGCGAGACCGTGAAATTTGTTTGTAAAGTTTCTGGTGAGCCGAAGCCTACAACACAGTGGTTTAGAGACGACCAGCCGTTGAAGCCTGACAGCCGTATAAAGATTGATTATGACGGTAATGAAAGTACGCTAACGATCAAGAAAACTACTTTGGATGACGAAGCCATGTACAAGTGTGTCGCTCGTAACGACCTTGGGTCTATTGATACTAGTGCTGAGCTTCTGGTGAACGAAAAACCAAGTGATACAAGTGCTGAGCTTCCAGAGGTGGAAAAACCTGTGAACATTGTGATCAAAGACAAGATGAAGGATGTCAAAGGGGAGTTAGGAAAAGAAGCGAAATTTGATGTGAAAGTAGAAGGTACGCCCAAGCCTGAAGTGGAATGGGTGAAAGATGACAATGCCATCGAAGATGCTGGTCGATATCTCTTAATTGACGAAGAAGAGGGAGAAGGAATTCATTCACTCGTTATTGATGAAATTGTACCTGAAGATGCCGGCCTCTACAAATGTGTTGTGTTCAACGAAACGGGTGAACTAGAAACAAGTGCTAATCTTATCTTGGAAGATGATTCGAAAGCCCCCGAGTTCGACAAGGGCCCAGAAGGTCCTATCGTTGTCACCGAAGGAGAAACAATTGACTTGAATGCTGCGGTAACTGGCAAACCATTACCAGAAATTGAATGGCTAAAAGATGATAAGCCAGTAAAAAAGACAAGCAACGTAGAGATAATAACTGATGGAAACAAATTCAAACTTGTAATAGTGAAAGTAACCACAAAAGATACTGGGACTTACAAGTGTGTCGCACGAAGTACTGCAGGAGTAGCTGAAAAGAACTTTGAAGTGATTGTTAATGGTAAGTTAGCAGTTTTGTAGACCTTCAAAAAGTCGTTGTTTTCAATATAAACTTTTAAAATCGTTTTTTTTTTTTTGTGCAATTAATAGTATAACTGTTGAATGGATTATGATTTTTTAATCGTCCCTTTTTCGTCTTTTTTAGTTAAAAAGCCTGAGGGTGCAGCTCCTACAATCCTAGAGCCACTGAAACCTGTTGAAGTGTCGGAAGGAGATGACGCTGTTCTTGAATGCAAGGTCTCTGGGACGCCAACGCCAACAGTGGAATGGTTCAAAGGTGCAGTCCGCGTTAAAGAAAGCAGGAGAGTGAAGGCTGAAATTTCAAATGATGTGGCAAAACTAACCATCAAGTCTACTCAAGCTAATGACCAAGGAGACTTTAAATGTGTCGTACGCAATGATCTTGGTTCAACGTCTTCCAAATCAAAACTTACTGTGAAAGTCCCAATAAAACCAGACTTTACAATGAAATTAAAGCCTACCGAAGTGGTTGAAGGAAGCGAAGCACGCTTTGAAATACGTCTTAAAGGAGAGCCAAAGCCCGAAATAGAGTGGTACAAAGGAACAACTAAGATTGTTGATGAAGGAAGATACCAGTTTGAGGAAACTGATGATGGCAAGTACACGCTGATCATAGTCGACGTGAACCGCGATGATTCTGGAACATACAAGTGTACAGCAACTAATGAAGCAGGAAAAGCTACAACCCGTGCTGACTTGACTGTAAAAGAACGACAGTTTGCTCCAGAAATTGAGGGCGATCAAGAAGGGCCTATCATTGTTAATGAAGGTGACGAAGTTAACATCAAAGTAGTCATCAAAGGAAACCCAAAGCCGGAAGTGAAGTGGTACAAGGATAACAAACCCCTCCGAGACACAACTAGGCTGGACATTCGGTCTCGTGGTGACACCCATTACATCGTGATTATCAGTGCAAAGCTAGATGATACAGGAACGTACAAGTGTGAAGCGACAAGCAAGCTTGGCAAGGCATCCAAAACGTTCGAAGTTAAAGTTCAAGGTTGGAATTCAAATAAATCGCCATTTCAAGTTTTTGCTCGCGTACAAATACTAACTCAGCTGTCCTAACCATTCTTCGTAACCAAGACTGATCATTTCACTGATACTAACATTTGGTTTATCTTACCCTTAATATCTAATTTCTCTATATTTTTCTTTACATTTCCAACTCTTATCTAACATATCAACTGAAGTCTTAAAAGCATATTGTTTTTAACATTTAATATACAGTCCGTTTTATGTTTTTTTGACCACTCCAAGAGCTTGCATGGTTTCTTTGACTAGGTTTTTGTCAAACAAATCAAACCAAAATTCAAATCACGCAATTTTAAAATAAAAAAATTAGCTCAAATGTTTTAAGTTTGATTGAGAGATGCCAAACATCTCGCATCGACTTTGTGTGTAAGGTCACAAAAACATGAAACGAAAGGTGGCTGATTTGTAATTTTTGTCTGTATTTAACATATATTTTATTCTTGTTTAGGATACGTGGTAATCATTAGTTGAGTCGCTTTTGCTAATTTTATGTTCATCTTATTTTAAGGCCCGAAAGGTGACGCACCGTCTGTAACAACAGAGATGAAACCAGTAGAGGTAGTTGAAGGACAAGAAACAAAGCTGGTCTGCAAGATCAAAGGCAAACCTGAGCCCACAATCGAATGGTTCAAGGATGATAGGCCATTGAAGACCGACCGTCGAGTAAAAGTTGATTATGATGGTGAAACCAGTACCCTTATCATTAAAGGAACTGTTCTGGATGATGAAGCCGTGTACAAATGTGTTGCAACCAATAAATTTGGTGAAGTATCCACCAGCGCTGAACTACTGGTCGAAGAAAAGGGAACCAAACCAGAAATTGAAGAAGAAATGAAAAATGTGGTTTGCGCTCTTGAAAAGAAAGCTAAGTTTGAAGTCAAAATTCAAGGTACACCTAAACCCGAAGTCGAATGGTTCAAGAACGGTAAACAGATTAAAGATGGTGGCCGGTTCCAAGTGATCGCCGAGGAAGAAGATAATTTATATTCACTACTCATCGACAAAGTTGAACCAGAAGATGTTGCAGCTTATAAGTGCGTGGCCTCTAACGACTTAGGAGAAGTTGAAACCACAGCTTCCCTTACCCTTAAAGAAGAGCTGGTTGCGCCTGAGTTCATAAGTAAAGGAGGTCCAATCACAGTGACGGAAGGCGAATCTGTGGATATCACGACAGAAGTGAAGGGAAAGCCATTACCTGAAGTCGAGTGGTTTAAAGACAACAAGCCTATAAGAAAAACCAAGAAAATAGACATCAAATCCATCGACAGCAAATTCACACTTGTTATGGTTGATGTAACTCAAGACGATAGCGGCATTTACAAATGTGTTGCTCGAAGCAAGGCAGGAGTTGCCGAACAAACAATCGAAGTTGTAGTCGAACGTAAGTACTTGAGCAGCACTAATACTTGTATTCTTAGGAAAACAGTTGACGTACCGCATTTTTTGTACTTCTTTGTCCTTTCCTTTTTTGGCTTTTAAAAGTCAAGGGCTCTTGCACAAATTAATGCATTCGTGCTTTAAATTTTACGTACATAGATGGTAAATTTGTGCCTTATATATATTTTTTTTCTTGTGCCCCAAAATAATTTTGGTCTTAACGGTTAGACAAAACCTATGTTTAATCGGCCTGCACAATAGTTTAACTCCTGGCTCTTTTGAGAAAAGATAGCATTTGTATGTTAGTTAATCAGTACTTTTTCTTTTTTCTTTTAATGCTTCTTTAGGCAAAAAAGGCACTGCACCAGAAATCGTCGATGAAATGCGCCCAGTCGAAGTCAATGAAGGTGAAAACGCTACTTTAGAGTGTACAGTTACTGGAAAACCCGCTCCGTCTGTTGAATGGATGAAAGATGGCATTCGTATCAAAGAAAGCCGAAGAGTAAAGTGCAGCTTTGAAAGTGGCACTGCATCTTTGACTATAAAGCAGACTCGGGAAGATGACAAAGGCGTTTACAAGTGCATAGTTAAGAATGACTTTGGGAAAACAGAATCAACCAGCAAACTAACTGTCATAACTCCAAGAAGACCAGACTTCAAATTGAAATTGAAACCAGTCTCAGGAGTCGAAGGTGGAGAAGCACGTTTCGATGTACGTGTCGAGGGATTGCCAAAACCAGAAATCGAATGGTTCCACGGAAACACTCCCATTGTTCATGGTCAAAGGTTCCAAATCATCGAGGAAGAAGAAGACAATTGCTACTCGCTGATCGTAACTGATCTGAAACTTTCCGATTCAGGTTCTTATAAATGCGTTGCAGCCAATGACGTGGGCAAAGCTACATCGAGAGCTGACCTTGACGTCAAGGAGAAACTGTTTGCACCTGAGATTCAAGTGGAAGATAAAGGTCCAATAATTGTCACTGAAGGTGAAGAAGTCAATATTGAGTTGCTTGTTAAAGGTAAACCCAAACCCGATGTGGAATGGTTCAAAGACGAACGAACAATCTTTGAGACTGCAAAACGCGACATCAAAGTACGAGGTGATTCGCATTCCCTTGTCGTCTTAAGCTCCAAACTCGAAGATACTGGAACTTACAAGTGCGTTGCAAGCAACAAGATCGGAAAGGATACTCGGACATTTGACGTTAGAGTTCAAGGTAATCCCAATACATCAAATACTATTGATCTATATTCATTGTACACATTGGATAATGAGGTCTTCTATTATAATTTGCTTACACATTCTTGCAGCTAATTATTATCTGAATTATAACCTCGAGCGCATTGAAGTAGAGCGACCATTAGTTTGTTATGCGGAGCGTGCAGATATATGCACATTAATAAACGTCATATCCCATAAGAATTTTTGTAAAATGGAGCTGTATTTATTAGATATACGAGATTCCTTATCGAGATTCCTCATCAATTTATGAAATGCTGGTAAATTTATATATGCAAGCATAATAATTTTGTCTATCGCTATTTTTGCAGCTGAAAAACCTAAAGGTGAAGCTCCTGTGATTACTTCAAAATTGAAACCAGTTGAAATAACGGAAGGAGAAGATGTGGTCCTTGTCTGTGAATTCTCTGGAAAACCAAAACCAACTTGCGAATGGTCGAAAGATGGGTTGACACTTAAGCCTGATGGTCGCATCAGAATCAAAGTGACTGACACGTCATCAACTATAACCATCAAAGAATCGACACTGGAGGATGAAGGGCATTACAAATGTACCGTTCGAAATGAATTTGGTTCAGGTACAACTTCTACGGAAGTACTGGTGAACGAAAAACAAGAGGGCGCTGGACCTCGCATTGTAGAAAAGCTTAAAGACATAGTTGCTGTTCTAGGACAGAAGGTTAAATTTTCGATCCGCGTTTCTGGCACTGCCGAAGTTGATTGGTTTAGAAATGAAGAATTGGTGGAAGATTCTGGCAGATTCATGGTCATAGACAACGAAAACGAAGGACTGTTTGAACTTGAGATTGAGGACGTGCATCCAGAAGATATTGGAACGTACAAGTGTGTCGTGTTCAATGAGTCTGGTGAAGTTTCCTCCACTGCTCGTCTGCGAATACAAGAAGAAGGGATAACTCCAGAGGGCATCGATGAAACAGAATCAGCGCCACTCAAAGGTAAATGCTCGTGAATTAACATCTTCCAAAGTAATTGAGATTGTTTCCAAAGTAATTATAACATAAAACTACTGCTAAAATATTCAGTAAAAATGTTTCAAGTCTTCTCGTTATATTATTCATATTATCGAGTTATATGTCTACAAGTAGACGTTTTATTCTTATATCTTCTCGTGTGAATAATGTCAAAAAATTGGTTTTTTTTTCAGCCTTAAAACCAGAGATCATCGAGCCGTTAAAATCTGTAGAAGTAATGGAAGGAGATGAAGCGGTACTCGTTTGTAAAGTCTCTGGAACTCCTTCAACAACTGTGCAGTGGGAAAAGAACAACTTACCCGTCAGAGAAAGCTATCGAGTAAAAGGAAAATTCGAAGATGATGTTGCGACGTTGACACTAAAGCAAACACGCGGGGATGATTCAGGCGAATATAAGTGTATACTAAGCAATGAACATGACACAGTTTCTTCATCATGTAAGGTGAAAGTTATCGTACCGATAAAACCATCTTTCAAGACCAAACTCCAGCCACTTGAAGTCGTAGAGGGTTCCAAAGCGCGATTTGATGTCGAAATTGAAGGATTTCCGAAGCCAGATGTTGAGTGGTACCACGGAACAACAAAGATCGTTGACACTGGGAGATACACATTTGAAGAGGATAATGAAATATATACACTCATTATCAACAGCACTATACTTGACGATAGCGGAGCATACAAGTGTGTAGCTTCGAATGACGCTGGAAAGAGCACGTCTCGCAGCGACTTAACCGTCAAGGAAAGAGAGTTTGCCCCAGAGATTACAGGAGGTGATGATGAAACAATATATGTGGATCTGAACCAAGAAGTCAACATCAAAGTAACGGTTAAAGGAAGACCAAAGCCGGAAGTCAAGTGGTATAAAGACGGGAAACCAGTCAGAACATCGCTAAATACTGAAGTCAGGACACGAGGTGAAAGCCACTCATTTGAGATTCTTCGTGCTAAACCAGAGGACGCAGGCATCTATAAATGTGAAGCAAAGAACAAGCACGGCACTGATTATAAAACGTTCACCTTAAAAGTTGGAGGTAAGTTGTTTAATAATCAGTCATTTATACTGAATCCAAGGATACTAAAAACTGTGCCTGGTTATTCTATACTGAAAAAATATTAAACTTTGGTTTGATTTTTTTTTTACTTTACTACAGAGCAAAAGCCAAAAGGTGAAGCACCAGTACTAACCACACAACTTGCACCAGTGGAAGTAACTGAAGGAGAAGAGGCTATATTGTTTTGCGACTTTACTGGTACTCCTGAACCAACGTGCGAGTGGTTGAAGGACGGCGTAAAATTGAAACCTGACGATCGTGTTGTAATCGAACACACCGGAAAATCGTGTACTGTAACCATCAAAGAAACAACTACACAAGACGAGGGTACCTACAAGTGTGTTTTACGTAATGAATTTGGTTCGACTTCAACAACTACAGAGGTCGTTGTTAATGAGAAAGCACTTGGGGAAGGACCGACCATCCTCGAAAAACTGAGAGACATTACAGTGAAAATCGGCCAAGAAGCTAATTTTAAGATTCGCGTATCCTTACCAGCCGAAGTGGATTGGTACAGAGGCGAAGATATCCTTGAGGATTCTGGAAGGTTTATAATCATTGATGATGAAGACAGCACTGGACTTTTCCAGCTCACCATAGAAAACGTCCAGCCTGAAGACATTGGTCGATACAAATGTGTCGCTTTCAACGAAGACGGAGAAGTGTCCTGTAAAGCCAAACTTGCTCTACAGGAGGAAGAGGTTGTTGCTCCAGAGACGATAGAGGAAACTGAAGCCGCTCCAGATACATTGCCAGATATTAAAGGTAAGATTTCTATTTGCTTACTAATTCAAGAAGCCCGTTTTTTATTTTATAAATCCTAATTAAATCAAACTTTAAAATCATCTCAACTTTTTCACCAGCTCTTGGTACTGCACCAACAGTGACAGAGCCTCTTAAATCCGTCGAGGTCTCCAACGGAGACACTGCAGTTCTGAAGTGCAAAGTAAGTGGCACACCAGTCCCATCTGTTGAGTGGTTCCAAAATAACGTTCCAGTAAAGGAAGGCTGGCGTATAAAGTCGGAATACAAGAATGATACGATCACCTTAACGATCAAGCAAGCAAAGGAAGAAGATGCTGGGTCCTACAAATGTGTAATCCGTAACGATCTTGGCGAAACATCAACATCTGCGAAACTGATCATCAAAGTGCTTACCAAGCCAACCTTCACTACAGAACTTACGAAAGTAGAGGTGGAAGAGGGAGAAGAGGCCCGATTCGAAGCAGGTATTGAGTGCTACCCGAAACCTGAAGTAGAGTGGCTTGTCGGGGGAACAAAGATTGACGATGAAGGGAACTATGAAATAATTGAGGATGATGAGAATGACACCTACACACTGGTTATCTCCAATGTGAAAATGCGAGATTCAGGAAACTACAAGTGTGTAGCATCTAACGAAGTTGGGCGAGCCACATCACGAGGAGAACTTGTCGTCAATGAGAATATCTTTGCACCTGTGTTTGAAGGCGAAGCTGAACCTATCTATGTTCGCGAGACCCATGAAACTACCATCACAGCTATTATTAAAGCCAAGCCTAAAGCCGAAGTAACATGGTACAAGGACGGAATACCACTGCGTGATAGCATAGCTTATGACATCAAATCTCGTGGTAACACTTATGACTGTGTTATCTTACGTGCGAAATCAACTGATGCTGGTCTTTATAAGTGTGAAGCCAAGAATGAGGTCGGAACTGCTTCAAGGACCTATGAAGTGCAAGTAATAGGTATCTAAACTGCATTATGTTTTAAATTGTTTATAAATATTGGTTTTTTTGTTCTACTGAAAGACGTGTCTTTTCTTTATCTCAAACATCGTTTTTTCTCTTCTTTTCTTTTTAAGCTGCGGCAGCAAAAGGTGAAGAACCGTCCATCTCGGGTATGACAAAACGTGTAGAGGTAACGGAGGAAAGTCCTGCCAAGCTCGTCTGTAAAGTATCTGGAACGCCTCAACCAACCTGCAAGTGGACCAAGGATAATGTAACCGTGAAAACCGATAATCGGGTTAAAATCGAATTCGACGGAACTTCAAGCACGCTGTCCTTTAAAGAAACTAGAATTGAGGATGAAGGTGTTTACAAAATCGTTGCGACAAATGACCTTGGTTCAGCCTCATCAACGAGCCAGTTGCTAGTCAATGAGCTGGGAATTCGACCAAAATTCGAACAGAAGTTAAAGAATATCAACGTAATTGAAGGAGAGGAAGCCAAATTCCAAGTCCGAATATCAGGAATACCAGCTCCTGAAGTTGAGTGGATGAAAGAATCTACCAAGATAAGAGATGGAGGAAGATACAAAATCATCGAAGAGAACATGGTTCACTCTCTCGTAATTGAAGACTGCAAGCTTGAAGATTCTGGCAAATACGAATGCATAGCGTTTAATTCCACTGGAGAAGTCAAATCTAGAGCGCAACTAAATGTCGATGAAGAGATTGTAAGGCCTGAGTTTGTAGGTCCAGCAGAAGAACCTATCGTCAAAAGCGAAGGTGAGAGCGTAGAGATGACTGTAGAAGTGACTGGTAAGCCTATGCCAGAAGTCGAGTGGTACCATTACAACACTAACTTAAGGAAGACGAACAAGATTGACTTCAAAGTCACAGGCAATCGGTACACACTGGTACTTGTGGACCTGAGTAAAGATGATAGTGGTATGTATCGATGTGTGGCCAAAAACACAGCTGGACAAGCAAGCAGATCTTTCGACTTGGAAGTACAGCGTAAGTTAATTTTAAAAGGTTTATTCTTAATTTTTTTCTTAATGAAAATTTAAGTTTTTAACATTCTGACTTAATGGAAGTTAGTTTTTCAGCATTATTGTAACCTTTCTTTTATAGGAAAGAAGATAAAAGGTGAGGCCCCAGAAATAATCGACTCACTCAGACCAGTTGAAGTTACAGAGGGCGAAGCAGCTAAGCTCGTGTGCACAGTGAGTGGAAAGCCTAGACCAACCATCGAGTGGTTTAAAGATGGCCTCCCTGTCAAGGATAGTAGACGTGTGAAATCAGAGTTTGATGGGACCACAGTGTCGCTCATCTTCGTAGAAACTCGAGGAGATGATTCAGGCCAGTACAAATGTGTGGTTCGTAATGACCTTGGTTCAGCACCGACGTCAGCGAAACTCAAGGTTATCATCCCAACAAGGCCAGAGTTCGTTGAAAAACTTAAAAACATCGAGGTCAATGAAGGAGAGGAAGCTCAACTTGAGGTTCGAGTAAAATCGTACCCAAAACCCGAAATCGAATGGTATCAAGGCTCAACAAAGATCATAGATATTGCTAGATATGAAATAATCGATGCAGAAGATGATGACGATACATATTCTCTAATCATAAGCAGATGCCAACTTGATGATGCTTCGGCGTACAAATGCGTTGCTACAAATGAAGCAGGAAAAAGCACATGCCGTGGTGAACTAGTCGTGAAGGAAAAGCAGACAATCCCGACCTTCCCTGGAGATGAAGAAACAACTACAGTTGTCGTCAATGAAGGCGAAGAGCTCAAACTATCGGTCAGTCCATCAGGAAAACCAAAACCTGAAGTAACTTGGTACAAAGAGAACAACATGTTAGTGGAGGGTTCAAGACGAAATATCAGAGTTCGAGGTGAGGAGTACGTATTTGTAGTCTTCAGTGCCAAACCCGAAGATGCAGGAAAGTACCGGTGTGAAGCATCCAATCGGCTTGGAAAGACCACCAAGCACTTTATTGTCAAAGTACGAGGTAAGTAAGACTCATCCAATATTCAATTCATTTAAGAAAAAAGTACAAAATTGTGAATATTATTTTGCAATTATAGCTACAGAACCTGAAGGAGAAGCGCCAAGATTCATAACCAAAATGAAACCACTAGAGGTGAATGAAGATGAAGATGCAAAGTTTGTCTGTTCGATTTCTGGTACTCCTAGGCCAAATGTGATCTGGAGCAGAGATGGAGAAGTACTTAGTGATGGTCTTAGGTATCGTACTGACATATCAAGTGCACAATGTACACTGACAATACATGGTGCCAAGCTAGAAGACGAAGGAATCTATAAATGTGCACTGCGAAACGAATTTGGTTCAGCAACAACAACTGCTGCACTTATGGTAAACCAAAGAGGAAAAAGACCAAAGTTCGAACAGAAACTTGCAAATGCAGAAGGAAAGGTTGGTCACGAAGTTCAGTTGCAGGTACGTGTAAGTGGCGTCCCACCTCCTGAAATTGAGTTCTTCCATGAAAATATCAAGATCGAAGATGGCGGAAGATTCTCAATTCTTGAAGAGGAAGAGGGATTCTACACCCTGATCGTTAGAGATACGAAAGTAGAAGATGGTGGGCAGTACAAGTGCACTGCTACCAACAAAATTGGGGAAGTTTCTTCGAGAGGTTACTTGACCTTAGAAGAAGACGTGATTGCCCCAGAATTCATTAGCGAATTGGAAGGACCACTTAACCTTGTCGAAGGAAACAGCTGTGAACTGAATGTAGAAGTCACTGGAAAGCCCACTCCTGAAATTGAATGGTACAGAAACGAGCGCTTGGTTTGGTCAACCAGTAAGATACAACTTGTTTCCAAAGATAGCAAGTTTACGATGACTATGGTTGAGTTAACGGTGGGAGACAGTGGAATGTACAAATGTGTTGCGCGTAACAAAGGAGGTATTGCCACCACAACGGTCAAAATTAACGTGGAAGGTACTTGAACTATTATACTAGTTGCTTTTTTTCTAAATAACGATAGGTTTCTTATTCAGCACAATAGCCAATGTGCATGAGCTCGAAATTATAGCACAAAGCATGATGGGAAAGGGAGTTCTTACGCTTTTTTGGCTCCTCTAAAAATTTATCTGACAATTTTTCCTCCGACATTTTCTATGGAAATAAAAGGATTTCAGCAGACCAAAATAACAGAGTAATTTTTTTCTGATAGTTCCTTTGATTTTTCTGTTACATTTTTAAAGAACTCACTTTCCCAGAGTACTTTGTAAGCTTCGATGCACATTGCACATTGCCTATTCAGCAAATAACTCTCAATCTGAAATAATTATTTTCATAAATGTTCACAATATTATGTTCAGGTATTATTAATCGAGATATGTTAAAAGTACGACATACATGTTTTATTTTAAATTTCAGCTAAAAAGCCAGAAGGTAATGCCCCAGAAATAATCAAAGAAATGAAACCAGTTGAAGTCGATGAGGGAGAGAGTGCACAGCTTAAGTGTGTAATTACTGGAAAACCAACGCCGAAGTTAGAATGGTTTAAAGATGGACTGTCATTGAAACAAACAAGGCGTGTCAAATCAGAGTTACAAGATGGTGTAGTAACCCTCACAATCAAAGAAACAACCGACATGGACATGGGCAACTACAAGTGTGTCATTCGTAATGAACTAGGAAAAGTTACCACATCCGCAAGGCTAGAAATCCGAGTTTCTACAAAGCCCGAATTCAAGACAAAACTCAAACCCCTTGAAGCGATAGAAGGCGAAGCAGTTCGCTTGGATGTGCGTGTAAAGGGCTTTCCTGCTCCAAAACTAGAATGGTACCAAGGAACCACCAATATCGTTGATGAAGGACGATACCAGTTTGACTACAATGAAGACAGAGGTTCACATTCACTCATAATTAGTAATGTTACCATGGAGGATGCAGTAACCTACAAGTGTGTCGCACTTAACAGAGCAGGAAAGGCCACTTGTCGTGGAGAGCTTAATGTTGCACAAAAACAATTTGCTCCAAGGTTTGAGGAACCTGAACAAACTGAACCAACTGTCCTTTCCCCTGAAGCTGACGCCACCATTAAGGCAACCGTCCTTGGTAATCCACAGCCTTCAGTGACATGGTACAAAGACGGCATACCTACCTATGGAAGCCTTAGGGCTGACATTCGATCTCGTGGCAACATCCAGTTTTTGAAGCTCTCTAGTGTTAAGCCTGAAGATGCAGGAACTTACAAGTGCGAAGCTAAAAACAGATTAGGTTCTGCCTCCAGAACGTTTGTGGTGAAAGTTGAAGGTAAGTCTCTTATGAAACCACTTAACTGAGTCGATCACTGACCCTTGTGTGTTCTTCTTTCCATTAAATTACGTAATGCCCTATGATTTTCATCTCAAACACTTCTAAAACTAGCGACACTGCTATAGGTATCCTGAATAAAGATCTAGATTTGCTGTTATTTAGAATCCTCATCTAGTAATAACGAGCTTGCCTACTTGTAAAAAGCGTTGTTTAAGCGTAGTGACACATTTTTGTTATTTTTTCCAAAGGTGGCAAGCTGAAAGGTGAGCCGCCGCAGTTTTTGCAACGCCTTCAACCAACCGATGTCATCGAAGGCGAGCCAATAAGGCTGGTGTGTCATATCTATGGAAAGCCACAACCGACAGTTGAATGGTTTAAAGATGACCTACCAATTCGCATAGACTGGAGAACCACAACCGAGTACGAAAAAGATGTATGCACGCTCAGAATCAAAGAGGCCAAACAAGAAGATGAAGGGGTTTACAAGTGTACTATCAAGAACATACATGGCTCGGTATCATCTTCCGCTGAGGTTACCTTGAGCGACAAGGAATCTCGTCCAAGAATCATCGAAAAGCTTCAAAATGTCGAGTCAGTAATTGGTGAGAGCGGAATATTCCGTATTCGAGTGCTTGGTACTCCTAAACCAGAGGTTGAATGGTTCAAAGACGACGTCCAAATCGAGTCCAAAGGAAGGTTTAGAGCAGAAAAAGAAGGAAGAGGCTACTTCTCCCTTACCATTAATGATATAGTTGCTGAAGATGAAGGCCTCTACAAGTGTGTTGCAACCAATGAACTTGGAGAAGTTATATCAAAAGCAGAACTTCAGCTTGCTGAGGTCATGATCGAGCCATCATTCATTGGTGAAGAAGCCGAACCAATCACAGACTTCGAAGGCAGCGACTTTGATCTTACCGTGTATTTACGTGGCCGACCATTGCCAAACGTCACATTCTACAAGGATGAGTTACCAGTTATCGTGTCAGAGAGATTAGAGCTTTCTTCCAGAGGTAACAGGTTCAGTCTCAACTTAACAAATTTGGTAAAGCGTGACAGTGGAACGTACAAAGTTGTGGCAAAGAACAAAGCTGGCACTGCAACTAAGATCGTGGAGTTGACAGTAAAACGTAAGTTACCCATTAACTTCAAAATATAACTTTTTCTCTTGTCTGTAACTCTAGAATTTATTATTTTGTTTGCTTATGAATATGTATTAATTATATATTGATTTGACTTTACCATTTTCTTGTAGCGAAAAAGGTTTGGACACCAGGACAATCAGCACCAGAAATAATAGCACCTCTGAAAGCAACGCTGGTCAGTGAAGGAAGTCCCATGAAAATGCGATGCCGTATATCTGGAGATCCAACCCCAACAGTGGAATGGTTTAAGAATAGTTTACCTTTAGCTACAGATGACAGGGTAACAACAGGCTCTGCAGGAGACATGAACTACGTCAACTTCCTAGAAGTTAAAAATAAGGACGAAGGAAGATACCGATGCGTTGCAACAAATGAAGTAGGGTCGGTTTCAACGACTGCAGATCTAACCATCGAATCAAGTGTCAGACCACCTTCTTTCAAATTGAGATTGATGGATGTTGAAGCTAGTGAAGGAGAAGAAACTACATTTGTTGTCAAAGTAAAAAGTCCGACGGACAGTGTTAAATGGTACTACAACGATGAGCTCATTGAAAACGGAGAAAGATTCCAAATTGAACGAGGTGACGAGGAAGGCGAGTTCGTGCTTATTATTCCAAGTACCACTAAGGACGACGAAGGTACCTATCAATGTGTTGCCAGAAACGAATCTGGAAAAGCAACTTCAAAGGCTGAGCTGCAAGTGCTGGAGAGTCTAATAATTCCTTCGTTTGTTGGCACTCAAGAAGCTCCCATGTCATTCAGAGAAGGAGATGATGTTAGCCTTGATGTTGAAGTAAGAGGACGGCCCGCTCCTGAAATCACGTGGTATAAGGACGACATTTTAGGTATGCTTGTTCTTGAAAACTTTGAATTGCTCTGAAGCTAGATATTATGCTTTCGGTCTGCAATGAAAGTTTGGTGCCTAAATACTAATACCTATTCCCATGTTCAAATTTGTGAATTTTCTTTTCTAGCAATGGAAAGCAGTCGGCTCACCATTCGTTCTCGCTATACCAAAAACATCTTGAAAATTTCCAATGTCACCACAAAAGATTCTGGATGGTACAAATGTGTTGCGAAAAGCAAGGCTGGCTCATCATACAGAATATTCAACGTCGACGTTGCTCGTGAGTTAACTTAAAGATTTTAAGAACCCTGTACGCGCGCGATTTGTTTTCTAAATGCGTTTTTGCTTGATTTCGCATACCTAGCCTTATTATCTTTGAGACTAGTAAAAAGCTCCACCTAAGTCATGCTGACAGTAAAGTGAAAATATCTCAACCTGCAGAATATACTGCCAGCTGTACAAAATTGATTTGGGCAGGGAATCAATTAGCACGCTTAGATAATTCTTAAATATTTATGTAAATGATAGTTTGCTTATTTCTTTTACAGCTAAAAAGCCTAGAGGTTTTGCTCCAGAGTTCTTCAAACAACTCAGACGAACGGAAGTAGAACATGGTGCCACTACAAAGTTTGAAGCAAAAGTCAGCGGACAGCCCGAGCCAGTCGTTGAGTGGACGAAAGACGGAGAAGTGTTAACGTCCAGCCCACAATTTAGAACGTATTATGATGGAGAAGTTTGCAAGCTAACGATCTTGGAAACCAAAGACAACGACAGCGGAGAATACTCTTGTGTTGCAACAAACGATGTTGGTACTGCTTCCTCGAAGGCTCAGTTAGTGGTCAAAGAACCGATTGTGTCACCTGAATTTAAGAAAAAAATTGAAAACACTACAGCTGTGGAGGAGAAAACAGCTGAATTTGTTGTCCGTGTGGTTGGTAATCCCGAGCCTACAATAGAATGGACAAAAGGAGGAAAGAAAATAAGAGGCGATGCACGTTTCCAGATAAGAACAGTAGATAAAAACACATACAAACTTGTTATTAAACGTGTCACCCTTGATGATCTGGGTACTTACAAGTGTGTGGCAAGTAACGAGGCTGGTCGAGTGCAGTGCAGCGCAAAACTTGATGTCACTGAGAAAATGGTACCGCCTAAAATTATTTCAGATTCACCAGAGAGGACAATGTTATTAAACGAAGGAGATGATCTACAACTACATACGACAGTCGAAGGTAACCCTCTACCCGAAGTCGAATGGTATAAAGATGGAACCCTCATTAGAAGAACAGAGCGAATAAACATTACTCCAGCTGGGGACAGATACAGTTTAACAGTTCGTAGACTTGTCGCCGAAGACACTGGCGTGTTTAAGTGCTTGGCCAAGAGTGTTGCTGGAACCTTTTCAAAATCTTTCACTGTTGTAGTTGAATGTGAGTATAAGATTAGTAAGTTTTATTCTATGTAGTGGGAAATCTACTTATCTTTCTATTTATCCCCATCATCATTATAAAAAAAATGAATTTATTTGTGATAAAACTAAAATGTGATTCAATTTATACAAATTAAAACGAGAAAGTATTGCACCCAATTTGGTTCTTCCAAAATTTCATTAATGTTAATTTTTTTACAGCCAAAAAACCTGCCCCTCTCTTCATCGAGCCTCTTCAAGAACAAGAAGTCGTTGAGGGTAAAGATACACGAATGGAATGCAGAGTACGAGGAACACCACGACCCATGGTCGAGTGGCTCAAGGATGGACGAAACTTCAGGGAAGACTACCACGTTTACACTGAATTCGATGGCAGCTCGTGCGTTCTTATAGTCAAGGGCGCTAAGACAGAGCACGATGGACTTTATGAATGTATCGCCAAGAACAAAGAAGGAAGAGCTAAATCAGGTGCCAGGCTAATAGTCAAGGAAGACATAAGCGTACCAACCTTTGATCAGCCATTACAAGACCTGCTCGTAACAGAGTCAGATAAGGTCACTATGAAAGTTCTAGTATCTGGTAAACCTGCTCCAACAGTAGACTTTTACAAAGGTGAAGAACTGCCTGTCCGCAGTGGAAGAATACGCATTGAAGAAGATCACGACACCCAGGCGTATACTTTATCTATTCGTGACTGTATTCCAAGTGATTCTGGCGAATATTCATGTGTGCTCAAAAACAAGGCTGGCGAAACCTCCTGCCAAGCAGAACTAACTGTAAAACCAAGGATCTCGGTTCCATCGTTCACCGGTGGACCTGGCGATATACCTATTGATGTTTGGGAGGGCGTACCTGTACAACTGGTTGTAGAAGTGAAAGGAAAACCTCCACCAACGATAGAATGGTTCAAGGAGAAGAGACAAGCAAAAAGAGTAAAAAGAGTGCAGCTTCTGAGTGAGGGCAATAAGTACATGCTCGTTATCCCTAAAGCTGTACCGGAAGACGCTGGTGAATATCATTGTGAAGCAACCAACTCTGCTGGAGTAATAAGAAAAACCTTCAAAGTGACCGTAAACGGTAAGTTTGCGTGGAAACTGTGCGATGGCAAAATACTACATTGTTTTCTTGAATAAAGGATTGTAAATGAATGCTGTACATTTTTCTCGCTTTTAAAGTGGTTTGATCATAAGGAAAGGCGTTTGAAAGCAAAAAGAACGTACATTTTCGCTCGAGCAAATCCTACTTTATTGATAAGTTGCAAGCATTCCCTAGAGAGTCAAAAGACAAAAACATGGCGCCCATTTTGGTGCCATTAACAATGGATGCTAATGAGAAATCTTTCGTTAAATGGCACCAACGCTCCCCCGAGAGGCCGCGATAACGTAACGTGCAATCAACGAATTTGCAGTGAAATCCCCCTTTAAATTTCGAATGAAATTTTCGCTAGGAGTTGTAACTAATTTTCTATTTCCCTGTTTTTTACCAGCTCAATCAGTTGTGCTACGCCGTCAACCTGTCCCCCCAGGCTCCACAAAGCCCGAGTTCATTCAGCGCCTCCAAGACCAGGAAATTGTCGAAGGAAGTGCTTCGCGTTTCACCGTCCAATTGAGAGGAATACCAGAACCCGATGTTGACTGGTACAAAGACAACAAAGTTATTCGCGAGGGAGGCCGCGTAGAATTTGAATTTAAAGACGATGGCAGTTGTATACTAATCATCCGAGATGCCCTCAAATCTGATCGAGGACGATACAAATGTGTAGCAAGTAACGCTGCTGGAAAAGCTCAATGCAGTTCAGAATTGTTTATTGAAAGTAAGACATTTTTGCTGAAAATAGGTGGATTTTTTTACTTGCAAAGCAATCTTATAACTGTGTTAACTTTGTTTCAGCTCATGGTTTTGAATCTGGAGTGAGTGACACAGATATGGACTTCGCTGCCTTTAGAGACCAAAGGTATTTTCATATATTTGGACCTCAAAAATATGTTCAAATTTGTTCTTACAAAATAGGAATATTTTTCTAATTTTAACAGGGAATCAACTATTGAACTGCTAACTGATGAATCTTCTGATGAGGTTGACGCTGAAGGCATTTCGTACCAACAAAAGCTTCCACCTGAAATCACGCTCGTGCTTCGAAACAAGGACATCAATGAAGGAGGTGTAACCAAATTTGCTTGTCGTGCCATCAGTAAGACCCCGATGACCGTCCAGTGGTTCAAAGACGAAACACCCATCTCGAAAGAATGGGAACGCTTCTCCTTCGAGCACGACGAAGATCTTTACGCATTGAATATATCCCAGGTCAAAGTGGTTGACAGCGGTCCTTACAAGATAGTAGCAACCAACGAGTTTGGATCCGTTGATAGTGTTGCTTATC
The DNA here is from genome assembly GCA_964019055.1 of Anthopleura xanthogrammica. Taxonomy (NCBI): domain Eukaryota; kingdom Metazoa; phylum Cnidaria; class Anthozoa; order Actiniaria; family Actiniidae; genus Anthopleura; species Anthopleura xanthogrammica. Next base: position 17,686,044 of record OZ025206.1, read on the forward strand.
TAAACGTCCAAGGTGCGTCTCTGTTTCAAAATTTATTCCAAAATGTATTCCCTTCTTGTCGTTATTAGCCACTGAATATGGTCACAATTATCACATTTTATCATCGTTCTGCTGAATATTTTCTAATCATTTAGTATTCATAAAAATACAATTTTCTTTACAGCTGCAATGGAGCCAGAGTTTGAAGGAACTTCTCCACAGTTCCTCATAAAACCTAAGGACGTAACTGGCGTAGATGGTACATCTGTTCGTTTAGAATGCCAAGTAACTGGTGCACCAACACCTGAAGTGCGCTGGTATCGTGATAACGAACCTCTCATTGAGGGAGAGAAATACCAATTTGAAGTCAACGATGACGTGTATGCCATGATAATAAATGATGTCACAGGAGAGGATACTGGCAATTACAAAGTCATTGCAAGAAACAGCGCTGGAAGAGAGCATTGCACAGCTGATGTCACAGTGAAACGTAAGTCATTTTGGGTCATTTTTCTTTGTGGATTCGTGGCTTTTTTCACTTTCTAAGTATGTTTGTACTAACTTGTTGAATGTGTTAATTGTGGTTTTTCATACCATATCATGCCCTAACTTTACATGGCAATAATCATAACCATTTTCTTTCAGATCCTGATACAGATGAAGAAGAAAGTGACTCTGAGACCGCTCGAGAAAAGTAAGTAAATTGAAGCTGATTATTCCAGAAATTGCATCGCTATCTGTATTTCTACTAATCAAACAAGAGAGTGTCTTTAGTCACAATCCCATCATTGTGTCAATCACCTCTCCCCAGTCCAATTGCTATTCAGTTGAAGTGGCTAATTGACCTATTTTCTGAAATTTCCACTTGTTTATTCTTTAGGGCAAGAGTTTCTAAAGTCAAATCAAAGTCTGACGTTCCACAGCCCGAGATCCTTCTTAATTTGAGAGATAGAACAGTCGTTGAAGGGATGTCAGTAAGGTTCAACTGCAGAACCTCAAGCACACCAAAGCCTTACGTTTTGTGGTACAAAGACGATAACGCAATAGGAAGCTATGGTCGCTACGAGATAAGCAGCATGTCCGGGACTCAGAGTCTTGTTATCCGAGACTGTCAAGTGGGTGATGTCGGGACTTATAAATGTCAAATTACAAATCTTGGAGGCGAAGCTCACACAACTGCACGATTAACCGTTGAAGGTAATAATGATTTTCGTTTTTTTTTGTGTGTATTTTTCGTATACTATTTTACATGACATTTAAATCCTCGTTGCTGTGATGAACATGGAGCAGTGTAGTATTTTTAGTAACTGAGTGTAGTGCATTCTCGTTTTGAAAACAACCGATGTTTCAGTGTCAATTCTGAAATAGACTTACGCCCATTTCAATATCTTTTTACAGAGCTTCCTAAAAGCAGACCATCTGTTGTCGCTACCGCTCCTCGATTCCTGGACGAACTCAGAGGTGCTGTAACTGTGGTAGGCAGCACGGCCAGACTAAGTGCAAAGCTCATTGGCCATCCAAAGCCTTCTGTTGAATGGTATAGAGATGATCGGGAGGTGCTCGAAGGCGGAAGGATACGGTTTGAAGAAGGACCAGGTGGACAAGTTACACTAGTTGTCAGAGATGCCCGATTAACAGATCAAGGAAGGTACAAATGCTTGGCCGCTAACAGACTCGGAAGAGACTTTTCGTCATCTAGTCTTATAATAACAGGTAATAATATATACTTTTCGTAACACATTTTTAATGTGAAAGACCGAGATTTTTGTGATCATTATATTTTTTAATTCACTTGCCTTTACTCTTCAGAATTGATTCCTTCTGACGAAGAAGAAGAGGGAGAAGAATTTCCTAGAGAATCTAGACGTAGTATCAAGGAAGCCGTCAAGTCGCTGTAAGCTTGTTTCAGTTTATATTTTGATAGTCGCATAGTCATTTCGCCTGTTGGTAGTTTAAATAGATCATTGTTGTATTCTCGGCAAATAAAGACTCCTTAAATTTAAACCCTTTACCGACATATGAGGTTTACATATTGCTCATATCATTTTAATAGACCAAAAATACCATCAGAAGAGCTTATGGCTGTAGACACACCCATCAGCCAATCAACGCCCCTGCGACCCCGAGGTGAACCACCTGAATTCATACGAAAGCTGAGAGATCAAACTATCAAAGAAACCAACAGCGCCCACTTTGTTTGCCTTGTTCTTGGAAATCCAGAACCTACCTACCAGTGGTTCCACGAAGACAATCTCTTGAGTGAAAATGAAAAGTACAAAATGATTTGCGAGGAAGACAAACTCACATTAGAGATAGTGGACTGCTCTGCTCAGGATGAGGGCATGTACAAATGTGAAGCAACTAATCAATGTGGAAAGGACATGACATCTGCAAGGCTCAATGTCGAAGGTAATGCAGTTGACCTACCTTTGTTTCCATTATTACTAGTTTCATTTCAGTACAGGATCATATTTCAGTTTTAAGATTTCCAAACAAGCAATAATTCTTTTTGCTCATTTTGTTTCAGTGTATCATTTATCGTTAATTTTTTCTTTGCGCTTTTTTCATTAAATAGTTGAGCCGAAGCCAACAGTCGTCCCTGAACCAGAATCAGCAGTTAAAGTAGAATCCGAGCAAGAACTCGAAGCAGAACCCAAAGAATCCGAACCAGAGAGCCAAGTATCCGAGCCAGAACCTGTAACAGAGACGCCTTTACAGGCTGAAGATGTCCCACAAGCAGAAGAAATACCTGAAGAAACAGCACCAACAACACCCAAAGGCGTGAAACCTTCATTTGTCAAGAAAATAGAAAACTGCAAAGCTGTGGAAGGTGGTCGAGCAAGATTTGATGTGAAAGTAAGCGGCTATCCTGAACCATTTGTTGACTGGTTTACCCGTGGGAAAATGATCGAAGAGAGTGAAATCTTCAGAATTGAAGAAACAGAAGAAGGAGATTGTGCACTAATTATAAATGACGTTGACCGCGAGGATGCTGGAATCTACAAGTGTGTGGCGGAAAATGACGAAGGAACCATTTCTTGTGAGGCGGAGCTTATCGTAGAAGGTAAGGGGTGAAAAACGTTTCTAAATTAGATTCCGATGAAAAAGGCGTCTACAGCTATTTCAAAAACGTTTTTGTTGCATGTTGCATGTTGAATGTTGCATACCAAGCCCAAATTGCACTATGAGTGATACGAATGGGATCAGCGCAAGGTCACGACAATATGAAATTTTCTGAACTTTGTCTCCACGTTTTTGCGGCATAATTTCTTCTGTGCTGACATTATTTACTTACAGCTTAGTAAGCAACCTGCAACCTGCAGCGTGCAACCTGCAACAATACCTTCACCAACCTTTTCTGGAAGCTGTATATTCATGACTTTTCTTATTATATAATTCAAAATTTAAGAATAATAACATGTATGTATATTTTTAACGTTTGTAGTTCCTGATGAAGAATCAGAGACTGAATCCATCGAAGATGATGCCACCAGAAAGTAAGATGTCTAAAGTTTAACTTTGTTAATTTTGAACATAACAAATTTGACTTTCCTATATCTGACAAATATATTTATTTGCTATGAACAGACAACCATCAAAGACAGCAGAGAAAAAGACTCCGGAACCTGAAGCTCCAAAGCCTACTTCAAAACCTCAAGTAGCTCCCGCTCAGGCTCCCGCACCTGTTACCAAGCCAAAGCCAGTAAAGAAATGTATGATTGATATGCGTTGATGTAGCAATGTTTCTTTTGGATTGTCATTGTTAGTGAATGTCAAAATTGCTTTTTTTATCCAATAATAATGTAGGTTTTGTCTTTTCTGCAGCTGCACTCCCAAAACCAACTTTTACATCTGAGTTGGCTGACAAACAAGTCAAGGAGGGTGAAAACCTAAGTCTAGACGTCAAGATTCCATCAGAATGCAAAGCTGAAGTGTCGTGGTATAGAGACGACACCCTATTAAAGGAGGACCATCGTATAACTATCATATCAGCAGGTGATCTGCATTGTTTAACTATCTTCGGTGTTGCTATCAAGGACGAAGCAGTTTATAAGGTTGTTGCTTCAAATTCATCTGGAACAAATCACTCTGATTGTGAGGTGTTAGTTGAAGGTAAGTTAAGCATTTAGATGCCGCATTAGCTCCTCAGCTGAGCGACGGACATGAGGCGTTGTCAACGCACAGTTTGTCACGGGTCTATTAATCTCGTAGCTTTAGAAATATCTAATTCTTGTTATATTGTTTATTACAGAGCGTATCAAAGTGCCAAAATTCGATTCAAGGTAATTCTTTCTTTTCAGTTGTATTTTCTCTTCTCACTTTTAAGAAAAAATACACTTGTTGCAAAGTTGCAAAGTTGCATTCTATTTTTACAACTCAAAATCTCCTGAAATTCTCCTGAAATTCCTTTTGAGGAATTCTCCATGAAGCCTGTATTTATTTGTTGTTTTGATATACAAACGTTTAGGCGTCTTTCGCAAGTTGCACCTGAGTTTATTGAAGAGTGCGAATCTCAGACTGTCACAGAAAAGGGAACAGCTATCTTCAAGATCAAAGCCCTTGGCAGCCAACCTTTGTCGATCAGATGGTTCAAAGACCAACAGACTATCAAATATGGTGGGCGCATTAAGATGTCTTCAGATGGGGAAAATTGTACTTTGAAAATATCACCAGTGGAGAAAAAGGACGAGGGTCTTTACATGTGTGTCATTTCTAACAAAGCTGGGACTGCAGACTGCGAAGTACTCTTCACAGTTGAACGTATGTACCATAAAAAATAACTGGCTTATCACTAATAACTTTTCATAATCTAAAGTTTTGTATTTATGAATGGAAAACGAAAAGTATTCGAAAATGAATAGTGACTGGATGGTATGCATATTTGAGGTTTTCCATTCGTTAATAGTAAAATCTATTCTCAAAAACAATATTGACTTCTAGGATAATGATATTCAAAATTTCTTTTAATTTTATAATATGTATTGTAAAGAAAGGTCTGAACCCAGGTGAATGTATATTTATCGAAGTAACAATATTTGTCGAAGAAACAATATTTGTATTATGATCATCCGGGTGGATGTAGTCCTGAGAAGGACTGTTTGATGTGACTGACGTTTCGACAACCTGAGCGGAAGTCATCTTCAGAGTCAAGTGAAGGATAAAGTCAGATAGGTGTATAATAGTGTTATAATATGTGTGATTCCTTTTTTCCCCCTATAGCAATGGAGTCTGTCGATGACGCAGATATTAATGGTGCTGCAACTCCCAAATCAAAAGACACCAAACCGAGAAGAACCGCCGGTGAAAAACCAACCATCGTAACTCCATTATCAGATTTAGACGTCTTTGAGGGAGATGACATCGTACTTGAAGTGACGTCAGGGCTTGAGCCTATTAAGAAAGTCGAATGGTTTAAGGACAATGAACTCATACGGTCGCAGCCTCGATATAGCGTGATGTCTGAAGACACCAAACACAGACTTACTATTACCCAATCTATCTTCGACGACGAAGGAATATTTAAGTGTGTTCTCTTGAATGACTATGGAATAGCATCGTGTTCAGCAGAAGTCTTAGTTGATAGTGAGTATCCATATTTTTTTTCTCTCTGCTGCCCCTCTCTTTCTCTTAATGATTTTAGCCCTCATGAAATAGAACCAGAGTATTTGTTGACAATATCTACACCGTGTTTGCCATCAGTTCTACGCAGTGGTACTATTGAGACTTTTTATTATCTGCATACCTATAAAATATAAAATCTTCAACTTCAAGACAATTCATAGTTTGTTACTCAATATTTATGGTTCATTTCTTCATTGATCTTTATCAAAAAATCATTAATGTGTTGCTTCAGGTGAAACAGACTCAATCTCAGAAGTTTCATCGGCTGACGAAAGTGTTACCGACTTAAGAAATGCAAGGCGGCGGTCACGTGATAGCGTATGTGGACCCGAATTTCAACAAGAGCTCAAAGATCGCGAGGTCTTGGAAGGCGACACCATCCATTTTGATGTCAGAATAACAGGAAGACCTGAACCCAAAGTTACCTGGTCTAGAGACGGAAAGGAACTAGTTGAAAGCTCGCGAATTACGTTCGTCAGTGACCCAGAAACCGGGCTGTACTCGCTGCTCATCAAGAAAGCTTCTATCGACGACGAAGGTGACTACCGAGTCGTGGCTTCCAACTCTGGTGGCTCAATATCTTGCCAGGCTGAGCTTCTGGTAGAAGGTACGAAATTAACCCTTTGAAATCGGGCTAGCTTTCCTGGCATAACTGGAGTCTTCTTTTGTAGGAACTATAAGATTATAGTATTTATGTATTTTTTTCTTTTTCTTGGTAGATCTCGAAACAGACGAAGAAGAACCCAAGGTTAAAGAACCGAAGTCAACAGCTCCATCAAAACCCAAACCCAAAACTGAAGCGCCAGTATTCACAGCCCTTTTAAAAGACCGTTCCATTGAAAGTGGCAATGCTGCACGCTTTGATGCAAGAGCAATCGGCAATCCAACTCCTACAGTAACATGGTACAAAGACGACAAGAAAATCACCCCCTCTACTTTCCCACACATGAAGGTTTTAGACGAAGGTGACTTACATTCGCTTCTGATAACCGAGGGAATGTCTAAGGACTCTGGAGTCTTCAAATGTGTGGCAAAGAACTCCGCTGGACAGGACTCGACCATTGGAAAACTTTATGTGGAAGGTGAAAAACTGCAGAGCCATTATCGATTCATTTGAACAAAATTGCATTTGCTTGAATATGAGAAAATTCAAAAGATAATTTAAATTTCGGGGCTAGAAATTTGTCACTTGGTTTTAAATATCACTTAAACTTAATTGATAAGTTTGTTAATTGTACATTCTTAGTTTGAATATTCAAAAACACTTTTGAGAATGTGTACGTGTGTTAGGCTTGAAGAAGCCGTTGTTCAGTGAAAGTGTATCCCTTGGGATCAATGTGACTTATACATACTTTAAGAGTAAATGAAACACTTGTCTTGTTTTTAAAAGGTCCAGGGTTCAAGCCAATTGATGGAGATTCTAAACCAGTGAGAAAGAGCTCAGGATTGGCAAGAATTGAAGATGTGAGTATTTCAACGTTTTTGTAACGTCATCCGAATTTGATGTTTGCTTTCGCTTTTTGTTGCTATGATCGTAAGGGTGTGGTGGCCGGTTCGATCCCTGCAGATGCTAAGTCAGCCGCCACAGAAGAGCCACTACATGCAGGGAGTGTTCCGTTGTTGGTTTTTATTATCTTGGTTTTGATCGGTCTTGGATTTTCCTACAGGTTCTAAAGCCTCAACTCTATATTGCCTCGGATGACTTCAGATCAGAAGAAACAGGAAAGAAATTCTTAGTAAGAGGAGACCAAGTCGAGGTGCTTGACACAAGCCGCCCAGAATTCTGGCTGGTAAGACGCGTTTCGCGTGGTGCAGAGATCGGTTTCGTTAAATCCAACGTTTTGAAAAAAGAAAGCGCCAAGTAAGTAAACCAAAACTTGTGATCATGATTATATTTTACGTGTATACAAAGTTCTAAGAAGTTGAACTTTTTTTCTTTTGCAGACCCGAAGGAGAAAAACCCACCTTAACACCAGTAAGTTTCTTTGTAGAATTCTCAAAAATATAGTCTTTTTTAAACTGTGTGAAAAACTGGGATAATTGTTATCAAGTAGTTTAGTAATAACTTCCGAAGTTTTCGAACTTTCAAAGGAAAGTTTTCCTATTATATTTGTCTCGATTGGGGCCGTTTAACCTAAATATTTACAACCCTGGGGTTCAATTCAGAAATTGGCCCAGGACAGACAAAGGTGGTCATCCTTTGTTGCTGCCCTACATGCCAGTTAGACATAATGGGCAGTAAGTAAGTAAGTAAGTAAATGTTGACAACCATCTTTCAGGACGAACAGAAGCAACGATATATATCAGTCATGAACTACACGCCAAATTTACCTGGTGAGCTGACTCTTCGCGAAAGCGACACATTGACGATTCTTGATGATCGTGACACGGAGAAGTGGCTTATATGTTTAGACCGTACCGGGGAAATAGGATGGGCACCAGCTATATTTTTGGAATCTGCTCAGCTACAAACGCCGTCTTCTGGAAAACAGGATGCTCTTGCGCGTCGACAGTAAGTAGAATTTCTAAATCCTCCATTCATTTCATCCAATCGAGCTCTCCCTCCCCGAATTGCGCGAAAGACTTTTAATTCGCAATTTACAAAACGGATGACTGAAAGATATGTAATAATACTGCATGGTAGAATGCTATTCAAGAATACGAAAAGATTCAGACTTTTTTTCATAAAAGGAACCAAAGTTTTACTTTATTACATACTTTTTATTTCTCATCTATTTTAGGTCAATCGTAAACGAATTAATCGAGACTGAACGAGAGTATGTCGAACATCTTCAGCTGGTGACCGAGGTACGACCGCAAAAACAACTCTGTATTCATTCTCATGCAGGTTGTTGTCATCTACTCTGTATATTTACTGAGTGTGTTCGTTGTTTATCTACAATAGCTAATTTAAGAAAGTTTGGATGGTCTGTCTTTTCTCCCTTTGTGCTGGGCCGTTCATGGTTATATATAGAAAAAATTCTGTATATTGGTCTATGTGTATGTATTCATTTGCTCGAATCTTAAACCTATTCTTTTATACAACAACAGAGTCACATGGTCGAATTAGATGCTGATGACATCCCAGACAAACTTGTAGGACAGAAAGAGAGGTTTTTCGCCAACTTCAAAGACATTTATGAATTCCACTCAAAGTAAGTCATTTGAAGATGATCTGGTATCACTTTCTCAGTTTCACATATTCCCTCTTACCCCTGCTATCCCTCTGTTTCTCTACAACAATCCTCATTGTTATCTTCCTTCTTTCCATAGAACTTTCTTGACTGAACTGGAAGCCTGTGTGAGCAATCCTGAAAATATCCCAAAAGTGTTCATGAAATACGTAAGTATTCTAGCTCACCATGAAATTCTACCAAAGAGTCTTTACTAACCATTTTTATTTTTTCGCTGCCAGAAATCCGAGCTGAAAATGTACGTTGATTTCATTGAATCACGACCTGCAGCAAACGAGATTCTTGAAGACGAGGAGGTCAAAGAATTTTGGGAGGTAAGACTAGTTTTCCTTGAATCCTTTTTTTAGTAACGATTTTCGAAATATTCTCTGGTTCTCACCATAACTTATGGTTCCCCTCACCTTAGTTACCGTTGCTATGTCCCACAAGCTCAACAAATTAGCTAAAAGATATCTCAAGATTTATGACTCTGATTGCGGAAATGTGACTATGAATTGTTTCAATTGTTTACTGTCCTGTGAAAATTAAGCAAAATTTCCCCGCAATCCTTGTAGTACTCTATAAAACAGACACTGTGTAGATGTTTGTGAGACAAGACTTTTATTCCACTGGGAAAACTACTGCAACGGTGATTGGTTCGCTATTATTGTCTGAGGAGGAACCATGAATTATGCAAGTCTTGAAATAATCTCCTTAATAATACGCCCTTCCATTCCCTTCTCCTGTATTTGCGGATTCCCGATGGGTTTCGAGACAACGACCAAGTTTTACGCCCAAATCGAGGAATTTGTGGAGAAACGTGTTTTATTGTCTCTAATGTTACTTGCAACCATTAGTTTTACTGAACATTTTTTCGTCTTTTACCACAGGAATTCAAGGAAGACATGGGCAACCAATACTTTATCAGTGACTACTTCAAGAAACCCTCTCAAAGACTGCAAGACTATCAACGTCTTATTCGGGTAGGTTCTTGTATCGACTTCCTGGTGGATGCAGGCTCATGCAGCATCGACAATCTTACCCCGTTAAAATTTTTAGCACTATACTTCTCCTCCAGACCTACATGCATAAGGCTCATGCAAAGCAGAAGTGGATGAAGCCTTAATTTAAGACAGAACTGTTTTGCAATCAAATATTGTAGACATGCAATGTTAAGCTTTTTACTGTGTCTTGGCTATATAGGAACAATTTATTTAACACGTAAAACTAACATTGATTTTAAATCCTCAGATGCTCCTCATGTATACCGTCAGAGCGAACTTGGACTATACAACGTTTGTTGTAAGTATCATGTCAATGACTTTTTTTCCAAATTATTGAGATATTATTGTCGCGAGAATATAACTTAGTTGTTTCTTCCTTTTAGTCTTCGCTAGAAATGGTTTCAGACCTACCAAGACAAGCGAGCGAAAGAATACATAAATTCCATACTATAGAAAACTACCAGGTAAGTTAAACCAACTAATCCTAGCTTACACTATTTTCATAATTATAGAAAGCAGACAGATACCTAAAAATTGCAAGACGTCTTTGTTGTTTGCACTTTTGTCAATCAAAACTTCAAGAGCTGTTTTTAATGCTGGAATGCCTAAAAAATCGGATGTCTCAAAGTTTCCGGCGCGTAATTATGAAAATGGTATCGATGAAATGACAAAAACTTAGAATGTGTTGAAATAATAAATGCCTACAAGCAACCCCAGCGAGTGATTGACGAAGACTTTTTATCTCACAGGGTGAAGTTCCACTCAAAGATCTCGGCAGACTCGTTAGAAAGGTACATGAATAACCAGTTGCTGGATAGACCTAATCGGCTAACGCGTTGCTATGTATGTTTCCACCCAATTCAAAAGTGGCTCTGGGAATGAGAACTTTTGTATTGGAAAATTTTCCACGTGATATCGGTATACAACAGACAAAGAATCTTTTTCCCAGAGGTTTTAATTGGGTGGAAACGTACGTAACAACGCGTTAGCCGATTAGTTCTATTCTTTCACATTATCACCTCTAGGTTTTTCTTCGAATAAAACTTGATGCTGAAATTTTGTTATTTTTGTAGGAAACTATGCTGTTTTGGGAGGAACGTGCCCGAGGAAAAGGCAAAGAAAGAGATTTGTTCCTCTTCGAAAAAGCTTTGGTGAACACGAAAAGAAAGGAAGAAGGAAGAAAATACATCTGCAAGAATGTTTTGAAGGTAAATTCAGGGATGAGTTAAGGATCCATGATAACCATGTATCCATGTTGATGTCTCGAAATCCTGGCGTTATTCACGTGATAGATAATAATAATAATAATAATAATAATAATAATAATAATAATAATAATAATAATAATAATAATAATAATAATAATAATAATAATAATAATAATAATAATAACTTTATTATCGTCTCAAATTCTTATAGCTGGGCATGGGCACAAGTGCCCTACTAATCGGGGACACCATCAGATATTTGCATCAAGAGTAACATTAATAATTTGATCTTTTCAGCTTTCAACTGCCAATGTTGGGTTAACTGAAAATGTAGAAGGTGAACCAACACATTTCATGGTATGGGTAGGCAGCTCCATGGCCAACGCCCTCGTACTTCATACATTCGAGGTAAGTTCATAGTCATTCATATCTATACTTTTAGAAACTGTACGATTCTAAGTTCACAAACTGTTTTGCTACTCACAGACAAAGTCCACATGGTCGAAGCAAGCTTGGGTGCGAGATCTCAAGAGACTATTAAAACTCGATCTTGGTAAGTTAAGTACTGAATAGTCATTCCTGTCAATTTTTTGTTATGGGCAATTTCCGTCAACTTAATTTTCTTAACTATTAGGATTCGTGTTTTGTTTCGTACAAGGAAAGTGTGGTTTGTATACCACTCGCAAGATTTGCCTCTGCTGTTTTTGTTCTTTTTGCGGTGGTCTACTGCTGTTATTATTGCTGCTGTTATTATTGCTTATTATTGGTTGTTGCTGTAGGATCCTTGAAAAGCAACTGTTTTGCGGGAAACGAGGAAGGAAATTATTGTTGAATAATTTTGTCAGTGGTAGCTTCTAGTGAATACCACCATTATACGCTGTTGACTCCTTTCTCCTAACGTTCTTAATTTGTAGATAAATCAGTAACAACACAGCGATCCCAAACTATTACTGTCGAAAAGAACACTGAAACCACTGGCCCACTTGTGACCGCATTTAAAGAAACTGTCACCAGTTCTGCTATGTTGGACATCGTTGCGGAGGTAGAAAAGCAATATGTTGCTATTACACCTCCTGATTCGCCTGAACCCCCACCAAACATGGTAAGTACCAGCCTGACTAAGTGTAATGATGAAAACTCTTACCCGAAAAGCCGATTACCATGGATTTAACGGACTTAATTTAGGAACCCCAAATAGCTTAAGTTTGCGTACCTAAGGTCAGTCCTACAACTGAAGAAACAATACGCAAATAGGTGTTTCTGCAATAACTTTGCTTACAGATGATTTCTAAAAGTGCCAAACAAACACTAAGGCCCAGTTACCACAAAGCCTTAGTGATTTTTCGTCCACCGTTACTCATTTCTTCTCATTTTTTTTTTTTTTTTTAGAACGTTGAACTTGGTGGGACATATCAAATTCACGATGATACAATTGAAAAAGACACCCAAGAAGTTGTAATCGGCCGCGGTGAAACTGTCCGCGTGCTTCGCTCAGGAAAAGACCTCTTCTTCGTGCAAACCACCGGAGATACCAAGGGAGTCAAAGAAGGCTGGGTACCTGCCTCCTGGCTGATAGGAGATGATCAAAAGCAAGAATTTCAGCTTTCTTCGCAAATTCGTACAGGTATTTCAACGTCAACGGATACCCTGTCTTCCGAGGCGTCCGAACCTGAGCTGCAGAAGCTAGCCGAGTCTGATGAATGTACGTAGTACAATTTTTAGTTTGTGGTAAACACAAGTTTGTTGCACAAAAATAATATATAGAAACCTAATAATTTTTTCAGAAATATTTTGCTCATAATATAAATTTATCATTGTTTTCAAATTTTTTTAGCATAGATAGTGGATTAAAAAGCAATTGCATTTTTAGGTGACAAAATTGCAAAGAAACTCAGAAAATGTCCCTTAGGAATTTTTATTGCATCAAATATTATTCAATTGCAATTATGAATTAGTAAAAAAATTGATTTACGATATTAAATATTTTTCGTAGGAGTCTATAAAACAGTTTTTTTTTTAAACGATTTGCTGCGGGCCTTTCTGCCTCAAGTGCCGCAACAATTTGTTTAAGAAACTTCAGAAAAAGCCTTAGATTGTGATCAATAGATTGATATTATTAGCTAAAACTCATTAGTAAGATAAAAATGAATACCTTAAACGCTTTGCTGTGTTCTTTCTGCCTCAAAGGCACAACACTTCGTTTAAGAAAACGTTCCCATAAAATTTCTTAGAATTCGTGAACAAATATCATACGAAAACATTTGAATTTTTGCAGTACAATATGCTCTATTTTCGCTTTGATGTATTTGTTTGTATTCCGACCACATAATGAATGAAGATGCTTCGCTTTTTATTTATAGAATTTCCGTAATCTTAGTAAAAAAATTCCGCTTTATATGAACATTAATTAACACTATTTTGTTTAGTAATACAAAATAAAGAAGTATGAAGAAGACTACGGTGTGGTAGAATTCCTATCCACACGTTCATTCGTAAATTCAGTACGCGATCTCAATACTTTCTTCCAACTATTTTCTTATTAATTTTGATCTCAGTAATAATAGACTAATTAATAATAGATTAATTTAATAATCCTTGATTTTCCTTGATTCACTGGGTTCCTGTGGCGCACTTCTCCTCGTACATGCATCACAAGATCTCATATTCTAACCTTTCGTCAAATCAACTCGTGTTTCGTTCATTAATTTAGCGATAGTAATGTTAACCAAAGTTAATAGGCAAAAGATGCAATGCATTAGACTTAGGTGGCAAAATTATGTACAAAATAAACGGTGAACGGATCTAATATTTCATTATTTCAACCGCAAAACAGCATACGACTTTTGTCGTTCAAAGTTTACCACAGTGTGGCCGCACACTCCTACTTGTACATAAACTAATGATCTAATATTTCCTTAGTTTAGCTCATTCGTTCATTCGAAATTCATTGTAGCGTACGTTATTATAGTAATCATTTTAAGATGTTAAGAAAGATGCATCAGTTTAATAAAAAGTTATATATTTATGTATATAATTTATAACCGAGTAATCGTCAACTTTCAAATAACTCGTTCATAGTACATACTCCGCCGAGACTTTTCGCTCGTTCTTAATCGTTTATTATACGTTTCGCTCGTTCTTTCTTATTCGTTGTACGTCCGTACTTCATTCGTTCACACTATCGTTACTATTCACTAAATCAGAACGACAGTTACTACAATTTATGATTAATAATTATCATTATATTATTAATGCAACGTTCATGAATATATATTTCTTTTAACCCATACGTATATACTCTAGTACATATAACTGTTGAAAAACACCCTTTCCAGAAGTAGAAGGGAAGACCAGACCTATCCTAATGCATTATGGGTGATTATTATAAACACATTGAATTATTCGATGAACTTAGAAGCTGACAGGTTGAACGTCGGATAAATCTAATCTAAATCAATCTTTCGACACCGGCAAAAAGGGCGATGAAACATCCATAATGCATCGCTGTCTGGTGGAATCTTCTCTTATTGAATTTAAAGACCACTTTCTTATATTCTAGTGTGCTGGCATCATAACACTTTTAATAGGATCCCATCAATGTAATGTCAATTTGTCCTTTCCATTCTATAATCAGCCCTACCGTGACCGGTCGCAAACTAGTGAGAAACCAAAATAACCACAGGCGGTCTAACCCTAACTCCCTTGCCTATCAGCCACAAGATCATTAGCCAGTTCCGTTGAATACGCCCTGTTGTTACAAATAATTAAATAAAAATAAAGTACTAGATGTTTTACTTAAAAATTACCTTACAAAATGTAAAGGACAAAATTAGGTTTCCAATGAAATGTGTGAAAAAGCTTTAAATTATTTGGATATTCTCAGCAGAATGTTAAATTTCTCAGGTAATTTGATCATACGATATAATCTACTCAAACGAGCGCTTGCTCGAGCCTGTGTATTTCACAAAAAGAACCACAGATACATGGTCAGTCGATGAAAACTGGTTCAACTGGCTCTTACAATCGCTGTCTAACAAGACATTTATAATTATGATATCAATGAGTCTTCCACTTGAAATTACGTAGTTATCATTCGACAATGCTATGTAATAACAACATGCATAATTTAGTTGTTTCAGGCTACTACCCTCTTTGTATTCTTGATTATCTCATTGAACGGATTTCTTTTATTATGTCATCTTTTATAAGTAGGCTATTCAATCAAGTTGTTAGGTGTTTATGCATTAATTATAATATTCGTCCTGTCCTTTATCAATACATACAAATCTGTTGGCCTAAAATCGTTGATTTTGTACACTCTAATAATTTCGTTTTCAAATATTCGTACATCTTCATGGATCATCATGGAACATCACCTCGAATACTCATCTTCCAGTACGTTCAATTATCCGTTGCAAACATATTTTAGAGTTTTGTTGTTGTAGAAATTGATGAGCGAGATAACATCAACATTCCGCTGAAAGGTTCTCGTCATGTACGCTGTCCTGAAAAATCTGTCGACTAAGAATAAGTACATTTTCCTAATACTGCTAATTTCATCTTATAAGCTTTATTGAAATAACCTTAACTGCTGAAGTAATGTGCTTATAACTTGAAACTAAAAGAACATGTTTTATACGATTATGTAATGGTAGACAGACGTTAAAGTTTGTCTAACTTAACAATGCTAATCCATGACTGTAACCCTATTTTGCAGCCGAGCCAATATTCTCTAAAGAGCTCGAGGATACTCATGTTAACGTAGGGAACCCAGTTCGACTCGAGTGCCGCAACAAAGCCAAACCGACGCCCAAGATCGAGTGGTTTGTTGATGAGGACAAGATAAAGGAAGGCAAGAGGTTTAGTTTTGTTTATGACGAACCAGATGTTTATGCCTTGTGCATATCTGAATGTGTTATCGAGGATGAAGGGGAGTACATGTGTAAGGCTACGAACAGGCGTGGGACGTGCACAACTGTTGCCGAGCTGACAGTGGACGGTAAGATGATATCCTATACATCAACATTTATAAATATTCTGATCTTAATTCCCAGACTTATAAATAAATCAAATACTCATTACTGGCTTTTTAGGGTCGAACTGAAGTACATCACTTGACAATTCTGCTCTATTTGTTTTTACTTCAAAGATTCTGTGTTATTTTATTTTCTCCGCCCAGGAAGTTCCGACGCCAACAATTTTTAGCGCTCCATTTGATATTTTCAGTCTCTGTTTCGCTTTCCTGTCACCAATTGTTCTTTGTTTTATGTCCCATTATTTCTTTCATTCAATTTATTTTGTTTGTTTAAATTATTGTATCAGTTCTGATGTATTGTTTTTGGAACGATGCGAACAGCCTCGCAGTCTTTAAGTAAGCAAGTTATTGAAGGTGTTGACATAGCATCGTTTAACCGCATATTATCATCTTTCGTAAACTCCCTCGACTCCTGCTACTTAAGCTGCTTACAGGAATCAAAGGAGTTTAGGAATTTAAGAATTTTATTTTGTCTGCACGACAAAATTATTCTTATACTGAAAACTGAGGAATTCTATTTATGGATTCTTGGGCTTGAAGAGCACCTTTAGTACAACGAGAAACTTAATTTATGAATTTTTTCCTCCCAAATATGTAGATATCTTTTTTTAAATCGAAAGAGACAAACAAAAAACTTTTTTTTTTCTGGCTTACAGAATCAGATTTAATGTTTTTAAAAAATCGATATGTGTTGTTACCATTGGTGTGACATTAAGATTGCGTGACATCCAATGAAAATGAGGCTTCCAAATTTGGCTTTGCTCACCAAGACAGGCGTGGTATACTTAATCCTTGATTACCTGCACTTGATTTCCCGTCCTCCTGTTCTCGAGTTTGTGTATATGACCAAGAATATCCATCTTTAGCCTATCTGTGCTTCTCTTCTTGGATTCTCAGCAAAATGTCCAAATGTGAGTAGTATCACAGGCCACATCTATTTTCATTCAGCCCACTCTTTGGTCAACCCAATTAGGCAGATTTTTGTACTCCGTCCTACACACTCTTCCTAAGTATAATATTTAAATAATTATTCCTTTTTCTTTTTTATTTGCTTTACGCTTTCCTCATCCGTTTTCTTTCTGTTTCCCAAATTTTCAACTAAAACCATATTTTGTTGATTTTATTATAACAGAAATTTTCTATTCGTTTGTACTTTTTGAATTGTTATTTTTGAAAAGACACGTTATTTGGCGCATTCAAATATTCAAATATTTTGTATTCAAGGGCTCCGTTTATGAAATAATTCTCTTGATTTTTGTAAGGGTATGAAATATCTAACAGCACCTCACGGTAACCATATTCTTTGTTTACTCTAAAGAAGTGCATGAAAACGTTGACACTATATAACATTTGATATACTGGTTAATTGCTCGAACTAATTATCCAATGATAATTTTGCCGATATCGATTCACAATTCAATTCCAGAGCAAAAAGAGAATCCTTTCAATTAACCTTTTGTCGTGTTTGCTCTCTTTTATTATCATGTGTTGTTTTCTTTGTTGTTCTTTTTCTTTAAGTTTCATGTTTTATTTTCACTGGCTTTTTTATATTTATTTCTTTTCTCTGTATTTTCTCTATCTTTTTCTGGCTGTCAATTTCTGTTTTTAGTCATTTTTACCTTTTTTTTCCCTTTCTTTTCTTGTGTCTTCTTTTTTTCTACTTTCTTTCTTTCTTTTTTTTTCCTTTCTTTTTCTTTTTCTTTCTTTCTAAATACTTAGCAGTTGTCACAAAAATTTTGATACGTCTTCAAATAAAGACATTTCTTTAAATCGAAGTGTGTGAAAAGTTTCTCTTGATCGGCTGAGTAATGCAGGGTTTTAATGTGTGACAAGTCTAAAACTTCAGGCAAAGAAATACTTTAATTTTAGTAAAAAAAGCCTCGATTCGTTATGGAACTCAGTAAACTTACTGCAACTCTCAAATAAAAGTAACAGCTTTCTAGTAAGAAAACTAGTGTGACAAGTCTTAATTTAAGACAAAAAAAAATTAGAAATAGTTTAATTTTCATGTAAAAATGCTTTGATTCCTCTTGGGATTAGATGTGTATCTTTCCAAATAAAAGTTAACAGTTGTCTATTAAAGAAAACATCTATTACGTGGATATTTTCAGTCTTGTGTAAAATTGATTTTCTAGAGTAGTATTCCCTTCTCTCCAGGGGGTATAGAAAAGAATATTCCAGCCACTTTCGTTTCCAATATACTTTTTTTAAATAGCACTCGGGGGGCAAATCTTGGCACGTGCCATGTCCGAACCACGCATTTGGGGTTCGGAATCTCAGAAAGATATTATCTCGTGCCAAAAAAAAGGTCAATTTTAAGTTTTTAGGCCTCCTTGAACTCACAAGGAAAATCCAGATTATTCTGCTCCATTATCAATTTAGATTCACTTCTTATATTACCTTAAGCTATATGGGTGCCTTAAGAACTCGAGGGACCCCTTTGTCCTTGAAGTACTTTGCATTCACTTTACTTCGCTTCGAGTTCCACTTGATTGCCGCGCCTCGTTGGAATTTCTTCTTCTTGATAGAGCACCTTCTGTTGCAATTCTGTTTCGAAATCGTTTATCCTTATCTGGCCTATCTACTGCCATAACACTTTTTTTCCTAAACCATATATATTCTTGGAAACATCTTCTTTTTCACACTTTTTAATTTTCTCTTTTGGAAGTTCTTTAAACTTAGTCAGAGATCTCCAGGAAATCCTCTTAAGTAGCACAGACACACAGGGCGTTGATTGCTGTGCATTCATTAAAGAGGACCTCCTTGATGCTTTTTGGACTTCCTTCACTTGTTTTCAAGACGAAATATCTTAAGTCCGAACTTTTGAAAGCAGTCCCACGTTGGGCGCTATTTATAACCTTATGACCTGATAACCAATGTGATAATTCTCACCTATGGCCTCTCTTTTAAACTGTGAGGGTCATCTACTTTGGAGAGCTCTTATGCCTGAACAATACACAATTGAATCACGAGAGGTTCTTTTTTCATGTATAAATATATATATATACATGCATGAGTGCAATCAATGTAGCTGCCAAATCAAATAAAAAGTGACCACAAACGTTGCCTAAATTGTCATCGTCAAATGTGGGTCGTATTAAAAAATATATTTCTTGTCTCATGCAGGGTATAGTATAGTATGGTTCAGAGCAGAGATCATCAAGCATTGATTTCGGTTTTTATCTTCAAAACAAAAACTGGTTTACAAAATAATTTTGAAAATATGTTAAGAGTTCTTTAGAAACAGCGCCATAACATCAGATGTATTCCATCTATATATTAAATTATATTAAAATACTTCTTTGATTATCATTTCATTTAACATTTGTTTCGATGTTTTCTTTTCAGCTCCGGCAAAAGTCGAGAAACCGGCAGATCCAGTAACGGCAGACGCTGGCGGTAAGGCAGTAATTGAATGTTCAATATCGGGAAACCCGGTGCCCACTGCAACATGGTACAAGGGCGACAAATGCTTGCAGAAAGACAGTCGTATTCAAATCCAGACCCAAGACGATCGTACCATCTTAACAATCACCAACGTTCACTTCAGAGATGAGGGCAAATATAAATGTGTCGTTAAGAACGACGGAGGCCATGACACTTGTCACATCGAACTCATTGTTGACGATCCAGGTGACACATGCTCATCCATATATGCCATACATCATAACTTTTCTGTTTTAAAATTCTTGTACTAAAATGGGGTAAATTATTGAATAAGTGGGTATTATAATCAAAATTTGACATTGAAATTATTGATTTATTGCGAAACGATTATGAATTTTGCGGGGTTTTTCTCTCATTTGGTTGGAATGGAAGGCGAAATCAAAAGAATGTTGAACGTAAAATCCAGTTAAACAACAAATAGTAAAACAATAACGTCAGCTTCAACCAGCCTTAAAACTGCCAATTTTGATAGGTTTTGATTTTTCCACATCGTAAACTTATTTTGAAACATGTTTTTCATTGCAAGTTTCGTATTTTTTAACCATTGCATGTTTGCACATCCGTATACTTCCCATTGCATGTTTGCCCATTCGTATACTTCCCATTGCATGTTTGCCCATTCGTATTCCCCATTGCATGTTTGCCCATTCGTATTCCCCATTGCATGTTTGCCCATTCGTATTCCCCATTTCATGTTTGCCCATTCGTATACTTCCCATTGCATGTTTGCCCATTCGTATACTTCCCATTGCATGTTTGCCCATTCGTATACTTCCTATTGCATGTTTTCCCATTCGTATACTTCCTACTGCAGTGCATATCTCCTTTCTTATCTACTGCATGTTTGCCACTCTTATTCCTCTGCATTCTTATCCCATTGCATTTTTGCTGTTCTTATCTCACTGCATTTTTGTCCCATTGCATGTTTCCCATTCTATCCAATTCCAAGCTACCTATTAACAAAACCGGGATCTCAACCTGCTAATTTTAATGTAATGTTTTGCCTATTTATAATATCCATTGATGTATTTATTGATGCTTATTCAACGCGAGAAAAAAAGACCTTTTAATATGCGCGTGCATGTGTATTGTTCAAATGTGAGAAAAGAGATCGATTCATCTTGAGCATAATGTTTACCCATTATTTCACAAGCCCTTTGAGCTATATTCATGTTAATGTATCTCTTGATCCGTTACTAATGAAGAAAGAAATAGCAATGAAGATCTGCCCGAGCTGAATGGATCTGCTTAACAGCCTATATATCATTAAGTGGACTGAGTAAATTGACAGCAAACTCACCATCTCTTGAGTACGGATCATAGCTCAAGGATTGAGACTGGTACTAAATACTTTTATACTAAATACTGGTACTAAATACCATTTTTCAAATTTAGATGATGAAGATGTCGATCCAAAAATATTTGACTTGCCTAAGCGTGACGAGGTCTGCCTGGCAACAGACAAGAAGTTTGAACAGAAGTACGATTCTCTGGCTGAGCTGGGAAAGTAAGTGTTATTGTTGAATATTTTCACATGAATGATAGTTTATGCAGCAAATCATACAAAAGAATGATAATCAAGTGAATGACGTGAATCCCTCTCGATTCCCCCCCCCCCCCCCCGGGGGTATTCATTCATTCATTCATTCATTCATTCATTCTTTCATTCTTTCATTCTTTCATTCTTTCATTCATTCATTCTTTCATTCTTTCATTCTTTCATTCTTTCATTCTTTCATTCTTTCATTCTTTCATTCTTCCATCCTTCCATCCATCCATCCATCCATCCATCCATCCATCCATCCATCCATCCATCCATCCATCCATCCATCCATCCATCCATCCATCCATCCATCCATTCATTCATTCATTTATTTATTTATTTATTTATTTATTTATTTATTATTATTTGTAATAGGGGTAAATTTGGTGTCGTGAAGAAAGTAAAGAATAAAGAAACCGGAGAAGTCCTGGCTGCAAAATTCATCAAAACTTCAGCAGAATCTAAAAAAGAAGTATTAGGTGAAATGGCAATGATGAACCATCTTCACAGTAAAAGGCTAATCTACCTGGCCGATGCATTTGAAAGACCCGGGGAAATGATCGTAATCATGGAGCTGTGAGTAATGTTTTTCTTAGCGACTGCTAGAGCAAACTCTTTTTTGTGTCCTTCATGGCTGGACACTGACATGGTCACGGCAAGGAGTGGTCCGTGCCGTTCTTTTATCAAAGTCATACGGAAACTGCTCTAATACTGTTCGTAATCTCCCAATGTAAAGGGGATTCCCTCATAAACACCATCAGTATGTTTGATGCGTTTTTTTTTCTTTGAAGTGTGACCGGTGGAGAGTTGTTTGAAAAGATTTGTCAAGACGATAACTTGACGGAAAAAGAAGTCATTCGCTACATGAGACAGATTCTACAAGGAGTCGAACACATGCATCGAAATAACATGGTTCATCTCGATTTGAAAGTAAGTACCATGCATGATAACGTACGACCTTTTTAGTATCGGGCTTTGGCAAAAGGATGGGAAAAGATGAGCAGGTGAGAGGGGTAGTTGTGCGCAGAGGCACAAGGCTTAATACGTAGTATTAGAGGAAAAACACTTGATTTATTGAGAGTTAAAAGTGACTCTGTTTTGTGGCACAGAAGGGGAGGTTCGGCTAGAGTGGATAGTGAAAGAAAAGATATTCTCTCTACGTGGTTTGCCCAAGGAAAAGACTGGCCACCATGTTGTTTAATTTGTCATAATTAAAGTGAATAAAATAAATCGTTTACTTGTGCCCTTTTCCCTGAATTTCTTTATCCAGCCCTGTTGGTCTATATAATTTGCAATACAATTATACTTTTTCTTTTAAGCCTGAAAACGTGCTGTGTGTTATCCGACCTGATGGGAAAGAAGATTTAAAACTCATTGACTTCGGAATGGCTCACATTCTAGAGAAGGGAAAAGAGCTTAAACTTGCTTGTGGAACACCAGAATTTGTTGGTATGTTTTGCTCTTTAATTTTATTATATTCTTTTGGTCAGAAACAGTTATTGTTTATTATCTGTTCTTGGGCTTGTTAGACTTGCACCATTCGCGCTCGCTTACTTATTGGGAGGTGAGCTCAGAGCGCGATGAGGTGGAATTCGAAGTAAATTCTTTTTTGCGATTTTCGTCATCTATGTCCGCAATAAACTGCCATCGGTATTATGCAAAAGTTTTATTTGCATGACGAAAAAATAACCTTCTTAAATTTCAGAATTAATACCTTGACGGTTTTATTTATGTTATTAATATATTCTTGCGTATTTTTATAGCCCCTGAAGTTATCAGTTACGAGCCAGTGCATCTCTCCAGTGACATGTGGTTAGTAAACAAACCATTTAACCATGTTATAATTTCACAGTTCGAATCCCAATGATCATACACATACTCTAATCCACGAGTTTTTTTGCCTCAAAACAAACTGCTTAGGTTTCCTTATTTGGATAACTCACAAAGACATTTAAGAAAAATATGGATATACTTTATACCCACTTTCATAATTCCGCGATCCAGACTTGCTGGACGTGAGTTAGAAAACTCGGTCATATGTCTTAGGCTGTGTTGTTCGCGTAATTGCAAAAGTGGGTGTAAAACTGTTCACATATATATTTGGGATTTGCGCTCTAAAGAATGATCATGCATATAAATTTATACATTTTTATATTAAAGAGTAAAACAGGGATAGGTAAAGATGAGGTGGCCATGTTGTCCAATAGACCATATCACGGTTGTCGTCGTTCAACCTCAGCCTCGATAGCGTGTAATTTATTCTTTATAATTTGACTAAATCCCGTGGAAGTTTTAAGTGTTTCAATAGATATTTTTGAAAGCGCTCGTGCATTCGAAAATGGTCTATTGTTTGATAATGTGTACATTACTTAAATTACCGTGAGCTGTAGACATATTCTAAAGAATATATTACACACTATCGAGGCTGAGGTTGAGCGACGACAACCGTAAAATGGTCTATTTTTTTACAACATTAACTATAAAATCGAAGCGTCATCCTCGGTTGTCTTTAGACTCCTGCTCGCTCCGTACTTTAACATCGCATGCTGTTCCACCAATCGCACTTAGCCAAGTAACTTTATTCTTTTTTATGTTTGCCACTTACAATATTCTTTTCATTTGTGTAGGAGTGTCGGAGTTATCGCCTATATCCTGTAAGTAATACATTAAACTTTAAATTCATTTGGCCTAAAGACTTACTTTTTTTGCATTTCAAAGTAGGCTGCCTTGATAACTGAAGTAGTCATGATCAGTTCTGTGAATGTCTGCAATCATGAGCTTCATATTTAGACCCCTTTCACGTAAAGTCAAAGCAGCTCAATTTGGAGGACAAAACAAAAGAATTTCAATCTTCTGAGAATATGCCTTTTGCAACAACAGGTCACGTGACCCTACCCCTCTTAAATCGAGCAGCTGTGTCAAAATGAACATCAGAAATGAAAAGAGCACCTCAATATTCGGTAAGAAGGCAAAATATCAGTTCATAAAATGTAACACGAGGGAAATTACATCAGATGTAAAATTAAATGTTTTATAAGGATTTGTATGGAAAATATGCTCTGGATGGCAAAGCTTGCCCCCAGAGCACTTTTCCCATACAAATTCTCATAAAATATTTTATTTTATATTTAATGCCATTTCTCCTATACTCAACAATATGAGCTAAAACTTTGCCATCTTACTAATATCGAGGTGCTCTTTTCATTTCTGATGTTCATTTTGACACAGCTGCTCGATTTAAGGGGGTAGGGTCACGTGACCTGTTGTTGCAAAAGGCCTATTATAACCTAGTATCGTTTTGTCCTCCAAATTGATCTGCCATTCGACTTGCTGTAAGGGGTTTATAGAAGCAAGCTTGAGTGTTCTTCTCCTTCTACATCTCTCTCATCCATTAAGCCTTAATTTTGAATATCCTTTGAAACAGTGCACTGAGAGTGAGAGGGATGAAGGCTGCACTTTCGACCTTCTTTCAATTCAGACTATCTATCGTATCAACGATCAAAAGAGAGGGGTTTTACGACAGCCAAGTTGTGGGGGAAAGCAATAAAAATTTCCTTTGAATGGAAAAACAGATATTTTTTGTTGAAAAGTATTTTCGTTGTTTCTGCCCCAAAAAGATGAACACTTTTTCACCTTCCCCATTCACACGGGTTTTGTAATTACTACAACTAAATTTACTGTTTTTGAAATATTATTACACAGATTGAGTGGTTTGTCTCCGTTCATGGGAGATGATGACAACGAAACCATCATGAATGTTTCAACAGCAGAATGGGACTTTGAAGACGAATCATTTGACTTAGTATCAGATCTTTCTAAGAAATTTATTGAAGAACTTTTACTACAAGACTACAGGTAGGTGTGGATAGCCATCACTCCAATCATTGTCATCAGTCTAATACAAAGCTCCACTTGTGAATCTGATTGGATGAGCCTTTCACAATAATGTCATGTGTATTTTTCACATTACAGTATGGATATTACAGTGTGTTTTATTCTTCTTTATTTAAAACAGAAAGAGAAATGATATTTACCAGTGCCTCAGCCATGAATGGCTTAAGGTTAGTTGTTGCCACATATTTTTATTAAAGAAGCGCACTTGACATATTTGAGATCAAAAATTAAAAGAGTTGCATTGCATTCTCAGAAAGTGCTCCAGTGATCATGGAAATTGACCCCGGCTGCATCAGTTCCTTATTTTCAAGGAAATGGTTATCCATGCAATCTTGAATCGCGTGCAATCACTTGTTATGAGAAAAAATGCCAAAATTAACTCAAGCTAAATGACTTGATCTGGTCGCTTTCTTGCTTTGTTCATGCTTTTGGAGCACCCATATTTAATCACTTGTTCATGGATCGACGCCCATACGCCGTTTTTGGATTTTATATATTTTAATTATTAATTTGTGCCCCAGTTCACGTCTTGCATTTCTAGAAATGATTTGTTCATGCTTTGTCATCTCTTGACACAAATGTTTTGAATAACAGAAAGGCAAGACTATGGAAGCTAAGAAGCTCAGTACTGATAACCTGAAAAAATTCCTGGCAAGACGTCGCTGGCAGGTATGGTAATTTTGGTTAGTTTTTCTTCTCTTTCTCTTTCTCTTTCTCTTTCTCTTTCTCTTTCTACCCCCTCCTCTCTCTTCCTTCCATCCTTTCTTGGTTGCGTGCCAGCCTGCAGCTATGTTTCAGCGTTGAAGCGCCGAAGCTTAGCCGATACTTGAACTTACTATTCATGTGTCTTGTTTTCAGAAAACATCCAATGCACTTCGTGCTCTAAGTCGTTTGGGATCCCTTGGTTTAGGGGGCGGCGCAGCCCCAGGTGGCGGCGGCGGTGGTCTTCTTGGAAAAATGAAAGGTAAACAACCAGCAAAGAAAGAAGATCGTCTTACGCCGGGAGAGTCACGTAGACCTCCCGAAGTTTCAATGGCTTGGCGTAGAAGTCCTACGTTGAGTGGTAGACGAGGCCCTGTACAACGAGAACCAAACCGTAAGTGTAGCACTCCAAATGCACCTCTCCACGAACACCTTATTTTATTAGTAGCTAATTATGCACTCATAAAAAATGCAAATGATTCGCGGCTTAAAGTGATTGGTATGCTAAAATCTTCAGGGGAGTTCCCATGCTATTTAGTTTTAATGAGTAAACTTTGCTTTTGCATCTAAACAACGGCAGCTAGGATTTTTTATTTTGTCACAACGAGGCCTATGACTGAATTCTTATTGTTGGCGCCAGTCTCCTATCCCGCAAGATGCTATTGTCACGCAACGTGGCATACCAAAGTTTGTCTTTCGCTCCATCAGAAGCGTTTTGGTCGCTTCTCAGACATTCTTCCTTCCGTTAAAAAAAATCACGACTTGACCCCGTTTAAACGAGCTTAAACAAAATGCCCAAAGTTTGCTCCGTGTGGGTGAGTATATATATTCATCCTGGACGGTTAACATTCAGAGATGATGCTGGACACGCAAGGAAGTTCATAGCATTTAGCCTTAAGACATGTTAGTCATCTCCAGGCTCATACCTAAACACCAAAGATTATCCATATCTGATTACAAACCCGCTTAATACTTTCTTTCTCGGTAGTATTTTCCTGATAGTTTTGTTGCTCGCCTGCCCAAATGGAAGTCTGAAGAATCTCGGGAAATTGTCAAACCCATTCAGCGATGAAAGGTCTTTCTTCTTATCCCGACTTCTGACCGTTTTTTGAACTGGAAATCCAGGCACTCGAGGCCAGACCACAAGATCTATAAATATATTTACAAATTTTCTAATAATATGATCTAGAAGTTTATTTTTACCATTGGTGAACGTCAATAGACCGCAATGGTTCCCCTTCTTTGGAAGGTCTTTTAACATGTGTGACTACCGCACCCTTATGGATAGAAAACGATTGTCTATCAATCATCTTTTCTTATTGCGGACAGTTGTGTTAAACATTTGTCATTCATGATGTTCTTTGTTTAAAAAAGGGTGGAATGGAGTTTAGTGCTGGATGTTGCCTGTTTTATGTTTCTTCTTTCTGTATGCATTGTAAAATTGCAGGACTTTCGGTAGACCCTTTTATTGTTTGAAGAAGTTGCTTCAACATGTCCTCATAACTAAATTACTTCGTCGTGACTTCAAATGATGACATATGATTTTGCTCAGAAATATCCCGCTGGTTCTTCATAAAGTATCTCATTACCTCAAAAATGTGCTTTCGTCTGTCAAGCCTATTCTTATCTCGATTGGCTCTAGTACTTCCAGCCAAATCTCAAATGACGTCTTTCTAATACTCTCAAGTTTTTAAATATTTCCCCGTGTTTATTGAAAAAACACGTTTGCTAAAGCGTTACCTTTGAACGTCTTAACAGAATGTTTTGTTATCCCTACCCTGATTTAACCTCTGGACACAATCATTTAATACTGTTTTATTAGAGGCCAATCAGTCTATAACGTTTCGTGCTTATTGTCTATCTACACCCGAACAGAACAACTTTGTTTTAATTCCAAACTCGAGACCTGGAACTTAAGAAGGCCGATTAAGCAGGCTGATTATAGAAGCAAGATCCATTTCTTGCACTCTGTCGTGAAATACAGCAGAGTCAAGAGCCTATTTCGTGGTGTTGAGGCCGTGAGTTGGAGTCATTTGTTTTGAATAAATGCTTCTGTCTTTCTCCACCTTTGCTCGCGCAAAAGTTTTCGGATTCCAGAGACATTCCTTATCTTTGGCTTTTGGACTGTGCACGATCAAGAGACTGTAATTACTGAGATTGTCAACCGGGGCTTGCTCAATAGACAAGAAAGGTATGTGTCACGCAAGGACTCAGTGACCTGTGATTATTGTCCAGCGTCCAGTGCTGTCAATCTTCTTGGCTGTGATGTTTTTTTGCAGTTCGTATTTTTCCATATATAGATTGGATTTCCAGTTCAGCATCATCGTTAATGTTATTGCTGCTGAGCGCCGCAAGCATCAAGATTAAAAAAGTCATAAGGTTTGGCTACTACGTCGGCTTATTTACGTGTCTTGAATAACTTCACCCTCAAAGGTCGCATCGAATTCTGTACTACGCCTCTAATCAACAGCATTTCCGTTTTTGGCTTTGTCGCTTCTACTCCGTGGAGAGTTTGGTGACGAGGTGATTCAATTATAGGAATTTTGAAAATATCGGAAACGTTCAAGTCAAATTGGTGCCTCAGTCGCTTGATAAGCTTGAGAAAAAAGCATGTACAAAGGGAGCCGTTTCTCAAATCGGGAGAGCCCTGATTCTAAGGGCGACTCACATGGTTAGTAATGTTAATCTGTGATACCTTATCTTATGTCTGTGCAATGTGAAGCAACTGGCATCTGTTCACCCAAATACATAGACAGAAGAATAGTCTTAGTTATTGAAATCTTTTTTCTATAACATAGTAGAATACTGTTCATTTATACACGGTTGTTGTTCAGAGTCTTAAGCTTTTAATGAATTGGCATGTTACGGATCGCTATGTTGTTTTTTCTTTTGTAAGTAGTATTTGTGTTATGCTAATTTAAAGTATTGTAAGGAGTATCAAAATGTTGGCTCGCCCACCAGCGCCAATCATCTCAGAATGGAATCTTCTGTTCCATTTATTTGGTTATTTATTTATCTATTTATTTGATTCATTTTGATGGATGGCCTCCGTGCAAATCGTGTTGTGTGCACGAAAGTGTTACTTGTTCTACAGTGTTAAGATTCAAAGGAATACAATGAACTACTCAAAAGTAATTCCTTGAGGTTATCCTAAGATCTTCCCTTAAAGAAAGAGTTTCTTCATGCGAAAAGCGAACGAATCACGGAATCTTTGCCTAGGAGTAAAACTTACTTTCTAAAAAATGCAATACTACATCGGGTCGAAATGCGTTATATTTTCTATTAACCTTTGACCCTAAATTGTACGATTTACAATCATATCATAGAATCATATCATGTTGGAATATGAAAATGATACTTAACTATTCTAGGTTTTTGGCAAAATTGTTGATCCTGCAGCACTTAGATTTTCGTTTAAGGTCCCTTGCTTTTATTTTAATTAGAACATTTTGCAACACAGTTTACGTTGATGTTTTTTATTATTTGTTGCGAAAGAATTTGAACTGAAATTCGATGCAGAAAGAACTGGTTTAATAATTGAGTAAACTGGTTAAAATATCACCTATAGACCTTATAGTTAATATTCGTATTGAACATATTCGACCAAGAAACAGCACTCAACCTTTAATAGAAAAGCACCTGCAAGTCAGGAGCTTTTTGAGAAACATTTCAAACCAAACAGCGAATATTCAAGTTAAACGTTCTCCATTCAAACAACCGTCGGCGCGTGCACCTACTTCATATTTCAAGCACTGAAACAAGTCAGACGGGAAGTAAATTAAATTATTTTGACATCCGAAATTCATGAAATTTGCAAGGCTTAAGTCGTACTTGGTACATTTCCCTTTTGTTATTCAAATGTGCTTTGTGTACATAGAAAGCCAGCTACGTCCCCAGAACGTAGTTATTCTGGATGTTTACAGAGCTGTAAACATGCCATGTGTGATGAATTGTACACTGAAGATGTGTAATTATTTAAGCATAAAGCAAGTCCTTTAAATCTTTTTTTTTTTTTTGGTGGCTATCTCTAGTCAAGAACTTGGAAAGTATGTCAGGCTTGCTGCAATGTTCACATTCAAAAAAGGTCAGGGTCGTGGCATGCTGACCATGTAGAAGATGAAATTAATTGGATTTTTCTCTTGTTAACGAGATTTTTAGCATTCTCGTTTCCAATTCATAGTACATCATGCAATTGAAACAAAAGCGAATAAGTTTGATATTTTTGTAGTTCTTTGCACTTAGATACCGCAGTGTAGCTTCTACATCTCTAGCTCGTAAATAAAGTGGAATCTAAAAAAGGGAAAAAATGAGGACATTTTGCCAGTTGCTTTACTTGCTTTGTTTCATGAATAAGTAGCAGTAACATAGAACATCTTTTAGTGCTGTCCAAGCAATATTTATTAAATGCTTTGACACCTTTTTTATTCAGTCTGCAAATGAATGGAACTATCAAAATCAAATGTTGCCTTAGGGAAAAATCTACGTATGCTACTTGACATTTAGCTTTGCAACTCCCCCTTTAAATACATTTGAAAATGGGAACTCCCCTCATTGATAGTCTGCCATACCAAAGCACGTTTTGCCACGCATTTGTTAATTGATATGTTATTGCTGCATAGACGGCACTCCTGCAGGTCCACCGTCGTTTAGATTGCCTCTCAAGGACTGCGAGATAGTTGAAGGCTCCGCTGCTAGATTTCAGTGCCAGGTAACTGGAAACCCAGAACCAGATGTGGAATGGTACAAAGACGGCAGGAAACTCCGTGAGAGCAAACAGTTAACCTTCCTGTACGATGAAAATGACAATTGCAAGCTTATTATCACAGAAGGAAGACAAAAAGATGCTGGAGAGTACAAGGTGGTTGCTGTCAACCGTCACGGGCAGGTGTCATGCAGTGCTAAGCTGATCATCAAGCAGCATGCTTCAAGTGATGAAGAGTCAGGTGGTGAAGCAAGTGAATCAGAGATATCAGATGATGCCACTGATGACGAAAAGGACGTAGGAATACGAACTGACAGTATAACCAAATTCTACAAGATAAAAGATGAACTTGGGAAAGGAAGATTTGGTGTTGTATGCAAGTGTTCACGTATTAGTGATGGAAAATGTTTTGCAGCTAAGTTTATTAAATGTTCTAAGGAACCGGCAAGACAGGAAGTGAAACATGAAATTGAAATCATGAGCGTTCTTCGGCATAGAAGGCTACTGAGGCTTGCTGATGCTTTTGAATCTCCTACAGAGATAGTCCTTGTTATCGAGCTTGTGACAGGTGGAGAACTCTTTGAAAAGGTTGTCGAGGATGAATTTATATCCGAAAATGATGTTATACACTACATGAAACAAATCATAGAAGGTGTTCAGCATATGCACTCCAAAGAGGTTTTACATCTCGATTTGAAGCCAGAGAACATTATGATAGTTCGACCACAGAGCAGACAGATTAAACTTATCGACTTTGGCCTAGCAAGGAAGTACGACCCTAAAGAAAACTTGAAGGTTATGTTTGGAACACCAGAGTTCGTAGCTCCAGAAGTACTTACCTACGACCGAATTACTCCAGCTACAGACATGTGGTCAATTGGAGTAATAGCATACGTTTTGCTAAGTGGACTCTCACCTTTTATGGGAGATAATGATGCTGAGACTTTGGCCAATGTTCAGACGGCCGAATGGGACTTTGATGATCCTGTATTTGATGACATTTCCGATGACGCCAAGGAATTTATCTCTAAACTTCTGGTGCTCAAGGCAACCAATAGAATTACTGTAGAGAAATGCCTAAAGCATTCATGGCTTACAGAGAAAAGAGAAACTGGAAAGCAACTAAAAACGGATCGGTTGAAAGCATTCACCGCCAAAAGAAAATGGAAAAAAGCACTGACTGCCATCCGCAGCACAAATTTCCTGAGCAGGCTGATGGGAAGTCGTGGATCATCCGATGGAAGCCAAAAGGCCAAAGAAGAAGGAGGGGGTGGTGGTGGAGGAGGAGGAGGAGGTGGACTTTTGGCTAGAGTAAAGGCCATGCACTCAGCAGGTGTCCAGGCTCCAGGAAGTGGTCCTTCCTCATCCCCTTTCTTGTCGCCTTCTTCCGCGGAAAAGACAAATCCTTCAGCTCCTGCGACGACAACAACAAAGAGTACTACACCCAGTAGTAAATCGCCAACCACAACTACTGCCCCTTCGGTACCAAAGAAAGAACCTTCTACGCCTTCAGCCAAGAAGACAGAAACAAAAGCCTCAACGAAAACAGAATCAACAAAGAGTGCTACACCCAGTAGTAAATCGCCAACCACAACTACTGCCCCGTCGGTACCAAAGAAAGAACCTTCTACACCTTCAGCCAACAAGACAGAAACAAAAGCCTCAACAAAATCAGAGTCTAAAGCCACACCCTCCAACAACGTGCCCAAAGAATCCAAAGTCACAGATACCAACGACGTGTCCAGTAAAGCAACTGAATCAAACAACAACATCTCAGACAAAGAACCCGAGAAAGCCACAGATCGTACAAAAACGTCTACGCCTACAACTTCTCCACCAAAGACCACAGCAAACGACACAAAACAGAATTCGGATTCCCCCGCGTCCACCAAACCTGCCAAGGCTCCCACATCACGAAAGGCTCCTGGCAAGCTTCCAGTATGGCCACCACCGCCAAAAGAGAGAGCTCAAAAACGAGGTCTGTCAAATAAGACGTTCTAAGTCACTTGAGACTGATGTGCCTCAAGTGGTTTAAAATGTTTTAAAGATTTTTGTATATTTTATATAGTTATATATATATATATATATTGTTTTGTTTTGTGTGATCTTACGTATCTTACGTGTACTGACTCGCTATTGTTTTTGTTAGTGCCCTGTGGTAAGTAAGTACCTACTTAGGAGTGCTATACTTCAGTGTTAGTGTGATTTTGCATGGGCTTCGTTTCTCTATCTCTCTTTCTCTCTCCTTTTCTCTCCTTTTTATTCCTTTCAAGTGCATGTTTCATATTCATTTCAATCATGTTTTGTACTGTTTTACTTAGATTCGGGGTTCTCGCTCTAAGTCCACTTTTACTTTCTAAAAAATACTTATCCAAGTTATTAACCAATTCATTCGTTTATATATTCCACATTCTGGGTTTTCAAAACGAACTCATAGCATATTTCCTTGTCAAAATTTGTTGTTGCTACTGAAAAATAGAAATAGAAATGTGGCGTGCATGTCATACGATTCCTTTGTAAAAAAAAGTCAAAACTTGATTAGTTTTCGTGACCTTGGCTGTCTTTTTTTGTCCATGTTATTCCTGTTAAAAATAAGTCAAACTGCAATTGAACCTTCCTGTACACATTTTTTCAAAATAATTATTTTCCAAGTTACGTCTAGTTCGGATTTGGTATAAGTGAAGGGTGAGCATTTGGCCTTATGCATACGAGGCTCGTACTCATTGTCATGTATACTCGTACTCGTACTCCAGTCGCCATCCATGACGTCATTACTCGTTACTATTGACGTCGAATTTACTTTTTCTTCTCTCAGGAAAGTAAATCATCATGGCTTCATCAAGTAGAGCAAGTTACATCTTGGGCTGCTGGATAACGCTATTTTGTTTCTATGACGATATAAACTTTTTTGTATCATAATACTATTTTTGTAGCTCATAGTGTGGACAATTTGACCATTTAACTGACATTTTGATAATCAAATGAAATCATAATAATATAATTGAAAAGAAACTTTACTTCTAGCGAAGGTCATTTCAACCGTTTCGATTTATTCCCCTTTGTGACGATTATGTCTGTGTTATTCGTCAGATCGGAGAGATATTGGATGCCGGGAATTTCAGACGAGTTGTGCCAGTCGTCAGTTTTTGGATTTTGAGAGCTTCAAAATCCAGGATTTAAATTTGAATATCTGGGAATACATTGCTCAAGTGCTGTTTGTAAATAGGTCATTCAATTTATTTAGCTCATGAATAATTTGTTTCGTTTTTTGTTTATATTGGTGACCTTATGACATGCTGTTATTGAACGTATTTCTGTTCAGATATATTGATTTTAGCTTTATTAGTACGAATGTTAATTTGATTAAGTTGATGCAATAGATTGATTCATAATCCGAATTAGTCTTGTTTGAATATTTGATCGTAGTATCAAGGCAGTATAGGTGGGTTTCATATAACCAAAGATACGGCGGCCATATTGGATGATATAACAAAAGAGACTGATTACAATTTTTTGTTGAATTCAACCAAGATGGCGGCTGTGAAAACTGGCAATTGGGTGTTGCTATCTCTCATAAAGAATCTACATATACTGTAACCCTACCCATCATTATAGAAACTCCCTGCAATCATTGGCTATAGACCCTTTTCAGGTGACGTCAAAGCAGCTCAATTTTGAGGACAAAACAAAAAAATTCTCTCCTGAGAATTGGAACCTATTGTTTTGTCCTCCGAATTGGGCTGCATTTCGACGTGCTGCAAGGGTTTATAGATATAAAATTTCAATCGCCCTGTAAGCATATTTTCTCCTTATTGTTTTTGATAATCGAAAGCGCCTTGCAAAGCAAGAAATAATGACAAAAGTTGCACTCCATTCATCTCTTTCTTTTTCAAAAAACAAAGAAACCTGAAATGGTTGTTTACAATTGGTTTCAATGTGCATTTTTTCTTTGAGTATCTACACTTACAGTCAAAATAAGTATAACATGATCAGTATGCCAACAGGTTCATCATCAGATCTAGAAAACGCATGTTGTGTAGTCATCGAACAGTCTCGATCATAAAAGATGAGCAGGCTAAGGTACAGCTCTTGACCCTTAAACATGACAGAAACTAAAGTATCTCCTGTTATACTTTGCGATACTTACAAATGCTGAAGAAGAAAAAATACACCGTCATGTGATGCCTAATATCATTGATAATCATTTGGATGTATTTTATAATACGTATAGTTTTATCAGATGTGACATCTCTATTTCGTGTTCATCACATATTGGCAGAAAGATGGGGTATCTAAATCGTCCAACCCTTAGCTAGGAAATGACGTGACAACACAATATGTCAACCATCTAGCAGATTCAATGAAGATGTTTATCTGTAGACCAGTAGTCATATTAAGAAGTGTTTCTTTGGAATTTATGCCCGTGACGTCACGAACACACTGCTGACATGTTATGGCGGGCTTTTGTGGCAATTCGCCCAAAAGAAGTTCTAAGCAATGCAATGAAGAATAGTAAAATCTTAGAAATATCCTAAAATTAAATATCAATCGACACGTTAAAAATGTTCCTTTTGAGTAATACTTGAAGATATTTAGGAGACCATTATAACGCTATAAGCCACAAATTTATGATATTTTTTAGAAGAGAAAATATACATGAAAACCTGCATTTGTGGAAAGTTGGATATCGGATACAGTTGCTGGTTTGCAATCATTCCCAAGAGAATAAAATAAAAGACATGTCGGCCATATTGGATGATATATAATAACAAAATAGACTAATGGCAAATCTTTGTTAAATTCCTCCAACATGGCGGCTATGAAAACCAACAACATTGCGTCCCGGAATGTCACGGAAAAGTAACAAGGGACGGGTGGTTAGGTCGTGTTTTTGTCTCCTGTCATCATCTCTTATCTTTAGCTCACGCACTGTGGGAATCTCACAGCCAGAAGATAAAATATCAATGGTTCATAGCTAGTGCCCATCTGTTTCATCAATCATGCCACATATACGTCTTTCCTATTAAAATACGTCAGTAGCATTACTCATAGCTGTGAGCAGGATTCCTTATTAGACATTATAAGGATCAAAACTGGTTCTGTTAGTTCTAAAATCTTTGGTATATATAGTAAATAACTATTTTAACCTTTGACAATTGGAATGCAGACAGGATATCTCGTGTTGTAATCAAGGGAATCTCATAATGGCTGGCTTATGTTGCTAATAGTATGTAAAGATCCACAAAGCTGTTGACGCTGTCCGAGTCCTAGTATTTTGAAATTCAATTTCATTTACTTATTTTCGTTTTGACCTATTTCTATGAATAACTGGATCTGGTTGTTTCGATTTAAAAACGTGTTTTAGGACAACTAGACATTGACAGATTGTGAAGTCGGTCATGGGTTTGAATTGCGTGACAAGGACATTGGAAATTAACCTCAGAGTTCTAAGCTCCTTAACTAGGAAAACAAAGGGACTGTTTTTTCACTCTCTGACAAGAAAAACAGGCAGATTCATACATATTAAGTTAGTAGCAGAAGCGACGCAGAGGTGTATTTCCTTGTGCACGATGATTTACGATGTTGTCAGGTTTAAGGAAACCCATAACCACCCAGACAGATATGAGGACTTTAGTGGTTTCCGTAGGAACGTTGAGGGTTATAATGACAAATGTCCAGTAAATGTCGCTTTACTGTAAATTTCTCAGGCAATATTCTCAATCGATTCGTTGTGCTTATCTTAAAGATGTAGGTAGATTTGCGTTTAAAGCAAACTGCAAAATGAACAAAAAATTGCTATAATTTATTTTCTCTTCTTTGCACTTTTTTCTCATTTGTTTTTTAGTTATTTTTACTTTCTTCTTTAATTCTTCTCTTTTCATTTGTGATTGCTCCAAATCTGGAATTTTGTTTTGCTTTGTTTCGTTGTGTCGTTTCCGTTTCGTTTCATTTTGCGGTGTTTTGTGTTACTTCGTTTTGCGCCGTTCTTTTGTTTCGTTTCTTTTTGTTATATGTCGTTATATGTATAAACTGACTGTCAATATGGCTGCTGCTACATCTCATTCGGAAGAATTTAGATATTTCCCACTGAAGTGAAAATTTTAACTTTGGAATAGTTTTTTTTGGACCCAGTATATGAAAATTTCCCATAAATTGCACCATTAAATCATTTTTTATGATATACTTCCTATAATAATATAGGTCAACATTGGTTTCCCTTGACTGTGAATCTAGTAATACTAGACTGTTCGTTTTTGGAAAACTTGCAGCCATATTAGCAGTTGGTCAGTAAATTTTACGTGTGTTTCACCTGAATAGAAATCTATAGGAGCTCGCACTGAGACAAATCTTATCATTGCTTCACGGCGCAAATCGGTACAGAAACGTCACTGTACTGATACTCTGTAACTATGTTTGCAAACAGTGCTTACTTCTATTGGATTTCAAATTTCTATGTTTTTCCTTTTTGGGGTCGTTTTTACAAGCCAGGTTCCCTTGCAGAAATTCCCAATCCGGGGGTCAAAACAAAAGAATTCCCTTCTCTTGAGGATTGAAATCTTTTTTTTTTTTTATTTTTAATTAATTTTTTTTGACCCCCAGGTAGGGATTTAGTGCAACGGGTCTATATTTGAAACTGCTCTCTTTGTGAGTTTTTAGAAAAAGAATTTATGAATGATCTTAGATGGCAAATAATTTTATTTAGTACCTTCGGAAACAAGTGTCATTTTGGGGAGGGAGTAGGGTATTTTTTTTCTTATACTTTATAAAACGTAATACAGTTTTGGTGAATAATCTTTATTTCACTTGAATTTTAGAAATACAAGAACTTGTAGAAAAATACAGCAAGAGCGGAATACCGCTGACACCCGATAACCCAGAAATTGAATATGACATCAAAGATGAGATTGAAAGGTAAGTAACCATGTAGTCTTTGATTCGCTACTACGTTATATATCAGTCTTGTTAAAAAGTTCTGTTTCCCAACACTCGGTGCTAGAACGTTAACGTACGCCGCTCCGGTATGAATGGAATTCTTTGCCAGCTATTATTAGAAACATTACATCATTGCCAACTTTTAAGGAACACCTTAAGACATTTTTTATAGAAGAGCTTTCAACTAGACTATTATTATTATTTGAACATTTCACTATTGTATATTATTATCTCTTTTATTTTTATGCTACCATATTTGGACCATCCTATATTATCCATCCTATACAGCGCAACAGCGCATATGAACATTCATTGCTAATCTGCGCTTTATAAGTGTAATTTGTTATTATTAATATTATCATTATTATCATTATTATTATTATTATTATTATTATTATTATTATTATTATCATTATTATTTTCTGGATTTCCTAAAAGAAGGGTTGGTAGCGAACGCGCCCCGCATGGAATTGTGGCAGAGGTGGATATAGGGGCGTAAAATGGCGAGCTTTTTATGCCCCTACATTTTAAGGTCCCAAAATTCAGTTGCACAAAGAGGCGTTGGCAGTAAAGGTCAAAGAATACTTACACACATTTTCATTTTCAACTCGGCCCAAAACGTCTGGGCTTTTAGATTTCGTAGAACAAAAACTCATGCAGACCGTTGGAAATTTGACTGACGGAATCCAAAACTCCAGACGTCTCAAATTGTAGCTAGTTGTCTTGGTCGCGTTATTAGGAAAATGGATTTAATTGTTAATATTCTATTTCATCGTAGAGGAAAGTTTGCTGTCGTAAAGAAATGTGTCCAAAAAGAAACTAAAAAGACATTTGCTGTAAAACTGATAAAGTTTGATGAGGATGAAGAGAATGAGACAGCACAAGAATTTGATGTCCATCGCTCGCTAAAACACAAGAATATAGTTACGCTGTTCTCGGCTTACATTGTGCAGAAATACCTGGTGCTAGTAATGGAATTGTAAGTTTTAATTGTTATTACCGATGTTTACTGTATGTTTTTATGACAGAACCCTTTGCTTTAAGGATGACCACTACCGTTTGCTTTGGTCGTCGGAACGACCCAAGTTCTTTGCGTTACATTGCCCTTCTTTGCATTTCTTATTCTTTCGTTTCCTTTCCTTTTCTTCCCTTACTTTGTATCTCCTTCTCTCTCTCCCTTTTTTATTTTTATGCATGAACAGCTTGAAGCAAACGCCTTAGTTATGCCATTTCTGTCTTATCATACCTTTCTTCCATATCCCTATATTTTTTTCACTACTTCCCACTTTCCCATTCTTTCAATTCTTTTTTCTGTTTTCCTTGCTGCAGTTTCCTAAAACATACACGTATTTCATTAATGCAGGATTGAAGGTGAAGATGCTTTGAGTTCCTTGGCATCCAAATCAAAAGTGACAGAGGATGATGTCACTACCATAGTCAAGCCAGTTCTGGATGCTTTGGATTACCTTCATAACAAGGACATACTGCATTTGGATATAAGGGTAAGAATCAACATGATCGAGGAACCATAAAAAGGATAAAACCGCCAGGCTGTTTTGTCCTAAAGTCTACCTGGTAAATGCGTAATGAATCTTGGGGTAAAGGGTTGACTAGTTATGTTCTCTGATATCCCTATATATAGAGGCTTTGCACCATCACGTGATGGCAGCCATGACAGGAGGCAGGAACAATTTAATCTGGTCTAATATGATTTACATGAGAAAGAATTCAGTTTCCCAGGGGGAATAGACTCTATCGTTGTGCCTCTTGTCATGGCTGCCATCACGTGGTGTTGCAAAGCCTC
Source organism: Anthopleura xanthogrammica (assembly GCA_964019055.1). Taxonomy (NCBI): domain Eukaryota; kingdom Metazoa; phylum Cnidaria; class Anthozoa; order Actiniaria; family Actiniidae; genus Anthopleura; species Anthopleura xanthogrammica. The sequence continues at coordinate 17,725,090 of OZ025206.1, forward strand.
TATTGGAAATAGTATATATTTAGCTCTATGACACATGCCTTGTTCAGAGGAAAGAAAGCAATACACTACTTTGCTAATGCAAATTTTCTCTCGTTCCAGTTTACTCAGGGGGCAAATTTGTTGAATTAATGAGACAAAATGTGGCCGTGCAACACCATTTTGCCCCCTGAGAAAACTGGACCGAGAGAACATTTGTATTAGCAAAGTAGTATGTTACTGACGTCATGGGATGGCGTAAGAAAAATCATTATGATTAGTGAATGAATTTCTCCCCCAAACTACCAACCATGGCATGTTAACTCTTAATTAACAAGAACTCCTCCTAACATCACTTTTTAATTAGTTGAATCGTCAAGTATCAGATTTATTACTGTGCGCACTGCATATAGCTGTGGGACTTGATAAAAGGAACTGTTAAATTATGTTTTAAGTATAAAAGGAACTGTTATGCAAACTTCAACATTGGCAACTATACTCCACACTACACGTGTACTCTACGAATGTGTTCATATGATACAGTTTTTCTCTCATTAAAGACAAAATTATCTGTATTTTTCCCCAGCCTGCAAACATCTTGGTTAGTCAGAATACCGTCAAGTTGATTGATTTCGGCTGCGCACGCAGGCTGACAAACAAAGAAGGAGAGGTTGGTGCAGTAGTTGGCAACACTGAGTTTTCAGGTATGATAAACGCCAGAAGAGAAGTGAGAAGCCTGCAACGCTTTAGTTAATGTACTTTGTACCTCGTGAACGTCTCTTCCGGTTTAGTGCAAAAACTTTAAAGCTGAATGACAAGTTTTAAGTTCAAAGTTGCTTGGTTAATTGAACATAATGCTTATTAATTTTTTTAAACCATTAGTTAGCAAACAATGTTGGCAATTTGGTTGAGAATTTGCTTCTGCGTTTTGCCATGCATGATTTTGAGAGTTGTTTTACACAACCGACTCATTTATAGTTCTGGTTCTTTTATCTGTTCAGCTCCTGAGATGTTATCGTTTGAACCTGTTAACTCATCATCGGACATGTGGAGCTTTGGTGTGACAACATACCTTCTGTAAGTAGTTAGTATGGTGCATCCCTTCACGTGAGAGTAAAGGGACAGATGGCATGGCCGCCATCTTGGTTGACAAAATGAAACCAATACCAAATATATTGTGAAAGTCAACCAACATGGCGGATGTAACACACACCCAAGAATCGGTTTTCTAAAATGATACCTAACTTTCTTGGTGTTGCAGGAAGTATTGTATTCAAGGTTAGGGTTCTTTGTATGGCAGGGTATTTTTTTCGTTCTAAGTTCTTTGTTCTTGGCTATTGTTTTCATGCCTCAGGTATCCTGCAACACCAAGAAAGAGCCACTTTTCCATTTTCTCTTATTGAAAATTTGAAATTCGTTGCGATTTGAGAAATGCCTTACCATTTTCGTCCTTTTTTTATTCAAAATCCTCTTAAAATCAGTGTAAAACAATTACGATATCTCAAAGTTTGACCACAATGTACTGTGATACAGGTTGAGTGCAGAGCTGCCATTTTCTGGAGATGATGACGACATGGTGGCAGAAGCTGTCAAAACTGGCACCATCTTGATTAATGAAGATTTGTTTCCCTCGACAACAAGACAAGCTAAAGATTTTGTGAAGAAGCTGCTCAGCAAGATTCCAAGGTAATATTAGTCATCTTTTATTGCGAAGCCAAAATTTTGGAGGGCTAAGCTGAAAAGGCATAAGATTGATGCTTTTACCTCTGGCTTAGTAAATGAACACAAAACTGAAACTGAAACTGAAACTCTCTCTCTCTCTTCTTATTTCTTTCTTTCTGTTTGCCCCCTTTTCCCCTATTTTTTCTCTAATCACATCTTTGCCTTCTCTCACAGAAGACGAATGGATACAGCCACTGCTAAAAGCCACGACTGGCTCTCGGTAGGTGATCGTATTAAAAGCATTTACAGTTTCCAATAAACCTTAGCTGGGGCATTATGTTTTTAAACAAAAAAATGATACTCTAGGGAATGACACATGGTCTGAAATGGGAAATATTACGTCCACTTCCCTTGACGTACCGTGTCCATTAGTCTAACTAGTGCTTGATTCATATTTTAGCCTTCATTTGGTCGAGAACGCAGAAAAACACCCGCTGCAGAACCGAGAAAGTACAAAGAAATCCTCGATGAGCTTATCTCTCAGGTAAGTTAAACGTGCAAGAATATTGACCCTATGGGCCTTGAATGAGAACCTGGTCTACTGTATGACTCCTCCTACAATGCAAAGGATGTAGTTACTATACACAATTTGAGCGCCCACGAATACTCCTGTTATTTTTACTTTTTTTATTGACTGAGCAACAGTTTTTAGTCAAGGGGCTAAAATGTTCTATAGGCTCGAACTGCGCAGTTGGTCGACAACTTATGTTGCGATGCAATCTTCTATATCATTGCACACTTGAGTTTAAAAAACGTTATTTCTGCTGCGCGTATGTCATTGATGTACATAGAGTACCGTTTAATGTTCCATCTCGACATCCTGCATGATCTCTACTTCACATTAAATAATATAAGAAAAAACACTCGTCAATTCTTTAAGAATGATCAAGGAAGTGATATTTTACGCTTTGCGTGTTACAGGAAGAGGAGGAATTGATAACTGCTTCTTGCGTGCTGAGAACCTTTGAAGAAGAACCGTATGAATCACCTGAAGAAGAAGGTGAGGATGATGATTGAATATGACTGACGATGTAGTGATTACCCTAGCACCTATCCAGTAACTACGCCCATTATCCTAATAACATATGAATCACAAGAAGAAGAAGAAGAAGAAGATGATGATGATGATGATGATTATGATTGAAAATGACTGACGATGTAGTGATTACCCTAATAACCACCCAGTAACTACGCCCATTATCCTAGTAAAATATGAATCACAAGAAGAAGAAGAAGAAGAAGATGATGATGATGATGATGATTATGATTGAAAATGACTGACGATAGTAATTAACCTAGCAACTACCCAGTAACTACGCCCATCATCCTAGTAACTGCCTCGTATAAGGATACCGGCCTTGCGCATTAAAAATACAGATATCTCCTTAAATTCATGAGATATCTAGACAAAAAAATGGGACTTTCAAATAAAGTTGTAGGCTTTAAAATTCATCGTAGCTATCCATCTACCATAATTACAAATTTCCAATATCTCTGGGTACCATATCATACAATCCTTTATAATCTTTAAAATTCTGTTATAGTAAAATTAAAGCTAAGATGCACCTTTGCCATATAGCTGCAATATTCTCGCCAGTGAGTTATATTTCCTTTACTATTATACTATTATATTATGTTACTATTGTATCAATGACATTAGTTTTCATTGAAGATGTATTTCAATTCTTACTAATAATTAATAATTTATTCACTGTAGTGAAATATATTCCAATAATCATATTTTCGTGTTGCTTCAGCTATTTCATATATAAATAGAATATTTTAAGCTGTATTATCTCGTCTTTTACAAAAATTCCGGCGCACAATGCTTATTTCTCTGCACCATGCTTATTTCTCTGCTTACTCAATTGCAACTAAGCATGGGAGCTATTAATTTATTATTAATTATTTGACATAATCAAATCATGAGGAATTATATTATTATTATTAGATGATTATTTAGTATTATCTCATATATATTGTCATATATTGCCAAAAAACGTCTACATTTGTATAATAGCATGTAGTTAATAATTTTCTTACAAAATTGGTATTTTTGAGCACTTGATTATTTATTGATTATTTGTACGTGTGAAATGATGAATATTAATAAAATATTTTAATGAAATGATGCTTGCATTTCTGCATTTCAGTTTCAGTTTTTCAGAAAATGCAGGACATTGGCATATTGAAATGTTTCGGGGATTTTTCTCCTATGCTTAGACCCGGTTTAAACGTCGAATTCCACATATGCCAAATCTAATCCAGCTGATCTGAGAAAAAATGTTAGCCAATCATAATACAGAAAGTTTGCAAAACTGAGGTGTCACTTTTTAGTAGACTCGCTTCTCACTTTTCTTCATGACATGGAATTCCAGGCCACCAATTGAAAAACAAATAACGTTTTTATAAGTGCTTGATAACAGTGACACAATAATAATAAAAATTTACGTTTTTATTGCAATATTTTAATTTTTTTGCCCGTGCCAGAAAGCGGCGCATCTAATGAAATAGGACACCTCAGTTTTGCAGTGATTTCAGATCAGCTGGATGCAAATATAGATGCATACATTATACATCATTTGACTGTAACATCTTCAATCCCAAATCTTCCCCGAACTATGTCACAAAACCTTTGTATGAATGGTCTAATCTTACCCAGTTAGCAACTAGCCTCTTTTGGATACACAAAAAAAAAAAAGATTTATTAATCAATCCACTGTTGAGAGTCTTGATATAAACCTGCATACCATTAGTATAGGTAATAGCATGGTTTGGAGTGATATCACGAACAAACCATACTATTGTTTGTTTATCATATGGCTTAAGAGATTTACTGAAAAATCTGTATAAGTTTGTTTGTTCATCGTTTGAGCGGCCGCTTCATCACGTACAAGATTAAATAAGCTTAAGCTTAAATGATAAAAAGAAACAACCAAAAGTGTGACTTAAAGTCTTTTTCTAAAACATATAAAAAGCTAAAGCTGTGCTAAAAACAGCATATTCTAGTCATTTTAAGGAAGTTCGAGTTGATAATTTACAATTCTTACTTATATGCTTGTCTTGACTTGAGACTCGTTGTTGTAAAGATTAAGTTTTCAAAGTCTGTTTTTCGCTTCAACGAAGGAAAATCGTCGTTGTTGAGCTATGTGATCTTGATTTTGAAAAACAAAGCCGTCGGATATCCTTATCTTCATCAGGAGAACTTCAACAGAAGCATGTTTTTGTGAGTTTTTACTTCGCTGGTTTTCTTCTTTCGCCAAAGAAATCTCCACAAGATTTTCAAGTTTCTGTCACAAGAAATCCTTTCTTAAGTCGATTCCATTGATAAAAGCCAACTCTTGAAACGTTCTGTCATACATATACTATTGTTCTTTTAGCGTTCGTTAATGTTTTTGCTTGTAGATTCAAATAATTAGCTCAATATTTAGGGAAATCTTTCTGCCACTTCAAACATGTTTTGGTGGTTGCCATGGCAATTTTGAAATCACACTCCCGAGAGCTTGAAATCACACTGTTACGTTGAAATCACACTCCTCTTAGCCAATCAGATTGCAGAAATTTCTTAGGTCATATGATAAGTGCGTTCATATAAACTCCTTTCACGTGACGTCATAGCAACTCTCCTGGGAATTGGAACCTATTGTTTTGCCCTCCAAATTGAGCTGCATTTCGACGTCAGGGGAGGATCCAGGATTTTCTTAAGGGAGGGATGCTGCGTTGGAAAGGCACCCACACGAGGGTTGCAAGGGGTCTATATTTCATCAACGTGAATAGTCTGTACTGTAGTCGTAACTTTGATGTTGTCTTGTGTCCTTCAGAGAAACAGGTATAAATTTTGAATGCTTTGATTCGTCAACTTTGACATTTCTACCACAGGATGTACTGTTATCGCCCAGATATTTTCGACTGTTCTACTGTTCAAAATTCTATTATTTTTAGAAAATAAAATGTTACCGACCTTTGATTCTTTCTGATAGTAAACCATGCTCTAAAGTTTTTATTCAACGTGAGAAAAAAGCAACGATACCTAGAAAACATTGTGGTCACGTGATATTTTATAAACCTCTAAGCCCTCGAGCAAATAAAATCTCTAATCTCACAAAATTTTATCTTAAGGGCTCCTGATGTGGCAATAGTGAACAAGCCATGCGAACTCGATGAACCTGAACAAGCCATTCAGCTTCCAAGAATAAATTAATTAAACATTCCGCCGACGATAGATAAGATTTTGACTGACACGTTTTTCGGTTTCCTGGTTTTATTCCTGTTCTTATAAGGATTTTTTAAGGGTATCCTTGAACTCCAATTGACTTTACAGCACACTCCAATGCGTTGGTTTTATTTGCCTTCTTTCTTCATAGAAAATCGTCTTACTTCAAAATCAAGGCAGTGCGAACAGATTCTCGAGAGGCCGTGGTACCATATATGCACACTTCAGTACATTTATCCAATAACAAGCTAGGCTATTTATAGGTTATTCGCTATCTTCAGTTCCATGACAAAGGGGAGGGGGTGCCTGACAAAACCAGAATAAGACAACATAGATGCACTCCTCATCCCCTTGAAAATTATACGACAAAACTTGGGCCACCCCTCCCAACCCACCCCCTGCAGAAAAAAATTCAGTGACCGAATCACTGACCCTGATGCAGACAAAAACATTTTTTTTCGTGTTTTTCCGCACGTTTGCCACCCGCCTACACGGTTGCCCCTCACTGATAATCTTGATACTAGTTAATTTTTTTCATCTGTTCACATATAAACTTTTTCAAATGCTCTTTCCTCTGCTGTATAGCCTTACATGGGTAGATATTTCCTTCTTAGTCCTCCTCCGACACTCCAGAGGTAAGAGGCGAAAGCACTACTGTTACACCACCCATCTCAAAAGACTCGTGGTCTCTCCCCTCTCCTCCCCAACTGGCACACATAACGTCACGCTGTGATAATTACTCTTTTAATCTAAGCTTTACTTAATTCTTATCAGTTTCTTGTTAATTTATGGATTGTTAGATGAAGTCATCAATAAATGACTGCCGAATGAATAAAAACTTCCTATGAACTTTCTTTTGGTACTGGGTTTTTTCCTGTTACCTTACTCGCTCTTGTAATTCAGTATGAAATAGTATCAACACATTTTTCTCATTGATAACAGCTTTTTTTTGTTCCGTTATCTTGGAAAACCTTCTGGATCTGGTGAATGTTCTTCATTCATGGAGTGATGAATGAAAGAGATACAAGCCCCCAAAGAAAGGTCTCATAGCTAAACTACTGACATCAAGGATATACAGGATATACGTTTTATACCAGGTTATTTAGACAAATAAAGTGGCATGGTTCAAAAGTGTGATCGATGATACGCAGTCTTAAGGATTAGAGATGTCCAGCATGCAGTGCTCAGACTTGTCATTCTTCGGATTTAAGTCAATGAGCATCTGACCACTTGACGCATGAGAATCTAATCTGCATACATGGAAGTCAAAAGGGAAATTTGCTGTTCTTTGAAATCCCATCAATAGCGGGCTCGAAATCATTTTCTGTCACACAGCGAGGTTTTTATCATTAAGACAAAGGTTTTTGACTCGAGGACTTTTGATTCGAGTAGAACTGAGCCAAACTTCGCGACAGCAGACCCTTGCACCACGTGACACGTGATTCCTCAGTGAAAACCCCAGCGGTATGCGTGAAGTACAAGACAGGTTAAAAGGGCGTGGCTTTGATACTCATGAATAAAGTCTTTCACTATTCTTCCTAATGTTGGTCTGTGACAAATTAATCTTTCTTGAATGAAATTATTTATTTCTAAAAACATACAATAAATTTCTGGATTTTTACCATTTGTTTAACGGATCGTCAGCAAACATGATGATTTTGAAGCTAATATGCTATTGGTTCCATGACAAAATCATTACATCTGAAGTGTAAACTGTCTTTACGTTGATAACTTTTGAGTGACTTTTTCAACAATGTTTATTTTTTGGAGTAGAAGAGAGAAAAAATCGTGAAGGTTTTTCATGAAAACTGTGTCACGATATGGCACATGACAATCATTGCGTTGTAAACATGAAAAATGTTTTTTTTTAATTTTGACTTTTTCTGTTGAAAATTTTCCATTTTAAAGCTGTGATGACAGATCAAAATTATATTTGCACAGTTGTCGGACCATTTTTATTCATTCTATGGTTTAAACTTTAACTAATCTCGAGGTTAGGAGACTGGGCAATGTCACAGAGTGGCGTGACTGAAGTATAGATATTTTCACTTAGGTCGGCGAACTGTCAACAACAACACTTTTAGTCTGTCTATCAGCAAGGAGAACGCGCACGTCAAGTACGAAATAGTATCCGCAATGTCTAATCTAGCCGCAAAAAAGTTTGGCCCTCAGACGATGGAGCTGAAGAAAGAAAGCCCGGACAATTCCTACCAAATTAAGGCCGAAGTTGCAAGGTAAATCCACTTATTCTAGCCATAGTAGATCAGCAAGTAGGTAAGGGTGTGACAGATTGTTGCTTTGAAGTTCTGTGACAAAGCAAAGTCCCACAAGTTTGAAACATCTGCGAAACTCTTGCTGATCAAGGAGTAGCCATTACTACAAGACTGGGAGAGGCTCGCGTTTTAGCGATCATGTCTTTCGTTATGGGGGAAGAAATTTCTTAATTTTCGCAAAGAAAAAAGCTCTAATCCTCCAGACTGAGGTCACTGCTAGGTGCATTTGATTGTATGTGGAAATACTGTTGCATTATTCGTGGTTAAAACTGTTCGTTCCAAGATTCTCTTGCTCATTATTTTCGCATTCTGGGGATGGTTCAGTGTTATTGACCTTTCTAGGCTATATTTACGCGTCGTATTAGGCGTCTAGAGTAAGATTGTGTTTTCCTGTTTGTCATATTTGCACAACTCAATACAAATATCATTACTTGTAGTAAATGGAGTTTTGAGTTAGAGGAAACGATCGTCAAAGAATCTTCCCTTTTAAGCGAATGTCTAAATCTACTCCAGGATAATTCTCTTCAATGCGAGCGACTTACGCTAGCGTAAAGCTCTCGTCAATCAACAGCAGTGCGTACAAAAACTATGCCATATATTTACATAGCTAGCATACTGACTTCGAACAAAGAAATTCACAAAAAGCTAAAAAATTCTCGCTTTCAGTTAGCTTGATATGTTAATAATAATAAGTATTTTTTTCTCTTTAAGCGATTTTAGAGATTTTATATTTCTATGCAAACAAAGTGTAGTTTTCAGCAAACATATTATTTGATCACACTGTGTATCACGAATGATGACCTCGCGCAAACCAAACCAAAACAACCCAGGATCGAACATCTTCTCTCTGTGTTCTTTGTGGGTGGAAGTTTGATTAACTACTATAATCTCAAGGTCTGCTTGTAAACCCGAAGGAATTTATTGTCGGGTAAAGTGTTAACTAGGCTACGTGTGAGTGCAACATAAACACAGCAGAGGATTAGTGACCACTGATATTCATTCTTTTGGAAATAAGATATCTTGGAGTAAATATGGCCACCTCATTTCACCTCATTAGTGGGATATTCTTAATAAGGGAGTGGGTATGTTCGTGGGTTGGTTCTTGGGGAATTGTTAAATCTAAAGCAACAGAAATATCATTCCCGCCAAATACTCTAGAATTGCGTTACATTTTTAAAAATTCATCTTTTGCAAAATTCAGAGAAAAGGATTTGTTTGACAAAAATGTACCCATGGGGGGTCCTATCAGTCGTGGGTCATTGAACTCACTTGGAGTAATGCTTTGAGGGTATACGTAGACAAGATAGAGTGATTTAATTTAACCTGTGAAAAAATTGTCAAACTAATATTTAGTAGTAGACTCTAAATCCATTGTTCTCTTTTGTTCTTTATCAACTAGTACGAATTAAATAGTCATTTTTCTTGTAAGGGTTAAATAGAATCCCTCTACAACGAATTGTATAAACCGATACATGTTGATAACGTGAGTTCAATGAAAAGAAATAAAGGATGGATAATATTATCGGTAATTATTCATTTGCTATACTTTGTTTACACAATGACTCTGTTATAAAAATTCAATTAACTGATTTTGTTGATAATGCGCAACAGGATTTCATGTTATGGTAATAATAATAGATAATGATTTTCTACTATTTTCAATATTTATTTATATATTTTTCTTTTTTTATCTATATTTTGTATCAGGTTTATTTTTCGTCCTCATTTCACGTATTTATATTGTAAATAAACAGCTAGTGAGCCCCGTCGAGCTTTTGTTCTTAGGGCAAACTAGAAAATATATGAGTCTAAATATGAAAAAGTTTAAATAATCAATTTAGCGAAAGTTAATCCGATCCTACATTGGGCCATCAAATAACTAAAAAGAAGAAAAATGCAATACTGATAAAGATATATTATTGTATTTATCATTATATTATTTATTATATATTTTTTATTATCGGCAGAACTGTAAAACAGTAAACAGATAGAGTACTAGTGGTTTTCTTAAGGGCAAACGCAGTTTTCTGACTTGCAGCACGTGCACGGTACAAAATGCTAAAACACTGAAGTGGCTTCCCATCGTTTTCATCTACTCTTAATTCATCCAATCACAGCGTGACACGTCACGTCTTCGGGTAAAGAATGCACGGCTAAAGTACGACTATAAATTCGTCATATTGTTGTCCACTCTTACAGAAACATTCTAGTAAAAAGTGAAACAGTTGTTTAATTTTGGCGTAAGAGTTTCTGTCTGTCCTTCTGATCAGACAACACCTTCATACCACAGGGTACCCAATCTTAGGATTGAAGTCTCCTTGACCTCAGGGGCAGTCTGTGAAAGAAAATATTTGAATATGGATTATCACAGTATCAATATATATAACGAAAACAAAAACATCCAGGATTATTCGTATTCATATTACTAAGCAATTACTGGACAATTATAATGAAAATGACACTGAATTGAAGCATATTCTTTGTAGTCGAACACGAGAGTTGAGCCACTGCACCGAATGGAATAGGACGTTCGCATGATGCCGTCATTCGACCACCATTACCAGAATGCTGAAGCAAATTTTCTTTCATATTCAAATTTGTATTTCCTCATGAGGATAGTAACTTTAAGAACTATTTACTTTCAGTTATTTGCAGTTGGATTAAGCGATACAAATTTAGAATGGATTTTATTAGAATAATTAATTTGTAAAGATGGCTACACAACAAGACTAAAAGAAAAATTTAAACCATTTACTCTTAAAAGAAAAATGATGGCGATATTATATATATCGATAATAATAAGAATATCATAATTATCTAATAATGTAAAAAAAATCATCTTTATTTGGGGTTAAATTATTGTGATTCAGGGGAAACTAAAACGAACATGATGAAAATAATAATATAGTAATATTTTCTAATAATCTGAATATAACGTCATTAAAAACAAATTCATGGGCAACATGTACAAGAGAACATGATGGCGATATTATTGAATGATAATAATATAATAATAATCTCTAATAATCTTTAATAGAGTTAACTGTTTGTGATTCAGGGGCAAATATGCCGTCATTAAAAGATGCATGGACAAGAAGACCAAAAAGAATATGATGGCAAAGCTGATCAAGTATGACAGCGATACAGAGAAGCTCGCCATCCAGGAGTTTGAGATCATGAAAGTAAGTCTGGACAACAAACGATTGATTGTAACGGCAAAGGACCCTTGATACAAATTTAAGGTTCACATTGGCTGAGTGAATGATGATGATATGTTTGTCTGTTTGTACGCACACAGGATCTCAAGAACGACAAGCTGCTCACTGCTCGAGATGGTTTCCATGTCAGAAAATACGTCATTATCATGATGGACGGGTAAGTCTCTCCTTTAGACATTTCGTGTATTATGTGTTCGGATCATTAACAAAGAAATTATATTTTTGACTGCGAAATAAGTCACATGCCGTACCGTGTCGTGACCTTAACCTTGGCTTTGACGGTACCACATCCCAGTGTAAATGAGGAGTAACCTTTGTTTAAAAAATGGTTCGTGACCGTGTCGTGTGTGGCGATCTTCCACATTAATTGAAAAATCGTTTCCACTATTGGTCGCTCTTATTGGCCCGGATGCTTTGCGCTATCTTTGTTGAGACACAGCATTATCGTATACAGTCATTAATATAACGAGCTTAACGGTTGATCGATACTTATATAATTTTTAGTGTTGAGGCAAAAAATATGCTGGAATTCCTTGGAGAAAAACCACGGGCCAACGAGGAAGACGCCGCGTTTGTGATGAGACAGATCCTTGACGCCCTTAAGTACCTCCATGGCCAAAAGATCGTCCATCTTGATGTCAGGGTAAGAACTACTAAAGATTACTTTAGTTTTGCCAATGCATTTTAAGTAATCCCCTCTAATCTTACCAAGGAAACGCTGATCGGCTTTTGAAATCCTGCTCTAGGGTCAAAACACGATACCCCACTTGATCTTCTAAGAAGCACATCTCGGGTGTTCCTTTGTTTCTCGATCCAGATCCACGTATCGTACTTATCCGTATCTTTAGCAAATTGAGGTCACTTTTCTATGTTCTGTTCTCTTATCGAACATAGAATGGCGTCAGCAACTTCCAAACCAAAGTAAAACCACCAGCGCAGCGTAGGGAATATCTGATTTATTTTAGCATTTTAGCACTTACCCTAGCACTTACCCTAGCGGTAAAGATTGCACAAAAAGTAAGAAGAGTGTTTGTTTTTTTTCTTCTCCCTATCAGCCCGCAAACATCCTGGTAAAGAAGGACTACACCCTCAAGCTGATCGACTATGGATGTGCTCGTAGGATCAAAAACGACACTGGAGACTTGGTGGATGCTATTGGTGTCACAGAATTCGCTGGTACGAGAATGAATTCCTTACTATAACTATGAAAGGAAAAGGAGAAGTGTAAAAAAAAACTGTGGCTGAAGTTAGCGTAGTTTGGCGGCGTCGTGTTATGGATGCATCTTCTATTTAATTCTATTTCTTTAACCGATTATTCTGTTCATAGAAATTCTTCAAATTTCTTTCTTTCTTACTTTTCTTTTTCTCTTTTTCTCTTTCTCTTTTTTCCTTTCCTTCCTTCCTTCCTTCCTTCCTTCCTTCTTTCTTTCTTTCTTTCATTCTTTCTTTCTTTCTTTCTTTCTCTTATTCCTTTCTTCTTTCCTTCTTTCTGTTTTTATCCCTTTTCACTTCTTTTTTATTTTTTTCTTTAGCGCCTGAGCTTCTGAACGTGGATCCCGTGTGTTGGGCAGCTGACATGTGGAGTGTCGGTGTAATCATGTACATCTTGTAAGTGAATAGCATTGAATTTTTACATCAGCTAAATCTTCAACCAAATGCTACGTTCCTTGATCAAATGTCCGCGTACTTTCAGTACTTACAACAATATGTTCATATTGTCGACTGTCAAAAATCAAATGTTATGCCGTTTTAGGGTGTCCGTTCAATCCCTTTTGATGGTTGTTTTTTGATCAACTTTCCGTTTAATAAATGCAGTGTGCGCATACCTAGCATTTGTTAAGGAGTATTGTAAAATGATAAAAAAAAAGCCTCCCACATGGACTAACGCGACCGTAGGAATTAAGATATTTTGGGAAAATTTTTGGAATCGCTGGTCATAGCAAGGGGTTAATCTTACATGGTCTAGGGGCCGACTAACCTCTCCCTTGGGCTTCGGCCGAGCGAGCTCCCCGATCAGTCATTATGGATAGCGGTGTCGGGGCCAAAATCTCCGGCATAGCCGTTAATGCTTCGCGCTGACACACTGCGCTAATCAATAAAAGAAACGCTTGAAAAATGTTTTACTTGAACGAAAATCGAATTTTGTCTTTAAAACAACTAGTTCGTAATTTGACGTTTGTCTTCAGGTTTAGCACGCATTTCATTGCGGGGAATCAATGGTGGTGTAGCAGTAGCCTTTACCTCTCGCCATTGTTACTGCATGCAATGCGTCAAATTTCAGGCCCGAAGTGTACTTCGGAAAGGGCTAGGGAAATCGTATTTTATGGTTGCAGTAAAGTTGAAAAGAGAGAGATAGGTGTTCGATCGTGCCTTCGAATCACCCCTGCCGTCGGCGGCTTGCTTAACCCATTGTTTTACAACAGCTAACGGACTTCTGTTGTATTAGGTTGAGTGCCACTTTACCATTCACATCAGAAGATGAGGATGAGATTACGCAGGCAGTTACAGCAGTGGACTATGACATGCCAGCAGACAAGTTTGGCAAAGCCACCGATGAAGCCAAGAATCTAATCAAGAAGTGTCTGGTGCGAGTTCCTGAGTAAGTGAGAAAAAGATAATGGAAAAAAGGAAGAGAAAGAAAGGAAGGAAAGAGAATGGATGAATGGATAGATGGATGCATAGGATGGGTGGGTGAGTGGATGGATGGATGGATGGATGGCTGTGTGGTTGGAAGGATTGATGGATGGATGGATGGATGGAAGGGTGGGTCGGTGGGTGGGTGGGTGTTTGGACAAGAGGATAGAAGGGTAGATTAAATGATATATTGATGAAGGGAGGGATGTGGTGGATGGATGTAATGAATGAAAAGATGGATTGCATACTTGAATGGAAGAAATGCTTTTTTAATCTAATTATACCTTCTAATGGACTTCTTTGTCCTTCTTTCATCTCCATCTTAAGAAAAACCGTTTTGAGCCTCCTTAATTCATCTCTTGTCAAATACTCTCGTGCATGTGGTAAACTATTAATGTTTAACTTTAACAAAGCTTTGTATATTTGCCCCCTACCAAAATGGCAACCGTATCGTCGAAGTAGTCCAGTGACAAAAAAGGACATAATAGTTTTGCAAAGTTGCAGTCAAATCAACTAATCAACCCATTTTGTAAATTCCAGGAAGCGTCCCACTGCTGTTCAAGTACTGGAGGGAGACTGGCTATCCGTATGTAAAACATTTCTATACTACAAAGTCTGTTATGATCTCATAGATTCACCTTTATCATACGTTTGGAATCGTATGGCGAGGCTTTTTGCTTGTTTATTTCCTTCTCCCTTGTCTCCCTTAAGCGGAGCAAACTCAAAGAATGCAGTTTAGTAATACTGCAGTAATACTTTGGTTTTCTTCATGTACTATTCTTGATTCTAAACGGAAAACTCGATGAAGAGTGGGGCGTGGTTCGTTGTGAAAGTTTTCTTTGTACCCGGTTTTTTTTTTCTTTTTTTGGAATCAACTCTTCTCTAATTCCAAACATCTGACTTCCTTCGATGAAGCAAACGAATTCTTAAGTTATGACTTTAAGGTCGCGTACAGAGTAGTCCTATAATGCCTGTAGTCCCTCCTTCGCATTGGCAGTTTGATTGCTAAGTGGAGGGTGACGTAGATACCCCCCTGGCCTTTTTAAAAAATATATATATTGGATATAAAGTACGATGTATGTCAACATAAATACATGAAATAATAGATCCAATAAGGCAAAGCGCGAACGGGATACGAGACCCATAATTTTAGATCGAGTAACTATTTCAATTGGTGCAAATATGCTATGGAATTTTGATCATGATTGAAAGATATTTATGTATTATAGTAAGACGTTCACGATACTGTATTGTCAAATATCTTTTCTTTGCATTCAATATATAACTATTTCAAAAACGTTTTAAGGAGCGAACTGACTGGCCTAAAGCAACTGTGGGACAATAAGAATTTCTTCATATTCATACCTAGACAATGCCTGCACCATTCAGCTGAGACCTTAGATGGCGAGTAGTGTGGCTCGTTCATCTTGTGAATTTTCAATTGAAAGGGCCTAATTTTACTTGGTAACTTTACCTCACCAGTCGCCAATCACAGATTGTTAATCGCATTTCGTCCCTTCAACGTTTTTTAAATAGCTGTATGCCTGTAAATGAGAAAAAACGTTTGCGCAAGCACGCTTTCCAAGAATTTAGAAGAGTTTTAGTGAAAAAATAAATCTTCGTTTTCTCTGAGTATACAAAAACATTTCGTGAGTATACTTCTGTGAGACCAAGATACTGTATTAAGAAAGACAAAAGAATTAGCCTTTAAATCGTTTTGGTATTTTGTGAAGTTCATTTGTCAGGCAAGTTTGAAAGTCAAATTTACATATTTTTACAATAACTAATTTGCATGCGTACTTAGAGCATGCGCAGACGTTTTTCACTCGTTTTCCTGCAAA
Source organism: Anthopleura xanthogrammica (assembly GCA_964019055.1). Classification (NCBI taxonomy): domain Eukaryota; kingdom Metazoa; phylum Cnidaria; class Anthozoa; order Actiniaria; family Actiniidae; genus Anthopleura; species Anthopleura xanthogrammica. Next base: position 17,740,967 of record OZ025206.1, read on the forward strand.
TGGAACAAATGAAATGAAATTATTTTGGTTTTTTTTCCCTTCAGAACAACAATTCTCAAAGAAGGAAGACAAGTGATATTCCTGCGACTAAATTCAAGGAACTGAACCAAGCTCTTCAAGATGCGGTAAGAAGAAGACCTACTCCCAAAAACCTTCAATTTTGGTTTCCACTTTTTAATAACTTGACTACTTTTTTACTAATTAATATTTGTTCCATAGTTTGATTCATTGTTGTTACTGTTGTTCATTTATTTTTCCCCTTTTTTTCTGTTTTCGTTTTTTTTTTATGCATTCAGTTATTCATTCATTCAGTCATTCTTTCTTTATTTTCCATCATTCATTCTTTCTTTCTTTCTTTCTTTCCTTCTTTTTTCTATCTTTCTTTTTTCATTCTTTAATGATTATTTTAATGATTATTTTTAAAAGAACAAAGTGAACGTTTCTTTGAGCTAACTTTGAGGCTAACATGGAAACACAAAAGAAATGGCACAAATTTCATCGAGAAAAAGTGTGATTTCTTTTGTGTTTCATGTTAGCCTCGCATCCAAGATAACTTTGAGAAGGGTCCATTAGCAGGCTACTTATGGCCAGCTTGTACTTTGACACTCAAATAAAACTGTTGATTGATTGTGGTTTTTTGTTTTTGCTCTTTCTGTTATTCCAGGACAAGGAAGAAGCTGTCACTGCGTCATGCACGTTGCGCACTTTCAAAGAGGAGGAATACGAATCCCCGGATGAGGACGAAGAGTAAACCCAACTTCTCTAAACCCCCTTCCCTCCCTCCCTGGATCGAAATCTGACCCTGCAACAAAAAAATGGCTTTTTGATTCTTTCAAACGAAGAAAAAGTTTCAAAACCCAGATATTTTTGTATTAGAATGAAATGTTTTGGCTTCTAATAGCTAATGAAGAAAATTAATAAATATTTAGCTAACGAATAGGTGTTCTCGTTTTGGTGAGGTTCAGACTGTTGATGGATATGACTAATTAGTGATTTAATAATGTTTCTTGTCTCTACCCCAGACACTTACAATAAATGACATCTCAAAAAAAGAGTATTGTGTCTCCAGTGTTGTTCATTCACTACTTTCACATCCATATTTTGCTATTTTTTGATGGTGGGTGGTGGTTTAAGTTTGTCGTAGAAAGGGGAAGCTGGTGACTTGTGAAGAGAAATATAAAATATACCACTTAAGGTGACTGACTACTTTTGAACGTTCAATTTGAGCCCACGATGTGTGCGCGCACAAAAATCGCTCAAAACCGCAGAACAACCTTCAAGCTTTTATTGAGGAACAATACACGTTTTGAACTTCAACAGGGCAAAAAACCCGAATTTTGCACGGGACTCTATATTTTTCTTTGAATTTCCTAAAACAGCAGGTAAAAATCAATATTTTGAGAAAGTTTGAGAAAAACGTAATTATTAGAACCTATAAAAAAAGCAATTTATGTGATTTGTTGTTGTCGTTTGAGTACGCTTTTCGGTTGATTGAGCTAACAAGAAGCTACATTTTTAGCTTATTTTTAAGACTTTCTTGAAATATCTTTAATTAGTCTTCAAAAATAATGTTTAAAGTAGATGTTCTGAGAAAATTGCTTCCAGAACTTCTTTAATTTTTGAGTTATGAATTTTTGTGCGCAAAGCTTGATTTCCGCCAATTTTCTTTCGAAAACTTGTCAAGATGGTCATATTCAAAATTCATTATCTCGAAAACAAGCTCGGGACACCCCATTTTTCTTTTCATTTTTTGAATCAGCGTTAAATTCTGTGTAAAATATCTTTCTAAGAACATTTTGTAATTATTCCTTGCTAAAGTAGTCAGTCACCTTAAGGGCAATCAGTCAGTAAGCTAGAAAGAAATGTGTGCCATCCTATGAAGTGAAAGTGGAATATTTTAGCCGATAAGTTAGGCTTTTTGGGCAAATTCCCAATTAGAGTAAATTTGACTGAACGGCACGGCACGGTATGGAACTGAAACAACAATCTTCGTTGAACCAATAGCGATAAGTACACTTCACAGTAAGTCCATACCGTCAGTTATTCAAGAGCAATATGCTGTAGCACCTTTCTACACTCCTTGTTGTTTGGTTTGCTTAGCTCTTACCCTGATCACCACTAGAATCTAGTCATTTGCACCTGTCCTGTGTTTCGGTTTTACCTCTCTTAAAAACGCACCACCGTTAATCAATGACAAGCTGTCACCAACCGTACTAATAAGAGTAGAAAATTGGGTCCCTTGCTACTGCGCATTCTACTGCGCAAGCTTTTCAGAAGAAAAGTTAATGGATATCATCCACCGTTGCCGGAGGAAATTGAATCAAAAATGAAATTTTTTCTATTTTATTTTTTCGTTTAATTCTCTTTAGTGGGGAAATAGGAACTATACCCACTCAAGGCTTGAGCATTTTTTTTAAAACTAAGGAGTTTCCTAACGAGAAACTAAGGAGAAAAGATGGCTAGAAAGTAAAACTAGTGAAGCTGCGTCGTCGGCGTATTAAGTGTAACCGATAGGCGCAGTTTAAACAATTTGCCAGGCAAATTGAGATATAATTAACTGAATTTTCTTTAGGATTGTCAATAATAAATACACCTTTTTTAGCTTTTCTGTACTTAATTAACCTACATAGTTCTATTATTTGTACGAAACAAAAGACAAAAGCTGAAACCTTTTTCGTGGGGTACGCATACATCCCTGACTTGTACCTTCACTGTACGGCATCCCGGCGTGAAAACACTGAAATGGCTTTCCGGCCATTATTTTTCATATGAATCTGACAATCCCAACCTGTAGTTATTCTGGTCATATGGTACGATAGCTACACCTATCTTTTCTTTTTCGTTTTAGTCTAATACGAAAACGGCATCTTCTACTCACTGGCCGATTGATAGACACACACATCGCTTTTGTGGGTCCCACTTTCTCCTTTCTCTCCCCTCTCCTCCCATTCAGAAGATATTAGAAAACTGCTTCACTACCTGATCAGAACAGCAATATAAAAATATAGAATAAAAATTAAATCATTGTTAAACAAAATTTGTCTTATAAGGAATGATATAACCACACATAGGTGAATTGTTTGTTTAGACGGTGAAGCCACGAAAAAGGATCTGAAAGCTCATCGGAACTAACTGTTTTACAAATCGATTTTCCATTTTGTCTAGTTTTTACTTCAACTATGAAACGTAGCATACAATTAAAAGCAGGTTTTTAAATCGCTATAGGTGACTGCACGTCAAAAATGACGCTCAAATATTGACACAAAGGACTAATGGGCTATTACATATGATGCAAATTTAAAACAGTTTCTGCCCGAACTTTTAGCCCTGTCGTTCATTTCGGTGGTCATTAAAAATAATAAAATCAAATTGAAAGTGAATTTCTGGAAACTTGACCTGATGTTAATGTCAAAGTTGAACATATGATGCAAATTTAAAACAGTTTCTGCCCGAACTTTTAGCCCTGTCGTTCATTTCGGTGATCATTAAAAATAATAAAATCAAATTGAAAGTGGAAACTTGACCTGATGTTAATTTTAAAGTGGAATGCTGAACACATTTTTGCTCCATTGAATTCAAAATAATTGTTAACTAGTTTTATTCAAATGAACAGTTATCTGGACAAATAGTCTACCAGTTCCCAAGAAAACCGAGAGGTTTTGCCAAAATGTTTGGGATGAGTACCTGTAAAATTTCACTAATATTCTGCTCTCGTCAGACGTTCTAGCTCTCTATCTCTATCTCTCTCCCTCTCTCTTTTCTCTTTTCCTTTCTCTTTTCTTCTCTTTTATTAACCATTCAAGGCACAGTGCTCGCACAGTGCTGAATCTGAATGGGACACGCGTGGTATCAAGCCATTTTGTTTTCACTTGAAACGATGAAAGTGCCAATCAAGTAGCTAGGTGAGAAAGACCCATGTGATCAAGATCTGATCTTAGATAACAATATCCTTTGAATTGAATTGATGGCTCTACGATCAAACTACAAAAACAACTCTATCCTAGTACTTTTTAAGCTTCTCAAATAAACCTGCTTGACCGTCTAGCAACGTTGACTTCCAACCCCATCAACTGATGCGTCATTCCCCTGCTCTTGGCTAGCCTTGAAGTTGATCCAAGCACGTTGCTAGCTTTTAACTGTAGACAACCCCAACCTCCTTGACAGCTGTATTGTTTGCCTACGACAACCTCTTAATTTGCCGAGTAAACAAGAATGGAAAGAAAAACAAACTTTTGAATAACTAGTGTAGTAACGACTTCCGTTCAAGTCCCCGGTTGCTTTTCAAAACCCTTGACCCGGACTCCGTGGACAGTTTTAGAATTCATTCAGCTGAAATACTCAATGGGTCAATAATATTCCATTTGGTTGGTTCCCATCATTGAATGTTTTATCAGTTTTACGTCATTCAAGGGACACGATCGACATCTAATCGTTTGGCATTATCTTTTCTTTGTGTCCAGTGCAGCCATCATACCGCTGCAATGTTCGATCATATGGTGCTATTTCATGCGCATCATTATCACGATGAATCCAGCTGAAGAAACAGCTCCTAAGGCATAATTTTTTATTCGACATATTTGTACATATACTTCTTGGGTTTTGCAGTATTTTTATGAACAAAATTAGTAAAAGACTGCCCAAAATTTACTGGGAAATAACTTATCACTATTCAAAGCTAGTAGTGACCTGCCTAGACTCCGTACACATGAACCAACTGAATCTAGCTTAACTATAGAAGATATTTGCCAGAGTCGCTTTTAATCAGCCATAAAAAGAAGTCGCTTAGGAGCTGTTGTTATAGGAACGTAAATTAATCGAGAGTTTTTGAGATAATCTACAGAAAAAGAGGAGGGGAAAAGAATAACATGTTATAAGATAATCTTGACTTTTGATCAGTATTAATGTGAAATAACCTTTTGTTGGGTTTATCAAGAGGAAACAAATATCCCTTGCTTTTCATCGCGAAAATAAACCTTTATTGTGTTTCCAGTCTTTTGGCTTTTATCGAATTAGCTTATCATTGTGTAAACTACTGGATGGAATGTTATTTGACGTCATAGCCTTGACTCAAACTCCTAGTCTGACATATCTACATCTTACAAAAATATCTCAGAGCATAATAGAATTTAAATTGAATCTTTATAGATTAAGTATGGCATGGGTGTTTGCACATACGTCATAGTATTACGGCGAACTATTCAAGTTGGAAAAGTAGGGAGTCATTATCGAAATGCAGTTCTATGATTACCCTCCAAGGCTTAAATGGATTCTGACATATTTGAGTGGCAATAAACTCTTCAGTTTTGGCTGCTTGCTATCTGAGTTTCAAGCGCCAGCTTTGTTTAGATTTGTTGACCTGGCTCAAGTTGGTGGAACCAGTAACAGCATTGTGTTATTAGGTCGGCCCAACAGAGAGCCCCCAACAGACCACTTGCAGCATTTGTTAACGAACCTCAATGTTTGGGACAAAGAAATTAATAAAATGATCCTGTGAAGACTGAACACTGTCCTTACTTAAGAGCATTCGTGTTTTATTAACTACCTTGTGAATTGGTGCAAGGACTGAAGAGTCTGTAGGTGGCCCAAAAACTTGACAATATAATATGCCAGACCCTACTTTAGGCAATCACATGTGAGCAGTTTTCAATCATCCCCCAGCAGGGAAGAATACTGACAAAAACTATGAATTGTAGGGAGTACCATCCATTTTTGATGATAAAATTTTTAAAAAACTAGCACATTGCCACTGGAGGAGTTTGTGAATCGATTTACCAAAGTACAGGCAATACCAGTGAAAGAGTAAGAAGGGGTTGTGTAGCAAGTTCCCCGGCAAAGCCCTTCACAAAATACTGCCAGCAAAGATGACACGAAGTAATCTGACTGTCAATGACAAAGTCGTTAAAACTTCTACAGTTCTAATTCTCCTTTTTCTTTTAATGCTCACAGCAATAAACGTGGCCAGTCACCGGACACACCTCAGACATGTCAATACCAACCATCATTTTCTTATCGAGGAAATCGCTTTTATTCAACACTTCCGTTTTCCATCTTGTCACAAGATCCATTGAATATGTCTTACCTCCATGAGCCACCCTTCGTGTTTTTCTGTGGTTGAAGAAGAGGAAGTGGTTGAAGTATCTCCCTTTTCTTTCTTGACTTCGCAGCACGTGGCATGGTGGTCCTGATCAAGTTCTTGTCAAAACAGAAGAGAATTTTCACGTTGCCTTGTAAGCTCCGAAAGATGTGGATGTAACCTGAGTGGCTGTAGAGGAACGTCATTTTTATGCTGAATTTTGATGTTATCTATTGTGTTCACTTCATGTTAGTGCTATCTGATTGCATGGAATCGTTGGAAACTTTAGTAATTGACTTTTAACGACATCAAAGAAGATGAACGCATCTAATTTGATAGTGTACATTGTTGCACTCGTTTTTAAAGATGGTCTGAGAGAAGGAAAATTGAAGGACAAAAGAACCAATTAAGAACAAAAAGGAGAAGATAATATGCCATTCAACTCACACCTGATCACGTTTGTCATCACTCATTAGTGCCTTGCATTAGTACGTTGTTTGTATATTTATCCAGTGATCGTACTGATCCCACGCATAGAATTCATTCTTACTCCACTCTGACGTTTTCCCACGATGTCACTCACATCCAACAAATTGGGCTCCGTTTCTTGCTCGTATCGATTGCTGTTTTTTTTTCTTTTGTTAAAGCCAAATTTCTTACTTTTCTTTTCTTGGAAACCCCGGTTGTCAACAATTAGAAAGTATTCAGAATTGAACACTTTAAATCTCGTTTAACCTCGGTTAGGATATCTGTATTTACGTGTACGGAGTGTTTTAAAACAAACCATGAAAAGAAAAGAAAAATGCAAAGGGCTGACTTTATAGAATGAAAATTAATATAGTACAAATACTGTACATTAGTACAGAAGTGAATACTTTCATTTCATTCTTTATCTTCCTAATAACTAGGTGTACTTCGAATGAAAAAAAACACAAGACAAACCCTTGACAGATAGTAGACAAAACCTTGGGAATAATCAAAGAAATCTTTATAGTTGAGTCGTAAAAGGTGATTCAGTTTTATCTCGCTACTGTGGTCAGCTCGTAATCCTCGTATTTTTGATTTATTTTCAATTATTTCTGTGACAGTATATCAAACTTGACGACTAGTGTGGTATCAAATTCCCTTTAAAAGAGAGAACAACGCCAACATTGATCAACACTTCAAACGCTTTACGACTTATTTCTGTATTCCCTTCTCTTATCCATTCTTGCAATAGCCATTTAATCACCAACTACAAGTGCTGAACTAGCTGTGATTAGATTTAAACGACAATGATGAAAATGGAGAAGAAAAATAATACCTTCGGTATTTCTAATTCAGTTTCATCGCTAGTTTATAAACATAAAATTTATTTTTAAAAACTTATTTTAGTAAGTAAGTATGGATATGCGCCGTCTCTCATCGCTGTACTCGTGGGTTCAGTCTTCAAACCCGCCATCACAGCAGAGCAGTGTTTCTTGTTGGTTCTCTCCTGTGCTTGTACCTCGAGGGTTTTTTCTCCGGGTTCTCCGAGTTCCCCGGTTTTCCTCCCTCCACAAAAACCAACTTCTAAATTCCAATTCGATCTAGCGTCGAAAACTTAAACACGAAGTGGGATTGAGCAATCACTCCCTACTCACTTCGACAAAAAATGATAAAAAGAAGGGGTTTTGTGCAGCCCTGTAAACCAATTGTCAGTTGTGGTCCTTTTTCTTTATTCAGTTGCTATTTGGTGTATTGAGAGAATCTTTAAGGGTATTAGTGTCTGAACGACGTTGCCTTGTTTTATCAGATGTACTTTTTACAATAATTACCCAACTTAAATAAATAATTAACAATATATTCCTAAGTGCTTTTTATATCCTGTCAAAATGGTTCTGAAAAGACCGTTTAACGACAATGTGTTTATCAGTGCGCCATTGTGGAAAATTAAGAAGGTTGTTGCCAAAGGCTTCACTTTGCTTCGGTCGGTTCGTGCCAAAAAAACTCGCGGGCGTGCTGGCCGGGAACAAGTAGGTCTGAGAGTACGACACAAGTACGCTTTAGCGGGAGAATGAAACGATTCTCAAAGTATTTGGATATCCTGATAATAATCTTAAATAAATTCACATAGAACAATAGCTAGAATATCTTGACTCATTTTTGTCCTTTGATTATATTGATCGTATCACTGGTCTCCGTCATTTGATCACTTTCTAAAAGATGCCTTGTACATCGAACCTAAACGTCCAAGTGTCTGTCTTGTGGGTTTGACTCATTTTCCCTCGTAAATAAGATACACAAATATAATCCATTTAGGAGCATAGTGACATTGTTATTACCCCAGGTGTGATGTGTGATCGTATAACGACAGAATCGTCAACCATTTTGACGGATAAAGCCGATTATTGCAGATAATCTTTGGCCTGGCCTCACATCTATACCTACCGATGGAAAGAAAAATCCGTATACTCCGGGCCACGTTCTCCTAGTCAAAACACTAGAAACATCCATGCTCATGTTAATTAATTGCTGCTTCAAGGTTTAATTGTTCTAAAATATCCACTTGGACTTGAGAGTGTTCACGTTTATCCACCACCGATACACTAATACTATACATAGCTTAGTTGGTTTATGAGTGAGTGCTTGGTTCAGTGAGAAGTAGCTTCATTCAAGTGATCGTATAAAGGAGATTTAAGCAATAGCTTTGTTGTCTCAACAGCAGGAATCAAAATAAAGAAAGCTTTTATTTTGTCTATGTTTTGTAGGTTCTTGAAAACAGATACACTATAAAAGTCTACCATTATTCGCGCGTGCTTTTGTCAGTGTGCGTCCGATAACGAACTGCAGAACCTTCTAATGCGAAATTAAACGACTTATCGAGTCATCTATAAGTAAAAACAGGCGAGTAATGAGTTAATTAACCAGCCGTAGCGTAAATACTGTTGTTCTCGTTAATCATCACAGTGAAACATGAGTCAACTTCTCCAAATAGCTGCTAATTGTAAACTTTGTTTAAAGTACCACCCATGACATCCCTCGCTTCCACCTAGAAACAACATTAGAAAACGCGCTAAAAAACTTCCCAAAAAAACTTCTTGGAAATGTTGGTAAACCGAATGTACATGAAGAACGAGGGTTATTTTTAGTTTTGTACACTATATAAAGAGGAAGGAAGTACATTTATTCATGATTTTACCACCCTCGTTGCACGCATCGATCATTAACCAGCCGTTTCCTATGTTTGATAATCCAATTTTCGGATTACATCCCTTGTTATTCCGAATCACTAGACGTTATTGGTCCCTAATCCGCCTCAGCTACAAGCACGCCAATTTACCAGAGGATTACAACAAGCTATAACACTAAACTCCTTCTTGATTACAAACGATATCCATCTAACCTAGGTCAGGGAATTTTGGAGAAGCAAGATCTTGTTTTAAAGGATATTGCATATATCAGTAATAAGTATATGTCTGCCCATCAATATGATCTAAATCAACAAATCGTCATCAATGGCATATACCCTGACAATCAACATTGCCCTGTCACTCTCACCTCACCTGGAGGCTTTGAATTGAGCAGCGGCAGTTGAAGGGCCATCTTTTGTTCTCAGTCCCATACATAACTTCCCGCATAACCAGAAGCGATTTCAGCGTGCTCTGATCGTCCATGCCAAGAACATGACTGCCAGAGAAAACAGCGCGCAAGATAGACGTGTTTCTTCGTTTCGTATAGACGATATTCTAGCCACACCGTCTGAGTCGCGGCGGACCGAGACACAACATGCTGCCAATGCAGAACCTTCTTCCAGTCAGCCCGCACAGTTAAGCTTTGGCGTTGACCAACTTCTCGCGAATACCCGAGAACCAGAATCAAGAAATCAGCTCCCGTGTTATGGTAAGGTTTTAATTGCCAAGTTGAATGTAGCGGCCATTTTGAGTTCAGTTATTTGGCACATCAAAAGAATTTGTTATATTATTATATTTGATTGCTAAGTGTGATGTAGTGTAGATATCAGCTATAAGATAGGCGATAACATTGCTAAAGCTTACGAAGAGTGCCTCATTTAGAGAAACAATAGGAAAAATCGATCGGTTCATGCCATGACCTCGTCCAGTTCTCATACAAGCAAAACATTGCCGTGAACTGGACAAAATACAAGAACTTCTGATACTAAATGACTAGCTGAAGCAGCCGAGCAGCAAGCATTGACTGTGTACATGTTTTATGTACAGCAGCAGGAACCTATCTAATTCATCAAACATATTAATAATGTACAATCACCCTACATGATTTATCAATTCCTACATGGAGGCAAACAGCTAGAGTCGATAGCTAGAGGGTTCCATTTTTCTATGACTTTGATAAGGGATAAAACTTCTCGATCTTTAATGCCGTTCTTTTGTATAAAATGCCCATATTCTAAATACCATGGACTCGCTGCCAAACCTAATAGAGTCACTCATATCTTAAAGATGATAAAACTAGAGATATCTATTTATGACTCGGTGGTACTTGGTAGTAATAAACGCTTGGCCGAACGTGAGAATCAGGCAACATTGTTTTTACAACGCTATGTGTTATCCTTACTAAAGAATAGAAGGCGGGCTCTTTGTGACAGCATGTCGACGTCTCATTACTTTTATTGATCCTCATAACTTCTCTCTTAAGAAAAGAAATCATCTTCTTTTACGATGGAGACTATTTTGAACCCGATTCTAACCCTCTCCCCGTCTTTTCTTTCTCATTGATCAAAGATGATGGTCGAGTATTCATAAAGAATACGTCGTGTACAGCAAACAGTATGTCTACTTTTAGTATTGTATCCGAAAAGAACCATCGGAAGTCAAGGCTTCGCTGTATAATACCAGTGAAGTGCTTTAAAACAGCAAATCCAATATGGTTCTTTTTACAAGGCATTTTTAGTTGTACGCGCTTCTTCATTAGCCTCGCTCGGTCTCACTAAAATGACCTTATCTTGGGTGTTCTTTGTCAACTAATGAAGACCCCTCTAATTCAATTAGAAAGTGTTATTCCCTACAAACCCAACACACAGCTGTAAGTGCTAAGCTGAAGATCCTTGGTTTGGATTGATCTTTCGTATTTTTCGATAAAAGCACAGCAATGAACCAGGTTTGAACACACCGTGCCATAAATGCAAGGCCTTGTTCATTTTCTACTTGATGCAGTATCACAGCACATTATTAAAGGTGTAGTTTGATCGTTTGAGTATCCAAGGCATCCTTACGCTTCACGTCCAAATAGAACCCTTCAAATATGTTACGTTTCATTTACCAACAACGATAGCTTTTAGAAACTCTAGTTTTCCCAAAAAATCCTTCCCCTTTTTGAGAAATTTGAGACTTTTTGTCAAATGAGATAAAGAATCGAGCCGCGCTAAAAGAAATGTACACTTTGATACGAAAGGACGTCTCTTCTTTTAAAAATCAGTCATGCTGGACTGTAACAATCTGAGAAAAAATCAAAATAGGGGGTCTAATTTTGTTAGTGTGTCTCTTGTTATCCCATCTTTGAGGACGAAGATTCTGAAGAAGTTTTGGTTAGTTCTTGTGTGTCCCCCGCCCATTGCCCGTGGCTATAACGTTGTAACAAGTAGCCATTACAGTGAATCAAGCTGGGTACACGATGGGTATACGTATTTTTTTCCATCCATCCATTCAAACAGAACCAAAAACAAGAAGGGATAAAAACTAGAATTTGCAAATCAAATTTTTATCAAGACCATTTCATTCGTATTCATTTTTATTCATCTCTTTTTCCCCTGAGATAAAACCTTAATGATGTCCTATTTGCTTTATATTATATCGCAGTATAAGTGTGTGTGTGTGTGTATGTTAGTCATGTCTGTTAAAAGCTGGTCGGCTGCTCTTTGTCCAAAAAACACACAACAAGAATTTTTTCTAGTTGGAAAAACTAAGTTTCGCAAAACAACTTGTATCCATTTGTCTGTGTTGACTTTTTCTTTGTCTAGATTCTAAAAGAATTATTTTTTTAAATATGAAATTTTAAAATCTGGTGCTCAGCAAGCAGGTGTAGCTTTGGTGCATCGTTTGAACTCCGAGGGGATTTTTTCCATTATGCGTAGGTAACATTCGTGCCACCCAGTTAATGAAGACATTCCCTGCGACCTCCCTATAAAACTATTCAATATCTTTGTCCATTCTCCTTTTACATCTTCATATTAATAGCCTAAAAATAACTCTAAATTATCATAGTTGTTCTTGAAAATAAAAGTAATGAAGATTGCCATGCAAACTTTGGTTACAGCGCCCACTACTGCATGATCCATACGTTTTTAACTTCTAGATAGATGTAAGTTGTTTTCATCTTCCATTACACGTATAATATAAACATATAAGTATATTTGTTTTATTTTTAACACGTTATTATATATAATATATAGATGATAATATACTGGACATGAACCATAACATAATGGTGTTATATTGGATTGGAGGAATATAGCATTTTATAGTTCACATTAATTAGTTTTCATTCAGCATCTCTTTTTCCAACTAACTGCTGTAGGATTGATTGTGATTAATCAGTTATAGTTAGCAACTGAGATTTTTCTTGAATCAAAGTACAGTGAAAGCTAAACGCCGTGAGGAAACAACAAATAGCTGAGAACTTTTAAGCCGTACTAGTTGCAGAAGTTGTATACTTGGGGTTTTTTGAAGAAGAGATAACATGTTTCTTCACTAAGCAAAGTTCAGATCTAAAAATCATCCCTTTCCACTTTGAAAGATTTAGTCTTCAAGGAAGTTAAGTATTTTGGTAATTTTGAAATAAGACGCTAAGATTGGAAGAAAGAAAAAAACAATTTCACGAAGAATTCATTAAGGTGAATAGAAATGACGGCAAACGCAACAAGAATGGCCGAATACTTTATGGGTTTTATTACGATCTTAATAATAGTCTTATAACGCTTTACACGTTAAACCCTCAGCGGTTTTTTACCCTCTTGGTCATTAAAGTGTTTAGCAATGCTTTAATAGCAATTATCTTCGTTTTTTTAACAAGAATTTTCTTGTAAACACGCGAGATTTTCATTTGCACAACAAGTATATTGTATAATAACATTTCGGTATGCTTATTTTGGGCAAAGTTTTTTCATGGTTTTCCAGGATTGCATCCTTTTTTTGCTAATAGATAAAACAAGGAAAGTGTGTCTAAGTTCAACTACGCTGCTCTTGTGGTGCCATATCTCTTATAATAGACTATTTAGGTGAGAACCAACACACCCATAAAACGTTATTTTGCTTTATTGCTCAATACTTGTACATTACATGTATGTATATCGACATATATAGATGTATATAGATATAGATATAACGTATTGATGATATACAATTTAACATCAACTACAATTCAACACGAGGCTCCATTGAGTGCAATTTACAGCTCGTTTACACCAGAGAAATATAAACTAGCAAGATAATTTTCAGTTGTATGTATAAACAGCATTTCCTAAGCCATTTGTTGCCCCATTTTCTTGAAGCGGATCTGAAGAAAGCATTAAATTGACTGCTTATTTTAAGACAAAATGGTGTGTAGGGTGTAGTTTTTACCATTTCCGCAGTTATTAGCAGCGCATCTAAAACATTCAAAAAATTGTTTTGATTAAGAAATAGATGAAGGCATAATCCATCTTATAAAAGCTAAGTGAATCTTAGAGATAAGACGGATAATGATAGTAATAGAGCTATGATAGTTTGGAGGCCACGTTTCCGGAGTTTCATCAATTGTTTCGGAGAAAATTATCCCTTGGTGAGAATGACTTTGCTGAACTAATTGTTGACATGAATTGTTGATGGGATTTAGAATATCCTTTTTGTTGAGCTAAACTATAAACACGGGATATTGATGATTACTTGGGAAAACTGTAATTGATGTCAATTGGACAATGAAAACTATTGTTCCTGTGCAGAAAAGGTTCCTTCCAATCCTTCGAAACAACGATACAATGTATTTGTTGTACAAACTTTGGAGATAAGAACTTTGGACTCAGACTTACACACAATGCTAATTAAGGACTTGAACAATTAGAAAGGTAAAGATAACTTTTGCATTCAAATTTGTGAAGGAGGGATAATTGTTGAAACCCCGTTAATTTTTGAAGAGCGACGAAAAGCCTTTATTCCTCTTTGGATAGATTTTCAAGGATATGGCAATAAGATTGAACGCATTGGCCAGACATCAGAGGCGTTCAGCCAACAGAGCGACGGCAGATGACACTAAGTTACGCTTTTTTCTCCCATTAGCGGCTAAATGAGCCCTAGTTTACACAAACATGTCGTTAGACATCTGAAAGCCACCTTCGTGGTTGGTGGATGGCGATGGATTACAAAGCCATATTGACGCATTTTCGCTCTCAATAGCCTTTCCATGGAATTTGTTCAAAAGCTTAATGCTTCAGATAATGGCTCTTGAATGCTCTAGATTTTTGCTGTGACACTTTCAAGTGGTTTGTAAGGCTTTTGGTTCCTAAATTTGACGAGTATTATGTTTCAAACTCAATTCAAAGTTTCTTGAGCTGTCACGTTTCAAAAACCCAATGCATTTGATTAAGCCACGATATTAACCTATTCTTCTTCAATATCAAGTTGATGAACTCATCGTCAAGATGAAACGGAATTTGGCCAATTTTCAATTGTGGGTCAATTAAAGAAGCCAAGCATCCCCCTTGAATTCAAAGTAGCCAGCCTTATATATACATAGAAAGACAAAAACGCGGCTTTGTAGACAATAACACAGCGCATGGAAAGCAGTGCATTTTGTATGTTTGCATTGATGTGTTATGCATTGCGATAAAGGGTGGACATGCCATCAATTGTCATCACGACCCCTAGAAAACTATGTTCAACTTTACACGATTCCTGTTAATAAAAACCTTCAATTGCTCAACCTCTTTTAGTCTCCCAATCTATCACGTTCGAATTCCTTCCGAAGTTTTTTTTTAGATGTCAGGGAGTTGTCAACCTTAAACCATGTTAAATTAACTTCGATTCACTTTATAGGATTAATGAACAATAGTGGTGGACGACCACCCATCGTGCTTATCTACGAGGGCTGATCATGATTGCAGCTTATCTTTTTTATAAAAAGCTTTTGTGCTGTAGATAAACTTTATCTTTTTGGGATAATGCTTTTATTTTTCCATAACAACGGCTTCGATGACTCTGAGATCAAGGCTTTTAGGATTTGTTGTTCTTTGTCCATGCTTTGTTGTTTGTTGAGAGAGAATGAAGCACTGGTTATTGATATAACTCATCTTCAGATTACGATTAACAAGTGCTTGTCTCAGTCGAAATCCCTCTTCTTTGACATCTTTTCTTCTACGAGACTCTATGAACGATTACCAAATTGAGGTGGTTCTTTCAATTATACCAACTTTTGATCAAAGTGTGTCTCTCTATAAAGTGGTCTCCGGTAGACTTAATTGACTCCGGGAAAGGAAGAGAAGTGCAGACAATTTGAGAAAGGTTTTTAAGCGTGACCTGAATAGATTGGCACGAACTCAATCAGGAAATCTTAGTCTTATATCAAGCCATATTGCTCAGCAATTATAATGAAATAAGTGCAATAAATGATGCGCAAGATTGCCTTGCATTGCACGCAATATCCTTACTAAATTGTTCATGATATGTATTATCTGACTGGTTAAATTATCAACCCTATTCATCTATTCATCTATCTATATATTTACTTATTCCTTTGTTCATTGGTTTGTTTATTCATTTTTTTTAGCAGTTCTAAGATATTTAGTGGATAGTTTAGTGGATTTGAGATGAATCCAGATGAACGAAAGGGATAGATAGGAATGATGTGGTAAAGGACGCAGTGGTTGAAATGTTTTAACGAAATGTTGCAACAACAGCAACAACAACAAAAAACAGAAAAGAAAAGAAAAGAAAAGAAAAGAAAAGAAAAGAAAAGATAGAAAAAGAAACATGAAACAAAAACAACAGAAACGGAAGCAAATCCACTCATCAAACTTTCTTTCTTTCTTTCTTTCTTTCTTTCTTAACTAGAAAAACGAGAACTAGAAACATAACAAGAATGAACTGAGAAATATATAATAAAATAAGAGAAAACGTTTTGAGAAAACACGTTAAGTAAGGTTAAGAAGATTCGCTTTTACTGCCAAGAAAAAAACTACAATTGCCCTCGGTAGGCTTCGTTTCATTTTTATTATTATTATTATTTCTTATAATGCCAATAAAAACACTCTATTCCTTAGCTTGATCATGAAGGGGCCAGGTTTCCAAATACATTAACTTTACAAGAAACACAAATAAACAAGCAGATAAGCACCACCACTAGACATAATAAGGTTTTCAATGAACAAGGGCAGTGGCCGTCATGACATTTGCGATTGAAAAAATAACGCCTCCTCGTCTAGATGAAGTAGTTCATGATGAATCCATGCGTTTGAAAACCATTGAACAGGAATGGACGATAAAAGAGATATATCTTCTTCTTATCATCTTATAAAGTCAATTAATATTGGTATGCAGACATTTGTCGCAGAGGAGTCTGTCAGCACTCCTTGGTACTTCATAGATTTCTGAAACTGATTGTGAAACAAAACTACGTTTAATTTGACCACGAGGAAGCTTAAGTGAACGTCTAAAACTTTCAAAAATTACAACAATTTCTCTTTCAAAAAACGATAATTTTTCAACTGCAATCGTAAAAACGCCGGATTTGAATTTGTGATTTACTGAATATAGTGTGTAAGAAGGATAATTCGAAACATAACAGGAATAGACAATTCTAAAGTCGGTTTGTTTAAACGCTTTCCATGTTTCAATGTTTGAATGTAAAACAAACAATTCAGAGGAGTGTTTTTTCGGTGGTATTTGTTAGTTACGCAGGTGAAATAATAAAAACCTTTTAAACCAGTCTACACGCTAAGAGCTGCTTACCTCAGAAAATCACAACACGATTTTTTTACAAGTTTCCTTTATTCTCTAGACTTCTTTTCGGTTTTTCCTACTTAAAGCACTTCCATTTCCTTATTTTTCTAATGCAATTTTTAATTAAGTAATTATATACTATGCGGAGTAGTGGTAAACTTTGTAATGCAAACTAAAATCTAAGTCAATGTTCCTCTGGCCAGCACTTCAATCTGAAACTCGAGTTAATGAGTGTAAGAACAGGCCCACTTTTCATGATCCTGGTTCAATTATTTTCTTACTTCTTTGTTATCAATTTATTCATCCAATCCTCCCTCCCTCCCCCTATCATCATGAAACATGAAGAGCTTGAATACTAAAATACCAAAAGTTTATAAAGCAGTCTGCTTCAAATTGAAGTGAATCCAAAATGTTAAGCTAACACTGACCGATTGTTAAAGAAAAATCGCGTCGAATCTCCAAGTTTATAGACTATTTTATCTAACTGTAGGTTGATGTAAATTGAAAGCCGTTCGTATCTTTCCAAACCTCGTGCTTCTCTCATTTATAGGTCATAGTGAACATGGCATATGATAAGCCAGTAAGCCAGCCAGTTACGAAGACGACAGAATCATAGAAACCATTCTAGTGTCAATCTCATAAGTTATTTCCTCTTGAGAGTCTGATGCTTTTCAATCTATATGCGTTCAGTTTGCTTGGAAAAATTTCTTTCATACAATCTTGCTTTTTCATTTTATTTATGATTCCCACGTTCACAAGAAAAATAGAATTTCAAATAATACTATTATATTTCAGAGAGTTAACCATATTTACATCCTAAATCCAACAAAACAAACGCCAATCTGAAACACAGATAATTTCTAACTTTCTTTGTTTATCTTTCTTTGGCACAAACTGACACCAAAATCGTTGTTTCGAGCGGGAACGATAAACCAGCTATTTTTCATAGGATAGTTTATAAGGTGTATCAAAAATTTTCAGACACAAAGCCTCTCAAAACTCTGAGTTTGTCTTCAGTTTTGGCGACCTTCGATTTGTGAGCCAAACTCTATGCAATATAATTAAAGAGGGATAACTACATCTCTGTTTTATTAAAACAACGTAAGCTTAAAAGAGTGAATACTAGCAAAACGGCCAAGAATGAGTTGAATAACTTGTTATAAACTTTCATTTCTGAGCTAATATCAAGGAGGTAACATGATATGTTTTTGTCGAATCTTCAAGATGTTTGCACTTAACACATCTGACAAGCTCTACTGCAGACACCTGCGTGTGCTGAGGATGGCAACCTGCTTGCATGACGTTTTGAACACTGCTCGAGAGAGAGTTAATTTATATAGAAATAAGCTTGTTCAATGAGCCCACTGGAGAAGATAATAACAATCATTATAATTCCGCATATAGTTGTTGAGATTGTTTCTCCTCTCTTTGAAATCTTTGAAGGAATATTTTAGTAGAAATTAAGTTTGTAAATTTGGTTTAAAAATTCAACATGCAATGAAAAATCGAAAGGAAAATAGATGGCTGTTTGCTGAAATGAAAGAAAAGCAAGTCAAGTGTGCGTGCAATAAAAACTGAAGATTTTTATTGTTAGCCGATTTTTTCAAATGCTATTTAGATATTAAAATAATTGAACTGTCTTCATAATAATTGAATACCAACAAATTTCTCCAAAACCCATAGAAGTTCTTTTCTCTAAAGACATACAATAAGATAATACGATAATATATGTACACATATGATTTCCAACTTTTCAGTAAAAGTTTAGAATAAGTTTTTCAAAAAATGCTTTAAAATCAATTACTTTGAAGACCTTTGAAAGATGCAATTCGAAAAAAAAACAGCAGCAACAACAACGCCGAAAAGTATCCCATTCCATATAAATAGAGTTTGTCGGTTGGGTTAGTTGAAATGGACAGGGTTGAAAAACGTATGTGCGTGTGCCAAACTGTCCCGAAGAAAGTAAACACGGCCGCTTGAAAACTTCGATCAAACACTAAAATTGGTCAAAGCTTTCATTGAAAAGCATTTTAGTACTACGAACCTAAGAAAAGTTCTACATACCATTAAATAAAACCTTAGGCATTGGTTAATGGATTAAAATAAGAATTTTTCTTAACTTTCAAGAATTTTTTTTCGAAACCATAGACATTTTTTCATAGGAAACAGGCGAGCCCGCGATTTTACCCACAACCGCTGACTCGTTTTTCAGCCGTGTTATAGAAATATTTATTTCTTCCAGGACCATGTGATCACTACCCTTCAACGTACTGGAGTCCAACCCTATACACAGCGAATGCATATGGCTGCAGCCCGTTGTCTGGATGTGAGACATGTTATAACCACGCATCCTACCCTTATTTGGCAACAGTTGGATATGCAGGTTAGTGGAGAAACTAATGAAATAACTAAAGGCATTATGAAAGACATCCTGTAACACATCGTCTTGGTTGATAGCATCTGGCAATAGTTCTTCTCCTTCGGTCTGATCTGCTACTTGTCACCTCTCACAAACTCCGAACCGGGGGGAGGGGGGCAGTGGGATTTGAGTAAGAGTAACAGTGGGATAAGAGTAAAAACAAGACACATTCTTGACTTTGACTCTATCTTTTGTAACAGCCAATCCTTCCCCTACCAACATCTGCTCCCAAACCCAACCAGTTCTTTTTTTATACTTGTAGTTTGACACAGTCCTTGTTTTATCCCACCAGGCATATACGAGTATGACAGATCAGCGCTCAGCAAAGTTCACATATCCAGCCCAGTTCTCGGTAGCCAACAAAAAGCGCGCAAACCAAGAAGACCCTGGACTCGAGCAGTTTTCTCTAACCTTCAACGCAAGGGCCTCGAAAAACGCTTTCAAGTTCAGAAATATTTAACGAAAGCCGACCGCCATCAATTAGCATCAATGTTGGGACTAAGTGACAATCAGGTAAAAGTGTGGTTTCAGAATAGGCGAATGAAATGGAGACAAGAAGCAAGAGAAACTGTGGCAGGTACAGGAGATGTAAAGACAGATAGTAATTCAACTGTATCATAGACTGTTATACTCATAACAACTTATTCTACTCCTTCGTCTTCTGCATCTTCCACTTTCGTAAAAAAAGACAAGTCTAATTCACGTGGTGTATTCACTCGCGTACGTGACGTCATAGCCACCACGGATGGATAAAACGAGAACTTTTTCGTGGGCGCATTTTGTTGTCCATCCTACATGGCGGCCATGTTGTTGTCATTTCATTTTCTTGAGAATGCTTGAACCTTGCATCTTAAGTCATGGCTGCCATGTTGGATGGATAAACAAATGCGCTGTTGTTTCTTTTGTTATGTCATCCAACATGGTGGCCGTATCCATGTTCATTTTCTCGAGAATCTTACAGGTTATGGTAACACTGCTAATCACGTGAGTACCCATAATCCATCTAATTCTAGGAGTATTTTAAGAAGTAGCTTATTAAACTTAGACGATGTGTCTGATGACTGGTCATGACAGAGGCATCTGGTGATTATGCCTGAATAACTGCACTGTACACAATCCACGGTTCCTCATTGAATATATATTATTGTATAGGCAGATGTTCAGATATTTTGTAAATATTTCACGTAGAGTTTCTGAATGGATTTATATTATTGCCATTCTTAAATGATGACAGGAAGAAACAGCCTGCTTGCAGTCAAGAGGTGATTTTCAAAGAAAGTACCCTCTTGACTTCAATGTAAAACTCCCGCATTTGGACACAAAAGAAAGTGTGAAAAATCCGCTGGATCCACTATAGCTAAATCGAAAGAGATTATATCTCAGAAAGTATTATCATGTGTGAACACTTGTTTCGACTACACCTTTTTAAATAGACCTTTTTGGCTTGGGCGTAATATTTTCCCATTTCACACCACGTGTCATTCCCTAGAGTATCATTTCTTTGTTTAACAGTTGCGCACGAGAAGCCACACGAATATGGATACATTTCAAACAAAGAATCACATTCTAAAGAGAATGACACGTTACCTGAAATGGAAAAACATTAGACTCGTTATCTTCTATATTTAAGCTAAAACTCTATGTTTTAGAAAAAGTCGCGGAAATATTTAGTTAAGAAGTATGTATACCTGAGAGAAGGCTGTTTCGGAATTCAGAGACCAGTTACAGTT
This sequence comes from Anthopleura xanthogrammica, assembly GCA_964019055.1. Taxonomy (NCBI): domain Eukaryota; kingdom Metazoa; phylum Cnidaria; class Anthozoa; order Actiniaria; family Actiniidae; genus Anthopleura; species Anthopleura xanthogrammica. The sequence goes on from OZ025206.1 coordinate 17,762,096, forward strand.
ATTCTTAAATCGAATGATTAAGTTTGGAAAGACAGGGATAAAGAATGATGAGAAGATTGAGTTATTTTAGACCATATATATATAATTATTTGTTTATGCGCGTGATTGGTTAATGAGAGGCAAAAATCAACCGGGGAAAGCCATGTGAGTGTTTTATGCAAACTGCTTGTTTTGTGTGACTGTTCATTTTCTCTGAGTGTTGTCCCGCCCATTTCAAACCATTGTTAGTTAATTAGTGTATAGCTTGTTTCCAAAATTAACCCAAACAATTGTGAAAATCATCCTCAAATGTAGGAGCCATGCTATTTCTTGATAACCGGCGAGCAAGGGTTTGCTGCGCGCACGAGCTATGAATTTACGCACTCAATAAAAAGAGGTTGGGCTTGCCATGATTGGCCAAGTTTTGTAACTGATCCCCCCTTCCCCCGTAGGGCCATGTAGAGCAAGTGCGCATATGAGGTATTAGAATGACCATGGCTTATGGTTGGTATGGGGCAACATTCAACATGTTTGTATAGTTCTGTTCACTGCTGACCTCACTGTAAATTAAAATTAAAAGCTGTTAATGCTCAAAAATTCCATAAAAATATATGTCTATATACACCAAAGAAATTTATATAATGTTTAAGAAAAACAATTAGGTAGAAAATAAAGAATTTTAAAGGGACGAAAAGATAAACTTTGTTCTTGATGAAATATTACAAGTGGAAAATAAGTATCAAATATCCTCAGGACTAAGCCCGGGAACGTACATCTCCCGCGCTTCCCTTAACATCTGTTAAGGCTGAACTTAAAGCTACGGACAGACGTGCAACATTGCCCGCAATGTTGCAGGCAATCGATGTTGCGAGCCATGTTACAAGACGCAATTTGTTGCACGTAATGTTGCCGAAGTAGAAAACGATCCTACTTCACCAACATATTGCGCGCAATGTTGCACCTTGTGTCCGCGCCTTAAGCAAAATGAAATCAAGTAGTTGTAATTGTAAGGGTTTGAATCCAGTGAAGAATTTGAAGACAAAATGATGTAAGAGTAGAACATTTACTAGTTACTATGGGAATCGAACCGACGTCAACCGACAGAATTCAGTAATGTATTTCAAAATGAAAATCCTATGCCAGACATCCACAGAAGCTGAGGCGCCGTATGGACTTCGGATATGACGGCAATTAAGGCCGATCCGCTCCTAATGTACGGCCGGATTACGCAGAATAATGTTCTAGCCCGAAGGCATCAGGGGCGAGACTGGCCAATCCCCGCAGATCCTACCTACGGCTAAATATCCCTTGCACAGCTATCTGCAATTCGATTTCAATTGTAAAATAACCTAATTTGCATACAAAGCTAAAGAGGTGTATTCAGTCGATGTGTGAGTTAGCCGTGCCCCAGAGGTTGTTTCAGTGTTTGATGCAATTAATGTCTAGTTGCAACAAGCAGGGTACCTATATATGTAAGAGAATCCGTAAGTCAAGGACGCCTGATTCCTCAGGTAGGGGACCGTTCTTGCCACCTGGAAAATCAGCAGATTTTGTTTTGGGCAGGCCTAGCTGAGGAACCGAAGCAAACGCCAAATCATGCAGAAATTGTTTTTCCCAGAGCCGTTATTTCTTTCGGTTTAAGCGGTCTCAGTAATTTTTGTAGCTTAAAATGCTTAAAATCTTTCCCCTTTTATTGACATTTCAGGAGCTTGGCCGAAGCCTAAGGGAGAGTTTGTCGGCCCCAAGACCGTAGATGATTAACCCCTTAGTATGACCAGCGCGACTTCGAAAACATTTCTCTGGCCTAAGCTCCTACAGTCGCTTTCCAGTTCATAAGGGAGGCGTCTTATTCATTTTACGAGATCAATTGTATATACACTAGCTGTGACGTAGAGCTCTCCTCTTTCTTTAAGGTTTACATTATTATTTGGTTACAAAAGGGGCATTGCTAGCCCGCCATCAATCTAACCTGATGATAACTAGAGGTAAGCTAGTGTGGGCTGCGTCGGTGTTTCTAATGAAACAGTTGTGATAAAAAGATACATTTTACACCGTAAAAATAAGAAAGATCACTTACTGACGTTTCGGACGCTAGTCCTTCGTCGGAGTAAAAAGGATCAATCTAACCTCCTGATTTGCCACCATAACTGAGAAATAATTACGTATATAGTTCTTTGATGGTATGCATGGTGAGCAATCCTCATATGTAGTTATATTATGGTATACGTGGTGCGCAATCCTTGTATGTAGTTCTATGATGGTATACACAGTACGAAATCCTCGTATGTAGTTATATTATGGTATATGTAATGCGCAATTCTTGTATGTAGTTCTATAAAGGTATACGTAGTGCGCAATCCTCGTATATGGTTATATGAAGGTATACGTAGTGCGCAATCCTCGTATGTAGTTATATTATGGTATACGTAGTGTGCAATCCTTGTATGTAGTTCTATAAAGGTATACGTAGTGCGCAATCCTTGTATGTAGTTCTATTATGGTATACGTAGTGCGCAATCCTTGTATGTAGTTCTATAAAGGTATACGTAGTGCGCAATCCTTGCATGTAGTTCTATTATGGTATACGTAGTGCGCAATCCTCGTATGTAGTTATATTATGGTATACGTAGTGTGCAATCCTTGTATGTAGTTCTATAAAGGTATACGTAGTGCGCAATCCTTGTATGTAGTTCTATAAAGGTATGCGTCGGTAGTGCGCAATCCTGGTATGTAGTTCTATGACGGTATCAAGGTGCGATATCCTTGTATGTAGTTATATTATGGTATACGTAGTGCGCAATCCTTGTATGTAGTTCTATAAAGGTATACGTAGTGCGCAATCCTTGGATGTAGTTCTATAAAGGTATACGTAGTGCGCAATCCTTATATATGGTTCTATGATGGTATACACAGTACGCAATCCTCGTGTGTAGTTTTATTATGGTATACATAGTGCGCAATCCTTGTATGTAGTTCTATGAAGGTATACGTAGTGCGCAATCATTGTATGTAGTTTTATAAAGGTATACTTAGTGCGGAACCTTGTATATGGTTCTATGATGGTATACACAGTACGCAATCCTCGTACGTAGTTCTATTATGGTATACATAGTACACAATCCTCGTATGTAGTTCTATGAAGGTATACGTAGTGCGCAATCCTTGTATGTAATTCTATGATGGTATACGTGGTGCACAACCCTCATATGTAGTTCTATGTTGGTATACACAGTACGCAATCCTCGTATGTAGTTCTATGATGGTTTGTATAGTGCGCAATCCTTGCATATAATTCTATGATGGTATGCATATCGCGTAATCCTCGTATATAGTTTTTTTGTTGGTATGCATAGTGCGCAATGCTCGTATGCAGTTCTATGATAGTTTGCATGGTGCGCAGTCCTTGCATATAATTCTATGACGGTATGCAAAGTGCGCAATCCTCGTATATAGTTCTGTGATTTATACCTACTGCGCAATCTTCGTATATAATTCTATGATGGTATGCATAGTGCGCAATGCTCGTATGCAGTTCTATGATAGTTTGCATGGTGCGCAATCCTTGCATATAATTCTATGACGGTATGCAAAGTGCGCAATCCTCGTATATAGTTCTATGATTTATACCTACTGCGCAATCATCGTATATAATTCTATGATGGTATGCCTAGTGCGCAATCCTCATATGTAGTTATATGATGGTATACATAGTGCGCAATCATCGTATGTAGTTATATGATGATATACATAGTGCGCAATCGTCGTATGTAGTTATATGATGGTATGCCTAGTGCGCAATCCTCATATGTAGTTATATGATGGTATACATAGTGCGCAATCATCGTATATAATTCTATGATGGTATACATGGTGCGCAATCCTCATATGTAGTTATATGATGGTATACATAGTGCGCAATCATCGTATGTAGTTATATGATGGTATGCATGGTGCGCAATCCTAGTGTGTAGGTCTATAATGGTATTCATAGTGCGTAATCCTCGTATATAGTTCTATTTATTTATTTATTTATTTATACACAATATTTATACAGAGGTGCCCAGTTCAGCAAAGCTGGTTTGAATGGGGCTCTGTTTAAAGTAAACTTACAGACAAAAAATATAGTACAGAGAACAAAAAATAAAGTTACAATAATAAAGTACTAAGAGTAAAACATTTAACATTTAACATGCAGTATTGCATGGCGCACAGGGTTTATTTTAGCGAGATCTAAAATGCTTTTTAAGGCCAGACTTGAATCTAGTTTCGTCATGTACCCTCCTCAGGTCTATAATGGTATTCATAGTGCGTAATCCTCGTATGTAGTTCTTTGATGGCATGCATAGTGCGCAATTCTTGTACAACTCAAAAGTACTCGATTAATATAAAATAGTTCCTACTCTGCATAACTGACTTGGTATGCATATTTTATATGTTTCTGGCTGCTTCTTATACATCCTTAAATATCATAATATGCATTTACAAAATCTTCTGGTCTGTCGTCAGCAAAATATGTGCGGTTTTTACCCTGGTTACACCCCAAACCGCAAAGCATTATGGACAATGTGAAAGTAGAGAATATTGGGTCTTATATCTTTACTAAATCCTTAGGTATTTTCAATGGTGTGGCATGCTTTCTTTGCACATCATGGAATATCTCACTTGTCACGTGCATTTTCTTGACATACTAACCTGAAAGCTCATGTGCATACAGGTAACAAATGGGATGTTCATGCATTTGTGTGCTCACTAAGTTTACATGTGGGTGTAATACATGATGATAATAAAGGTAAAAAGGTAAAGCCAATATTTTACTTCGAAACCGCTGGGAGTGGTTATCCAATCTCCAGAGCAAGGGGCTCATGTATAAAGCGTTCGAAGGTGCGCATTTTACCCCCTCAAACTATCAGTGCTCCTTATTACTAGTATTTAAAGCTAAACAGAACAGGGTGAAGTTGAAATAGACGTGGAGATACTGAGGATAAAATCGTGGTCCTCTAGCTTCAAGGGCGGGCACTAACCAACTGAACTACGCCAAAAGTTGCTTAAAGTCGCCCTAAACTAGATTTAAAGCTTAGATGGCCAAAAAAATGACAGTGACAGTGACAAGTTTCAGTTGCAATCATGGGCGTGGTAATATGAGATTTTTCATTGATGGATACGTTTTGACTTATTTTGGGGTACATTAATAGCAGTTATCATAGTTACACTCCATTTCTTTCAAACAATTGCTTTAACTCGTGGCATTTGAGTCAGTTTAATTTCTATACATTTAATGTATTTTCAAGGATTTTTGGAAGACAATGGAGCGTAACTCGATCTGATATCTTCTATTATTTAACTTGTCTCAAATCACTTTTAATCAACGAAAGTCACTTTCATTCTCATAAAGTCAAACCGGGTTTTACCCTGACTTTTCTGACGTCACCTTAGGTGGTCAAAATTTGCCTTTAGTCGAGACTTGTCTCTACAATGAACTAAATAATTAATAAAATTAAAATAAACAAACTGGGACAAAAATCAGGAAGGAAGCAATAATAAAAAAGAAAACACACAAGAGCAGCAATAATAACAACAAAACAAACTACTGGTGACGCAAATACTCAAGGGAAAAAAGAAGAAGAAGAGGAATAAACGTAATGAATAAAAAAATGCAAAAGGAGCAGCTGGTAAAACTTGCATTTGCACGCTTTTTTCTTTTATTACTCAAAGAAATCTTTGATATGAATATATGAATTTAATACTAAATGAAAATCAAAAAGTAGACAGAAGGGGAAGATATAGAATGAGAATGACGCGACCACAAGAGCACAGAAATCTGTGCAACAACTTGCCTCTACAACTGAACTAAATAATCAACAAACTAGAAGTAAAAACAAACAAAATACAAAAACCAGGAAGGAAGAAAAGACAAAAACACAAGCAGCATCAATCATCAGGCTGCAAACCAAAATACTAAAAAGAGAAAAAATGAATAAATATATAAATAAAAATAAATAAAAAAAGTGAACGCCAGAAATATTAAAAAATCGCCTAATTTAAGTTTTTAATCGCACTTTTTCATTCATTCTTTGTTTTCAAGCATTCAAATCAATCAGGATTTTTCCTACAGTACTGTAAACATAACGGTTTTTGATTCACGCAGCATCCTGTGGGCTACCTGTGTTGTGTGTGTATTGACACGTTCCCCAGTCCATCGGGCTTCCTTCTGACAAGGAAATAACGTCGGATTTCTCTCTAATTCCTACCGTTACAAGCTCTCGAGCTTATTACATTGTTGGCATATTTGGATTTCTTTTTCCCATTCCTATTAAAAGTAAATACCTCATGGATTTTGTAAGTTTTCCAAATTCAATACAAAATAGTTTATTTTACTGAGACAAACAAACCGGTAGAAATGTCAAAAGTGATGCCAATATGAAAACCAGTCGGACGCCAAACCATGTTCTTGCAGATATTATTCACATCACTAGATATATATTTGCTGTTCACCAATAATTTTCCACCAACAAAATTAGTCTTAATAAACTTGACGCAATATTACTGTTAACACTGAGTTTATTGAATATTTCTGGGTTTTTTCATATTACTTTAAAAAAAATAGTCAAAAACTCTCAAACTATTCATAATTTTAACCCAAAGTTGTAAGAATTATTTAATAAAAATATCTTGAAATTTTGGAGTAAAATATAAGAAATCGTGAAAAAAGATACGAATTTTAAGGGAATTTTCTTGTGAAGATTTTCGACTGGTTTAATTGAATGTCCAAAAATCTTCATTAAAACAGGTTGTCCATTTGTTTGCTTCTTTTTGTTGAAAGTGGGAATATGAAAAACAAGCAATCGCCCGCTATCACACAGTTATAAGTAATTTATATCAAAAAACACTAGAAAATAACAACTAGAATAGCAAAACTGAGATTTTGTACGTGATATAATTAGAAAATTAGCAACATAAAAAATAATAGGTAGAAAAGATGTGATTTTTTTTTTCCAGTTGGGTAAAGTATTAATGAAACCTAAATATAGCGTTTTTGTTGTTCTAAAGATTGGTCATGTTTAATAATTGATATTAAAACAAAGACAACAAAACTCAAATTTCCTTAAAGAAATAATGCCATTTACTTTGGGAAAAAGAGAATATTGATTTAACTTATGAATCATGTTTCATAAGATTTATTTCTGATAAGGTTATTCGCATTAGATTTGAAATATTAGTTGTTAACGGGACCCAGAAACATTATGAAAAGTAAACAAGTCAGTGATGGTTGTTTGTTGTTTGGTTTGAAAACTAAAACCCGTAGCACGCTTTTTAAGCTTTACTTATTTTTCCTCTTTTGTCAAAGTTTTTGTCATTTTATATCGAACGTGTTTTGGTTACTAAGATACGAGAAGGTCAGTTGTTAAAAGCTTTGGTAATTTTGAAAACTTTTATTTTTTAAAGTTAGTCAACCTTATGTGAGTTGAGAGCATTATTTACGGATTCTTAGTTAAAATGTTCAAAGCTGTGAACAATATTTCGTGTTTGGGATGCTTAAGAGCTCTGGGAGTTTTGAAATCGTGTTTCTGCATTTATGTTCACCCTATGTCCACTATTTTAACTGTAACATGAAAAATAAAATAAAAAACGTAGAAATTTTTAGAAATATTTTTGAAATATTCGAAGGAAAATCAACAAAACATATAAGCTTACACATAGCAAACGCACGGCTGTCCTAGGTCAACAGAACAGAACATTTATGAGTTTATTTTTCAAACTTGTTTGAATTCTTGCTGTTCGTGATATGAAGAGAGATCAAACAACATCGACAAACTACCCTGATCTGAAGATAGCTAGTTTGGATCTGTAAGTGCTGATACATCACAAGAGTAGAAAACGTCCCGCTAATTAGTATGCGTTCTCCCTACCAACCAACCTCTCGGTTTGGAATTTTGGTTGCATTACAAACACATCAAGGCTGGCTGTCAAAAAAATGAAAAAAAATTGAACGCCTCTTTTGCAATAACGAGTGAAGGCTATTTTGGGCATAGAGAAACTGATCGCGGAAATGAAAGAAACCTAGTTTAATCTTAATGATACAAATCCTAAGGTCATTAACAATGAAAACCAGTGAAAAATATTTCTCCGGTGCTAAAACACCTCGTACTTTATATCCGTGGCTTTGTGAGATATAAAAGACTACGTAACAAAGGATCTTGCTAAGTGTCAACCACTGATCAAAGCTTTCGATTGATTTAGGAAGGTGCGTAAACATTGGGGCTCCTCCATTAATTTCATTGAATTGCTTTTATGCAAAATCTGATGGCCAAAAGGCTGATGAACTAGGGGGGCCCGCAGAACATAATACTTCGAGTCGCGCGTCAAGCTCAGTGTCAGTAGTTCCCACGCAAGCAATTTACCCTAAAATAAACAAACGACATCAAACAAAGAAGCCTTTTGAAAAAAGAAGAATCGTTTGTATCGTAAGAAAGATAATTTAGTTACACTAGCAGCAGGATTTATTGCTTGGATATTAATTCTTAAGCTCTTATTGTACCAATTTTAGTTTGTTTTTGGAGTACTCCAGAGACCCTTGGTCAAAAGATATACCAAGGAGTCAATCAGTTTGTAGTGTTGTTTGTGCATAGAGTATAAGTATACATCCAAATCCCCTCGTTTGCGCTTAATACATGTGCAATATTTGCAACCTCTTTTTCTGCTTCTGTTATCCCCAGAAACTTAACAAGAAGTTTAATCCCCTATCTTCTCAAGTCAAGATAGCTCGAGAAGTCAGTGATGGCGCGCCCTGTCAAGTTCAGAGCACTTGACGACTTTGAAATTCTCGTTTGGGAAGCTATTTGGGGGAAACTGCCAGACATTGGTGGGATATTATGCAAGAATTTTCTTAAGAGTTCAGTCAGTTTCCTAGAGGTCCGTAAAAGAACACGAATGTATGGTTGGGACTCGACAGATCTTGACAGCAAGTGTCGGATGGTCTTTAAATATGTTTGTCTTCAGAGAATCAGAATTTGTAAATGAATAGAAGTCTGCATCGACGATGAATTGTCTCCGTATCTTGTGTGCACTTCAAAGAATAGAACGAACAGATTACTTTTTTGATAGGAAAATGCTAAGTTATCGTTCATTATAGACTTTGAAATCGTTATATCGATTGAAATGTAAAAGAAGCGATAAGAAAGCCTTGCGTGGCTTTAATTTCGCGTCATCTTGACTTTTCGTCAGTAAAATCCCACAGAAAATAATAAAATTAACACTTGAAAGATTCTTAAAAAGTTCCCCGCACTATTTGTCCACCGTAAACTCATTGATGGTAGTTTCTAAGGCCTTCACACCGGAAGTGCAGAATACTAAGATTATCACTAATTCCACATTTTTTTAGTTTGTTGCTCAGTGGATTAGCATCGTCAGTAACAGTCCCGTCATCTCAATCTTCTTTTCGCTCATTTATTCTTGGCTTGCTTTCAGATGGTTAAAGATAAGCTCGCAGTTTTCTTAAATTACTCTCTCGCTCTCAGATTCAGGAGGATTTATCCAGTGTTCTTCTGAAGCAATAATATGAAAAGATTGAATACGATTGAGATATTGTCTCAGGTTGTAAATGAGTAGGGAGAAAGGTTCTTTGTTGCAAGACCTTTTGTGATAATCAAAAACAACACAGTCATTATTAAGCAACAATTTAGAACTCTTTGGAGTAAGATAATAGAACAATTTTGTAATTACAAGTGCTAGATTAAGTCCAGAACAAAAGAGGGATAATTCTTTGGTATCCACAACACTTCTGACACCAACGAGCGAAAAAAGATTATCACAAAAAATGCCTCTTTTGTGGAACCATCAAGATCAGTTTCATGTCCAAAGCTGCGACACGGAGTCTCAAATCTTTGTCAATTGTTTCTTCTATGGGACTTTAAATTACTCAATAATTGCAGCAATAACTTTAATAGTTTTAGCATTTAAAGATTTTCACAGGTTTTTGATATGAAAGGGGAGTAGCAAATTCAAACGTTTATAATTCAACTCATTTGGCTCTGTGCTCGAAACTCGTTCTTCATGTAACTGTGAATTGACATCAGCACAATGCACTCACAAAACAAAACACTCAAAGAGATTCAAGCCATACGTATTAATGGTGCATTTTGAACGGATTCATAAGTACTTTAAACACTCTATTTTATTACGGACAAATTTTCCGATTCATCTTCAACACTTGTTGCCTCGATATTAAGAATGGGAATCATGGAGACCAGGGAGATTTTGGAATCACAATAATCGGACACTAAGATCTTAGGATCACAGCTCTTTCTTATGTGTTTTCTTTTCTATAAGTGATTTATGTAAGCAGCTGGAAGGTTCCGAGTGAGACTCACAATGGAATAGCCGTTGTTAGGATAATTTGAAAAACAATACCCAAATCTAAAGAGAATGTTGTAAAACGTGATGGTGACATGCGCAATGAGGAAGTTAAAAGGAGAAAAAAAACTAGGACAAAGACGAAGAATACACAACTAGTTGAAGAGCAGGAAAATAAGAGGAACTTCATGATATCATCTTATTCATCAAAATTAAACAGAATAAACGAGCACAAACCATAGACATTTTCTACACCTAGTTCCTAAATGTTCGTTAGGCTGGCCTGATAACAGTAGAGAGGCCTGATTAATGTTTATCAATGGAGACAAAAGATTGGCTTTTAAGAGTTCACTTTAAAGAACAAAGCCCAGTCTCGAGAGGGCCAACTTACGAGAGATCATTTTACGGCGGATTTGTCCGTGCTTTTGGACATTTCATCAAGACAGTAGTAGCACTGAAATGACAGTTCTCAGCCGGTGCAGGCGATTTGTTCGACGCTTTATCTAAATATATCAGGGCTTTGATAAGCAGACATCACACTCTTCAGTGGTTTGGCATTTTTGAGGGAAAATCTCTCTACCGCCGTCACAGTTCTAATTCTGGTGATCTCCTTAATGGGACTCGAAATTGGATACCAAGCCCAGACACGGTGGACTTTTCTCTTCCGCTCGCTTTTTTTGTGTTTTTGACCTTTCCACTTTAAATTGCACTAGCGAGCCAATCAAAAGCTAATGAATCTTTCTTTTAAATATTACCAAAGTATTAGATGGCCCTGCAATTCAGCGCAAAGTAGTTTTGAAGAGCGCAAATTACGGTGGAAATAGCTAAAAAGGTTTCTCCAAGGTAAATGATATTAAAAAAGTCCGAAGCACTCTTTGAAAAGCCCTTGGTGTGAAATTGTACTCATAAAACAGAGAAAAGACCTTATCTGTCAGACTGTACAAATAAACGTATTTTCTAATTTCCCTTATAAGAGTAAGATTCAATTCAGAAAAGTAACGATGGCAGAAGAAAAGGGTAGTTTAGTGTGAATTTGACTGACAGACCTGGTTTGATTCTCTTTTCGAAAGAAGAGATATTAAGGTTCTTCCGCTGCGAAATCTATATCAGGGCAACAAGATAAATTGACGGTGAGCTGCCTGACTTGATTAAAATGTTTGAACTGTTCTAATTGCTCTCGGATATTAGTTTTTCTAAAAAGCCCCAAATGAAAGGTTACCCCAAGGACCTAGTGAAAATAGGGAATGTTCAAAGAGATCTAGATAACAAATCAATGTGACATGTTCGGAGACCCGATTCACCAACCAACATTGTACACGTACCTACATGGACCATACACGGTCATCATTTCGCTTGCAGCAATTAAGAAAAAAAATGGATGAAAAAAGATGTTGAAATCTCAAAACAAATTACATCATATTTTATCTGAAAACACAAGACAAAATTTAATATATATGTATATATTATTTGGTCGATTAGAATTTCTTTATTATTGGGTGTTTAGTTTTGCTTCAGTTCGGTTTAAATTGCTTCATTTCTTTTTCATGAATGAAAGTGCAGAAATTAATGTCAAAAACTGCAAGACAAACAAGTTGATTTGTGCGGCAAAGATATTTGAGATTTGTGGAACTAAGTTAATATTTTTCCTTTCAAGGTATGTTTGTGGTTTTGGGTTTTTGATTACGAGAATCAAGAAAAAAAATGAAGGCAAACTCGAATAAAAGATAGAATTACCACTACAAGCGAAACAGGAGGAAGTAAAGAATAAAGTTGACAATATTAATGTCTTTCTTAAATTATATTTAAATAACTCTTAAAATAACAAAATATAAACAGGTTTCTTTGCCCATGGCGAAAAGCTGGTTCTGTTGGAAGCGAGCTCGAGGCTCGCACCGCTGGGCACACCGCTAAGACATCCTGCAAAAAAATGAATGAATACATGAATAAATGTCTGATGGACGTGAATAAAAGATTGGAAATCTTCATGACCTTGAACGGGTATACCTATCGTTTTCAATGTGTCAAAAACATGAAGCATTCATTTTATTTTAACGAGCGTGTATTTTTTGGGGGGCTGAAGGGTCGGGAAGAATCCAGATGGGAAAATATTTTTACATCGAGAGCGGTTCGCTCAAGGATGAAGTTCTCGTACGAAAATCAAAATTTCACTGAACTCAAAAACTTTTCGACTTTTTCAGAAACGATATCCCCGCTACTTTTTGCGAAAAAAATAAGTTTCTAGCGCAAAATAGTCAAGCTTTAGGCGATGCAAATGGCGAAAGCCATAAATAAACACAACTCTCCCCGGCTGTTTACTAACGAAGCAAGCGCTCGGTACGAAAAAGCAAAATTCGCGCCATGACAAATAGAAGCTTTTCTGCCAAATCATACACCGAACACACGTTAAACAGTGAAACGCTAGACGATTGACTAAATAAGCTTACGAACCATTCAATTCAACACATCGATAAATGTGTGCTTTTCTCGAGCAATATTGACCATTAAAATTTTCCAAGACAGTTGGTGAGTTTGGATAGAGTAAACAGGTCGTTCGCAGTCGATTCATTGCATACTCTTCAGCACTGTGGTATTCAAGAATAAACTAACTGAAGATCTTAGTCGACAAAATGTTTACTTGGTCGTCATATAGTGGGTTATAAGACTGAATACATCGCTTGAATTTATGAATGGCGGGCGTATAAAGCAAACAACTACAATGTCAACCATTTTCTCGTTCAACTTTGACATAGATTCCACAAAACAAGCAAGATAGGGGGAATTATCCCATTCAAGGAAGACAAAATACACAATGCCCTCTCTCGGCAAAAGATCTCACTGAAAAGTTTACTTGTAGTTTTCTTATCTCTCTAAAAGAAACGACACATGAAGAAACTAATTACTAATGAGTTTAAAACAAAACAACATAATGAATACTTTGAAGAATGAAATGACAAAATATTTACAAAAACCAAATCGCCACGAAAGGTTGGAGTCGATATATCGCGCGCCAGTGGAGACGCGTGCCGCAAATAAGATTATCTTTTATAAACTCCAACGAGACAGCATCACCGTTCAAATTCTTCTAAGACTTTGATTTTTCGGTTCCCTTTGAATAAAACAATTTTAATTCGTTTAAAAATAGGGGAGTGATTTTCGAATTCGACAGTAATTACTGGGCGGAAAAAACACTCTAGCGATCTTGATCGGAGAGGGTGGAAATTGCTTATCCGCTTTTGACTTTTGATAAAAAATCAAGGCCACAAAAATCTTTGATAAATTTACCGATAATAGACCTGAGGAGAAATCGATTTTATTGCTAGCTGATTCGATGGTTATGGATATCTGCCGTCTTATCACGCCCAGCTTTTCTAGCAAATGTTTTCGGAATACAAATCTGGAGGGAACTTAGCCCTTAGGCTGTTAACTTGTGTGTTGTTTTCTTGTAAAGAACTGTAGATCTGTTTATTGTTTAGTTCTTTTGCTAAATAACATTAAACGTATAAGCTTCTTGGCCCGGAACTACGAAATTCATGGCGACGGATCGACGGAAAGGTTAGGCAAATAATTTTCCGTTCAGTAATAGTAGACGAATTTCCACTGAAACCTTGCTATCAATCATCAACCACACCTGCTTCAAGCTGAACATCTTTACTCAGGACGCCTTTTATTCCCATTAAAACCTAAAACTATTTGAGTATTTTCGTTCGTATTGAGTTCAAGAACCCTTTCTTTCCATACGAAATGTTCCATTCAGTAAAAGGGCACGATGAACAAACAAACGAGAGTCTATGAAAACATGTTAGCATGAACGTGTTTTCATATCTATTATCGTTCGAAATTTGAGTGAATTGAGTCAAATTTCATATCTGTATTTATGAAGTAAACAGACAGTCTAAGGCGTCTTGGTGAGTCGGATGAAATTCAGTCATCGAGATCATTTTTTTCTTTTTTCCTCAAGAAAAAGCCGCCTTAAGAAAGCAGACTCACAATTAAGACGCGCGGCACTACGAATAAAAAAAGTGCAGCTGAGAAATAAACCGTGGGATTTCTTTTTCTTTCTTTCCCACCCAACTGAAAACTCTCCCACACACTGAAGATCAGTCGTGAGATCTCTATTTTAGGTTGAGACTCGATCTCCGACAAAAAAGATCACTTGCTGCATTAGTTCTGCGGTTTAGGATCTTAAGGAGATTTTCTACGGTTTATGTTAGAACACTCCAAGATAACGCTTTATCACACTAAACCTAAAAATAGTCCTGACTCGACCATCTTGACCTTATAAAAGGAAAAAAATATAAAAAATGAGAAAGAAAAATACAATAATGACAAAAGGCTATTTTACTTAGTTTTTTGATCGAAAAAACCAATAAAGCTGATAATATAAACAGACACTAGCATATTATTCAACATTCGGAAAGTTATATTCAAATTTCGTCTTGTTTCTGGTTGACAAGTTGATGGTTGGATTAAGGCTTTAATTCCATGCTTGATTTGTAAGAAAATTACTGTCAGGAATGGATTTGTGTCAACACGAGCATTGCTCCACGTTCAAATTGCTCTCCAAAGATAAAAGAAATCTCTATGAAATAGAATTTTCTTTAAAGGTTTTTGAACAGTTTCTGGCGCGAGAGTAAATTTGTTTGTAATTTTAAGGCATCTCCATGTTTGCTGTCCTTGATGTCATCTCAGCTGACACAGTCCAAATGAGTTTTTGCATTTTACTTGCAAATATCCGACCAAACAACACAGACTCGGTAAAATGTACTTCAAAAATTTTCAACGGAACTATTTTTTTCACAATTTTGGGTGGAAAAACTACCAGAAAAAGCCAATGAAACTTTTTCTTTGCATTTTTGGGTGTGTCAAAATGGTTGCCAAACAGGTTGATGCTAAAGTGGAAAAACTAATGCCCCAAGTAAAATGAAGAAAAATGAAGAAAAATGGAAGATAAACGAAAATAATTTAATTAAAAAGTAGCGCTTTTGGAGTCATAATAATAAAGTGTAGAGTGTAATCCACAATCTTATGAACAGCAGTGTTAATGCTATTTTGTTAAACTTTCCTTTTGAAGTATATGTACATTTATCAGATAAGTCTCGCTGTAATTAAATTTGCAACCAATCTACATCCAAGCCAAGAATTACTTTTTTCTTAACTCAGAAATCTTTAAAACAGAATTTATTTTTGAGAGATAAGAAAAATATAAAAATTGAAATTAAACGAAGTGGCTGACTGATAGATGGTGGTTGACTTGACCCAGGTGGGAATGGCACTCCGGAGTTAATTTATTCAATAAGTTTTTAGTGGTCCGGCATAAAAATACATAAAAAAGAAACGATTGTATCATAGAAGGCTAAATATTCAGCTAAATCTGAAGAAAAACACACACTAGTACCAAAAGGGAAATTAAAAGGGACTTACGAACGAACTGCAGATGGCTTTCAAAATAAATGAAATGTCAACTATTTAGTCCAACTCCTATTCACTTAAGAGTATTTCTGCGTTCGAATTATTTATATCCCCCTTGATTTTGTTTTGTGTCTCGAGATTTTGTTCAAATGTTCTCAATAGGGATATGGGTTAAAAAAGTATGGAAATACAGGCTTTAGTTGTTTGTCTCTCCTGGATTGAATGCTAACATCGCCATGACAGCTGCGCTAACTTCTCTATCCTATTTCGACAGTTCTTTTAATAATTCTGCTAATCACTATTTACCTTGGAAAGCCTTCAGGGAAAATTTAGAGCTTTCTTTAACCTTGATTCCTGGGTTTTTACTTGGGATTCCCACGAGAAATTTATTAAATTTCTGATTAAACCTTAAGCACCTTTATTCTCCAAAATACCTTCCAAAATTTGTTCTCAAAAAATTTCAAAACAATTAAATTTTTTCAATTCAACAAAAAAATTTCCCCCTGCTTTCTCATACAAATTCGGGCGATTTTCACTCTTTCTATAAAAATGATTTCACAACTTTATTAAATTCGAATAATCAAAAATATGTAGATGACATAGATATCTGAAAATTTAAAATTAATCTCTTATTTTCTGCACAAATGATGGATAGATACTAGGGACAAAAATTATAAAGATATACCACTTTTTCTTCAAACTTCACACAATTAATTTCTTCATGTAAACAAGGATTTTCTACAGTTCATTTTTCTCCAAGGTTACAGTCTTGTTTTGGTCACCAAAGTTTAGCAAAACTCATTAATAACAAAAGCTGCAGTGGGGGACTCTAAAGACTGCAGTGGGGACTCTTGTGCACAGGGAAGAGAAAGACATTTATATATTGTTAAACAATCCCAAAAGATATTTTTTTCGAATTCATGTATTATATTTTGAAAGTTCAAGTAATATTGTAAATCCATGGATACAAATGAACAATAAAACTATGAGAATCTTTGACTAAATCGGATAATATTCAAAGGTTGGGTATTGTTGGTTTGCTAATAATGGAAGTTTACTCGCAATCGGTTTAGACTGCAAAAAAACCCTTCAATAAATTTTTGCAAGTCGCCCTAAAATGTCGAGATTACTGAACTTTTTTTTAGATGGTTAAGCTTGCTAATCCAGCCGGCAATTTTAGTGTCACAATAAACTACTGAGGGAGCTTAAATTGTCACAATGTGGAAGGGCGGCAAGGCTTTCAAATAGCAAAGGGAATGTTAAGGCTTACTTTTTGTCCTAGCAGAACCGGTAGAGCTCTGAAATATCATCCAGGGTTGCTTCTTTTGAAAAGCTGGGAACGCCGAAAGCGCTCCCAGACCAAACTGCCGAAGAAAAAACAACAAACATCATCTGCAAACAAATTAAAGAAGCCAAAAATCATCTCCTCTCATGTCACAAAAAAAATAGAATAAAAAAGTTGGGCTAATTTGGACTAATTTCGATATTTCTAATTCAATAACTTAGAAAGTAACTTTTTTTCTTTATACGTTTATTCTTTTTCACAGTCTATAGCTTTTTGCTAAGTTTTGAGAAAATTTGTTGAGTCTGTCGAAGGTTTTTTTGCATAATTCCAAGTTCGGTCACAACCTCTGAGGCAGACAAAGTTGATGGATTGTGACAAATCCCTTTAGTCGAAGCAAAGTTTAAGGCCAATTGGACAAAAGAAAACTATTCTAGCCATATCAGAATATACACATCAATAGTAAACTTTTTCGTAGTTTAGCAAGCACACTGTTGATCGAGTAATCACTTGTAGCATGTGTACGTGTTGACAGCTAACAACCTCAACAACAAAGACTACAAAAAATGAATTACTTTGCGGGCAAGACTAAAATAGAGCAAACCTCGGCAAAGCGGAGAAAAATCCTTTAATTTTACTCAATGGTGGGACTTGTTATTCGTTAACAACAAATACCTGCTTCACTTAGCATTTTTGGATCGCTAGAAAGGTTGATTTGTTGGCAAACAATGCAACCATGGAACACAAACCTAGAGATACTTTACTCACGTTCGCTCGCTGGTTTTCAGCTATGCCACAAAGCGACGTAATTTCATTTCCGTCATGAAACTTCCTTTATAACAATCCATAGCCACAGAAATTTTCAGAAATCGGTCGAGTTTCCTTCGCGATTGGACGCTATTGTAGTAAAGATAAAAAGTAGAGCCCAAGGCGCCTTCCTTGGCGAACCTGGTGCCTTAGATTCGAACGCTACAACCACAAACATAAGGATAGGAAACAAGTCGAAATATGACAAAAAGATTGGCCTAAAATGATATCCGTCAACATTTGTCGGACTCCTAAAGTTTTTGGCAATGATTAAAGATGAGGTACTGTAGCAATAATTTGTGTTTGTGTAGATATATTAGTGACTTTTCGGGCTCTGGTCGGAAAACACCGGTCAACTGTGTAACATGCAAATATTTGACCCATCATGATGTCGAATAAGTAGTCAGTCGAGCTTGTTACAGTAAACTTATAAAGCTATTTTGGTTAGTATAAGCTGCAGCCATTTTTTGCCAGAGGCAAGAAGACAAAAAGCAGTTCTACTCGGAACTATTGAACTATTTCCTGACCAGTACAATATAGCGAAGACATTTTTAAACGTGTTGTTGCTCAAGAAGGAAAACAAAAAGTTGATTCTAAAACAAACTTTTAAACACGATAGTTTGTCTTTGGAATTCTGTCTAAATCTTATTTTTCAAAACTAACAACTTTGTTCCGACTCTTTGGGACATCACAGAGTAAAGTAAGTTTTCATCCTAAAATGAGTATTCTTTCTCTTTGAGAAGTAAGGAAAGTGGAATATTTTCTAGTTTAATGAGAATAGGATGGCCTCAAGGGACTGAAGCCTGCTGAATTTCCCGCGCAAATTTAGCAGATCGAAGACGAGCTAAGATGGCTCAGTGCAACGTATAAATTTTATATTTACTGGTAACTGCAAAATGATTGGTATTGCGATCGGAAATTCTTTGCTTATCTGTAGTGGCTTGCTGACAGCCGACACGGGTAGGGTGTTAAAGCCCATCTCAAACCCTCCCATACTCGTGCATGCATTTTTATATTTCCTGCAGATATTCTTCTTTACTTCCTTCCTGGCGAGCTAGAAACTAAAACCTGCCATCTTAAAATACACTCCAACATGAAACACATGTCCCTACACAATGACGTACAGAAATTAGTGTTTTTACAGGGAAAACTACCCGGTTAAATTAAGTTACAAAGAAAATAAGCAAGGTTTCTCTAATGCGAGCTGGGTGGTCCATTGGTGTTTGTCTTAACAAAAATACTATCTCCGTAGGTACGCGTGGCTTTGTACGCTTACCCCAGAACCTAGGAAATACTTTAATACGATTTTTCCATGCATTGACAAAGTTTGAATCAATTAGTGGACATAAAAATTGTGATTCATGAGTTTGATTGGAACAGCAAGGTCAATATTCATGGCGGAAGACTAGGTAAAGTCTTTGTGGCGCTGGTCGAGCGTTCGGTTGAAAGTTGTTGAAAGCCAACGGGGTTTAGCATTTCAAACATGATGGTTCAGTACACTTTACAGTCTTAAAGTAAATGAAGACAAACATGAGGTTACGATAACATCTAAAAGAAAAGCGACCGGGGTGATTTTTGACTGACTATGTTACAAATCATAGCAAGTATTTCTAAGGTTTTAAAGATTCCCATCTCTCTCAATAAAAACCGATCCATAGCTCATTATTGTAGGAATCTATTTTAGTGAAAATTACTGAGGATTTATTATTTTGCGATAGGTGAAACACAAATTATTGACGTGAGTCTCGCTCGTCGGAAGATAAAGATAACACAGAAAGAAAGGGTGATTTTTATCTTGAAAGGTCTATGAAATTGGCCGGTCATGTTTTCCGGTGAACGAATCGAGTTCAATTGAATACTAGCAAAAAACAATGAGTTATTTGGCCGCATCTTGAGTGCATTTAGATCTGTGCAATAAAACTCATAATATACAAGATAAAATTTTACGTGATATTCCGGCTCGCATATCTGTTATGGTTATCAGTACACCAAAACACTTACACGCGGGGGATTATTCCGAGAAAACCTTGTGCGACTATTCCTTCCTTCAAACATTACAAAATAAAAAAAACTCCAATTATATATAACTTACTATCGCCAAATAATCAAACCACGGTGATTCAGAGATATATAGTATATGTTAGTAATCATATATCGTCTCCAAAAATCATCAAGTTATTGTAAAACAGAAAAAACTTAGCAGCTAACCGGGATATACAAGAGTTCCCTACGGCTATGGAACAACTTGTATCAAATCTTGTAAATAGGTTCAGTTTGTTTTTTTGTGCGCTTTTCTTCTAATATCTTCTATATACTCGATAAATAAACCTAGTGGATATCAGTAAAGGCGGGTAAAGCCGGGTAAAGTTATATTTTCACAGGAACCTTTCTTGTGCGTGAGAGTGCCTAAGTTGTCTGACTCAGAATTCTAATTTGCGTAGTTCCAATTATAGATGGTGTACACTAACAGCCATTATACAAAAGCTGTATTGTGCTGTCCAATCTACGAGCGGACACAAGTTACAATTCCGACTTCTTTAAAATCCGATTGAATTCTTTTAAAACCAACGCAAAATGCCGCCACAACCAACGTTAAAGTCAAATGTAAAGGCAATTCATTAAAGACAAGTTGGAAGCCGGTATCTTTTGATATATGAGTGTGCGAGCGGTGATTTTCAATGACCGAGTTTCACAGAGACTCGAGAATTTCGTTGTGAAAATCGGCAGCATTCTAAATTCGGCGTCTAAGAACTGAGCCATACAATCAAGGTATAATCTTTTCAGTTTTTTTCGAGTCAGAGCACCCCTGTGAAATTCCAAGCCTCGAGTTCTTCGTCCTAATTGATAAAAGGCTTATACAAAACAATGAATGCTAAAATCTCTTTTTCCGGAGGGACTTAGAAGCTAGGCTACGCCGAGACGCGATGTGATAACTAGCTTACAGTTTAATGACTCTTGAACTCAACTCAGACACAGCGGGTCCCCTTAAAGAGAGAAACTCGCTACACGGAGTAATCGAGCTATGCCACATCCATTACATTACAGATACATAGTGCTCTTACAGACAAAAGGCCTCTTTACATGTGATACTTTGAGCAAAACCTATGTGTTACTTTTATAATCCCGGCTTCATTTCTTTGTGGCACATGCCATGTTTGAAAATCTCAGATTTCTACGGTTTGAAACTTCTGTTGAAGAGTTTAACGGTGGTTAAATCATATCCTAAAACATTCAGTTATTGGTTTTCCTTCTCAGGAAAGGCTTTGTTTTATTAAATTAACGAAATATGGCTTCCTTTGTGAGGCTGCTTTTCATCTCTTTAGAAATCTCCAATACACGACCACATTCAAACAACTTTTTCATCTGGGCTTACTACAAATCACGATCTCTCACAAAAGCTCGGCTTGTTAGTGTTATGCTATCTAGTTATCAAGTTTTACGATTTAGTTACCTGTAATCCACTTACAGTACGTTATTCCTTAGCGAGCAAACCAAGAACCAACCACAATAGGACATACCAGCAGGAAAAATCACGAGCCCTGACCGACAAATCCCGTAATGAACCGAGTCATGAACCCAAAGAAGCGTGCAAGAGTGTGAAGTAAACGCTTACCGCTTTGCCTTCTTTCAAAGAAATCTACCGCCTTCTGCTAGCCGACAATAAGCAAGGCGGCTAAATGGTTTCTAAAGAAGTGTGAAGGCTAGTTAAGAATTGAATACCTTATGTTTTACGGCAACACCGTACTAACAAGTCAATCCTTTGGACGCCGTACGCTTTGTTGTTGAGCGGCTCCTCTGTCACAGAGCTGGACGCATGGACAACTTATAACCCTGAAAAATGCTCTCCAATAATTTCCTATCGACCACTGAGAGTATTCGTTGTGAGCGAGTTCATAGTGTGTACATTACCGTGTTTGTACTAACAGTTCGACTGCCCGATTTTAAGAAATTTGATCTCTTCTATAGTATAGCACTTTTCCAAACACAGGTTGCAAAGTTTGCTGAAGACTGTGTTTGTGACTGCCCTACTTGTCGAGATGAAAATGGTTGTTTGTAATGGGTAATCCTAAATGATGAAACAAACTTGTTAGCGGCTCAAATATGTGGACTAAGAGAAAGAAAATAAATAAGAAAAAGAGTTGTTATTCTTGATTTTGCGTTACACTTTTCATCACTTGGACAGGGAATTTTTTTAAAAGCATTGTAACATCAGGGTCACCAAATCTAAACTTGCGCTTGTCACAGTTGGAATCAGGGAGACTTAAGCAATTCTGCAGCAGAAAAAAAAATCAATTTGAGGAGTAAAAACTGGGCGGTAAATTGAAGTAAACTCTATTAAGATCAATAAGTGTTGAGGGAAGAGTTTATGAGAGGTTGCCGCCTTCAAGTTGTGAGGCCATTTCACATTCGGGTCTTTCGCGCGGTACGTTTACGCGGCGAAATATGTCGCGTAACAAAGTCTAGATAGGTTTGCTCCTTGGTGACTAAACGGCTCAGTTTGCTGTCCACACCATGCGTACAATTTGCGTCGTTGTTTGTCGAAAGTATTTATAAGTAATATCGATGAAGTGATTACTTTAATTATAAGCGCCTGCAGTTCTTAATGTGGTTGGCTCCTCTCTCGGTGACCACTCAAAACTAATGCGCTTACTAACTACTATTTGTCAGCGCGTTTGGTTCTAAAACACGGTCCTTTCAAGGGAATTGCCCTAATCAATAGTGTGGAGAGAATGACAACAATATTGATTCGTTATAAATTTATTTCTCTTGAACTAACAAACAGCTATTTGGGCAATGACTGCAAATTTACAAAAACCTCTCCCTAGTCTAATATAAATAAGAGTAATCGTGGTGTTAAATACAAGGTTGACATAAAAACAAATCTAACCAAACTTGGTCACTCTCGCAAGTATTCGATGTATGGAATGACTGGTTTACAGACTGTGATAAAATATGGTCTAATCCGCCCGGCAGTTAGATCCCCAACAATATCAACCTTTACGACATAAAATATACTTACTACCTACTTGGATTTCTTGAACATTAACTATAAATCATTTCGTGTTGATTCAATTTGAAAATATTTTGATTTGAGAAGATTCATGTTCTTCAAAATACTCTATAATCACTGTAAAACTTAGATGTTTTTGTATTTTATCGATATAGTTCCTATTTTACAATTAATTTCATTTTGTTTCTTGATTTGTGTACGATATTTTTATGCGGTTTATGAACTAGAGCTTTCAATTTGGCTCTCGTGTTTTTAGAGTAGATCAACATGTAATCATAATAAAAGTTTCAAGCAACATGTACATAATAAAATACGTTCGCGTAACTTATTCTCCAGTGCATTATTATATATACATTGAGTCTTGTAATGTCTGTAATATATATATATATATATTCTTGCAGCCACGCTAGGCAAGGTCACAACATTTTAAAAGTTATCTAGTAAGTTCACGAAAGGTTAGAAATACCAGATATTCCTGTGCAACTCGAAGGAGTAAATACACAACCTTGATAGTAAGGATTTGAATCGGTTGATATTGGCTGTGGGTCGTACGCTGATTTTGGAATTCCCATTGATCCCACAGACTGAGATAGAGCAGCCGGATGGTAAGGACTGAAGTGCATCGACTCGAAGCCTCGGAGATCCGCTTCGTGGTCGTTGGCGATGATATTCTTGATGGCAAATGGATGGTTGAAGGATTTATTCATAGCCATTCCCATGCCTACTGAACCCATACTGCTCATTCCTCCCATATGAGTCATACCCATGGGTGTCCCGTACGGAGATGGAGACAAATAGCTGGGTGCTGCGAGAGACCGTTGTTGCGCTACTTTGGCCGACATACTCTGTACACTGATAGGATTATGAACCATACTGCTTACTTTGGTTAGGTGGCTAAGGTCGGGTTTCTTTTCTGCCTTGAAGCGCTTTTGCCTACGGAGGTAGCATCCATTCTCGAACATATTCCCGCAGTCCGGATGAAGTGTCCAGTAGCTGCCTTTTCCAGGTCGGTCAGGAGAGCGCGGGACTTTGACGAAGCAATCATTGAACGACAAACTGTGTCGTATGGAATTCTGCCATCGTTGTTGGTTTTGTCGGTAGTACGGAAACAAGTCCATAATAAACTGGTAGATTTCACTTAGCGTCAGCATCTTGTTGGGGCTCTGTTGAATGGCCATCGTGATAAGTGATATATATGAGTATGGCGGCTTCGCGTGAGTATAACTACGTCTGTATGCCTTATCCTTTTCTTTGGCTTTCTTCATGTCATGAGGATTTTGTGGATCTTGCATGCCCTGTTGAACTCCACGCTCCATCATCTCCATCTCTAAAAGCTCCAGTTCAGTTGATACTTTTGTTGGTTTATACATCTTTGCCGCGAAGATTTACTACTACAGTAGATGAAATGTTCGTCCTTCCTCGATCGCGAGTAGTGCAGATTACCTCCTAGTAATAAAGAAGTTTTATTTTTAGTGACAGTGCGTCAACAAGCTTACCGTGACAGAAACTTAAGCTCCTCCCTCTCTATTGTAATCAAGGGAAGGGTTTCAGGGGAGTCTAACGTTTGTTTGCATTCAGTCCTTTGTAGCGACCACTGGGGAAACCATTTTATTAAAATTTATCCGGGCCATTATCACATGTCCATCATAGTGGCTTACAAACATATTGCCGTTTCATAATTCATGAGCAAACACAATTATTACGATAGGACTCTTTATGGCTGGGCCCTATCTCCTATCCCTAATGTCAATAGCGCGCAAAGCTTACAAGTTTAGCTTAGTCAAGGGAATATTACCCAAGTTAGATTCTAAAGTGCTGATAAGTCGTATCACAGGAAGGCCACAGATAGGCCCGATTCACGTTGCACACTTAACTAGAGCACCTAAAAGCAAACTCATTTAGAGTGTGACTTATCAGGTCCTGACGTCAAAGATTGCCCCGCTTCAGTCCACTTTGAAGCACTTTAAGCATTCTTGTGGAACTGCCCTGTAACCCAGCTCCTGACACTAACATCGGATCGCAATTTGCATCACAAACGTCATCAAAACATATCACAACAAAAGCAATTACCGCTGGAAACTCATTTAGTCTTCGATCCAAAGCCTTTCCTTTTCGGGGAGCTTTTAAATGTTCATTTAATCGAAATGGAAGCCCCAGAACAAATTGTCGGCCCAAAACGTTATGCACCTGTTGTATTGTCTCTTTATCAGTTCCATTTTAGTAACGACTATGAACGTAATTATTTGTGCATTGTATGTTTATGTCTGAGGTTTGCCACTCTCATTAAGACTCGTACGAAGGGTCGCTCTATCAACGGCCAACAGAAACTTGAAATTCATTTAATAAATGTTGGCAAATTGCTGTCACATTCGGCTATCGAAATGTATAATTGTTTACTCCGAATATCCTTATTTAACAATCAGGTAGCCAGACCTAGTTTGGCACAGTCAATAAATTATTCGTACAGCTACATTTGTCTAAACTATTACTCAGATTTTCGTAAGAAAAAATTGGCGGGATGATTAGATTCGGCTATTTTGGTAGCTATGCACAGCAGTTATGCGCGCGCGTGGGATGGAGAACTTGGTACAGAAAATTTTTAGAATCCTTTTTCTCATTTCCGGAAGGTACTGCAATTAATTAACAAATTTGGTTTACGTCAATCACTTCGACAAAGAATACTGATTCCAGGTGTTTTTATAGACAGCTGTAGGACATTGTCCTCCTACAATGGCAAAAGCCCCAAATTACCCTTGCACATTTTGAAACTGACTTTCATAGATGGCGCCTTGGTTTGGATGATTTCTTTAAAACCCGAGCGAAGACAAAACAACTTTGACTTATTAACTTCAATAATTGTAAGGATTCCTAATCCCTATTGCTCTTTTCCCCTCTGATATTTGACTGGCGAGAATTAAATTTCCTTCTGATTTGATCCATTTTTC
The DNA here is from genome assembly GCA_964019055.1 of Anthopleura xanthogrammica. Lineage (NCBI taxonomy): Eukaryota > Metazoa > Cnidaria > Anthozoa > Actiniaria > Actiniidae > Anthopleura > Anthopleura xanthogrammica. The sequence goes on from OZ025206.1 coordinate 17,787,879, forward strand.
TTTCCTTTTCTCTTGCGACCAAGTGAGCAATCATAGGACATATTGACAGACCAACTTATCAGTGGACGACCCGTAAATACGAATTATTTGGCTGTTTGCGATTCGCAGTGTTTAAGCTTTCTACTCTAAATGTTTGCGCTGACGATCTTAAAACAAATGTGAAAACTGTTAAAACAAGTTTTATTGGGCAAAGAAACATTTGAAAAGGGAGCAAGCGGCATGGAGTAGCCCCTATTATGCCCAATTTAACCTATTTACACACAACGGAAAACAGTATACATGTGATGAAAGGAGACTTATTGTAAACTGTTTGCGGCAATTTCTTTTTTATTACCTATCCATGTTCTAAAGAAAATGCCTTTGTTATTGGCAAGATCATTAGTACTAAGCTTTGTTGTCCTTTCGCGTACATTCTATGAAGGATTTACCCTAAGACCGTGTAATCAATTTTGCTGGCTGATGCCGGAAAAATCAATTCTTGGGCTTAGCAAGGTTCGAGGAACTATCTTCCTTCAAAGGTGCGATTGCTGTAAATACCCTAACACTGGACCCGAATTCCCCTGAGGCAGAAACAAATGATATCATTGTTCAAATTATCTGTTAGATGTATTGGTTTTCTTCTATGTGGTTATTAGTAAAAGGACGCCCCTTTTTTCTTTTAAATCAACCTCATTATATTTGCCGCCTTTCTTTTGTATTGCAAGGTCCTATTGTCTAGTTGGAATAAATATTTTGCAGTAGTAAAACCAACATAAACACTAAACTCAGTGCAGGCAAGTGTTCTCTTTCCTTTCTTCGGGTGTCAACAGGTCGAGAAAAACACCGAGAAAAATCCGAGGCTAGGAAACCAAATTAGAAGAAAATTTTAATTTCATATTCTTATTCAGCGAAACACCTGTTTTACGCAGTTGTGTTAATGTGGGATTACGATTTCTCTTTTTATAACACTGTTAATTTACTCTTTCAGATCTTACAAGTTATACGGCTTAGATCGTAAATAGCTTTCAAACAGTTCTTTTTTGGGAACATCTTGGAAAATCCTAGGTTATCACTTCTTAGTTGGTGCCTAAATGACTATTATTGGCACACGTAGGGGAAATAGTTCTTGAATAGATGGAAATTTTAGTCATTTTTCCTGTAGTAAGTCTTAGTTCAGGGAAAAGCAAGAAACGGAAAGTCTTGGTGATGATGAAAGAAGTTAGCACATATTGACGCTGGTGGTATCCTCAAATCAATAGATTTAGTACACTCACTCTTCGGTGTATATGTGTCTTTTGCCTCTCATGCGAATAAAAACTGCAAATAAATATCTTAATCAACCTTCATGGCATTTGACTAAACATTTCCTTCGAGTATTTACCGAAACAGTGAGTCATGAAACCTTAAAAGCGCCTGTCCACCTCATATGTCTCAGAAATTTCTTGGCAGTACATTTCGCTGGTACCGACGGCAGGCAAAGTAAGAACTAAGCCAACATCTCATCCGAAGGTAAAGCAATTCAGTGACCCTTAAACTAAGAACTGAATACAAGGAAAACATCTAAAATTGGCTATGCTATCCTTTAACGACCGTCTTTATCCCTTTTCTTTGTGAAGCAGTGAAGAAGTAAACTCCTGAAAGATGTTGTAAGAACTTGAAAAATTCAAATTATTTTATTTTTGAAAACGCAATTATCTTGAGCGATGACAGTATCGATCTTTGAATTTAAAGCCAGTGGTTTGTGCATATTTTGAGTATCATATGCTCTCCACAAGCTGGCAAATAATATTCAAAAACTGGCCCTATTTTTTAGCTTTCAGAAAAATTCTCACGCCCCGATGGAAAGAAGTTCACTTCCAACTTGAAAACCAACGTTCAAAACGAGCAAGACTCACACGACGTCGAGTATTGGAAGTTCACTTTTTTCAGTTTGCTCTTCGGATAACTATCAGACTAAATCTACAAATATCTGGCTAAATTTACTCAAGGTCATTTTCAATTAGAAATATTTAAACTGTGTGTTCAACCCTTTCGGGCGACTTTCAAAACTCTTCGCATCGAACAAAAACTAACCGAAAACCTTCGGCCAAATTTCCTTCGGGTTTGTAGCACAGCCGTTCGCTTCCTCGGTTGATAGAATATGTATGTTTTACTTGTTTGGGAAAAATCAACAGATATTCGATTGATAATAGTTTACTTTGTCAGTGACAGTCTTGATGAAAAACTTTATCAGCAGTTTATTTGACTGTGTGAGCGGACTATAATACGGACTAAGGCCAACTTTAAAAAAATCGTAAACAAACGATCGTATATAAGATGACAAGTTTGGCTTTTCTTGCTGTGAATTTACAGCCTCGTGCTAGGATCCTTTCTATTCGGCACATAACCCAGGAAAAAGAAGTTCGGTGCCCGAAAAACTTGAGTGAAGAAGGGCGATTGTCACTTTTTTTTGCCGATCCAATTATCAGTTTAGATAAGGCCGAAAATGTCGTAAATGTCTAAAACTTTAGCGAAAAAACAAACTGAACTGGTATCCACTTGAACGAACGTTCGTGACGGATAATTTTGTTCAAAATATAATCAACAAGAGCTCGAGTCAGTTTGCTGCTGTAAGGTTATCCTATTAAAACATATGTTTAACCTTGTTTATATCCACATATAAATATTGTATAACTAACAGTAGGAGAGTCTAGCTGTAACTGCTTGCTTAGAGCAGTCGTTTAGAGACTGACCTGAGTCCAGCGAGTTGTAGACAGTTTGATCGACCAAGTCCTCCGGATCTATAGCCTGTGGTTAACCTCGGTTCTTGTGAGTTGTGACTTTTATACCTTCGACTATATCATCAAGACCTTCTAGCTAATTTAAATGCGTCACCGTGCATACTTTTGTGCCATGTTGTCTTCCTGGTGCGAAACGGATCAACCAATCACATCACAGAATCATATTTACCCACCCTATTTTCAGCTGTTTTGATTGGTTAAAAGCTTGTCGTATTAGGATGCAAAAGGAGTCGGTCTCTTTCCTTCAAGCCACCGCTGGGCCGCTTTTGTCAATGTTTAGTTTCTAAGCTTACATATATATTATGAGCATTATCTGTGAAAACCTCCTTTTTCAACAACCCTTTTCTTGGCTTGTTGATATTTGAGGAAATAACTTTGCATTTCACTTAGCACGGGTCCCTTCATAGTCACTTCCCCTCGCAATTCGAACGTCACAACTATGTTACGATTAGACACCGTTTAATGTGGTAATTTTGATATTCTTTCGTCAACCAGAGCTGCGGCTTCCATACGGTAACCGCACTCACCACATTCCTGATACACGGCAAAAAAACTTCAAAATTAGGAAACCAGTTGAGGTGTTTTTCTTTCATTTGGTTGTAATCCAGCCCATCTTTTGAATCTCTAATTAAATCCCGCGCACTTTCTTATCTTTTATTGTTAACAAGAAGAATGTATCGCACGATCTTCACTGATGCTGGACCTATAATTTAACTCTATCGCTGTTTTTGATGTTTTTCGAGTCACTGATTAAATTTTACACGGACGTTATGATTCTGATATTGCAGCGCACATTAGATTGTCCCTATCAGAATAAAATTTTGTTAACCAAATACAACCATTGACTGTGATCGCTCACTGATAATGGTAGTTTAGGAGACACAAAGAGTTCGATACTATTTCATTAATCCTTTCATAACTTTTAAGTACGCTTGTCGATCCACTGGTAAAAAAAATAATGAGAAAAATAATAACTTCTATCAACATAATTTACTTTCTTTTGTGCACCGCTGTCCCTTATTGTTCATTATTTCCACATCGATTCCGATTGAAGAAACCACAGCAAAATTTCTCATCGACGAAATTTTCAAATAATTATGAACTTCGACCGAGTCAAAGATGCACGGTATTTTTAGAAGCTATTTGTAATTATGGCTTTTTGAACAGGCTTAAGAATTGTGCGTTTATTTGTTCTTGGAAAACAAGTTTGTCCTAGTATGACTGACAGTTTGTCAGCACAATCTGTCTGTACGTGTTTTAACTCGAGTTCAAAGACTCTTCCAGCTCAGAGACGGTTTCCTGTTCTCTTGAAAGGAAAAAAATGCTCCAAAATTTCATTTTTCTTATCATATGATAAGGGAGCTGCTTCATTGGTCTTTCTAATTTTTCCCATCTGTCACTCGAAATTTATTAATAAGAAACTCAGTCCAATCATTCCTTAAACTTTTTTACGTTTTTCCCATGCATAAAACCATACAGAATTTATTTTCATAAAGCTTACATTAGTGCAACCATATGGCCATACATATATATATATTTTCAGTTCTGTCGGTATTATTCAAAAACAGGGCGGAATTTCGTATGTTTTATCGAAAACGAAATAAATTGTTTCATTGCTAAGATCGAAAACTGCAATCTTCAAACGAGACCGACATTATTTAGAAAGTTTAATTGACTTTATGTTAATTTATAGAAGATACAAGTTTGACTTTTAAAAGCTTAATCTGTCATAACATTGACCGAACTCAGTGGCTTTGAAATTAGATTTCATAACCTCATAGCTTAAAGACATTAATAATGGCTTAGCAAAATCATCGGTCACTTCACCTATAGACAAAGCAGTTCATTGATAGGAGCCAACTTGGGATCGAACGACAGTTATAGAATGGATCAAAAGCTCTTAATGAAGGGATTTTTTATTTCCAATAAATGCATAAAACGCCAACGAAAAGTGTTTTTTGAAAGGACAAGAACTTTGCAAAACTATTTTTAGCGAAAGCTTTTGAGTTCAGCTTGTAGCGGGTTAATGTTCTGTCGGAGATTATGATATGTTCACTGAAGGGTTGTCTTCTGTCTTACCTTGATTCTAACTCAATGGTCTACAAATTAAACACACTGTTTGCACAGCCCATGGGAACAAGTCATTCACGAAAGGCACCCACAATTCAGCCACGTATCAACTACTACTTTCTGAATAAAATTACTTCATTCACACAAAAGCTTTTCGTTTTCCTTAACTAAAATCGTACAAAATGATCAATAAAATCCATTTTGAGCAATTTTTTTTGTTGAATTCAGTCCTAGATTTGTGTTTGTCGAGTAAATCCTTAAGTCACCATAATTTTCAACACGACATCATTTACGTATATAAGGTAAGTTGACGCAAAGCTTTTGTTTGGACGAGGGCTAGACGAATGCATCGTTAGCACTGCAAATTGACTGTATGCCGAACATTGTCGTTCTAGTTATGTTGATTTAACTCACTAAAAAACTTTAACGGTTTGCGCCATTTTCTAGGATCAACTGGTTAATAAATAAAGAGATGATTTTGAGTAACTTTAACGATAAGGTTTACACAGCAAGTCTGTTCAAGTTCATAACTTCCTTAAAGAACTCTCGACTGGTATACTGTCTCTAGTTCATTACATTTTAATCATAGTTAGTAGATTACTAAATACGGTTTAATTTGAAGCAATTTCCTTGAGTTTCATCGACTTTATGTCCGGACGGTATACAGAAGCGCGTGCCAGAGATGTTATCTTATCTTGAATCATGTCCGAGGACCAACCCGCACCATGTCCTACCACGGAAGAAACAAGAGTTTTTTTTATCATTTTGGCATTAGAATCAACAGTAACTTGACAGTGGAAAATTCTAACCCGCTGACTTGATATGAATTATCAGACCGGGGTAGTAGATAACGTATTTTTTTTTCAGCATTACCTAAAATTAGCTGACAAAAGGAAAGGAAAAGGAAAAAATAATCAAAAACCTAACGGCTGTATTTTCACAACAGCTTTCTTTCAAAAGTGACTCGAGAATAGTAAATTCGATTCCTAAGGAGAGAGTAGGGCGCATAAGAAAGTTGTCAGTGTTGACTCAGCTGAAGGAAAGACAGTAGAAGTCCACCCATCTAGATGAGCTTGCTATTCATCATTTGAATAATAGGTCTGCTGTAAACAGCTTTTAACTAAAAGCTAAAATTTGCTATGTTTAGTTAAGAAACCTGATGCTAAAACAAGAAACAAGGGGAGGAAATATATATAAAACCATGAAAAGCGCATAAAAAGTAGACTATTTTTTTTTTTACCAGTTTAACGCCGATTTTCATTATTCTTATTCTTTATTAATTAATTTCTTTTTTTTTTCCAGTCGTCCTTCCTTCCAGTCTTGTTGCCTTCCTTATTTCTTTTCCTTCCTTCCTTCCTTCCTTCCTTAGCTCCCTTCTTTCCTTCCTTATTTCGTTTAGAATTTCACATGTTACTATGGGATCGACAAGGAATGTCTTACTGTCATTATCGCGATGGATAACGGTCAAGTTTAACCGTTAAACGGCTTAGTAAAAGAACTTAATTCCGCCTCGACATTAAACACGATAAACAGGTATCTCTTTGTGAGAGCCCGCGGTATTTTAGGCCAGTTATCCCTCCACGTCAAAATTTTACACGTTTTCTCTCTGTCGAGTTTTCCAGATTTTTACGAGTATTTCTGAAGCACAAAGAATAGTCTTATTGCTTTTATGTTTGTTACTGGTGTAAATTTTTTTTCGTGAGTTTATTTAAAATTAATGAAATTTCTTAATTACTTGGGTTTGGCCATCTAAACAAACCAAAGTGACATTCACTATTGTCTATGTCTTGTTAATTTCAGCTAGAATATAGTTCGATTTACTTATTTTTGGATACTGACTGACTGATATTTAAAGTAAACATGTTAGTTAAATATACATTAATAAAAAGCATATTAAAGCTATTTAGTCAAACCTTGTTGATACAGAAGGAAACTGAAGAGAACACTGGTTTTAAAACTGAATCCTATCCAATCAAGTTGTAGAGCTTAGTAGTCTATCAAATATAATCAGAAAATCTATGGCCCTTTTCAAGTCTATTCCCCTCACCTCACATAAAAATGGTCATTTTTGCAGACTTTGAAGACGCATAAAAATCAGGGATTTATCGAAATCTGAATTTTTTTCCTAAACGTCATCTAATTTGCTATTAGATTTGTTCCTAATTACCTCTGAGAAAGGGTTAGTTGCACTTTAAATTGGATTCCATTTACAGGTTAAAGCATGACTATTTAGAACTTTGCTGTTGTTGGTCAAAAGGGGGATAAAAAGAAGAGAAAGAAGGAAAGAGAAGAGGAAAAATTAAAAACAAAAAAAGGGTTTGAAAGAGGTGAAAAAGAAGTAGAAGAAGAGTAGGAGCATAAAAGCACTGAAGAAGAGGAAGAAGAAGAAGAAGAAGAAGAAGAACGAAAACAAAAAAAGGAAGAGGGGGAGGAGAAGAAGCCGAACCTGACTATTAGCCAAAACGCCCTAACAACAAACGTGCCATCATAAAATTTCCTAGATAAAACGATTAAAGCTGAAACGACATAGCGAACATATTTCAAGTATTTCGAGTAGTTGTTACCACCTGGTTTCTTAACGAACCAGCACCACTGAGCGGAATGATAAGCAGACTCTCGTTCTAGCTATCTATAATATACAAGAACATTCCCAGTGCAGAATCTAAGTTTTACCACTTCTCAACCCTAAACATTCATCAGTAATTCTCTTAAAACATTTGCAATCTCAAAATTTATTCCTTATTGTGAAACACCACAAAGTAAGACGGTTATAAAAAATGAGAGTGAGTCGGTGTGGACCTAAAAAAAGGAAGCTAAATTCTTCTTTCGCAAATTACGTCATCCTGGCCATGTTGGTGATATTTAACAAGGGACTTTAGTTATAATTCTCTTTGACTAAGGTTGTAGTTGTTAAACTTATTCAACCTGGTAGTGATGCTTTCCAATGGTAGTTAGAACGGTTTTCGTTTGAGTGGGGAACGAACAGTACTGGCTTACAGCACGCACGCGGTATCGATCCCATATTGATGTATAAAATGGGTCCCCCTTGTTTACGTGTGAATCATTCAATCTTGCGAAGTTACGGTTACGGTACGATACTAGCACGGTTACAGCACGGGCAAGAATTTGCCGTACCATTTCCCCACTCTTAAAAAATCCGCCCCCTCTCAAACTAAATCATACAATAACTCAGAGAGTATTCACGTTGTACAAATGTTGACAGAATATTCTTCAATTGAGCAGAGATTTACTGAGCTTAAATACTCCTGTGCCAATAAAAAAACCCGACATCAAACAAGTAATTAAAATTGTTCGAATAAACACTTTCAATCGCGACCACAATATGTCCATCGTCTTCACACCAGGTTATGAGATTACGAGACATTGCCAAAGCAGGTTTAGCTGCTTTTGGAGTAAGAACATAACCCCCTTTTGATCTCTATGATACGAAATAAAGCTCCAACTAGCATATCTAACGGGAAAAATCTCTCAAGCCAATTATCAAGGAAGAACAAGAGAGAGTTACTAATGAAGAAATAGAACCAGGGGATTGAAAGAAGTGGTCGTTTCGTAATTTCGTTTAACCAGCAACATTTTGAAGTGTTTTGGAACAGGTGCGCTAAACGACCCCACCTCAAATGTCAGAGGGTAAACCGTCTACTTTCTCATTAACTGACAAAAAAAATCGAAACCTTCAAAGCTCCATCAACCGAGGGAAATAGAAGAAAATCAAATAAAATCCAGTGCATATTTTAGAATACTTTTAGGTTATTTTGTTTCTTCAATGGCAAGTTCTTGAGGTGAAGATTATCTTGAAAAATAATTTTAAGATTTATTGAGGCATAAAGAAAATGTATTGCCGTCTGAAAAGGTTTGATTGTACGGCTTTCCTCTAGAATATTCTGAGAGAATAACAAACATACGAACCCTCATGTATAAGCGTGAATGTGAATATGTGGTACGCATGTTTATATGTAAAGTTAAGGCTCGTTAACCAACTATCTAGACATAGTATCCAATGGCATATAAGCCGCCAGTTCGCTATGTGAATACAAATATTTGAGTAATGCATCGATATTAATTTCCGCTTATCGCACTAAAATACTGAATCAACATGGAGGAAGTAATGTAGATCAAAACGGTAAACATTAGAAGGGAGGTTATTCCAGCCTAAGAGGGCGGGAAGGAATAAGAACAATGATTAACCGCTGTTTGATTCGGTGAATGGATAGCAAGGCAACCGAACGAGCGAACAATGAATTTCAACTTGAGTGCAGGATTATATAAGTGAATAATTATATAGGAGAAAAGGGGTTCATTTGGTAATACTTTTAGGAAGAAAGCCAGTCTGATCTAATAACACCGTGGCTTAGGGGGAATATTGTCTGTAGTATTTCTAAGCTACCTGTTTTGTTTATTTTGAAACAAGGAACAAGATCGACTGAGAAGATTGAAACTGAACTACCTCTCGCTATGTAAACATCTCCTTTATAATAAAAAAATAAACAAATACCATTGCCTTGGGACTAGCTAGAAGAGTCCGAGGCAAATCGTTAATATTATCGTTCAAACTAACCTCATAGATCGGGATTGTCTCTCAAGAGTAGCGTAGAAGGACCAATTCTGGTTCAGTAGAACAAAGACTGTGAAGTTCAACCCAGATATTTATTGTGAACTGGTTGTTAGTGTCCTTTGTAATAATGATGACTGGTAAACACCGAATTCAATTGAACAAAGACAGAGCTGTGGTCGTGGGTGCTGGCAAAGTAGCACGAAGGAAAAGACCTCAATTTGACATGAAAACCCTGCAAGCAGTTCCAATGCTGTCAATATGCTATCTAAATATTAGTTTGTGAGAATTGATTGACAAGGATCTCGTATTTGAACTGTGGATGTCCTGCTCTCGGCCAATCAGAGGCTAGTCATGTCACATGGAGAATCACGGTCGGCGAAATGAGATTTTAATTTTTAACATGGTTACCAGTTCGCAGGAATACATTTTTATTGCTCCACGCTTTGCAACAATACAATTCAATATAGCGTAGTTCGACCGCATTTGGCCTTCACAAAATGACATGTGTTGATATTTGAATCTATATTAATTAACGAATATTGCCTTGTGATTAACATTCATTAAAAATTTTTATTGTGAAATGCTTGTAACTAAAGAAGAAAAAAACATGAAGATCCGACACGAAAAATGATAGTCCTAATTGATATCAGTTTTTTGGAAAAATTGCGAAAACACTGACTGAATTTTTTTGCATAATTTTTCAAAACTATTCTTATCTCTGGTGCATCAAAAACAGATCAGTTATGTGGTTGAAGAGTTCAATTATAGTTTTATTGTAAATATATTCTATTTCAATTATTTTCTCTCTGTTGCTAAACTGTTTTCCCTCTAAGACTGGAATCTGTGTACTTTCTCCCTTTTATTACCAGCATTCCTATTAATCCTCATGGATTACATAAACAGAAGATCCAGGGAAAAAAAACTCCCAAAATAAACACGACACCTTTGGAGCGGCGAACAAAAGGTCTTCGTACGCCTCGTATTGTCAACAGATAATTATTTATTCAAACAACCAATGTGGACCGTTAGGAAAAAAGGCGAAACCGTTAAATAATATAAAATAACTACTAAACATTGGACTAATGTTCATAAAGAGTATCTCAATTAGCCGCACTCTATGACAAAAGGCTTTTGCAACAAAAAAACAACTGCCAATTCAAGTTCACTCCTGTCATTAATATACAATTCTTGTTAACTTTTCTTGTAAAATTGTCAAACAATTAGGAGTGAAATAAGTTGACGTTTATGATCAAAAAAGGTTGTTCTTCAAAATGATATGAAATCAAATCAAAAAGATAAGATTGGAAAATCAATCGCTAGGATTACCGTACAATCTCGTACTGCGGGTTGGTATGAGTGTGTGAGCAGTGTGGTAGTTGGATATCCCGCTAAGATTGGTAAAAAAAATATTAACCAAATGCTTGATTTGAAACAAAACTAATGGGTAAAAATCTAATAAAAAGAGACATGAACTAACTCAATACCCGCTAGAAAAGTGATCATTATTAGAGATGTACACGCATAGAAGCAGTCAGTGTGTTGTTTTAAGCCTTTATGTTGTTTTGGCTATAAAGTTGACCTGAACAAATACTGAATTGAAAAATTGATGAGGATTCACTTGTATTTACTCAAACACAGCAGGAATCTTGTTCGTGTTGTCTGAAACTGCACGAAAAAACATTGTCTGAACAAAGCATTTTTTTGAGCTCAAAAAGGAAAAAAAAAATACGACTAATTATGGCAGAAGATGGTCCAACAAAGCGACCCTCTTTTTACCAAAAGAGCCGAGAAACAGGTTAACTGGAAACCACCTGTGAGCAGCTAGTAGTCGCTTTGTTTAGAAACCCTACTCCCCACATCGTGGCATTTCTATCCTCTATTGTCGGACGACAGAACCGATTATATTTGACAGTAACTTAGTCTTTTAAAAAGTCATCCCGGAGTGACTCTGACGTGTCTTTCGAGGTTTCGAATAAAAGTGAGTGACAATTGGATATTAAAAAACAATTATGGACTATGATGGCATCGGTTTACATTTGTAGAGCACACGAGGAAAAACTTATACGGGAAGTTTTTACAGAAACCTTACGCTCGCCAGAAACTTTATCCTTCAAAAAAACTTTTTTTCTTTGCTCTCTCTTTTTATTCTATTATAACAATAAACCTATCTTCGTATAGATTGGAGTGATAACTGAAGTATGTCTCCACTTGAAATAAATTTAAAGTTGGGAAAAAATATCACTATTGACAAAGTATTTAGTTTAAAAACTCAAGGTAGAAAAACAATAGAAACAAAGAATGAAGGGATGAATGAATGAGTGGAAGATAGGAAAGAAGAAATAAAAAAGGAAAGAAAGAAAGGAAGAGAAAAGAAAAAGACAAAGAAAGGAAGGAAAAGTAAATGATAAACGAGAAAGAGAAAGCCATTTCTGGAATTGAAGCCATTGGCTATTCAATCCACCCCCTCGAATCATTAACACTGTATTGACAAACCAAAACCATATAATTTTCTCTAAGGTAACACTCTTAACAAGACCGGTAGTGAGCCATTTAAAGAGCAATAAAGAGTTCTTTAGGACCCTTTTTTGTTGGATGGCCGACCAATTATACACTAAGTGATTGATAAATTAGGTAGATAAGGACAAAGGCGAAGGCGTGATGGAAAAAAACGATCTAATTTCACTTCACTTCTATAGCTTGTTCAGTAAAGCTGTCAAAGTGTGAAACGTTATATGACAAAGCGGCACGACCGAAAGCCAACGTAGGATGCTGGTCAAGTTAAAATTAGCACCGAAATTTAAACGAGGCAGTCGCCGCCACGTGATATCCTACGTCACCCTTTGTCCTAAGTAACAACGTGACCAAAGAACTTTTTTGCGACTGTTTTTTTTTTTCAAATATATTTGCTCTGCTAATAACCATGTTTGAAATAGTGTTGATAGTTTCGTTTCTGGAGTTACAAAGATATGAGTTGCACAGAGATATAGCGAGTGCAGAACAGGCATGGTCAGCAAGCTGGCAAGCAGACAGACAGACAGGCAGCACGCCGACGCACGTGAGCAAGCTGGCACACAAGGAAGCAGGCAGGCAAGAAAAAAAGAAAGCAAAAAAGCAAGCAAGGAAAAAAGGAACAGAAGAATTGCTTTAGTTCAATACTTAAGAATCTCGCATATTTTCGATTCCTCTCTATCCCGTTAATTCAACCTTAGGTTTTAGAGACCCTCAACGGATCACTGATGGAGAGAGCGGGAAAAAAGGCTCATGGTCGGCTTCCTGGAAGACTAGCTACTAGTTGAAGGAAATACCGATGTAAAAACAGCCTTTACCTTTATAACCAATGCTCCAGCAAAACCAAACCCTTTTTTTTTTGGTTATTTGGTAAATATTTGAGTACCGTTCGCCGATAAGACTGAGAACTTGCTACTAAATATTGGATGTAAGCGGTTTTCGCATGAGTGGGAAACATACGGTACACTTACAGCACGGTACGAGATGCCGCCGTAACATTGAAGTGGCTTCCCCTTATCTAATTTATTTAAGTAATTCATCCAATCACAACCCGTAGTTACGGTAAGATACTATACTATATTATACTATGTTAATGACTTTGACGTCTACTGAGGTATTTAAAGTAAATGAAATAAAATATTGGAAGTATAAACCTTCATAACTTAAAGACTCATCTCTCAAATAAAGAAATATTTCAACATTCGACTATTTACTTCATGTAGACTAAGTATTATTTCGTTTCAATTTCCCCAAACTTGATCAAATTTTTAATTATTACTATTTTTTATGTGCTATTTCTTCTGATGTAGTCTGTTTGTGAATTAAATCAAATTTGAGAAACTCGTTCAGTCACCACCTAATTCACAAGGGACTTCAGCTTATCCGTGATGCGAAATGCTTTAACACTATCAAAATTCTTGAAAATTTAACCAGACATCTAGCTTGCAAAAATAGTACATTACTCCGTTTACCAGGTCAATTTTTTATTCAGTTTTTTTTCCTGGATCGACCGTCTCCTTCTGTTTAGTTGTTGGTGTAAACGTGACTAACTCGACTTTGAAAAAGCCGGCCTGACGGGATATAATATGGCGGACACAGCTTGAGCATCATATTACATGTTGGTTTCCAACATTGAAGTAACAAAAGGTTTTATACTTTATTTTCTTTCCCTGGTGCCAGGATAAGTTGAAAGTAACCTATTTTTTTGAGCCAACTAAATCTCCCCTCCTTCTGCTTTGTTTTTGTAGTGTTTTGTTTGTTGGAAAGGTCGGCATCAGTCCCTGGTATCACTATACTCATTGTCAACTATGCTATACTTTCGTAGGTTAGTCAAAACCTAATAAAAAAGTGCTATGTCAAGATACGTACTCGTAAAAACCTACTTTGGGTTGTATTTATGGCAACAGATGACACCGAATAAGCTCTGGTAAACCCAAACGCAAAAGCAAACCCTTTCTCTTTGGAACTTCTCAGTTAATTTAATAATAATAATAATAATAATAATAATAATAATAATAATAATAATAATAATAATAATAATAATAATAATAATAATAATAATAATAATAATAATAATAATAATGTTTTATATAGCGTCAATTTCCTTAAAGTTCAACAACGCTTTACATATTTAAAATAGAGTTTAGAATATTTAATCTAGTATATTTAAAACAAGCTAAGAAATATTATAAAAAGCCAAACGGCAGAAACACTTAAATCCTTACATAGAAGAAATTCATATTTAATAATATATTATATTTCAGTAATATATGTTAAAAATGTAAGTTAATCAATTATTTAATCAGAGAGAGTACGCACTTTTAAACAGAAAAGTTTTAAGATCACGCTTAAATAAAGTGATGTCAGTATATGACCTAATATGCATAGGAAGGCTATTCCATAACTCCGGGGCTGCATTAGAAAAGACTCGTTTACCATACGTTTTCAGATTGTAAGAGCCTCTTGTTAAAAGGTGCGATGATGCAGATCTTAGTTCGCGAACTGGGACATATGGTTCAATAAGTTCGCGGATATATGGCGGAGCACAATCATTCAAAGCTTTGAAAGTTAATAAAAGTATCTTATAAGGATAATTTGCCATGAGCTTGAAGTATAATAGTTGATTTTTTAGCGTATAATAGAGCAGGTTGTCACTAGGAATGGTCACAGTAAAATACCGAAAATATAGCTGATAGTTCCTGTTTTATTCGAGTAGTTGGTTAGATACCTCAGTCCTTGATTACTCTAATATTTAATACCTACTGTATGATTGACTGATAAATTACTTGCTCATTGACCGCCATGTTTGCCAACGTCTATACATGCCTCACATCTATATCACTATGAATAAATTTTAGTTACGAAAGCAGCAGATTAACCTAGTAATAGATGACGGATTTACTCAAAGTTTTTTAATTTTCAAAGTTTCTACAACTAATTTCAGCAACTACACAAACCCACATCTCCTTATTTTCAAATTAACAAATTGATGATTTCATATTAACTAAAATCCTAGCTAAAAGGACTATCAGTCAATTCCCAAAATAACTTTATCAAGGTAGTCTAAACACGGAAATTTACGATTTCGTAGTTTGTATATTTTTACCGTAAAATGGTTCGTATATTTTTACTGTGTTTATTTGTTTAACAGCAAGCTCGCTTCCAAATACAAGACAGGAAATAAAAGCTCGAAAATAACTGAACCGAAACTTAAAATAGCGTTTTACTTTAAAAAAAATGTTTTTTAAGATATTTATAGATATTCAGTCTCTTAGCCACCCGTTCGAGGAAGCAAATATACCAAGGACGGTTGATGCCAATTTTGCAGTTTCGGGAGTGGTAACGTACTTTTGGCGGGAAAAACAGTATAGAAGTCTTGGATATGCATCTTTCAGTTTGTGAAAGATTAGGTGAAAGAAAGTCGTTAGAAAAGGCAATATCTGGAACTGGAATTCTAATGAAGCGTAAGCAAGCCAGGATAGCAACAAAAAGGACTGTTTTGAATAGAAGTTTGTTTGTTTTGTGTTGCGCCGCACACTGAGAAGCCGACGCCAGAAACGAGTAGTTGGGGCAGCCAACATAAAGACGTTAAAATGAGAGGTGTACATAGACAAAATAATCAATATCGTAGCTAGGGAAAAAAGGAAAAAAACGTTGACTACCGTACGTTGAACGTTGATTAATGCAAAAGGAGTCTTAAAAAGAGAGAAGAAAGAAAGGAAAGGAGGAAAAGCTGACGATATGAAAGAGGAAAAAAAGAAAAAGAAACCAGAAGCACGATCCAAATCCGACTATGATAGTGATGAGCAATACACGATGCATTTTCTTTTCTTACAGCGCGACGCGTCTTACCGTGGCCACCCTGCCAAAGTTTCGTACAAGTACGATAAATCACTTCTTGCAAAGAATTTCCACATAAAAAAGACTGCCTACGAAAGTATTAAGTGTTAGCAAGTCAAAAGAGCAAAACTGGTTTTAGAAATAGAGATTTTTAAGCATTTTCTTCAAGTTCTTGCTCCGAAGTTCAAATATTTGCGGTAACAACAAAGCAAGTTCACATGCAAATTTACAGATTTTCGCTTTCTGATTGGCTAACTTGTAAAAAAGTTTGTTGGGTGGCTACGGTAAGGCGCGTCGCGCTGTAACATGTGAGTAGAGTTTGTTAGGTCTCTCCCTTAATTTGAAGGTTTTTCTCCGGGTTCTCTAGTTTCCCTCCCTCCCCAATACCTAACAAGCTAAACGAGTTCCAATTTCAATCTGTGAATTAGGTCTGATCAGCCCAGAGCCCGGGCTCTTTCACAGTATCGATAAAATTAGATTTTTTGAAAAGATTATAGCCTTCCATCAAAGATCATATAGCAGTAGGAAAAAGACAGCTTCTCTTAACCATATAAGCTTCTCTTATCCCTACTCATACTCTAAAATTCTATTGTTTTAAGATATTATGGGATACCGAGGGGGCATTGGAAAATGTATAGTATGCACAGCTTTTAGAGTGTCTTTTTATATAATTTAACGTTGTCTCCTGAGAAGCACATGTAAAAACCAATTGAATTTGCTGGAGCAATATGTGAAACACGAAAACGTAAAATTATTTGAAAAAGTAACCCCACCACTTTATGCTTTAGAAATATTTCCACGTTTGCCCCCTCAGCATCTCATAACTGATTCAAGATGGCCACCGCGTCGGTAAAAAGGTCTATTGTTTGCTGTTTTCATTAGTCTTTTTTCAACATCGGGTCCAGACGCATTGAGAAACCGAGTTAACTAAACTCACTTATACAGCGCAACCTAGGAGAGACACAAGCCTTCACGCTCTTGCTATTGGCAATTTTCACAAACTTTTTACCTATTTTACTCTACATTTTTATCATTAAAATTACTGTTATTCTAAACCAAACTCATACTGTCAAGTTATTTGAAGAAAAATAAAAAAACTTTGAGAGTTTATTTGAGCATGCATTCTGCTTATGTCACTTGTAAAACCAGCTCTAATCATATTCAGAGATTCTTAACCCAATACTAAACATACCTGATATATTCGGAGAGAGATACAGGAGAAAACCACTTGAAGCACAGAAAATACGTAATTACAAATTACTTTTGTCATGTGCGTGCCGACATTATGAGTGGTGAGAGGCAGGGCTAACTGATGAAACGCCCCCTTCCCATCCACCAATTTTTTTGCATAAGATACCTCTGATCAAATACAGTTTTCGACACACAAAAAACATTAATGGTTTGAGCCGAGTGTAGGTAAGATTTCACAGCTCGATGTATTACAGAATATTTTTTATAATCTAGCACTGCGTGGACCTTGAACTAATAGCAGTTAGGATAAGAGTTATATTTATTGCCTTCAAACAATTGTTTGAAAGCAATAGAGTGTAGTCTGATATATATCTGCTATTCAACTGCTAGTTTCCACTGCACTATTTTAACTGCAACTTATCAAAATACGGAGTTTTACATTTCAATATTTTTATAAGAATTTGATAACAAGCGTATCGTACTTCAGAAAAGAGAATAGTCATGGAGTTCGCTCTATTTTGATCATACAATTCCGCACTTCTTGTGCTCATATCTAAATTCTATTACTCCTTATTCTAGCCCTCTATTCTATTTATTGCGAACTGAATTGCTTTCAATGATCCTTATGTTAATTCTTTGTCACAATACACTACTACAATGATTGTCTGGCTGAACAAAAAGCAAACTTTTCAGCTGTGGAATCTTTAGGGTAAAATTCTTCATTTCGTTCCTTTTTATGGTCAAATAACGTCAGTTCACCGACGGATGCCTCGAAAATGGAGAAGGTTTGTAGTACTTCCTTCATGAATGAAATTTTACCCAAACTAATGCTTTGAATCAAGAAATAAAGCCATTCTGTCATAACTCTATTGTCCACTGAACTTAGCCAAATTTCATAAAACAAAAAGCAGTGAAGGTAACGTGTTGTTTGCATTGTTCCATCAAACCATAAGGCGGTCAGGTGCAATAATCTAGAGTTACTCTTTTGAAATGGGATATTCAGGAATCCCCTGCAGGTTTAAAAAAATGAATATGCAAATGAGGACCATTTGCTGGAGCATCCGTACCGTATAGTGAAGATATTAGAGAGTTTAAGAATCCCGTTTACGGCAAACGTGAAACGTCAGTTGACCAGTGAAAAGTTCTTTAATATTAGTAAAAAGGAATCGCAAAAATCTCCAAGTCGTAGATAAACAAAATAATATTTCTTTTTGTTAAGAAAGTTTGCAAAAGGTAAAGTGAAATACAGGAAAACGAAGACAACTTGGTCACGTTTGCCGTTTGCGGGAGAAAGAAACGGGAATCTTAAGCTCTCTATTAAACAATCCAGCCTTGCAGCAGCTGGTATTTATAGTTCAGTTGGTTAGTGCGCGGCCTTCATAGCTTAGAGGTCCATGGTTCGATTCTCAGGATCTCCACGTCTGTTTCAACTTCTCTCTAATCCGTGTAGCTTCAGCTTTGAAAACTCTTAAAAAAAAGCACTGATGGAGAGAGGGGGGTGAAGTGCGCACCGTTGGCTTCCATCGATAGCAGTTGAAATTCAACTCAATGAACTACCGACGTTAAATATAGGTACTTTACCTTCTTTTTTTTTTGCTGGACGCAACAGGTGACTTAGTAATTTAGTTTTTGGTCATTACTTAATATTAGGAAAGAAAAAAAAGTAAATAAAAATCAGTTGCGGTCCAAGCACATTGATTTGATTTAGTACTTATATCATACATAGATCACTCTTTGCTGATTTTCCCCCCAAAAAATCTAGAGTTGTTCATTTTATTTGAGGATTGTCTGATGGCAGCCAACGGTCTCACCCCAGGTTCGCCATAAGTTATACATACCACAGAGAAGTTGATTAACTCACTATCGATGGAAGATTACAGCGCGCACATCCACCCTCCCTCATTATTGAAGAAATAGAAAACGCGCGGGCGTGCTGTGTGCAGTGGTAAAGCACGCGAGAAGTTCTAGGAGAAGCACGACGCATAGCAGTTTGCTTCTCAACACTTCTCGAGTGTTCTGCCAATACCCAAGTGCTTCATAACTGCACACAGCACAGCAAGCAAGGTTTTTCTTTCTTTTATAAAATACAATCTAGTGTAGCCGTATTTATTGACACTGATGAAATAGGAAGTGCGCACGCGTGCTATGTGCTCTCATAATGCACGCGCGCGCTCTCAGCCATGGCCAATAAGAACGCGAGATTTTTAACAGTTCAAGAAAATTGAGGTCGATCAAACCACTATTGATGGAAACTATGTTACGGCACGGACTAGAGAGAGAGACGTCAATACAACTAATATCGATCAATCCCGCACTATCGATACAAGGTAACGTTGCGCACTCCATTCTTCCTCATTACTGAGGATTATGTTACACGGACTAGAGAGAGACGTCAATACAACTAATATTGATCAATCCCGCACTATCGATACAAGGTAACGTTGCGCACTCCATCCTTCCTCATTACTGAGGATTATGTTACACGGACTAGAGAGAGACGTCAAGACAACTAATATTGATCAATCCCGCACTATCGATACAAGGTAACGTTGCGCACTCCATCCTTCCTCATTACTGAGAGGAATTATGTTACACGGAATTATGTTACACGGACTAGAGAGAGACTTCAATACAACTAATATTAATCAATCCCCCATTATCGATAGAAGGTAACGTTGCGCACTCCATCCTTCCTCATTACTGAGGATTATGTTACACGGACTAGAGAGTGAGACGTCAATACAACTAATATTGATCAATCCCGCACTATCGATACAAGGTAACGTTGCGCACTCCATCCTTCCTCATTACTGAGAGGAATTATGTTACACGGAATTATGTTACACGGACTAGAGAGAGACTTCAATACAACTAGTATTAATCAATCCCCCATTATCGATAGAAGGTAACGTTGCGCACTCCATCCTTCCTCATTACTGAGGATTATGTTACACGGACTAGAGAGAGACGTCAAGACAACTAAGGTTGTTCAACCCACTATCGATAGAAGATAACGATGCACACTTTACGCCGCCTTCTTTTTACAGTGTCAGCTGGGATATCAGTTTAATTTCCTTGACTTTATACGAACAAAATTTGCTGAATCTCAATGCGCTAAGTTACGAATCGATTTGTGAATAAGCCGTGCCCTGACATTTTGGATCATTCAACCGGTGGCTTTGAAAATTATTTTGAGTGACGCTTTTAGAAAAACTCTCAAAGCACAGGAGAGAAGAAAGGAGAAGAGAGCAAAGGAGAGCATTGACAAGTAACTATACTCACGTGAGATGGCGCGTCCAGGAATCGAACCGAACGGTGAAAGCAGCACACATATCCCGTGT
This sequence comes from Anthopleura xanthogrammica, assembly GCA_964019055.1. Taxonomy (NCBI): domain Eukaryota; kingdom Metazoa; phylum Cnidaria; class Anthozoa; order Actiniaria; family Actiniidae; genus Anthopleura; species Anthopleura xanthogrammica. Next base: position 17,808,161 of record OZ025206.1, read on the forward strand.
TTCTCACAGTCTGATTGATGGTATAGCTACTTATAGCCTTACTTAGCCTATACTCGAACCTCTTGTTCCAATCATGAATGATAACTGATCTTAGTAAGAATTAGTAACACGGCGCTAATGTAATCGATGTGAGACACGCTGTAGTAACCCATAGTGTAACTCATACCCCATTCACACCGGACCTTTAAACATGTTGTTAAAGGTTGTTTAGTTGAACTAGTGCCCTTCCATCAGCCTGTACGCCTAACTAAACAACTTTCAAACCTTCTTTAACTAAACTACTTTAGGGGTGTAATTTTAACCCTGTATAAAGATGGCAGCCAAACAACGAAGGAAATGTGATAGAGATATTAATAAATAACAAGGTTATTTGTTGTGAATGGGGCTTAAGCCTGTGCGTGAATCAGACGCAAGTGAAACTCGCAGCAAGAAGCCGCGCTAACTTTAAACTTGATCCGACTGATTAAAGATTGATTATAGCGCCCTTCACTATCAATAGTAACATCACTAACCGCTAATAAGAAATTGAATATCGTACACAAGAAATACCAAAAGGACAAATTAAGCATCCTAACCAGCTATAACGCCATATAATTAGCCCAATTAGCTAAGCTATCTTTTAACTCAGCGTAAAAATGGATTAATCAATCTCAAGCCATTAGAGCACAGTATCATTGTAATATCAATTTCAAGTTGTCAAAGAAGGTTTCGCGGGGAAAGGTTTATCAAACAAAGCTAGGATAAAAGTCAGCACTATACCGCATAGTAATCGTTTTAAATATTCATTGGTGTTTTAAAATGAATATTGTATATTATACTGGAGACTAATGTCTCAGTGTAGCTTTTGTTTCGATAAGTTTTGACAAGTAGAGATGTTTTACCTTGGTGATTCGTTTAGTGGTGTTAGGTATGAGGAGCGATAGGAGTTTGAAGCCTTTCCTTTTTAATTTGAATCATGATGTACTTCACAGTGTTACAGCATGCGTTTAAGTAATAGTAAGATAATAAAAAGCAAGAAAGAAAGAAAAAAAGAAAAAGTACACAAGTGAAAGACGACGAAGTAAAACAGAAAAAAGAGAGAAAGACAGAAGAAAAATAGCACACAAATGAAAGATAACGATTATAAGACAGAAAGAATTTAAAAATGAAAGAAAGGAAGGAAGGAAGGAAAAGGTATTCAAAAGAAAAAAAAAAGAGAAAGAAAAGAAACGAACGAACGAAAAAGAGAAAATACCTGACAAATATGGTGACAAGAAAAAAAAAAGCAAAACACTTATTTACCATAGAGACATACTCTTGGCGCCTTAAAATGTGTACTTTTTTAAACTGACGGGCACAACAATGATCGTCTTAGAAAGGCGACTGCTGAATACCCAGCACGACTCCTCTTAGAACACTTAGTGATTATAACTTTTGACAATATGGCAGACATTGGATGGTTTCTTTTGTACCTTGTTTCCTTTTAAGAAAAGTCAAAAAAGGGGGGAAACATATTATGAGAAAACAAAATAATTTAATAGTACAATTCTAGAATTTATCCGTTGCGCAGCGCCGACACTTAAAGTTAAAGGTTTCTTTTTCACGATTTTTCCTTTTTAAGAAAGTAAAAAAGGAGGAAAACTTACAGTGGTATTATGAAAAAGAAAAATAGTTTAATAGTACAATTCTAGAATATATACTTTTTAAAGCCTGGAGAACTATACTTCCGTTGCGTAGCGCACAAAAATAAAATTAAAAGTGAGAACAAACGGTAATTTCAACTTCAATTCAAAGGAGAACTTGTTGCAAGTGTTTTTGTCTAGCAATATTGGAAATAAAGTTTCTTGAGAGTGTTGTTTAATTGCTGGATATCAGATTCTGATACGGCCACTATTCTCTTGAAGTGTTTCGCGTATAACAAGTTACTTCGATTACGGACCATTTTCGAAAGTGGACAAACTGAAAGGTTTGTTGTTTGCTGTTGCATTTGGTATTCAAAACTAATTATTTTCATTCGAAAGCCATTCGTTTCCCAAGCAGAGGTGGTCGTGAACAAAAATTGGGCTTTTATCGTCTCAGGTTTCATCGCTCTTGCGAGGTATCAAATTTCTTCTTTACTTTCATCATCAACAATTTAAAAGAAGAGGATAAATGAAACGTTATGTGTTAAAGTACCGAGAGAGATTTTCAAGTCTGTAATCGATTAGTATAACAGGATTTTTTTCGAGTACTAACATGTCGATAGCCTTGGTCACTATGTATGCTACGTAACAACTCGTTATATCGCGCGGTCGGTTGACGTAACATTACTCAATCACCGGCACAAGACTACAATAACAAGAGAATTGAAGCCGCGAAAACTTATAAATAAAGTTTTTTGTTGTTGTTGTTTTTGTTGGAAATTCAAGAAGGATATCTTGTCGTAGTAGTGTTTGAAAAGAGCCCGGTCTTGTGTTATTCACTTCTCTAAGGATGATAACAAAAGAATGCCTCTTGTCATGTGTCTTTTAGGATGACAGCAAACAGGTGAATACTGACGATCACACGCAGTTCGAGCCCTCTCCTATTTGTTTAATAGTATAGGACTTTTAATACTGCGCTCAATATCGAAACATAAAAAACTCTTTAATATTATCTACAAAAGAAGCTCTTGGAGTTACAACAGGTATATGACCATTTTAAGATTATCGACGAAATAATAGAAAATAAATTTTTTTTAAGACAAACATTTAGAAGTATCAACAGCCAGCTAGGCAAATATCACGAGAAACAAATAGTCTTGACACAAAAAGACGTGTCTTAAAAATAATCTGCTCTGAGCTAAACAGAGTCCACAGCCTTATATTATTAGTACTTACTCTAAATACTTCGTAGGCAAGCAAATATTTGCGTAGTATACACTTTTTCTCACGGTTTTCAGAAATATCATACCAAGGTAAACAGAAGGAGAAAAAATATAACATTGTCAAGTTCTTACCTTTTAGTCAGCTGCACTGTGTCGCGTGTTTGGAAAGGCAAGGTCGATGCACTCTGCTCCAAGGAATTCTTTTATGGCCCTTTGTTTATGAGGTGCTTTCGATTGGGTCCTTTTTTCTATGGAAACAGAAACAATGAGGATAAAATTTGGCCTCAGTTAAATATAATCATGAAACCTTCAAGAGAAGCAATAAAAGTGACTTGTGATGTTAACGTTCAACAGAGGATGAATTGTGTTCCTATGTAAACACAGGTTCACTTGTGATGATCAATGTTTTGGGGGGGTTCAATGATACTGCTCCTAAGTACCAGCTAAAAAGCATCGCCTTTGTGTCTGAGATTGTGCGAAAGTGAGCCGCACTTTGCGTCTGCCAGTGTGATTGGTCCAGCTCATTTAGTTGTCATCGGTACGCCAGTACTGAGGCCCTGTGCGGCGTTATTTGAGATATAGATAGTCAGTGCTTATTTAAATACCGGTAAGAACGCGATTATTAGCTTAAATGTTTCACAAAAGTATCACATTTGCATCGAAAACAAGATGCACTTCGTTTTACCTTTCTTATCAAATTCTTCATTTTGTAAACGTGAAACGACCGATCCCACAAGAAATATAACGATCATCTCACATCGAAAACAAGAAACTCTTCTTTTTAATTCTCTTTTCGAATCAGTACTTCATTTTGAAACGAAAATAACGCCGATCCTCCCGCATGATCTAACCTTGATTCTTTTGGAAACACTTAAGATATTTTTGACGTAGAATAACGCCAAGAGTAGTCGAACGAGAATAATTGAAAGGCATCAATGAATAGAATTAATAACTCAAAGCGATCATCAAAATGATTTGACTGTCAAACGTATTTGACAAGATATTCATTTCAAGCTGAATAACAACCCTTGGCGACTCGACCATCATGATTGTCATAGATGGTCAAGTTTTTGTTTGCTTTCTTAAGGAGAGCGAAAAACAATCCGTCCCACTCACTTGGCTCAGTGCAAGCCTGTTTTACTTCCTCTTTCTGTTGTCTTGTCTTCCTCGACGACACAGTGACGAAGAACAATTCTCTACGTCATTAGTAGTCGGATTTTTCCAGCGTTTTTTTTTTAACTGTATCGTTTCTAATTCCATAAAACTTGCTTCTGACTATTGCTGTTTAAACTCGCTATTTTCGATTGTTTTTTAAATTTCATATGTTTTTGACCTGTTTTATCGTGTCGTATGTTGTCTTTGAGATCAAGTAAGAACATTATTGGAAAACATGCCTTATAAAGAAGGAAAATATAGGGCAACTCAGTATACACTGTGATTCTGATATTATATATTGTACAATAATATTAACATAAGGAAATAGGACCGTCCAAACTCGAACCTCAAAACCCTATCGAGTATATACGACTACTAATATCACTCGTCAGTATTATACTTCAAATACCATTACGTTATACACTTCTTCAGTAACTCCAGTTACAGCGACGAAAACAAACACTTTTGACAAAGACTGATATTTATGTCGATGTTTGAGATAGAACGAGTGGTATGTACACGATAATAAAAGTCAAGCACTACCTCATCCACAATTCAGTGCATGATTTTTTTTCTTCAGATTTTTGTTTGAGGGGCAACTATTTTTGTGAGACGTTAAAGACTTGTGTCAGACAGTTAAGAAATGAGAAGGTGGCGGGGGAGGCAAAAAAAAAAAAAAAAAAAAAAAAAAAGAAAGATTGAGAAAAGAGGAAAAAAAGGGAAAAACGAAATGAAAAAGAACTGAAGAAGAAAGAAAGACAGAGAGAAACAAACAAGGACCAAAGGAAGGAAAAAATGAGAAAAGAGAGAAAGAGAAAAGAGAAGAGAAGAGAAGAGAAGAGAAGAGAAGAGAAGAGAAGAGAAGAGAAGAGAAGAGAAGAGAAGAGAAGAGAAGAGAAGAGAAGAGAAGAGAAAAATCGAGTTACTAAAGCGTCTTGAGTCAAAAGCACTTTTGACTGATATTGACAGAAAAACGTTAGATATTTTTTCAAAATCCCTTGCCTCTTTATTTGTGTTGCAGGTTGATCATAATTAACGCATTTTAACAGGTAAGCTTCTAGATCAAACGGCTCCAAACATAACCTGATACCCTGTTTACATACAACTGACGTTTATGAAGAGTAGGCTCCGTGGTGTCCAGTACGACTCAAAAGGGTTTATCTCTTAACACCCGACCACTGAAGCCTAACAAAATAGATACAAACCTAGATCTTCAGAAAAACATATATTAATTAGAATCATAGTAGCCTCTCAAAAACTTATACAGCATCAAGTTCAATCGCTTTAGAAAGTTTTAATGCTATTGACACTGTTTATCGTATGCAGATGTTTGTCTGGCTCGAAAAATAGTGTTTAGATAACTGGATAATTTTTAATAAAGAAAAATGGTGACTATAAAAGTCACTGAAAAACGAAGTTTTTACTGAAGGTTTGAAAGTGGAAGTGTTGGCTGATTTAGGAAAATTGAGCTATGATTGCGATCCAAGATTGTAGTTATCGGTTTCAAAAGTAAATCAATGGAATCTTTGAAGAGAAATGAAATGGCGGTTTTTCAAGTTATTCCTGCATTTTAGCTTGTAGTACTGATGCCCAAGCTGGATAGAAAGCGCTGGTTGGAAAAGATGTTTCTATGCATCGTAAAAATACTACACTAAAAAATCCATGATATTTTCAGTACTTTTGAATTTATAAGTAAACAAGTTCTTACTGCGTTTTAGTTTGTGGTCAATCCTAAGCTGGATTGGAAGCGTTGGTTGAAATGATGTTTTTTATACATCGTAAAAGTACTACACTTCACAATAGGCAAGGCTAAGCCTATCACTTCAAGCTCATGTCAAAATGGCTTCCAAAGACTAATGTCATGGATTAGCCTAAAGTGTATTTCTCAAAAGTTAAACCGTCTTTAGTAGGAGTTGGGCTCCAGGATAGCTGGCAATAAATGGAGTTATCTAGTATTAAAACTTAAGTCTTTTAAGTCTCAAAGCCGGGTTGAAGACGTTTGGATGGGCTTCTTCCAATTGTCTTGAAAAAGGATTTTACAATTGAAAGAATTCGCCTTAAAATAGTACTCACTAAAGAAGGAAAGTTATCTATTTCAAGTCTTGGACATTCTTGTTATGGTAAATCTTTTCAGACTATCTACTTCGTTTCGTGGAATATATACAGCGTAAAAATGTTGCTGAAGGCATCTTTGAAGCCTAAAAAGCTAGGTATTATGAAGTAAATTTAGTTACTGATAGTGAGGGTCTTTGCTTTTTGAAAACATTTCTCCCTCCATGTGCCTAAGTAACATCTGCTTTTATGACCCTGACGGCACGAAAAGCTGTAGGATACGATTGAAAAAAATCCGGACTTTTCGTAATCTTTTTACAAGTTTTCCTGTTTTTACTTTTATTAGCGCTTATAATTTAAATTAAAGGTGCAAAAACTTCCTTTAAGAGCGGTATCCGTTTCACTCGCTCATCTTTTTATCACGTTTATTTTTCTAATTTGTTTTGGTGTAATTGATGTGACATTGGAGTGGTACGAATCACCAACCGCTATTATGATCCCTAGCCAAACCTCTTTCAAACTCGTGTACACTTAATTGGTTTATCGCATTCATCTCTCGGCAAAAGCCGAACCGTTTTAGCTTTTAAGTGTCACATTGAGTAAGTCTAAACGATAAGGTTTCGTATTTTCTATTCAAAAATGGATTTTCCACACGCCTTTGCTGTTTAAGATTCTGTAAGCTTTTTGCTAGGACAAAAGGAGCTTTGATCAGCACACAAAAGAATTTTATACTAGAGAAGATGTTACCGTAGAATCCTCTTTAAGTCGGAATTCTCAAAGAGGTTGATATAATCAACCAATCAAGATACACTTAGGAATCACAAATAAGCAGTTAGAAATCTGTGCGTCGTTTCTTTGGTGTATCTAACGACAATCGTGTAGTAAAAGTACGTTCGCAAGGGAAGTTAAATTGACTGAAGAAATTTGAAATGGTCACTTATGGTCACTGCTTATTTTTCATTCTTTTTTTTTCCTGTGTCCTTTCTATGATGTATCTTAGAACGAGAATCGGCTAGGAAACAAAGAAGAGAATCCAAGCTATAGTTAGATAAAAAAATTCTCTGGTTGAAAAAAAAAAAAAAAATCGTAAAATTTATCATTTTGTCATTTCTTTTCTGTGTCGTTCTTATGGTCAGATATCGAGAAGTACTAGCAGAAGACAATCATAGAAATAGATATAGCTCGACCTTCACCATAGTCTGACTTGAGAAAAAAACTTATAGAAATAAATCCTTTTTCGTCTCTACTCAAAATTTTCAAATTTACAATTAATTCAAAAAAGTTTTTTTCTGTCTTTCCTTCCGCTCCTTTTCTAATAGTGACACAGACTTTCTTGGTTTTAAGTTATAATTAAAGTTATTTCTTCCTCGCGTTTCTCGTGGTATCCGTCATTTAGTATTACTTTCTGAACCACGTCTTAGCGACTAAACCGGAACACAGTTGTAACCAAAATAATAGGATCGTAATACACAAATTAAATGTTCGATTACAACAAACCAGCCAAACAAGGTTTAATAATCAGCTATGTCTATTAGGTGTCAGACAAACAAAGGTGCAACTTTTAAGCTAATATATTGTACGTTTACTAATTGTTTTAGGGCTTCATTACGTTTATTATATGGCATCTCTTCCTATGAGATATAAACAAGGCAGACTTATGGTAAAATAGATCAAGGTGCCTCAAGCAATCATTATGGCAAATTATTGCTCGTTTTGTTTGACGAGGTAGAATATAATGGCACAGCTAAAACCTCACCCAAGGATTTGTTTTTGCTCGTCATCTAACAATCAAATGGCTTCCGCCTTATTAACCAATGAAAATAAAAGGAATGTTTAATGTTTTTTAAGTATACGTAATATGAAGGAAAATTTTGTACGAGACGGATATAAAGAGCTGTGACTCTGAAATGGCTTCTGCTATATAGCCAATGAAAGAAAAGGAATTTGTCAGCCCGTCAATCACAGAGTTTTCTAAGAATGCGTAATATGGAGGTAAATTTTGCACGAGACGGATACACGTACAGAGCTGTGACTCAAAAATGGCTTCCGCTATATAGCCAATGAAAGAAAAGTAGAGTTTTCTAAGAATACGTTATGGGGAAGTAAACTTTGCACAGGACGGATCTCTAAGATGGATTCCGCCTTAATAAACGATTCGGCAAAAACGAATAAAAAGCATCCGCTTAGCGAATAACCAATTTGGTACGGTAACAACCAAACAGCACTGTAACAATCAAATGGCTTCCATTTCTAGCCAATCAGAAACCGTGTTAAAAACATGTCCTACCATGAATGGGTTAATTCTATTCGGGACAATTTTAAAACCGTGGAGCGAACTTACAAAATTCCACATACATTACAGCATAGCATATAACAAAGCACAAAATTCTGCTCTAGCATTTTCGATGTTGTATTTCTATCTAGGTGTAAGCAAGACTAAAATGATCTAGCAGAGGTGAATCCAGGACTTTTACTAGGGCGGTTCGAAATTTCAGTGTTTATAGATGGATATGCCTAGAAAATGATTGGGATTGGAGATAACACTGAACTATTTGCGTGGATCATATAGTTTTTGGTAAAAACGTTTCCGGGAACTGGGGAACGAAGGGATCCTATTTTACCAATGAATACTTCAGTAAGAATCATGAAACATGTATAATATTTTTCCTGTAAAAAAAAATTTTTGTCAATAAATTTTTGGTTCAAAAACCAATTTACAAAAATCATTATTTGTTCAGCTTTTTTAAAACAAGTAGCTAAATGGCTATTTGTAATTGATCTGGAACGTCAATATTAAGGTGCGTATCCATGGCAACGAAAACGCTTAAAAGGGTGTAATTTTCCGGTCCGAGTACAAAGGTTTGGGATACGTTGTAAATATATACGGTACCTAATCTGACACTGATAGTCATGGCAACCAGACTGTTCTCATAAGAAGCCTATTTTCTTGGCGATGCTCAGACGGTTGTACGAGTCATTGTGTCCTTTTCGTACTTTCTATTTTCTTGGTATTGACTTATGATTCTCATCTCTTACATGAGCCTATCTATGGCCAGGAATAACTCAGTGTTTTTCCACAGGGAGCCCAATTTACATTAAAGGTGAAAATAAGATCGGAAAAAATCGAGTTTAATATTTTTTTAAATTCGAGGTCAAGATAATGTCCTCTATGTATATTGACCTTATCTAAATTGGGCTCCCTGTGGTTTTTGATTCGATAACCTAGTCGTATCGAACACTTTTTTGGGTATCTTTAGTGTTGGTTTTGGTTACTTGAGATCACAATCATTCTCTTGATTATCGTTTCTTTCTTTGTCGGCTACGCTTGAAAAGACAAACATATTACTATATGAACAAAACTCAACACAATCCTAGGCCTGCAGTACTACAAGTACATAAAAATAACACACGATTCTCGATTCCCCTTAGTACGCTTTCGATACTCTACTACCAGAATCATATTCGTAGTTTTTTTGTTGGACTAATTAACACCATTATCTTGCAACTTCCATAGGAGTTCCATTCAAACGTCGATCTTCTCATGAGCCGAACCTAATGACATCAAAGAAGACCGCCTTACTATCCATTGTTTTCAATGCGTTTGGCTCATGAGAAGATCGACGTTTGAACCATGCCTTAGGCCCTGCTTAGGCCCTCCATGGACTCCTTGAGTGTGAAACTAAAAGTGGAGTTTTATCTCAAATGACTCGTGGCATTTTTAATGATATTGAAAGTGATACTAAAGTCAACAAAACCTCGTTAATTATTCAATCAATAAAAAGCTAAAAGTAAAAGGAAAATGGATACCAGCAAATATAGAACTCAAAAATCCACTTAAGTGAAACGTGCATAAAACAACTCAACCTTACATTATAAAACTAAAAATGCCTGAGTATCATCTAAGAAGATACTATTTTCATTATCTGTTGACTTAGTGTAAGTATACTAAATTGCAGAATCTCTGTCGTGATCATAAAGCCAAAAACTTAGAGCCCAAGACCAATAGCTATTCTGGGAAAATATACCTATTTCCAAAAAATACCCGGTTGTCGGAGCCAATGGGAGATAGGCGATAGGAGATGGGTTATTCCACTATCCAAGAATAGCTGGAATGACTTGTGTTTCTGCTTTTTAATCTCGTCAAGAACGTGGAGCTTAGTGTTAAGATATCCAGTGTTGTTTGCAGTCAACGAAAGCATTTCAAAGGCCTCGATCATTCGTTTTTAGTTGTATGCCCATGATTCCTTACCGTCTTGGCATGACCTCTCACTTATCTCCTTCGGCTCAGACAACCTTTTTTGAAATAGCTGTATATTTAAAGTAATAGTAATTGTAATGCTGATAGAAAAGACTGGTGAAAACACATTACACGTTTTGAAGACAACGAACTTCAATATATTCAAGAAAATTTTGTCACATATTTCATTCATTAACTTTAAAATTTTGATTTTACGTAGAACGAGGGCCACGGGTTTGTCAGCTACTGGCTATTTAAGAGTAACCATCGAAACATAGACGATTTATTTATTTTTGTATACAATTTAAGGGAGTCAACTGTCTAGAAAACAAAAATACCTCGTTTGCTACATTTCTAGTGCTACCAAAAATAAACTTCTAAATTCCGATTCGATCATTGAACGAGGGATAAAGGTTTGTTAGCTACTGGCTATTAAGTGTTACCCTAGTAGAGTCAAGGAAGACTTTATTCATTCATTTTAGCGTGAGTAGCGAGTGTGTTGAACACGATAGCGTACTGACAACATTCATAGTACAATTATTCGATCCCTCCGATATTAAATTAGAAGGAGTGCATGGATTTTATCTATTTTAGCGTGAGTATAGCAAGTGTGTTGAACACGGTAGTGTACTGACAACATTCATAGTACAATTATGCGATCCCTCCGATATTAAATTAGAAGGAGTGCATGGATTTTATCTATTTTAGCGTGAGTAGCGATAGTGCTGAACACGGTAGTATACTGACAACATTCATAGTACAATTATGCGATCCCTCCGATATTGAATTAGAATTTCAAGTAGTGGACCCTCACCGATAATGATCCTGTATGAATAAACCAATTACTGATGTTTCTGACATGGACTTGTCAAGTACGGCTTGTTTTTCCAGTGTGTCTTCACCCGCTTAATTAATTTGTTCAGAAACCCACAAAACAAACACACTTAGCGAGTATGTTTCTAGGAACAGCTCCGTTTGTTTCAATTGATGGGAAAAAAAACTACCTAAGATACGATTCAAGGGTTCAGTTTTGTCGTTTTCTCTTAAGATGGAATTTATGGAAGCTAAGAAAACCATCACTTAATTATCCTGATTATTAAAAATAAAAGATAGTCCGAAGAAGATGAGGAATGGCGGGGGATCCGATCCGAACCTCTGTTTTTGTGTAACGATTCTACCTCTTCCGCTTAATTCCTTCCTAAACACTTTGTCATCAGTGCTTGCTGCAAATCGCGGTATTTCCTACACCGATTTTGGGTCCTCCTATTTTTCCTGCTTTTTCTTTGAAGATTTTTTTCTTTCTCTTTCTGCAAGATTTTTTCCCTTCTCTCTATTCTACCATCTCTTTCTATTTAATTTTTCCGCAACGGCTCCGCAATCTCTGTCGAGTTTTACTTCGCCCTTGCCTTCCTCATTGTTGCAGTATCCTCTCTTTCAGACAATACTTTTTTGTCTACTGATCTTGGACTTCGTTTAGATATGATGACCCCACTGCTAGAGCGGCCACTTCTGGTGTATCCTTGAGAAAGGAAGAAACAAACTCGTCTCCAGCATTAAGGTCACCATAATTTCATGTAAACGAGTGCAGGTCCAATGTTGCTGTTTCTTCTCAGTCTTTCCATCGGTCATCTCAAGCCTGGCTAACTTTCTGTCTAGTAAGATACTACAAAAATGAGCCCGCTTTTAGTGCTGTGGCCAGTGTTTACCGAGGCATTTAAGGTAAATACAGAAGCGGCGAACCGAAATGGAAAGTGGAGGTGGCTGAAAATTGCGAAAATCACCGAACCAAGAAAGAGCTCGAACCGCCGAGCCATAAAGATGTAAATTAAAAAATATGAAATTTTACCGAGGCAACTGCCTTAGTGGTATGATACGGCCATGGCTTAGTGCAGTGAGTTCTTCAATACCACCGGCGCTCCTTCATAATGTAACAAAAATGTGAATAGTTAAACCACTTGCTTCTAGAATTGAAACAATGCTGTTTAGTGTGACACTGAAGTCAACAAAGCGACGGACAGAATTTGAAGCATTTTTCACCGAGTTTCAATAATTATGTATAACTTCATTTTCTATTATTAACAAACGTGTTCAAGTTGTTCTAACCATAAATTACTCCAGTGATCGATAAAGAAAAGGCAAGGTGGACGAAACCGAAAAAAAAAAATGAACGCACATAAGGAGGCAAATAATCAAAAGCCATTTCCTAAATTTCAAAATTATTTTATTAATACCTTTACTCCAAAATATAAGACACTTGAAATGTGCTGGGTCGTCCGGTCATAAAAAGCCTACTCTAATCTAACTATAAATTTACTTTTTGATCTCCTTGAATTTCCAGCTCGTTGATATTATTGTTCCTTGATGGGGAAAGTAACAGAGGTTTTAGAGACTAAGATGGTAGGGGATTTTGGTGCTTTTGAATTCGAAATTCTTGGATTTTTAAGGCCGGCGAGAGGATGCAGGTGTTATATGACAGGGAAGGTCATCTTAGAGAAAGAATTCCTTTATGAAATGTCTAAAACTGTCAGGATAATTAGTACAGTTTACACTACATATGTACAAACCAGGAATATCCAGGCGTTCAAATAAGTCTGTTTTAAATTACAGAATATTACCACAAAATGTTGTCAACAATTTTAAGTTTTTTCATATTTTTTCTTTCCTTTTTTCCTCTTTCTTTGGCATTTTTTATCCTTTTAGGTATATTAGCTCTTAAGGAAGTTCGCAACATCACTAAAGAGGTACAATTTCCAGGCATTTTGGACGTTTAATTTAAGAAATAATATTCGACTATACATTAACAGTTAATCATAGCCTTCTTTATACATTTAGAAAGAATGTTCTTCGCGTCTCAAGGATTAGAAAAAGTGTTTTTTCCAAGTTTTATCTTGATTTACATCAAAACTAAAAGGCCCGAGGCAATTAAACCATCAAAGTGAATACTATGCTTAACGTCTAAAGGAAGTGTTCTTAATTGATTACAACCATGCACTGTCCTCTATAATACTGAATACTGTAACACTGAAAAAATCAATAAATAATATCCCTAAGAAATGTCCTTCTTCAAACCACTAAATGTTAACAGAAGTTTAGCGAAATCGTCCGAGGTTGTAGCGAGTAATTATCTAGATTATCTAGAGAATCGAAGATATGGAATGTTTAAATCAAAATTAATCGTCTTTGATTCGTAAATGAAACTAGTTCGCTCGATGAAACTTCTTTCGAAAATTGCGGGAATAGGAGTTTAAAAATGTCGTCGAATGTTTTGATAAAAGTATCTTCTGATGCGGTTATATCGTAGAACAGCTAGGAGTACGACAAAACAAGAGTATTTTGTGCGCAGCGAGAAGCACAAATCTCAAACAGCTCCCATAGAAAAACCAAAACCAGTGAAGGATATTCACTCCAACTGTGAAAGCATGAGAATTTCTTTATCGCCAAACTCACTACTTACCCATTGTTTCCCAAGAATAAACTCCCTTTATCCACAAATGACTTCTGAGCACTTTCATTTTTGTCAAAAGAACAATCCACGCAAAAGTCTTTGGTCGAAAAATAATCCTTCTCCAATCAAGTTCAAAATGAGCTGTGCGCTGCTCGTGGACAAGAAACCCTTCTGATGTCAGTCATAGATAGTATGCATATAAATATCGGAATAAATATTGACTTAGTGAGCCAAGTTTTGATAAGAAAACATCAAACATTCTTGGTAGGCAATAACTCTTCGGTACACAAAAAACTCGACATTTGAGCTTTAAACGAAGTTGACGGAAATATGCGTTAAGAGAGGAATTGGATTGTAAATATTTACGTTATTTAGGGCACTTCATGAATTCAGAATAAAGAGTAAGTACGACAAAAGATAAATACCTGAAGTAAGGTAAGAGTGTGGTGGCTCGTATGTAGCTAGCCGAGCTGTTTTAGTCGTTGAATGAAGACAACGCTAGTAGCATTAGCCGTGATGTTGGAATATGAACAGGTGAAATTCTACCAAAGAAGCTCAATTGAATTAACGCCAAATTGATTGGTTTAGTGCGAATTTGAAAGATTTGATGAGGAATCAAGGAAACTCGTTCCTAAAGACTTTGGGGCAGCGTTGTTGATATCAAGTGCGGATTTACCGGTCTGAATTTTCTTCGAATTGAAACGCATTCCAAAGAAAAGCCCTTTAGGAGTTAACATGCGAATGCAGTTTCTACTAATTTTAGGTTCTTTGCGGCAGAGAGGCAGGATTATTTCTAACGTTATTACAGGTCATTAACATTTCTTGATGTTTACGTTCTTTAAACTGTTAAATCTTGGAGATATGGGCCGGATAACTCTTGGAAAACACTGGAAAATCAATGAAAGGACTACTTCTACTTCTATCGAAATGTAATCGTTGACTTGGTTCTGTTTTAGTAACATTTAAAGACAGAGAAGAGAAGCTTACCAAATGCAGGATACTTGAAACCAGTACTCTTCCTTTGTTGTCCAAGAAACCACTTTTCTTCGGGACGAGTTAAAAAAATATTTCCGAGCTAAAAATTGTGAATTGTATTTTTGCATGTGATTGACAGAATTTATTGATTCCAATAAATTGGAATTTGAAAACAAAAAATATCCAAAATACAAAAATTACTAATATTTCTGAAGCGGCCTATGGTCTTTGATGTCATGCTCTATAAAGCACATCACTTGTGAATCATTTTTACCTTTTGACACGACAGCGAACAATTTTACTTTAGCTGCCGACATTGAGTGAACAAGTTATTAAATTGGGCATCTGACTTGTGAGCGGAAAGATGAAAAAGAGAGAAAAAGCCGTCCTAAGTAGCCTTAATTTCGGGATTTTCATCACGCCAAAATCCATTCAAACGTTCAGGGTTTGGCAAGGAAGTCAACCGTCTCGACTCAAGGAAATGAAAACAGTTAAAACGACGACCTCCCAAGCATTACGTTTAAGAATTAAATGTGCCATTATATTTCGTAATTAGGAAACGAAAAATTAAAAAAAAAAAGTTGGGATATCCATCAATCAAGAATTTGACATTCGTTAACTAAATGGTCTAATTTTGACGAAACAATACACTTTTTGTTCTTGAAATGAGAACTTCTTAAACCATACAGCCTGTGTTTCCTAATTTCGGGGTTCGTAACATAGCGGTTCGCACTACATCGATGAATACCGTGCCGCTAGAAAAGCGGTGACCATGTGAACTAACTGCGGCAAGCCACTGTGGTATAAACTTCGATAGAACAACGATTCATTCAAAGCCGGCTCGGACGGTGAATATATCAAAGTTGATGCGACAAAAGAGGTGTGTCGACCAATTCCGACTTCGTATTTAAGTATACTGAATATCATTAGTCGTTGTTTGTGGGCTACCGTTTGAGAATCGTTCTTTTGTATCGTATTCAATAAGGTATATTAGCCTTGCTGACCGCAGTAAACACGCCTCAAAAGGGAGCAATAATAAAATAATTAAAACTGGCCGAATATAGGCAAAGTTTTGTGATAATCTAGTTCATGATGGTTGAAGTTACTGCACGTGGTTAGGTCATATGGGAAGCGAAGCCTGGAATTATTTAGCAGGGATATAGTATATAGTATATAGTCTATACCCCAGTGTTATTAAATAACGAGAACGGTAATTATCACATCAATTAAACGCCTACGTTTCTAAGCCGATAAACTGGCGTTTAAGATGCAATAACGTTTCATATATTTCTACTTACTTTACTAAAGCTTGACACTGATGCCCCATCCTAATCTCGGCATTATTTTTGTTCTGTAAACTAAAAACAATAGTAATAACAAAAAAATTCAAAAACGTTTTTAATTTGAAACATTTTTTTAAATTCAGATCAGTTGGGCCACACTATTAACTATGGTTGAGCCTATAGTTCTTCGGCAATTCATTTTAAACTTAACACAGACTTTTACTTTGCGAACTAAAAACAATAGTAATAACAAAAATGTTCAAAAACGTTTTTAATTTGAAACAATTTTTGAAATTCAGATCAGTTGAGCTTTACTATTAACTATGGTTGAGCCTATAGTTCTTCGTCAATTCATTTTAAACTTAACACAGACTTTTACTCTGCAAACTAAAAACAATAGCAATAACAAAAATTGTTTTGAAAAACATTTTTAATTTGATACAATTTTTAAACATTCAGATCAGTTGAGCGTATAGTTCTAGCAATTCATGTTAAAACTTAACAGACTTTTACTTTGCAAACTAAAAATAATAGCAATAACGAAAATTGTTTTGAAAAGCAATTTTATACGATTTCTCTAAATGTAGACTCAGTCTCGATATTCATTTTTTTTCAAATTAAAACTCAGCACAGAATTTATTTAGACTGGCAGCGTTCAGAATGAGACTGAATGACTTTTGTTTTCGTTAGAAATTCTGATTAAATTTTTAAGAAAATTTGAAAATAAAAAAATTCATAAATGAACACACGAAAATGAAAAAAAAAAACATGAATGAATAAAAACTGAAATTGAATAAAAATTAATTGTGGGTTCTACCTCACGATTTGAAGATAAACTTTACTAATCATTATTAGACTTGGTAAAATCATACATAAACAATTAAATAAATAAAACTAAAAAAAGACAAAAGACTAATTAAAAAGCATGTTTGCACTGGGTTTAGATGAATATTCTCTTTCTCACTAAGCTATCAGATTTAGGTTTCCAAGGTGTTATTTGTTGTACTGGGACATGAATATATATAGTAAGGTTTTTCGCTGGGGTTATATGGTGCATATGCTTAAATAAACCTTGTGATGCAAAGCATGACTTTTTTGAAATGGAAAGAGGAAGGAAGGGAAGAGGATGAAAGGGAAGAGAATGGAAGTGAAGGAAACATGAATGGAAGGGAACAGAAGGGAAAATCAGAGCTTGGCAAATAAATTGCTACTGTCATGGGTTACCTGTGGTGCACGCTCCCTTGCTTGATCGACTTTATCCAAGAATAAGCACCTAAATCGTCTCCTGAAAAACATAAAACAGTAGACCGTACAGTTCACCCTTAAGAATTACAATGCAATAGTAGAATATAAATGGTAAAGAAATGATAAAAAAACGGTAAGAAATTTGATGTAAAAACTCCAGGATTGGGTTCCCTGTGGTTATGACATCATTAGTTACCACTCTCTCTCCGTTTTGTTCCTTTCAAGATTTTCAAGATGGAGGAAGAGAAGAAATCATCTGTGGGAAACCTTTTAAATGGAATAGACCGGTAATTTAAGAATAACTCTATCAACCTGTATCGAAATTTTTAAAAGCATCAGTTTATTCCTCCATTCCAAAGATTTCTTGGATGATTTGACGACATCAAAGGCGAATATTCACGTGAATACTTCGGTTTGTTATACACGTGGATTTGAAGACTTGATGAAGCTATGAATTTTGTTATCAATTTTATTTGTACTTGAGACATTATATTTTCGTTAACCTCTTTATAATCCTTTATTTTCAAGATCTAATGAAAATCTAATATCATTGGATTATTGTTGATGTCGATGTATAAAACGATGTCAGATCAACACACCAACCTAAATTTATGTTTCTATCTTTTTATAGCTTAATTCTTTAGTTAGTCGTATTAATTTTCACTTGAACTTTGTATTTTCTCACAGATATAACCCTGAAAATCTAAGTGCTTTGGAAGAGTATGTACATCAACAGGTATGGGACACTTGTGTTATTATTATTCTCATTTAGTATATACATTTAATATTAATCTATTATTATGGTTGTAATACATGTTTACTTGTGTGTAGGTACATGACAATCTGTATGATGTGGATGCAAATTTAGCAGTCCTAAAGCTGTAAGTATTATGGTTTATGATTCTAAGTCATTTTAAAGATTGAAAATATTGTTTATCAAAATTTAGCAATCCCCTCCCCCAACTGAATGACAGATTGTTTGAATCTGATTGTTTAAGACTGCTTGTACAATCATCCTCTATAATGGGCAGATATCATATCAGGGCTTGAAATAACAGTCAGTTACTTGCCAGTTCTGGCTCTGACCAGCTGTTATTTCAAGCCCTGCATATGCAGGTTACTAACCCACCCAATAAGAGTGCATCAGCACGGCATCAATGTCAATGCACGGCACAGCTTCCCAGTTAGTTTTTTTAGGTCTACAACAGAAATTTGTCTTAATTACTCATAACTCATGTATTTCTAATTTAGGTATCAATTCAACCCTGCCTATTCTCAAACTACAATCACATCACAAATCCTACTCAAAGCCCTGATGAATCTTCCTAATTCAGACTTTATCATGTGTCGCTGTGTTATTGACGATAGCATTGTATCCTTTTCACATAAATAAATGTGCACATTTAATTTTTTCACTCAAAGAGTTCTCTGAACCCTGGAAGAATATTTAAACATTCCAGGAGTTTTCTAGGAATTCTAGGAGGGTAGGAACCCAAAGTCGATGTTGGACTCAAGTTGCTTATGACATACATTTAATGTATTTTATCAAGTCCAAGTTCGACTTGGAGCTTTTGTTTTGTGGTTGCTCTAGCAAATTCAAGAAATGTCTATTTAAAAGTCTTTGTATATGAAGTATTTTTCCTTGACATGTTTGAAACAGCAACAAGATCCAACAATTCAGAAAGTCATTACATTAGCTGACCTATTAGAAACCTGTTCCTTTGCAGAAGCGTGGGTAGGTATATTAATATAAATTCATCATACAGCCAATCAGAATGCAGGAAAGTCATTGAATATTCATTAGTATTCTACTCCTTCCAAATATGCACTTAAATTTTCCATGAGATGGGATAAAATAGTTATACAATGCTTTAATAACACCATTGAACATCTGACTTGCCACTTGTTTTTTCTCATATTCACATATTATGTGTTCACAAAAACAAAGTGCCTTGTGGGATAATTCATGGTATGCCACTCAAAGCCGTTGTTTAACCAGTATATATATATCTTAAGTTAGATCTACCTATATATGCAGGGTTCAAAATTCCCACAAGATAATTGGCTAAATACGAGTTGAGAATTAAAAATATTGAGTGAAAAAAAATTGAAATCGCATTTTCTAGCTAGTTCTCTTTCAAGAAAATAATGATAATATGCAAAGAAAAGTCTTTGCATTTGCGTTCAATCAATTTATCTTGTAGCTGTTCAATGCACAAGATAAATTTAACTTGTCTTTAAAAAATTGAAATCCTAACCCTGATATGTAAGGCCGCTTTAAAGGCAGATCATTGATAATAAAACTGTATTAAACTACCTATTTATTTGAATATATACAAATATAATTTTACTTGTTTATCCTAAAGAAATTCATGGGTGAAGAAGCTGCTTTAACTGAGGGTATCACAGGATTCCGTGAAGCTATTAGACTATGTAAGTTTCTTTATGTTAATCTAACTTTATTAAAATCCAATACACTAACCAATGTACGTATAAGGAAACAATTGAAATGTATATTTACCAGTAACTTTGATTTTGATAATTATTTAATCAGATGTAAGTTACGTCATTGGAATCACTTACCAAAATATTGATGCCAACCTTGCTTCAGAGCTGCTTGGAGGTGTCCAAGGTAAATACAGCATTTCTACCTACATGTATAGTAATAACTTTCATGCTAAGAACAATGAAAAAAAAAAAATTATTTGGGTACTGTCCACTTCAAGCTATTGCAACTTAAGTACAGTGTAGTTTCAGATCATTACTAGTATTTTTTTGTTTTGTTTATTCAGTCTTTTTTGGTTAATAATGTTTAGAAACATTAGTATTATGGATTTTACCAATAGGTTTTGTTACTTTGCTTTGTTGGATTGTCCAATATATTTCTTGTTAAATAGAAATTGTAATGAAATAGCTCAAGACAAATCATTGTCCACTTATGTACTGTTTCAAGAGTTCATTGAAGCCTTAAGTCCCATAAAAACGAGGTCTAGTTTTACTATGAATAATTCAAAAATATTGTCAAGAATACATTTTCAAAGTAAATGTGATGTTATTTAACACTAACCTTCTGAATCAGGATGACTATGTATTTCTTGATCAACAGGTAACGATCTTCAAGAGTGGGGCAAGAAAAGGGGCTGGAAATTCAATGTCGATGGAACAATTTTCATAGCCAACCAAGAGGCGCACGTTAAATCTCGTAACATTGCTGAGAAGATTGACTTTGACAGTGAGTACCAAACTTGCATTCTTGGAAGTAAAAATGTTGTAGTCTTCTGACAAAGGTTATTGCACTTGCGTGATCATACTCAACACTCAAAAAGTATTAAATTGTTTTTAAACTTGTATGGAAAATGCCTATCTGTTAAAAATGTAATATCGACATCTTATGTTGTATCAACATACACCGAAAGATCATAAATACAAGTGAGAAGTCTAAGACAATTTTAGGGGGAGGGGGTTAGTTGTTATCTGTAAGACCTCATTCGTTATTCTTATTATTGAACCCCAAGCTAATTGATTTTCTTTCTGTTTTCGTAGGTGTTGCAAGTATAATTGCCTCAGCCAGATAAGAATTCTTGCTATTTATCAGTGACTCTTTTCCCTTGTTATATAAACAACAAAATATGTTTAACTCATTATATATGGGATGCAGAGAAATAGTAACTGTTATTTCGGTTTGAACATCAAAATGAAATTCAAGGTTCTGCCTTTTCCCATCCACTTCCCATCCACTTCCCAACTCCTGTGACATAAAACTGAAAGTTTCTTTGTGAAATATTAAAAGATACTGTAAAGAACTGCTTTTGTGTCTTGTATTTTTTGTGAGTATTTGTTTCTTGAGAACTAACTGATCCCTGATTACAGAATTTCTTTATCGAATTCTGATTTCATCAAAAGCAGCAATCCATAATCCCATATTATTTCTTTGATTGATCCCCAAGTGTTATGCCCCCAGGATTTCGGGGGGAAATAGTGCTGGTGTGATTTGGGATGCGGACCCCCCCTTCAAGACCGTGTATTCTGTACCCCAATAATTCTTGTATCTAATATCCCTCTATTTTTCCTCTTATATCTCATCGCATACCCCATCACCCTTAATACAGCCTCAAACCCGAAAAGAATGTTTTATTTTTGGTATTCACGTAATTCACGGCGATTCATAATCCCGAACTGGACCCACTTTCCTCAGTAACTGATTAATTCATATCGCAAAAATAAAAAAAACAGCGCACGCGCACGAAACACAGAATACTGAGGTTCAAGGACACACAGGCAACCCAAAGAAGGAAGGAATTGACATAAGGCCGTAAAGAAGGCTCAAAGATGCACATTTTACTCACTCCGAACTATGGCTTTTATTACGTTTTTCTTCATTATTACTATAATAATCTTCAGGGGATATTTAAAAGCGCGACTTACCTTCAAGAAGAGGAGAAATCATTGCAATATTCCAGTTGAGAAAGCCATGGTTAAGGCCAAGGTCTTCCAATGTCTTCCTCTTTTACGGCCAGAAATGTTCATTATTGGCAAAAAATAGCTAACAAAAGAAAGGGATGATATTCTTATACAACATAATGATGTGTCCATTGCAATTTCGAACCTTATTTACGTATTTTAGGCAACGAAATTACTGAGACCAACCTTCATCGTCATTTCCCGCCATTTCGGTACTCGTTAGATTATAACCACAGGAAGCCCAAAATTACCATTATTTTTTCATATATCTCACTGCGCAAGTTTATTCTACTCATCTTTTTGTACGCAGGCTATCTTTTCGGTTTCTTACCTTTCAATGGTTGATATAAAATATAAGCTTATAATGGCAAAGAATATTAAAGAATAAGAAAAAAATCCATATTTTGATTTTTACCCTTTCTTATATACCAAATTTCGGCAAAAAGGTACCCCTTTCAAGTACCTTTTTGCCTAAAAAGTTACTCCTTTCATATGCCTTAATTTTGAAGTAGACCAGATATGAATATCGAACGACGTGCAAGCTCAGTTGCATTTCCTTGAATAGTAATACCTCCGGCCTGAAAAAAAACCCTTTTAGGTGGAGCACCCCCGTACTATGTCAACTATAGGGAGTACCCCCCCCCCCCCCCCTCCCCCGTATAAGTCGTGGCTAGTTTTCAAAACACATCCCACATGGAAAGGAATGACCATCGGAGCTTAGTCCTCAGTGATACAAGTGACACACTGGGTTTTCTGGTCATAGCAAGGGGTTAATCATCTACGGTCTAGGGACCGACTAACCTCTCCCTTAGGCTTCGGCCGAGCTTCCTGATCAGTCTGTAATTCCTCCCGGGATAGCGTTGTTGGGGCCGAAATCTCCAGCGCAGTCGTAAGTCCATACGACGATTCAGCAATCGATGTCTGGAAGTATGGTCCTGGTTAATTATTCAATTTTTAAAAAATTCCAGAAACTGATGAACTTTTTAATAGGAAATCTAATGGTATATATTCGGATTTTTTTTCCTAACTGCATGACATTAGATCAGACGTCATCGGGACTCAATACGCAAACCATGTGTAATTATTTAGGGCAACTGGGCTTTGCATCAGTGTCAGGCTGTCGATAAAAAAGTGGGGAGGGGATGGGTTACAGTCCCCCAGTTTTACCGGTCCTAGTAGCTCCAAGGCAGGAAAAACGAATTTCCTATCAGTAGCAATATACATTTTCAAAATAGCAAACAACTGAATAAAAAAAACAATCTTTATAAAAACAAATCTTTATAAAAAAGTGGGGAGGGGATGGGTTACAGTCCCCCAGTTTTACCGGTCCTAGTAGCTCCAAGGCAGGAAAAACGAATTTCCTATCAGTAGCAATATACATTTTCAAAATAGCAAACAACTGAATAAAAAAAAACAATCTTTATAAAAACAAAGTTGTTTATTCACTCTCAGTTATTTCAACCAGTGCAGAGGAGATCCTATATACAAAGTACGACAACACAGTGACAAATGGTGAACGAATTCCTGATCACACTTCAAAGCTATTGCTCTCAATACAACATATACTGTACTATATACATATTTTGAGTAAAAAAAGTTTTCAGCATGAGCAGAAAGTACCAAAATAAATTATTACGTTACAGCTGTTTGAATTGCATCACCAATAGTGATATTAGCCTTCACACTAAACTTCAATATACTGCAGCATTACACACAAATGACACTCTCTTTACAACACCATAATTACACAACAACAACAAAACCTGTAATATTCCAAGATTGGATACTTTTGAAAGAAAATACGAAATCGTTCAATTTCATTAATCAAGTTCAAATTTTGGCTCCAGTGTGCAGGAGTAAGACTTCTGATAAACTTGTATTTCAAATTTGGCTATTTTACACAAACAATCTTTAACTCCTGTTATACACACTTTAAAATTTACACCGATTTGATCTTGGGTTTAATCGTCAAGTTGGCACAGCAAAGCCACGCCTCGCATGATCCAATGCTCTCTTGGATGGTCTGATGGAAGACGTACTTCCATGACGAAGTTGGTCGAGTGACCAGTTGTAGACAAGGTCCCCCTTCTCTCGCTTGTCTTGTACATAGGTGCAACATAGTGTGGGCGATCTTTGATGTCTTCTTTTTTACATGGTACCAACCACATGATGGGCAAGGTGTCAAAGAGAATCTTGGGATGGGACTCCCCGACTGCTTTTGTTTCTCTGTCCCATCGAGCACCTTCTATGAAGAGACCGTCAACATAAACGCCATCTTCTGGGGGGGTGTCGTACTTTTTGTCATCGAGGACCGAGAAGTCAAAGGTCAAGAGATCGATGGGGATGGTGTATTTGCGGGCAAAATTCTGCTTGGAACCTGTCAGGAATGCTTGGGTGAAAAAGAATCCAGACAGCCAGAAGATAGTAGGGGCTCCACTATCGTACCAATCCTGAAGGAACTTGAGTCTAGCAATCAGATCGTTCACGTAGCTTCCCAAGGGTTTTAATGATGGGTATGACCTCTTCATCCACAGAGATGGGATCTTGCCTTTCAACATGCTGCTAAATACCTCTTCAAGTTCTGAAGACATTACAACCAAACCCTGAATATGGCAGAGGAAAAAAAAAATTATTTTGTTATCCCAGGATTCATGAAGAAACTTTGTCTACAATCACCAAAGTTTCTAAAATATGATAAAGATTAAAAGCGTTTTCTAGCATGTCGAATATAGAAAGGTGGCTCCTGTAGCTTAGTTTAAGGTATGGGACATTTTAGATATAGCTACAATCTTAGAGAAAATTCTTTAGGTTCAGTGTGGTGCTTTGTGACACCCCCATTGCACCCTCTTTATCTCTCCATGCAATGTTTCTGCCATGATTGCTCACCAAATGAGCCGTTGGACCAACAATGTTGCGGGTAAGGGGGGGGGGGGGTATTCAAATTAATTCAAAAATTTTCTAAAATTGTAGAATAATACCAACCTTGATAGCTTTCTGTATATTGACCAGACTCGAGCGCACCACGTCTACCAGCCTATTAAATCTGACCATTTCCTGAACAAGTACAGTGTTCATACTCTGCGTGTAGGTGGTCGGGTATTTGCGCAGCGCTGCTTCTGTGTCAAATAGGTGTGGCATCTTGCTCAAAATGTCCTCAGCGACTCCAGCTACAGTCTCGTCGTCTGATTTCCCGCCACCAGACGCAGCACGTGACAGTGTCAAAAGAATGCTGTTGAAAAGGGATGTGGTTTCTTGTTGGTCTTTAGTGATGTCTGCATTCGCGTGCATGCCGAAGATCTCTGGATGATCATTGATTGGTAGTTTCTTTGCATACTCGAGATAAGACTCGTAATCGCCGTCAGGTGCGGAGCAGTAATTGCCACTAGGTGAGAATTTGTGGTCCGGTTCGGTGATGACGGTAGAATGGTAGAAACGATTCAGGATGGTGAGCAGGGTACGTCTGTCACGATCATCTGTGACACGGCCACCGTAGTTGCACTCACCAGTCAAGTATCTCAAAGCATCGTACTGCACTTCCTGTTACATTCAAAAATGATAACAAAGTTAATCACTCAGTAAATATCGAAGTGGCCAAAATTGGAATTTTACTGGACAGGAGAGCGTAAGGTTTATTGGCAAAGTGATTTCCATGCAAAAACAACCACGACAACAAAAGTATCCCCAAAGAACTAAACACCATGAAAAAAGCATCATTTACTCACATCGTATTTGTTCATGAACATGTGTAACTGCTGTACGCTGATACGCAAATCAGTCTCGTTGAACTCGTAAGGAATGTTCCAACCAAGAGGACCGAATTTACGACGCTCTTGGACCAAGGCGTGAAAGAAGCACAACCCAAGCAGCATTTTCTTGAACTCAAACTATTATCAAACATAAAAAAAATTGGTTAATGATTTATTTCTCATCACATATAAGCTGCATCAGTTGTGGAACTTTGTTCCTTAATATCAATGAAAGAAAGCTCTTGAAGCTTTTACTTGAGTGAAAACGAAAGGAACACGGGAAGTCTACAGCAAAACTGTATGACCTGTAAAGATATCTGCGTATGATAGGCCAGAAGCTTACATCTACATTATTGGC
Source organism: Anthopleura xanthogrammica (assembly GCA_964019055.1). Taxonomy (NCBI): domain Eukaryota; kingdom Metazoa; phylum Cnidaria; class Anthozoa; order Actiniaria; family Actiniidae; genus Anthopleura; species Anthopleura xanthogrammica. Next base: position 17,833,942 of record OZ025206.1, read on the forward strand.
AGATTAGCATTCTAAAGACTGCAATTCGAGCAGTATGAACACTTTATGAGTTGCTTGAACTCTTCAAAACTAATGCTACTAGTAAACAGGACTTATGTACTTTTTTTAAATTTTCTGGAAAGTTTGCCATTATGGAAGACAAGTGTGCGCGCATCGACTTCCTCTTTAGTCTAGACTATCTCCTCTTTTTCCCCAACTCTTCATTACAAATACGTCAATGTTAAAGATCACGTTCTCTTACCGGTTTCTTACAGCTTGTAAAGAATTCTGGATCTGATATAGGATCACTGAAATATGACCTGGTTAGGTTAGCCCTTATTCCTTTGGGTGGTTCATTGGTCATTTTAACACCATTCTGAAGAACCGTCACAGGGAAGTTAGGAGATGGATAGCTTGTTAGCCAGAGACGAAAGTCAGGATGTGTTGTGTCGGGATTCAGTTCCTAAGGAAAATAAGAATAGGAAATTAGTATTTAAAAAAATCATATAATTACATGATGGTCTGTCTTTACTGCCCCGCCCATTTTATTCCTATTTGGATATTTCAAGACGTTTTCGCAGTCCCTCATTCACTGCTAAGGTCCTATTCCGTCTTTGCGAGCAGAAGACGTTTTCGGGCACATAAGGGGCCGTCTACATGAAGATATTGTGATAATACTAATTGGGTTTAAATCATCTGTTTTTGTTGTCCCCTTGAAATGAGAAACAAAGCACTTGTTCCTAGCACCAAGGGTACGATAACTTCATGTAAACAACCTCTAAGTTATATCATGCACCTTCTATCATTATGAAACAATGAGGTTATCAATACGAATTCTAATTAAAAATAATAATAGTACGTTCAATAATACCTCACAAATCTTTTCCAGTGTACTCATCCAGGAAGTGGCAAGATGACAGTTCTGTAGTACTACCCAAGTGCCTTCCTTGACAGCTTTCTCAATCATACGCAAAGCAATGGGGCCTTGACCTTGACCGAGTGAAAGAGAACTCAGCTTCGGTCCTCCAAAACCCTAAAACGAGATCAGAACAAATAACAATTGATTTCAGCTTTCTTCTTGAATTTGAAATTTGGACGTAGGAGGTGACACACTATGGAATAGAGCATTTTTCGTATAACTATGAAAGACGTACGGCACGGACCGCGCCTAGCCGTGACCATGTCAGTACAGAATCTGCTTTAACCAACTTGCCACTCGTATTTTCTTGTATACATAAACACAACTTCTTGATAGCCTATTTTTATTTTTATTTGCTTTCTTACCTGATCATCTGCAAACTTGAGTAGTGCAGCTGTCGGATCTGATCCTGGAGACAGCACGAAGATAAGGGGAGCACACGAGTTGGAGTCAGCAAATGCTTTACCAAGATCAAACGGTGGTGGTTCTACGTACTTCTTGCCAAGTTTTAAAGTGACGAAATCTTGTACACTGGGAGTGATCTGCAAATACAAGGATTCAAATTGTACTGAACTTGGACTTTCTTCACATCGCAATTGGTCTAAAAGACATAACTTTCACTAGCTTGATTATATAAATGGTTTCCAACGTACTGGGATTTAAATAGATATAGGTGTTTTGAACGTTGGTAAGGTTTCCAAGAGAAAAGTGCTCCCAAATGAAGACCAGGAAAAAGACCATGGAGGTATGATAAAAAAAATGATAAAGTGCCCGTAGGGGTGCCAAAAGAAAAGTAGCCCCATGTTTCTTGAACAATAGTCCCAAGAGATTAGAGATTATTAGTTCAAAGTTTGTTTTTTTTTACACGATTTATATTTTTACCTTGTCTGGTCGTAAACAACGGATTACCAGCATTTTCTGGAATGGGCCGAATTTTTCTTCCCACTCTCCTGGCAGAGGCTCGATATGTGGTTCCTGTAGCATAACAAGAAGTTGGTTTCAAAGAATTAATCACATGAAAAAGATGATTCAAACGTGGTACATTAGCTCAGAAGAACTATTGCACTGTACATAGCCAAGAAGTTTAACTTACATTGCTGTCGTAGATCTTCTTCCATCCATCAATGCTTCTTGGGAATTTTTGACGGAATCCTTTAAACCTAGAAAAAAAATCCAGGGAGGCTGTTGAATTACGTGTTTGTGGTGCGCAATCTAATATCTGATGTGAACTGAAAGCTTTAATATCCTCATGAGTGGGCTATGGAGAGGAAGGGTATACCCTACCAGCATGGTATAAGTAGAGAGTAGTTTTATCGGGCAATAAAAGTCGCGTTGCGGTTACATTGACAAGGGAATTCTACTTATGCCTGAAAATTGTTAGTGAACTCGCTACAATTACGGGAACATTGGAATAAAATCTGGAGACGAGTTGCGAGAAAACAGCTCACAATGTAGGTATAAGATTCTGATCGTTACCCAGCTATTGTTTCTTTGAATCTAAGATGCATGCCTTTTTCAAGGATCTGTGCAGAAACTTGATTACATAAAGCAGTTTTCGTATGATTATGAAAAACTTACGGCAAGGACCGCGCCTTGCCGTGACCGTGTCAGTGCCGTTCCGTTTATGAAAATTCGAAATTCCGTGCCGTGTCCCCGCCGCGCCATAACCGCGCCGTGACTTTTCACCCTCATACGAAATCTACTCTATCTATATATACAACCATATCATAATAACTTACTTTTCCAAATCCTCAAGCCTACAAATTTCATCCCATGATCTGCTAGGCAGCCAGGTTGCAGGGTTAGCATGTGGATTGTCCAATCCTACACCTCCTGTGAGTAGAAACCTCCATTCATTGCTACACACATCGTGGTCATGCATCAGGATGTTCACACAAAGAACAAACGAAAACAGAAGCTGAAAACACAAAAAATCCTCATCAAATTTACTGTGGAATAAGAAGTGAAGAGACCTTGAGTTCATCCTGAAGATCAACTCAGCTGGAGTCATATATAAACTACAGTACCTTGTCTTTCTCGAATAGAGATCTGCAGACGTTACAGTAGAGAGAGTAGGTAAAATGGTTCCTCAGATTACCTAACCTGGATTATAAAACAATAAAGCTGGTGAGTCTCTATTTACAAGGCATGTATCAATCCCATACGCTCGGTAAAGGTGGATCCAGGGGGATGTCCACTGGTACACCGGACACCCCCCAAATAAATATAAGTAAAAATTAAATAAGTCAGATCAGAATTATTGATATAGGACTTCATTATATCGTCACTTTTTTTTCATTTTGGACACCCGCCTTGCAAATTTCTGGATCCACCGCTGTTTTTCCCAAACACATTCAAACGAGTTTCGGTAAAAGTCTGTCATACGAACATGCACTTGTTTTCTCAAACCTGCTTTAAGGTTCAAGAGGAGGAAAAGAAAATCAATGAACTTAATGAAGACTCATGCACAACATACCTGGTGTCCAAATCCTCGGATTTTTCAGAGTTATCAATAGACATGATAAACAGGTTGATGAACCATGTCAGTGAGTACTGGTACATAGGCTCGATGTTCGCCAGGTCAGCAATGGAGAAAAACAGGATAGATGAATGAACAGCGATTGGTTTGTAGCCCATACGAGTTTTATCGATCTTGATTTCGGTTTCTTCTGCAATTGCCTGTAAATGAAATTTTTGTTGTCACATTAGGACCCATTAGATAGCATTACTATGCAATACTCTGATCACTGGCCACGTTGATGTACAATGCAGGCAAATGTGGTGGGATGGGATTAGGAATTCTTAGTGGACATTTTTGTCATCATTTGACAAAAATGATGGGCTGATTAGCAACAGCGCCATCACCATTCACCACAATCATTAGCACTGCCACTTTATTGACCATGTTCCAGTTACTAAAATCAAAATTATCACTATCAATTTATTCTTAATCAAAAGCAAGACTGACCTGTTTTTCTGAGATCTCATTGGCCAGTACTTTGGAGGATGACAAGACATTGATAGCTGTTTCATCTTCCAGGATGTTTCCTTCAGAAGACGATAAAACCTCAAGGATTTTATCCTCAATCTCTTTCAATTGTCTATGAGCAACAAAAATAATGTTAGCGCAGACTTTGACCTAAGATCTAACGATGGTGAAGAATAGGCCGTTTGCATGATGTAATCAAGTTAATAACACTACAACAGCTTCGTCTAGTTTTTTTTTCTTTTATTCAAAATTGTATCGCCTAATGTAACAGAGGCAATAGTAACAGAATTTCATGTCATAATGAAGGAAGAAAAATGCACTTGGGGTTCTGGTAGTGGTTGTGAAGTAATGGTGGTAGTGATGGTTAAATAGTAGTGGTATTTGTGATGGTAGTGGTATTTGTGATGGTAGTGGTATTTGTGATGGTAGTGGTATTTGTGATGGTAGTGGTATTTGTAATGGTAGTTGTATCTGTATTGCAAGTGGTATTTGTGATGGTCATATACAGTAAATAAAATAAAATGTAACGGCCTATTTATCATTGTTCAATGGTAAAGTACCTTTTATTCTCAGCACTTTGGATGATAAGTGCGTTCTTCTCTTCTTCTAATTCTGGTCGTTCCCGAGCCACCACGATACCCAGCAACTGATCTTGTAATCCTTCCGGTGTGATCATGAAGTTTAAAAGAGTTACCTAGATATGGAGCACAGTTTTATTTGAGAGAGGAGTTATGACAGGTATTTGACGTCCCGTAACATAATGATACATTATCACGTCTAACCACAATGGTTTCATCGCCTCGCACTGTCCGTTTTCGTGTACGATTTCACAATACGCAAGTAAGCGGTGCAACATTGTGCGCAATAATGCAGGCAATGTTGCTGAAGTAGAATCGTGTGTACAACAAATTACGTCGTGTGACATGGCTCGCAATATCGATTGCCTGCAAAATTGCGCGCAATGTCGCACCTTTTGGCCGTAACTACATAGTAACAATTACAAAATCTGCGCAGCTTTCAATTGGCAAAGATTTCATTAGGCCGAAAAACTTGCGAAATTTGCGAAATCTGTCCAAAGGATAATATATTGCAACAATGTCACCATCCAATCAAATATTTACACGTATCTTAGTCTAGCTTATAGCTTACCTTGACCGCGGTTTCAGGAAGGTAATGAGGATTCCTTAGCTTAGTCGTGATATAAAACCTGACAAATTAGGAGAAAAAACTAGATTAGTAACTATGGATAAAAACAGTAACCAGTATTGCCAGAGCTCCAAATGAGGAACAAGTGGCTTTCGTAATAGATCTTTTCGGCTTGGGCGTAATGTTTTCCCATTTCAGACCACGTGTCATTCCTTAGATCATCAATTTTTGTTCAACGATTGCGCATGAGAAGACACATGAATATGGATACAACTCAAACAAAGAATCTTATTCTGAAGAGAATGACACGTGGTCTGAAATGGAAAAACATTGCACCCAAGATGAACAGGTCTATTGGGAGCTGGGAATAAACTGATTTTACTCTAATGAATTTTTCAACTAACAAGGTAAATTTAGGCGAAAAGAAAGATTTCTAGTAAACAGATGTATTATTAACCATCCTGTTATTACTATTATTTCCCCCCCCCCACCCCTCCCCGTTAAAAGAGGGTCCCTTAGAGCTTAACGTATGAATACCTGAAGTCCTTAGAGTACTCGATGACACTGTCTCCCACTTTAATACAGATACTGCCTCCTTGTTTAAATGTCTGCTTGAGCAACAGGGGCTCCAACAAGGGATCCAACTCCTCCCCTACATTCTCGAGTAGAACCTATTACCGTCGGTAAATAAAGATTATTAGTACATCATTAATTTGTTCAAAGGTGTTCATTGCCCTCAAAGTTAATAGCTTTAAGTGCTATAACAACCATAATTCAGTACTTTCAGTATTGATTCTACAGTAAATGAATAGTTGAATGGTGAAATATTTCTTGATATGAGTGGTGGGTCTATAAGTTAGAGCAGATTTCGCATGAGTGTGAAAAGTCACGGCACACGGCACGGTTACGGAGCAGCGCTGTCACGGCACCGAATGTCGAATGTTTTCATACACGACACGGCACTGACATGGTTACGACAAGGCGTGGTGGTCCGTGCCTGACGTTTTTCATAGTCATACGAAAACTGCTCTCTGAAGGTTTATACTATGCAATATGTTAGTAACTGTGCCGTCATTTTGTTTGCAATGCTTATAGCATACCAAGATGCAAAAATGCTATGATTTTGATATTGGAATCGAATTCAGTACCTCTCATACTCATTCTAGAAACGACCAAAAAATGCATGTCATATGCACTTTTAGTACTGAATTAGGACTTAGTATGATCGTTACTTTACATACCGGAGTGCCAAACTGGATACAATTTTCCAAGGTTCTCACGTAGTCAGCATCTGTTAGTTTAATAACGTGTAGATTATTTTTCTTCTCCATGTTCTTAACCCACTTGTTTGCCTGTCCTTGTGGATCGATCATCAGTGGCCACCGATTAGCATTGCTATAACAAAACAAAAAAAAAACCATCAGCATCAGCAAAAGAAAAAGCATCAGCATCAGCATCGATGAGGTTACTCTCATCGTTGATTATAAATCAATGCTCAAGACTGATGGGTCTTGATTTAAATTTGCCACAATTTAAAATCTCGGAGTCACTTAGGGAACAAGTGAAAGGCCATTTTGTTGCTTTAGTTTTCTTTTTTGTAGAAAATTCCAGCAGCTTCTCTTTATGGGCCCCCATCTCTAATAACCTGCTACTTGCCCCTTACCCCAGGACCACTGGGAGGAGTCGTAATAATGACCTTTAAGCACAGACACGGCTTTACGCAAGTGTAAAATTATCCATTATTGTCTTGTCCTTTAAGTTGCATTGAGAATGGATACACCTCCCAGGTTAGCGAGTCATTGTATAATAAGTCTCGCAGATTTACCTTATGATGATACCATTCTCTATAGAGAAACTGTCAGTTGGTAGACCACAGATGTTCCAGTCTCGGATCTGGACTGCTTCTCCTAGTGTGTTGGTGACGGAGAAGTCCTCTGAACAGGGAATATCAGTTTCTTTACACTGATTGAGCCATAGAGCGGATTGTTCCTGTAATAAATTATTAGGTATCTCAGCAAACAACAGATCAAATATTTGTTTTTAAAATAGTCCCCTTCACAGTTCCCTGCGCCATCTTGAAAGGCAGGAGGATTGAACCTGGGGTATCAACTTTATGATTAAGCTTGTGAACTTACAATACATACTGCGCACCATTGTTAGGTCACTATGAATCGAGCGAGAGTGTAGTACACTGACCTGCCTAAAAGCTGCTGTGAACGCGCCAAGGTAAGCAACTACTCCAGAAGATACTAGAACATCACCAATTAAGTTCTTGAATCGAATCCCAAGAGCGTTGGCTACTTCTGTCCATCTGTTAGATTATGAATTCAGGAAAAAGAACATGATTATTATACCAGCTCAGACGTCGAACTTTTGCCGCGTCAAATCTATTTGCCTTCGAGGTCGTACGCTGTTTTCCCTTAAACTAGTAATTGCCTGAAAGTCAATTAGATTCGACGCGGCAAAAGTTCGATGTCTGAACTGGGCCTGAAGCCTTGGTACAACTAGAATCATCTTCGTATTTCCTTTTTTTTATTCTAATGTTTGAACCCTTTGAGAGTCGCAATTAATGGTATTAATTAGACCAACAAAGGGAATTAAGAAAATGTTTTTGGTAGTAATGGTATCAAGATGTAAGAAGGAGAATGGAAAATGATCTGCACGAGCATATCAGAACACAGATCAGTGCTCATATTTAAGGTGACGTAGTCTACGCTTTGGTAGATTGCTTTACCACTACTATGCAATGCACGCACATACTCCGACACATAACTGACCTTGTTTTTTCACCTCCAAGACCACCAATCAGTTTCTCTGCTCTGTCAAGTTTTTTGGTACAAAGGTCTACCTGTATTTATAATATTCAAGACAAGTTGTAAGTACTCTACTAGAAGTGAGAGCAACGCATTTTAGGGAAGGTAGGCTTTTTATTTGGAGGGGGGCTTCAGAGGAGAGAGTCATCAGCAAAATTTGAGCATTTTTGTAGGGTCAAATTTTAGGGTCAAGTTCTATTAACGTGGTCTCCACAAACCTGTTTTTCCAGGTCAGCCTTCTTCTTGACGTTAGCTTCGTATTTCTCTTGTAGTCTCGCAAGTTTGTCCTGTACCTCTTTCAGCGCAGCACGTTTTTTGTTCAAACTCTATGGACAGAAATTTGTATTATTGAGTAACCATCCATCTTTTTTAACACGATATATCTAAGGGTTAAAGCTGATGTGGATGCTTAGTTTTTTTGTGAGTCAGTGTTTGTGATTATGTAAAGTACCCCTGTAGAAACCCTCATAACTGAACTACAGAGACTAATAGAGACCGATATGAGCATTCATATGCGCAGTAGAAAACAGAAATGTTGATTCTTGCGCAATATAAGTTAAAAAATTATTAATAAATTAAATTATTGAGTGTTCCGACGGTCTCTATATGTAAACTTTCGTGAATCTACAAACCTCCATAGCTATTGCCAAGTCTGATTCAGCTCCTTTTAGAGCGATTTTTTTCGGAGCCACAACACGAGCCACTCTGAAATGAAAATGATTATACGGTTATCAACCTCAAGTAGGAATAACGGTAACTTAAACTACCATTTGAAAAAAATATTCTATTTTATTTGTAAGCTTCGCCACAGGGGCAGGGAAGCACTACAGAGCAAAGCTCCACTATACGGGAACCCAAAATGATACCCTGAATAAGCGGGCACGGCACGGTCATGATCACGGTGTAAAATTGAAACCAACAACCAACAACAGCGCGCCCAAGAATGCTAGTTATCCTTTTACGCTTACACTAAGACGTCCAATCCTTACGGTTTTCAAGTCTTGCTAGACCATTCCCAAACAAAGGGGAAAACTCAGCTTTTATCGCATTTGGCTTCACGATGTTCAAACATGTGAATATTACCTCTCATAGGAGTCCATAGCGATGACCCATCGACACAAGCCCTCTGCTGCAGTAGATGCTGTTTTAATTTTTTCGGGGTCAAACTCTGGGTTAGATGTGTACTTGGCACGGATTTGCTTGATTGCAGCAGATGCAATATTATCCTTTAAAACAAAAACAAAACAAAACAAAAAAACAATTAAGGTGCGATTACACGAGGCAATTTTCTCTACAACTTGTTGTCAATGCGAGACAAGTTGCGGAGAAAATTACTCCATGTAATCGCGCCTTTAATTGTAGTAGCGCCAAGAATTTTCCCGCGCTTGTCGAAGATGCGTCCATGCCTTTTTCATCTATGAATTTGTAGGTAGTCGTCAGAACGCATAGGCTAGTAAAAGCACTGATGAATAGATTATCGCGCCTGTTCGGTAAACTCCACTGCAATGGAAGGAGCTGGATGTAAATGAAGTAAATGAATAAATGTAGATTCCTTTCAGTACTTGCTGGCTGGACAGCTGGTTAATCATTCCGTTACATGTCCATAGTTTAGGGTTTACCTTATCAAAGGTCTGTAGTGACTGCAAGAATTTCATGTCTCCAAGAACACGTTTCGAGGGACCCCAGAAATCCTCGATTTTCTTTCCTGATAGAATAGAATACGCATTAGATGAATATAATAAACGCTAGAATGTTTGTGCTTGCTGAGAATAGTTTAGCCAAGATGTGCGAAAAAAAACTCGGGAATGTAGAAAAAAACTTATTCTTTTAGAAGAGTCCATATTCGCGCGTGCAGGGTTGGAGAATAGCGGAGGGAAGAGGGGGGGGGGGGGGGGGTTAAAAGGGCAGACCATTGCACATTAGCAGCTTTTTAAGCTGGGTGAAGGGAAGCTATTCCGCCCCTTTGAACATGTACTTGATAATTTGATAACTGAATTGGTCAAATCCGAGCTTAATCCTTACGTACTAACCTGAACCTGACGGATCTGGAATCCTGTCTGGTTTGATGCCTTTCAAGATGCAAATAGCTTCCATGACAAGTTTGACACCAGCTGGAGGACTCTTCATGGATTTCACCACAGTGATGTCCTGTAATGGTATGACACACACACGTAGATAAGGATATTGAAGAAACAGAAAACGCGTGCGCGTGCTATGTGCAGTTATAAAGCACGCGGGGTTTGACAGAACACGAAAGAAGTGTTAGAAGAAGCACGACTCGTAGCAGAGTGCTCAACATTTCTCGAGTGTCTGCCAATACCCAAGTCCTTTATAACTGCACACAGCAGAGCAAGCAAGTTATTATTTCTTTTATAAAATACAAATTAAAATAACCGTTATTTTGGGACGAATGATGCAATAGAAAGTGAGCGCGTGTGCTGTGAGTTCTCATAAAGCACGCGACTCACAACTAATCACAACGCGAGATTTATAAGTTATTTTATAATGCTACACTGATATTGATACATAAAGAGTACATGTACCAAGATAATGATCAGCTGTGAATCTATGTTATGTTTACCCCACCGCCCTTCCATACCCCGTAACCTGTTTTCCAGGTATCCCATGAGCAGTTCAGCTCGCTATTTGTCTGACTAGAATGATGCCTCTTGATGTACTTACAGCAGGTGTGAGTGTATTCAATGCAGCTAATGCACTCTCTAAGATAGGAATGGCTTCTCCAAGATCTCGATCACAGTCATCTTTGATTGCTTTAGCAGCCATTGCTTGATCGTTTGCTACAGCTTCATCTGCTTTCACAATCTATAGAGAAAATTATCCAACACGTTGAATAAAGCACAAACAAAAACATCAATAAATAACGCAGTCTCCTACACGCCTGAATTACAATTGTGTTCTGAGAATGGAAGGGAAAAAAACACTGCTAAAATCCTATTTACAGGTGGTTTTTTTTTCAACCTTTTCCTTCCATCCCATTTTTTGGCGATCCCCATTCTGATTGTTCAGGATGGAAAAGGGGGGGGGGGGGGGGGGGAGCCCCCAGAGCCGCCACGCAGGCTAATATATCACAGTCCAATATTGCCTACCTTTTCAGTCTTAGCCACCTCGATAGAGTCTCTTTCGATGATAACCATGATATCATCTACCTCTTTACCAGCTTGAATCAGCTGTGGTTGTAGGGCTTCTAACTCGGCCTGCATACCTGAAACCTGCACATTTTATACCATACTATGTTAGAATTGAAGGATAACGATGATTGAAATCAGGTTTTTTCCTAGAATGACATCTTAATTACAGTCGTCATCATCATCATTTTAATGGTCGTCATCTTCAGCATTGTTTTTCCAGAAATGTCTCCATTTCCGAGCAAATCTCACGCACCAGACACATCATAACTCGTACTTTACCTGAGATTGTGCAGAATCAAGTTTTTCGAGCCCCACTTCGTATCTACGCTTAGCTTTGACGACCTCGCTGTAATAAAAGAAAAAGAAATTCACTTTAAAAAGTTAATCGTTAATGATTTTGAATCAGTCAATATTTTGAATTGATTCTCCAATTTTTTTGGCCTTTTAAATTGCGGGCTTTCCACATGCAACGTTCATTTTGATAAACAAGGTACAATGAGCGTAGAATTAGAATTGTCGGGAAGTGTCTAGTGGCCGAGAATGAAGTTATGATACGTGATGCTTTTTCACGCCCAATCATTAAGTCAATGTTTTGAAATAGCATTTTTTATTTTGCACATGAAGATTTTAAAGCCCAGTATATTCTGGCCTCGCGCATCAATGACATTTTGATTCTACTTGACACTTACACTTGTTTCTTATTCAGCAATGTCTTGAACGTATTGATAAGTTCGAGGTATGACGTAGGTGTGACGTAATTATGACGTTTCAGTTCGTTGAGATATTTGCCGGACAGTTCTCTGGTTCCCGTGTGGAATTTTTGACACATCTTAACACAACCATCTTTAATTTCTGGTGCAATCTCAACATCTTCAAGAAAGCGTTGAGCGACAACTTGAAGAGCATCTGCTGGCCAGGACTAGGAAAAAAAACAAAGATAGCAAATTTTATTTTCATCTCAAATAGTTAAGAAAACCTTGGGTACAGTGCTGTTTGACACAGTGCACTGAACAACAGACTTTAGTCAGGAATAAGAAACCCAACGAAAACACACATTATCTTGCCATTCTTTTCTAGAGCATGCGAAATTTGAAGTAATGTCTCACGACCTTGTGGTTAACTAAAAGGTTTCCTCTCCTCCCCCTTCAGAAATTGGTACTAATATCCATATTTTACAAGCTCTCCCTCCCTCCCTCCCTCCGTCCTAACAATTCAAGTGCGGTGAGAGTGGTTTGGATGCACTGCTAGACATCTTGGGATTTTTTTTCCATTTTAGACCACGCGTCATTCTCTGGAGTATTATTTCGTCGTTTAATGCTTGCGCATGAGAAGACACATGAATATGGATACAACTCAAACAAAGAATCAAGAAAATGACACGTGGTCTGAAATGGAAAAACATTAGGCTCAAGCTAAAGAGGTAATCCAGTTCCTTCATGAATAATACTAAACGTTTAAGTATATTTGTACCTGGAACCAGTCAATGGTGCAGCAGTTAACAAGAGAAGGGAATTTCCTGAGTCTGTTTCTGAATGCATCACCAATAGGGCTCATAGCCAGTACGATATGTAACTGATCTCTAACACGATCAATGAAATAGTTGAAAAGAGCCACGGGTGAACCATCTGTCTGCTTGGACTTGTCACGTTGTCTGGCAGAAAAAAAGGAATCGTTATGGACTTTATGGCAACTTCATAGCATTCAGGCTTTGCCCCCCAAGCTTTGCATTGAAGGGCGCCAGCGCGAGAATAAAACAGTCCACTTCACCTGTCCCACTGTCGCATCTTATCACAATTCTCTTTCATAAAGCGACTATTTTTTGCTTCCAAAGCCTCGCAGTGAGGCGCGCTAGCGCGAAAATAATAACAGTCAACCTCATCTTTCCTACTGCCGCATCTTTTCATAAATCTCTTTTACACGGTGCGTCTGTTTTTTTTTCCGGCCCCAAAGCCTGGCATTGAGGCACGCCAGAGCGAGAATAAGCACAGTCACCTCACCTGTCCCACTGTCGCATCTTTTCACAAATCTCCTGCTTTTCATCGAGCGCAAACAGGTTAGGTACTTCACCAGCATTCAGTAAGTTATTGACGTCCTCTAAGAACGATTCTTCTTTGATCTGGCTGTCGGCGAACAAGAACACACCACTGACTTCTCCTTCAGCAGTTTTTCGCAAGATTGCCTTCAGATCTTCTCGCCACTCAGTTGATGTATAGCCTTTGCCGATCTCAACCTGAAAGAACGTTTTCAAATATTGCTTTAGAGGGGCGTTCTATATAGCGTTAACTTGTGTCGGCCTGGGAGTTTTAAGTAAACGGAGTACAAGTTTATCCGAATAAACACGGTTATAAACAAATCTTTATTTTCGTTTCTGCAAAAGGAGGGGTGACCCCTCACCACCACCGGATCCGCTCCTGGTTTTGTCGTTAACTGTTTATTGAAAAATAACATTTTATGAAAAGCAACTCATGCGCACAAATGACAAAAAGCCTAGGAATTGCTGGTTAATTTTTGAGACTACTGGTTTATTAGTGGTATTAAAATGCTTTAAAAAGCGTTACAAACATGAAAGTTACCGTAGCTAGATTGTTTTCTAGTTACCTGACAGAGATCGTAGTCGGACATGTGAGCAGCTAATCTTGTCAAACTCTGCCTTCCACTACCTCCAACACCGACTAACAGACAGTGACCACGTGGCTGCTTGATGACTCGAGAGATTCGTGAGACATGTTCAATGGCAAACCTAGTTAGGATACATAAGCATATGAATTGGTAAAGGATACAGACACAAAGACGAAACCACTACATCATCTTCTGGCATCTTCAGGGTGCCCGCCATTTCTGTCGTACGCGTTATGACGATGACTCAATTAAGCTTTGGCTGTTGTATTACAACGCGGGACACTCACAACAGAGATAAGCTCCAACCGGAGAGCCCAGAAAAACCCTCGAAGCACAGGACCAGCAAACAACTCTACTCACATATGACAGGGAAGGGAGCCTGGGTCGCATTGTTGAGACGAGCGCTCTCCCTGCTACGCCCGTGTTTCCCAATGTTGTAGATGAAAAAGGCATGAAAAAGTGCTCGCGCCGTCGCCTTACAATCGAAGTGTAATGGTGTCCGCTTAGTAAAAGGTCCCCTCTATAGAGGTATTACTGTACCTGAATAAAACTAAGTTCATTGGCTTTTTGCTCATCAGGTTAAACTCCTCCAAGTATGACTCCACCACACCACGCAGTTTATTAAGATCTACCACTTCTACGTATTGTCTGGGGTCAGCTTTAGGGTCAGTGAAATCACAGAACATCAAGCTGCGCATGTCATCTTCGTCCACTTTACCATCGCCATTTGAATCGAGATTTTCGAAGAGGGTGTTAAACTCTACACCAAGGTGGGTTTTGGACAAGTCACGGACTCTACCATAGAGCCATTTACGATCGTCATCATCGACTAATCGATCGTAGAACACACGGAATACCTATCAAGAGAAGGTACGATATTATCAACTTTTTGTATGATTCTCACAATCATCATTACATATAGCAGTTTTCGCATGACTACCTCACCGTAACCGTGGCGGTGCCGTGCCGTGTATGAAAACATTCGACATTCGGTGGCGTGTCTACGCCGCGCCGTAACCGTGCCGTGTGTCGTGCTGTGACTTTTCACACTCATACAAGATAATTATGCCACTACCAACATGGGCATGCGGGAGGAATAAGGAGGATATTTTCTCGAGTCCGCATTATTTTGTTGAGCCCGTCAGGGGTATTTTTTTGTGATTGAATATTGCATAGTCCAGGCTTTCTCCTGCGATATTTGTACTTTACTCGGTTTAGTTAGATAATAATTCTTATTTTACTACAATTGATTACAAACCTCATGGGTCCACAGTCTTTTGAGTTGGTTATGATCGAGTATACTTTCTGGTGAAGATAGCAGAGTTCCCTGGAAACAAGACGTCGAAAGATTAGCTTTTGTTACAAGAGGACACCGCAAATATAACTGTCAGCAAAAGCCTTTTCATTAACGTAGTCTCAGTACTGGCTGTTAAACTGTGTGCGCTATTTAGATGGACGTTTGCTTAATAGTCAGCAAGACTTATTGATTAGCTTACTGATTTCATCAATACTTATTAAAAATGGCAAGGATAACTTATAGATGGAAATACTAAGGTTAAATTACAATAAATAATAAAAATAAAAAATATATAAATAAAATAATGAGAATTAACAGTGGAATCCACAGAGTGGCTCTTCCTCCACTGCATTCCAATTGGAATTTAGAAGTTTATTTTTGTGCACAATAAATCGCAATTGTGCGCAATTGTATACGATTTCCGTCATCTATTTGCCGTTAAAGTATTCTCATCACACATAGATTTATTATGCGCACGTTTTGTGACCTTTACTCTATAAAAATGCGCTATATTCTTCCCCGAAGGTAAGACGCCACGATGAGAGGAACAGTTACGTAAAAACACCACATACTTGTATGACTCTTGCAAAGTCTCTGAGGTTAAACAAGTAATGTGACTTGGCTGGTGTTGGCAGTAGATTGTCCATAGCATTCCTGTATATCTCAAGGGTGGCGTTAATTAACATATCACCAACAGGACCAAAGTCTTTCGAGAATCCTCTGAAGAAAACAACGAGGGTTTAGAAATACACTCACATCGGTAATATATATACAGGCACGTAGCCGAGGGGTGCACGGGGTGGGTTCGCACCCTCTTACAGGCTCAGAAGGTAAGCATTTTGATACTCAAGGTACAACAGTTAGAGTGCAGTCGGTTAAAAGTGAAGGATACTAGTAAATTTTGAACATTAAACATTGATAGTTGACAAAACAAAACAATGGAAATAGCTAAGGTCCAACAGTTAAAGAGCAGTTTGATCCACTTTGGCCTCGGTCGAACCCCCCTACAAAATATCCTTGCTACCGGCCTGATATACATATACCTTTTAGCTCTAAATCAATAATATGACACTTAATTCAGTGACATCGAACCTTCAAAACCTTCGAACTTCATCGGTACCCTGAAACAACTTCTCGGCCGATCAAACTCAGGGCACGGCTAAATCCGTCACAGATCGAATCTCTAGTCATATTGTGTGCCGAGTCCTGGAATCGAACCCGAGACCGCATGGGTAAAAGGCGAGTGCACTAACGATATGTTTGTATAGGAATCTAAATGTCTAATAATCTCAAATCAAACCTCGTATTGAGATGCCAATCCATGATCCTACCAAAGATCTTAATCATTGTGTTGTCATCAAACTTGGTGATACTGATGTTATTGAAGTGTCGTAAGAAGCGCGGTGTGATTGGGTTACGACCACCACCAGGAGGACCCATAGCTGCCATGATCTGGATATCTACCAGATGGATGGGCGACGTGTCTTTGAGATCATACCTATATCGGGATAAAAAGACGATCAGTCTCAACTACTAAAAACAATATACAAATTAGAAACAACAATCAAGATGTAGTGTCCAATATCTTTGTGATAGTGTTTGTCTCGGTATAGAGCAGTTTTCGTATGACTATGAAAAACGTCCGGCACGGACCGCGTCTTGTCGTGACCATGTCAGTGCCGTGCCGTGTATGGAAACATTTGACATTCGGTGACGTGTTCGCGCCGCGCGGTAACCGTGCCGTGTGTCGTGACTTTTCACACTCACACGAAATCTTCTCTAATCATAGTATAGACCCCTTGCAGCACTTAGGAATGCAGCTCAGTTTGGAGGCAAAAATAAGGGTTTCCAATTCTCAGGAGATTGAAATCCTTTTGTTTTGTCCTCCAATTTGAGCTGCTTTGACGTCACGTGCAAGGGGTCTATATACAGTGATAACACGTAGTTGCGGTTAGAGTAAGTTAAGGTACGGCCTGCAGTTCGGTTACAAAATTGCCGCTCTAAATAAGCAAGGGCAATAGTCCTAAAATGCGCTGTACAAAAGTTTGATAACCATATAAATGAGGCTTACCACTGCCAGTGATCCAGCCACTGTCTGAGTAGCTCGATCGGAGGCTGAGCACCATACACCTCACGAGCAGGCATGTTAAGATCATCTACAAATACAACCTGTTGCAAGAGGAACATGTATTAATGAGTATTGCTTTTTGTCAGCCTCGGCAAACAGACCAGAAATACACCCTTTACTTGTGTACAATTTTCCAATTTCAGACCATGTGTCATTCCCTTGAGTATTATGTTTTTGCCAGGCTCAGCAAAAAAGAGCAGGAATTGTTACAGTTTTGACAATGGGAAACATGACCAAAGCAAAATGCACTGCTATTCATGCACTAGAAGTCTCACAAGAAAAGAAAACACACAAACGAGGAACAAAATTCCAGATGACTTACAGTTTTCTTGCCCAATGGAGGTCCATAAACCCCCTTTCTTCTCTTGTCTAGTTTAGACATGATAATATCCTGGGTTTGTTTGGCTGTAGTTTGAGCCGAGAAGTTAATCAGAAGTGGCTTGTATTTATCAGGAAGCTTCTTCAGCAAGAAATTCTGGAAAAAGGATTATTCAAACATGTTGTCAAATTACCAAATTACTGAATGAAATCAATTGCGCAATAGAGGTTTTGCACCATCACGTGACGCCAGTGATGTAAGATGGCAGAAACATTATACAAGAGACAGAATTCAATTCTCGAGAGGAAAGGGATTTTATTGTTCTCCCATCTAACCACAGGCAGCCCAAGCTGTATCATGGGTGCCGACAAGTGATGGTGCAACAACTCTATCCTCCAACTATTTACTATCATACTATCATTCTTACCGTGATGTAGACTGATTTTCCAGTACCCGTAGGTCCAATAAACAGACATGGTTTCTCGTGGGTTACTAACTGTTCCATAAGGTAAGTATAACGGACAGTGTCTACTGTAGGAATGATGATTTCATTGAACGCCATTTCCTGTTAAACACGAATTGGAATAGTTCAAACATTTGTTTTGCGCAAATCTATATTTCAAAATGAACATGAATGCGTCTTGATTAATGAATAAAGAACATTTGATAGTTTACCTTTGGAATTGGAGGGGCGTCTTTGATTTCTTCTGTCCATAACTCCCACTTGCCCATACCCTGAAATAATGAATGACGAGGAATAACATTATATGGTTACCATCTTTGCAAGAATAAGATGATCAAAAAAACTGAAGTTGTTGATTATAGAGGAAACAAAGAAACAAGAAGGCTATTCAAGTGTGATGATGAAAATGCGGGTAACCTCAGAAACTCGAAATAGAAAGTTATCAAGGAAAAGAAAGAAGAAAAAAAGAAAAGTGGAGGGAGGAGGGAGGAGGGAGGGAGGGAGAAAAGATAATAGAATAAGAATAGTACCTCTTTGATAAACTTGTAATCATAGACGGTTCCTTTGCTTGGGAATGGACATAAGAATGGTCGTGGAGGTGGATCAACAATCTCTAGAATGTGATATTTACTTTTGGTTTCCAACGAAAGAGCACCCTTAAAAACAAAAAGAACAAAACTTGGTCGTAAGACAAATTTCGCATGACTGGAAAAACGCATGGTATGGTATTGCTGTACCGTCACGGTAGTGAGTCCAGGCACTTATTGGATGGGAGTGATCTTGTGTGCGGAGATTGGTTCTACGGATATCGTTAATCCTGTGCCGTGACCGTGCCGTGCAGTCTCACAGTCATGCGAAAACTACTCTAATAAGGTTTTATGATAACTTTTTACTCCTTTTGATTGCGAACAAGACATTTCCCTACCTCTACAATTTCACGTAAAACCTTATCGAAGGATTTTCGCCCCAATGAGTCAATGGTTGCTCCAAGAGACCAAACACATGAGAACAGGAAGATGCACTGAAAGATAAAGTAAAAATAGAGAAAGAAGTTAGCGATATTGGCTTTCAAAATGATCTATAGCCTATACTCAATGGTAAAATATAGTGCGTCTTTCAAGCCTTCGCGACTTGACCGAGATGAGCTACGTCATTTACGACTCAGCATCAATGCTGCGGAAAGGATGATTCCTCCACTCACTGTTTTACTCGTAAACCCCACCCCATGTAGACCCCGTTTACATGATGATATGCGGATTACTTTGCTTAAGGAGTTTGCTAAAGTAATCCCCCCTTATTCCAAGTTAAACTGACCACCTAGACTTACTTCTAGCCATGCGGCAACTTCTCGTTCATTAAGCTCCTTGAATCTTTGCTCATCATGAAACTCGTCCATCAATGTGTCCATCAGGCTCATATGGGAGTAGACAAGGTTTGTATCATTGGTCGGTGAAAATTCCTATAACATTCCATTAATGCCATTAGCAATCACATTGAGCAAAATATTTTACTGCTGACATCTTACCAGTTCAAAAGAATTGAGGATTATCTTAAATCGCATTCATATCACTGTATTTTTTGGAAAGATGCAAAATGGAAGGGAGCAAGGGAGGTAGGAAACGAAGGGAACGGAAAGAAAGAAAGTGAAAACCTCGTATGATTATGATTGGTACCGTGATATCCAAATAGCTTCCAATTTTCAAAAAATCAAAATGTGATCACAGTCAAAACTAGCCAACCACAACACAAGATTTTGAAACCCA
This sequence comes from Anthopleura xanthogrammica, assembly GCA_964019055.1. Lineage (NCBI taxonomy): Eukaryota > Metazoa > Cnidaria > Anthozoa > Actiniaria > Actiniidae > Anthopleura > Anthopleura xanthogrammica. The sequence goes on from OZ025206.1 coordinate 17,853,526, forward strand.
TTTGAGTGACGCGTTACTCTACATGAGGATAACGCGGTATGATGTACAGAATATATCAATACCTTAAAGCCTCCTTTGCGAACGAACTGCAGCAAGGCTTCTTCCATTCTATCAAACAGGTCTTTGATCAGTTCTTTATTTTCTTCGTTTAGGGTCTTTGGTAGAGTGTTGAGCCATGATGTTAACACTGGCTTCCATCCTAACATATGTGGTTCCATGTATATCATACCACAACGACTTACCTAGCAAATGGGTAAAAAAAAGATAGTAAGGTAATGCAACAAAAGGAAGGAAGGAAAGTTTGATGTCTTTCAGTAAACTTGTACATGGATGGGTGCGCCGGTGCATTGAAATGGCTTCCCATTGTTTCCGTAAAATTTATCCAATCCAACGCGTACACTCACACAGGAAAATAGAGTGATAAGGGTGCAGTATGGCTACCGACTACCGTAACCACTTTATCCATCATGAAAAATGCACTCTAATGTCCTATGAGGTAATGATTGGTATATTAGACGCATTTGTTGAGCGGATTCAAGCCAACATAGGATCAGATGCGCTAACTCATTTTACCATTAAACAAAAGAGGAATATTGAACGCCAAATTGCCGTTGGCAAAGAACTGTATAATCGAAGAATAACAGACAAACCAACAAATCTAAGTGAAGTACTTACAGTCGCTGGAGAGGCTACTTCCAAATCCATGGGCTCGAAGATTAAGTTGGTTGTGTTTGCCAACTGGATGATTTCTCCACTGTTCAAGCAAAGCTAAAAAAAAGTGATCAAGAAAATGAGATTTTGAAGTTAAAGATATATGACAGCAATAGAGCAGTTTTCGTAAGACTATGAAAAACTTACGGCACGGACCGCACCTTGCCGTGACCGTGTCAGCACCGTGCTGTTTATGAAAATATTCAAAATTCCGAGCCGTGTCCGCGCCGCGCCGTAACCGTGCCGTGACTTTTCACACTCATACGAAATCTGCTCTAAGAAGATATGAGTTAATTTAGAACCTTTTTGTTGTCGTCCAGCACGGTGTTCATGTTCTCGATCCAGACCGCGTCGACGGGTCCGTCAAAGATCAGCCACTTACGGTCTGGTGTCTAAAGAAGAAACACAAGATGACTTAGACAACATGGCGGTAACAGCAATAGTAACAGCAAAAACAACGAAAAGAAATAAACCTATATTTGTCTTGGTCACGCATATAATGATGGATCAACACAATCAAAGTACTACAGAACACACTACCACTACCACCATCATCAATATTATCATGATTATCAATTCGGCCCATTGCTGTACTTGCGATAACAAGATTTTTTTAAACAAAATGAAAGAAAGAATGACTGCTTACCGTAGATGAAGCGAATGCTCTATAATTAACGGCTAATACACCATCAGACCACTCATGAGATACTGGGTCAAACTGTCCATACAACTGACCCATGGTTATGGACTTGGGGTTGATCACTACGATCTGTACTTTGTTTTCTTCCATCAAACCCTGAAAAACAACAAAAGCGATCGGAAAGACGGCCTCAGTTGGGAGAACAATAATGTTGATCATTCACGGGTGTTTTAATCTAACATGGAATATGCTGACATGAGTTCGAGCCATCTTCGGGAAGTGTTAATAACGAGCGTGATATTGCTCGAAAATATCTCTTTTTCTTGTCTGCGCCTGCGATATTTTTGAAAGCGCTCGCGCATCTCAAAAATTGTCTATTGCATAAATATTGAACGATGAATCACCTTTTCTGCCACGTCACTCAAAGCTCGTGCAAGGACTCGGTAACCACATGTCTTGCCACCAAACGGCTCCCCAACGATCATGAAACCATGACGTACGATCATCATCTCGTAGACCTGAAATATTGGCATAGCAATGGTTAGTTTCGTTCAGGGGTAATACAAACGCACTAACCGATAATTCTCTCCGTCAATAGGGAAGGACAGGGAAGGAGAGTGGAGGACAGGGAAGGACAGTGGAGGACAGTGGAGGACAGGAAAGGGAAGGACAGGGAAACAAATGGGAGGGAAGAGAAAGACAGGGCAGGACAAGGAAGGAGAGAAGAGTGAAGGGAAGGGAAAGAAAAGGAGATGAGATGAGATGAGAGGAATCATTAACAGTACCTGCAAGATCTTGGTAAGGAACTGGTCAGTCATTTGAAGGTTCATGGCTTTACAGTTCTCTTCGATGGCTACTGTCAAGATGGTGTAGTCAGGCTTAGGTAGTTTGACACCTGGGAACAGATCTGACGTGATACCCTGCAAATAGAAACCAATAATCATTAATTATAGAAAACTTGTTCAGTAGTCATTAGCTCGGAAAAAATCCAAGTCCAACTGACAGGAATCATTAATTACCAGTACACAAATAGAAATTTTCGATTGTTAGACATGACATGGAGATATTTCTGCATTGACGCCGGCAAAAGCTTGAAAAAAAAACGGTTAACTTATGTTTGATTGTTTGACCTTCTTGAATATAGACCCCTTGCAGCACTTCGGAATGCAGCTCAGTTTGGAGCTCAATTAACTGCAGCTCAATACTCAGGAGATTGAAATTCTTTTATCTTCTCCTCCAAATTGAGCTGCTTTGAGGTCACGTGCAAGGGGTCTATACCGACCGCTTCTTCTACGACGGAAAAAAAACTAAGATTAAACACACATACGGATATTGCACTATACTGTACCTCGAATAACGGCAAATCATGAGCCAAGAACTTGGGTAAGTTAACATCGTTAATGGATCGCAACATTAATATGTCTTCATTTTCTTCGGGGTATTTCAGCTGATAAGAAAATAGAAAAATAAAATGAATAAGGGAAAAAGACTAAAACGCCAATTCTCTACGGATGGAGAAGTAATAATACTCAAGGAAATGAAGAGGTGGTCATTTTAGAAATAGTTGCTAATAGTTGAGATTGCGAAGGAGAGAAGAACTAACCTTAAGGTTTCCAGCAGCGGTCAATACAGACTTGACAGCTCGCATACCATAATCGTAATGAGCCTGGGATGACAACTGTTCTGAACATAACGTGTATGTAGTAACGATCTTGACGGCCAGCGGTCGTGCCTAAAAATGGACAATGCATGAATCACTGATTAATATCTTTTTAACATTACTGAATGATGCTGGTACAAGAAAGGGACTTACGTTAACGAACCCAAAGGAATAGAGAGAGATTTCCGCGATCAAGGCGTAATCTGGTACCATCATAGCTACAGTCCTGAATAATGCCTGATAAGGAAACGGAACAATATAGTCAGTTGGTAAATTTCCACCGAGAATAAGTTAGCATGGCCTAGAGAAGTAGCGATACTCCTCGATAAACCGAATGCATCGAGGTCTAGCAAGAGTGTATGAAGTAAGATAGCACATCTCCGCGCAGAACCTGAAATATTTTTATCATGCAATTCCTGATTCAGTTCAGGCTGCGCGTGGATCTAAAAATACATTTTCAAATAATTTTCATACGGGCTAGACCTATGTATGGTTGATGAGCTATCTTACTTCATACCCTCTTGGGTCTAGCAATATAAGACATGGCAAACAAACGAAGATGTTTGTACCCAAGCTAGAACAAAATGCACTCAGTTCGCTATCTCAGAAAAGGTGTATAAGGCAAGGTTGAGATTGAAGTATTCCATCTGATAGATAGCAGCAATACTACCTTAAGGTTGTCAGGTAATTCTGATCGACCAGCATATCCAGGATTCATGGTGATAAACACAGCACAGCTGGGATTTAGTTTGATCTCTGTTCCCTCGAAAAGAAGTGTGTCCCCTCCTGATCTGATGCCTGACACATAAAAGGAAATGATAGGGTCAAGAGAGATGACACCAAAGCTTCGTAGATAGTAGACTCAAAACCGCATTTGCATTAAGATTACTTGTAACCTAAAGAAAAGGAGGAGTAATCCAGGGATAGGCTGCTTGAATTGTGCTACCTGTGTTGCACATAAACTCGAACTTCTACACAACGGCTATGCGCCCCCGACGGGACAAAAGTTTGTGGCCGTTGTGGAGAGGTTTTAGTTACAGTATATGTATCCAATCATTGGCCACCGGGATAAAATTTCCTTGTCGTTACGTAGAATAGACCGTGGGAAGGTGGCCATTAGTGTAGGTTCGACTGTAGTTTATTTAGCGGTAATGTTCGTACAAACAGAACAGCCAACGCCACCCTCGCCACTTTTCTTAGCAGTTGTTTTCAATCTTTCTTTTTTTTTACTATTTCCTTTCATTTATTTCCTATTTTTTGGTAACTGACAGGGAAAAATGAACATGACTTACCCATTTGAATAGTGAGAATTTGCTGAGCGACGACAGACAACACCTCAAGGTCAATACGATTGAATTCATCAAAACATGACCAAGCACCACACGAAGCCAAACCCTGAGAAAAGAGAACAATGAGAATGTAATGTTAGGATATATTGAAATGACAAGTTTTTCCCCCGGAATACACTGAGTGACGCGTGATTCAAAACAAGACATGACGTTTCGGCTATTAGATGGCCTTCTTCCGAATGATGAAAATGTTATGAAAATGTTAGGATCTGTCCAAGAAATCTGATTGAGTATGTTGGCTTTCAGCACAACCCCTTTGGTAAGGGAGTAGTTATCTATCATTTCACACCACAAGTCATTCCAATGACTTGAGTACCATTCCTTCCTAAAAATGGTACTAGGATTTCTCATTGTGAGTCCTGGGATCCAAATGTCTGGTGTCTTACTCGTTTCTTGTGAGTCCCAATATTACTTAGAATTACCTTAAAGAACTTTCCAAGAGCGATGTAATCAAGACCATCGGAGCAGTTGAACACCACACATTGTTTAGCAACAGCTTTAGCCAAGTCCTTGGTTGTCTCTGTCTTACCAGTCCCTGCTGGTCCCTCAGGGGCACCACCAAGATGAAGCTGAAGTGCACCGAATAAAGTTCTGTTGATAGAAATAAATAGCAAGAAGAATCAGCGACGTGATTGACAGCTTCCGGTAGAAGGAAGCTTGTGATTGGACAAATTTCTTTACAGAAAGGGGGAGGGGGGGACGGATATCCAACTTTCCAACAATGAGCATCAGTAGCTAGGGTGATAGTTGACTACTTCCGGTAGAAGCTTGTGATTGGACAAATTTCTTTATAGGAAAGAGGGGGGGGGGGGTGGGGGGTATCCCACTTTCCAACAACGAGCATCAGTAGCTAGGGTGATGGTTGACTACTTCCGGTAGGACGAAGCTTATGATTGGACAAATTTCTTTATAGGAAAGAGGGGGGGGGGGGGGTGGGGGCGATATCCCACTTTCCAACAATGAGCATCAGTAGCTAGGGTGATGGTTGACTACTTCCGGTAGAACGAAGCTTGTGATTGGACAAATTTCTTTATAGGAAAGAGGGGAGTACGGATATCCAACTTTCGATTTGCCAACCTCTAAGTTTCAATATTGCAGGTCCACACTAGTGTTTGCCTGCAATAACTTTGACTTGCGTCACCAAATAAAGTTTGTATTTACAGTATGTAAACCATGAATATGCATACCTGTAACACCTGTCTGTCAGGGGGGTGATGACCAACCTTCCAGAGTTACCAAGGTACTCATACCCGTAGGACAACTGTGCACTGATCATCCTTGTCATAACATGTTCCTCCTGAAAAAAGGTTAGTGATCATTTTGCATTAGCATTCGCTTCACATGTAGATAGAAAAACCTCAGCATTTCATACCTCCCAGTAATAGCGCAGTTGTGCGAGCCATTCGAAGTCGTCTTCAGACGTGATTCCTGTAAGAAAACAGACAAAAGTGAAATATTTGGGAATTTAAAGTCATTACTTCGAAAGGATGAGGAACGTAAGCGCGCAAAGGATGGAAAAATCAAAGATGTTGCACGCTACTCTTTATGAAGAAAGAGCATTTTTCGTAGGAGTATGAAAAACGTACGGTACGGACCGCACCTTGCCGTGACCGTGTAGGTGCCGTGCCGTGTATGAAACCATTCGACATTCGGTGTCCGCCCTGCGCCGTAATCGTGCCGTGTCCGCGCCGCGTCGTAACCGTGACTTTTCACATTCATACGAAATCTGCTCTATTTCATAATGATTCAAAATGATGATAATATGATGATGCAAGTGACGAAGATTTTGATGATGATGATGATGTCGGTGATTATAACGATGAATCTAATGTTGCTGGTTCGGTTGGAAAATGTTGTTGCCCGCAATGTTGCAGACAATCGATGTTGCGAGCAACGTCACACGACGCAATTTGTTGCACGCAATGTTGCAGACAATCGATGTTGCGAGCAACGGCACACGACGCAATTTGTTGCACGCAATGTTGCTGAAGTAGAAAACAATCCTACTTCAGCAACATTGCCTTCAATATTGCGCGCAATGTTGCACCGTGTGTCCGCGCCTTAAGATGTTCTCGAAATAAGTCTCACGGTGAATCCAGTAATTATCGTGATGTCTTACCCATGCCACAAAGCTTTGACAACACATCTCTTGCATGGACGTCCAGTACGACTAACGCACCAAGAGTTGCACGATTTTGTTTGGATAGTTTTCCTCGCACCAGTTCTACAATATGGTCGATCTGGCTATTGTTCAGTTCCAGGTATGCCTCGATTTTCTGTTCGAAGGAGAAATATCAGTCAGTTTATTCTCTAACCCTTACTTAGTAATATATCAGGACTATACGTTAATATAAGATCACTTTAGCATTTTTGTAAAACTTGCGACAAGGACGAACCGCGCGTGCCGCACTAGCCTTGGTGGCTTCATGCTGTGTTCCTGCTTTCTGGTTGCATCGCAATGCGACTGGTTAATTCAATGGATGCGGTCACTATTTCCATACCGTGACCTGACGTTATTCGCAGTTTTTCAAGGCCCTATAATAATACCCACTGTACGGGACAATAATGACGGGGAATATTTTGTCTTTCATAGTATACCTTCTGTCCTCCTCTGATAGACTGGTGAACTTCTTCTGTCCAGTATAACTGGGTAACGCACAGGACAGTCTGACCAGGCCATGCACGGACCCAATCGACTCGTTCTTCCTTTGGATAAGCTGCTTTGGCTTCGATGATGACCTGAAAGCCAAACAGAATGTAAAATAAATATCGTCTAGAAGAAAACCAAATAAAAATGCGCAGGTTTATTGCTCAAGATAAAGGGGGTCGGGGACAACAGTTTTGAAGATGACGATGATGATGATAAAGACGACGACGACGATTAACTAAGAAAACCTTTTTCCGTTCCATTTATGTCAAGCAGGGCTTGAAATAACGTCCTGTCAGTCGCCTGTCATGATGACCGGTCAAATTTGTTTTAGCTTGGACATAACGCATTTCTGCCTCGATGTTTCTTTGTCGTTTGTTTAAAAATATCCATGTGTTATTGTATAATGATTCTCTAGCCGTCATTTGTGCATAATATAGTCTGCAAAAAACTATTATCTCATGAGTTGTAATTTTTTTCCCTGATCACTTCCAGTGACGCAATTTTTGCTTCAAAAACTCGCGCGTAGGCATCCATTAAATGCTGATTATCTCGAGCTCGGGACACCCCATTTTTCGTTTCATATTCGGAATCAGTATTAAATTTCACTTTTAAAAATTGTAGCTTAAAAAAAGCTTAAATTTTTTTCTAAAGTAGCCAGTCACCTTAAACGTTCTAGCCTTCTTGGCTTGACAGAATGTAAGGTGTGCCAAGGCTGAAAGGGCCAATACTGTGAGTAAGGATGTCATACAAGGCTTACCTTTCTAATACTGGCAATCATGTCGTCTTGCAGTTCCAGTAACCATTTTTCGACCTGGCCACGTGCCTTGGATGTCGAGATGACATCCTTGAGTTCCACGACTTCTCCTTCAGAACTCTGAAGGTGGGTGATGTCCAGAACATCGGTGAATGTTAATTTAGCAATTCCTTCGAAGCACTTCTTGAGATGTGGTTGAACCCTGGAAGAAATTTTTTTTTTAAATCGTAAGGATATTTGTAAGAATATTTTGTATGTATTTCGAGAACATGTATGTGAATGGACGTGCTTCGCCCTCTTGTGATGTGACTGGTCAGGTTCTAAAGCAGATTTCGTATGAGTGTGAAAAGTCATACGGCACACGGCGCGGACACGTCACCGAATGTCGAGTGTTTTTTTTTTAAACACGGCACGGCAATGACACGGTAACGGCAAGGCATTGTCCATGCCGTACGTTTTTCATTGTCATATAAAAACTGCTCTATATCGTTAGGTTACCGTGTCACTACTTTTTCATGATCATAGTAAAAACCATGTCAAGACTTGAGAGGGACTTGTTATTGATGGTGATGCGCGGAACGGCTACTACCTGGAGCCATAATTTCAACTACCTTCTCTAGGAAGTCTTCCAAAGCGGGTTACTAATAAAGTAACCCATATCGTATAAACTCACCTAGTTGGATCCTTCGTCTCTGACAGGATTTCAAGCAACTCGTCGTTCGACAAGAAGAAGAATCTTGGGAAATAAAGTCGTTTCTTCTCGAGGTATTCGTTCAGACCCTTTCGAAAATAACAAAGGTATCAGTTCTATTCTGCAGTGACTGGTGAGCTGTAAAGGCCTGTAAAGCGCGGTTTTCGTAAGAGTGTGAAACGTGCAGTAAAAATAACTCATAGTACGTAAATGTTCTAGTAAAGCATGCTGTGACAATGAAATTGCAGTCATGGATGCAGCTATTTCAGAAAAGCTTGGTGAAGGTTTTGTATCATATTGCATGTTGCTTGTTGCACGCTGCATGTTGCCGACGTTGCTTACCAAGCTTGAAATGTATTATATTCATATATAAATAACGTCAGCACACAAAAGAAAATATGCTGGGTAAACCAGCAGACAAAGTTTGGGAAAATCCCATATTGTCGTGACCTTTCGCAGCTTGAATTGACATACTGCATTTCGGGTTTGGTATGCAACATGCAACATGCAACATGCAACATGCAACATGCAACATGCAACATGCAACATGCAACATGCAACATGCAACATGCAACATGCAACATGCAACATGCAACATGCAACATGCAACATGCAACATGCAACAAGACCTTCATCAACCTTTTTTGAAATAGCCGTATACGTTACGATTACAATATGGTTCAAAAATATTCGGATCTTTTCTTACCAATACCGCGAAAATTTGAGATATCAGTAATCCAAAGAAACTAATAGTTACCTTCAATATTAGTTCCAATAACTCGTTGGACTTTTTGAGGCGTTCAAGCAGCTTCTCAATTCCGATGACAGAAAGCACGTGTTTGTCCTTGGAAAAAAAAAGAAAATTTTAAGGAAATAAAAGGAAGGGAAAGAAACGCAGAGCAAAGCAAATGAAAGGTGACCCACTTATCTAGCTTTGCACAAACATTGCAACCTAGAAACTGATTGTAATGGTGCTTAAAGCTGCCGCGCAGTTTATGATCTTGAGGTGCGATTGGTTTATCATTTATCGCTCATTTTTAGACAAATGAGATTACTCACAAACAAAACTATTACTCACCAGTATAGCAACTTTCATGATTTCTCTCCAGTACTTGTCGACGGTGCTGAAGCGCCTGGAAGATAAGATAATGAGGATTAAAATAATTAACATCAAAAACGCCGTTACTTTTAAAGTTAGAGGCACAACTACTCAATTCTGATAGGATGATGACAGAGGGTGTTTATGCGTGTTTATAAGGGATGTAGATCGTACACTACAGCTGACTTTGAAGTTTGATGCGCAATTGTGTCCGATGTACCATAAAGGTGTGGTAATAACGAGAACATGGAGCAGCTTGTTACAAAACACTACTGTAATTGTGTTGATCGTATTTCCACCGTGCGCGCCAGAAAAGGTCTACGATTTTGGCACACAACTTTGCTGTCGTAAAACCTCTCTGTGAACAGACTGAGAAATGTTAACATACCTTCCTTCTTCTGGCATCTGTGCCATGATATCGGGACTGCTAAAGATCGGCTCCAGGTACAACCACGTGGCTTGTACTTTTAACCATTCGTCGATGATTTCTTGGGTTAGCAATAACTTGCCTTCCCACTCTCTGAATGATGTATGAAAATAAAGTGAGCAAGTAGACACATAAAACAAAGAGTAAAGGAAGGAAGGAAGGAAGGAAAGAAGGAAAGAAGAAAGGAAAGAGAGATGGAGTGTGGGGAGGTAAGATGAGTTAATGGAATGGATTAATGGGTATAGGTGGGCTGATGGATGGATGGGTAGGTGGCTGGATGATGGATGAGAGGGAGGAAGGGAGGGGGTTGAAGGAAGAGATAGAAAAATACCCATCAAAGGATGGATGGGTGAACAAAAACTGAGCCAAAATCAGTAAAAATCAATAGTGAGGTAATAATATGTAAGCCATTCAATATCATAAACCGTAGTTACTTTCTTCCATCAATTCTAGCAACCATACCTGATTTCATTCTCGAATGGTTTGATGAATGGTGAACCCCGCATGGTCTGTGTCTTGACTATTTGATCATCAAGTAATGTCTGTATATCATCAATAGATGACAGAATACAGGTGCCTGTCTCACGATAAGGAATCATTACAAACTCCACCTTTAAGACAAAAGTACCAAAATATAATCGTTAAAACGGTTTCTTTGTTAACCTTCATGTTACAGTTATAGTAAACAGTTTTGCTTTTTCCATTTTTCCATAATTTCTTTATAGGGTGGAATGAAGAATGGTGCATATATAGCAGTAGTGCACTTTCTTTCGCCTCTGGGGTCTCGGGTTCTATTCCTGGACTATTCATCTTATGTGAGTAGAGTTTGTTAGGTGTCTCCTTTGATTCGAGGGGTTTTCTCTGGGTTCTCCAGTTTTTCCTCCTTCCCCAAAACCTAACAAACTAAATTTCAATTCGATCTGTGTGTTAGCCTGCGTGCCCTGACTTTGATTTGCCCAGAGGTTATTTCATCGATAAAATTTGAAGTTTTTTTTTGAAGAAATATAAAGAATGGGCATTAATAAGTTGTTACATGTCACGTTTGGGTGTTCACTTGGTTTTTGATGACTAAAGATTAAAATGCGTAGAATAGCCAATGTGCACGAGCTCGAATTTCTAGCACAAAGCATGATGGGAAACCTTACACTTTTTTGGCTTCTCTAAACATTCATCTGACAATTTTTCCTTCGACATTTTCTATGGAAATGTAGGTATTTCAACAGACGAAAATAACAGAGTAATTTTTTTCTGATATTTCCTTTGATTTCTCTGTTTCCTTTTTGCAGGGCTCGGTTTCCCAGAGTGCTTTGTGAACTTTGATGCAGATTGCCTATTGAACCTCGCTTAAACCTTTACGTATGTAAGCCCATGAAAATTTTCCTCATAACCATAATGATAGCCACGGGATGGGATATTCTCATTTACTGATTTGTGAGTGAATAAGTTATCTAAAATTTTCCCAGAGTATATTTTCCCACAACAGAATTGGACTGTTTTATGTAGTCAATAAAAACAAAATCCATAGACTTGTACTCACTGCATCCCATTCTCCAACCATCTTTTCCATGGCTTTCTCGAGAGAGAACTCCTTGCTCGCAGCTTCACTTATGGTCTCAAAGTTCTTTAAGTACGGCTCTAGGTTCATTTCAGTCATCTTGGCGAGGTTCATGTCCTCATCTGGTTTGAGCGGGAAGCCAAGAATCTCTGACATTTGTTCCCAGTGACGGTCACGCAATCCAGGGTTGAAGACGACTTGTACTAATGGCATGTTTTCTTTGAATTCTTCCACTTTGGTTTTCATCTGATAGAAAACAATGTTTATTATTATGCGTCAGTAACACTATAAATCATGACTTACATAGGACCCAAGACCAAGCTGTGAAGAACACCACAGTTTGGTTTCATCTCAAACGAAGCGCAAATATTCCGTATTGGTAACCGGTATATTGTTGTTACAAGTTCTTGTTCCTTTAACCTTACAAAATCACATGCTGGAATTTGTCCCATGGAGGTCCTATAAACAAACTGTGTGGAACTCCACAGTTAAGTATAAAGACTGGGCTTCCTTACCCTTACGGCAATCTTTTGCGATAACGGCACATCATTCAGTTGCTTCTCCAGTTTGTACAAACTCCTCCAGTAGTTTCCTACTTCAACTTCTACTTTGTCTGGGTCGATAGTTCCCCAGGGTCCTTCCATCCAATCTCTGACGAAGATAAATATTCAATGTTAGGCTTCTTTGTAGCCATTTCGATGGTTGGCAGTTATTGAAGTAGATGAGACCTATAACTTATGTGTATACTTACTTATATTTGGTTTGGAATTCTACTGTGGTCTCGTAGAGTTTGTAGTAAGGATTGAGAGTATTGATGAGTTGTTGGCGTTGTGGATATGACGTCACATCCCAGCCGAACGCTTCTTCCTCAACATTGAATGTATTAATCTAAACAATAACGCAAAACAAAGCTTATAATTCAAGTTTCACAAGGAATAAAACAATAAAGAAGGTCAGTAAAATATAAAATATACAATGGGCGTTGTAAGCACTGCCTTAGATGGTTTGCCTCGCTAAAGTAGATTTCATAGACTGAAAAATCAGAACGGCACAGAACAGTGTCCTTCACAGTTCCCTGCGCCATCTTGAAAGGTGGCCGTAACTTTGCATCGAAGCGAGACGAACGGTGAGCTTGCAATGATAGAGACCTTTTTTAACACCTTGGACAGTTATTTACATGTCTCTAATATTGCAAGGTCAGCCCATGTCTCGCTTCGATGCAAAGGCACGGCTACCTTTCAAGATGGCGCAGGGAACTGTGAAAGGTACTACAGGCAACATTCGTTGATGATCGCGGCGTACATTTTTAAATGTTATTATACTACACAAACAATCAATCAACACGTTCACAGCATGCACATCCACAGACTTGCAAAATCGGACCTAAAGGGCCAAAATCACTAACATGATTTTTTCTCTTTATACGAATGCCTCCAAGTACAACGACCTCGGTCTTCAGAAGCCAACAATAAATGCAAAATCTCTTACGCACTGAGAAGCATCCAGTTTTTGCATTACAAACCAAGTAACAAAATTTAACAAATAACAAAATTTTCAACAACCTCCAGTCAATGATTGGACCCTAGAATCTATTACCTTATCTGCAGCACTCTCTAAGCGCTGATTCAAGGCCTGTGCCTTTTTCAGGTATTTTGGTACATCAGACATGTCACCAAATGTCTGAAACTCTTCCAGCTGTTTGGAGTAACTGTCCAGCTCCTCGACGAAGCGTTCACGACGCATCTATGGAAAATGACAATGCTAATTAGCAACAAACTTCTCAAAATAAATAATCATTATCTTGTCATTAATAGCATGCATTGATGAACAAAGAGCGCCCGGGGATTGGCAGAAAACGAGAGAAATTGAAACTCCTCTCCAACGTTCTTTAAATTCCCAAATGCTCCGTCTTCAACTATACACAACACAGCAAGCGAGTATTCTTATTTCTATTATTCAATACAAATTAAAATAGCCTTTGTTTTGGATCTGAAAATTAAAATAAAAAGCGCGCGTGCTCTACTCTCATGAAGCCTCTCATGAACCCTCATCTATGAGTATCTGCTTCTCTTATAAAGGAAACGCCCAAAAAGCATTTACCTTGAGACTGTTTTCATACTGGACGCGATTAGCATTAACAATCTTCTTGTGTTCCTCGAAGACTTCAGGCATTCGAAAATGCCACTGGAAGACACTGTTATTCAAACGCATGTCAGCAGGCGAGAACGATGCATAATCAACCTATAACACAACAGTAGGATATTAATTTTGATCGCACGATTAATAAATGTATACGACGAAAATTTTTGACTAACCAAAAAGCCCAGCCTGTTTTTAGTTTCAATGAGTCTTTTTTCCAGATCAAAGATGGTTTCATTTTCCACTTGTTCAATGTAGTTCTGGAAAATCAAATCAACATCAGTATAAGTCCTTTTGAATGTGATACGGCATTTTCACCATATGTGGAAAGCTTGTAACAAGAGAGCAGCCGTTTTCCAGATTATTCTCGATTTGAACGCGCGAAAAAGTACAATTTACTGTCGCTACGAAAAAAGAAGTCTGGGCCGGACGTCAATCAAGGCGTTTCCATGCCATTCGATGGGCACGTGGTCTTGAAACCTTTGTGTTTTTTGATAACATCATGGAAACATTGTGATTGTCGTCCACAAAAACTTACTTTGTCGCGACGACTATCCCAATTGTACATGTATGAAAGCAGCATTTGCGCACCATTTTACGTACGAAGAAGATTGCACCCTCTGTCCACCTCTGTAAATGTTGCGTGCTACGATTGCATCAATGCTGGCAAAGAAATTCTACTTTTCCATAGACTGTTTTATAGAGTTATCCTATATGCGGGTGTTTTGTCTTAATTCAAAGTTTTGTTGCAGGAAATCACTTATAAATAAACATCTTATCAACTCACTTTGAGTTCCATGAGGTGTTCTGTGTTCGCAGGAGAAGTAAGCGCTTTTTCTGCTATTTTCTCGTATTCCTCGCAAAGCCTATTAACAGTAATAAACCATAATAAGTGATCATTCATATATATCAGTACATCTCGCTGAAAATTTCAGCTTTTTGTAAACCATGGAATTTCATTATACTTTTTATTTAAAGCTTGATGTTCCTTGGCCATTCTCTGCAGCAGTTTGGTCCGCAAACCCTCAGCTCGTTTGGAAAGAGCTCTGATCAACTCGTCACAGTGGAGTTCAAACATACCAACTCGAATCACCTGAAACCACACAAATACGAAGTAAAGAAAAGATCTGTATAGTAAACTGACTGATATAGAATGACATAAAAACTGCCGTGTCAAGAAAGCTCTGTGTCATGACTGAATGTATAGTAACCTCGTTCTTTGTGACTGGTTCAACGGACGTCCTCAATTCCTCACGGTGACCGTGCCGTGCCTTGAATTTCCATACGAAACTTGTAGGCACTCATATAAAGCTGAGCCAGGGAGACTAAGTGTCATTTAAGAACTTTAGTGTCCCAATAATTTAAACTTGACTTACCTTTCGAGAGTTATACTGGATTTCATCTACCAATTTTGCAAATTTTTCGACTTCCTACAAAAGTTAGAAAATAAAATGAGAATGAGACCTAAGGTTTGATTTAGATGTTGTATTAATGAGTAAAATCAATCCAAAATACAAATAAGTACCTTTGCAAACCGATTGAACTTATGACCTTCGAGAAGAAACTGTTCCAGATCACCGTCGGCCTAAGATTAAAAGATTAAAAGTAAATCTTTATATACATTACTGTAAGCGCTGGCAAATAATTATCGAATCAGTGAAGGTGGCTGGAAAAAGCATGATAGCTTGGGGTAACGAAATGCGATGATTTTTATCAGTTTGACTGTCGATCCATTTGGTGAATTATTTAGAGCACAAAATCGCCGGTAAAAGCTGGTAAACCGATGATGGAGCAACATTTGGCAACACTGAAGGGTCCCGACCACCTTTGGGTGTGCCAGCCCAAATCCTTGTTTTGATACTGTCTGGAAGTTTTGCTCGTTGTGTGGGTTCGTAGTTACAAAAGTTAATGTATGTTTATAAACAGTAAACAGGCTCAATTACCTTTTTAGAAATGAGGTCCTTGTATTTATCATAGTACTTTAGGTGTTCCTTTGGACCCGCCATCTCACGAACGACTACCTCATGCACCTATAAGACCAAATGCACCAGTCAATCAAATACGGTTATTCTGGGGTGCTTACCATTTGACCTAACCTGGGTACCAGAGGTCCTCCTCGGGCCTCTGGAACCAAGGGTACATTTAACCGTAAAAAAACCCAGCTAACTTATTAGCTACCTAATAGAGCAGTTTTCGAATGACTATGAAAAACGTACAGCACGGACTGCGCCTTGCCGTGACCATGTCAGTGCCGTGCCGTGTATGAAAACATTCTACATTCGCTGCCTGGTCTGCACCGCGCCATAACCATGCCGTGACTTTTCGGCACACTCATACGAAATCTGCTCGAACGACATCATGGATAACTTACCTTTTCTTTTGCCTCCTCGACAATTTCTTCTGATATTACTGGTTTTAAGGTCTTCTTGATTCCAGACTATTGAATGAATTGTTGATTATGAATGAGAAATGAATGAAAATTGTCAAGATGGCGTCATGTCATGCCGTGCCATTAGTGGTGCAATTTCGGCAATAACGCATTTAATTGGACAACAAATACGTCCATAACGGCTACCATGCCGTACCATAAGTGACGCAGTCTTGGTTCCCCGAGCATTTTATTTGATAATAAATATGTTCATAAACTCTTAGCTCTTCCGCGAAAAACATCAATTTTTGTTATCTCTGTGTTGCAACTGAACCAAGCATGCGCCCTCATAAATCCAAACCGTCGATGCGCTGTAAGTCAGTATTAGAAGGTTTCCCGCGCATATAAAATTGTTGAAATATCGGGTAGGTGCACACAGTGAAAACAAATTCTATTTTAAATCTCACCCATTCAGAGTAAAGCTTGGTTTCAACTCTTGGGATAACCATGACAGCTTTAATCATCACATCATAAACATTGAGCAGAACAACCTAAAAATTGAACGATTAAATGATGAATGATAGATTAATTACGACATATTCAAGTACTATCATCAGTTCTATAATTGTATAAATCGTCACTCGTATATCTGTTAACAGTTTACACGATGAAACTACATCACGCTAGAAATGAAAATCAAGTAAAATATGTTTCCCCCAAACTACCAACATATGTAATTTTTTTTTTAAATAGGAGCCACTGACTTTGTTTCAGAGCTACTGTATAAGAGTTTGAAGAAGTGAAAACCTGTTTTCTTGATATTTTTCCATCAAAACATTCGAATGACGTCATCACAATGAGTGCACGCATGCAAAATCCATGCCTAGATAAGATGCCTCCGAGCAAAGCCCATAAGATCCTGTACATAACTACTTACCTCAAAGTCTTTAAAATCAGGTTCAAACTTGACAGTGTCTCCTTCAAGAACGAGGCGCATTATGAACCCTGGATGTTCTAAGACCCTTACAGATGACTAGAGAAGAAAAAAGATATTAAGTCATTGAAAATGCTCTCCAGAGGTGATCAATTTTAAAATGTCGACTAGGTTTTTAAAAACAGTATCCTTTACTCAGAAATATTAAGACCCTGAGTGTTGGTCCAGCTGGCACTAATGATCCATCAACCTCCGGCACCGAAACCAATGCTGAACCATGCTAACAGAGTATTGGGTAGTAAACTGTTAACAGTCACTCTTTTACATTCAAAGTCTATCAAGTCAGGTTTTGGCCCTGTCCAGGATGCATGAGGAATGACACAAGTTTTAAGTGGCATGCAGTGCGAGGGAAAGTAGTTGTTAGTGGTTTCTTGTACTTACAGGAGGAGGACAGAAGAGTGTAGTGTAGTCTTCAATAGATTCCAATGCCAGGGTTTGTAGCTGATTTGTCATTAACACAGCAGCTGCATTGAAAAATGCTTCAAGTCTTTTAGCGTTTTGGTTGCTAGGCACCTGTTTACGCTTGTTGCCTTGGTAATAGATGTTTTGAACTTCTGGAAACCATCTATAATGAGATAAAAAGACTTATAAGATTCTTCTTTTTTAGACACAGATATATTTGGCAGTGCTGAATCCAGTGAGTTATTGACAGAGAAAATAGAATCCCCTACAACCTGCACTTTGACGTTACAGTATGTCTCACTGAATGAAGACGTTCACGTAGATCAGGTCATATTATGGACTTACTTCTTTAATAGAGTCTCCTTAGCAATTTCAATATGTCTCATCACCACATTCTGAAATAGTGCTAATTCCAGAGCATCAGGCCTGAGTTGGATATCTTTGACATCAACCAGCCTCAGAAATCTAAATGGACAAAGAAATCAAACAATATTTTTGTTATGATTGGAAGAACTTCGTGGAAACACAAGGAAGTCATTTCAATGACATGGCATACCCTACTCGTAGTTGTAAAGCCCTTTCAATGTCATATAACATACCATACTTTTCACAATGGGAGGCCATTTCAGTGTTAAGAAATACTATAATTCTGGTAACAATGTAAATCCTTTCTAATCCCATTGCTTACTAACTATGGAAATGGGTGTAACAACACCAAAAAAATTCTTACCCAAACAAAATGATGGTCTATAATTTACCTGTAGGTTTTGTGCCAAAGGTCAAGCACAGCTGCCATTGTAGGGTTAGTAACAAACAAATCTTGGTCCATTGCTACTTTTGAAGATAGATAAGACCTGTACCAAGGCTTAGGGACCTGCATTAATCTGAAAAACAATAATTGAGCGTGAATCAACCTGAGCATGAAGCATTCAACATTTGAGCATGAATCAACCTGAGCATGAAGCATTCAACATTTGAGCATGAATCAACCTGAGCATGAAGCATTCAAGTTGGTAATTATTATTATACATGTACATTGCATTTGTATTTTCCAGAGGATTTGAAGGAAACAAGACAGTACATACTCTCTTCTGTGCTCCAAAACTTCTTCTTTTTTGTCATCATCTTTCTCCCTTGGATCCTTGAGTACAAAGTCAACTAAAAATAAAAATAAGTAAAACTTGATCAGTTTTTGATTGTTAGCCTTTAGATACAGTACTGTTGTCATAATGAGTTCTCTAAGTTGATATTATTACTATTTTCTATGGGAAACTTTCCACTTTACCTATGGCTTTCTTGACACTCAATAAGTAATCTTCCTTCATCTCATCAGAGAGATTCTCTATACATATTTCAAGGCCATCCTAAAGAGATAATGGAAGTTAGTCCATTTGTACAGGTATTATATTACAGTGCGAAGGTGCCCACGGTTTTTCGATTCGCACTGTAATTTTACAGAACTTTCAAAAAATAGTTTAAATAGATACAAAAAAAACTAGGTAATTGTTCTGATTGGCCTTCGGCAATGTTTATATGAGGATATGTAATTTACAAGCAGTTTAGAAATGAATGAACACTTTATGTACCTTTAGTACTGGAGGTACTAGATTTAACACATGGTCTAACCAAGAGTCCTCCATTGGGGCAACATGTTCTGTGTCAATACCATGATGGATGTAATAATAGTAACGCTGAAGAAAAAAATTGTCCAAATTAGCATGTAAGTATTTGAAAAAAGATCAGCAATGTCAACGTTAAATAAATTTGGTAAATAATTGTTACAGATAAGAATGCAATTGACAATTGATTTATCCCTCTTACCAGGATATCTTTTTCTGCAGCAGTGGGTGATCCTGTTCTTTCCAGTGGTGGTAGTTCTGCTCCAGCTGAAGATGGTCTTGGAAGGGGAGCACTTTCATCCTGCCTGTAAATTAAATATAATTCATTTAATTAATACAAGTCTGTAATATTCAAGCAGCAAAATATAGCTAGTCAGCAATATGTATATCATACGGGACATTAAGAATCAATGAGAAATTATTAGGGAATTGGTAGCACTGGACTCAAGCATGCTTTCAAAACAGTTTTTCATGCATTTCATGCATTTCGTTGTCTTTGGCATTACCATCCAATGTCATTTGGTGCTTTTTAATGCTCTAAAGAGAACAACAACACCGTACCAAGGATAAGGACGCATGCATTAAAAACCACTTTAAAAATATGCTTGCTCCATCATCCTAGTGTTGTCATCCTTGATGGGTGTTGATTCTTAAGGACCCTACTACCTTAAAAAGGACATTGATTAAAATACATACATGATAATGTTCACAAGAGCATTGCGGAATGCTTCCCTGTCCTTTTTTGGTGCATAACTTGTTTGTTTCTTGATATTACCACCAGCTTGTGCTGCACTAGAAGATGGAGATGTCCTCCCATTAGTAGCCTCCCAGGTTTTGCTGCGGAGGTGCTGCTTTGTTTTCTTTCCTGGAAAATTGAATAGAAATATTTGGCATTTCAAATCATGTTAAAGAAAATTTTAAACTGAGACACAATCTTAAAACTAAAACATTAATATGCCCAAAAGACCAAGTGGGTGACTTGGGTAGTAATGAACTTAAAAACAAGGACAGTTGTCCCAGAGTACAAAAAAATAGTTCAATATGAGGGAGAGAAGAACAGGGATTTCAAGTTTATATAATTGCTTTTTTTATAAGAGACCATTAGGGAACACAGATCACTCACTGGTTGATCCAGGACAATTTGAAAAATTAAAGGGGGGTGGCTATTACCTAGAAAGATGTTATATGGCTGCATGGCTTATGTTTTACCTTATATTTCTTTTTCGTTATAAAATAACAGGGGGGATGGCTAGCCACCAAAGACCCCCCTGATCTGCCCTTCCAGACATTCAATAAAAATGAAATGCACTTTTGAAAAAGCAACGATAATGTCTGACTTCCAATTTACCACTAACAACAATTAGCATTGCATTATATTTTAATATGATGATCATACCAGGAATGCCACCAATTCCATCATCCCCATCAACACCTGGTCTCTTGTTACTCAGCTGGAATGAAGGAGGAGCCTGTTGCCATGCTGGCTTGGCACGAGTCTCAGGCAACTGTGGTAAGAACCTCACAGGTACGTGTGGATCTCTGCCTTTGAGTTTTTGGCCATTCTAAAATTGTAAAATATGATATTTAATAAATTTATATATCAGTGACAAAACTTTTAATAATTTGCATTTCTTGAGTAAATTGTGTAGGACTTTGAAGAACTTACATAGCAGACAAGTTACATGTTATACCTATGAGTAGAGCTTCAGTTTTTGTATGACTATGAAAAAATTTACAGCATGGACCATGCATTGCGGCAACTGTGTCAGTGCTATGCAAAGCATGAAAACATTGGACATTTGTTGCCCTGTCTACTGTGCCATAACCAAGCTATGTGCCATGACTTTTCACACTCATACAAAATCTGCTATATGTTTTCAATTCAGTACTGTGCTGCTTTTCACAGTCATGTGAAATCTTCTCTAGCTAAGCTCTGCACACAGCATGATGACATATGCTCACAAATGTCCTGACCCACCCCATCGTTAATAGACCATTTTCGAGATGCGCGAGCACTTTCAAAAATATCGCAGGCATTTTCAAGCAAGATCATGCGCACTGTTGACTCTGCCCAAAAATGCGAGATCATGTACGCGCCTGCAATATTTTTGAAAGCGCTCGCACATCTCGGAAATGGTCTATTGCTACCCAGCTGATCTGAGAAATAACATTAGCCAGCTAGTTTTGCAGTGAAGTCATTTCTATGTGACTTTGTCAGATCAACTGGAAAAACATTCCCTGGAAAACTGGGATAAAACAAACCATTATGGGAAGAGATGAGCAAAATATCATTATTTTTCACTGTGGAGTTATCAAAATACAGATTTCCTCATGAAAAACCATGACGTTGTAGCAAGCCCTGGTTATAGCAAGTATGACACGCAATAAAAGAATACCGTTGTACATGCACTAGGGTAATCATGAAGTAGGAACCGGTATGTTATACAGTAAAAAAATTCACAGCTTGACGGCCCCCTTTCTCATCATTTGTGATTAATTGCTCCACCATGAATAAAAATATAACTGTGTTTTGGGTTACGTAAGCTTACTTATGGAAGAAATATACGCTAATACGTGTGCAAGGATAATCATTTTGACAATAATAAGTAAGGTTAATAAGTAAGCTTAACTAAACGGGGTCGAACATTTTTACCATATTTTGGTATCATAAATGCCTTGCAGTATTAAAGTTTCTGGATAAAATACCGTACTAAGGAACAATAAAGTTATCTTGCTGCAAAATTGGATTATATATCATATTTATACCCAAAGCTCGTTCACAATTTCCAGATGGGACAGATAGTTCAAAGTACGAATTTGAGCGCCAAAATATTTTAATTGCGAATTGTAAGAAACCTTACGAATACAAGAACAATTTATTAAAGCAATCCTTCGTTGGAAAATCTTCCCAAATCCTTTCCTCAGGTACAAAAGAACAAGCAATACAGAAGCCTTACCGCTTGAATCTCCATGACTTTATCGTCTTGTTCAATGTTTTCCCGTCAAAAATCTCTGAATAATTCAGTAGATTCGACTACATGTTTGAGCACAGCGGAGATATACGTGTTTTACTTTAAATATTGGATGATATAACGGTAGCGAATTTACCACGGATGAAAAACAACCAGCTCAACTAAATCCTTTCTTGTTGAGATGGTTTTGTATTCGCCATCTTTGTTTCTTGGGTTTCCATAATCCTTGTTCTCATGGCAACTACAATGTAAACTGGCGCTAGACAGCACATGCGCAGTAAAGATTGAATTTGGACAATACCACAGGAACCCCATGCTTATGCATTTCTGATCTTTTTTTTTTTTTTTTCCAGGTCATAATATAAGCTTCAGTAAAGAAAATTGTTAGTAATGAATAAGATATAATCACTATTTTTGACTCAAGCTAGTTTGGTAGGTAGAACCAAGAAAATCATTTTAGTTTAGTGTAAGAGGCTATAGGGTACAGCCCTACTTCAGCCAAAAGAAAAAGGCGCATGCATACACGGGACGGGATACGAAAACGCATTACAGGGATAAGGAAAGTATGGCAAGATGACTGTACAAACAAATATAGGGTGAAGAAATGCAGAAATACAAAATATTGAGAGTGGATTGTTTTGAATAGAGTTCTCTGGTTTTCAGTACCTCCGTTAAAAACAACAATGGAGTTTTTTCTTGTGTGTTAGTTTGTGCGCGGCTGAGTGTGGGAGAGGGATTGAGGGGGACGCCTTTCACATTCAGGGACCTTGTGATTTCTTGTGTCGACCGGCCTTTGCGCACGTCCGAATGAAAATGGATTTTAGATATTAAGACCCCTTATTCTCGACAACCCGAATTTTAAGTCGTCAGTTGTGCACTGACTTGCCTAGAATTGACAGTTTGGCAGCTAGACCCCCTCTACTCGGGCCTAACTTATAGGCAATCAGTCCCCCCATGCATGCGCAAATTATGGGTCATTTTCTTAGGGCATTATTAAGACTCAAGGGATTTCTAGGCATGCGGTTGCACAGAATTTTAGTTATCAATTTGTTTTTCTTCCTTTTATTGAATTAACTGTTTGACAGTTTACATTTCACTAAATAAACATCAATATATATTATATTGACATCGATAATTACATAATACTTTAAGCAAACTGTACATTTTTAAGCAAGAATCATTTTGTGTACGCGGGGGAAAACAATGAACACAAATCGCGCACCCCTTCCCAAGCTAAAGATAATGAAAAAATTCTTTAATTCCCCCTTAACCCAACCAAACATGGGACTTAGATAAAACTAGGCTATGATGATCTTGAAGGATAACTATGCATATTACTTGAATTCACTTCGCCATGAAAACAGCTAGAGGTCCCAAGTTTTTGTGCAAAAAGAAATTACGACTCCACCACGTCAAACTTTTCCTTTCCACGTGTAGTAATTAAAAATATTCTCAAAGCTGAGGATACTAAATAGAACTATCCATAGTGAAACTGTTGCACAAGTTTTAGATTAAATTTACAAGACGAAGAAAAGCCAAGTCTTGTTGCTGGTTTTTTAGTTCATTCTCGACTTGGAACCCATGTTTTGCGGCTGTCGAAGCGAAATCAAGATTAAAAGAACAAATATTTTTAGTCTAACATAAATACATTTACATGCGAATGTGGAATTTACATTAAGATACACAAATGTAATAAAAAATATTTTCATATGTATAATAAGCAAACTGGTAATAACGTTTGCTTGATGACGATAATTATAACAGTAACCTGAACAAAATGATATATATTTAATGGAGTTCTTTTTTGGATGCTGCAGGATTGTACTACATTGCTTATCTCAACGGTAATACGAGCAAACAAAATCGTGCAACTTGTCGCGCAACATTGTTGTTTTGCAAATTGCGCGAATACTCGTATTAGTCCCTGTTTATACGTCGAATTTCACGTGCGAAATCTAAAGCAAATGAATTCAAACAATAGGTTTTGCTCATTTGCATTAGATTCGGCAACTGTGAAAATCGACGTCTAAACCGAGCCTTACCACCCCGCGCGTAACAAAATTTTGTTGCGCGACTTTTTTGCACGACTTTTTTGCACGACGTACATCTTTCTACTTTCCGCAACAAAGAAAATTTTGTGCGAGTGTCGTATATAATGCGAGCAATATTCGCTCTGCAACTTGCAACGCAAGTCTCACTGTACTCCTATATAAGATTGGGAGCAGACCTGGCGGAGCAGCTCTCGAAACAACCACAACAGCACAATACCTTTAGTACCTTGGTTTTTGTTTTATGCAGTTTACCGCCTTTCAACACTCAAAAAGAACCATTTCATCATCATAAATGAACATTGGTGACCAGCACTAATAAGTTATACCGCATGTGGAATCTACTTCTATTTTGCGATTGCTTGAGAAAGTACGAAGACGCTACGGAACTACTGAAAAGTTTTAAAAAATATAAACAAATGACAAGGTCCCTTTACCAATGTCAAAACCAGTTCGACATAGATAAAGTATGAATCGAGAAAAAAAAAATAAAGAACGACTTCTTATAGGCCTTTGTATGCCCAACGCATTCAGTCTTCTTTAACATCCTTTGTGCAAGCACTGCTAGGGGTGACCATGTATTAGAGCAGCCGATTCCTTCATTACTGAGAAAAGTTACCCCAATTACGAATGCATATTAGAGCAGATTTCGTACGAGTGTGAAAAGTCACGGCACGTTACGGTGCGGCGCGGACACGTTATGTGGAATGTTTTCATACACAGCACGGCACTGACACGGTCACGGCAAGGCGCGTAAGTTTCTCATAGTCATACGAAAACTGCTTTATGGGACTTATCTCACTCAATATCCGATTGACAGAAGGCCCAAGTCAGTCAGGTATCATCAAACAGCAGTGACCTTCTGCATCTGTAAGGCATCCATTTGTTCCAGTATAAAAGTCACAGTGTGTTGGCGTAATACGTCCATATGCTCTTGCAAGATACTGATTTTCTTGTCAGCTTCGTCCAACTGGTTTGAAAGGTTCGCGTTCTCGACGAGTAGGGAATCTCGGGACTAGTGGCGTGAAAAAGGAACAAAAATAGAAATTTGAGTTCACAAAGGATCAAATTATAGCGCAATGCTGAGTATTTAAAATGCACTCTAATCCAACATATAACAATTTTTTGCTGCTAAAAATAAAGGGGATATGCAACGTGTTCCTGGAGGTGTGCGCACGCACGTACATTGGTGCGCACTGTGACAACGAATTTCATCGACACAAAAATTGAGCGCATTCCTTGAATCATTTATAGCATGTCATTAACAGTTAGTATCCGAGAGGAGCACGTTGGAAACCATTAATAGACTTTTTAGGCTTGGGCGTAATGTTAAATTTTAGGTCTGTTACTAATAAATATGGGGGGGGGGGGGGGTAGAATATAGCGCCCCCAATATTTTTGCACTAGGACCCAAAATATTTTTGGCCTTGCTACAGCCCTGCAGACCACGTATCGTTCACTCGAGAATAATTCTTTGTTTAAGTTGCATCCATATTCGTGTGTCATATCATGCGCAATCGTCAAACAAAGAAATGATACTCTAAGGAATGACACGTGGTCTGATGTGAGAAAACATTACGCCCAAAAAAAAGATAAAGAGGTCTATTTCCCACCAAGTATTGCGGAAAATGTTACGACATCCATTCATGACTGCCCCGTTGCCTTACCTCTTCAGCCTTTAACAGTCTTTCATAAAAGTCCGCCGGTACAGTGACACTTTCTCCGTTCTGTATCTTCAGGCTCTCTACTGAAGGCTGCTTGATAAACTTTATTCTGTTTTTAATCCTTCGAATCGTGTCACCTTTACTATTCACTGCGGGATCAGAAAGAAGATTTTACATAAATAGGGAAATTCAGGGTACCGTACAAGATATACCTGGTTTTCAATCATTCCCAAGAGAATGAAATGATAAAGAAACGATAGTCATGTTGGTTGATATAACAAAAGAAACCCCATGAAGAATCGTTCGTAAACTCAAACAATAAATAGTGCCTAAGAAAACGCGCCTTACAATTCAAGCACAGTAATTGGACAAGTTGCTTATTTTCGATTTTGATTGGTTGAGAAGAGAAGCCAATTGATAGTGATAGTTGCGTATAGATTGAGTAATAAATGTACAAGTTCGAGTTCAAGCACTGTGCTTGAACGATATGGGCCTTTTTTTAATGTGCTTGAACGATATGGGCCTTTTTAATGTACTTGAACGATATGGGCCTTTTTTTAATGTGCTTGAACGATATGGGCCTTTTTAATGTACTTGAACGATATGGGCCTTTTTTAATGTGCTTGAACGATATGGGCTTTTTTTTAATGTACTTGAACGATATGGGCCTTTTTAAATGTGCTTGAACGATATGGGCCTTTTTTAATGTGCTTGAACGATATGGGCCTTTTGTTGTCTCCGCGATTGATTATAAGATTATAAGAGGTCACTAGCTGAATCGGAATGACTGTTCTAAATGTCAACAGGTATAAATGAAGGCCTTACTGCTTAAAGTCGGAGACTTGGTTCGGCATTCAATCACTATTTGTTTCTTGCAGCTTTTATGACAATTAATATTGCATCCTAAAAAGATATAAAAATGTACATAAATAATGGTCATAAAAGATTTACTATTTTTAAGGCGTGCGCACATTGTACAGTCGTTACGGGCAAGGTTGCTGACACCAGGGTATTAGACAATCTTATCATGACTGATTTGCGTTTCCTGTAAAATATTAAGCCTAACGACAGCACCAGCCATCGCCAGCAATGTTACAAACGCGAGTGACATTTGTCCCACAGTTTCTTTAGGGGCGGTCGGACATCGTAATATCTTACATTGCGCGCAACACACAATGTTCCTGGGCTTGTGATGATTTGCCGGGGCATTTAGGGTCGATAGTCGCGTTATAAAGCCGTACATAAAAACCATATCAGTGAAGTGATACGATATCAATACTCCAGTTTCGAGTTCTCTTTTACGCTGTGTTAGCCTCAAAACCGTGTAATATATTCTTTTATTCAGTAACAGCCCGTGGAAATTCAAGAGATCTGTGTGTAAAGAAGACAATAAAAATACTTTGAAATTTCACGAGTTTTATCTAAATTTCTGCATAATTTACGTACAATTGAGGCTAACACAGCGTAAAAGAGAACTCGAAACGGGAGTATTCATGGCAAACTGGAAACTGTAAATTTCATTTTTATTTTACCCACCCTAAAAGTGTAATAAACATATTATCACATGTTAAGAGCCTGATATAGTTTTTCGTAGTTCACTCGTTTTCATTTGCGCGGACTCGCTCGTTTGACATGTGATATGGAAAATCTTGAATAAAAACGGTATCAAACTCTTAAAAAGCGATAATCTCTATATATCCAAATAAAGTTCAACCAATACCTTTGCACTTATATCCTTGTTTGATGATTCCTCGTAACTGAAAACGAAGTAAGATATAAATTAAAAGGAATTTTTCAGTAACATTCCCACCCGTAAAGTACAGTTAAGTACAACTAAGTTTGAGAGTCGCTTTTATCGAGAAGAAATGTTTTATATACTAACCAAGCCGCCACAATGATAGCAGAACGTAGGAGTAAAGTAAGTAGTTTCTTGGAACGTGTGCGAAAACTCTTTGGTTAGATTCTGACAATTGACCTTCAGAAAGTAATTCTTCATTTCCTCTTTAGAAATTACACCATCACTGAAAAAGGAAAAAAACTGAATGATTGAATAAATGACTAACTGACTGACTGACTGACTGACTGACTGACTGACGAACTAACGGACTGACAGCGGGCTGACAGACGGTCGGACCAACTGACTGACTGACTGATCTACCGACCGACCGACCGACCGACCGATTGACTGACTGACAGACCGACCGATTGACTGGCTGACAGACCGACCGATCGACTGGCGGACTGACCGACTGATTGAGACTGAAAAACATGCGACACAGTTGATTTAGCTTACCTATTGACATCGATCACCCCAAACGTATCGATGAACGGAAAATTGGTAGCGATTGCATCGAACTCTTTGCCGCTTATCGTGCCATCTTTATCTGTGTCATATACTCGAAAGACCGCCTACAAAACAAAAAGGAAGAAAAAAACAACAAATTTAATTGCGTGAAAAACAAAGTTAAATTGAATCTTCCTTTGCGGATGTTTTTGCCAAGGGGACACATTTTGAAAAGCCTTCCTGGGCATACGACATCCAAGCCGACGAAATCTGCGGAAATAGACAACAGTGTGCGCACTCCGCTGTTTACATCCGTTCTTCCTTTGAAAAGAGAATTCAGACGAAGTTCAAAATCTATTTGGCATACTATCAACATGTATTTGGAAAAGGGAAAATGCCAGAAAATACATCAAACTGTGAATCGTAGTTGTTTTTTCTTGAAAACGCTATAAGACTTAGAGTAGGCTATTATACCCATTACTCAAGATGTCTGGGCTTTCGGCTTACGTCAATCAAATTTCCAACGTTGTGAGTTAGTATTTTTTTTATAGACCCTTTTCACGTGATGTCAAAACTGCTCAATTTGGAGGACAAAACAAAATAATTTTAATTTCCTAAGAATTGGAACCTATTGTTTTGTCGTCCAAATTGTGCTGCATTAATTCAGACGTGCTGCAAGGGGTCTATTGACTGAAGCAACAAATCCAGACGTCTCGTGCTGTGCCAGTCGCGTAACTATGAAAATAAGTTTAAACAAAAGCATCACAACAAACCTCAACCATGGTAG
Organism: Anthopleura xanthogrammica; assembly: GCA_964019055.1. NCBI lineage: Eukaryota > Metazoa > Cnidaria > Anthozoa > Actiniaria > Actiniidae > Anthopleura > Anthopleura xanthogrammica. The sequence continues at coordinate 17,882,339 of OZ025206.1, forward strand.
CCACGTGTCTCTCAAGTACTTTGAAATCTGGTGCTCCATGTGAACTCGACGCCCAGTCACCAAACTCTATAATACTGTCTGGGTCCTTCTTCTTTTCGTTTGGACACTGGAAATAGCGAAACGTTTTCTCATAAATGTGCGCAACTACAAATCACTGCGGTGTAATATTTTTTAATTGCGAATACAGTAAAGGCGTGCTGTATTAGAATTTAAAGAAGGTCGTATTTTCGATGCGCGAACAAACAGGATAATAACCGATATCATTTTAGACAAAGCTTTGCGTTCATACAAGACATCAATCCGTCTTCGCTGACGGCAGCCTTTTTCTCTCTTCCTTGTTTCCCCAGAGTCGCCGCTTTGATTCATCCATGACACCCAATTTGAAGCAACCCACTTCTCTGAGAAGAGTCCCCCTGAGAGCAGCGCACCTCTCTTTCTTGGTCCGCCAAGAAAAGCACATCGTTTCATACGTGACACCAAATTTAAAGCAACCCACTTTTCTCTGAGAAGAGTCCCTCTGAGAGCAGCGCACCTCTATTCCTTGTGCCCAAAAGAGCGCTTTGACTCATCCAAGACAATGCAATCGTAAAAGATAGAAGTAGAGTATCAGTCAAGCAACTATAGTACCAATAGATAACTATGTAACTTACTAATGAATTGGTGGATGTATTGTTCGTGTTACGAGGTTCACTTGCTAACGATAATTCATACAACTCGTCATCTGATAATCGTGGCTGTAATGAAACCTAATCAAGTGTGTAAAAAATGCACTCAATTAGTAACGAGGTAATAATGCAGATAGCGCAGTTTTCGTATGACTGAAAAATGTACGGCACGAACAGCACCTTGCAGTGACTGCCAGTGCCGTGCCGTGTATGAAAACATTCGACATTCGATGCCGTGTCCGTGCCGTGTCCGTGCCGTAACCGTGTCGTGTGCTGTGACTTTTCACACTCTTACGAAATCTGCTCTAATAGCTGCTGCTGCTGATGATGATGATGATAGTGATGATGATTATGAGGATGATCTTCTCGTCATTACGCAACGTTTTGTGTGACAACCCTAAGAGCATCTGCGTAGGAGGCTAAGGAGGATGATGAGGGTGATGATAGGTTGGGGGGAGAAGGCGGAAATGAAAGAAATCACAATATTATCATACATTATGCCTATGGTGGTGCTTCTAGCAGAGGAGAAGACAATCTCATACCCAGAGACCACCAGCACCTTCTTGCTTTGTTGTCAGCACATGAGTCTTACCAGTGCCATCCTGCTGACAAAAAACCTGGAGGACTCTGGGCTCGAGATTGACGAGAAGATAGCAATGTCGTAGAAACAAATGAAGAATTTTATTTCACTTTTGTTGTGAAGAGATAAGAATAGCTTTTCACTATTAAAAAAACTCACCCTGAGCATGTTCAGCAGTTCCAAGTTCGGTGTAACAGGAGGCGACACCTTTTGTACAACCAAAAACTTGGACATGATCCCAGACAGAGTGATAAGCTTGTGTACATTGATAAGATCGTCTTTAACAATGTCTGGCAGAGCTGTGTTAGTGGCAATAAGGTCCTTGAGCTGAATGCCTGGTAGAACATAACAAGAGTTCTTGATTACTGGAAACATTGGAAATTTAACTCAGGAAAATGTTTTGCTCAGGCAGAAAATTATCACAACACTTACCTCTGTTAGTAGAGTAGAAAGAATTGCATGAAATAGAAAAAAAATAAAAGAAATTAATAAAAAATAGAACTAAAATCTGTTTTTGACAGGGAGGTGAGCATTCTAGGCGTTCTGAGGTTGAAGAAAACTATTTTCTAGCTTCCTAGGTCTTGTGTTTAATTGTATAATAGTCAGTACTTACAGCACAGGAATGTAAAAACCATTGCAACAGGAAACCCTTTTTCTGTAGGTGGAGTAGTTGTTCTCAGATGACATAAACTCAACAAGAAGTATCATGTACTGCAAATACAAGAATAAAAATATTCATTCTTTAAAATGAGGAATTCAAGCAAACTAATTGATGTGAATGCTTGCTACCACTAACAAGTGTGTGAAAAAAAATTAACATTTTGTTCTGCCATCTCTTGAAGATTGCACGATTGCACAATTTCACTTGCAATAGAATCGGAGTCAGAGTTGGAAGCAGTGACTGATAATTTGCAAGTGAAAACTAGCTCTTCATAAGAATATTAAAGCAAAAGCCAAACAAAAAGAAACCTTTCACTCCATCCCATTCCACTTCTGACAAGCTTCCCACTCCAATTCTGACTCCATTTCCTGGTTTTCACTTCATCATAAACTAGCTGCTTCTGGCTCTAATTCAAACTCTGATTCTGTCGCAAGTGAAAACCAGGCTTAAAGAAAGAAAATTAACAACATGGATACCTCTCTACAATCCTGGGAAATACAGGCTTTTGTTTGATGCAGTCTTGATAGGACAGAATTGGTGAGTCCCCCAGAAACAGCTAGCAAGCCATTAAAATTCTGGAGTTCTTTGAGATGCTACAATAAAACAACAAAAATAAGCAAACCTTCATGAAATAAACTGATCAGAAATTATTATCTTAAATAACTATTATAAGCATTATTTTGTTTTCATAGCAGTTTTCAATATTATGCAAACTCAGTTGAAAGCTGCAAGCTAAATTTTTTATTCATTTTTTGCTTTTATCAATGAAAAATAATCAGTCTTTTATACTTTTAACTGGTGGCAGTGAAAAAACAAATTTCAAGGCTGTATTACTATATTTCTACCAACTACATCATATTTGAAGTTCTCATACCTTAGCAACTTTTTGAAATTTTTCTATACATTGTGCTCTTTCCTCAGGAGTTCTGTGGTTGAGCACCATGGCTTGAATCCACTTAGATAAACCATTAAGCATCGACACATATCTCTCAAGAAAGGGGCACTCATCCATTTTTGACTTTTGAGCATATCCTTTCCATTCTGAAAACTAAAATAAAATTCATACTTGAAATAAATAAACAAGAAGGAAATGTTATGCTAGTGATCACTGACATAAAGGGTCTGAAGCTTCTTTGTTTAATGGTTGCACATGAGAAGACACATGAATATGGATACAACTTAAACAAAGAATCTTATTCTCAAAAGAATGACACACGGAAATGGGAAAACATTACGCCCAAGCTGAAAAGGTCTTTTCTAATGATTTGCTAAATCAAATAATTTACATTCTTTCCTCACATTGAAACCTTTGTGCATGGCAAGTAAAGCATTTCTCAGAATGTGGGTTATCGTGTACTTTACAATATTCTGCCCATAACTCACTTTCACTCACTTAAAACAGGGCTCAAAATTTTTTTCAAATATGACTGATCAACATGTCCGTTCAAAACCGTATTTGACCGATCAAGTACTGGAATTGGCTGGACATTGACCGTTGACCGGCCGCTATTTTGAACCCTGTTAAAATACGTACTACTAGGATATACATACAGGTATTCTCCTAAGCATTTTAAAGTCTAGATAAGTAAGCTGCTCAGCAATTTCTTCAGGGGACTGGTCAGGGAATGCAAGAGACACTTTACGACCACTTGATGATCTGTGGTTGGTGGCGACACTTAATGCACGGTGACGGACTTCACTAAACTCCCTAGAAAAGAAATATCTTTTTAGTCAATCTTTAAATGAGCATTATTCAACAAGATATATATTTTTATTAAAAACACAGTCAATCAGAATACAGGAAGCCCTCATATATTTGTTGGTATTCCTCTCTTTCTTTCTATCGTAATAGGCATCAAAGCTCACAAAGCTCACAAAGCACTCTGGGAAAGTGAGTTCTTTAAACATGTAACAGGGAAATCAAAGGGACTATCAGAAAAAAATTACTCTGTTATTTTTGTCTGCTGAAATCCTTTTATTTCCATAGAAAATGTTGAAGGAAAAATTGTCAAATGAATTTTTAGAGGAGCCAAAAAAGCATAAGAACTCACTTTCCCATCCTGCTTTGTGCTTACTCTGTTATTTTTGTCTGCTGAAATCCTTTTATTTCCATAGAAAATGTTGAAGGAAAAATTGTCAAATGAATTTTTAGAGGAGCCAAAAAAGCATAAGAACTCACTTTCCCATCCTGCTTTGTGTAATAATTTCGAGCTCATGCACATTGGCTATTGTCCCATGATGTGATACAACAGCTAATATATAGACTATCATGTCCTGAAATTTTCTATCATATGGGATAGAATAGTACTATGATGCACTATAGAACACCCACTTGCCACTTGTACTTTCTTGAATACACACTCACTGAAGGTTCAAGAGTGCCTCTTGTGACATTCAATGAAATGCCACTTAAACTCATTGTATACTAAGTACTTATGCTTACATGTTTGAAAAATCAATGATGTCCCTTAATGAATGATCTCCTTCAGCATAAACCATTTCTTCCATCTCTTTGTGTACACAAGCAAGTTTTTCATTTTTTCGAAAATCGTTTTCATGTTTTGACATCCAGTAACTATAAAAAAAATACAAGTTGTATAATTCAATTATGTAACAAGTCTTTAAATAACAGCTGGTAAATGGACAATGTCTGGCCAGAATTGGAACTTGTCCGGTCAAATCTTTGCCTTGACAGTCATTTTAACCACTATAGTAAGGTTGAGCTAGAAACAAGGTATGACCAAGCTTAAACTAATTTGGCTGGTCATCATGACCGGCAACTGACCAGTTATTATTTCAAGCCCTTATGTATACACTTTATACCTATACCTTTATACCAGAACTATTACAAGTCCATGAAAATTCTAGACAACTGAGTTTTGAAAGAAAAAAAGAAAAGAGAAGAACTGACTCATAGTCAATCAATATCTGGAAATTTTGATGCCTAAAGTCAATCGGATATTAATAATCTATCTTTGGCTCATTATCCAGGTCACATAATCTTGAAAATGCATGTATAATGACCTTCCAAATTGAATACAGCTATTTCAAAAAACATTGAATACTGAATTATTACTGCATACTGAATAGTTCATTCCAAGACCAAAATGCATTTTGGGTCATGTAATATTGTCTATTATAAAATATTTGAGATACTATGCGCGCTCTGATTGGCTGACTACCGTGTTTATATCAGAGGACAGAGACACGCTCAGCCTTTTGAGGAAAAAAAACCCCGAAAAATCACGGAAGGAAATGATTTGAATGTTAAAGGAGAGCTGTAATTTTGTTTCGAAGACTTTAATTTCCTAGGAAACAACTCATTAAACCAAAAATAAGTGACAATGCAAAATAACGATGAAAAAGTAAGATTTTCTCAGCTATCAGAGGGAGAAATCCACTGCAATCACAGCTAAATACCAAGCTAAGTGGACATTGTGCATTTTTGAAAGCAAATACTGTGCAATTATGATAAAATAATAAATTTAAACCTATGTTTTATTCATGAAAGCCTTGATTTTTATTTATATTAAACGGCGTTTGGCGTAAAAGTCATAATTACAAAAAGTTAAAACTCGGCATACGAAACAACCACCATCAGCTTCAAAAACAACAACAAGATATATTTAAAAAAGTTATTTTTAAAAGAACTTATGGTGATTTTTAACAGCTTAGCGAAAAGAAAACGGTATTCTGACTGAGTTTTACTTAATGAATGACGAAGAGCTTGACAAAAAACTGAGAATATTTTACGGCGAAGCTAAAACAAGGAAAGCAAGGAATAGAGTCAATCTTTGCTGCTAAAAATTCACTACTGCATTGAAAAATCTCAATAATCCCCCGTAAAACAGATGTATTCAGATAAATTCAAATCCATCTTTTAGTTTATCGAATCAGATGTTATATGCAGCGATCAGGAGCATCAAGGACTGAGAAAAGAAGAAAATGTAAAGCACAAAAATCCTATGAATTTACCAACCTGAAAAAATTTGTCTCCAAACAATTCACAAGGCCTTACTATCAGAAATGTGTGGCTTATGTCACTCTTTATTGTCATGTAGATGAAGTAGAAAAAGACAGTGAGAGCTCAGAAAAGAAAGCTTTTTCCCAGTTTTTCCTCTAAGCTTTTTATATTCTTGTAAAATAAATAAACTTACAGTCCTTGTAGCTTGTGAACATCAGCCAAAGCGTACACCACGAGCTGAAAGATTTCCTGTTCAAACCATACCTCATCTGTTTAATCTTATAAAAACACGTCTTCAATTCATTTTCAGTACATCTTCGACTTTGCAGTAGTTTCATTAACATTTCAGAACCTTTCTCGCCGTGACTTTAAAAGAGTTTTCAAGATTTTGCCTCGTTAAATTCCATTTCTGTACTAAGGATTTGGTTGCTGTCAATGAAACTTTTGTCATGCATACAAGCCTTGTTTTTGATACTAAGTTGGGAGAATTTCAATTTCATCAGCTTATTGTCGTAAAATGGTTCAAAATATTTTATAAAAGCAATATAAAACGTTTGCTTGTGTCTATATACTGTAATATAAACACTCTGGGAGCTGTAGAGCACTCGAGAAGTCAAAGAAACACTCGGCTGCACCTCGTGTTTCTCTACAACTTCTCTCTTGCTCTAAAGCTCCCAGCGTGTTTATATCACAGTATATAGACACGCGTGCCGTTTTATATTCCTTAAAAGTAAAATAAACAATAATTGTTTATTTTATTTTTAGTGCATTTCATCCGAAACAATATACTAGCTGACATATAGAGAGCAAATCACTGTATATTTACTTTTTATTTAAAATTAATGAGACCTACTATGCCCTTTGGTCTTGGAATGCACTATTCAGTAATGCAGTATTCAGTTTCAACGTTTTTTGAAATAGCTGTATATAATAGAGCAGATACTGCATGAATAGAAATGATCAGTATAAATTAACAGGTAAAGTGAAAATGAACACAATATATAAAGTAATAAAATAGAACCTACTTGATAGCTTGGCATATGGCAAATCTCCTAGACTGCTGTAGTTGTTCTTTACTTGGATCTGAGGATTCAATTGTTTTGCTCTGGACATATCTAGTTATTAGGTCAAGGATAACATGATGACACAATACATCTACATTATACTTTCAATTTTTAAATCCAAAATATATATCTGGATTTCCAAGCAAATAAGAAAACTGTACAACTTAATCTAGTTTATGAATCTACCAGGTCTCCTCGGAACTATGTCACACGCTCAATTTCAGTTGCAACTTATGTCGTGAAAAAAATGCTGCAAGTTGCACTTGTTATTTGAATCAATGATGAACAAATAATTGGCTCACACACACACTCTAATTGCAAATAGACAGTTCTACTTTTTGTTCAGCAAAAAAATGAAAAATTGAAGTCGTGCGAGGGGATACTAAATGTGAAAAATCTTTGTGCAGTCTGCAATTGTTTTATTCAAAAGACATTGAAGTGCTGCACAAGAAATTGTATCATGTAACAGGGCCTTTAGTAAGGAAAGAGTGGATATCCTTCATGGCATGAAAATTTCCAACTTCATTCTTTTTTCTTTATTAATTCTATTTTTGTCTTATTGAACACTGAAAAATCTTAAAACATAGTTGTTTTTTTAAATATTAAATATTAAAAACTGCTGACCAAAACATTGTTTAAAGTTTCATGAAAAAAATCATGAAATTATTTTGTGAAACAAAATAAATGCAAATATAAAATGTGAACTGAAAACTCAAAATGAAGTAGAATTTTGACAGTACCATAAAACACTTTTTGAAATGTCACTTCCAAAGACAAAATTAATGCAAAAAGTAATGCATTGTTGTAAGATTTTGAGTGTCTGATGTCTGTTGTACAGGAAATTTATTGTGGCTGCCAAATGGAAGTTTCCCAAGCTTTAGAAAATACTGGAAAAAGTAGAATGAAAATTAAAATAATTATTCTTGCACTTGTAGAAAAAATTGAAAATGGGATAAAATTAGATTTCAGTTCGAAAAACACTTAGACTCTAAATTGCTTCCAATTTGGGAAATGTAAAAAAAACTTAGGAGAAAATTATCATACGCACGAATTGCTTGGATGGTTCTAGTCTTTTTAGCTACCTGGAAAACCATCAAAAAAGACAATTCAACTAAAAAAGAATGTACTAATGCGTACCGCTTATTTTCTGCGTTTATAAAAAATTAAAACTTGACCTAAAAGCATAACATAATTAGGAAATTTACTCTTGAGTGGAAAAGAAAACCGAAGAAAGCTTTCAAACCAAATATCACGTACATGCTATTTTGGATGATCTTTTGTCAAGTAAACTAGATAATCCAATACGATAGACTATAATAAAAGAAGATTAACATCTCTTTCACAGCGAGATGTGACGACTGAAGGTTTTAGAATATTTTCGGTCATCAAGCCAAAAAAGATGGACTTGATTTTCAGACGAGATAGTGTCAAAAATTTTGAAGTAAGGATACGCATCCATAAACGCCTCCAACAATTTATCCGAGTCCAAAAACCACTGATGTGCAGTAAACAAAGCAGTTGATAAAACAGGTTCCTCGTTAATGGATCCATTTTCATCTGGTAATAAAATAAAAAGAGAAACAATCAAATCACTGACAAGCAAAGAGATAATAATATCGACCAGATATCGCTCATCAATGTAAACAACAGACAAAAGTCAACTTCACGTGAAACAAAAGTTTTTTCTATTTAGAAAATTATATATTAGACGTGTTTAAAGAAATTGTGGTTTTCTATGGATATTAACGCCATAGTTCTAAGAGAAAGTGCTAAGGGAAAGTGCAAGAGTTTTTTAAACCACAAATTAGCACGATAGATTTTGAGAGGTGAGTTTGTTTCTGAGGGGATGGTATTAAATGACAATCAAAAACATGTTACTTTACAAATGTCTTTACCCTTCCAAATCAAATTCCAAAGATTACAAAGATCACTGTCAGAGTAATGATCAATAAGATTATTTAGAAAAAAACATACCGAATTCATCTATACAGAACTGGACTAGCTTATCGAGGGTTGCGGCACGCAAAGAGCGCCGTCCACCGTTTGACTCGTCGTCTTCGCTCTCGATGTAATCCACTGAACTGGACATGCTAACTCTGTCGTTCACAGATTTACTTTCTTTAACCTCTCCTGGCGTAAAAAAAGAAGCTTTAAATATGAGAACATGCGAGCTGCAGTGAGATATGAAGAAAAAAAACGAGATACCTCTTAAAAGATGCTAAAGATACTGCTACTGATCAGGATCACTGTCGGTGTCAAACAACGCTGACGAGATGACAGCTCCAAAATAGATTTTACTACTAATATTTACGATTACTTCGGAATAGTAAACGAAAAATATTTTAAATCACGATTTGATTTCAAACTGCTTTAAATAAGAAAAATCAACAGAGATCATTAAGAGAAAAAGAACCCCTTCTGGTTTCATTAATTAAACTCAAGTTGTTCTCAAATCTACTGAAGAAGTATTGACCTAACCAGGTAATTAATGATCTCACTAGCAAATCACAGCAGTTTATGTATAGAATTTTAGAATTTACTGGTACGAACCTGAGTTGAGTTCCATTAGTTACCTTGCTAACCTAAAGGTTATGTTTTTTTAAGGAACATTTATATAGTATTCCGAAAGAAAAACCTCGTCATCTCCACAGCAGGAAATGCCAAAGCCGCACCGCGAGTGGAAGGGCCTCATTAACGTTACATCGACATCCGGTCGTGGGCTCGCTCCAGTGATCACCAAATCTTCGGATTTAGCCTCGGATTAAACCCGACGTCATTCGGGAAATCTTCGTTCTACGTCCAAAACCAGCAGGAGCCCGGAAAAAAAATATCCATCAAAACAAAAATCCAATTAAATAATGTAAAGCTTATTTTAAGAGATTTTCGGCCTATTAGATTATTAAAGTAAAGGAATTTAATCAAGAAAATATGCTGGAAATGTGTATCAAGGGCGTAGTCAAAACATCATCGGCACGATCGATATCCTGTCGTGTACTATTCGTGTACTGGACGAAATGAACCAATCAGTGTGTTTACCAACGGTCGAGCGGTAACATTCGAACCAAGAAGATCGAACCATTTGACCAAACACTTTTATCTTCTTAATATTTGTTCTTATGATCTTACAAGATGAGAGATTTATCCTCTATAGATTTTAAGGGCAATGTCAGGTTTGTTGTTCGTCGAGAGCTCAAAAGCATGGGTCTTAAAGTTCCCAAGAATAAGGCGAATTCTAAGCTGGTAAGAACGAGCCTGGAAAAATATAGTTATTGACCTTTATATTGTTTAACTTGAAATAAATATCTCTTTTAGATTATTATTCTTATGATTCATAAGGATTCTGTTCTATACTTTAGCGCATATACTTTAAAGTAGAACAACCAAAAAAGGTTATTAGAAAAGACCAAGGCTTTGCGAACACGTTTTTTCTTTGTTTCGTGTCCAGTTGTTCATTTCGTGGGAACGTTTGGACGAAAATTCAAACTTATAAAATAAAAACTAAGTTCTTTATGTATTTTTTTTTTCTTGCAGGCGATTGAATGCAATGGGGAAGGGGTCTTTGGTATTCCTCTGGATAAAGTTCCAACAAGAAACGTAGGAGAAGATTTTTACTGTGGTGTTCCCAAGTGAGTGAAAAAATTCTATAAACTAAAAAAACAGTTGTAAATATTGGAACAATTTTAACTAATCAAAGTCTTCTTTTTTAGATTTTTAATTGATTCCTGCAGTTTCCTTCGCAAACATCTTGGTACAGAAGGATTATTCAGAAAATCTGGCTCTGTTCAAAGACAGAAAATTCTCAAAGTAAATTTTTGTTGCTTTTGTGTGATCTTGAGTGTGTTTGTTAAAATTATTTGTTTTTGATTAAATTATGCATTTCTGATTTTTCTTTTTGCACAGCAACAAATTGAAGGTGGTGAAGATATATCCACAGCACATCCCCACGATGTGGCAAGTTTGATAAAACAATTCTTTCGACACCTCCAAGAGCCATTACTCACCAATCTTTATCACGACAGCTTTATTAAGTCCCTGAGGCAAGAAAATGAAGGGGAACGCATCAGAGCAATTTTGAATATCTGCTTAATGCTTCCCTTAACTCATCTGCAGACCATGCAGTACATGATGAAATTTGCCGCAGAGGTTGCTACGCACTCGGAGCAAAGCAAAATGAGCTTGTCTAACCTTGCAATTGTCCTGACTCCCAATCTTATGCACAATTCTAAAAAGGACAACAGCAGTTCTTCAGAAAAGCTACTTAAAGATCAGACTGAGATTATTGAGACTTTGTTAAGAAATGCTGATCAGGTTGGCATGGTTCCAGAAGATGTTTATGAGAGAGCAAAAATGATTGGAGAAGATGGTGACTATGCTATGACATCTTCTGGTGATGAACTGGAGGGTGAAAATCTTCAGAGACCAAAAAGCAAAAGAGCACCGAGAACTAGAACAAGAACTGGATCAATCACTGGTAAATATGTAATTTGATTATACATTGACGCACACATTAATAAATTAAGATGATACGTGCTCAGAAGAGAAACATTAGAGCATGTACAAATTTAATTAACTTGTTGATACCTTTGCCACACGGCACTCTAGCACAAGAATATAAGCCTACATTTGTCTTCTGAGCCCTGCAGTGCATGAATGCTTTTAAATTGAAGGTCTAAAGACCCATGTATTGTTGAAAAAATGATGAACAATTTCAAGCTTATTAACCTTTATCTCAAAGGTTTCATTGGACAAAGTCTAAATAAGCTCAAGACCAACTCAAGTTCATCTAAAAATACCCCAGTGAACCGCCACAGAAGAACCAAGAGTGTGAAGGCTGACTTAATGAGAAACAAATGCAAATATGCTGAAGCTAATGATATTGTCATCAGCAAAGGTTTGTGGCAACAAATGTAATTAATAGAGGGTTAATTAATTTGATTAATATCTTGAGAGTATGATATATTATAATACTTTGATTTTTAATTTTCAGATGATGCAGATTTGAATACATTTGCTTCTCAAGCAAATGAAAGAATGAGTTTGAGGATAAGTTCTAACAAACGCAGGGTGGAATATAATAATTCAGCCATATCACCAGCAATGAAAAGGTACCAGTTTCCCCTTTCAATTTCAACTAATGAAATAAATGTATTAGTAATAAACACATATGCTGCCCAATTAATCTGGACAGCTGCTGAAACAACAGAATGAAAATCTAAATTCTACGAACAATTTATTTGCATTATATAGTCATGCAAAAGAAGATATGAGGTTCCCTATCAAGAATATCTCCTAAGATCAAATTGGAATTTAGAAAATATTAATGTTCATTTTTGCAAAGGGAAGAAAACTGGAGAATGCAGAGAAAAATCCTTGAAGCAAGTTAATGAGAGAATCAGCAACAAACTTTACTCACATGCAATACCACTAGGGATCCAGTGAAATCAGAAATTTTCACTCTATTAACATGAGAACTTGGGTGTTTAGAACTACAGAAATCGAAGAGTTTTTAGATGGGGCTTACAGTTTAGCATAACATGTCTACAAAAGTTGTTGTAATTTCAAAACATGGACCACTTATAACTTGGGTGTAATGTTTTCCCATTTCAGATCATGTGTCATTCTCTTGAGAATAAGATTCTTTGTTTATAAATGGTATACATGCATGCATATTCATGTGTGTTTTTATTCTCAACCATCACAAAGAAATGGTACAGCTCCAGGGAATGAGATATTAAAGTTTAACTGAAACGGGGAAAACATTACTGTACTTACTCTTTTAAGTACCTCCCTCAATTCAGCACCCCCTTCAATAAAGCGCCACATGTTAGCAAAATATCAAAGAACGCTGCCCACAATAAGCACTGCCCCAAAAAAGTGACACAACCACACTAAATATTTGATTAATATTAATATTTTATTCCTAGAAGACCAAGAATAGTAGTAGATGCGTCAAAGAATGAAGGTGATGCAGGGATTGGCCACCCAAAGATTATCTCAAGATCCACACAAATGTTCACCACCACAATCAAACCCCTGACTCCAGTCAGACCTCTAACTGATATGGGTAAGGTTTTCAAAAAAACTTTTCTTTAATTATTGCAGTTTGAGGTAACATTTCAGTTCATCCTTTAGTGCAACTCTGTTGACAGGGATGGAACAAGAATGTTTTTTATTTTGTGTTCTGCCACCCAATTTATCTGGTCAAATTGGGATGTGGTTGATAGCTACAGTGTATTGTCAACTTGAGTATAGATGAGTCTTGAGATGCATTAGAAAAGTTAGATAAAAGAGTAGTACTGTAAGATTGCACTGTAGCTCTGCACTCCTAACAATATGTAGTGTACAGGGCTCAAAATAATGGCAGGTCAATGGTCAATTTCCGGCCAAATTTGGTACTTGACCAGTCAAATATGGTTTTGAATGGATATGTTGACCAGTCATCTTTGAAAAAAAAATAAGATAAAATATCATACGCTGGACATCTTGACTGGCGTATGACTGGCTGTTATTTTGAGACCTGGTGTAGGGGTGCACTCTTACCAAAATAAAGAAGCATGGCACTTTACAATAATTTATTATCTAATACTGCAAATAATTTTTAATTGCATGTCTATTATAAGCACTTCAGCAAAAGTAATATATGTAATTAATGTTTCAGTTAAGAGTAATCATGCCAAGATATTACTGTCTGAGGAAACAGAGCATGTTAAAGTCATAGATGCCATGACATATGTTCCATCTCCCGATAAAAATGCACATCAACCCACAAGATCTAGACATGCACGTTCACATCGCACTGGTTCAACCACCCAATTACTAGATGATGAAGGATTAGAGTCACCAGTTTCAGGGAGACGGCATGCCGAGTACAGCAGGCATGGGGGGAAAGGAGGTGAAATGCAGAGAAGAAGCGTCACAAGAAGGTATATGTGCTGAGCATATGGAGTGGATTTTTTATGACTGAATTGTCTCGGCAGGCAGCACCCATCACAGCATGGAATAGACGTTTTTAGCTTGGCCATGTTTTCATTTCAGACCACATCCTTCCCTTGAGAATAAGATTCTTTGTTTGAATAATCCCCTTCACAGTTCCCTGCACCATCTTGAAAGGTAGCCATGCCTTTGCATCAAAGCAAGATGAATGGTGAGCTTGCAATGATAAAGGCATGTGAATAATTGTCCAAGGTGTTAAAAAAGGCCTCGCCTCGATGCAAAGGCATGGCTACCTTTCAAGATGGTGCAGACAATTCATATTCATGTTCATGCATCTCCTTGTGTGTAACCATTACCACTATTTTCATTGCTATGCCCTGATTTAGACAACAGTTACAACAGGGAAATTAGGCACACTGTCAATCATACTCTGATTGACAGCAGCATAATTGTCTGATTTCTGTCTGGACTATTGTCATGATCAGTGCATAGCAATGAAAAGAGTGGAAAACGAAGAAATGACACTCTAGTGAATGACACATGGTCTGAAATGGGAAAACATTATACCCATGCTAAGAGGGAGTATTGATAACATCTGTTAAACCAGCTACAGCATATGAAATGATTGGCCATGTAATTAGAATACTTGGATACGACACTATAATATTGCAATGGCATGGCCAATTTTTTGTCATATTTCTCAGGAAAAGTAAATTATCTAATCACAACTCTACGTATTGTTGTGGGTTTCTTTTTATGTAGGCATTCATCTGGTGCAACATCTTGCTTCAACCATTCACCAAGACAACGCAAAGGAAGTAATGTGTACAAACAGGTATGATTTTCCTCCTCCATTATTACTTTTTCTTGGAATTTTAGAGTGCACATTTTACTTTAATTTTACAATGTCTTATCCTGGTTATGGTACTCCCATTTTTAAGGGTTACTAACATACATGTATTGTGACTATTTGTAAATTAACATGGTGTATATTGTTGGCACATTGCAGGAATCTAGTTCTGGAGCAGCCATTAAAACCCCAGATCGAGAAAATATAAATCCAGATTTAGTAGCTTATGCAGTCAGGAACAGCACTAACAAATATCAAAATCCAAAGTATTCTAGTACAGGAGATAAAATGACGCCTTGTAAACTCCACATCGCAACTCCTCCAATGACAGGCAACAGAGAGATGAAAACACTGTTATCACAAAAAATCTAGATGCCTCTACAATCAGAATGTATTATATATTATAGAATACTTAGAGGTAAAAATGATATATGCATTTCATTTAGATTATATAGGTTATACCTATTTTCATAATTACACAGCCAGACAACTAGCAAAAACTCCAAAGAAATAATGTTTAGAAATCTCAGACTGTGTTTTTTGATTGATTAAAGCAAAAATTCCTGATTCCTAGAGTTATTGAAGTTGTGTAATTATGAAAATAGATGTAATATATGTAGTCATTTTATAAACTGTTTTTTTATAGTAGTTTTATTTTTGAATTAGGTAGGTAATAACCAGAATCTTTTACTATGGATTTAACCAAGCATGCATTAAGAATATCAACCGCTTCAAACGCTAGACGTTCTTTGTGACTGCTGACAAAATATCAAACATTTTAGTCTACATTCCATTCTTCAAGTGTCGGTATCCTTTGGATAATTTTCTTCTCCACAATATCATCAAAAGGATCCGGACATGAGAAGAAAGGAAGGCAGACTGAAATATGTTGATATTTCCTGGTGGAGACGCAAATGTCTAGCATTTGAGAGGCAGACGATATTCTTAATACCTGTCACGCCTCAGTGAAATCTGTAGTAATAGTATTTTCCCTTGAACGCTCTTTTTTTCCAAACTCAAAGTGAGTTTTGATGGATGCCAATCAAAGCATTTCCACTAAAATATTGTTGGCAGACAAAGTGTCAATGGCATGTGTATATGAAATTTCATGGCAATTCTTTGACTGACACCAATCAAGATCTACTTTGTTGCCACAGCAACTTCTATGATTCTGTGCTTACTATCAAACACAATTACTATAAAATTTTGGCAAGAGTTTTGTACTTATCTTTGCACTTGAGCAAAATTTACTCTTACTAAAAAAGCTATAGTATAGCCCCAATGATAATGGAATACATGTCCAGAATATATTATATTAGATTTATTGCACAGTATCACCATGACAGTAGTGACAATTTAATGTTATTGATAATGGATAAATCAAAGAGTGATTTTAAATTAAGGGTGTCCAGATTACCTGGAAAATTTTTTAAAATGAATGACTACAGTTTCAATTTTGGGAACAGTATTTCAATAGAGGGTTTTTGATTTTTTTAAGATGTGAAAGCCACTAATAAATAGTTTGAATAAAGTGGCTCAAAGATCAAGACAGACAGATTCAACTACTGTATGATAATTTTATAATCTTGTATTAATATAGCTGTTTATGAATTACTGAGATAACAAAAATAAAGAGAGTGATTGAATGTTTCAGACTGTTATTAGTTTTAAATTTTAAAAAAAATTTTAAAAAAATAATGCAGCACAATGTCAATGAAACTTATTTACCATTACTGTTTTATTGTCAAATACAAGATAGACACTACAACCTACAATGTATTACTTATCCTAATTTGTGGGTTTCATAATTATTTTGAATGTGCTTATTACTATGGAAATTATTACAGTGTATAGGATGGTTGTGTGGTGGACTATCTTAACAAAAACATTTGAATAATCTATTACTACACTTATCCTGTTAGGTGAAAACTGCTTTTGGATGGTTTTGATACTGTACTGTATGTTGAAGTGCGATCCATGAGGCTTGATGTCTGGTTTCCAAACTAGCATTTCAACAGCTGTCAATCAAAATACTGGGAACAAGTTTGAGCCCTTAGTAGTAAATCTTATTAAGGCGTGATTACATGGATCAATTTTCTCTGCAACTTGTCTCGCAACTGAGTTGGGACACAAGTTACAAGAGGCTTTACACGGTGCAATGAAGATGCAATCGTTGCCAAAAGTAGAAACAAATTCTACTTTTCATAATGATTGCTGCAACTTGTCTTACAACATTTTTCACAGGTTATACTTCAATCAGAATGGAAGTAAAGAAAATGTTGTTGTGAGTTCCTTCATTTTTATATGAAAGTGTTTCAATGACAATGGAAAAAATTGATGGCTTTTTATGGTTTGCTTTTCACAGTGCTTTTCATGTTCAGCAACCCAGATAGTTACAAGAACTTTACGATTTTGATTTACCATTAAATTTATATAATACAATCACATGGTTCCTCATGATTGATAGAAGGCACCATATCCAATCAAGAGCATGCCTTGTAATTTGTTAAACAAAACCTTAACAAACCCTTAATAAAAAAAACCCTCCCATAGGAATTCACGACTTCTTTCCATTCGAAACAATGGTATAAAATTTAGGATTAAGGGGATGATAAATTTTTGATGGTCGCCAGAACCCAAAAATCCATATTGCTTACTATCAATCATGTGACTTTTCTGGATTTGACTGGGGGGCAACCAATGGTTGACTGGGGGCAACTAGTAATTCTTAAATCAAATCATATCAAAATCACTCCTCAAAGTATTCTATCTGACTATTTCTACGACATGAAACCAGAAAACAAGATACAACATTCTACAAGCCAGTCAAAACAGAGATACTACCGGAAGTGTGGTCTATTGATAGTAAGCAATTGCATGTCTAGGAGTCACTGAGGCTATAGAAGCATGAAAACATGAATTGGAAAGAATCTCAATCTATAAACAAACTATTAAAGTCAGTTATTGTATTATCTACCTACTGGATATATATTCCTATAGTCTTCAGTACATATGTACATATGAGATGAAAAAAACAATACTATTGTTTTGTTGCTAGTTTTGCATGACAGTGTTCTAAGTTACCATACTATTCCAGCTGCTGAAGCATGTTTAGTTGTTTAAGTACTTTACTCTGACTTGTTTCTCGGATTTCCCCCGCTAAGAACATCTCATCTACCACTGAGTACACCTACCAAATAAAAAAAATCCATATGATAATCATTAAATTTTAGCTTGGATGAACAGTTAGACTTCAGAAGTAAGGTAAAATGCTTAGTAGGCTTTCCCACATCTTCAACAGGGGCAGATCCAGGATCCAGGTGATACCGATTTTTTGGTCTCTTGGCTAGCTAACAGTAGGCACTTTCGTAGAAAGTCTTATATTTGATGGCAATACTTTGCAGGAAATGATTCAATGGTACTTGTAAAAAAAATAATTGGGTGGCTACATGAAGGTGCAACATGGTGTAAACAATATATTTATATTACTTTACCTTATAAAAGTTAAAGACTAAATCCAGTTCACAAACATTGTGGAAAAACTCATTTAAAACCTGAAAAATAACAAAACCAAATTTATCCCACGCCATAGAATATACAGCCAATCAGAAAGCAGGAAAGCTGTTGTATATTTGTCGGTATTTCATCCTTCCTTGCATTTATGCATCTATGCATTTGTATTTTCTATGATGTGGGATAAAATGGTTATACAATGGTTTCTCGTGGCATAACGTGGATATCCCACTCGTCACTTGTATTTTCTTTGTATACACACTCCCCTAAAGGCTTGTGTGTATACCACTTGAAACCATCATATAACTAGTATGTACAGGTTATCACAATATTGTATACATATCCACATCCGTTCAGGGGTGGATTCAAAAGGTAGACTAAAGCAAACCCAGCCTCTTTTTTACGAAGTATTCCTTTTGAAAGAATGTTGCCTTCAATCTACCATAAGTTCAGGGATTTCATTAAAATTTCAAGTAGGTGGACGGTTACTTAATATAGACAACGTATCAAGAAAAACATCCTTCATTAACAGGTCCAATTGGGATGTGGATTAAATCATATTTTAAAATTAGGCGGTTAGATATGGAAAGCAGATGCCAGAGTTTGCCAGTAACCAGCTTCATTCTAATGCAATTCCTGTAAGTCTTTCTTTCTATGAATAAAGTTTTAATTACCTCCACAAAATTGTGAATGGCTTCCAGATAATATAAGTTGTTATCACTAACGTCAACACAGAAGCAGAAGTACAAGCCTGCATAACGCCTGTACACTATCTTGAAGTTACGAAACTAAAACAAGAGGAAAAATCATTAAAGATAATTTGTACAATAAAATCTGGAGATAATTGATACCTTATCTTTGAAATCATCTTTCGTAATGACTCAGCCAACCCAATTCAAGACATCTGGGTTTTTGGCTTCTGTAAATCAAGATTAATGCCCCATTCACACTGGACCTTTAAACATGTTTAAAGGTTGTTTAGTTGACCTAGTGCCCTTCCATCAGCTTGTACGCCTAACTAAACAACTTTCAAACCTTCTTTAACTAAACTACTTTGGGGACATAGTTTTAACCCTGTATAATGATGGCAGCCAAACGACGAAGGAAATGTGATAGATAAATTAATAAATACCAAGGTTAGTTGGTGTGAATGGGGCTTTACTGACACAGAGCATATTGGAAATGTAATTGACTGAAGCCAACCAAACCCAGAAGTCTCAAATTACAACTTGCTCTTTGTATTGCTTGAATTTTCACAACCAATTGAATATGAGATTGAGAGTAAAATGCATAACAATGTATAAAATATCAAGTCTAGCCTCAACCTAGAACAACTGTTTGTAAAAATCCCTACCATATATTCTAATCAAATGTTTGAGCCAGCGACTACTAGTACAATCTCGGTATCTCATGTATCGATCAAATGACAGCTTGAATGAGTGCCCAACTCATAAGACCAAGAAAACCTTACCTCTACAAAATTTGTGTGCTTTGCATCTCGAACGGTAACCAGGGCATGTACTTCTTCAATTAACTTTTGTTTCTCGTCATCATCAAAGTTCATGTACCATTTTGCTAGTCTTGTCTTCCCCGCACGATTTTGAATCAAGATGAATCGAATCTATGTCATCATAAAAACAAGTTAAGAAAGCGACCTTTTTCACCGAAATAACAAAAAAAAAGCAATATAACTGCAAAAATAATCATCAAACTATAATATTATACAAGTTCTAAGAATATAAAGTAGATAAAGAGGAAATAAAACAATGAAATAGCCGAGCAACTCACCATTTTCTCCAAAATCCAAGATGGTGGATCAAAACTGTACGCAAGGAGCGATGGGATCGGTATGCTAACACAGGAAGCCCAGTACTCTTATTGGTGGGCACTGAACGGGACTGTATAAAAAAATGTGGATTTTTCCTATAAAATTTAAAAGTTCTTTTATATCTCCATTATTCTGCTCAATAATATATAACTGAGATTTGCCCCATGGCTAGCAGAAATTTGAAAATTTCCATTTTTGGAGCATTTCACTGGGAAATCATTTTTTTAAATGGCAAACCTTACTGGCACATCGGCAAGACATTTTATTATGTAATTTTTATCCACACGCCCCTTGTGGAAATCAGCTTTAGTTGACGGGGATAGCGTGTTTAAATAAAGTTTACCTACCTACCTTACCTACCTACCTACTCCCATATATAGCCTATATAGTATAGGGTACGGTTTCGATTTCCATGATATATGTCAGTTCTTAAATAGGGTCATCCTTCTTGGATATGTTAGGGGTACTTGCGTTTTCAAGTCTTCGATAAGGCATTCACTTTTAACTTCCTTTTTTTTTTAACTAGCTCTTTTCACCGCCCAAAAAAAAAATTGACACGTAATTTCCAACTGTGCCGACATATTCAGGTTATAGAATTTCTCTTGAGTCTTAGATATCTTAGATAGGGTTATAAGTTACAGTGTTGTGTCTTGAACAGCCGGTATGTTTTTTTAGGGTTTACCTAAAACCCGGAAAACGGAATCCGGAATCCGGAAAAAAATACAAAAAATACTAAAACCCGGAATAACCAAAAACAAAAATTTTACATACATTTTTTATATTATCCGTTCAAAAAATCTTCCCTTCTTTGCGTATTTGATGCGGTGGGAGGGGGGGTACTCTCTATAATGGAGTATACGGGGATGCTCCGCCCGAAAAGGGAACCTTTTTCAGGCCGCAGGTATAGAAAAAGGGTGGGAATTTGTGAGTTTTGGTATAAAAAGGGTAGCTTTCCTTCGAAGGTATATGAAAGGGGTACCTTTTCAGGCAAAAAGGTATATAAAAGGGTAAGGGATCATGAGTCCGGGCGGAGCATCCCCGTATGTAACGATCCACCTTAATGGGTCTGTAAACTGAAAAAAACGAAAAAAGAATGATAGTATTATAAGATTAAATTCAAACTAACTGTAGTGTATAGAATCAGATTGAAGTGGATTGTACTCAGTTCTTTATTCTTTAACTTTCCAACAACTACACCATCTTGGTTGCCTCCTTAGTAACCTCCCAGTATGCATCTCTTTTACATATTAATGACATCACACTAACAAAGAAAAAAGAAAGAAAGAAAGAAAGAAAAGTTTGAGTAGGTACGGGTCTCAAGTCATCCATCCAGCTAATGATCTCGCCCAATCGGGCTTGACTCAGCAGTTTTTCAGTTTTTTTCCACTGGACCACGGTTTTCAAGATATTAGCACAACAATGGCGGTGAGAACAATGCACCAGATAGACTAGTTTATTTTCCACTTCACATCAATGTGCCAGTGCGTGGCAGGTTGTGCAAGTGGCTAGCTAATATGGTCTGGGGGCCGGCTGGTCTCTCCCCTGATGCCTCCGGGCTAGAACATGACTCTGCGTTGTTCCAGATCTGCGGATGCTTGGGGTATGTGGAGGGCACTATCTTTTATTTTGGAAATTTGCTTCGTTTTAATTTTTTTTATTATTATTATTAAGTTTTTCTATTATTATTATTTTTTATTTTTAATTTTTGGTAGTTTTAAAAACTATTTTCAATTTTTTATTTCTTTATTTTTCATTTTTATTTTAAATCGATTTTTCTGCCCATTTCGGCAAAAATCATTTATGAGCTAAAAAACAATTTTTAGACTCTCTTCCTGTCCTCTGACTAAGATCTAAGGTCTGAGTGATTTCCAATTGATTCCAGAGAAAAACAGGGCATTATTAAGCAACATCCAAAAATGAAATATTCTACCACCGTGTGTTCATCGAAAAATTCAATTTTGTGCCCATTTTAACAAAAATCATTTATGAGCGAGAAATATTTTTTAAACTCTCTTCCTCTCCTCTGACTAAGGTCTAAGTAATTTCCAATTGATTCAAGATAAAAACAGCCCATATTTAAATAAAATATTAAAATGAATTTTTTTCCACCGCGCTGTCATTGAAAAATTCAATTTTGGCCCATTTTGGCAAAAATCATTTATGACCAAAAAAATTATTTTTTGACTAGCTCTCTTCCTGACCTGTGACTAAGATCTGAGTGATTTCCAATTGATTTCAGAGAAAAACAGGCCACATTTAAGCAAGATCCAAAAATAAGATTTCAGCTCAAATCAAGGGGGGTTTCAAAAATGGAATTGGCCCCCATGCCGCCATCATCACAAATTCAGATTTAGGCTGATTTCGGGAGGAAATCTTTTTCAGGTTCAACTGGTACTCTCTCTCTCTCTCTCTCTCTCTCTCTCTCTCTCTCTCTCTCTCTCTCTCTCTGTTCCCTGACTTATCCCTGAGTGGTTTGCTATTCATTCTAGTCAAATTCAGCACAAATCAAGGGAAGGTTCTAAAAATGGAATATTTAATGTATAATACCGCAATCCATCGGCATGGGAACCTTCAGAAAAATTTGACCAAACTTTAGTTTCATGTTTTCTTTTTTAAGTGCCACGCACCTACTGGCAAAATATACGTCTGATATTACTCTCTTCAAAAGAAAAGTTTAAAAAATGCCGTAGTAGGGCGTAGCTGTCGATCTATATACCAGCTCACAGGATAATCACGTAAAAATATCTCATGGTACACTTGTTTGATATTTTGACGGTAAAATACATTGCATGATCTCATTTCTTCGAGATCATGCTGTTTTAAATTGTCATAGAGTTTAATGATTCCCTCGAACACTATAGATGGAGAAAATGGGTGCAAAAAATGGTGGAATTTATGTTCGAAGATGGTGTCGATCCGATTGCGTCTGATGAAACAAGACCACACCTCGTTTGGGTTAGCAGTGTTTCCAGTTCAATTAGCTCCAGAAAATCGAGCATAAATCTATGGCATATAAAAAGTTTAAAAAAAAAGGATATTTAAGGCTTAAGCTTACCTGGTAATTTGTTCTTCTTTAATGTTTGGCGAGTGTTGAAAATATCATGATGGAACAGTACCTTGCAATGCCAAAAAAACAAATTGTAGAGAAAAGATTTTGACTCCGAGTTGTGTAAGAGCTGCGATGACTGAAGTCAAATCAGAGAGCATCGATCGTACAGACCAAAAGCTTAAAACGTTAAAACTTTACTTCGTTGCTTCAAACTTTTGAGTTTGTGGACGAGCTTGTGTATACTTGTGCTACACTTGTGCCTTTCGCGAAGCCGTTGCGAACAAATCGGTTGTCACTCGCCAAAGTCCGACTAAAACAGCCGACTACGTTCAAGAGGGCGGGGTCGAGGGCGGATACTTAGGGAAAGTTAGTCTCCTGCAGCCGTTTTTAGGCTGCAGCGCTCGTTGCTTGACGACCCTAAAAACGGATGCGGGGGAGACTAGGGGAAAGTGTTGCTATCCTGGATTCCAGAGGGGGATTGTCTTTTGAAGGAGTCGCGAAGCTCACGGGAAACGAGTCGCGGAGCGTCGCTTAGGTCCTCGCAAAATACTCTCGTCGCTCCGCTCCTCGCAAAGACAAGGAACCCAGGCAAGTGCAGGTGTGGCAAGTGCAGGTGTGGCAAGTGCGGCATAAAAAATGTATGCCATTTACGTCGTAAACTCGATTAAAAATTAAACCAGAAGAATGTTTTATGAGTGATTGAAAAGGACTTAGACACTAAGGAACGATAAATTGCGATATGTTTTACTGAAAATATTCAAGACAATGAATGAATGCAATGTACATCAAAGCACACAAAGCACTCTGGGAAACCGAGTCTACAAGAACTAGTTATCAGAAAAAAAATACTCCATATAGATATAAATGTCGAATGAAATATTGTCAGAATTTTTAGAGGAGCCGAAAAACCGCAAGGACTCACATGGTTTTTGCTAGATATTCGAGCTCGTTCAAGTTTCCGTTTATAGTAATGAATCTTTATTGTCCTCTCTAAAAATATTAATCAAAACTATTTGAGGTTCAGTATATAGATGTTCGTAGGCCGTGTTTAAATTCATAGCATACTTTCGCTTCATTGTTCTGCTTTGCAGCCGTTCTTAGTGTCGGTCTCAAAATCCCTCCCCACTAACGGCTAAGCCAAAAAAGTGATTTAAATTCTTTCAATTTAAACCTAGCGTTCTTTAAGATTTCATTGAAAAACTCGCTTAGTAAGTCGATCAGTTTTCGAAATTGAAAACTTGTTGAAAGAATGCAGAGAATGCGGTTTAGATTTTTGTAATCAATTATTCATTTATTCCAGCTCTCTAAGTTTCAAAACAAACAGCGTATCTAGGGATCTTGAAGAAATGAACGGATACCATTGGTTTCTGGGTGTTTTATTTCTAATTCTTTATGATATTTAAGTAAAAACGGTGCAGTAGTTATAGATTTGCGTTCACCGGCGTTAATCGTTTAATAGAAGACTTTAAAGAATACAAAGTAAGTTTCATTAGGATTACTAGACTGGTAAACTAATTTTATTACTATTTTTATGTGATGTGTTTTTAAACATTGCTTAAAACTTACGATTAAGCTTTTTATATAAAAAAAATTTAGTACCTTGTTGAATGACTATAGCGTCATCTTGTATAACATTTACCTAGCATGGATTTTCATAAATATGGTGAATCAACGCTTAGAAATATTTCTTTATTTTCTTACATTTTCACCTTACTCTACCATCACTTCCGACTTCCCTAGTTTTATCCCTTCTGAACCTCCTGCTGATCTCTAACTGAGAACATGTGTACACAGCTAGCCTCTCGAGGTCATAAAAAAATTAATTTTATATTGTTTTGTTTTCTTGATATAAATATCAAGTTTTCCTTTTTAGATCCGTGCCGTTTTTTTGAAACTCTCCGCACATAAAACCAATAACAAAGAAAGTTTGAAAGCAAACTGGAATCGTGAAGTCTTATAACATGATTAACTCTCCGGTGGGCCGCAAGTGTGGTTCATCGAAAGCGGCCATTCAACACGAGAAGATCTCTGAGAAATCCCCAATATCTCTGTTAAACCTCGGTGAAATCGGCTCAGACTTCGAGTCCGAATCTGATGACAGCCCAAGTGATCTTCCTCCTCGATTTGACGCGAGTCGGGTCACGAAGAAAAGGAAATATTCTCAGCTTGAACGCAAGGAGATCAGGCTCGCCTTGAAACGATTTCGAAATCTTTTAGAGAAAAAAAACTTTGGAATCCCTCGTATTCGTTATGGAATAATGGTAAGTGTCATATAAAACATCTAAATATTGAAAAGAATGCATGGGAAAAGAGTCATCTTTTTCGAAAATGCCGTTCAACTCGTTCAACACAAGTTTCTTATTTGGAGTGGCGTTTTGATAATAGAGTACAAACACTAGACTCAAGAGTGCAATACTCTGCACTATTTAGCACTAAATAGTACTATAATTGATTATACACAATAGAAAAACATAGAATAAGTGTTCGTACTACGAGTGATTTTTTATATTTCACTTCTCTGTTTTTCTACTCAAAGGTCACTGAGAATGTTTAGCCAAAGGTGGTCAGTAACGTTACAATTTTTTCAAGCTTTTTTATATATAGCTGAATTTTTTATTTTAGCAAAAATAAAGTGCCACTTTCCCCCTTTCCCTCTTAGCAATGTTGTTCTATAAAGTTTTCGAGCTTATGAAGTGTTTACCTGATAAAATGCATGCAAGACAACATAGCTACGGGAGGAGAGGGGGAACGGTCTCCCAGAGTCTAGGTGGCACATTGTATTTTGCAAGAGATTGTAGCTTTGCTAAATGCAGTCTTGTACCTACGAATGATTGTCAACGAAGTTGGCTAGAGTTTGAGGAGTTTTGAGTTTGTAACGGAAGTGCGTCATTTCTTTTGTTCTAAACAGGTTTGACTGGTTTACCCTCCATATAAGGAAGTGTACATAGTTTCGTTGTGAGTTGTGAGTAATTATGTGGCCCGACGTCGGTGCGACGAATTGGCTGCTGCACATTGAATCCAATAGGTTTTTTCGTTCGACTTCTAAAAATTATCTAAATCTTCTAAAAAATTATCTAAATTTAAATCTCATCATTTTGTTGGCATAGTTAGATTTTCTTAAGAACAAACGCTAGGTGTCCATTACTGATAAGTATGACTAGTTTGAATGTAATGACCAGTATACTTGCTCTTTACGCATGCGCAGAGAGAACCTAGGGGAATGCGCAAAATGATTGAAGTCGACTCTAAGCACCACTGAGATTTATTTGGAGGAAGTATTTACTTAACACCTAAATCAATAAAATCGGGTCCCTTTTTGGTATAGAATGTTTGATTATGTAGGGCGATGGAAGGTTTAAAAAATCTGCTCCATGCATACAAGAATACCAGCCACATGTGCTATTAGCCTCCCCTCCCATCTCCTCCCCTCTTTGCTCTGACGACGAAACTTTTCCGTCAATAACCTATATGTTATTTTACTTTTGAAATAATACTAGATGAGACTAAGATTAATTAAGTGACAGAATATAGTAGCCTGCTTACCAGTCGGGCTACGCGCAGGCAGGCTAGAATATGGCAAATATTTTTCAGGAAATGAGAGACAGATGAGGTGCATCAGTCGATAGATGGCGCGCGAGGCGAGTTGTGTGAATGGTGCCGTACGGTCCACATATGTACGTAAATATTGCACGTAGAACAGGACGGTTCTCCCGAACTACGAAAAACAAAAAGCATGCACAATGCGTTATTTCTATCCGGCAGAAGACCATTGAAGACCACTTGCATGACAGCTCCGTGAAAAACCCTACTGACGAATTAATGCGAATCTTTTTTATGTGCTTTCAGTAAAAAAAAAAAGCAAATGGCTGTCGATCTTGTTTTCACCCACTTTCCTCTATACTGAGTCCACTTTTCCCTTCGTTTCCCTTTTATGCATTGAATTGTCATGTATCGATTGAAGAGTATACAAAGGCCAGAAATACATAATAAGCTAGCTATCTATAGGAAAAGAGAAGGCTTCTAAAGAAAACAGCAGGAAAAGTAGAAGCAAGCTAACAATTCGCCAAAATATCATGTAGTTAAAAGCACCAGATTATATACAAGCTTTTAAAAGCTAAGACATGCCATGATTAAGGAAAATAGTCTATTCTATTCGTCAAACTAGCTCTTTTTCCTTTCACTCTCGCGGACGGGTATGTTATTTTTTTTAAATTGTATAGCTCAAGACTTTATTTATTCGAATCTATTATAAACTAAGCCCTGTGCTTTTAGTTTTCTCTCAGCACCGTCATTAACTGATATATTAACTGAGACAAACAGGAACCTCATTATCAAGATGTCGTCAGTAAAGTAAACGAATACATATCCATCTGCGTTCAGTCTTTTATTCAAATTCAGACCTGCCATATACTGGTTGCTTTTTTGCTTTATTTTCCCATATACTCATATATTTTACCATTTTTTTCTGGTGTACCAATATCTATAATTAAAGCTAACGGATTTTCCGTTCAGTGGAACGAGTTGTATTTTTACATCGCTTTTTACGTGATTTTTTGACTGTTTCTCGTGGACAGGCTTCGAAGAAAAGCGAGGAAAATTTTCATGTCGTTAGTTTTACCTGTTTTCTTGGTTGGTTCACAGGAAAGTGGCCACTCACCAAGAGAGCATAAATATTTAAATATTTATGTTCTCTTGTACTCACTCAGTGTATGATAGACATGTAGAAAATCATGCCCGTGTTACTGAAAGTATATAGTATTTTTGTTTATGGCTACCAGCATGTGTGTACTACGAAATAATAGTATCTGTGTTCTGATACCATCAGCAAACATATTGTTGTTCAACATGTATCTCGAGGCAATCAATCAATCATGCAAATACTAACCGGCAGCTCTTTGAGAGATCAATTAATTAACAGAGAATTTATTCAAAGGGAGATAGATCATCTTAATGTATCCATGGAATCTAGAAATGCAAAACAAAAAAATTTCGGCGGCGTATATATGCCATCAGAAGTACTCAGCCACTCTACAGGTGTACACCAGGCAACTTAAAAAGAGGATTTCTCGACAGCTAGATTTCGACTGATAGCCTAGATATTTGATTTTCCTGGCTTGAGGGCAGTTTTTTCTCGTCCAAAAGTGAGGATTACAGGAGTTTTCAATAATTGTCAATTAATTGACAATTTGTCACGAATTTTTTGGAATAAGACACCAGCCCTGTTGGGCGTGCGCGAAATCTTATGTTATGACCAAGTCCGTATTGAATCCTGAATGATCGAAAGGAGAATAATCTGACGGAAAGAACATTTTGGAAGAGTTTTGTGGTATGGATCGTGGAAAATACGAGGAGAGTAACCAGGGTTTATTTAGGTTTCGAAAGGCTCTCATAGCTGTTCGTTTTGTAGTAGCCCTGGTGGATTCATGTACATATCAGCCGTCAAAGTACAAAGCGTATTACCGCAATAGACTAACAAAGAAGCTACAAGCTGAAGAGTTAGCAATACAACAACTGTTGAACAAGTCAAGGTCGGATTTACAGGTACATTTGGATTTTTGTTCAGACGACAACGTCAACTAATGTTTCTTTAGTCACTTTTAAAGCGATTTTTAACTAGATTTAAATAGATTTTCTTCCTAATGTGTGGGTTGTAGAGTTAACCTTTCATCTCTTAGCAAATAATATATTTTGCTGAAAGCCAACTTTCAAGAAAAATTCTCCAAAGCTCAGAAACACTGAATCATCTCCTTAGAAACATTTTACGGAGCGTTAAAAAAAATTCACTTATCTATATATTTTTTGAATTAAATGTTTGCTAGCATCGGTATCTAATGAACACGCGTTTTTTCCATTAGAAGATAAAACCAAAACTCACAGTGGATGTACGATATTAGCGTTTCTATTTCAGCTCTTTTATTGGAAAAACATCTGGCGCCATATTTTAGAAACAGGCCCGGGGAGACTTCCTAAAAATAAAGAGTCATTGAGTTTCGTCCAATTAATTAATTCCCCATATGACAACATCTTGAGGGCCAAAATAAAGGGAGCTTTTTACATAAACACAAGCCGGAACGATATAAGACAAACATCTCGAATAAGAACACTAATCAGCAGTGGATTTTGAAAGTAAAAACACAATTATTTTGAGACAATCGAGAGGGGAATTTTCAGTTGACTTTTAGACTTTATAGAAATTTGAGTAGCAAAAAATGAAAAATTCAAATTAATGTTCGCTCATTCATTGTTCAGTAATTGATCACCATCTTAAGATTTGCGTTCTCATATTTATTTTGAACACATTAAGATAAGAGTCGGGTGCCTAACGTTATTTAGTAGCGTGAGCGATCCGCAGACTAGGAAACTCCTGACCAAGTCGCGCGCAATAGCGCGGCACGGCCGGCAACGCACCTTTATATTAAATTGCACTATTTTCACATTCATTTTCCCGTTTTAATTCTCTTTTTATTTTTCCCGTTTACTTGTATTTAAAGGACACTATCTTTGACTTATACTACAAACATTCAAGCACGGTTTTTATGATTTTTCTTATCATCGCCTTTATCTAAAGTGGGCTTCTGTAATATGATGAGTATGCTTTTGGTCCCTGGTTTGGTTGGTTCGGAATGGAACGATCACTGGACCTACTTGTCCTGGGTTTTCAGCGCCTTTAAAACTAATTCGGAAGTAAGTCGCATTATCATATGACCGTATTTCACTGTACGCGTGATTCTAAAAAAAACCTTTGGGGAAAATGTCGTCAGCAAAAAAAGTACGCTTTTCCGAAAAGTGTAATCACTGGACCTACTTGTCCTGGGTTTTCAGCGCCTTTAAAACTAATTTGGAAGTAAGTCGCATTATCATATGACCGTATTTCACTGTACGCGTGATTCTAAAAAAAACCTTTGGGGAAAATGTCGTCAGCAAAAAAAGTACTCTTTTCCGAAAAGTGTAATAATTTCCCGTTCGGACTCGCCGTTCGGACTCGCTGCCGTCAATCATGTAAAAACTACGCATTTTGATTCGCATTTATTAAAAACGCTTTGAAATCGATTTTTTATATGTGGTCATATGATAAAATGCTTATTGACTGAGTTAAGGTCGGTCCGAACGGGAAAATATTTGGCTCTCGGTCCTTGGCACGGAACTCGCTGCGCTCGTTCCGTACTTCAGGACCTCGAGCCAAATATTTTCCCGTTCGGACCTCCCACTCAGTCAATAAGTACATAAGATAGAAAAATGTATACAACTTTCTTTTCCGTCAAACCGACTTTCATTCAAGCTTGCTTTTAACATATAGTTCGAGATCTTCTTCTTCTTCTTCTTCTTCTTTTTTTCTTTTTTTTTAAACCCTTTCAAAACTGATGATACTGACCAAGCAGGGGCAGATGTAGGGGGAGGGGGTGGATTGGGTGGATTGGGTGGATATCCATCCCCTCTTTAGGGGCATTAACAATCAAAAATATGAATATTTTAAAGAAAATAAAACAACAAATCTGATTACATCTCGTAAATAATTCAATATGTGTTATATATGTGATCCTAAGGCGTCAATAAACACCGCGCTTGGGCGATTCACATTTCTGCATGGACTCTGATGGAGAATAGATACCTTGAAGGAGCTTTAAAAAAGATTATCCACCCCCCCCCCCCCCCCCCCCCCCTTCGTATAATCCTGGATCCGTCCCTGCCAAGTATGATTCTGATCGGCTGAAAAAAGAATATAGCGAACCGCTTGACCCAAAATAAGAAGTATTTAGTCAACATGCAGTTATGAATAATCGAAATGTGAATAATGAGGAAATATACGTATATTAATGGATTGTTGAATACATATTTACATTGATGCTAAGTAGGCCAATAGTGGGGACCAAAGGAGTGACAACCTGCCGCAGATATCGGCGATCGAGTAACTGTACCGTTCTGCATAAATCTTATGTTTAAAAGTGTCTTTTGTTAATACTCACTCTTTTGCAAAGGAAAAACAAAGAAATAATATAACAAAAGAAAGTAATGAATGGGATATAAAGCTGGCTTTTACCTATTTAAGTGTGATTTCAGTTTAGGAAATAATTATATTCAAGGACTGGCCGTATACGGAGCAGATGTCATACAACATCTAGGCTCAATATCTTTGAAACCCGGTATAAGCATTATAATTGTTTCCTCTTAGTTTTTCATGGCAAGACGGGAAAAAAATTATTCATAATATTTTAAAAAAATTATTAAGGAGTTTTTTCTTAAAAAGGGCAAGAGTTCAGGCCGGACAGTCTCGATTCCCTGAACGATCGACAATCGATCGGGCCTTCACGAGTCCTTGGCGTTGCCATAGAAACGTTGTACTTTATACAAAAAATCCTGAAACGTTTTCCAAGTAGTTGGGTTGTACCTCGAATTTTTCTGTTTTCACCAGTATCTATGCTTTAGGAATCCATGAATCATGTCTAAAGGAAAAGCAAGGGAACTCCAGGTTAGTTTACTTCAAGCAAATGTTTAATTGATTGAAAACTGGCGGATGTTTGGTTTAGTACAAACTCGGCATAAAATGGCCGAGAAAATGCGACCTAAAAAATTCACCATTTGAGATATTTGGATTAACATCATCTTTTCTTTTAATTTAAGAAGTAGGTATTCTTTCTATTTTTTATGTCTGTGGCAATTAACTAAATCTCTTATCATAGAAAACACAAAAAATTCCGCAATAAAGTGCTGTGTCAATACTCGTTTTGTCCTTTGATGGCGGCCAATGAAGGAACCAACGTCCTCATTACAGCCTCAAAATCTTATGCTAGTTTGTTAGTTTTAATATTTTAATCTTGCCTGCTGGAAAAACTTCACATCTGAGGATAAAATGTCTTTAAAAAGCTTATCTGAAGTTGAAATAAAAGTCCGAACGGCTGGATTGCGTGAACTTGTGTGGGTCCCATGTCAGAATGGATCTTGTCAATGGCTAAACACAAAAAAATCAAGGCTTAAATTCTACGCTTTCTAAATTATATAATGCCAAATAATATTATCTTTAATGTAAAGAATAATTTAATTTCATCAATACATATATTTAAAAATAATAATATGATGATTTTTTGTGTGGATATTTTTGATTTCCCGCCGCGACAGTGAATAGAAAAGGAGGAATTCAGAAATTAAACTTCTCAAATTTAATATAAATGTTAGCTCATATAACACCTCTCAAGAGAACAAAAACAAAGTATTGCAAAGGCATATCACGCTAGGAAAATATTTGATTAGCCCGATCCTGCTAAATATTAACCATATTCAAGAACTCGGCGTATAATTAATGAGCAAAGGCAGCCTAGAAACGGTTGTGTATACAGAAGTCGATCCAAGATGGCGTATATCAAGAAAAACCCAGAGGCTCTAAGACCTCTACAGGCAAGCAGATTTCTACGCTTTGACTTATATTAGTATTTCTATAATCTTTTTTCCTTTATTCGGGTCTAAGTTAAGGGTATAAAGGTGTTAAATCGGCGAAAATGTTGCAAAATAAGCGACTCAAATATGCATATCAGAGTTACACTTCAAACCGCATGGAGACTAAATGTAGGATTTTTCGACTTTCGACAGACACTAGATTAAGCGTGAAACAAAAGTCATTGTTTTGCTAACAATTCCAATCGATCAGCTAAATCTCTGACCAATTTTACCAACTGTCTTGATCATGCGCTTTCCCCGGGGAATAGTGGCTAATAGACCAAATATACTATATATTTTACATTTAGTAATCCCATCAAAAATTATAACATTGATACTTTTATGCAACTTGGCGATGATCAGGAAGTTAGAAATAATTTTCGTGACATACAGTATCTCGAAATATTGCAGTAACTGTTATTTCACTCTTGGGTTGTCATTTTTTACCCATCTTATAAGCAAAAGTATAATGGACAAAGAAAGAAGGGGCTAAATTGGCATGGGAAGATAGATGCAACAATGATAATAATAATATTATTATATGTAAAATGAGGGGAAACATTGGTCATGATGTTGACTAATTTCAGAGCAATCTATTAGTGCAGCACAAAAACATTCACTGAAATTGGAGTAATTTAAGGGGGGACTTACCTATTTACCAGCCACGGTTGCTATGGAAAGGATTTAAATCTCTAAAAGGTTTTTCTTATATCATAACTTCATAGATAAAATCAATTTGTGAAATGGATAATTTTCTGATATGTGCGATGACGTCATCTCTCTTACGCAATTTATGACGTCATAGTTCATTAAAAATTAAAAACAAGCGTGCATTTGGTCGGATTGACTCACAAATAAGCGAAATCATAGCGGATATGAATTGAAACAAAGTTAAGCATTATTTTTGAAAATGGAGAAAAGGCCAGGCTACCAAGCCATGTTGAATTTTTTAAATCTAAATATTTTCCCACTCTCTTAACGTAGAGTAAAATCCATGCTTAACTTTGTTCCAATTCATGTCAGCTATAATTTCGCTTATTTTTGGGTTAAACGAACCTATTGTACGCTTGTTTTTTAACTTTTTATGAAATATGACGTCATTAATGACGCAAGAGTGATGACGTCATCACACATATCAAAAAATGGTCAATTTCACAAATTGGTTTCATCATGAGCTTAAAACATTAGAAAAACCTCTTAGGCATTTTTAAATTCTTTCCTTAGCAACTGTGGCTGGTAAATAGGTAAGTCCCCCCTTAATGTAGAACTCACCTCTCACAACTGTGGTGCTGATTTCAATTCCCAGTGGCCTTGTGATCATGCAGATGAGAACTAAGGGCTTTTTCTGGGTTTCCAGCTTTATCCTTAGGTTGCACAATTCTCTATCTCCTCTTAATTAAATACCTCTAATACCAGATTTCCCTTCGACTTATTTTTCTTCAATTTTTTTATGCTTTTCGGAGTTGCAAGATGAAGGTGTTATATTAATTGGGCAAATGAAAGAAATGATAAAAGGGCTCTCACTGATAGTTGTGGTATTAAGACCTTATTCAAAACACAAATTTTATCTTAACTTGAATTTACAGAGTATGTAGATATTTGACAAGTGTCATAAGATTTGGTACTAGCTAGTATGATATTATGCCTTTTAAAATATGAGATTGCAAACTTGTAGTTGTCCTTGCATTGGTTCAACTGTTGTTTTAGAGATCTATGTGTTGTGTCAAACAGAGGATGACAATGAGTTTGTAGTGGACGATTTTTAGAGACAAATTCTCGTAGTTGCATATATATGTACCTGAACTCATACTCATAGTCAAATCTAAAGCTCCCTTAGATGAAAACCTTTAGATGCTCAAATAGACCCCTTTCACATGACGTACCTGAACTCATACTCATAGTCAAATCTAAAGCTCCCTTAGATGAAAACCCTTAGATGCTCGTATAGACCCCTTTCAAGTGACGTCAAAGCAGCTCAATTAGGAGGACTAAACAAAAGAATTTTGTTCTGCGCAGAATTGGAACCTATTGTTTCCCTCTAAATTGAGCTGCATTCTGACATACTGCAAGGGGTCTATATTGACAGGTCTGTTTAGCCAATGATGTCAGGGGTACCTTTAGATGCTTACATCCTGGCCCCATTGTGCCACTGTAATATGTATGATGGTGATTAATTTATTAATGATAGCTGTTGTTAACATTTAATTAGGTTGAAGTCAAGACCCAAGAACAATGGGATGAATTAATGACAAAGGAAGGACTCATAGGTAAACATGGCTCAATAGTTAAATTTGGAAGAAATATTGAAACCAATTGCATGCATGATATACTTGCCAAACCTTCAATAATTGTATTGCTCCATGGAACAACCTCTTGACTGGACTCACATCTAATCAAGGGACAGACCCAACAAGCTCTACTTGGCTGCTTTTAATACAAACCCCAGTATTTGAGTAAGACCCCAGAGGTTACTGGGGAGTGCACTACTGCCTACTATATATGATACCAGTGTTGCCCAGTGATCAATTATTGCATTAAATGCCATGCGCTTTGTAGTTTGTGTATTTGACCAATTAGTGTAAAATTGTGCAGAAAAGCAAGAAACTTTGGATCAGCCCATTATTTACCCAAAATAAATGTAACTATCCATTCATTAATGCCATTTTTTGTTCTTTAGTTGTTGATGCATATGCAGCATGGTGTGGTCCCAGTAAAGCTATATTAAGCTCTTTTAAAAGGCTGAAAAATGAAGTTGGAGATGACTGGCTTCACTTTGCAACTGTAAGTATATGTTTTGCAGAATCTAGTTAAAATAACCAGTTTTAATAAGACTGAAAATGCATTTTGTTTTAGCTAATGCATATATTCATAAACATGCTACTATGCAAGCAAAGATATTTCTATGTTATTAGTAAATTTGTACTGACAATAGAATTGTTGAAATTATAGACCTTTTTCAAATTCGTAAAATACCACTGTGTTCCTTGACTACAGAATGATTCATTTATGCAGGGTTAGCTTCAACTTTATGTAAAATATTCATGTGTTCCACTGAAGGTCCATGGAAGTGTTTGTATGGTTGAAGTTGTGCATTCTTTACTTTACCATTGGTATTTGTGAAATTCAATGTTTTGACATTGAAATGAGGCTGCATACCCTGCGTACCGGTAAATGAGTCTGTATTTTAGGAATTTGAAAAAGGTCTATTATGAAAAATTTTACAACTAATTTGCAATTCGTTTATATAAAGGCTGAAACTGATGGCATTGAAACTCTGGAGAAGTATAGAATGAAGAGTCAACCAACATTTTTGTTTTATGCAGTAAGTCTACCATAATATTTAGAGTGGTTTTTGTATGAGTTGAAACATACAGTATTGATTTACAGCACATACGCAATATGACATACATTGAAATGGCTTCCCATTGTTTTCCAGTATTCATCCAGTCACAACGTGTGCATGTACTAGTTACATCTGTGATATAATATGGTACAGCCACAGTACAGCTATACAAATTTGCTGTGTCGTTACCTGCTCATCAAGTATTCACTATTTTTGGTCTAAGTGACTAAATTAACCTATCATGAGAAATTATTGTTAGATTTACTCTCAATAAAGAATTTTTCATGCAGTAACATTTTTGTTTGTAATTTTTGTGTTTTTCTAGGGGAACACATTGGTGAATGTCATTAGAGGATGCCACTGTCCACTTCTACTTAAGACAATCAAAAAGGAGTTAGAGAAAGAGCACAAGGTGTTGGAAGAACAAGCAGAAAGAACAAGGGTAAAATATAAGATAGTATACTGTTCTAAATTCAAGACATCTTAAGTTTGTGTGTGGAAATCATACTCTTACAAATTGATTTTAATCCATATGTCCAACTTATGATGGATGGTCTTTCCAAGAGCTCAGTAATAAATAAATTAAAACACATCAAATCATTTGCAAAATCAGCATCAGCATCAGCATCAGCATCAGCATCAGCATCAGCATCAGCATCAGCATCAGCATCAGCATCAGCATCAGCATCAGCATCAGCATCAGCATCAGCATCATCATCATCATCATCATCATCATCATCATCATCATCATCATCATCATCATCATCATCATCATCATCATCATCATCATCATCATCATCATCATCATCATTGTCATCATCATCAGCATGTTTTAGTAGTCATTAATTAATTAAAGTTTTTCATGTGTAATAAAAAGTTTATTGATGAGCAAGTAGAGCAAGGTGCAGTGGAGGAAGCACAAGAAGAAAAGCCTCCAACAGAGGAAGAGGAGGAAGAAGAAATTGGTAAGTTCATATTCATTTGATGTCTGTATATTTCACTGTCGTTATTAGCTTGGACCCATGCAAAGCAAAAGCTTCCTAGTACATTGTTAGCCATTGGACTGAACATGTTAGACTAATTGGCATGGGCCATTTGAAAACAATTTACTACTGACTACAACTACTATATACTATCAACTATTGACTACAATTGTCTTAAAATGTTGGATATAGTTGGCATGTTTACACAAAGCTTTGCAGTTACACTAGGTAATTGCACACTTTGTAACCAGCTGACACATGTCGGTCAACTGTTGGCCGACTGTCAGTCCTGTGTTGGCCACACATTGGCCAAACATTGACTGACTATCGGCTATGGGTTGCCATGCATTGGCTGAGCATTGGCTGACTATTGGCTATGTGTTGACCGACCATTGGTAAGTTGCTGTTGGCCAATGCTCAACCAAATTAATGCACAGCCACCACTTATCAGGACAGTACGTAAATCATGTGTATGACTAATTGCCTTTAGTTAGTAAGAGTCTATGAATATTTTCTGTGCAGTTGCTGAGGAAATGACTAGATATAGAAGTAGTCACATCTTAGAAAAGAAACCTGGGAAGGAAGTATCAGGAGGAGAAGGTAGTGTTAGGGAAACAGGTAGATAGTACAGCCTTTGTCATCCAACCAGTGAAGACATTTATTCTTAATGATTTAACTTAAAATTGTCTGAATAAGTTGCTCTTGTTTATCCATTACCATGTAACCTACATTCAGCCTGACTTAATTTAACTCTTATTAACATATAGTCTGCAAATCAGTGCAAGGCACTGGTTGTCTGCAATGTCAATTCATTCTAATATGCTTTGTGACTGGTTTGTCAGTTGGCATCAGAGTAGTCTGCAAAATGATAAAACAACTTAGTACTTACTTATGGCTCTTCACACCAGGAGGTGCACAAGGCTATCACACTGTCTGACCAAAACATAAAACAACACATTGACTGATATCTGTCAAGGAATGAGCTGTGATTGGGTGCAGAAGAGATGAATATTTTCTAAACCAGCTATTAAAAACTGAATACATAATTATATTAAGGATGTAGTGTCTAGGTAATTAAAGTAACCATTGATATCATGGCATTTCTCCCTCCATAGTGCATGTACCCAAACAAGTTACAGTGGCTATCATCAAACCAGATGCTGTCAAGGCAGGACTTGTGGATGACATCATCAAAAAGGTTAGTTTTTTCATGCTGTATTCAGGAACATTTTTCATGTTCAGAGATAGAAGATGAGAAGCTAGGAAGAAATGATAGAAAACATGTTCAGTTAAGTAGTCACTAGCTTGTGCAGGGGCTTGGAAAAGAATCCAAGTCCACCTGACAGTCGTTTCCTGTCAGGTCAACTTGAATTTTTTTTTGGAGCCCCTGCACAAGCTAGTATCAGACTACGGAAACAAGTTTTCTATCATTTTTCATGTTCTGACAATTTCTGTGTGCTTTACAACTCCACACAAACATGTACAGGCTAGGTACTGGTCCTTTATTTCTTCAATAATTTCAGGAACCTTAAATAATGAAGTTTTGTGTTTCATACCATGTAGGTTGAAGAAATGGGAATAGAAGTCCTGAAAAAAGAAGAAAGAACATTAACCAAAGAAGAGGCTGCAGAGTTTTATAAACAGCATGAGCAATCTGAACACTTTGAACAGCTTACTGAATTCATGTCAAGGTACAACTATGTAACAAAAACAAGATCTGATTTTTTTTTCTCCATGTTTTCTCCAAGAGCTTATCATATCAGTGGCTCATCAAGGGAGATTGTCTGATTTGTCATTACATTGCAATCATTTTCCAAAGTTATACATTAGATATAAATCAATTTTTAATTTAATTCCCTTATCAGTGGTCCATTAATGACGCTGGTGTTGAGTAAAGCTGGTGACACCCCAGATGCCATAGAAGGTGTGATTGACAGCTTCAGGGAGTTGATTGGTCCTAAAGATGTCAATACTGCTAAAGAGGAAGCACCAGAAAGGTAAAATGTCAATAGAATTTATAAATGAATAATTTGTACAATTAAAGTACCAATTATGTGAGGTATAGTTTCTGAATCAAGAGTAATGTTACCAATATTCAAGGCTCCAAATAAGCACCGGTCATTGGACAAATGTCCAGTAAAAATGACCACTTGACTGGTAAATGATCCCCATTCTTAGGACATTTTACCAGCCACACTTTGGCTTGACAGGCCAAATATTCCTCTTGCCTAACAAATAAATTGCCTATC
Source organism: Anthopleura xanthogrammica (assembly GCA_964019055.1). Lineage (NCBI taxonomy): Eukaryota > Metazoa > Cnidaria > Anthozoa > Actiniaria > Actiniidae > Anthopleura > Anthopleura xanthogrammica. The sequence continues at coordinate 17,921,450 of OZ025206.1, forward strand.
GAAAAATTATATGCAGCCTTGAATGTGCATGAATATGCATGCTCAACAAATCCAAGGACTTTGTCCATCTGCATGTGTCTTTATCTCTGGTGTTGTGAATGCTTCAAAGGATGTTTACTTAGGAGAGTTACTAGTGATGCTGCCATGGTTCTTTTTTCTGATATTCTACACTCAGAGCAGGTCAGCACTTGGCATGGATTGCAACTGGCTTTGGCATGGCGTGATTGCTGTTACTGATTCAAAGAATGTCTTCCATATTGTGACAGTGTTGTACAATTTTATAGCCATAAAGACATGACATCTATTAAATATAAATATTCTTTTGTTTTAGCTTGAGAGCATTGTATGGCACAGATACTGTCATGAATGCTGTTCATGGATGTGACTCAGGTGAAAGTGCAGCAAGGTAATTCTACCCCCTTAATATCAGTCATCAACTTATCACAAAGATTTTATTTTTAGTAAGTAATGCAGGGCTCTATGATTATTTTTCAAAAAAGTAAAATCCATCCTTGGATTTTTGATTTTAGGGAGCTTGCGTTCTTCTACCCTGACTTTGTTGCACCAACTGTCCTAAACAAGAGGAAGAAGAGACGCCTGCAGAGAACTTTGGCCCTTATCAGACCTGATGCACTCAGAACTAGAAAAGGTATTAATAAGAGTTTAAAAGCTATTAAACAAATCAGGATTTAAACAGAGCAACACCCATGGCATTTCCTCTCATTCAGCTGGAACTTCAGCCTAGAAATAACAGCTGGTCAGTCGTCAGTCATAATGACTGACCAAATTAGTTTTAGCTTGGTCATACCCCATTTCTGGCTCAACATGGACAAGTTCCAATTCTGGCTGGACACTGTCCAATGACCAGCTATTATTTCAAACCCTGAACTTGGATTGCCACAACAACATATTTTAATTATTAAATTTTATTTAATTGTGCCTTATTTGCAATGGAGGGTGGAAAACTGGAAATTACACCATGATTTTAGTGTTGGTTATCTGATTGAGTTATATTGATTAAGTGCTGACAGTATGCATAGGGGGCGTGGGAGGCGTAGTCCCCCCCCCCCTACATTTTTAGCCAAAATGATTATCTGTTAAGAGTTGCCTAAAGCTTTGAAGTTAATACAAAAATATTTTCTAATTGCCCTCAAAACTGTGGCACTGGAAATTCCATTTCCAAGAGCTTCAATTTCCAAATTTTCAGGGGAGTGTAAAGGCATTCTCCTCAAAACTATCCTCTGTGGTCCCTGTTTTACCAATGTGCCACTCATGCTTCTAAATTAAAGGCATGTGCATTAATTATACATGTTATCAATCTTAGATTCTATAATAAAAAAGATCAAGGAAGCAGGATTCATGATTGCCATGTCCAAGGAGATGCAGCTCACAAGAGAACAAGCTGAAGAGTTTTATGCTGAACACAAGGATCAAGAATTCTTTGAACTATTAGTCAACAATATGATAAGGTATTAGGATGATAACATTATCATTCAATTCTTCCCATAGAATAACCTCTGTCAGTTTCATCTTGTCAAATATACGTCTTACCCTCCTTCATACTCTCTGTCCCTTCCCTTCTCTTCCTCCTCTTTTCTCCACTTCTTTCCCCACCTTTCCTTGCCTCCCTTTCTGCAAATATTTTATGCTCTGTCCTAGCTACTTGCATTGTACCTCAGTGGTAAGCTTTTTATTTTTATCACCATGCAGATAATCATTAGATTTCCAGCAACTGAATTCCAAGTTTCATTTTTTTTATCTTTCTAGTGGTCCTATGATGGCACTTTGTCTTGCGAGGGAAGAAGCTGTTGAAGGTTGGAGAGAAATGTTAGGTCCAAAGGAAGTGGAAACTGCCAAAGAAGAAGCACCAGATAGGTATTAATAGTGATCATCATCATTTCTGTTACACTTGAGCTCACTGGATCATCCAGGGAGGGGGGGGGGGGGGGGGGGTTCATCGTATTAATAGCAAAATTATTTTTCAATACCGGTACTTTGAAAACAATTTATTATATATATTTTCCTGGAGTGTATCAATAAGATCCCAGCAATGCCCTTCAAGGATCCTTAGGATCTTGTCCAAGAGCTTGCAGTGTCTTGCAGATTTTGGGCAAGATGTAACAATTCCTTTTCATTAGTACAGCTGCTATAGGATTACTAGCGGTGCATGTAAATGCTGGGTATAAAACAAATATTCTAGTAAACATAGAATTGTTGATTAAGTACAACAATAACCAAATCATAATCAAAAATGTAAGTTGTAACTTAAAACAAGACTAACTTACTAAATCTGCTAACTGACTAGCTTCCCTAACACTGACACTTTGTATAGGAGTACCACACACGTATAAGAGTACCACCATCTTCACATTTCCCTCATATTTCATTAAGTAAATATTATTTTTCTTGTCTGTATGCTAGTACCAATGAGCTTGGCAGTGGTGTAAGGTAAGGGATAAGGTTTCATCATTAAATAAATTATCTTGCACTAAATAAGAATATCCACACGTTGAGTAAATTAATTGGGATTGATAAAGCTTAATGGACATCCTAATTAAATTTATCATTGTAATTAAAAATGAATGCATGGTTAGCTAACATATAACTAATGCATTAATGACAAACAAGTATTATTCAGTGGTTGGCATGGTGACAAACAGGTGTTGGTTGGTCAGTGGTTGTTAAGTTGAGAGACAGGTGTTGGTCATTGGTTGGTGAGGTGACAGACAGGTGTTGGTAAGGTGACAGACAGGTGTTGGTCAATGGTTGGTAAGGTGACAGACAGGTGTTGGTCAGTGGTTGTTAAGAGGACAGACAGGTGTTGGTCATTGGTTGGTAAGGTGACAGACAGGTGTTGGTCATTGGTTGGTAAGGTGACAGACAGGTGTTGGTAAGGTGACAGACAGGTGTTGGTCATTGGTTGGTAAGGTGACAGACAGGTGTTGGTCATTGGTTGGTAAGGTGACAGACAGGTGTTGGTCATTGATTGGTAAGGTGACAGACAAGTGTTGGTCAGTGGTTGTTAAGAGCACAGACAGGTGTTGGTCATTGGTTGGTAAGGTGACAGACAGGTGTGGGTCATTGGTTGGTAAGGTGACAGACAGGTGTTGGTCAGTGGTTGGTAAGGTGACAGACAGGTGTTGGTCAGTGGTTGGTAAGGTGACAGACAGGTGTTGGTCATTGGTTGGTAAGGTGACAGACAGGTGTTGGTCATTGGTTGGTAAGGTGACAGACAGGTGTTGGTCATTGGTTGGTAAGGTGACAGACAGGTGTTGGTCAGTGGTTGGTAAGGTGACAGACAGGTGTTGGTCATTGGTTGGTAAGGTGACAGACAGGTGTTGGTCATTGATTGGTAAGGTGACAGACAAGTGTTGGTCAGTGGTTGTTAAGAGCACAGACAGGTGTTGGTCATTGGTTGGTAAGGTGACAGACAGGTGTGGGTCATTGGTTGGTAAGGTGACAGACAGGTGTTGGTCAGTGGTTGGTAAGGTGACAGACAGGTGTTGGTCATTGGTTGGTAAGGTGACAGACAGGTGTTGGTCATTGGTTGGTAAGGTGACAGACAGGTGTTGGTCATTGGTTGGTAAGGTGACAGACAGGTGTTGGTCATTGGTTGGTAAGGTGACAGACAGGTGTTGGTCAGTGGTTGGTAAGGTGACAGACAGGTGTTGGTCATTGGTTTGTAAGGTGACAGACAGGTGTTGGTCATTGGTTGGTAAGGTGACAGACAGGTGTTGCTCAGTGGTTGGTAAGGTGACAGACGAGTGTTGGTCAGTGGTTGTTAAGAGGACAGACAGGTGTTGGTCATTGGTTGGTAAGGTGACAGACAGGTGTTGGTCAGTGGTTGGTAAGGTGACAGACAGGTGTTGGTCATTGGTTGGTAAGGTGACAGACAAGTGTTGGTCAGTGGTTGGTAAGGTGACAGACAGGTGTTGGTCAGTGCGTGACTCTCTGTTATAGCAAATTTTCTTATGGCTATCTGGTTGCACTGCATTGTAGCATTCATGCTAAATATCTCGCCAAATATAATTTCTGGAAAGCAATTAGTTTTTGTAAACCTTTACTATTACAAGTAACCCTGCACTGTCATTTTATAGTCTCCATAATTCCTTATAACACAAATGATATGCAGTAAATAATTTTATGACAAATGGAGGATATTAAGCTAGAAAAAAAGTATGAGATTAGCAGCGCAACTGCTGTAACTTATGATTAATATATTTTTCTAGCACAACTAGGTCCTGATACCTGCACTCTCATTCTAAATTCTTAGCATTAATTGTTCTTACCTTTTTTTTTTTTTTTTTTGGTGTTTTAGTTTGCGAGCACAGTTCCAGGTTGAAGATAGTCCTGTTAATCCCCTTCATGGCTCAGACTCTCCTGAGGCAGCAGAGAAAGAGATCAGAAAATTCTTCCCACTTCAAAGTACAGTGGCTGTCATTAAACCTGAGGTTGAACCTGATCAACAAGGTAATCATGAGCTAGATATTAAATATCAAAGAAACAAATAGGAAATCATTCAAGACATTTGGTTTTTAGCCTGCATGTACCCTGACTTTAACAATGTCTGGGTGCATGCAGGCTATTGGTTATTTGGTAGCCATGTCTTGCTTCACAGGCCTGTAGGCTGCATTACAAAAGGGGGGGTTTGTTTTTTCATTATGGGGACCAAACAAACTCTCCATCTATTTTCCCGCCAAAATATATTGATTTACCACAGGAAACCCAGCACATATTATGCGATGCGTTCTAATGAATTTAAGTGAGAGTTAATGTCTGGCACAAACAAGGCATTTTTTTCGATTTCAAATCTAACTAACAGAATTTTTTTTTTAAAAAGTTAATTAAAATACCAGGTGAGCACCGGACCTTTTCAGCTTGTGGGGGGGGGGGGGGGGGGGGTTCGGACCCCCCCCCCCAGCCTACGGGCCTGCTTCAATGCAAAGGCATGGCTACAGTACCTTTCAAGATGGCACAGGAAACTGTGAACTATTGCTAATGAAAACCTGGCTTCAAATTTTAAGTCAAGTTTTAACTAACATACAAAATGTGTCTTTATAGAAATTATAAAGCAGAGAATAAAAGAAGCAGGGTTTACAATTCAAGCCCAAAAAGAAATTACTCTAACTAAAGACCTGGCTTCCCAGTTTTATCATGAACATGAGGGAAAAGAATTTTTTGGTGATCTCACAGACTACATGGCAAGGTACGTAGGCCAAATGGTACAGTTGTTAAATATGCTGTTTCTATAGCTGACATTCTTACAGTCAATGAAACAAGGCCCACAGGTTTGTTAGCCAATGACTGTTTAGCAGTAGCCCTGAAAACAAGGGCAATACCTAGATATACTAGACAGTGAGTTTTATCAAAAGTGAAGTGCTGTGAGCAGTATTGGGCTTCCTGTGTTAGCAACAATATTTTTGGATTCATAGACCTTTCTCATGCAGCAGTCATGTTACAGACTGGAACAATAGATTTTTCTCCACACAGCATCTCATTCAAGCACTTATTCAAGTGCGCACCTAGATATAATATTATTAAATGGAATTATGTAGTAACATGAATGCAAAAATTATTCTGCCATTGATGGTAATAAGAATATTTCAATTTTTTAGAATTCAATAAATTTAAGTCAAAATATTTGCGTGCAATTTCTTTTCTTAATCAGTGGCAAGACAATGTTCCTGGTGCTTTCCAAAGAAGATGCCATTTCTGGATGGAGGGCATTGATGGGACCTACAGACCCAACAGAAGCCAAAGAAGCAGCTCCTGATACGTAAGATTGTTATCATTATTAAAATGCAAGGCTATTTCTTTGATCATTCATATGCAAAAGACACTGGGTAATTGTGTACTTTATAACCAGCCAACACCTGTTGGTCAACTGTCGCCTGACTGTCCGTCAATAGTCAGCCGAGCATTAGCCAATTATCAGCCTTGTGTTGACTGAGCGTTGGCTGACTATCGGCCATGTATTGACCAAGTGTCAGCTGGCTATCGGCCAAGCATTGGCCAGTGTTCAGTCAACACCCAGCCTACACTACTATCGGCACTTTTTTGAGTCTTGTTGCAGGTCAATGCATGCTCATACTAAATCTGTCACATAAAATTTGTAAAAGTGCTACCTTTAGCCCTCTGCCCCTATATTTCAAAATTGCAGAAATAAGACATGCTATGTTTGCTTCATTCCCACTTATTAGCAAAGTTACAGCCACAGTTCTTTGATAAGGCATACACTATTTATCTGTACAGGTTGAGAGCCCAGCTTGGTCTTGATAAGTTGAAGAATATTGTACATGGTAGCTCTAATCCTGATAAGGCAGTGGAAGTGATCAAAGAGTTTTTCCCTGAAGTTGAACTACTTCCAGATGGCACAGTAAAACGTATGTGATAATCAATCAATCATCATGATCATGATCATGTCTTGAGCCTTAACTAGGATAATTTTTTTAAAGACAATTGATTCTATAGAGCTAAATTTTTTTTAATGCACAGAAATACAAGCAACAAAATCATGCAACTTGTCGCACAACATTGTTGAGTTGCAAGTTGCAGAGCAAATGTTGCTCATATTACTACCCTGCATGCAACAAATTTTCATTGTTGCAAATTAAAGCGGTTAGAGCTACAAAAATGTTGTTGTCGCAGGGTTGTAATACGAACAACATTAACTTTGCAACTTGCAATGCAACAATGTTGTGTGACAAGTTGCACGCTTTTGTTCCACCTATTTCCACGCCTTTAATTATCAATTCTTTAAATTTAAACTAGGTACTAACTTGTTGGGTTGATGCATAGACAGTATGGTGTTGATATTCTCTGCTGACAGTGTTACTTTTGAGTTGATGAGTGTTACTAATTGCTGAATAACATCTAAGTTACATCTAAGTTCCCTAAAGGCTTGCTGTGAAAATTACTGAGTATAAATTACTAACTATTACTGATGTTAATTTATAGCAAAAGAAGAGCCAAAGAAAGAGGTAGCCGAAGTGGAAGGTATGTTACACTACTTTTCTTCCTATCAAAATTTAACATGAAATTAGCACTTAGGGACTATTCACTATTTATGTTTAATATTTATGTCTAGGGGGCTGGCAAGAATCAAAACTAATTTCATGAAAATGTATTGCCCTCTTCCTAGACCCCCACCAGATTTTATGTGCTTGTGAAAATTGCCGAAGTTATTTAATGTATATTAAATTCGAATCTCCACCAATGGCCACCTCTCCATGGCCACAACCTCTACCTCTACCCAATGGCCAGGAAGTTTTGTCCCGGTTACCAATGAGTTTATACATATATTTTAACTGAAGCCTCTCCATAAAAGCCACCTTGAGCTCTCAACAACTGCCACAAAATTTTGTCACAATGGTGGCCGTTGCGTAGAGGTTCAACTTACTGTAATTCTCTTTTGGTTGCTCTAAACCTTGACATACAGTAATAATAACTTTCTTATTACTTTTTATTTGTGAAGCTACAGAAGACTTCTCAATTGCAATTGGCTTGGAAGATGGTAAGATCCCAGATGATGCAATCACTGCTTCATCAATCCTTGATGATGCCCATGCTGTGTCATGCTGTCGACTCAATACTAAAGCTGAAGATGAAAAGAAAGGTGCATGGGCTGCTAAAGACAATGATGAAAACCAATGGCTACAGGTCAACCTTGGCCAGTGCACAAGAATTTCCAAAACAGCTACTCAAGGAGAGAATGGGGAGAGCACCAATCATGTCAAGAGTTACAGTTTGTCTTATAGCAGAGATGGAGAGAACTTTGTTGCTTATGATGATAAGGTAACTAAAGATGATTGTGAACTTATTCTTAATATTCCCCTCTGTAACTTACAATCATTATGAATCTCTTACAAGAGAAGTGCATTTTTGATGCATTACTTTGCAGACATTGTATCTTTAGGTCCTGATAGAGCACTAGGTGTTTTGTTATATATCATTGAGTGTCAAAGAATGTAAAGCAATTCTTTACTGCGATTCTCAATATTCTGCCAACTCAAACTCAACTGCATTTTAACTGCTTGTTGTGAAATTGGTTTTTTGCTGCCGTCAGTCAAAACTAAACAGTCGGTCCCTTTTATATTTTTGGCTGGCAGCTGTGAAAAACCAAATTCCAATGGGCAACTTGCAATTGCAACTACCTAGTAAGCAGAATATTGAGATTCGCAGTAATATTTGTATTGGTGCCCACTCATGATCAGAACTGTTAAATTGGGAAAACTGTGAAATTTGATCAGGTGGCACCCTCTTGGCCAATGAGAAGATCAGAGAGAAAGAAATGGACTTTGCCACTGGGTATAACAATTTATATTATCAATAATGATCGATTATGATCTGTATTTAACATAATCTTTTTGACATTTGTTACAGGTGTTTGATGGAAATACTGACCAAGATGCTGTTGTCTCAAATGAGCTTCCACAACCTTTGGTTACTCAGTACATCAGAATTAACCCTAAAACCTGGAATGAACAAATAGCATTAAGAATGGAGCTGTATGGATTTGATGCTGGTAGGTACCACAAGTCAGCCAGATAATCGATATACTGCTTTCTTATGACTCATAAAGCATTTCAATTTGGCTCAGTTGTATCAAAATTGAGGCTGGGGTACTTTGCATAAATGCAATAGTTTTTTATAGATAACAAGCTATAATAATTATTGTATTATGCAAAGTGTCTTTCAAAGTCCAGAATAAGAAACCAGTGAATTGCTGCTCAGCTTTAGATCAGCTGCTACAATGACCTACTCTACTCAAGTGTTGTAATTGGTTCAACGGGATATCATTTTTGAAGGGTATGCCATTTTAGCACAGCCTATTTAATGCCCTCTTATTTCTGAGACACTCTGGGATTAACTGAGGGATTGCAAAGCCCATAATAATTTATTGTACAATGTGTATCTGTGCATCATATAAACATAGTCCATCATTATCCACATATAGAGCAGATTTTGTATGAGTGTGAAAAGTCACGGCACAGTTAAGTTGCCATATGGACACAACACAGAATTTCAAATTTTTACATACATGGCATGGACTGACATGGTCATGGCAAGGTACAGTCCTTGCTGTAGGTTTTTCATACTCATTTGAAAAGTGCTCTAATTTATAGTACATTGTGACCTTACAAAATTACCTGAAATACCTACTTCTTATTACAGAAACATTTACTGAATCTCTTGGAGTTACTGATGGCAAGGTTCCTGATGATTGTATCAGTGCATCATCATCCCTTGATGACAACCACAGTCCATCACAATGCCGACTGAACACAAAAGAAGAAGGTGAAAAGATGGCTGGTTGGGCAGCCAAGGATAATGATGAAAATCAATGGATTCAAATAGACTTTGGAAGGCTTGCTGAGATAACTAAGGTTTCAACTCAAGGAAAAGGAGGTGAATCAACTCACCATGTCACTAGTTACCTGCTGTCCTTCAGTACTGATGGTGAAAACTTCACAGTGTATCAGGAAGGTGGTCAGGACAAGGTACAGCATATTTTCCTTTTAGCCTCAGTACTAGTGCACATGGTTCTCATTAGTGACGCAAGCCAACGCAAGCAGACGCAACTCCAAGCTATTGCATGTTCTCACTATGAAAAGAAGCAACACAAGCACAAACGCAAGTGCAGGATATGGAAGATTGTGTTTTTCTTGCATTGGCTTGCACTTGTGTTCATGCTAATATCATGTGTCAGCTTCCTGAATGTTGCTTTTTGATTGGCTCAGAATTGAATCCACTCAAGTGGCCAATTCCTAAGCATTTGTTTGTTTCTTTCATCCATTTCTTTTCTCTTGCTGCAAGCCATCATAAATTGAATTTAGTAATGATGACAAAGGTGTAGAGTAAATCTAAACTTCAAGGTAAATTAGAAGGTGTGCACAGGATATCTTTCCATGGTTACTGTAATTAACTAATTAAAGGCACTAAATAAACTGCAAGTACTTTTCAGCACACAGACTTTGCTTTTTAAAAAAAATTTGTCCTTTAAAGCATAAATTTTTTGGTCAACAATCAGCTTCATCAGGACATTTGTTATCTGTGCTGTATTGGATATCCAAGTAATAGTTTTTTTCATAAAACTCAGTGTGTCAACTTCCAATCATTATTTTTTCAGGTATTCGATGGTAACACTGACCAAGAAACTGTGGTGTCTAACTGGCTGGCCATTCCTCCAGTTAGTCGCTATGTTCGTTTACATCCCAAAACCTGGAATGAGCACATTGCACTTAGACTTGACTTCGCTGGAAGATTTAAAGGTATCAATGGACTAGCATTTTAATTCCTAAGATTGATTCAACTTTTAACTTTTATTAATTATATATTTCTTGGGGAGGGGGTGGGGGCTGCAACTGTCTGAGGGGCTTATAAAAGCCCATAAAACTAGTATGATTGACTATCAAATGCTCAGCTAAGGCATATGATTAATATGAGCAAATTAATTGACTGTTAGTAGAAGGTGCACAAATCTTCTCCCAGACAAAAGAAATTGAAGAAACGGAACAGTCAAAGGGGGCATATCTCAGTATTTTTCTTTATGGAAATCCATACATGAGGGAAGGGAAGAGAGTTGATGTGTGGGGGCAGCCATTAGATTAGTTTACTGAAATAGCACCATTTATGAGAGAATGGGGATGAAGTAATTCAAATAGTAGGTGCTGTGTATATATCTGTGAGATGAAGAGTTGAAAAACTTCCTAAATAATAACATGCATGGTCTAAATCTTTTTGACGTCTAGTCATTATGGAATGATATACCATAATTGGATTGACAAAACCTAATGTACCTATAATAACCTCTCTCAGCCAGCACTATTATAATCATTGTTAATTACACTTTATACTCAAATACCAAGATATTAAATGCTCTTTCTAACAAGCTATTTTCTTCTGCACATAATGCATCCTTTTAATTCCTTTCATTATAAACTTTACTCTTGACTAAACAAGCACATCACATAGACTGAAAGAGCACCAAGCACCAATTAAAATATTCTATCCTCCTATGTATTATGGTAAGTGTTCTTATAATAATACTACCGTAAATAATAATAATAATAAATAAATGTCTTTATTTAACGAGCCAGGGTAAAACACAAAATAGTGTAGAAACACTAATAAACTTGTGACTCTCAAAAAGTTTAGAACTCAGCAGAATCTTCTATAGCGGGCTTTTTCTCTTGTTCCTTATAACCATTGTTCTTGAACTATAATAATTATTATCAATGATGAGCTATGAACTGTCACTTATAAAAGTCTTTTACGATTATTTCATGTTAATACTAAACATCACAGACTGAAGCACAGGACACCACTCAAATCAACTAATAAATTGCTGTCTTAGTACAGTGTCGTAATTTTATGGAAATACTGAGAAACTGTTTAAATAATTGGACAAGTCAAACCTTATGACAGATAAATTCACTAGATAAATACTAAATTTTTAAAAACACAATGCAAAGTAAACCTTGAAAATCATAATTTTTAGCTTGATGATAAATGTTAAGAAATTTGTACAATTCTTATTAATTTTTTGAACTTTTTGAACAATTGTCTGACATGTCTGAGAGTTTTAATTTGATTGGTTACTATGCCATTTCAGAGCAAGAAACCAGAGAGAAAACTGATGTTGATGCTGCTACAGCAGAAACAAGTGAGGCTGTGGCTGCAGGTGATCAAGAGCAACCTCAAGAAAAGACAGGTGAACAGGAAGCACCTCAAGAGGGGGCAGTAGAAGATAAAAAAGATGAACCTCCAAAAGAAGGTGAAGAAGTGAATCAAGAAACACAAGAAAAACAAGAAGATTCAGCTGAGAAACCTGCTGAAGAGTCAACTGAGAAGCCTGTAGAAGATTCTGCTGAGAAACCTGCTGCTGAAGGTGATGCTGCAGCTGGTGCTGATGCTAAGGATACAGAAGCTGGAGGGGAAGGAGCTGAAGCAAAACCTGAAGATGCCCCTGCCGATACTCAAGCAGAAGCTGAACCTGCACCGGAAAAATCTGGAGAGGAACAACCACAAGCTAAAGATGAAGGAGAAACTGGAGAAAAACCAGAAGGTGGAAGTGGAGAAGGGCAAACAGGAACTGAAGAGAAGAAGGATGATGAACCCAAACCAGAAGGTGAAAATGCAGGTGATGGTGACAAACCCCAAGAGGGAGGGGGTGAGGCCGTCAAACCACCTGAGGGGGAGGGTCAGGGCTAGTTTGTCATGACTGTAGTTTTGTTTTGTTTTGTGTTATGGTAGCATATAATATGTTATAGCATTGAGTGAGATGGCTTCAATTCAGTCATCAGTATTTTAAAAAAGTGCATTGAATGTCTATTTTTGTGTGTGCACTTTGTACAATATTAGAATTAGTATTCACAATAATGAAATATGGTTTGTATTTATTTGTTCACCTTTATAACCATCATTCATAAACTGTACATATGTCATTTCATAGATGTTCTTGTATAAATTCTTAAATAACAGGTTTTTACAAAAAATACAAAAAGCAAAAGAAAAAACTATTATATTTAATAAATGAATATAAAAATACCTATCGTTTTTTATTTTATTGTCCTATCTGAACTTCTTTTGGACAAACCTAATACAATACTACGCTTCTCAGTTAAGCTTGGAACAACTGAAGTTTTGTCATGAAGTTTTGTCGTTGAAAAGTAAATGTTGTCAGGGGCAACGTCAAAAGAATTGAACCCTATAGTGTGGAAAAAATTCATGAGCTTAATTGCGGTGACATCAGTATCATGCTTGATTCCTATTGAATACTTTTGACATTGCCCCTAACAACATGTACTTTTCAACGACAAAACTTTGTGTAGTGTAGTATCCCATCTGGGCTCAGATTCCCATAGTCGTCCGTATTATCATTTATCAATAATAATGTTTGCAGTTTAGTGTAGTATTGTTGTATATTTTGAATATTTTGATGCTGAAATGAAGTTAACCCTGAGTAGATAAGTCTGTAATTAAGGAACACAGTGATATTCTACAAATTCAAAAAGGGACTTTAATTTGCATTGATTATTCTTTTCATTTTTGGTGTTCATTTTGACACAACTGCTATTTAGGACCTAATATTTTTTGGCAACAGAATCAGTCTATGAAATACAGATTGATTTGGTGAGGGGAACTACATATCTTACAGCATTATCTCCAAGTCCTTTATAAGCTAAGCTTAAATCCATCTGTTTCATATGTCAATGTTCTTTTTCCCCCTGAAACAAAATATACACATTTGGTGCCTGTCATGGCTATACTTCTGTTTCTTTACGTTTACTTGGAGAAGCTGAATTTCTTTGTGTCAACGGATTGTTGAAGCTGTCATGAAGCTGGCTCTGCAGTTGACTCATTCGCTGATGATGATTCTTTTTCTCCCTCTTTACTTTGAGGTGCTAAAAAATTATATGAAATAGCCAGATTATTTAGTGCTATTACCCAATAGAAGAAATGGCAAATAAACTAAACTCACCAGATGCCATCCACTTTATACCAAAATATCCAAGAAGCATTGTTAGGACTGCTATCACAGCAATTCTGTCAAGAAAAAAATACAGATTATCACTGATTTGTTTGGTACATTCCTACTTTTTAGAGAAGTTTTCGTATGAGTGGAAAATATACGATGACTCCCCCCATGGATTGCAAAAATCCTGGATCCTCCTGTGAACATGTGTAACAATCAAGGGGCTTCCCATTGTTTTTCTGTGAATCATTGAAATATCACAGTGTATGGTTACGGCTATGTAATATATTCTTTCCCACTCATACAAAAACTGCCATATAAAAAACAAGTTGCTGGTGTGCCAGAACATAATTTCTGTATTAACTGCTATATAGTGTGCAAAGAGTTTATTAGTACAGAGTCTAGGGGTCCAGTTTATGCTGCGTCTTCACCTGGTTAGGCAGAAGGAAGTTTCAGCACCAGTAAGTGTTGAATAATAAGGTACAGCTGTAGCAGTTAGAGTACAGTAAAGGTGAGACTTACCCATAGGAAGCAATATGATTTCTTTTAGAGCAGATTTCATATGAATGTGAAAAATCACCGCACAGGCCGGGTCTGGAAGGGGGTTCTGGATCTCGAATCACACCCTTTTCCCCCCAAAATCCCACATCCCGTGACATTATGCCATAACTGACAGCCCCTTAATCGTAAGCGATGAATACATTCATATTCAAAGGCCTTTGAATTTTCATCTTCTTAATTTTTTCATGTTTCAACAATCAGATTGTAGTTTCCTGGATCCCGTGCTATATCTTATCCATTTCCTGGATTCCACGAATACCCTTCCAGACCCTGATGTCACGGTTAACAGCGAGCTAGGTTGAATGTTTTCATACTTGGCAAGTTTTTCATTAGTCATATGAAAACTGCTTGAGCACACCTTAGTAAGTAGCTTAGTTCCAGAAAACATGAATACCTCTTAAAAGAAAAAGGTAAAATCAATTTGAAGTCCAAACCCTCACGCCTGTACAGGGCTAAAATAACAGCCAATCAAAGGACAATGTCAGGGTAAACGATGTCCCCTTGACTTCTCACATTAACAGCTTACTGTTCATGTGTTGATCAGTCTAATGTGGCTGTTCACATTCAGCAAATGAGCAGCCACTATTTTTAGCCCTGCAATACCAACATATATCCATGCACCACAGGGAACCCAAATGTACAATTCTACTATTTATAAATATTTGAGTACTTAGAAATACCTCTTTTCTGAAGTCTTTAAATATCCTAATCTCTCTTTTGAATGTTGCCATGAGTTCTTAGTATTCATTGCTGTTGCATTACTTGTCGTTTCGATAGCCTGCGCTGTCCCCCCGGACATGACAACCGACCCCTGGGCTGTCTTCCCTCGCTGCAAAACCTCTTGGACATCTAAATCAATTATTTTAGGATTCCTTCTATTTCTAAATTTCTTGAGGGACTTGTGCTTTGAGCTGAAAAAACGTCTCGTAAGAGGATTGAAATAAAAATGAAATGAAAAATTTCTTGAAGCACAACGTGCACAGCCAAGAGAAGCCATATTGTTTCTATGCCGAAGTTTCTCCGAACCATATCTCGAAGTCTTAACGATAAGGTATCGACTTTCTTTGATTGGTTAAATTTTTTCGCAAATAGAGTTTTCAGGAATAGTTCAAATATTCTCAAGTTCCACTTATTAAAAAAGATAACAATATATCAGGGTTATCCAATTTATAAGATTTATAAGATTTCGTGATGGTCTTAGGAATATCGATTCAAGTTCATTACCTATCGAACGGTTACCGAGTTTTTCCCGAACATTTCTTCCACGTTGTCTTTGATTGTCATTGTGGGCGGTGCGAGTTTTTCGACCTATTGAATCATTCATAATACATGTGTAATGCAGTGTTTTGTGACAAGGACCGGCATATGTCTTTTGAGAAGCTCTAACTTACGTCTTGGAACAACTCAAATCGTCAAACGATTGCTTCTGTTTAGTCCGTTCAACAAAGAAATCTTAGGTAAGGCTCTTTTTCCCGCGTTTGGATTTGTTTGTATTCGATAAAAAACACTCTGAAATGGTGTATGAAATATTTGATCAATGACCTTTGAGCGTACAAATTTTTATTATAACTGATCGCTATTTTTACCGAAACCTTAAAAGTACTGGGATGTGGACTCAGCTGTGTCGATAGTTCACTTCTTAGTTCCTCTTTGTGAACCTTGAGTCCCGTGAAGCCGGTGATATCGAAAGCCTGTATTTTTAAAGTTTCGGTTGTTAGGCTAATTATATAAACTTATATGCTAATTATACGGATAACCATCGCAAAGCCATTGGATTCCAAGGCGGAAGCATCCTTTTCGGTAAATTCAGGCGAAATTCGTATTTCTGAATAACAAACAAGTTAGCTTAATATTAGCTTATTGAGTAAGCTTTAAAAAGCGTTTATACTGACAGAATCCTGTCGAAACATATAAACTTTACTTCAAGAAAGTCTTCTTTAAATTATTTTACTAGTAACGGTTGAAGCCAACTTTGTTCACAGTGGTTTTCCATTAAAGTATTTTCTCTTTTTTAGAAAAATATTTAATTTAGATGGGTAAAATGAACTAATTTGTTAGTGTACTGTAAATATGATAGGATAATGCACGTATCAGCGGCTTCCCCAAGAGGTTGACCCTCGGGCTGACCAGGGGGATTGTAGAACTGCTGCGACAATTAACACTTATTGACGGGAACCTCTGGAAAACGGTGTGTTTTGTGGTCCAGAGACGACGATGTTTCCTGAGGCATAGCCTCGGGAAACATTGCTGTCGAGGGACCACAAAACACACCGTTTTCCTGAGGTTCCCATCAAAAAGTGTTAAATGTTATATACCAAGTGTCAAAGAACACAACAAAATTATTAGATTTTTTGATGATTTGACTTTAAAATCACTTCCGGTTTTGTTATTTCCTGGTGGATAACATATTATTGCCTGCTGAAAGTCGTTGCTGGGGAAACATTGAAAATTTTGCATGTTCATGTGATACCTTCCTGCCCAATCAGAGTACGAGAAAAATTGACTTTGACATTTGGTATATAACAATCTTGATTATTTCCCCCAAGGGTAGGGCAATCGTCCCTTTCAAAGTCCCCTGGTTCAGGTCATCCAATGTCTACAATTCCCAATCATCTGAACAAATCCCCCACCCCAATATTTGCACCTATAAGAAGAAAATTAGCATTTTCCTGACCCCTAGGGCAATGATTGCAGCCAATCTGCCTGTATTCCCCCACATATCCCCGTGGTTGGCCCAGAGGTCACCCCCATGGGGAAGCTGCTGATCGGTGCATAAGTACCTAACCAATTCGCTTCTTATCCTACAGAAAATATGAAAGCCAGGCCATTAGTTCTATGTGGTCCCAGTGGATGTGGAAAAAGTACTCTAGTCAAGAAGTTGATGCAAGACTATCCTGATAAATTTGGTTTTAGTGTTTCTCGTAAGTGCAGTAATTTGAAATTTTTCACTCATTATACCATGTTATCATCAGCTTAGATAGTACACTCACTCTGATTGGTCAAGATTTTACCCCTGGGTTCCCTAGGATTGCCTCTACACCACCCCACCACACTCCCTGAGTTCCTCTCAGAATGGGTATGAATGTCCACAGGGTGCCCATGCATCCCCTTTTCTAGTTTGGAATTAGGTGGTTGGTTTAGAGTGCACCTAAACCCTGATACAATACTTTCAGTATTGATTCTATGTGAAGTGAATAGTTGAATGGAGAAATATTTCTTCTATTGAGTGTTGCGTCTTTAAGTTATGAAGTCTGCGATGACGTCACAGTCATTAACATATTGGAAGTATAAACCTTCATAACTAAAAGATGCAACACTCAAATAAAGAAATATTTCACCATTCAACTATTCACTTCAAGTAGCATCAATACTGAAAGTATCGTATAAGGGTTTAGGTGCACTTTAAATATGAAAGATTGTACATTGCTCCTTCTAAATTTTGTGAGCCCCACCTCCCTACTCAAAATCCTAGACACCCATTGTTCTTGTGTATTGTTGAACAATAGTTTCATTCTCATCAACAGATACAACAAGATCACCAAGACCTGGAGAAGTTGATGGCAAAGGTGTGTATGTTAGATTTTAAGAATTTAGTTTGATCCAATAATTTTTTTGGTAATTCTTTATTATAGAAAAAGAAAAAGTAGGCAGCAGTTAACATCGAAGCAACCAGCAGCTGACAGCTTTATCTGAAAGCCCTTTTATATCAACCTCTTTTAGACCTCCTTAGCTTGGGGATAATGTTTTCCTGTCTACGACTAAGTTCTTAACATTAAGATCCATCCATATTCATGTGTCTTCTCATTGTCTGTTGTTAAACAAAAAAATGATACCCTAGGGAATTATGCACGGTCTGAAATAGGAAAACATGCCCACGCGAAGACATTTATTATTGTCTAGCAAGTGAAGGCAATTATAAAATTCAATGATATTTCAATTATTTTCAAAACACCCACACCCCCACACAGGAGCTTTAATAAGAGACCTTATATATACCGTTCGAGTATCATAACAAAGGTTTTTCCTCTGTCAACAGATTATCATTTTACTGAGAGAGAAGTGATGAAAAGAAGTATTGATGCTGGGGATTTTATTGAAAGTGCAGAATACAGCAGAAATCTTTATGGAACAAGGTATTGATAATAATCAAGAACTTTAGTGACTTCAGAGCAGAGTATGAATTTAAAATGTAAAAATGCAAATCAGATGACGTGGACCCCGGATTCACTTAACATTACTATCCTGTAGGTAATGCCAGTTTTCAATTAATAAATGATTTTCATTGCCATGTTGTAGTAGAGTTTTGGTGAGTTAATTTTAGAGTCGCTGGTGGACATCATCTAATTTGCATTTATATCTCTGAAATGAGAAGTCCATATCCTGTAAAACTATGCCATCGTATTATACCCTTCATGTAGAAGTGATTTTCTAACCAAACTGGAAGGGTTGATAGGCACTTTAACACTGTTTCCTTCTATTCATTTAGTAAAAAAGCAGTAAAAGATGTTGTTGATGCTGGTAAAATTTGCATCTTGGATATTGACATGCAGGTAGGTTGATGAGTTCAGGCCAAATCATAAATTTCCTCTGAAGACTAAGGTAAAACAACAACAGAGGACAACATTAAATTTCAGTGTGCGATCAAATAAAGGGGCAGAATTTTTCATGCAATATTACAGAGTTTCACGATCTCACATATACAATTGTACAATTTGCCATAGAGAAAAAAATAATGTTTTGTTGGATGTAAATTAAAGTGTTTCCTTGACATTCAGATGGCACAAAGTTTTCAAGGGCATGTGCCTATGGAATGTCACAGTGGTGTAGCAAGGGGGGCCAGGGGGCCTTTTTTGTTTGATGAATGATGCAAATGCCACTAGCATAGGGACTTGGCAGGCACGTGGCCCCCAAAACATTTTGGTAATTAGTTTTTATTCTACAGTAGGTACCCCCTCCCCCCATATCCTGTGTCCTCGCTATGCCCCTGGATGGTCATGCATTGATTGTACTCCATCAAAGTCTACTTCAGAGCAACAACGATTCCATGCATACTATTGAGAAGCACTGTTAGTAATTTGTACATGTACAGTGTATACTGTATACCTATCAGTATTTCAAAAAAAATTGTTGGTCGAAGATCTGACATGTGTGATCTGACATGTGTGATCTGAGACTAAACAGAACTATTATGCTTTTATGTTTTCTGGCTAAAATACGAAAAATTACATTCCTAACTCAAAGGTCATGCTTCATATTCTAATCTAAAAGCTGGCTACGTTGTTTGGCTGTGAATATATTACATTTTGCAGTGTGTCACTCGGTCTCAGATTTCAGATTTCAGATCTCCCACTGAAAACGTTTTTTGAAATAGGTGTAAATAAATTTTGATTTCAGGGTGTAAAGAATATGAAGAACACAAATATAGATTGTTTATATGTGTTTACAAAGCCACCATCATTGGAAGAATTAGTAAGTGATTTTGTTCAATTTCATATGGTATAAATCAATTATAAAATAAGTATCTCCTTCATTTATCTATCATTACTTAAGTCTTATTTTTCTCAGGAAAGAAGGCTTCGAAAGAGAGGAACTGAAACAGATGAATCTGTAGAAAAAAGATTAGAAATTGCTGATAAGGAATTGGCTTATGGTGAGTATTATTATTAGTATCATATTAAGTATATTATTATTAAGTATTATATTATTAAGTATAATTATTGTTAAGTATTATGTTATTAAGTATGATAATTAATAGTGTTATGGTGAGTTTTTGCATCTACTATCTACATCACTTTTCAGTCAACCTAGTTCCTTTCCTCCTTATTATCCAAAGTGTTATGTTATTCTAGGTAGTAGGGGACCTCATGTTCTATTGTAACTTCACCTGCCCAGGGATTGCATTTTGTAATTTGTGCCCTGGCACACATTTTGTGTCCCTAACATATTTGATGTGATTCTAGTTCACATTCTTTCGTAAGCAGAGAATTTAGTGCAATGGCAAGAAATAAAGCTCTCTGACTTGCCGTGGGACGCAAACAAATTGTCAAAATGCATTTTCTGCTAGTTTTCTGCATTAATGCGAACTCTGCCTGCCCTTTGGTGAATCAGTAAATAAATAGATAAAATTTTACAGGATTACCCGTTAGTGGCAGGGCTAAAAAAGTATTGGCTGGTCAATGGCTGGAAATAATGACGTGACCAGTCCATGTGACAGACATTGTCCATTGGCCAACCTTTGAATTGACCTTTTTGCTAATAGATTCCTCTTGAAATTTACTCTCCTGAGAAATAAAATTCTTTTGTTTTGCCATCCAAATTGACCTACATTTTGAAAGCTAGCCATGCCTTTGCATAGAAGCAAGGCATGAGGTGACCTTGCAATGAAAGAGACCTTACACCTTGGACAGTTATTCACATGTCTATCATTGCAAGGTCACCTCATGTCTTGCTTCTATGCAAAGGCATGGCTACCTGTCAAGATGGCGCAGGGAACTGTGAAGGGAATTATTACTGAAATAGAAATTTATTTCTGATATACACTTTTTTGATTTACAGCTGCAGAGCCTGGTTCATATAATTACATTATAGTCAATGATGATTTTGATACGGCTTACTCAGAATTTAAGGAAGTAATAAGCAAGGTAAGGAGAAGACAGCACTTTTTTGCAGACTCTTTTGAATTGTGGTCCAAAAAATGTCCAAAAAAAGGAGCAAGTTGAGTTGGATTGGACTGTGATGAGATGAGATGAGATGAGCTGAATGGAATAGAATAAAAGCCAAATTTTAAAACTAAAAAAATATGTACTTCAAAGTTTGAAAGGAACAGATCCCTTATATTCCAGTATAGATATTATGAATGGCAGACAGAGTTTTATTGAACACTTTAACCAATTTTTAGGGAGGAAATCTTGGATGAATGTGAAAACGTGTCTCTGAGATTGCCATTAAATCAAATCTGTAACCCAGTGAGCAGGGTGGCACAGGGGTTACGCGTGACGCGTGATTTGGCCTATTTTTGGACCGTGATTCGTGAAATTAAAAAAATAAGTCCGTGATTCGTGAAGTTCAGAACCCCCGTGATACGTGATCTGCTTATTTTTAAGACCGTGATTCGTGAAAATTTGTATTACACCCTAAATCTTTGTATCAAGGTTATTCATTAGTCATATTTCGTGCTTTGTGAATTTATGAAAAAATTGTCTGTGATTTGTGATCGATACACCCCTGTGCCACCCTGAGTTAGCTGGGATTGGTTATAATTTATTCTATACCATCAACTTGTCATTTGTCATACTTGTTTTAGTCATACACTTACTCAAAATTATCTAGATGTTAGCAGGAAAACAAAAATACAAAATAAGTCACACAAGAAGTTGTGATTTGTTTCTTCAAACAAATGTTTCTCAGAAAAAAAATTCTAGTCAGGTTCCTGGTGGGACTTTTTTCTTTGAAATGTGAATTATTAATTATTATTTACTTTCCTGACAGCATTTTGAAAAATGTTTTCATATCCTTACCAATTTCCCATACAGTTCAATTTTCATCAATTTTATGCTCTTCTCATTTACCTTTGTTTGTTTTATTTTCTTCAATATTACTATTAACTACGGTCTGGTTAGTATCCTGCCACTTACAACTCCTCAGATTTTTAATTAAAGTCTGTGTTGATTATTTTTCATTATTTTGTTCTTTTCTCTTTTTAGGAAATCGTTCCATTATCATGAAGAGACATATCACAGATATTTATAATTATTTCCAACATTCCTTCAATTAGTAAACAAATATTTAAAATGTGACGCCTGATAATCATTAAGTAAAGTCATAATCAAGTACATCCCTGGATAGTGCATGCAAAGCTACAAAGATTATCATGGAAGGCAACTTGAACCTTTAGTCGATAGGCTATGCCTCTGATTTGATAGTAGATAATCTTGCGATGTGATCTTGGGCTGTGATTGGTTAGCTAGAATGTCGTGTCGTAACCATGTCGGTGTCTTGTTCCAGCATTCTGATTGGACAGGATGTGATATCGGGCTGTGATATCGGGCTGTGATATCGGGCTGTGATATCGGGCTGTGATATCGGGCTGTGATATCGGGCTGTGATTGGTTAGCTAGAATGTCGTGTCGTAACCATGTCGGTGTCCTGTCCCAGCAATCTGATTGGGATGTGATATCGGGCTGTGATTGGACAGAATGTGATTTCTGACTGATTGGTTAGCATTGTAGATAACTGAATGTTTTGTCGTTACCATGTCGGTGTCCTTTTCCAGCAATCTGTTTGGATGGGATATGATATCGGGCTGGGATTGAACAAGATGTAATTTCAGACTGTAATTGATAGAATATTTCACTATTCCTTGGCGATTAGATATACTGTCTCGGAATTCTAATTCCCTGTATAATATGGGATGTAATGACTTGCCTAGGTATCAGTTTCCTGCGTCACAATTTATCACTGCCACGATAACACTGCCAAATGGAAAATGAAATAGCAGGGGAAATTTTGCCCCACCAAAATTATTTGTTATGCCAAAAATTTAAAAAAAAAATGTCTGGTCATTTCTATTTTCTATTTCGAGCCCTAAACCCTAAAACACATGTACAGGATACTAACCTTCATCGTGCAATTGTTGTTTATCATACCACCTGCGACTCCTTGAAAACTCTTGAAAATTGAAATTCATAAGTTTTAAGGGCACTTGAAAAGCCCATGAACAAACGCTAGCGTATGGAAAATTCTTGATTACCAGTTCTTAAATGGATAAGTTGTTTTGACTACCCATTAAAGGGTCATACAATCGACTGCATTACATCTACTTGGAACAACTAGTTATCAAATTCGCATTAGAATCGATCGGATATCATTAACAGAAACCTTCCAAAAAATATTCAAATTTTATCTAACCCTGAAACAACTTCTTGGATGATCAGACTTATCACGGCACGACTAACTTACATTTAAAATACTGCTCATGTAAAATTAGGTTTTTAGACCTGAAACTGCTGAGAGTAATATTCTCACGAATCATTTTGAAAAAAAACTTTTTAGCGACTGTATCCTCATTCTAGTTTACCTTTTCTGATTTTCCTGATAAAGAAAGGCATTGAACCTACTTTTTGAGGGTAAAAGATTGCAGGTACAAGAAAAATATTGAACCTAGCATTTTGAAATTCAATTTCAAATTCTTGGATATCGGAACATTTCGAAAATGAAAATTTGAATCTTCGAATTATTATGCATGTATAAATATCATATTCGTGCTAAGGGTCTAAGAAAGCGCTCTTAGATTTCTGGGGAATGTCTACTGGCTTGCACTGACTTTAGCATTAATTATTGTCCAATATATGATATATAATAATTATAATAGTACAATATTTTGCATTCATAACATCTTGGGAATGCCTTGGTAGAGAGGGGGAGATATAAATTGCTCTATGCTCGCCTTGTGCACCGCCCGACGACTTCTACGTCTTACAATATTTATACACAAATTACGTACATTACATTTTTATTACGTTTTAATTGTTTTTAGAAATGTCAGTAATCAATAACATGTACTTCAGAACAAAATCATTCTGTATTTACGATGTAATAAACGACTGTGTTTTTGTATGACACATTAAACATAAGTTTATGGGGCTGTTTGCAAGGTATAGCTGGGTTTCACTTGACGTCATTTCTTGTATCGTGCGGAATGTTCATCAGCTGAATCTCAAGTTTTCAATAGAATTTTTTCTGGTTGACAGCACATGGTGGTCAGTATTTGACCACCATTTGGAGCAGATAATGAGATTCAAAGACTTTTATCAGCTGATTGAAACCCAGGTATACAGCAGATTTCGTATGAGTGTGAATTACGGCGCGGCGCAAACGCGGTACCGAATGTGGATACACGGCAAGGCGTGGTGGTCCGTGTCGTACGTTTTTCGTAGTCGTAAGAAAACTGCTCTAGTTGTCCTTGCTAAGAGTATCAGAATCACCCTCTTTCTCAAAGAAAATCGAAAAAGGCCCCTCCCTCAAAAAGACTGAGGTGTTTTCGCACTAGTCGGGAAAGATACGATAATTTACCATTAAGTCAAACATTCTTATCAAATCCTGAGACAAAAGGCTCTCGAATTTTTTCGGAGACAAGTAAGCTATCGCGGAATCAAGGGAGGAATTCTACTCACATGTGAGCGAGCTTTCGCCTAATTTCCGAAATGCATTCATCTTTCGAGCGCAGTAATCCATTCTGACCCTTGTCCTTCCTACCAATCACCACGGAGATGAGACATGCGCAGAAAGTATCGCAGTGAGTAGGGAGGCGGGTAATCTATATTCCGTGCTCGCGTGTTCTCGAAATAAGATTATTGATTGTTCCTGAAGGTTCCATTTGTGCTGGAACTGCACTAATAATACGATTACGTAACCAGGTCCCTTGGGGCCATGATTCTACCAAGTTATACTGACTCAACATGCCTCATATACTGAAAAGACTTTATGAATTGAATTACCATCTGTGCCAGACCAGTTTTTGAAATAAGATTATTGATTGTTCCTGAAGGTTCCATTTGTGCTGGAACTGCACTAATACGATTATGTAACCAGGTCCCTTGGGGCCATGATTCTACCGAGTTATAAACTCAACATGCCTTAATACTGAAAAGACTTAAAAGAATTGACTACCATATTCGCAGACCAAATTATCTGACATTAGTTTTGAAGCAAAAAAAGTTTTTACCTCTGAAAATTTATTTACAATAATTTGATACCATCTACAAGAAAACAGGTCCCGAATTTGCGCGGCTAGGCGTTTGATTTTTTTTACGGATAGCACACTGAGTTCCGTGTAAACGAAACACCTAAATGTAAAACTTTTTGAACGGCTAAAAATTCTTCCGGTAACGTGTTAACCCAGCCTTATAATATTAATAGGCTCCTCGTTCTCCTCTTCCACATTCCCTCCTACTCCTCCTCCCTCTCCTCCACTTTCTCCTCCTCCTCCTCCTCCTCCTCCTCCTCCTTCTCCTCCTTCTCCTCCTCTCTCCTATGGTACGAGCTGGTTTTCTCGACATCCGGGTCCTCGAATTTTCCTCCTAAAGATCAACAATTCTAAATTCTAATTCGCTCTCAGAATCATCCAAAGGGTCTTATTTTAGATAGCTCTTTACGGTTAGAGTGCAAACAGTATATCCGTGAAATATTAGTTATTACTCACCGCCAAAACCGCCACCCGGTTAGCTCAGTTGGTAAGAGCGTCGGTCTGTTGTCGGTCTGTCCCGGCCGGACCAACACTCAGGGTCTTAAAATAACTGAGGAGAAAGTGCTGCCTTTGTAATCACATCTACAAATGGTTAGACTTTCAAGTCTTCTCGGATAAGGACTTTAAACCGTAGGCCCTGTCTCCCAACCCTTCCTTAACCTGTAAATGGGGGACATAAAAGAACCTGTTGAATTATTCGTGTAAGAGTAGGGGATTGTCTCCCGGTTCAACAGCCTATCCCAATTTGGAGGCATAACACTAATTACTAACAATTCACTCATGATTGTAAGCTGCACGGCTGCTAATAGTGCCTTAATATGCAGCCCGTAAAGTCCTCCACTGGTTAAAAATTGTAAAGCGCATTGAGACGATGTGAAATGCGCTATATAAGAACTCCCATTATTATTATTATTATTATTATTATTATTATTATTATTATTACTAAATAGTACAATTTGTACAAATTCTATTGTTTTCTATTGTTTAATTAGCACTATTTTGTACTATTTAGTAATTTGTATTTCACAGATATACTGTTTGCACTCTAATACGTATTTTATTAGCCTTTTTTCTCTTACTTCTATTCCGAATTTTAAGTTTTTTCCCCCAGTTTTTATAGGACTAACTCCGTATTGATCCTCCCAACTGCGGTCAAGGACGCAGAGAACTACACCGCTAGCATCGATATCTCCACATCTTCTCGCTGTATGACATAAGAACGATGGGTGGCGATAGTGATGTACACAAATGTAAATAGTGTGAAACCCCCTCCATAAGGCGTTAATAATTTCCCTTCTATCAAAACTCAAGTGTTCCGTTATCCGGTTTTCCAGTTCCTTTGTAACGCCGACAAACTAACGATATAGAAAACAAAATATTTTTACTGAAATAAAGGAGCTTGTTAAGTGGCACACTTTTACTTCCATCAGCTGCGGTTTAAGGTACCGTTGGCTTTAATTATCGGTCTCGCAGATAAGATAACAGAATTTAAATTTAAAAAAAAAACAGTCTGTGGTTCTCGTTCCATGCGCGAGGTAATTTGAATTTAACGTAGCACAAGCGAGAGCCATCAAGGAGTACTCATACCCACATATTATGACGCGTATTAGGATTGAACTAATTCTTGGTTTGCAATCATTCCCAAGGGAGTAAAATAGCAAAAGTCATGGCCGCCATGATGGAAGATATAACAAAAGAAATCATTAAACAATTTTTTTGTCAATTTCTTCCAAGATGGCCGCTATGACGTCTTGTGCAATAGAAGAATTATCACAGTTGGTGGCAGACAACGCACTATAGCACCCCACATCACCCTACTTTCCATAAGAAAGGTCCGTGCGTTTGCGCAGGACGATGAAACCATGACCACAGTAGTGCGTGCAGTAGCATCTAGCCGTATAGCTTGCTTCATCTTTCAGTGTGCTTGATCATTAACTTCCTTTTTATGGGGAGGGGGGGAGGGGAAGTTTTATTAATTCTGTTGTTGCGATCGACAACGTGCGTAAGCGGAAACTTCACCAAACAGAATGACAATCAACATCTTCCTAGTTGTTTATCATAAGTAACTATTAAAAAAACAGATAGTTCTTCTGGGGGGAGGGGAAGGGGAGTCTTACGACTACGTGCGCCAACGGAAGCATACCGATCAGAATGACAATCAACATCTTCCTAGTTGTTTATCATAAGTAACTATTAAAAAACCAGATAGTTCTTCTGGGGGGAGGGGAAGGGGAGTCTTACGACTACGTGCGCCAACGGAAGCATACCGATCAGAATGACGATCAACATCTTCCTAGTTGTTTATCATAAGTAACTATTAAAAAAACAGATAGTTCTTCTGGGGGGAGGGGAAGGGGAGTCTTACGACTACGTGCGCCAACGGAAGCATACCGATCAGAATGACGATCAACATCTTCCTAGTTGTTTATCATAAGTAACTATTAAAAAAACAGATAGTTCTTCTGGGGGGAGGGGAAGGGGAGTCTTACGACTACGTGCGCCAACGGAAGCATACCGATCAGAATGACGATCAACATCTTCCTAGTTGTTTATCATAAGTAACTATTAAAAAACCAGATAGTTCTTCTGGGGGGAGGGGAAGGGGAGTCTTACGACTACGTGCGCCAACGGAAGCATACCGATCAGAATGACGATCAACATCTTCCTAGTTGTTTATCATAAGTAACTATTAAAAAACCAGATAGTTCTTCTGGGGGGAGGGGAAGGGGAGTCTTACGACTACGTGCGCCAACGGAAGCATACCGATCAGAATGACGATCAACATCTTCCTAGTTGTTTATCACAAGTAACTATTAAAAAGTCCCAAAAGCGTCCCTGATCGACTCAGACCAATAAGACTAAATAAGCGTATGCAGTGGAGTTATTGGCATAGGTCTTTATTGGAACACCTGCGCGGGAAGTCTTATCGTCACAATGCATTATTGTCTATCATCGTGAAAAATTAAAGAAAAATACAATCAACAATGTGGGAAATTTGATAGTAAGTTCACATAAATGCAGATTTGTGAAGCCTATACTACACAGATCTTTATATCATTGTGAATAATAATTGTGCATGCATGGCGGGGTTCCTGTGCATGTGTTCAAGATGGCGTTGATCCAGACTAGATTATTTCCGAAACTTGCGTCAAAACAAGCCGCTGCTCACTGATACCACCTACGTTTATCCATTTGACTAATTTTAGACAATTGTCATTTTCTTTCTACAGCCGTAAAGTGATGAAAGTTTGACTTAGGAAAATGAATCGTAGTTAATGAATGGACTGAGTTGGGAACACATCTAAAACAATCTTGTACCGAACAAAGAAGATCTCCGAAAAGCGAGTCTTGTTTGAATTATATAAAATATTTATTTGTTTTATCGATTCGGCCCCTTTTATAAAATAAGATTATGAATAAGTTTTCAAAAGATCTCAGTCCGTGCATATGGAGAAGGAACAACATTTTGTAACGAAATTCGTGTCTACTTTGGTTTTCTGGTTTTTATTTTATTTTTTTTATTTTTTTATTTAACTGCTTAACACAGTCTGGTAACAGACTCGAAGTCCAAACAAGCTCAGCCCGAGACAAGTTACAAATAGTACATTATAATTTAAACTATAAAGAAAAAATTAATAATACTATAACTAGGGACAAAAAAAATTAAGATTCTTTAAGATTGTTCTTTCTTATTGGTTTTTTTCTTCCTTTCTTCTTTCTTTCTTTTCTTTTCTTTTCTTTTCTTTTCTTTTCATTTCTTTTCATTTCTTTTCTTTCTTTCTTGCTTGCTTGCTTGCTTGCTTGCTTGCTTGCTTGCTTGCTTTCTTTCTTTCTTTCTTTCTTTCTTTCTTTCTTTCTTTCTTTCTTTCTTTCTTTCTTTCTTTCTTTCTTTCTTTCTTTCTTTCTTTCTTTCTTTTACTAGATCCGACACCTGATAGCTCGGTAGCTAAGAATGATTTAATAGAATGATAAATGAAACTGATCAACGGACGCAATCCTTACTGCTGCGGGCATGAGAGGGAAAACGTGACGAAAGGAAAGCTACTCATGAGGAAACATGTCACGAAGATCCAAAAATAATTGACGTCAGTTCATGAGACTCTAACGGCAAATCTTACCGTGTTACACTTACTAAAAATATAATCCCGTTTCAAAACAACAGTGCAATATAATTTGATGATTGACTTTCATGATTACTCACTCTTTCGATGTGAACACTTAAAACTGTGTCGATGATAGTTATAGTTTTGAAAAAATATATTAAATTTTTAAGTTCCGCGCCTAATTTCTTAAAATAATTCATAGATCACAAAAACGACACTTTTTCGCTAGATTTTCAGAGTTTAACAGATAGTTAACCGATAATTATCACCCCGGTATAAACTAATAGGGTTTTTCTTCTCATTCTGAAATAATATTCAATGAGCAGATGCCTCATCGTTTGTTTGTTCATCCACAAAGCCAACCATCACTGTTTTCCATTGTATTTGAGGAATCTAACGGAGCTACCATATTATTGGACAAATTTCTTTTTAATATTGGGTAATTTTTTCCAAGCTTAATATAATTTCCCACCTTCTGAACACGTTATTTGACCAAAGATTTAATGACGAACTATAAGCTGAGTTTGCTTGCCTGTTTTATTCAATCGCGCTGCTAGCTTCGTCATCTGTATCTGATATTAATTTACAAAACCTATATAGAGACATTTGATCGTTCATAAAGTTTTGCTTCTAGAAAAAACTTGAACTTAAAAAGCTAAACGGAATAGAAACGCATGAAAGAATTAGATAATGAAATTGAAATATACTTTTCGAAGCACCACATTTGACATTTTTATAAAGTCGCAACCTTGGTAATTCTCTTTGGGATTCGCTTTTTTCAGACTCGGTTGCTAAGCAACGGGTTCAGGCTATTATTATTTGAGGGGTTTCAAGGAGTTTTAGTGGACACTGAGATCTGGAGAAAAAGGACCCCAGAAAGATTACGACTGAGCTGTCATGACTCACTAAATTTATCTAATTCCGTCATCAAGGTCTTGTATTCCGTCTGAATATTATCAGTTCTTTGAGTTCAACGTAACTCTGGATGGTTGAGTGAATTGTTCTCCTCTTCGTGTTTTGACTATATCAGTTTTAACAAATTATGCTATGTTGACTTTGCCGTTGTTCGAGATGAAAGGTAAAAGCTTGCTCTTGCCACTCGTGGCTCAATGATAAAAAGGAAAAAAAATATTTGACCTTTTTAGTTTTGAGCAGTTGTCACCGGCTAATTTTAAGCAACATTTATGCAGCGATCGATTAACTTCTATGGATTAGCCCGGCCAAGAAATTCAGGTCTAGAAAACAAAGGAAGCGAGGTTTTACTCGTATTCTTACTTGACTGACGAGATCTTCTGCTACACAGTAACTAACACAAGCAAGCATGATTTTGGTTCAAAAGACAGCCGGATTTTATTCCTGGATTTCTCTCGCTGTAACTTTAGCTAACGTCATTTCCACGTCCTCTCAAATGAATGAAACGAATACTACCACCACAGCAACTCCAGGAGTCTCGACGACACCTTCCTCCAGTGGCAATATACCACCACAACCAACGCCAAGCTGTATCGACAAGAAAGTCTGGAACGTTTGCTGGTCAAAAACTCCTCCTTATATTTTTGATAGACCAAGTAACAAGAGTATAGTTGAAGGAATACTAGCAGATGCAATAATCAAAGGTTTGACAAAATGCGGGTGTCAAGCTAATCTCAACTACACTTTACAGGTTTACGAGGAAGAAGATTTGGTCAACTGTTCCAAAAACCAAGACGTTGACCTAATTGTTCCGTTTCCACGCAAAGGAATTACAAAATTTAACTCGTTTTTCAAAGTCGTCGACTCAGCTGCGATATACTTATTATTAAATCGGAATAAAATCGAATCCCAAGCCAAGGCTAATATTATTTATGAATTTTCGCAAGTTTGGACGCTTGCCGTTCTGACGATTTTACTGGCAGCAATTTTTGGCATCATCGTTTGGTCTCTGGTAAGTTGGGATTATTTCATGTATTATTCAAGGAGTTATTTTAGTAAGCAAATATATAACATATTTATGTCTGTGTTTCCTATTTATGGAATTTTTTTTTTTATGAGAGTTTACGAGTTGAAAAGATATCTTGGAGTTTGAAACGCGCACTTTTTAATCTGATTTTCAGTGATGATTCAGCTCAGATCGTTTTATCCGAATGCACTTCTGATTCATTTATTATTCATACTCGCAATACTTCCTCAAATTTTAACCTTCAAATAACAGAACTTTGTTTGAACAACACTGTTAAGGTTTTTAAAGTTTTTCTTGATGCGTCAGTTAATGTTAGACACAGAGACTCGTAGGCTACCGGAATTGGAACTTTTAGTGTGTTCAGGAGTTTGGAAAACGCTTAGCGGCGAACGAATTCGAACGACGCGAGAAAATGGCTTGAAACCTGCTATTTAGAGCCTTTCCGTTGCCTGATTCACTGATCAAATATTTTGTGTGTTTGTTTTTCGTGCAAGTCTCTTTAAATCTTTCACTTATACGGAATGGCAGTCACTAAAGAAGAACATTAAGTTTATGATTTGAAAGCACTTTAAAAAGTCAACCACAATCTGATTTTACAAGAACTCGTGAAATAAGATTTCAGCCTTACGGTCCCAGGAGTAGATGAAAACAACGTTGGCATAGTTAAAGTTAATTTTTATGACGAGATCTTGTCTACATGTGTTCTGACAATTCAAGTTGAAACTCGTCTATTTTATTTTATTTTAGGAAGGTCGCATAATTATTACAAACTGCAAGAATGAATTGCTGTTTCAGTTGACGTGTCGTACGGCATGCATTGGTTATTTATCGCGATTTCTTACTAACTATTTATTTCCACTGTCAACGTATTAGTTTTTTAATATAAACACATGAATCCTCAACCAAATAATAGTCAGGAATGAAGAAATTTCAGTTATTATTCTGTAATTCATATCTACTCTGCTTTCTAAATGAAGAGACAATATTTATTCTAATTAGTCAGACTCACCAAACTTATGACAAATCACAAAAATAATCGTGACACCCTGATTTCTATGGTAACTGTTGAAGTCCAACAAATTTGCTGTATTCAACAAACAGAAGTGTAGTAGTGGAAAGCCTTTATTACATCCGCGATGGATGATCAAATCAGCGATCTGATGGCCACTAAATCTCTCGCAATTATGTTTCACACCAACCTATTGAATTTACAGAATTCGGTTTACAGAATCATACTGACATCTCGATATAATTGCTGTAGAAAACATTTAGCGAACCTTACAAAATTACAGCTATAGTATCAAGGCTGAATTCAATGATGTAAAAACGAGCCTTGGCTTTGGTTAATTAATGCAGTAACGAGCGACAAAAATATAAAATTTCATGAAAAATTATTTTTCCAAAACATTTTCAATTCGATTCAATTAAGGGTGGTTGGCTTTTTCATGCCTCGAGGCAAAAAAAAGTTCTAATTTTATCATGTAGTTAGATCTACGACAGTAAACACCCGCTAAGCGGAGGGAGTAGAAACAATTAACATTTCATGTTTTTGTCGTAAACATTTTTTTTCTAAATGAGAAAAACGCAAATGAAAAGTAATCTAGCTTATTGAAATTTCTTAAATTAAACTCCTCTGAGCTAGCTAGTGTCTAAGAAATTAATTTTTATCTGTTAAGAAATTAAAAACGAACTGAAGTAAAATCGTCTGGCTCAAAACCGGTGTAGCTAAAACTTTAGTTAGACTTTTGAACAGTTGAAAAGTCCAGCGCTTTTAGAACGACCTAATTTTGACATTAGGATACTAGCGTAGAGTTTTTCACTTTAATGATAAAGTTGTTCTCTTTTTTTTTTAAAAACACACCCGACTCAAGATACGTTGCATTATAATGCATATATAAAAATACAGCTTTACATAAATATATCTATTGAGATGCAAAACTATATAGTAGAAATTGTACTAAGATGAATTATAATGGCCTAAGCGGCCTGTGGCCATGTGGAAAGCCAAACAACCAAAAATCAATTCATTGGAACCTTGAAACCACTCAGGACATCGCGGCTAACTCAAAGCTGACTACTGTTTGAAGTACAAACCTACAAATCTTTCATAACTTTTTCGGCATGAATAGAAGAAATGAAACATTATGAACCACTAAAGTTTGTTTGGGAAGCTTTAATATAAGTTATTAGTAATAACAGGACCGCGCTATTCCTTTGTTGACATAACTGGGAAAATTTATTTGGGATTTTCCATTAACGTATCAATAATTATGAAACTCTATAATAGAAAACTTCTCATCCATTAGAATATTTTCAGTTTTTGTTTCGTCTAATTTTACTAGTTATCAAGTTATTATAAAAAAAAAAAACACAATAATTTTGAGAACTTTCGATTTAAAAAAAATCCATTATTATTGTTTATGACATCCTATATAATCAATTTTATTTTTAGAAAAAAATATTGATTGTTTATGCGAACTTAAAGTTTCATCTAAAGATGTTAAAACCATTTGAGTGTTGATATTTTCAAAAACTCAAAAATCTCGAAGTGCAGCGGCCAAAGTTCGCAGGAAACACTTTTTAACGTTGTAAGCCAGTTTTGTTCACTGAAAGTATTGTTCACTGAAAGCGGCAAAAAGAAGTACTATCCACTTAACGACAGAACAAAATCGAAAACTCTTTTTGTTTAAATTCAAAGTTGTTTTGACATTTGAAGCCCTTTAGGAAATGTCCTATGCACTTTTTTCCTCTTGTTTTGAAAACCACTAGAAAATACAAAACCTTTACCTAGCTTTGAACACGGTAACTCAAGTAGCTGAAGAAGAAAATGCCGGAAAAATTATCGAGTAAGTTATTAATAATTTATGCAGAGTTCAAAGTAAAACAAAAACAAAACAATATTTGAAGCATTAAATTGAGGAGTTGAAAACTTTTGTCTGTTTAGCCTAAAGCTTTTTTCTTCGTTCCATGGCCAGTTGTAACAAAAACGAAGTTAATGAAAATTCCGAAGAGTAAAATGTTATATTGAAATGCTAGCTAGTATCATAACACTGTAAATATAAATTAGGTGTAGTGATAACACGTACGAGCGCAAAGAAGAAAGTTAAGCTCGCTCGAGATCAATAATCACATATGCCGAATTGATTTAATCGAAAAGATAACCTTTAATTCTGTTGATTCAGAAAATTATTAAACTTTATGCAGCTGGCGTTATAGTATGATTTGGTACCTTTATTATAAGTGTTCTAAGAAATAGAATTTGAAATTATCGCGCAAAATTTATACTATTTTGTTGACATCGGTTTTTGGCGGCAACAATGCATCGCACTTCAAATGTACCGAATTTATACATACTTAGGGCTATGGTTCATTATTACGGTGCCTTTCAAATAACGTTTAACGGTAGATTCAGTAGTTCGATAGAATCAACTTCATGGTTCACGAGCAGCTTACTAGTAGCGATGAGCTGCTCCATAAACAGGGCCGTAGGAAGGGAAGGGGCTGGGGGGGGGGGGGGGGGGGGGCTTGGGCCTCGCCCAGTTTTTCCCAGAAAAGCAAAGCAAGTATGGAATAGGCGACTTGTACTAACAGGTCACGTGACCCTATCCCCTTAAGACGAGCAGCTGTGTCAAAATGAAAATGAAAAGAGCACTTTGACATTAGTAAGAGGACGAAGTTTTAGTTTATAATGTTGAATATACAAGACATGGCATTAGATATAAAACCGAATATTTTATAAGGTTTTGTATGGGAAAAGTGTTGGATGGAAGAGCGCATTTTCCCATACAAATCCTTAGAAATCATTCAAATTTATATTTAATGCCATTTCTCCTGTTTCCCTTGTTATGAGCTCAAACTCTGCTTCTCTACTAATGTCTGCTCGTCAGCTGCTCGTCTCAAGGGGATAGGGTCACGTGACCTGTTAGTGCAAGTCGCCTATTAAGATTTCATTTGTACGTTGTGGTCACGTGCTGCTTTGTGCCCCCCCCCCCCCCCCAATTTTTACAAGGCTTGCTACGGCCTAGATAAAGCAGGGCTTTGCTTTGCCTAAAGAAGATGGATTCAAGGAGAAAATCTCGATTCTATCAAATGAATTTGCACAGAAACTGGTAAGTTCGAAGTTCGTTGTGAACCGGCTTTCAAAGTACGACTTCAACTACGGAACTTCCGAACGAATTCGGAATCTACCGCCAAATGTTATGTGAAACGCACTGTAAAGTTCAAAATTGAAGTTAATTAAGTTAATAAATGATTCCAATATTCTGGTTATTCAAATATTGGCCGCACTCGATCTAGCTCTGTTTCCGAACCTGAAAAAAAATCTTATTAAATAGATATTTGAGGAAATTGAAAATGAAGCGAACATGCACTTGTGAAAATTGCAAAGTAAATATTTTTCTTTCACAACACGTCAAACTCAGTTGAAAAACCTAAAGATTATACGAATGTATGACAGAAAATTTCAACAAAAACTACCCACACAACAACGAGTGACAAAAGCACACTAAACAAATGAACTAATGAACCCTGTTTACGTTCACGTAAGTCACATGCTGTGCAAAACCCGTGAGAGAATTTCTGGGTAGCTTTGCTCAGCACACAATTTGGCTTGATGAAAGATAGTAGATATCTCTTTGACAAGTTTGTTTCTAAATAAACACCAAGATATGATCCAATTCCCCCCCCCCCCATCAGAAACAAAGAAAAGAACTTCTATTCTCTGTGTCAAAACTGGTTGTCAATATTTCCATTTTTTTTATTTATTTTTTTATTTTACGTCTTTGTGTGATGTTTTCTCAACTTTGGAACCATGATGCAAATATGATGCACGAAATATTTAGTTGAGGTATTTTCATGAACAATTGTACTTGACTTTTTACCACTGAATATTTTCCAAGTCAATTTTAGCCAATTCAGTATAGTTTTCATTTGAACATTTTTTTCCTATTGTCATCTGATATTCGTGTTTTCAAGTACAAATCACCTTTTCATGTTTGTTCTTGATTTGTTTGTTCTCTCCCTTTTTTTTTATTGAAAACGAAAAAAAAAAGATCATTTTTCACATGTTCTGCAAACACAGCCGTAATATGTTTACTTACTGTGTGTATTTCTGACTACGTTTTAGAAAATTTACTGCCAAATTTTGACTTTTGAACTTAGTTCCTTTATTCAGCTTTAGACAACATATTGACACATCTTGAAGACCTTGAAGGATGGCCGAAACTTGCTCACAGATAAGATTACTTTTAACCTTATCTTTCACAGACTTCGTACACTTATCATCGAGTGTTGACCAGAAGACCAGCAGCATTACCCGAATTGTGATAAATTTACCGACTTATCTATTATACGCAGTCCCTGAATTGCGTTTTTGTTTAAAACGGAGAAAAACGTTTCGGGTTTTTTGTCTCTCTGTCAATCTTATCCTGAAGTAACTGCGCAAACAGAGAGGGATACGAAGGAAGCAATTGACATAACTTAGACCGAGTACTGCAAACATAGTCTATTGTTAGCATAGGACATGAATATTCTAGTGATCTTTTCAACACACTTGATTCTGAAGGAAGTTTATTTCACTATTGCCGGCACAAGACTGACCTAAGTTTGAAGAATCTTATATTACATTCTACTTTCCTTTCCACTGGTTATGACTGTCGTAGTTTGCTTATTGATTAAAGAACCATCCATCCAAGTTTTTTGTGTGTGCTCAGCTAGATAAGGTGCTCAAATCGTTCCAAGATTGCCTCTTATTATAATAATAATGATGATGTTCAGTGGTGACAATTATAATAGTAACGATGATAAATTAGCACTAATGCTTTTGAACGGTAATGCTCACTTTGTTAGGAACCGTTTCGTCAATAATCAAAAGCGACAGCA
Source organism: Anthopleura xanthogrammica (assembly GCA_964019055.1). NCBI lineage: Eukaryota > Metazoa > Cnidaria > Anthozoa > Actiniaria > Actiniidae > Anthopleura > Anthopleura xanthogrammica. Next base: position 17,958,154 of record OZ025206.1, read on the forward strand.
AATCTGTGCCAACGAGCCACGTACAGGCTAACTTAGTTCAGTTCAGGTTGTTCCATTCGGTTGATAGTCAGAGGTTGAAAGATAGTCAGAGTTTAGCTACAGACTAACGAACATAAACATGATAATTAATAATGGCAAATGTTATCTAAAAAAGCGAACAAAGTAAATTGGTAACATTATCTGGCCCAGTTTACCTAAAATGACCTAAAATTCGTGTACAGATCGAGAGAGAGAGAGAGAGAGAGAGAGAGAGAGAGAGAGAGAGAGAGAGAGAGAGAGAGAGAGAGAGAGAGAGAGAGAGAGAGAGAGAGAGAGAGAGAGAGAGAGAGAGAGTAATACTTTGGGGCGCAGTCATAGCTATAATTGCGCCCCAAAAGCTCAACCAATATTCTATACGTTCGCTTATACTTATTTTGTAGACTTGTAACTCTTATTGTAAAACTCCCTGATGTAGTCTACATGCAGAAGTTCGACCAAACGAGTAGGAGAAATAAAAGGTTTACAACCTAGCATCTGTTATGCTGCTCGACATGCACTGCAGGTTTCATTTTAAAAATTTGGGGTAACTACTGTCACATGCTGAGTTTTTAAGCCGTCATTTGAGTCATTATCAATGATTAATGTTGTAGGATTCAGCATGGAATCGCAAACAGTTTCCACCTACATTCTGCCCTGGGGCGATTGAAGGCGTTTGGTGGTCGTTTGTCACCTTGACAACAGTTGGGTAAGTAAAAAACAAAGTGGAACCAAGTAGTAACGATAGCGTACTAGGTTTTAGGGTAGCGTGCGCATTCTTTTCATGCATGGCTGAGGGTTTACTGATGCACTCGAGCAACGAACTTGAGCTGAGTTTGTTTCTGCTCTGACGGCTTTCTGAACGCCCTCGGCGCCATTGGTTTTTGCCGCAAAAAGGATGAACGCCATCTGATGGCTGAACGAAGTTGGTGACCCCCCCCCCCCCCCACACACACACACCCCCCCCCCCCCCCCCATAACTCAAGTATGGCACTTTCACCACTCAACATTTAAAAAAATAACCTGATAATGGGATCTTATGCCGATGAGCGCGTCAGCCATGTGGTCTGAAATGGGAAATTGCCATCCAAATGAATAAGGTCAACTGAGATTTATTTGCATGTAAGATTCCTCATTGGCTCCGCAAATATTAAACCATAAATTCCAATTCGAATTGCAAGATAGCCGTGCAATGTCTTTGATTAGACCAGAGGTTGTTTCATAGGGTTTGATCTCTGAGTTAGCAAAGCCTGTCTTTGATAAGCCCAGAGGTTGGTCAGCTCAGGGTATCGATAAAAAGTTTGAAGGTTTTATATATTCTCAAATGTTTAAACCAGTTACTTGAGGCTTGCCTCGCACGGTACCGGACGAACTTTCAACCATTCAAAAATCTTACCAGTACAGACCATTTACACGGAACCGTCTCTCTAATTTGCACGGCTTGGCGTTTGAATTCTTGTTCGGATAGCTCAGTTCTGCGTAAACGGAACGTCTGAACGTACAACTTTTTAAACGGTTAAAGATTCGTCCTGTACCGTGTGAATTAGCCTGAACCGCACGTATTTTTGGTCACTTAGTTATGGGGATAAGACACCGAAATTCCCATTGGCCAGGATCTTCGCCATAATTTGGATGTTTGTAGGAATGTGCATGGTGTCACTATTAACAGCTACACTGACCAAAACTCTTACAACTGGCTTGGTTGAAAACCGACGTGAGTTTCACGGTCTCAAGGTAATGATTCATTCATTTCATTTATAGAAGAAAAAGGGTATGTTGTTAGGAAGCACTGGAATGTCAGGCAGGTTGCAGAGAAAGGGAGAGAGAAAAGAGAAGAGAAATGAAGTGAGAAAAGGAAAAGGAAAAGGAAAAGGAAAAGGAAAAGGAAAAGGAAAATTGAGTGAAGGGAAGGGAGTAGAAGAAAGAAAGAAACTGTAAGAAGAGGAAAGGAAGGAAAGGAAGTGAAAGGAAAGGAACGAAAGGGAAAGGAAAAGGAACGAAAGGGAAAGGAAAAGGAACGAAAGGGAAAGGAAAAGAACGGGAAAAAAAGAAAAGAAAAGGAGAGTATAGAACAGAACAGCGAAGAAAAGCATTAAAAACACAACAAATCAAGAGCAAAAAGAAAAAAAGACGAAGAATTCGAGGAATTAAAAGTATTGTGATAAATAAATTAAGAATCTCAAGTTAGTATTAATCAAGAAACCTCTTTTCTTGTTGTAGATTGGAGTATTAAAAAATAGCCACACATACGACGAGGCCGTTAAAAAGGGAGCAAAAACACAAAGTACGTATGATGACTATGTGCGGCTGACCTGCGGGGATAATCCATGCAGTTAGGCCTACATGGAAGGAGAGAGATTACTATGGGGAGTACGATATATAGCGGTAGTTGTTAGCCCCGCATGTCCAAAATGTCCTGTATCCGGTTTTTAATAATATGAAGAATACAAAGACCATAACCAGGAACCAGGATTTTTTAACAGCTTTAACAAAAATTGCAAGGGTTGTATGATGGCAATGAAATGAGCAACCAAATCTTGTAACTAGTCACACAACGTCATTGCGTTGCAAGTTGCAGAGTGAATGTGGCTCGTATTACTACCCCGTGCAACAACAAAATTTTGTTGCGACTTTCTTGCACAAAGTAGATCTTTCTATTGTCTGCAACAAAGAAAATTTGTTGCGCGCGAGCTGGTAATACGAGCAACATTCGCTCTGCGACTTGCAACGCAACAATGTTGCGCGACTATAGTTGCACGATTTTGTTACTGCACCTTAACACGCTTAGTTCTAGTTAGCCATCATTCTCTCACGGTCAGCCAGCTAATCGAAATTCGTATAGGGGAGGGGGGTTGCAATCCACACAACCCCCTGGATCCACCCCTGTGACACCACCTGCATGATGGCTAATTATTGATTAAGCCATTAAAAGTAGATGAGCAATTTGTGTAGGTGTTTGTTTGGTGGGAGATGACTAGGTTGAATGACTGCGTAACCATGGAAACCATGTCACTATGTTGGATGGCATAACCATGGCAACCCCCTCACTACCCACCGAGCACTGTCACACTGATAGGTCTGTGGTTGATCTGTGGAATACATACCTATATCTGCCTTAGGGAGGGAGGGTGGGAAACCAAATAGCGATGTGAACATACATGTATATCTTGCGAACAAGCTACTGCTGTTAGCGATAGCGAGTAAAATCGTACCCGGGTCTGACTTGCTTGCTTGTTCACGTGAGTATCACATGGTAGTTTGAGCTGAATAGAGAGCCCCTGTGGAGCTGGCAGTTTCATGGTTCCTTCTCAGAGAATAGCGAACCAATCCCCGTTGCAGCAGTTAATTTTCTCTGTGGAATTACAATCTTTTCCCACAAACAACTACACAGGTTAAAAAGTACTATCAGGATTACGAGGAAATTTTATTTTATTTTCACAGGACAGTAAACTATTGAAACAAATAAGGGAGCATTCATTTTTTAGGAGGGGGGGGGGGCCGGAGGAATTAGGGGGGGTCATTAAAAAATTACTAGATAAAAAGGGGGGGTCAACTTTTTTTAACGTTGAACCAGGGGGGGTCATGAATAAGAATACAGTCTTTTTTTTTTTTTTTTTTAGTCTTTTCCTGGAGGGGGGGGGGGGGGCTAGAAAATTTTTACATTTGGAAGTGGGGGAGGGGGGGGGGGTTA